>CM046353.1:27133110-28609545 GCA_025403435.1 Artocarpus heterophyllus
CTCGTTAATTTTCTTTGAGTAATTTCACTGTAATCTCAAGAGTTCAGTTTCAGTTTTTTAGTGGAATAACACTGAAACTAATAAATTTGGCACATTAATTAAAGAGTTTGATTAAATGTCAAATTTATTGGAGCTTGGGTTATAGGTCCATAGGTCCCCAATACCACCTCTGTAACACTATATTGGATTTTTGCATAGAATGAATTACACATGTTTAATTCAGAATTTTTGAATTCTGAATTAATTTTTTCACACTTGAATTATTAACGTGACACAGAAAAATGTACTCTGTGACACATAATGTAATGTGATAAATGTTATCACATTTAACTGAGCATTAGTTAATTAATTGATTATTGTTAAAATCTATTCTTAAATAAATGTGATTTATTTTTGAATTGAGATTTATATATATATATATATGGTTTTGAACCAAATCTTTTTATATATATATAAGATTTTATAATATATTAATATATATATTAATATAATATTAATATAATATTATAAAAAAAAAGGGAAAGACGTGAAACTGAGTTTCACGCTTTCCACACACACACACATATATATATATGACCGCATCATTGATTCAGTCAAACAAAATAAAAAAAAAGGAAAAAAAGGCAAGCGTCCTTTTTTATTAACGGTAACTTATATATATATATATATATAAACATATGCATGTGTGTGTGAACCGTGTATGTGGGTGATTTGGGAAAAAGAAGAAACAAAGAAACAGGAAAGTAAAATTACTAATGGCTCAGTTATAAAAAGGGAGAGATAACAGTTATCTCAGTAATTGTATTCACATAATTTTTCGAGAGAAAAAACTGAGAGTTCTTCTCTAAAGAAAAAGGTCTGCTATCTCATGTGTTGAGTACATAGCAGATTCAGAAAAGTGTGAGAAAAATTCATTCTTGCAGTTTGACGCCCACTCGTCTTTCCATTGGTGTGGAGGCCTGGTTTGGAAGATCGTGGTGTCAAAGAGGAAAGCTAGGATACCCTGATAATCTTCAAAAGGTTAGTAAAAATTCCTAAAGCTTTCTGTAATTAAAATTATATATCTATTCCCGATGAACAAAGTTTTCAGAAAATTTTTGTTTGTCAACGATCCGTTCCTTCCGCTGCATTTCATGTTTTAATTCCAACAAATGGCATCAGTGCGGGTTATAGCATATATAATTTTAATTAAACATGATTTTATTTTGATGATATCATGTTTTTGATGCATGTTTGTGGGCACTTTGCATCTTTGTTAATTTTTATTCATGAGATGAATGGTTGTTTAATGAAAGGATTTTTGGTCGTTAATTATATGGTCCTTTTGGATTAATAATTTTATTTTCAGTTTGATTAGATCAATCTGTGTAAACCCATAAAGGGGTATAGGCTTTTTGTAATTTATTATTATTATTTTTTCTTCTCTCCTCTCTTTCACTTGCTACACGTGGAGCGATGAAGAAAAAGATGTCCATTGGATTTTTTGGCCTAGTTGAGAACTGTGGGCCTATCAGATTTCAAAGGTAATCCAGCAAATTTTTGCACAATAAACCTCTTGATGAAGACTGCAAAATTGGAGCAGGGAATTATGTATAAATTACAAGAAGACCCCTGTAATTTTATTTTTATTTTTTATTATTTTTTTTGGGTTGTAATTTTAATTATCTAAAAAGACCCGGTCAAAAATTCATTTTTTATTTTCATTTTTATTTTCATGTGATGATTGTGATAACATGTTCATGCATGATAACATGTCATCTAGGAAAGTGCCCACTTATAGTTATTGTAACATGACATGCATACGCTTAGCATATTATTTTTATAAAGGAGTTTATAAAATGATTTAATATGTGTTAGCATTAATTTAATAAGATTAAATTAATTGGGTTGGTTTTATAGAATCTTAATTTATTAATCAACCAAATAATGTGAATTTAGTTTTAATAGTTAAGATTTGGTAAAATTCACATTAATTCTAAGTCATCTAATTTTAAATTGTTTAATATTTGGTAACTTAGACAATTCATAATAAATTTAGATTTTTAGAAAATCTGGTAATTTATTTAAGTGTAAATAGAATGAGATTCTATTAACACATAATATAATCTAGTAATTAAAAAATTGTTTTTATCTACTAGAATTATGAAACATATGATGTTTTATAAGATAAAACACATCTTTTAAAATAATGAGTGGGAGAAGGTAATATGACAATATAACCTGCGGTCTCCACTATTAGTACAATACCGTGAGATTTAGGTGGTGCCTTGCAACGCTTTGATTTCGTCCTCCCTACGGAGGGTATCCATTTAAATCAATATCAAGGTTGGCTTCCTTGAGATAGGATTTTATAATGTATTTTAAAATTGACCTACCCTACGGCGGTAATTTGAGTTAAGTTGTTAAAATCCAAAATAGTGGGTTACACTCATAAAGACATAATTAAATTGTTAATTATATCTTGGCCAAAATAAACGGTTATTAATAAATATAGAAAATATGAGATATTTTGAATATATTTATTAATTGAGAATGTCTCAATTCAATTCATAAATAATTTGACCTACCCTACGGCGGCACTTTATTTATTAAAATTGAATAATCGTAGAATTAGTAAAGTATTTTTTGTGTTTTTCATATGCCTCATGCATCACGGTTACTATTCCAAAACATATATTTATGATGTTTATGCAACCATTTTAATTTATACTATTTTATTTATTTATTACAGCAACAATGTCTAATCCAATCGTCGCAATTCTCTCAAATGAAAAATTAACCAGAGATAATTTTGTCAAGTGGAAGAGTAACATGAACATTGTACTAATTTGCGAAAGTTACAAGTTTGTCCTGACGGAGGAATGTCCTCCAGAGCCTGCTATAAATGCTCCTCGTAATGTACGGGAAGCATATGATCATTGGATCGAGGCGAATAATAAGGCCCGCTGTTTTCTTTTGACTGGGATGTCTGACGTGCTTAGGATGAAGCACGAAAGCATGGAGACCGCTTATGAGATAATGCAGTCTCTGCAAGACATGTTTGGTAAACCTTCTAAAAAGGCACGCCACGAAGCCGTTAAGGCAGTAATGAATGCAAAAATGAAGGCAGGGATTTCGGTCAGAGAACATGTTCTCAACATGGTTAACTATCTCCATGAGGCCAAGGTCAACGGGGCTATGATAGATGAAGCCACATAGGTGGGGATGATTTTAGAAACCCTCTCCCCTGCGTTCCTTCAGTTCAAAAGCAACTATTTCATGAACAAGCTGAAATATAACATGACTGAGTTGCTTAATGAGCTTCAAACCTTCGAGTCTATTTCGAAAGAAAAGACTAAAGAAGCTGAGAAAAATGTTGCAGAAGCTCAACCATCCTCTTCTGCCCAAAAGAATAAGAAGAGGAAGGGGAATGAAGGAAGTGGTAAGTCTAAGAATGGAGGGCAACCTAAGAAGAACAAAAGCAACAACGACAAAAAGAGCTCCAACCAAAAGAAGCCTAAAGGAAAATGTTTCCACTACGGCGTAGTTGGGCACTGGAAGAGAAACTGCAAGAAGTATCTTCAGGAGCTCAAAGAAAAGAAGAACAACGGTAAATCAGATTTACTCGTTTTAGAAGCTTGTTTAGTTGAAGATGATACTTCACCTTAGATAATTGATTCAGGGGCAACTAACCATGTTTTTTCTTCTTTGTAGATGCTTAGTTCTTCAAGGGAGCTTGCCGACGGGGAACAAACGATGAGAGTGGGAACGGGAGAGGTTGTTTCGGCAAGAGCAGTGGGAGTTGTTAAACTTTATTTTAGAAATAAGTTTTTAATTTTAGACAATGTTTATTATATTCCTTATTTTCGCAGAAATTTGATTTCTGTTTCCAAGTTGTTTGAACAAATGTTTAATATTTCTTTTAATAATAATTATGTTAATATTTCTAGAAATGGTTTAGATATTTGTTCTGCGCATCTGGAAAATGGGCTTTACACCTTAAGGCCCAACGAAAAAGCACTGCTCAATACTGAAATGTTCAAAGTTGAACAACCTAAACCCAAGAAGCAAAAGATTTCTTCTAATAATGAAACATACCTATGGCACCTTAGATTAGGTCATGTCAACCTTGACAGAATTAACAGACTGGTAAAGGAAGGTCCTTTAAAAGAGCTAAAAGTTAGTTTTCTACCAATTTGTGAATCTTGTCTTGAAGGTAAAATGACTAAGAGGTCTTTCTCTGCAAAAGACGAAAGGGCCAAGGAACCACTTGAGCTAATACATTCAGACGTCTGTGGTCCAATGAATGTACAAGCCCGTGGTGGTTACGAATATTTCGTCACATTTATTGACGATTATTCAAGGTATGGTTACATATACCTAATGCAAAGGAAATCTAAAACTTTTGGAAAGTTCAAAGAATTCCAAGCGGAAGCTGAAAAGCAATTAGGAAAGACGGTGAAGAGTCTTCGATCTGATCGAGGAGGAGAATACCTTGATACTGAATTCAAGGATTATATGATAAAACATGGTATTCTATCACAACTCACCATACCTTGAACACCACAACAAAATGGTGTTGCAGAGAGAAGAAATAGAACGTTGCTTGATATGGTGAGATCCATGCTTAGCTACTCATCATTACCCACTTCATTTTGGGGATATGCACTACAAACTGCAGTATATCTTCTAAACATAGTTCCATCAAATAGACCTCTAGAGTTATGGAATGATCGCAAACCTAGTATGCGACATATCCGTATATGGCCGGCAGAGCACCAAAATTTCTGCCCCACTGTCGGCTTGCCGGACTGTACGTCCGGCCTGCCGATTTGTGACCTTCGGCTTGCCGAACTGTGAGGTCCGGCATGCTGTTGTTGGAAACAAAGTGCACAGCGGAATTTTTTAAATTTTTCATCAGAGTATTTTCCAAAACACAAGTTTGACATGTTATATGTATAAATTAAACAGATCTTACTAACCTCAGTGTGCCAAAGAACCTCCGCGACCTGTGTAGAGAAGTAACGTTCCAGAAGAGCCTCAACCAACTGGTCTTCTTTGCTATTCTCTATCCACAACCGGAGTGAGTGTGGGCTCACACGTACAGCTCTTCCACCGGTGACTCTCCTTCCCACCAACAGAGAGAACCCAAAGCTAGTGTTCGTGATTTGTGAACAAAAGCTCTCAGGGAGTTTTCATATGCTCACTAGAAGAGTATCACTCTTAATCTCTCAAATTGATCTTAGTAAATCATTAGACTCACTCTCTTTTTATACCTATTGGTCCTAGGGTCAGTCCATATCATATTAGGTCTCAAAAAATCGAAACAGAATCAAGTTCGGATCAATATCTGATAAGATACGCGTGAAAAACACGTAATCTTATGTGCGCTGATAGGCAAGCCGAACTGTCTGATAGGCAGGCCGAACTGGCCAGTTCGGCAGGCCGAACACGTCATCCGGCAGGCCGAACTGTCGAGAAAAAATCTCCGCGAATCTTTTATTTTCCACCCGAGATTCTAAAGGATAAAGTCTTAGTTTTGATTCAAATAGCCCAATAGAAAAGATATCTGATCAAAACAAACTTTATCAAGATAATCTCTAAGAAAATAAATCAATTCACAATAATTCTACAAGTTTATCTTGTTCTAATTGTCCAAAATTAAAACAACCGATAAATAGACAAGAATTACCCGAACGCAATAATTCAACAAGTTCATCTTGAACTAATTTTCTTACATAATTAATTCAACCGATAAACAGACATGAATTATTTGATTCTTACAAATTTTAAACCAATCTGATAAATCTGACATAAGTCACCAATTATTGGAAAAGCACGCCGTGTCGTTACAGGATTTTGTGAGCTAGCAAAGGGGACCAAAATGGACCTATAAAGTTCAAGCTCATGATAATTATGAAACCCAATATCCCAGATATACATTTCACAATTATCAACTCCAACGCTACTCTACTAAAAGCTTGGAGCTGCACTCTCGAACTTTATAGAATTACGAAGCTCGTGTAGCTAAGTCTCCATGACATATCATAGTGTATCGCATCCCCATATGATCATCCATAATCGGCTTAAGGACAAGTTCTATCATACCTTCCCGGTTATTTTTATCTTACGTTCCATTGTCTCACCATTAGAAAACTTATCATCCAAAGATAGTATACCATTCGGTTACACCTATGTATCCAAATGATTGAGCGCTCCAGTTTTCCAATTACAGGACAATGCATATAAGAGGATATCATTACTCCTAAAGAGGAGCTATGGATTCCATATCTATGAATAACAAGTCTACGCTATCAAGAGTCATGCCTCCAACGTACCGGCATGCATGCCACTATAGAGATGTGGGAGTCACCCATTGGTACATCAAAAGACACAAGTCGAGACAACGGGCCCATTATTCATCTCAGGATTAAGATACAATACAAATGATTGTCTAAAGTGAATCGACTTGCCAAGACAGAATTATTAATCCAAATCAATTCACTTTATGTCCCGATCCAACACATCGTCACCTATGACAACGCGCCAATGTTTCTATTCACGGAGTCCAACTCTGATGGTCAAGACAAACCATCTCCCAAAAGGGATATAGACAACATAACAATCTTTACATGAATAAAGTGCCCAACTTTATTCCCTCGATTGCGGATCATATGTTTTAGACCATCACCTTAAGAATCGTGTCTTCCGCATAATCAATCCATCATATGCCCAACTCTTAAGGTTTACACTGACAGTCTCAGACTACTGTTTGCTTCTCATACATTCAACAAATATGAACGTAAAGAGGACAATATTTGGTATATATAAATGAATAAATTCTTTATTGATAAAAATATCTCCAAAAACGTATTACATTTTTACTCCTTAGAGCATACATGTCTAACAGTCCAGCACATGTGCTGAAAGGTAAGACTGGGAAGTTGGAACCACATTATGAAGTATGCTTATTTGTGGGATACCCAAAGGGAACGAGGGGAGGTTTGTTTTATAGTCCATAGGATAAGAAAGTATTTGTATCGACAAATGCCACTTTTCTCGAGAATGATTATATGACAAACTATAAACCTCGTAGCAAAATTGTACTTGAAGAGTTACTTTCTGATCAGATCAGACCGCAACCGACAACTGTTGTCGAAGGAAAAAATGAGGAGACCACATCTTCCTATCAGAATGTCATACCACCTCGACGTAGTGGGAGGGTTGTGAGACCACCGGCTCGCTACAGGGAACTTGGAGAAGCAAATGTTGCTATCTCTGATAATGGTGAAGATAACCCATTGACATATAATGATGCAATGGAAGTTTCTGAGAAGGAAAAATGGCTGGAGGCTATGAACCTTGAAATGGAGTCCATGTACTCCAATTTAGTCTGGGATCTTGTAGACCTACCTAAAGGGATAAAACCCATAGGGTGCAAATGGATTTACAAGAAGAAAAGAGGAGTGGATGGGAAAGTTGAGACTTTCAAAGCTAGGCTTGTGGCAAAGGGTTATACCCAAAAGGAGGGAGTTGACTATGAAGAAACTTTCTCGCCTGTAGCTATGCTTAAATCCATTTTGATTCTTTTATCCATTGCTGCTTGTCTTGATTATGAGATATGACAAATGGATGTCAAGACTACCTTTTTGAATGGCTATCTTAAGGAAAGCATCTATATGGTGTAACCAGAAGGTTTTGTAGTCAAAGGTCAAGACCAAAAAGTTTGCAAGTTGCAGAGGTCCATCTATGGACTCAAGCAAGCTTCAAGATCTTGGAACTTGAGATTTGATGAAGTGATCAAATCGTATGGTTTCGATCAAAATATTGATGAACCTTGTGTTTACAAGTACATCAAAGATAAGAAGGTGGTCTTCTTGTTTCTTTATGTAGATGATATCCTACTCATTGGGAATGATGTAGGCGTATTATCTGATGTAAAGAAATGGCTCGCCAACAATTTCCAAATGAAAGATTTAGGAGAAGCAAGTTATGTTCTTGGAATCCAACTCATAAGAGATCGCAAGAACAAACTGTTGGCGCTGTCTCAGGCATCGTATATCGATAAGGTCCTTATCAGATTTTTGATGCAAAACTCCAAGAAAGGTAATTTGCCTACACGTCATGGAGTTTATCTTTCAAAAGAGTAGTGTCCTAAGACACCTCAAGAGGAAGAAAAAATGAGACGGGTACCCTATGCATCTGCAGTAGGAAGTCTAATGTATGCCATGTTGTGTACAAGACCTGACATTTGCTATGTGGTGGGTATAGTCAGTCGGTATCAATCCAACCCAGGATTAGATCATTGGGTAGCGGTTAAACATATTCTCAAGTATCTTAGGAGAACGAGAAACTATATGCTAGTTTATTCTGGTGAGAATTTGATTCCCATTGGATACACTGATTCTGATTTTCAATCAGACAAAGACAGACGTAAATCTACGTCTGGATCAGTGTTTACTTTTGGTGGTGGAGCCATAGTTTGGAGAAGCATCAAACAATCTTGTATTGCTGATTCAACTATGGAAGCAGAATATGTGGCTGCTTGTGAAGCAGCTAAAGAAGCTGTTTGGCTCCGTAAGTTCTTAAAAGATTTGGAAGTAGTTCCAGGCATGGATAAACCACTCACACTGTATTGTGACAACAGTTGTGCAGTGGCAAATTCAAGAGAACCTAGAAGCCACAAGAGAGGAAAGCATATAGAAAGAAAATATCATTTGATTAGAGAGATAGTGCATCGAGGTGATGTGGAAGTTGTGAAGATAGCATCGAAAAACAACCTTGCCTACCCTTTCATCAAGACGTTACCAGCAAAGAGCTTTGAGGGACACTTGGAAGGCTTAGGTCTTACAGACATGTCTCACCTGCTTTAGGGCAAGTGGGAGATTGTTGGGTTTGGTGCCCTAAAAGCTGTGACATTGTACATATTGTTAATAAATAAATAAAATGACATTTATTATTATTTTGGTTGATTATATGTATTATGAATACATTTATAAACATCAAGAAAATTCCATGATTATTTATGTGACTATAAATTTAGCATATAAGTGTTATTTGCTTAGGGATAAAATTTATAGATAATAATCTAAATAGTCCGTAATAATTAATTAAGTTTGGGATCTTTAATTAAAAATTACAAGTACGGTCCAATCTCATCTAAAATGAAATAGTCATTATCCGAACTATTAATGTAAAGACATTAGATTAGAGGTACTTTATATAATGAGATTATATAGGACTGGACCAGATAAATTATGAATCTCTAATAATCATCCGTTACAAATAGAGTATTCAAATTTATCACTATGATGATCATATATTTGACAGTCTTAATCCTGAGTATTTATTAGACTCCTATTTATTACATTATGTTTTTTGACTTGCATGGTAAGATTTGTCTAAGCACATATTATAACTTAGCATCTTGGAAACATAAAGTAATAAATGGCTGGGAATAATATTATACAGATATGGAATCCATTCCTTCCATATGGAAGCTAGAAAAATAGTTCTCTTGAGTGATAATTTAAGGTTTGAACAGTAGAGTGCTCGTTCATAATAAGATTATGAATTAATTGTTCATTAGAGAATTATTAGAACTCAAGGATAAAGATGTAATAAGAGAGGTGAACGGAAATTGAACCTAGCTCTTATTATGAACTATTTATGGAGGACTGACTTATATGTAATGATTATATCAATGGACTACTCGCTAATTTTCTTTGAGTAATTTCACTGTAATCTCAAGAGTTCAGTTTCAGTTTTTTAGTGGAGTAACACTGAAACTAATAAATTTGGCACATTAATTAAAGAGTTTGATTAAATGTCAAATTTATTGGAGCTTGGGTTATAGGTCCATAGGTCCCCAATACCACCTCTGTAACACTATATTGGATTTTTGCATAGAATGAATTACACATGTTTAATTCAGAATTTTTGAATTCTGAATTAATTTTTTCACACTTGAATTATTAACGTGACACAGAAAAATGTTCTCTGTGATACATAATGTAATGTGATAAATGTTATCACATTTAACTGAGCATTAGTTAATTAATTGATTATTATTAAAATCTATTCTTAAATAAATGTGATTTATTTTTGAATTGAGATATTTATATATATATATGGTTTTGAACCAAATCTTTTTATATATATATATAAGATTTTACAATATATTAATATATATATTAATATAATATTATAAAAAAAAGGGAAAGACGTGAAACTGAGTTTCACGCTTTCCACACACACACACATATATATATATATATATGACTGAATCATTGATTCAGTCAAACAAAATAAAAAAAAAGGAAAAAAAGGCAAGCGTCCTTTTTTATTAACGGTAACTTATATATATATACATATGCATGTGTGTGTGAACTGTGTATGTGGGTGATTCGGGAAAAAGAAGAAACAAAGAAAAGGGAAAGTAAAATTACTAATGGCTCAGTTATAAAAAGGGAGAGATAATAGTTATCTCAGTAATTTTATTCACATAATTTTTAGAGAGAAAAAACTGAGAGTTCTTCTCTAAAGAAAAAGGTCTGCTATCTCATGTGTTGAGTACATAGCAGATTCAGAAAAGTGTGAAAAAAATTCATTCTTGCAGTTTGACGCCCACTCGTCTTTCCATTGGTGTGGAGGCCTGGTTTGGAAGATCGTGGTGTCAAAGAGGAAAGCTAGGATACCCTGATAGTCTTCAAAAGGTTAGTAAAAATTCCTAAAGCTTTCTGTAATGAGGCGTCATATATCTATTCCCGATGAACAAAGTTTTCAAAAAATTTTTGTTTGTCAACGATCTGTTTCTTCCGCTGTGTTTCATGTTTTAATTCTAACACCTGGTTCATCGGTTGTACTTTCTGTTTGCTATTAAAATGTGAAAAAATCCAAAAAACAAAAAAAAATCTCCGAGTTTTAGTTAAATCCAACATGTCTATGTATTTTTATAATTCAAAAGGATCCCATATGTTATTAAATTATCCCTTACCTCAAAAAAACTTTTAAATGGTCAAATTTTACAAATATACCACGACAACCTCAATTACTATTTACTTTTTATTTTAATCATTAATTATTTGAATTTTTTTAAAAAAATTAAAAGTAATTAAAAACAAGAAAAAAAAGATGCAAGCGTATTCAAAGACTATGGAGAATGATTTAATGTAGGGCTAGGTTAAAGCAACAAGTCCAAATTCGACCAACCATGTGTAGACGTCTCAAGGGTGCAAATTCTTTGTGCAGCTAGACCAATCTGACTTATTAAGTTTTGTATTTTTTTTTATAGAAAATGTAGTTTATTTTATTGGATTTGTTTTACTTTTTCTCTCTAAATATAAGTTCTTAGTTATGAATAGTTAAAATTTAACCACTGATCGTTAAAAACATTTATGTCATTTTCAATAATTTAGCCAATTAAAGGGTTATATCTTACTTCCTTTGAAAAACTTAGAGGGTATTTTTGGAATAGTTTAAAAGCATGAGATATACTTTTTGGATTATCAAAAATAGAGAGGAAAATATGAGATTTAGCTATAACACATGGGGAAAGTTTTAGGTTTTCTCATTAAAATGTGATACTTTTTTTTTCTTTTCTTTTTTTTGAAAATGAGTGATATGTGAAAGACTAATTGATGTCAAAAGTTACCAACATATTTCAATTAGGTAGAACACATTGATAACTCAATCCTTCAAAATTTTCATTAAAAAATTATTAAATAAGGAAAATAAACACATACAAAATAAAAATAGAGGGGCCACTTAAAAGGGGTGACAAAAATTCAAAAATACCTAAATTATTAAAGACTGAAAAGGGACAAAATGCTTGTCTATCCTAGAGACAACAAAATATATATTGCTGTCACTTCTATCATTCATTTTGTTGAGTGCAAAATCTACTTCTAAAGGAAAATCAGAGATGCAACAATGGGCTGAGACCCGTCCTGATATAGTGATGGGCCAGGCCAGCACGACCTGTCATTGTTCAAAGCACGGCTCGGCCCATAAATATTGATGGGCTAGGCTGGGCCAACATATATTAGCCTATAGGTCGGCCCGGCATGGCCCATGAGAAATCATGGGCTGGTCCGGGCTTGGGTTGGGCCGGGTCGGCATGTTTAGGCCTATCATAAGCCGACCCATCCTGGCCCGTGTAAGGCCCATATTGGCCCATAATGGGATAGGCCATTGAAGGCCCATAATGGGCCAGGCCACTGAAGGCCCATTGTCGCCCAATTTCATTGTGGCCCAATTTCATTTATAATATTTTTTTTTTTTTTAGTAATTTTATAAACATCTTATGTATAATAATTATGATTGTACTCTTTTTCTCGCCAAGGTTTTGTCCCATTGAGTTTTCCTTGAAAAGGTTTTTAATGAGGCAATCGTAAATAAAATATCCCTTTTTATATTTCTATTGACTATTCAAACTTTTATATTTGTTAACTTATTTAAAAATTCAAAAATAAAATATTGAAAATTGCATACTTAAATGGGCTAGCCCATCTAAACCCACGATGGGTCAAAATGGACCTACCCATTCTAACTCATAGATTGACTTGAATAGGCCAGCCCATTCAAGGCCCACGGCACGGCCTAGCCCAGCTCACGGCACGTCTCGGCCTGGCCCACGTAAAATTGGCACGTGGTGTGGGCTGGGCTGAGGTAATTTTAATATGGGCTGGCCTGGCCCTACCCACACAGCGCCTGGGCCTAAAGAGAATGGGCCAGGCTGGGCCAGGTCATGTCGGGCCAACCCATTCTTGCATCTCTAAGAAAAATTCCTAAACGCAAATTCCATTCAAAGAAAAAAAAAAAGAAAAAAGAGAGAGAAAAGAGAAAAGAGTGCAAGATCTAATAATTTAAGAAAAATACAGATAAGAACGACCTCACAGCATTATCTTTAACATATATATTAAAGTGTGAATAACTTTTGAACAGGGCTCTCATGCGCTTAGAAATGATAAAATGTTTCTCTTTAAAGAATTTTTTCTCTTAGTAAATGATCTCCCTCTTTTCCTCTCACTCTTGCTCTTGCTCTTCCAAATTCAAAATAAAACCACTACTTAAAAATTAAAATTGTATGTTTTAACTGCTTCTATATGTAAACGCATCTTGTTTTCTGAATAGATGCATTATTCACTTCCTACTGTCATCCTTAGGTTTCATATATCCTATAAGGTATTTGAAATATGGATTATAGAACTAGAATCAATTCACCATGCATTATGATTAACATCAACTATATTGGATTCATAACAAACAAATTAGATTGGATTACTTTTCTTCTCAAGTCATTGCTAAAATTTGGTTCAATCTTTCTTTATGTGTCCCTTCTTTTTACGACAAGAAACACTTGATTTTTTTTAATTCTATCTTAGGGTGGTATTATACCTTTTCCCTCTTTCTTAGCTTGTTTCTGATTCTTTCCTTTGTTTTGGTCTTTTTCTTGTGTTGTTAATAATGCACTTTCACTCATTTCCATTGTTAGTCTCCATTCTTTCTGAACAAACATGATCATAAGTTCATTAATTGACCGCTTATACTTATGTGTTATAAGATATTTTAAAGGGTCCATATTATAGTGGAAAAGTGTTTAATCTATAGTACGTAAGAAAACATTCTGACATATCAACCTCAAATGTCTTTAATTAAGCTGCAGTATCTCTCATCTCTATGATGTGTTCACGCACACCTTTGACATCGGTGAGCTTAAGATGAACATTTCATTATCAGGGTGCTGGCAAGTGCTTTATCTGATATTGCAAACTGCTTATCAATGGCTTTCAGCAATGCCTTGACACTTATGCTGATCCATAGAACCTGGAATATCAGCAGAAATATTAGTCTTTATGAACATCATACTGATTCGATTAGATCATAAAGAGCCTTTTCATCTGAAGTGCTATTATTCGTAATAATCGATTCATCTTTCCTATTTGCATAATCTATGTCCATCCACCCAAGATGAAGAAGAATTCTCTCCTTCCATATTTTATAGTTGTCCCCTTTTAGTTTAGGAATTTCACATTTAATATCAGAATAATGCGCAGGTTGCAAGGCTACATAAAATTAAAAGTACATGCTTATATTCTATAATTTTGAGACTAATAAACATGTATCATGTTTTACTAATGTAAATCATGTTCCAAAATTATGAATCTAGTGACATAGAACTTGTCTATGGGCTAAGGTTCTAATTCAATTAGATTCATCTAACTTTATGATAAAACTATCAAATTATGTTGCTTTTTTTAATTTCTGTTGGTAAATTAAGAAATATAATATGATATTCTATCCTAATTAACCATACAAATATAATAAAAATTCATGTGGGATAAAATTTATTATATCAATTATGATTAATTATAACAAAATCATTTTCTATATGAGATCTTAAACCACTAAATATTATATAATTTTGCATAATTAAAGTTGCTGTAGCGAAGCTCTAATTAAATAAAATTATATAGATCACTAGACATTAAATTTTATTCTAAAGTTTTGTTCATAAATAAATTACAAATAACATTAAGCAATATAAATCAATATGAGCAAACCTCACAATTTATGTACTAAAATATTTTATCCATATTTGCATCCATAAGAACTAAATTATTTAATATACTAAATTAATAATTTTAGTACATAATGATGAAACTATTCAATATACTAAATTATTCAACTTAATAATTCATGTATAATAAAACCACAAATTAAGGATACAAACTAACAAAATGAATAATTTATGCATATAAAGATACAAATATTATATCCACACAAAATATATAATATTCATAACAAATGTCAAAATTTATGAATATTCAAAATTATGAATTTTTCACAAAAAATGCTAAAATTATGAAGAATTTCCTAAAAATATTAAAAGCATGAATTTTATGAATATTTTACAATAATATTCAAATATGAAATCTAAAAAAAAATACACATAATTTTTTAAAAAAATTCTTAGGTTTTTTTTTTTTTATTCTTAGCCCACTATTAATGACAAGTCATTTTTGGGCATTATGCTTGCAAATCAACTTGTCATTTTGCTTCATTGATGGCAGCCCTTGAGTCAAAACGACATGTCATTTTGGCTAAGCATAAGACCAAATGACATGTCGATTTCATCTTCTTCAGCCTCCAAAAATAGTCTTTTTGACCTAGTTGACCCAAATTGCAACCTGGTTTCAGACCTGGCTCAATTTATTAGTTTTGGATGCCAAAATTGATGATTCAAATCACAGAAATGTTAGAAAACCGGTTTCCTAATGATTTTTAACCTTAGTTTCTATCAAAAAAACTCCATAACTAATAACCCAAAATCACAAAAAAAAAAATTTACGGGTATGTTTTATTTAAAATAGCAAATTGCATATATTCAAAGTAGAGGTATAAACGGCTCTGATGCCAACTATTAGACTCAATATTCGATCAAATATGCACAAATCAAATACATAAAAGATCAAAAGCGGAACGTGTTAGCAGATTATCTCAAACCATTGATGTTGATGCAATCCGAGCTGCTGTTGCCTTTGGTTCCACCGATTGCAGTGCTTGTTGCCTCCCTCTTCATTTGAAACCTTCTTGTTGCAGCAAGTTTGAGATTTTCTAAACCTTAATTTCTCAATTAATTTAGGTGCTACTTTTAATTTATGTACTTTATCAAAAAATTCGTAGATTCCATCTTCAAATTTAGCTAAAAGACTACTCCAGCTCATTAACAACAACTGTAGTTTACGACAATGTAGAAAAATAATTATGTCATTCAGCGTCTATATTAATTATTAATGAAGAACACAATTGAGTTTAATCAATAACTTAAAAAACCATATAAAGAACAAATTATTAATATATATTCAATAACTAATTGATGACTTTTCTTCATTTACCATGTAGATAGTCCAAAAAGTACACACACTGCCCGCTTTTTCAACCAACAAAGAATGTATTGTGTTTATTAGAAGCTCAAAGTACCAATAGTAAGTTGTATATAAGACAATCCTCTATCCCTTTTTGACCATGTTCATAAACTCATCCTTTGTATAAACAAGATGCATTCTTTTTTTTTTTTTGTTTTTGGCAAAAACATCCCACTATAAACAATAAACTACAAAAAATCAAGTACCTTTGTTGTAATTAAATAACATAAGTGCTATATGTCATATATATATATATATATATATATTGAAGTATATAAAAGTGCTCACAGCATTCTAGTAATTATAATTATTTACTACTCTTGAGTGAATACACCATGATAAAAATGCAAATCAAAAGCAGAGCAGCAATAAAATAACAACGTATATCACAAATCATTATCACCTAAATGGCCACACCAGTCATAAAATACCAAAGTTACCTTCAACACCTTAGATAAAGCAAGATCTCACCATTCAACAATGCTCGTGAAAAACTAAAGTTGAAACTCGTTTCTCTTTCTTTTTTTACGAAGCTCACTTTCACTTTAATCAAAATAAGCTGTGATTTCCATCATGGTGGCAAACATCACCAAAATACAATCAATGGTTCAATCCTATTCCAAGTCTTCACTTTTTAGTTTGTCCCTTGCTTTGGTTTTGGTATGTTGAATCCTAGTACTTTGGAACATAACACAACTAACCAACATAAATACATATACATATATATATATATATATTTATGTTGGTTGGTTATATATATATATATATAACACTCGACAACCTTAATAAATTAACCAGTTTCCTATACGAAAATAAACATTTTTTTCCTCAAAAAAAGAAGACAGTGACAACAATTATTTATTTATTTATTTATTTTTCAAGAGATACATTCCTTACTTTGAAAGGGTGAGTTTTCATAGGATTAAATCACAGATCCTAGATAATCTATAGGAACAATATAATGAGGTCTGACATGTGTGAGTAGCTTTTCCTTTTTACTCTCTTTTTCATCTATTTGAACAAATATTCCAACTAGGTTTTGATCATTGAATACCCAAAGTACCTAAGAATCAACAACAAAAAGAAAGTCTTTACCAAGACAACACCAACTCCCACCAATGATACAATCAAAATTTGGTTCTCTTTTATAGTAATGATCAGAAGAGGTTGGAAAAAAATACCCATGAAAACAAAGAAATTTTTTTCGTCAATTATCCACTTTGTTACAACTGATTTATGATATCAAAAAGCTAATAATAACGGTACCTATTACAACAAAGTATAATATAAATGACAAAATATTATTAGGAATATTAGAGTGTTTGGCTTCCGTGTTGCTAATGTAAGTTTCATTTGAAAAAAAAAAGGTAGCCAATGTAAATTTGAAATATAGTTCAGGCAACATCCGTCTATTGTTTGCGTGTGTTTCTATGTCCGATATAAATATATTTATTTTGAACTTATCTACGTACTTCAAGAACTAAGGTTGAAGAAATCGACATTAATTACATTTAAGTTTACATATTAATAAATTAGTTCTCCTTTTACTTCTCATTAAGTCCATTTATAGAAAAAAAATTATTTTCATCGTCATGGGTATAACCCCACTACTCACTAAACTCTAAACCCCAATCTAATATACAGTGTAAATTTTAGACTGGATTCTACTGTTTTGTTAATAGCAGAGTTATAATTGTTGGGTTTGGTGTCCTAAAAGCTGTGCCATTGTACATATTGATAATAAATAATTAAAGTGACATTTATAATTATTTTGGTTGCTTATATGTAGCATGAACACATTTATAAACATCAAGAAAATTCCATGATTATTTATGTGACAATAAATTTAGCATATAAGCGTTATATACTTAGGGATGAAATTTATAGACAATAATCTAAATAGTCTGTAATAATTAATTAAAGTTTGGGATCTTTAATTAAATATTACAAGTATGGTCCAATCTCATTTAGAATAAAATAGTCATTATTTGGACTATTAATGTAAAGACATCAGATTTGAGGTACTTTATATAATGAGATTATATAGGACTAGACCAGATAAATTATGAATATTTAATAATCATCCATTAGAAATAGAGTATTCAAATTTATCACTATGATGATCATATATTTGATAGTCTTAATCCCGAGTATTTATTAGACTCTTGTTTATGACATTATGTTTTTTGATTTCCTTGGTAAGATTTGTTTTAGCACAGATTATAACTTAGCATCTTGGAAACATAATGTAATAAATGGCCGGGAATAATATTATACAGATATGGAATCCATTCCTTCCCTATGGAAGTTAGAAAAATAGTTCTCTTGAGTGATAATTAAATGTTTGAATAGTAGAGCGCTCGTTTATAATAAGATTATGAATTAACTGTTCATTAGAGGATTATTGGAACTCAAGGATAAAGATATAATAAGAGAGGTAAATGAAAATTTAACCTAGCTCTTATTATGAACTATTTATGGATGACTGACTTATATGTAATGATTATATCAATGGACTACTCGCTTATTTTTTTTGAATAATTTTACTATAATATCAAGAGTTCAGTTTTAGGTTTTTGGTGGAATAACACTAAAACTAATAAATTTGGCACATTAATCAAAGAGCTTAATTAATTTTCAAATTTATTGGAGTTTAGGTTATAGGTCTATAGGTCCTCAATTCCACCTCTGTAATACTATATTGGATTTATGCATAGAATGAATTATACATATTTAGTTTGAAATTATTGAATTCTGATTTAATTATTTCACACTTGAATTATTAATGTGACACAGAAAAATATTCTCTATGATACATAATGTAATATGATAAATGTTGTCACATTTAACTGAGCATTAGTTAATTAATTAATTGATTCTTTTTTAAAAAAATCTATTCTTAAATAATTGTGATTTATTTTTGTATTTAGATTTAGACATATATATATATATATATGGTTTTGAATCAAATCTTATTATATATAAGCTTTTATAATATATTAATATATATATATATATATATATATATTAAAATAAAATAAAATAAAAAACTTGAACTTCATGCTAACGTGAAGTTCATGCTATATATATATATATATATTAAAAACAAAATTGAAAAAAGGGAAAGCATGAATGTTTACATATATATGTGTGTAAAAGTTAAAAGAATCACATAACATTATTCGGTTAACAATAAAATTAAAAAGGGAAAGGAAAAGGTAAGAATTATGTAAAATACATCATTTCTCCATATATCTTATATGGTAGTTATTTCAAATTTAAAATTAATTAAAAAATTACTAATGATCCAGATATAAAAAAGGAGAGATAACAATTATCTCAAGATTTTTTCATTTTCGTAACTTTTATAAAATATTCAGAGAGAAAAACTGAGAGTTCTTCTCTGAAAAAAAAAAAATGCCCGCTATCTCATGTGTTGAGTACATAGCAGATTCAAAAAAGTGTGAGGAAAATTTATTCTTGCAATTTGACACCCACTTGTCTTTCCATTAGTGTGGAAGCCTGGATTGGAAAATCGTTGTATCAAAGAGGAAAGCTAAGATACCCTGATAGTCTTCAAAAGGTTAGTAAAAATTCTCAAAGCTTTCTATTATTAATTAAAATTATATAGCTATTACCGATGAGCAAAGTTTTAGAAAATTTTTGTTTGTCAATTATCCATTCCTTCCACTATGTTTCATATTTTAATTCCAACAAATGACATCATAGCGGGTTATAGTATATATAATTTTTATTAAACATGATTTTAATTTGATAATTTTATGTTTTTGATGCATGATTATAGATACTTTATACTTATACAATTAATTTGTTTATATGATGAATGAGTATAATTTTATGAATAGATTTTTAGTTGTTAATTATATGGTTCTCTTATATTAGTAATTTTATTTTCAATTTGGTTAAACTATCCTGTATAATCTCATAAAAAGGTATAGGTTTTTCGTATTTTAGCATTATTTTTTTCTACACCTGTTGCGATTGGGCTCACCAATTTGTCCTATGCATTTAATGTCTATGCAAGTTCAAAAGGTCAACTTCACAAATCTTACACCTGCACGTGGAGATCAGGTTTCTTAGTGATGCACATGGAATAAAGGCTACAATTAAATAATAATAATAATAATAATAATTGTGCACAAGACTTGCACAGCTCACGTGCATGACTTCCTTCAAAAGCCAATAATATTAAAAGTTGCACCTGACATGTGTATTTTTTTAAAAAAAAAAAGGTTGCTTCTAAATTACATACAGCTGCCACCCATATATAAGTGCACGAGTAGCAGTAAATTTTTTTTTTCTCTCTTCGTTAATCGTGTGGCATAAACAAACCTGCAAAAGAGTTGCTGCATGTGGTGTTGTGAAGAAGAAGAAATAGACTTAGGTTTTTTTTTTTTTTTTAAACAAATGGATTGCTAGCCTAGTTAAGAACTTGGGCCTATCAAATTTCAAAGATAACCCAACAGATTATTACAAAGTAAACCATCTGATGAAGACTATAATATTGGAGTAGAGAATTATGTATAAATCACAAGAAGACCTTTGTAATTTTTTTCCTCTTTTATTTTATGGGTTATAATTTTAATTATCTCAAAGGACATGGTCAAAAATCTATTGTTTATTTCCATGCTTTATTTTCATGTGATGATTATGATAACATGTTCATACATTATAACATGTCATATAGGAAAGTGCCTACTTATAGTTGTTATAACATGACATGCTTACAGTTGCATATTATTTTTTTATAAAGGTGTTTATAAAATGATTTAATATGTGTTAGTATTAATTTAATGAGATTAAATTAATTGGGTTGATTTTATATAACCTTAGTTTATTAATCAACCGAATAATGTGAATGTAGTTTTAATAGTTAAGACTTGGTAAAATTCACATTAGTTCTAAGTTATCTAATTTTAAATTGTTTAATGTTGGGTAGCTTAGACAATTCATAATAAATTTAGATTTTAGAAAATCTAGTAATTTATTTAAGTGTAAGTAGAATGTGATTTTATTAACACATAATATAACCTAGTAATTAAAAATTGTTTTTATTTACTAGAGTTATGAAACATATGATATTCTATAAAATAAAACACATCTTTTAAAATAATGAGTAGGAGAAGGTAATATGACAATATAAACTGCGGTCTCCACTATTAGCACAACACCATGAGATTTAGATGGCACCTCAAGACGCTTTGATTTCGTCCTCCCTACGGAGGGCTTTCATTTAAATCAATAACAACGTTGACTTCCAAGAGATGTTATTCTACAATGTATTTTAAAATTGACCTACCCTACGGTAGAAATTTTGAGTTAAATTGTTAAAATTTGAAATAGTGGGTCACACTCATAAGGATATAATTAAATTGTTAATTATATCTTGACCAAATATAAACGGTTATTGATAAAAATAGAAAATATGAGATATTTTGAATATGTTTATTAATTAAGAATGTCTCAATTCAATTCATAAATAATTTGACCTACCCTATGGCGGCACTTTATTTATTAAAATTGAATAATCATGGGATTAGTAAAAATTTGTTTTGTGCTTTTCATATGCATTATGCATCATGTTTACTATTCCAAAACATATATTTATGATGTTTATGCAACCATTTAAATTTATATTATTTTATTTATTTATTACAGCAACAATGTCTAATCCAATCATCGCTATTCTCTCAAATGAAAAATTAACCGGAGATAATTTTGTCAAATGAAAGATTAACATGAACTTGTACTAATTTGTGAAAATTACAAGTTTGTCTTGACGGAGGAATGTCCTCATCGCCTGCTGCCAATGCTCCTCGTAATTTACGAGAAGTATATGATTGTTGGATGGAGGCAAACAACAAGGCGTGTTATTTTCTTTTGGCTGGCATTTCTGATGTGCTTAGGATGAAGCACGAAAGCATAGAGACCACTTATGAGATAATGTAGTCTCTACAAGGCATGTTTGGTAAACCTTCTGAAAAGGCACGCCATGAAGCCGTTAAGGCTGTAATGAATGCCAAAATGAAGGCAGGCATTTTAGTCAAAGAACATGTTCTCAATATGGTTAACTATCTCCATGAGGCCGAGGTGAACGAGGCTGTGATAGATGAAGCCACACAGGTGGGGATGATTTTGGAAACCCTCTACCCTGCGTTCCTTCAGTTCAAAAGCAACTATTTCATGAACAAGCTGAAATATAATATGACTGAGTTACTTAATGAGCTGCAAACCTTCAAGTCTATTTTGAAAGAAAAGACTAAAAAAAGTGAGACAAATGGTGCAGAAGCTCAACCCTCCTCTTCTACTTGAAAGAATAAGAAGAGGAAGAGGACTGAAGGAAGTGGTAAGTCTAAAAATGGAGGGTAACTGAAGAAGAACAAAAGCAACAACAACAAAAAGAGCTCAAACCAAAAGAAGTCTAAAGGAAAATGTTTCCACTGCGGTGTAGTTGGACACTAGAAGAGAAACTACAAGAAGTATCTTCAGGAGCTCAAAGAAAAGAAGAACAACGATAAATTAGATTTACTCATTTTAGAAGCTTGTTTAGTTGAAGATGATACTTCACCTTGGATAATTGATTCAAGGGCAACTAACCATGTTTGTTCTTCTTTGCAGATGCTTAGTTCTTCAAGGGAGCTTACCGACAGGGAACAAACGATGAGAGTGAAAACGGGAGAGGTTGTTTCAGCAAGAACAATGGGAGTTATTAAACTTTATTTTAAAAATAAGTTTTTAATTTTGGACAATGTTTATTACATTTCTTGTTTTCGTAGAAATTTGATTTCCATTTCTAGGTTGTTTTTAATATTTCTAGAAATGGTTTGAATATTTATTCTGCGCATCTCGAAAATGGGCTTTACAATTTAAGGCCTAACGAAAAATCACTACTCAATACAGAAATGTTCAAAGTTAAACAACCAAAACCCAAGAAGCAAAAGATTTCTTCTGATAATGAAACATTTAGATTAGGTCACGTTAACCTTGGCAAATTTAACAGACTATTAAAGGATGATCCTTTAAAAGAACTAAAAGTTAGTTCTCTACTAGTTTATGAATCTTATCTTAAAGGTAAAATGACTAAAAGGCTTTTCTCTATAAAAAGCGAAAGAGCCAAAGAACCACTTGAGCTAATACATTCAGACATCTGCTATCTATTGAATGTACAAGGATGTGGTGGTTACGAATATTTCGTCACATTTATTAACGATTATTCAAGGTGTGGATACATATACCTAATGCAAAGGAAATTTGAAACTTTTGGAAAGTTTAAAGAATTCCAAGCTGAAGCTAAAAAGCAATTAGGAAAGACGGTGAAGACTCTTTGATCTGATCGAGGAGGGGAATACCTTGATACTGAATTTAAGGACTATATGATAGAACATGGTATTCTATCACAACTCACTGCACCTAGAACACCACAACAAAATGGTGTTGCAGAGAGAAGAAATCGGACGTTGCTAGATATGGTGAGATCCATGCTCAGCTACTCATCATTACCCACTTCATTTTGGGGATATGCACTACAAATTATAGTATATCTTCTAAACATAGTTTCATCTAAGTCTATTCCAAAAACACCTTTAGAGTTATGGAATGGTCACAAACCTAGTATGCGACATATTCGTATATGGGGGTGTCCAGCACATGTGTTGAAAGGAAAGACCGGGTAGCTAGAACCGCGTTCTGAAGTATGCTTGTTTGTGGGATACCCAAAGGGAATGAGGGGAGGTTTATTTTATAGTCCACGAGAAAAAAAGGTATTTGTATCGACAAATGGCACTTTTCTCGAGAATGATTATATGACAAACTATAAACCTTGTAGCAAAGTTGTACTTGAAGAGTTACTTTTTGATCAGATCAAACCACAATCGACAACTGTTGTTGAAGGACAAAATAAGAAGACAACATCTCTAGATCAAAATGTCATACCACCTCGATGTAGTGGGAGGGTTGTGAGACCACCTACTCGCTACAAGGAAATTGGAGAAGCACATGTTGCTATCTCAGACAATAGCGAGGATGATCCATTGACATATTGTGATGCAATGGAAGATTCTGAGAAGGAGAAATGGCTAGAGGCTATGAACCTTGAAATAGAGTCCATGTACTCCAATTCAGTGTGTGAACTTGTAGATCTGCCTGAAGGGATAAAACCCATAGGGTGCAAATGGATTTGCAAGAAGAAAAGAGGAATGGATGGAAAAGTTGAGACTTTCAAAGCTAGGCTTGTGGCAAAGGGTTATACCCAAAAGGAGGGAGTTGACTATGAAGAAACTTTCTCGCCCGTAGCTATGCTTAATTCTATTCGGATTCTTTTATCCATTGTTGCTTGTCTTGATTATGAGATATGGCAAATGGATGTTAAAATTGCCTTTTTGAATGGCTATCTTGAGGAAAGCATCTATATGGTGCAACCAAAAAGGTTTGTAGTCAAAGGTCAAGAGCAAAAAGTTTACAAGTTGCAGAGGTCCATATACGGACTCAAACAAGCTTCAAGATCTTGGAACTTGAGATTTGATGAAGCGATCAAATCTTATGGTTTCGATCAAAAAATTGATGAACCTTGTGTATATAAGTACATCAAATATAAGAAGGTGGTCTTCTTAGTTCTTTATGTAGATGATATCCTACTCATTGGGAATGATGTAGGGATATTATCTAATGTAAAGAAATGGCTCACCAACCAATTCCAAATGAAAGATTTAGGAGAAGCAAGTTATGTTCTTGGATTCCAACTCATAAGAGATTGCAAGAACAAACAGTTGGCGCTGTCTCAAGCATCGTATATCGATAAGGTGCTTATCATATTTTCGATGCAAAACTCCAAGAAAGGTAATTTACCTACACGTCATGGAGTTTATCTTTTAAAAGAGCAGTGTCCTAAGACACCTCAAGAGGAAGAATACATGAGACTGGTACCCTACGCATCTGCAGTGGAAAGTCTAATGTATACCATGTTGTGTACAAGACCTGACATTTGCTATGTAGTGGGTATAGTCAGTCGGTATCAATCCAACCCAAGATTAAATCATTGGGTAGCGGTTATATTCTCAAGTATCTCAGGAGAACGAGAAACTATATGCTGGTATATTTCTGTGAGAATTTGATTCCTATTGGATACACTGATTCTGATTTTCAATCAGACAAAGACACACGTACATCTGGATCAGTGTTTACTTTTGGTGGTGGAGCTATAGTTTAGAGAAGCATCAAACAATCTTGTATTGCTGATTCAGCTATAGAAGCTGAATATGTGGCTGCTTGTAAAGTACCTAAAAAAGTTGTTTGGCTCCGTAAGTTCTTAAATGATCTGGAAGTAGTTCCAGGCACAGATAAACCACTCATGTTGTATTGTGATAACAGTGGTGTAGTGGCAAATTCAACAGAACCTAGAAGCCACAAAAGAGGAAAGCATATAAAGAGAAAATATCATTTGATCAGAGAAATAGTGCATCGAGGCGATGTGAAAGTTGTGAAGATACGTCAGAAAACAACCTTGCTGACCCTTTCACCAAGACGTTACCTGCAAAGAGCTTCGAGGCATACTTGGAACGCTTAGATCTTAGAGACATGTCTCACCTGCTTTAGGGCAAATGGGAGATTGTTGGGTTTGGAGCCCTAAAAGCTGTGACATTGTACATATTGATAATAAATAAATAAAGTGACATTTATAATTACTTTGGTTGCTTATATGTATCATGAATACATTTATAAACATCAAGAAAATTCCATGATTATTTATGTTACTATAAATTTAGCATATAAGTGTTATATGCTTAGGGATAAAATTTATAGATAATAATCTAAATAGTCTGTAATAATTAATTAAAGTTTGGGATCTTTAATTAAATATTACAAGTACCGTCCAATCTCATTTAGAATGAAATAGTCATTATCCAGACTATTAATGTAGAGACATTAGATTTGAGGTACTTTATATAATGAGATTATATAGGACTAGACCAGATAAATTATGAATCTTTAATAATCATCCGTTAGAAATAGAGTATTAAAATTTATCACTATGATGATCATATATTTGACAGTCTTAATCCTGAGTATTTATTAGACTCCAGCTTATGACATTATGTTTTTCATTTGTTTGGTAAGATTTGTTTAAGCACAAATTATAACTTAGCATCTTAGAAACATAATGTAATAAATGGTTGGGAATAATATTATACAGATATGGAATTCATTCTTTCCCTATGAAAGTTAGAAAAATACTTCTCTTGAGTGATAATTTGAGGTTTAAACAGTAGAGCATTCGTTCATAATAAGATTATGAATTAACTGTTCATTAGAGGATTATTGAAACTCAAGGATAAATATATAACAAGAGAGGTAAACAGAAATTAAACCTAGCTCTTATTATGAACTATTTATGGAGGACTGACTTATATGTAATGATTATATCAATGGACTACTCGCTTATTTTCTTTAAGTAATTTTACTATAATATCAAGAGTTCAGTTTCAAGTTTTTAGTGTAATAGTACTGAAACTAATAAATTTAGCACCTTAATCAAAGAGTTTAATTAATTGTCAAATTTATTGACACTTAGGTTATAGGTTCATAGGTCCCCAGTACCACATCTGTAACACTATATTAGATTTATGCATAGAATGAATTATACATATTTAATTTAGAATTATTATTAATGTGACATAGAAAAATGTTCTCTGTGATACATAATGTAATGTAATAAATGTTGTTATATTTAATTGAGCATTAGTTAATTAATTAATTGATTATTTCTTAAAAAAATCTATTCTTAAATAAATATGATTTCTTTTTGAATTTAAATTTAGACATATATATATATATATATGGCTTTGAACCAAATCTTTTTATATATAAAATTTTATAATATATTAATATATATATTTTTTAATAAAATAAAAAATAAAATAAAATAAAATAACGTGAACTTCACACTAACATGAAGTTCATGTTATATATATATATATATATATATATATATATATATATATATTAAAAATAAATTTAAGAAAAGGGAAACGTTATGTATGTGTGTAAAACTCAAAAGAATCACATAATGTGATTCGGTTAACAATAAAATAAAAAAGGGAAAGGAAAAGGTAAGAATTATGTAAAATATATCATTTTCCTATATATCTGATATGGTGGTTATTTCAAATTTGAAATTAATTAAAAATTACTAATGGCTCATATATAAAAAAGGGAGAGATAACATTTATTTCAAGATTTTTTTCATTCACGTAACTTTTGCAGAATACTCAGAGAGAAAAACTGAGAGTTCTTCTCTGAAAAAAAAAAAAAAGTCCGCTATCTCATGTGTTGAGTACATAGCAGATTCAAAAAAGTATGAGGAAAATTCATTCTTGCAGTTTGACACTCATTCGTCTTTTCATTGGTGTGGAGGCATGGATTGAAAGATCGTGGTGTCAAAGAGGAAAGCTAAAATACCTTGATAGTCTTCAAAAGGTTGGTGAAAATTACTAAAACTTTCTATTATTAATTAAAATTATATAACTATTACCGATAAACATAGTTTTCAGAAAATTTTTGTTTGTCAACGATCCGTTCTTTCCACTGCGTTTCGTATTTTAATTCCAACAATAATCCTATGAGGTTAAATAAGGTTGGTCTTTGTAGAAACTTGATTGATGAATATTTGTCCTAAAAGGAATTTTGCAATTACGGCTTGTTTCCAATTGCTGTGAGCTTCTATACTTTGCTCAGGACACATCCTATTTATATATATCTATATATATATATATATATGCATGTATGTATGTATGTATGTATGTATGCATAGCTTATTTCAACAGTCCCACTGTATTAATTTTTTCTTTTTCTTTTTTTTTTATTTAAATAAGAACCCCAACACTAAGCTTTTCTTATTGAAAGAGGATTTTGAGTGATACCATGGCATATGACACTGATTATATGACTAACTACATGGACAATCTATTCGGTTACAATTACGGTTACAGCGACGGCCACGGCTACGGCCATCAACGACCAGAATTTCACGAACACCCCGTTAGTATACCTTCATTTATTAGTCTCTAGTACTTCTAATTTTCATTATATACGTATATAGTTATATATATTTGTGTATATGTTGTTGCTTCTTGAAAATAAAGTATTTTTTCTATTTTTGTATTGTCTAATTAGTTAGTCTTTTCGATTTTTTTATCTAACCCTCCACTTGGTCACTGTGCATTTTTTTAAATTCATATTTGTAATCCATAGACTTATTCTCGCTAGCAATTATCTAGATCTGCGTATATTGAAGAAGATTGTACGTTTCATTCTCTTGATCATTTAAATTCCAACCACTTTAATTAGTCTTGCGTTCTAATTTTGTGCATATGCTTCCTCAGTAAAATTGTAGCTATAATAATTATACTCTTATGTTTATGTCTTTTTATTTGTTTTCTTTATTAAAAAAAACTTGGAGATACTGATGAATTTTTTTATATTTATTTTTTCCCCGTAATAGAAACAATGTCGTTTCTGTTACTAAATAACTGCTTATATTCTAGTATGTTATTGAATTTGGGCTAGGTGCGCACCCAGATCCACCCCAACAGCCGCGGCCCTCCAACGAAATCCAGGTTATTAATATATGAGCAACTTACAAAAATGTTCTTCAAATACATCGTCTTATTAAAAATGCCCTCTAATAAATCACTTATTAAAACTATCTCTTTATTAAAAATTGAAGATTTATTAAAAGTCTAAGTTACTCTTCTTCTAGAAATTGAACTTGCCAGGTTCCATTCCAGAACCTACCAAAACTCGTCAAGTTCCATCATGGAACCCACCAAGTTTGTCTTGGAATCAGCCTCCGGTCACCAGAGCTGTCAGGTTCTAACTTGGAACCTACCATATCCCAACATATTTTTTTGAAACAAAGAAGTGCCGATCACCTCTAGTCACCGGCATGAGTGTGGGATTGGAACCTGCTGGATTGGTTTGTCTAGAGAGACACCAAATTAACCTTACTTAAAAGTGTCGTCATTATTAAGTGTAGTGCTGAGTAAGGATTACTCCTGTAGAGGATTGGGTCTAATTATTTAGTTATTAACACTAAAAACAAAACCTAAGACACTAAATATAACCCAAATGGGGGGTTTGAATATGATTAACTAAATTGAAAAAATACAAGAAAATAATAAACATGAAATAATAATGACGAAATCGATTAAAAGATCATTCTCCACTAAACAATAATTATACAATTAATTACAGAATTTTTTTTAATTATCTATTAAAACTACCAATCATAGATAACAGCAAGCTCTGTTATCCCAATTTCTCCTTACTTAGTCGTTAACCAAAACAAGCTCTTCACTTAATCCTTTTCCCTCGAATAGTCTAAAACAAGCTCTCTAGATTCAATTTAATAGAAGCATTAAGATAAGAGAGATAGGTTGATCGAGGCAATAAACACACAAGCTCGGTCTATTCAACCTAAGTTACATTCCTCATCATAATTAACAAAAACCTCCCATAATCATACCTTGCAATTTGCTACTAATGATTAGAATAATATAATTATAGACCAATCATCCTAATCTAGCAATATATTAAATTCAAGTCCTCTTTAGTTGTGCACCTAAACAAAACAAGAAAATAATCATGAACAATAAAAAGAGGAGAACATTAACAGTCTTAATTGGAAAATCAAAAATTAATTCTATAAATTAATCATATAAGTCTAGGGTTTTGAAATTCCCTTCAACCAAAGTAAACTAAAATAAAAAGGTTACAAGATAAAATAAAACAGAGAAAGAAAGAAAGAACATGGATGGTTTTCAAGAATTTCTACGTAGACAATCCACTTTAGACTACCACTTGATTATCCACTTTTTCTTCTTCTTTTTCTTCATCATTTAAGCCTAAGAAAAACTGAATAAAAGACTTACTAATTGTGTTTTAATATGTGGTATATATAGGGTAACAATCTTGGGATAAAAAGGGGTAAGTTGGACCCTTTTTAGGCCAATTTCGGAGGCCAAATTAGAACACACAGGGATGAGCTTTCTTGGGCACAAAACTGCTCCGAACTACAAATTAGCCTCCCTGAGGTGTTGCAGTGCCAAAAATGAATGCTGCAATGCCATGCTTCTGCCTCTTGGCACGAGAGTGCTAAACACAGCTCCGTTTTTGTCAGTTTCATCCATTTTGCACCCAAAACTCATATTTTCACTCGTGATGAACTCCAAATGAATAAATATGATCGTAAACATCTTAAATCTTCATTTTTAATCTTTTCATTGCTTTATATTAAAACACTTATAAAAAAACACAAATAAACACAAAAAAAAATTAAAGGCTAACAAAATAAATAAATGAAAAATGATATAAAAATATGTCAAATTATGTACTTATAAAAATCCCATTGAGACAAAAGTAATACAAGGTTGCTTAGCATATTATAATACTGTATATGGTGTGTCTGTATATTATATTGCATTGAATGGTGTTTTTGTGCATATATGCATATAATTGCATTTTGTTTTAAGGGAGTTAAAACAAAAAAAAAAAAGAACATTTTTGTAAGACGCATATAGCCAAATGAGTACTTTGGAAGGAGATGAGTGGCATGCAGAGAAATACAATGGTATCACTTTTAGAACCAAAATGCAATAAAATGAACAAAAGGCTACGAAAAGCGCCTAAAGTGTAGACTGCTATATGTCTCGTGCTTTCCACTGCCCTTTGCTTTCCTTGCAAGTCCAAAGCTCTCTTCTCTCTTACACATACAAAGACAGATCTCTAAATATTTTATGTTATATATGTATATACACATATATAGGTTTTTTTCTGTACCTAAGCCAAAGGGTATCTTGGAAAAGCAACAGCATGCTTAAATTTTTTTCATATGTTTTTGTAAACTGAGAAAAAACCACAAAAAAAAAAAAAGGAAAGGCAAAAAAGCACCAGATTGTAAGATTTTTCAACCCAAACTGCGTTAATATTCTACAAAGCAAATCAACAAAGTGAAAGGAAAAAAGACTTTCACTCTGTCTCTGGGATAAGAGAGAAAAGAGAAAGTGTGCATGATAGGGACCCAATAAAGAAACAAGAGTAAAATTAATAATAGCAATATAAACTTTGCAAGTTTATGTTGGGGTTAATGCGCTATAAACATTGATATTGTACATATTGTTAATAAATAAATAAAGTGATTTATAATTATTTTGGTTGTTTATGTGTATTATGAATACTTTAATAAACATCAAGAAAATTCTATAATTATTAATGTGATTATAAATTTAGCATATAAGTGTTATATTCTTAAGAATAAAATATACAAATAATTATTTAAATTGTCTGTAATAATTAATTAAAATTTGGGATCTTTAATTAAATATTACAAATACAGTCCAATCTTATTGAGAATGAAATAGTCTTATCGAGGCTATTAATATAGAGACATTAGATTGGAGGTATTATATACAATAAGATTATATAAAACTAGACAAAAAAAAACTGAATCGCTAATAACCATCTGTTACAAATAGAACATTCAAATTTATCACTATAATTATCATATATATGACAATCTTAATCTTGAGTATTTAATAGACTCTTGTTTATGACATTTTATTTTTTGACTTGCATGGTAACATCTGTCTAAAGACAGATCATAACTTTGCATCTTGAAAACATGACGAAATCAATGGCTGGGAATAATATTATACAGATATGGAATCCATTTCTTCCTTATTAAAGTTAGAAAAACAATTCTCATGAGTAATGCTTCGAGACTTGAACAGTAGAGCACTATTTCATAATATGATTATAAATTAACTGTTTATTGGAGAATTATTGGAACCTAAAGATTAAGAGAGGTGAACAAAAATTGAACATAATTCTTATTATGAACTATTTATAAAGGACTGATTTATATGCAGTGATTACATCAATAGACAACTCGCTAATTTTCTTTGCGTAATTATCACTATAATTTTAATAGTGCAGTTTCAGGTTTTAATGGAGTAACACTAAAACTAATAAATTTAGCACATTAATTAAAAAGTTTAATTTATTGTCAAATTTATTAGAGCTTGAATTTAATCTATAGATCCTCAATGCCACCTCTATAACATTGTATTGGATTCGATGCATAAAATGAATTATATATATTTAATTTAGAATTATTAAATTCTGAATTAATTATTTCATAGTAGAGATAATAATATGACATAGAAAAATGTTCTCTGTGACACATAATATAATATGATAAATGTTGTCATATTTAATTGAGCAGTAGTTTATTAATTAACTATATTTAATTAATAAGATTAATTAAATATGTTTTGAATTAACTAATTAATTAATTATGTTTAAATAATTAGATTATTTAAATATAATTTTAATTTTGTGCATTACACATGTATAGTGGGACTACATTGTATATTCCAACATGGATACAAAATTAAATAATTAATTTATTAATTTAAAATTATTTTTTTAATAAATACGATTCATTTTTAAATTTAAATATATAAGATTTATTTAAATTAATTATAGATATATTCACATACATCTCATGTATGTGAGATTTGGTTTTGAACCAAATATATATATATATATATATATATATATGTGTGTGTGTATATATATATACACGCTCATATTTGTACGTGGTTATTAAAAAAAAAAAACATGGAGGTGCTTAAAGCACTTTCTCCACATACCTCATACCTGTTATGGATGTTTGTGATTCACCCACTAAAAAGATTAGTGAATGGTTTTTAAATGTAAAATTAATTAAATTAATAACTAATAGCTCAGTTATAAAAAGAAAAAAAATACCAGTTTGATTTTTTTTTAGAATCCAGAGAAAAAAAACTAAGTGTACTTTCTCCAAAAAAAGTTCCACTATCTCATATGTTGAGTACATAGCAAAATAAAAAAAATGTGAGATTATTCATTCTAGCAGTTTGACACCCATTCTTTGTTCCATTAGTGTAAAGGCTTGACTTGGAAGATTGTGGTGTCAAAGAGGAAAGTTAGGATGCTTCGATTGTGATACCTAAGCATTTTTAGTACATTAAAAATATAATAACTTAAAAATTATATTAAGCAAATATGTGTCACAAGGATTATTGTTTAATCCAATTTTTATGATAAAGTTCATAAAAGCAAAAACAAGATTTTTAAAGGTAAGCCATAGCCTTAAATAAAGAACGAAAATATATGAAAAATAAGTTGGAAAGCTTAATTGTTGCAAAATATGTTGCAATAAATGTTAAGACAAAAATACAATTTAAAAAAATAATGTATAATAATATAAAAAATTATACAATATTAGAATAATGCAGTGTAAGGAAGTACACTAATAAAGTTATGCAATATGAAAATTACACTGCAAAAGTAATGCAATGTAGGAATTGAACTATTTAAGGTTAAGCAGTATAGAAATTAGACTATTTAAAGTTAAAGCATTATAGGAATATTACTGTTTAAAGGACATGAATGAGTAAAGAATGTTGTGTAAGCTCATAACAGTATATAAAATATACTGGCAATATAAGAAAAATACTATTAGTATAAATATGGACAATATAAAGTTAAGCAGTATAGAAATTACATTAAATGGTGGATGTAAATAAGTATGGGAGATTGTGGGGCCTCGTGAATTGTATATAAAAGAATATTGCTAGTATAGGAAAAATACTATCAATATAAATTTGGACTATATAAAAAATCTTTGTTGGACCCACTATGGGACACCAACATGAATGAAAATTTGCTACCTAACCCCGTTGGGTGGCCCAATTACACATTGCCAAGCTAAGCCAACTTTTTACTACAAATAGTGGCAAGTGATGACTAATAAGGTGAGTCATCAAGAACTTATAAAAATCAAGTTTTATTCACTTATTTAAGGAAACAAAAGTGTTCCATTTACTTCCTGCAAAAACCATCCCTCCCTAGGCATTTTTCTCTCAAGATTTTGATGAAATTCAAGCCTCCAACTTGTGATTTAAAGCAAGTTCAAAGGTTTTGATTCAAGTTTTGGCATTTTTGGAGGTAAAAATCCCAAACTTTCTTCTATGGATTTTTGTGATTTTCTTCAAGTTTTTGATGGGCTTTGATCGGGTTTTATCATTGTTTTTGTGGAGAAGTCATAACAAGGTTTTGAGTTTTAGGAAAGGAGGATCAAAAAGCTTGGTGAAGTTTAGGTAAAACTCTAAACTTTGTACTTTTAAGTTTATGTTATAAACATGCATACCAAGTGTTTGATGTATGTTATGAGCTATGGCACGTAAGATGGACATTATGGCATGATTGTTTTATGTTTGATATTGATGGTGATGATGATAGAAAGAAAGAAAGTGGGTTTTGTGCAAAAGAATGAAAAAAGTTATGAAACTTTGTTAGAATACAAGGTTTTGCTAGTTCTTAAGAAACAATGTTTTTGAGAGTCTTAGAGGCCAATTTATTTTCCAAAAATGATATAGGATCAGCCAACACAGTGAGAGAAATAACTTTCATGAACAAAGTTTTGTAAAATTCCAAAAGGACAAATTTGCAAAGTTTTGCAAAAGTTCAACAGATTTGAAAATTAGCCAAAAAAGTCCATCTTAACATTGGAATTTAAGGAAAGTTAAAACACAAAAGTTGTAGAACATATCAAAATTGTTAAGGCAGCGTAGACAGTTTGTTAATATTCTACTCGGTTGAAGAGTTATGAATTTTACAAAATTTTAAGCATAAAATTTCAAGAAATGAAAATGTTATGAAATGTTTTGAATTTGACAATGGAACTTTGGAAAGTTTTATTTCCTATGAAAAACTAGATGTTTTGCTACAAAATGATTGTCCTCGGTTCTAGGAGCAAAAATGTAAAGATTTTTGTGTTTTAGGCCAAAACCGTAAAATTGTGTGAAACTGGGTTCTCACCAAGGAATATTAGGTTCCTTCATTTTTGTGGGTAGCGAGAAACCGTAGGGTTTATATTTTTTGAGATTAAGAGTATTAAAAAAAAATCAAGGGCAAAAATGTAAAGATTTTTGCATAACGGGTTAAAATTGTAAAGTTTTAACAAAATAGATTTTAACAAAAGAAAAACTGTTTTTTGGTTTTCTGCAATGTTATGAGACATAAAGAAATGAAAGTTATGTTTTAAAATGGGTTTCGAAAGTTTTTGAAGATACATCAAGGGCAAAATGGTCATTTTGCAAAAAAGACCAAAATGAACCCAAAACGTCCGATGTTGGAAAATGCCCCTTAGTGGGAATTTTTGCATAACATGTAAGAAATGAGAGGAAAAGTTAAGCAAAAAGTTTAATAAGTTATGAACTTTACGAAAAACTAGTTAAGGCTAAAATCGTCATTTTTGAAAAAATGGCTAAAGTGGAGCCAAACACTCCAAATTAGCAAAGCATTCTTGAACAGAAAATATTCTGTAATACGTTAAGTACTGAAACCATCACATGAGGTGGGAAATTTAACGAGGAATGTTCAAGATAACTAAAAGAAAGGTAACCAGGTGGGTTACAAAGTTAAGCAAAGAAAAAGGTAACTCGATGGGTTATAGAGTTAAATAAAAAAAGTTGATAACCCGATAGGTTACAGAGTTAAGTAAAGGGAAAGGTAACTCTAGTGGGTTATAAAGCAAAGTAAAAGAAAGTAAACTGATAGTATATAAGTCATGTAAAAAGGAATGAACGATTAATGATTAAGTTTCTTATCAATCGAGTATATTGATAATATGAAAAGTTAACTAATAAGTCAGGTGTCATTTAATCAGGACACAGAAGTCAACTAATGAAAGGAAAAGGAAGGAAACAGGACGTTAGAGCTATAGACAGGTTAGTTCAAACCTCACCTACAGCATGAAGTAAAATATTTTCAAATACTTATATATATGTTTGCAAATGTGTTTGCAATTATTATGCAAAATGTTTTTAAAGTATGTTTGCATTTATTATGCAAAAGGTTTTAAAGTTTAAATTAAGATTTGCAATGTACTTGCAACTATTATGTTTAAAGCATGATTACATTTAATATGCATAAAGTTTAAAAGATCAAGTAAAGGTTTGCAATATATTTGCAATTATTATTCTTAAAGTACGTTTGCATGTGAAATACACAATGTTTTAAAGAGTAAAAGTTATGATTTGCAAATATGTTTACATATGATGTGTTAGCATTTGATATGCTCATTGAAGTTAAAAAGAAGGTGAAATAAAGATAAAAAGAAAGTGTCATACCAGTCTCTTTGATGTGAGGTATACAATTAAAGTTAAAGTTATGATCTCAATGTTCGATGGTCTTAAGTCTTCCACAAGGGAAGCAACATGTTTATGTTCTCATGTTTAATGATGTTGGTACGAATACTAAAGTTTACATGTTTAAAGTAAAGATAAAGAATGATCATAAGATGCTCATAATTGAGCATAAATGGAATCATGAATTTTGATTTTGCTTGTATTTCTTGTTATGAAATGTTTATGTGTTATGAAAAACATTCTGAGAAGTGTTTTAAGTAAAATGTTTATAAAAAACATTTTTATGTTTACAAGAAAAGGTTTATGAAGAACGTATTACGAGTTTATGCCATAGCTCAAATAAGTAAGTTAAGTTAAGTAAGAAAAAAAGTTAGTATGTAACGATTACGAGTTTATGCCACGCATAGCCTTTGATGTGGGCATTTTTGGATGAGCAATAGGAAGGCAAAGGTCTAAGCATGAATGTAATGTTATATGTTATAATGTCCCTACAAGTTGACGGTAGTTATCGTCCATCAGTGGTATCAAGTCAATGATGACCAAAGGTGGTCAATGATGGTCAACAAATGGCCCACGACTCAAAAATCAAGAAGATGAGCTCATGACATGTTATGATGTTCTAGCGCTCAAGAATGTTATCCACTTGAGTAAATCTTACTCTATTAGAAGTCATTTGGTATTGGCTACACATATAACGAGGAAAAACATATCAAGATAACGGAATAATGAAGGTCTAAAAGTGATTTTTGGTGTTCTATAGAATAAGGGTGCCTGAAAACAACCAGACATTAGATGACTAACTATACAATCCTTTCAAGCTTAAGCATTCCGTAGCTAAACTGAGACATGCTAATGAGCTTGGAACTACCCAAATGGAATCACGATCAAGATAATGATGCCAAATCTATCAGCGAAAGCCTCATAGGCTAGAGAATGAAAGCTAGACATTTATACGTTATTAGAGAATTACAGAAAAATGTAATTTTATAATGGATATAGGACCAAAAAATTAAAGATTTTTAGTCAAATGACCTTGATCTTTTGATAGTCATGATGCTATTTGGATAAATATAAACTTATTTTCAAGAATAGCATTTAGTGGTAGAATGCTAAACCTTTAAATGAATGGAAATTGTTTTTGAATGCTGAAAGATCAGAGTTGCACAGAAGAAGTGTAGTGTTTCAATTTAAGAAATATATCAATGAAATGATGTAAGGTTTATAAAGTTTCAAGTTGGAGGCTTAGTTTTTATTAAGAAAGTAATAATGCAAGAAAGTATGTTAAAAACGGACAAGATGATCAGAAATAAGGGCATACCTTTTGTTAAGTTTTTTATAATGAAAACACAAAGTAGAGGTAGCAATATGGAAATAAGAAGAGGATAAGAGAATGAACTATCCCATGAAGGTCCTAATTTTTGAGGACGAAAATTTTTAAGGAGGGTAGATTGTGACACTTGAGTATTTTTAGTACATTAAAAATGTAATAATTTAAGAATTATGTTAAGCAAAATATGTGTCACAAGGATTATTCTTTAATTTAGTTTTTATGACAAAGTTTATAAAAGCAAAAACGGGATTTTTAAACGTAAAAATCATGTTATAGCCTTAAATAAAGAAATGAATGATATGGAAAACAAGCTGGAAAGCTTAATTGTTGCAAAATGTGTTGCAACAAATGCTAAGACAAAAATATAGTTTAAGAAAAATACTATAAAATAATATGAAAAATTATATAGTATTAGAATAATACAGTGTAAAGAAGTACACTGATAAAGTTATGTAATATGAAAATTACATTGCAAAAGTAATACAGTGTAGGAATTAGTTTATTTAAAGTTAAGCAGTATAGAAATTAGACTGTTTAAACTTAAAGCAGCATAAGAATAATACTGTTTAGAGGAAATGAATGAGTAAGAAATGTTATGTAAGCTCATAACATTATAGAAAATATACCGACAATATAAGAAAAATACTGTTAGTATAAATATGGAATATATAAAGTTAAGCAGTATAGGAATTACATTAAATGGTGGATGTAAATAGTGTAGGAGGTTGTGGGACCTCATGAATTGTATGGAAAAGAATACTAGCAATATAGGAAAAATACTGTCAGTATAAATTTAGACTGTGAAAAAAAATCTTTGTGGGACCCATCATGGGACACCAAAATAAATGAAAATTTACCACCAAACCCCCTTTGGTGGCCCAATTACACATTGCCAAGCTAAGCCAACTTTTTACCACAAATAATGGCAAGTGATGACTAATAAGGTGAGTCATCAAAAGCTTATAAAAATCAAGTTTTATTCACTTAGTTAAAGAACCAAAAGTGTTCCATTTCCTTCCTCCAAAAACTGTCCCTCCCTAGGGATTTTTCTCTTAAGATTTTGATGAAATTTAAGTCTCCAACTTATGATTTAGAGCAAGTTCAAAGGTTTTGATTCAAGTTTTGGCACTTTTGAAGATAAAAATCCCAAACTTTCTTAAATGGATTTTGGTGATTTTCTTCAAGTTTTCGATGGGTTTTGATGGGGTTTTGTCATGGTTTTTGTGGAGAAGGCATAACAAGGTTTTGAGTTTAGCAAAGGAGGATCAAAAAGCTTGGTGAAGTTTAGGTATTTTAGGTAAAACTCTAAACTTTATACTTGAAAGTTTATGTTATAAACATGCATACCAAGTGTATGATGTATGTTATGAGCTATGGCATGTAAGATGGACATTATGGCATGATTGATTTATGTTTGATATTGATGGTGATGATGATAGAAAGAAAGAAAGTAGGGTTTTGTGCAAAGGAATGAAAAAAGTTATGAAACTTTGTTAGAATACAAGGTTTAACTAGTTCTTCAGAAATAATGTTTTTGAGAGCCTTACAGTCCACTTTATTTCCTAAACATGGTATAGGATCTGCCAACACAGTGAGGAAAACAACTTTTGTGAACAAAGTTTTGTAAAATTTCAAAAGGACTAAATTGTAAAGTTTTGCAAAAGTTTAATTAATTTAAAAATCAGCCAAAAAGTCCATCTTAGCATTGGAATTTAAGGAAAGTTAACACATAAAAGTTGTAGAACTCATCGAAACTATTAAGGCAACTTGGATAGTTTGTTAAAATTCTGCTCGGTTGAGGAGTTATGAATTTTTCTAAATTTTGAGCACAAAATTTCAAGAAATGACAACATTATGAAATGTTTTGAATTTAACCATGAAACTTTGAAAAGTTTTATTCCTAGTGAAAAACTAGATGTCTTCGTACAAAATGATTGTCTCTGGTTCCGGAGGCAAAAATGTAAAGAATTTTGTGTTTTGGGCCAAAACTATAAAATTATGTGAAACTGGGTTCTCACCAAGGAACATTAGATTCCTACATTTTTGTAGGCAGTGAGTAACCACAAGGTTTATGTTTTTAGAGATTAAGAGTTTAATCAAGTAAAGAATGAAAGAAAAACATTAAGGGCAAAAATGTAAAGATTTTCGTATTATAGGTGAAAACTATAAAGATTTGATAAAATAGATTTTAATGAAAGAAAAATTGTAGCTTGGTTTTTTGCAATGTCATGAGACATAAAGAAATAAAAGTTATGTTTTAAAAATGGGTTCTGAAAGTTTTAAAGGCCCGTCAAGGGCAAAATGATCATTTTACAAAAAAGTCCAAAGCGGACCCGAAACGCCTGATGTTGAAAAACGCCCCTTAGTGGGAAGTTTTGCATAACATGTAAGAAATAAGAGAAAAATTTAAGCAAAAAGTTTAATAAGTTACGAACATTACGAAAAACCCATGAAGGTTAAAATTGTCATTTTTGAGAAAATAGTTAAAATGGAGCCGAGCACTCCAAATTAGCAAAATGTTCTTGGACAAAAAATGTTCCGTAATATGTTAAGTAATGAAACCATCATATGAGGCGGGAAATTTAATAAGGAATGTTCAAGATAAGTAAAAGAAAGGTAACCTGGTGGGTTACAAAGTTAAGCAAAAAAAAAAAAAGGAAATCTGATGGGTTATAGAGTTAAGTAAAAAAAGTGATAACCCGATGGGTTACGAGTTAAGTAAAGGGAAAGGTAACCCCGATGGGTTATAAAACAAAGTAAAAGAAAGTAAACCGATAGTATATAAGTTATGTAAAAAGGAATGAACATTAATGATTAAGTTCTCTTATGAATCGACTAGATTGATAACATGAAAAGTTAACTAGTAAGTTGGGTGTCATTTAATTAGGACACAGAAGCCGACTAATGAAAGAAAAAAGAAGGAAATAGGAACGTTAGAGCTATAGACAGGTAAGTTCAAATCTTACTTACAACATGAAGTAAAATATTTTCAAATGCTTATATATATGTTTGTAGGTGTGTTTGCAATTGTTATGTAAGATGTTTTTAAAGTATGTTTGCATTTATTATGCAAAAGGTTTTAAAGTTTAAATCAAGATTTGCAATGTACTTGCAACTATTATGTCTAAAGCATGATTGTATTTAATATGCATAAAGGTTAAAAGATCAAGTAAACGTTTGCAATGTATTTGCAATTATTATTCTTAAAGTATGTTTGCATGTGAAATGCACAATATTTTAAAGAGCACAAGTTATAATTTGTAAATGTGTTTGCATATGATTTGTTAGCATTTATATGCTCACTGAAGTTAAAAAGAAGGTTAAAAAAAAAGATAAAAAGAGAGTATTATATCAGCCTCCTTGATGTGAGGTACACAAGTAAAGTTAAAGTTATGGCTTAAGTGTCCGATGGTCTTAAGTCTTCCATAAGGGAAACAACATGTTTATGTTCTCATGTTTATTGATGTTGGTACGAACACTAAAGTTTACATGTTGAAAGTAAAGATAAAGAATGATCATAAGATGCTCATTATTGAAAGTTCATAATTGAGCATAAATGGAATCATGCATTTTCATTTTGCTTGTATTTCTTGTTATGAAATGTTTATGTGCTATGAAAATCATTCTGAGAAATGTTTTATGTAAAATGTTTATGAAAAACATTTTTATGTTTACAAGAAAAGGTTTATGAAGGACGTATTAAGAAAAATGTTTAAGAAATGTTTTATGAAAAACGTTTTAAGAGAAAGGTTTTTATGAGAAAGGCTTATAACGTATGTTAAAATGATTTGTGAGATTATGTTTGAACTTACTGAGTAAAAGCTCATTAAAAGTTCCTTCATGCTGTAGGTAGCCCTATGGGTAACCAGTAGGACCTGTTTGAAGAGTTCGGTGCTGCGGAGGACAGATGCAAAGATTTGAGTATGAATAGCACTACAACATGTTTTTGCTGCAAAAAAAAAATGTTTTCCCACTATTTGATATTGTGTTTTCAAAGTTAAAAAAAAAAAGGGTCAAAGTTTTTGAGAATTGTTTTCAAAGTTTTAGGATATATTTTATGAAATGTTTTATATAATTATAAAGATAAGTTTTAAGCTTTGATTTGTTAATGTTTCTTATTAAGTTTTAAGAAATGATTTAAGATGGTTTTAAAGTCAAATGTTGAGCAATGTCTTAACTTAAGTTGCAATAGAAGATGCAACAGCTTTTAAGTATGTTAAAAGGAAAGGAAAAGAAAAGAATTTATTTAGTATTTTTCTTACTAAGTAAGTAAGATTAAAGTTTAAGAAAATTAAGTGATGACCCGAAAGGGCGAGCATCACACTGATAGGCCTTCAAAAGGTTTGAAACAAATTCTACTATGCTTTCAATGTTTAATTAGAATTATATAGCTATTCTCGTTAAACAAAGTTTTAGAAAATTTTTGTTTATCAATTGATCTTTTTTTCCGATGCGTTTTCATATTTAATTCCAATAAATGGCATCAAAGTGGGTTATAGAATATATAATTGTAATTAACATGATTTTATGTTGATAATATCATGTTTTTGATGTATATTTGTAGGCACTTTGTATTTTTTTTCAACATTTTGATTCATGTAATGAATTGTTATTTTATGGATAGATTTTTTGTTGTTAATTATATGATTCTTTTAGATTGGATTTTTTTTTTAAAAAAAAGGTTTTGATTAGATCAACTTGATGTAAACCCATAAAGATATAGGCCTTTTGTAATTTTATTATTATTTTTTTATTATTATTATTGTTATTACTACTACCACGACCACCACCACCACTACTTTTTTTCCCTTTATTTATTTTCACTTGCTACCACATATGACGGAGTTTCCATTATCAAGCAACACCTCCATGTTCATCAAAAACAGTCACATACAACACATGGAAGAAGAAAAACTACAGCCTCCATAACTATCAGAGTCGGACTCCGATCAGCTGCGGCGCTTGGCCTTAAGCCTTATCGACTTGACCTTGAACTCTGCCAGAGCTCGGCCATGAGCCAATAATGAGCCCAGCAGTGCTCATCCTTGAGCGCTGCAATGCTCGATTGTGAATGGAGAGACGGCTCGGCCTTGAGTGTTGCGGGCTCGGCCTTGAGCTTCCTTGCTCGGCCAGGAGCACCGCAAGCGTTCGACCTTGAGTTTCAACGCCTCAGCTGTAAACGGAGAGCATGAGCCTTGGGCACTACAGCTCTCGATCGGCGCCATCGAGTGCTACATCAGGCGGCAAATGACGCTTGGCCATGAACAGAGAGCAACGACTGATGGCTTGAAGTCGTCACTGCTGCAAGAAGCCTGTTGTACGGGTCTGCTGCAAAAGTTGTTGAAGCTTGGTTGGGGCTGTAGAGGCCGTAGCTCCGAAGCTTCTATCGCCGATGGTGTTCGGCCTACAACCAATTTGGATGTTGCAGTTGACAGTCTGGGCATGGCAGCCGTCGAGTCTGAGCATGCTGGAGGCGCCATGGAGAAGATGATACCTGCTAGGTTACTTTCAAAAATCCATTGGACATTTGGGCCTATTTAGAACTTGGGCCCATAAGTTATTCTCAGTAATCCATTAGTTTTTTCACAGCAACTCACATGATGCAGTCCACCACAAATAGAGCTGGGAAATATGTAATTACAAGAAGACCTTTGTAATTTTATTTCATTTTTTATGTGTTGTAATTTAATCCAATAGGATCTAGTTAAAAATCTAATATTTATTTTTATGTTATAATTTTATTTGATGTAGTGAAAACATGCTTATACATTAGAACATGTCATATAGGAAAGTTTCTACTCACAGTTATTGTAATATGACATGCATACACTTGCATTTTATTTTTTTATAAAGTTGTTTATAATATGATTTAATATGCTGTTAGAATTAATTTAATGTGATTAAATTAATTGGGTTGATTTTATAGAGTTTCATTTTATTATTAATAAACCAAATAATGTGATTTTAGTTTTAATAGTTAAAACTTGATAAAATTCACATTAATTCTAAGTTTTCTAATTTTAAATTGTTTAATTTTGGGTAACTTAGATAATTCATAATAAATTTAGATTTTTAGAAAATGTAGTAATTTATTTAAATGTAAATAGAATGGGATTCTATTAACGCATAATTATACCTAGTAATTAAAATTGGTTTTATTTACTAGATTTATAAAAACATTGGATGTTTTATAAGATAAAACACATCTTTTAAAATAATGAGTGGGAGAAAGTAATATGACAATATAATTGATGAGACTATAAAAGTGTATATTTTTTAAGGCTTAAATCATTTATTTATGCTTTTATTTCTCATTAAATCCTGTAATTAATAGCAGTTTTGTGTTAATAAGTATTTTTGTGTCTTAATGTGTAAATGTGTTTAAAAATGTGTTTTTAGCGTGTTTTTATGTTTAATAATATTTTTGGTAATTTTTAGAGTCGTTTCGATGTGTTAAATATGTCTTTAGTTTGTAAATAATCAAAACCGTAAAAATAACATGTGGTTATTTTATTTTGAGTTTTAATGTGTTTGATAGTGTGTTTTAAGTTTGTAAATATGTTTTATTACATTTTTAGTAATTCTTAAAAATATTTCAAGTCTTAAAAATTATATTAGTGCCAAACCGAAAAAGACTAGAAATTTAGGAGTTTGTAATTATTTTTATGTGTTTTAATGTAAAATAAATATTTTATATATTATTGTAAATATTATGTTTGTAAAATAATTAATTTTAGTGTATTTGTGAATTTTAGATTCAAAATCTAGAGGAAAACGGAGCAAAATGGAGCCAAAACGGACAAAATCAGACGTCAAATGCATCATTAAACAATTAAAATTAGAATTTTGAAATGCCAGACACGTGGCGCGTTTCGTCCTTCAGATGCATCGCCAAAATTATCTCGGCTGTTGGATCTTTGCTGCCGTCAGCCTTGCATCAGTAGTGGAATCCATGCGTCAAAATCTGATTGGCACACACACTGAAAAAGCTGCCAGAGTCAATCGGGGGAATCTCAGACAGCTTTGGATCTTGTGTAGACATCTCCACGTGCAACCGTTCTTCTAGCCGTAAGATGTTATTACTAGACTAATGTAATGGTCTTCAGTTGTGGTCCCACGTGGTCCTTCAGGTCCCACTTTTCGGCTCAAATTATGACCGCTGGATCGCAATTTCAACGTGCCAATTCTCCCCATTTCCTTGCTGCCATGAACTGTATTGCACAAGATCCCTAAGGCCAAATTGCACACCGAAGACATGTTTCAGCGGGGAAGAAAAGAAATATATATATATATATATATATATATATATATGTATATATAACAATTGTATCAGCATGATTCTCGTGAATTGGGGGGGGCCTATTTCACTGCACCTGAATCATTTGTTATCCAAATCTTCCACTGAAGAACAGTAAAAAAATATTTAAAAAATTTTCAAATAGTGCTTTCATTGCACTATAAATGCTGAGGCCTTCGGCCTTAGTTATTCAAACCTTCGGGCCTTTGGCCCTCTCCTTCCCTCTTTCTTCTTTCAGTAGTTTTTTTCTACTGTTGAGCCTCCTGCTCAGCAATGAAATAATGCCTAAATAAATGTAAAAAGTCTGGTGAGACAGAGAGATGATCTTATATGTATAGTACTTTGGTATATATTTTAACTCTATATATGTGCTATAATGCTTATATTTTGTGGAGTAAATTATATTTTTTTGTTTTTAATAGTTATTATTAATGTTGTTATGTTGTCAATTTTTACATAAATTCAATCATGCTTTCGTTATGTAATTTAATTGTGCTGCATAATTAATATTAACAATACTAAAGTCTTGCTCGTTTATTAAGTTGAGTTTTTGCTGCATTGTAGACATGGACTGACATAATAAATGCTTGGTAATTCTTGATTTATTGTAGATAGAGGATGGCATAGTGTATTCTTAAACCAATTAATAAGATGGGGTGCTGTTGGAATTCATGCAATAATTTATTCCATAAAAATATAATAATTTTAGTTTGTTATTATCTTTTCTATCTTACAATTATGTTGATTATAATTGAGTGACAGCGGTTATAATTTTTATAATTAGTGCATTTAATCATTAGTGAGAGATAATTATTTTTCTACTTTTATAGGAAGACCCTTACTGCATTATGGCTTGCTATGTTGTTGCTTTCGGTTGACCTATAAAATTAGTAAAGGTGCTTGCAATTAACGAGAAAAGATATAATAAATAAAAAGCTTAAGATAATTACTAATTAGAGTTAAAATTTCATATCAGTTGCAAAACATACAAGAGATTCTCAAAGCTTCACCATTTTAATTTTATGTTTTAAAGTTTGAATTAAAAAAATCAAAAAAATATTTCTTTCATTTTAAACTTTACTTTCAAAAACTGCTTGCCTCTTTGACCGTTTATATTTATCAATCTCCCGAGTTACAAATTTTCACCTCTTTATGGATACTACAACTTTTTTATAGTACAAACGTCTGTTGTTTAAGAAGAAACACATTTTGGGGTGTTACCAATAACCTACGGTCTCCAGTATTAGCACAACATGATGAGATTTAGGTGACGTCTTACGACGCTTTGATTTCGTCCTCTTTATGAAGGGTGTCCATTTAAATCAATAATAAAGTTGGCTTCTAAGAGATAAGATTTTATAATGTATTTCAAAATTTACCTACCCTACAATGGCAACTTTGAGTGAAGCTATTAAAATCTAAAATAGTGGGTTACACTCATAAATATATAAAAAAATTTGTTAATTTTATCTTGACCAAAATAAACGTATTAATAAATATAGAAAATATGAGATATTTTTAATACATTTATTAATTGAGAGTGTCTTAATTCAATTTATAAATAGTTTGCCCTACTCTACGGCGGCACTTTATGTATAAAAACTGAATAATCTTGGAATTAGTAATATATTTTATGTGTTTTTTCATATGCATTATGCATTACATTTACTATTCCAAAATATGTATTTATGATGTTTATACAACCGTTTAATTTATGTCATTTATTTATTTATTGTCTAATCCAATCATCGCTATTCTCTCAAATGAAAAATTAACCGGAAATAATTTTGTCAAGTGGAAAAGTAACATGAATATTGTACTTGTTTGTGAAAACTAAAAGTCTGTCCTGACGAAGGAATGTCCTCCACCACCTGCTGCCAATGCGTCTCGTAATGTACGAGAACATATGAGTATTGGATCGCGACAATTAACAAGGCTTGATGCTTCCTTTTGGTTGGCATGTCTAACATGCTTAGGATGAAATATGAAAATATGGAGACTGCTTATCAGATAATTCAGTCTCTAGGTGACATGTTTGGAAGTCCTTCTAAAAAGGCACGTTATGAAGCCATAAAGGCTGTGATGAATGCCAAAATAAAGGCAGGGGTCTTGGTTAGAGAACACATTCTCAACATGGTTAACTATCTTCATGAGGCCGAAGTAAACGGGGAGGTGATAAATGAAGCCATACAAGTAAGGATGATTTTCGAAACCCTCTACTTTGTGTTTCTTTCTATTTAAGAGCAACTATTTCAAGAACAAGCTGGAATATAACATGGCTGAGTTAATAAGCTACAAACCTTTGAGTCTATCTCAAAAGAAAAGACAAACCAAGGTGAGGTAAATGTTGTTGAAAATTAAATTTCCTCTTCTGCTAAAAAGAACAAAAAGAGGAAAAAGAAAACTAAAGGAAGTGGTAACACTAAGAGTGGAGAAAAACCTAAGAAGAAAAAAAGCAACAATAATAAAAAGAGCAAAAAGGAAAAGAAGCCCAAAAGAAAATATTTCTACTGTGGTGCAGTTGGGCACGAAAAAAGAAACTATAGGAAGTATTTTAGGAGCTCAAAGAACAGAAGAACAATGTTAAATCATATTTACTCGTTTTAGAACCTTGTTTAGTTGAAGGTGATACTTCACCTTGGATAGTTGATTTAAGGGCAACTAATCACGTTTGTTCTTCTTTGCAGATACTTAGTTCTTCAAGGGAGCTTGCCGATGGGGAGCAAACAATGAAAGTGGGAACAAGAGCAATTGTTTCAGCAAAAGGAATGAGAATTGTTAAGATTTATTTTGGAAATAGGTATTTATTATTGAACAATATTTATTACAGTCCTAGTTTTGGTAGAAATCTTATTTCTGTTTTTAGGTTGTTTGAATAAATGTTTAACGCTTCTTTTAATGGTAATTATGTTAACATTTCTAGAAATGGTTTAGATATTTGTTTTGCATATCTAGAAAATGGGCTTTACACTTTAGGGCACAATGAAAAATCACTACTCAATATTAAAATGTTCAAAGTTGAATAACTAAAAGCCAAAAGGCAAAAGGTTTCTTGTAATAATGAATAATACCTATGGCACTTTAGATTAGGTCATGTTAACCTTGACAAGATTAACAGACTAGTAAAGGATAGTCCTTTAAGAGAATTAAAAGTTAGTTCCCTATTAGTTTGTAAATCTTGTCTAGAAGGAAAAATGACTAAAAGGCGTTTCTCTGCAAAAGACGAAAGGGCTAAGGAACCATTTGAGCTTATACATTTGGACGTTTGTGATCCATTGAATGTATAAGCACATGGTGGTTATGAATAATTCGTTACATTTATTGATGATTATTCAAGGTATGGATACATGGACCTAAAGCAAAGGAAATCAGAGACTTTTGGATAGTTCAAAGAATTCCAAGAGAAGCTGAAAGGCAATTAGGAAAGTCAATGAAGTCTCCTCGATTTGATCAAGGAGGGGAGTGCCTGGATACCAAATTTGAGGATTATTTTATAGAACATAGTATTCTATCATAACTCATTGCACCTGAAACACCACAATCGAATAGTGCTGTCGAGAGAAGAAATCAGACGTTGCTTGATATGATGAGATTTATGCTTAGCTACTCATCATTACCCACTTCATCTTGGGATATGCGTTGCAAACTGCAGTATATCTTCTGAACATAGTTTCATATAAGTATGTTCTAAAAACACCTTTAGAGTTATGGAATGGTTGTAAACCTAGCATACAACATATCCATATATGGGATGTCTAATAGATGCGCTGAAAGGAAAGACCAGAAAGCTGAAACCACGTTCTAAAGCATGCTTTTTGTAAGATATCTAAAGGGGAGATGGGAGGTTTGTTTTATAGTCCACAAGAGAAAAAGTATTTGTATCGACAAATGTCACTTTTCTTGAGAATGATTATATAACAAACTATAAACCTCATAGCAAAGTTGTACTTAAAAAGTTACTTTCTACTTAGATCAGACCGTAACTGACAACTGTTGTCGAAGGACAAAATGAAGGGACCAAATCTCCGGATTAGGATGACATAGTAGGATAGTCGTGAGACCACTTGCTTGCTATAGGGGAATTGAAGAAACACATGTTGCTATTTCTAATAATGGTGAGGATGATCCATTTAAATATCATCATGCAATGGAAGTTTCTAAGAAGAGAAAAATGGCTGGAGGCTATGAACTTTGAAATGGGGTCCATGTACTCCATTTTAGTCTAGAAACTTATAGATCTGCCTAAAGAGAAAAAACCCATAGGGTGCAAATGGATCTACAAGAAGAGGAGAAGAGTGGATGGAAAATTTGAAACATTCAAAGCTAGGCTTGTGGCAAAGGGTTACACCAAAAAAAAAGGAATTGATTATGAAGAAACTTTCTTGCCTGTAGCTATTCTTAAATCCATTGAAATTCTTTTATCCACTGCTGCATGTCTTGAATATGAGATATGGCAAATGGATATCAAGACTACCTTTTTGAATGGTTGTATTAAGGAAAGCATCTACATGGTGCAACCAAAAGGGTTTGTGGTCAAAAGTGAAGAGCAAAAAGTTTACAAGTTGCAAAGGTCCTTCTATGAACTTAGGCAAGCTTCAAGATCATAGAACTTAAGATTTAATGAGGTGATCAAGTCTTATGGTTTCGATCAAAATATTGATGAATCTTGTATTTACAAGTACATCAAAGACAATAAGGTGGTATTTTTAGTTCTTTACATAGATGATATTCTACTCATTGCGAATGATGTAGGGATATTATCTAATGTAAAGAAAGAGCACGTCAACCAATTCCAAATGAAAGATTTTTGAGAGGCAAGTTATGTTCTTAGAATCTAACTTATAAGAAATTGCAAGAATAAACTATTGGTGCTGTCTCAGGCATCATACATCAATAAGTTGCTTATTAGATTTTCAAAACAAAACTCTAAGAAAGGTTATTTACCTACATGTCATAGAGTTTATCTTTCAAAAGCGCAGTGTCCTAAGACACCTCAAGAGGAAAAAAACATGAGATGGGTACCCTATGCATCTGCGATAGGAAGTCTAATATATGCCATGATGTGTATAAGGCCTGACATTTGCTATGTAGTGGGTATAGTCAATCAGTATTAATCCAACCCAGGATTAGATTATTGGGTAGTGGCTAAACACATTCTTAAGTATCATAAGAGAACAAGAAACTAAATGCTAGTATGCTCTAGTGAAAATTTGATTCCTGCTAGATACACTGATTCTAAATTTTAATCAAACAAAGACACACGTAAATCTATGTCTAGGTCAGTGTTTACTCTTGGTGGTGGAGCCATAGTTTTGAGAAGCATTAAACAATTTTGTATTGTTGATTCGACTATGGAAGCTGAATATGTAGCTACTTATGAAGTAGCTAAAGAAGTTGTTTGGCTCCGTAAGCTCTTAACTGATCTGAAAGTTGCTCCAGACATGGATAAACACTCACACTCTATTGTGATAATAGTGGTGTAGTAGCAAATTCAAAAGAACCCAAAAGCCACAAAAGAGGAAAGCATATAGAGCGAAAATATCATTTGATCAGAGAGATAGTATATCGAGGCGATGTGGAAGTTGTGAAGATTGCATCAGAAAAAAATCTTGTCGGCCCTTTCACTAAGACGTTACCTGCAAAGAGTTTTGAATGACATTCAGAAGGCTTAAGACTAAGAGACATGTCTCACCTGCTTTAGGGCAAGTGGGAGATTGTTGGGGTTAATTCCCTATAAGCATTGACATTGTACATATTGTTAATAAATAAATAAAGTGACATTTATAATTATTTTGGTTGCTTGTGTGTATTATGAATACTTTAATAAACATCAAGAAAATTTCATGATTATAGATAAAGTGACATTCATAATTATTTTGGTTGCTTGTATGTATTCTGGATACTTTAATAACCATCAAGCAAATTCCATGATAATTAATGCTCTCTAAGTTTAGCATATAATTGTTATATGCTTAAGGATAAAATTTATAGATAATAATCTAAATAGTCCATAATAATTAATTAAAATTTGGGATCTTTAACTAAATATTACAAGTACGATCTAATCTCATTGAGAATAAAATAGTCTTATCGAGATTATTAATGTAGAGAAATTAGATTGAAGGTATTATATACAATGAGATTATATATGACTAGACTAAAAAAATTATAAACCCATAACAATCATCCGTTACAAATAGAGCATTCAAATTTATCATTATAATTATCATATATATGACAGTCTTAATCTTGAGTATTTATTAGACTCTTGTTTATGACATTATATTTTTTGACTTGCATGGTAAAATCTATCTAAAGATAGATCATAATTTTGCATCTTAGAAACATGATGAAATAAATAGTTGGGAATAATATTATACATATATGGAAACCATTCTTTCCTTATAGAAGTTAAAAAAATAGTTCTCTTGAGTGATGATTTGAGACTTGAATAGTAGAGCACTCGTTCGTAATAAGATTATGAATTAACTGTTCATTAGAGAATCATTAGAAAATAAAAATAAAGATATAATAAGAAATGTGAACGAAAATTGAACTTAACTCTTATTATGAACTATTTATATAGGACTGACTTATATGTAATGATTATATCAATAAACTACTTGCTAATTTTCTTTGAGTAATTATCATTATAATTTCAAGAGTGTAGTTTTTAGGTTTTTAGTATAGTAACAGTGAAACTAATAAATTTGGCACCTTAATTAAAGAATTTAATTAATTGTTAAATTTAGTAGAGCTTGAATTATAGGTTTATAGGTCTCCAATGCTACCTCTATAACATTGTGTTGGATTTAATGCATACAATAAATTATACATATTTAATTTAGAATTATTAAATTTTGAATTAATTATTTCACACTAGAGATATTAACGTGACACAGAATAATGTTCTCTGCGATGTATAATATAATGTGATAAATATTATCACATTTAATTGAGTAGTAGTTTATTAATTAACTATATTTCATTAATAAGATTAATTAAATATGTTTTGAATTAATTAATTAATTAATTATGTTTAAATAATAAGATTATTTAAATATAGTTTTAATTTTGTGTGTGACACATGTATAGTAGGACCACACTTTGTCTATTCCAACGTGGACAATTGATTAATCTAAAATTGTTTTTTAAATAAATATGATTTATTTTTGAATCTAAATATATAAGATTTATTTAAATTAATTATATATATATAGATTCATGTACATGTCATGTACGTGGGATTTGGTTTTAAACCAAATATATATATATATACACACACATACACATACATACACGTACATATTTGTACGTGGTTTAAATAATTAAAAAAAAAAACATTGAAGTGTTTAAAGCACTTCCTCCATATACCCGTTATGGGTGTATGTGATTCACACACTAAAGAGATTAGTGGGTGGTATTTTAAATTTAAAGTTAATCTAATTAATAACTAATTGCTCAGTTATAAAAAGAGAAAAGATACCAGTTTTTTATTTACGTGATATTTTTCTAAGAATCTGGAGAGAAAAACTCAGAGTTCTTTCTCTAAAAAAAAGTTCTGTTATCTCATCATATGTTGAGTATATAGGAGAACTAGAAAAGTGTGAGATTAATCATCACCCACTCATCGTTTCGTTGGTACATAGGCTTGGCTTGAAAGATTATGGTGTCAAAGAGAAAAGCTATGATACTCTGATAGGTTTTCAAAAGGTTTGAAACAAATTCTACTATGCTTTCAATGTTTAATTAAAATTATATACCTATTCTCGATAAACAAAGTTTTCAAAAAAATTTTGTTTATCAATCGATCTATTTTTTCGCTATATTTTCATATTTAATTCTAACAGTTTATGCCTTTTTTAAGCAAAGAATGTTATATCAGAGTTAACAAACTTGAGAGAAGATGTATTAACTATAAAACAAATAAATTTTGTAAGACATGGTACTGATTTTATCCAATCAATAGTACAAATTTTATGATTATCTGTTTTTATTAAATTGCAATTTATTCTAACGAGGACCAGAAAAACTCATACTAATGGGTATTTATTTTTTTAGCTGTTGAGTCCAAAAAATAATAATTTTGATTAGATCCAATATTTTTATAACGTGCACTAGTAGCGAGGGTTCTACTGGAGTAGTACCCTTATTAAATATACTAATAATTTTTATGGATTGATTTTGACATTAATTTGAGGTTATATGAATTTATGTTCATAAAAAGTACATTGTTGATAGTATTAATCTTATAATATTGTATTTGCAAAACATCCACAAATAGTGAAACAAATGGAAAAGAAAAGGAGAATTTTTTAATTGATATGAAGAATATTTTTTCAATGCCATTAAAATATTTTTAATCAATAGACTTTTTAAAACTCTAAAAACCAATATTTTATAAACAAATAGTATTGATTTTGGCTATTTTTGTTATTTTCTTCTGTATTATTTTCACATTAATAATTAGCAAAAAAATATGATAGTCATTAACATAATACAATAATGATTTTCCTCTTAAAAAAATACAATAATGATTTTAGTAATGCTAATGGCACAAACAAAATTAAAACTAGTGTTATGTAGGGAATTATTTATATGGTAGGAACAATTTTTATTAACTGTGAACAAGAACAATAACTTTTATTTTAGCTGTGGAACTAATTTTTTGACAATGTAATATGTAATTAGGAGTAATCCATATGAATCTTATTAGACAGTTGAAAAAATTAATAATACAGTTCGAATATCAGTTTATACCAATAAATAAAAAGGACAATTATTATAGAAATTACATAAAAAAAAATTGACCAAATTTTGTAAAACTGAACAATTTTGAATCGCTAAATTTACGGTAAGTTTTACATTTTAAATCTAGACCAATTTTAGCCTGATTTGACATTCATAAAAATACACAAAAAATGAAGAAATAAAAAAGAGAATTAAATTATGAAAGAAAAAAATGGGGGTGGTGGGAATCTTTCATCGTCTTCCCACAGTGGCAGACGATCCCACAGCGCCACCTCTCTATCTGCTACTTTTCATGCTCTCTGCTCTCTCTCTCTCTCTCTCTCTCCCTCCCTCCCTCCCCTTCCCTGTTTTCCTGTCTTTGTCTCTCTTTCTCTCTCTCATACGTCGGCTAAGTTTTGTGCTCTGCTTACTTCTGCCACGAGACTACGATCAACATTTTCCCAAGTGGCCTTGCATGTGAAGATGATTCCGTGAGAACTCCTCTTCTCTCTCACTCTGTTTCTCTCTCTAAGATTATATTCACATTTTCGTGGAAAGGGCTGTGCTAGTTTTACCTGAACGTCAAGAAGATAATAATTATATGTCCAATACTTGATACTGTTGATTTATATTTTGTTAGTTTTTTAGTTGACATATTATTTTCTCCCAATGCTTTTAGGGTGCAAAGTATAGGAAAGCAATTCAGTTTCATGCATAGATGAAAGCAAGAGATCAGAGGGAGAGGAGAGAATTAGTACCACTAGTTGTGTGATGGATTATTTTCCAGAAAAGAATGATGGGGTTGAGGTTGAGGTGGACTTTGAAATCTGGCCAGTGGAACATCCTATGGAGCCCCCGGATGAAGACAGCCATTCTTCTTTTTTTTTTTTTTTTGGGTGAATATATTTTTGTGTTAGATGCATTATTAGACCTACCCATGACTTGAATTCTTCATCTTTATGCCTGAAACATATTTTATTTACAAAAAAAAAAGAATTTGTTAAATGGGTTTTCAATTTCATTACAAAAGTTACAAAAGCACCAAAACAAATCTCTCCAAAATACACTTGGAGAGACTTTGTTAGTTTTTTTTTTCTTTTTAAATTTAGAGATAGTGAAATTTGATCTACAATTCAAGTGCCACTCAAATATGAATTTACTGTTTGCTTATGTTGCGAGTACAATGTCATAATTTACTAAATTTGGCATTCAACTTTTTGACATGACCAAATGCTAACAAAAAAGAAAAACAAAGGGACTAATTAAGAAATAAGTTTTGGCAGGATGAAGGAATGAAGCGGGAGAAGAGACTTGCAGAGAGTTTGAGGAAGAGAGCAGATCAGGAATCATCAGCAGCAAACAAACTAGGAGAAGAAGATTCCGGTGTAGTTGTTGAGCGTCCGGTTCGTGCAGTGCGTAAGAGGCACCACACTCTAACCGGAGGGGATGACGACCACATAATAGTTCCCTTAACAAGAATGCCTCCTCTTCCCACCCACAAGAATCACACAATCTTTCAAATGCTTCACAGACAAGTTTGAGTCTTAGAAAAAAAAAAAAAAAAAGGTAAATAATTGATTTTTGCACTTTAATCTCGTCTGGGCTTGGTCTTATTTTTATTTTATTATTATTTTTTTTTTGTTGGAGTCGTGATCAGAAAATTGGTAGTGTGTCATTTTCGTAAATATTATGTGGCTGTCTTTTAGCCCTCGGAATCAGAAAAAGTTTTAGATGTAGCATTTGGACGTACGTCTTGATTTGTAAGTACACTGTTTTTTTTTTTTTTTCAAATCAATATTCTATATAATATTTACCTCTATATTATAATCAAATGAAATCCGTGGAAACTTCTCAAATTATCCAATGAACTGAAACATGTTGCCTGTGCTGGTTTTTGAAGAATATTATTGCGGAGTCGGATGTAAAATATTAATTGCGGAAAACAAAAGTATGGGAACCCCACTGTATAGACTGTGCCTGAGTCATTGAAATCTGCAAATTCTGAGCATTGGAGCAGACATTATTGGATTCTTTAAGCAAAAAATCAGACAATAATTGGAATCCACTATGTTAAAAGTACTACGAAACTGCAGACGCATTTGTCCAGGGGAAAAAAAAAGTTGCCAAATATCCACGTACAAAGTACGTGACAAATTTAATTTTGGGCTTTTTTTTTTTTGTTTCTTTGGCTCTAAAAAAATTAAAATCTACGGTTGTCTCGTTGTTTAGTACGTTTTTTCTCAGGTCAATATTGATCATTATCTATAGCAGAAAAAAAATATGGATAGAAAAAAACATTTATGGTATCTAATTAATGTTTTTTGGGTGGTGGTTCTGGCAATAACACACAATTGCTTAAATATATTAAATAAGAACTTATCAACAATAATTTAATTTCACATCAATTGAATAATGAGTTACAAAACTAAGAAAATTATAAAAATCTATTTTTAATAAATGACAAACACCTTAAAAGTGACATTAAAGGGCACCTTAACACTTAAAAAGTTTACTTAAAGGTATTTTCAAATGAAGATAAATCAAAATAGTTAAGGGGAAATTTAAAGGGTATTTTCAAAAAGTAAATGACGCGTTAACACCTAAAAAGTGACATTAAAGGGCACCTTAACACCTAAAAAGTTTACTTAAAGGTATTTTCAAGGAAGATAAATAAAAATATCAAAATAGTTAAGGGGACATTAAAAGGGTATTTTCAAAAAGTAAACGGCCTTAACACCTAAAAAGTGCACTTAAATAAGAATTTCTCAACACTCAACCCAATATAAGCAACTAAAAATTCAAAACCTTATTCTAGATTGACCTAAAATATGGCCCTCGAACTACACTCAAAATCTTACACTAGGATTTAAATCACCAATCTAATTTTTAGTGTTCTAAACAACGTCTAATCAATTATATTTTGCTATATCATGTAATGAACTTTAACATTAAAGCAATTGAAAACAATTTCAAAATTTTTAAATGACGTGTCATAATATAATTGGTTAGACACTATTTAAAACGTCAAAATTAAACAGGTGACTAAAGTTCTTTACTTTGATTTTTGAAGTTAAAAATGTCCCAAAATGAACCCCCGAACTATCTTAGTCTAGTAAAGTTAGTCTTGATTTATATTTACATCAAAATCTGCTTAAAATAGATCAAATGCTCTACATGTGCCATTTAGGTCGAGTAAAATCACACGCTGCTTTCAAGGCGGGATTAACTTGTTAATATATATATATATATATATATATATATATATATATTTATATATTTAGCATGACATGATGTCCATATTTTGTCCTAAGCATATTCCATCGGGTTTGCCCTATAATATATCTGGTAAGAGGTGTAAAAAAAAAAAGAGCAAACTACCAAGTTAAGAAAAATAAAAAGAATAGGGGGCGAATAAAAAAAAAGGAAAGAAATCCAATCTGCAATTATGACAAATAAGAGGGTCAGGTGCAATTAGGATCAAAATGGTTATCTGACATATTATTTGCTTTATCCAATACACTCTCGCCACTTTTCTTTTCAAAGTTACAACGGCTAAAAACTGGTGGACCTCATAAATTTACAAGTTTTTTTCTTTCCAATTTTCTCCCAACTATCACAACCTTAGATCATTCTCTTTTCTTCTCCAAAATTCCTCCAATTTCTTCTCTCTTTTCCCCTCTATCAAAATTATGCTTAATGTATGTAATAGTTTCTGCCAAGACTCCAAGGGCGTTTACAACCAAGCTTGTGTTTGACAAAATCAATTGAAACTTATTAGTTTCATCTTATACGGTATAAAGCTCTCACATGATATAATACTTTCAATGAGTTTCATCTCAAACGATATAAAGCTCTCACATAATACTATACACAGTAAAAATATACGATAATATAAAACTCTGACGTATTACAATACTTTCAATTCAGAATTCAGACTCTTAGTTTTAACTTCTCATACACCCTATAAGTTTAATAAACCAATTGATTGTCCACTGCGTGCAACCCAGGCGCCTTTCCTTTCATTTTTTAACAGTCTGCTGGCGGATTAACTGACTATCTCATATCAAAATAGATCGGATTTAGTTTTGGGACGTTTTACAAGTGAATGACCAGGGTGGGTTTTGATGTATATATAGTTCGGAGACTTTTTTTTTTTTTAATTAGCCCAAAAGGAATTGATGAAGACAATTTTCCTTGCCAAAAACCAAAAGAAACAAAAAAAAAAAGAAAAAGAAAAAGGAAAAGATGAGTAGGACAATTTTGAAAGAGAGGACAAACATAGAGAACAAGAAGAAAAACCGAGATATTTGCCCGTGATTGCAAACCACTCATTTTGTTCCAGACTCGGCGATTCTGCTGTTATCCCTTTCTCTCAACTTTTATTTTGGTGGCTGAATTCTCCCTTCAACTACTTATTTCTCCGATTATACCCCTTGCAAAAGAGCCCCACACGCTAGGCTGTCAGCATTTCAGCTATATGAAGCAAACCCCCCCCCCCCCCCCCCAATACATAGAAAGTAGAAAAAGGAATGAAGAAAAAAGAGCTACAGAACTGGCCATAAAACTAATTCAGTTTTTGATTCTTTTTACGTGTGAAGAAAAAGCGAAACTAGAGCATAAGAAGGAATTCCAATTTCTCAATTCACCTTTTTTATTCTACAAGGGAAATACAAAGAGCAACAGCCATGCCAAGTGTGAGTGAGGTCATTTGAGCTGCTATGCTTTTCAGTGTAGTCTTGCCACTGCTATTCATCTCAGCAAGCACACCAGCAACTGCAATGTATATAAATCCACCAGCAGTAAATCCCTGCAAATAAAGTCAAAAGAGAAAAAAGTGTGTTTACTTTAAATTTTGATTACCCATTTGAAGGTAGATTCCAATAAATTATTACTTGATTCAAGGGGGGCTCACCTCAATCAAAGATGATTGTCCTGGATCTTGTCCCCAGAGCAGAGCCTACAACAAGATAAACAAATTATTTTCTTTCTTGTGTTTTTGATCAGTGAAGGTTTTAATGCCTTTGGTTTAAGATATCATACCATAGCGGTTCCTAATAGTGCAACTAGAGCTGAAAGGAAGTTGAAGAATAGGGCTTTGGATACACTAAATCCGGACCTTACTAAAATACCGAAATCGCCAACCTGCACAGAAGGTAAACGGAGCTGCAAAATTCCATTAACGTTAAAGACATGCAAGTAAAGAGGAACTTATGCTTAAGGCTAAGCAAAACAGCTCACCAACAACGAGTTTTGAACTGACATTTGTACAAGCACATTTTCATACACAAACAAAGATCATTGTGCAGTGGAGACACAACAATTTAGCAGAAAATATCTCAGAATCCAGCTTCTAATTGCAGAAAAGATGCGTAATTACATGACACAAAGTAACTCTCCCTCTCATCATATATCTTTCCTGAATTCCGGTAAACATAAGGTTTGATATTAACTCCCTGAATATGACAGATTTCTTAACGATGGAGCACAGACACACTCAATTCTAGGTATGATTAATTGCAAAATCTTATAAGCTAGCAAGATACCAATAAATTAGAAAGAGTTTTAACCTCTTGAGGAAGCTCATGAGCAAGCAAGAAGAGGGTTCTAGACCACCCACCAACTGAACCATAAAGCAAAAAAGCGCTTCCCAAAGCCATTCCATCAGTAAAATTGTGCTGCAATGATAGCAAAAAAATATATATGATTAAGTACATGGAACTTCAAGCCAAGTACACAGAGGAAATGTGCATCATAAAGTCAACCAAGAATCTTCTTTAGAAAGCACTTGCCAATTTGACTGCAAATACCAAAATAATAATAATAATAATAACAATAATAATAATAATAATAATAAAATACATACAACTCCATCAGAGAAGAGATTGAGATAACCAAAGACAAGATTGGTTGGAGGGTGAGCATGTTCTTGTTTTGAACCTCTGATATCATCAGAGGAGAATTTAGCAGCATTGACATCTTCTCTATCATCCTCCCCATCAGTAGTAGCGTGTCTCTACAGCAAGCAACCAAGTGGTCCAGGTCAGGTAAGGTTTAATAAGCATTCCACCAATCTATTAAAGTCAAACCTAATATTGAGGAGTAATAATTTCCTCCATAAATCATTGAAATGAAACAAACATACACGCACACACACAGAGAACAATAACAACAATGACACAAAAGAGAGAGAGACAGAGAGAGAGAAGAAAAAAGTCTATTTTTTTTTCACATTTGTTCATTAAGATAACCCAGTTTACATATGCTATAGGCCAACCTTTTTTTCATTTTTTTTTCTGAACTTTTTTTTTTCTGAACTTTTTTTGTACTTCTGTCTTTCTTTTGTTTTGCTGTATTTCTTCATAGTTGCACATTATAGGTACAAGTTTTCCATTCACTAGATAACAAAGTAACAGTATCATTTTAATATTGATCAAGTATAGTGCAAGAACAATGATAATAACATCCAAACGAATAGTTGAATCAATATTAAAAAATAAGGATTATTAACACTAATAACCCTTAAACTCTCTCACTTTACCCCTTGAACTTTAAAAATCATTACTTTATCTCCTGAACTTTCAAAACTCCTTTGTCTCCTATTTTTCGATTTTCCGTTCAATTAGACAGAATTACGCCCACGTGATTCGTACATGGGTCTATAAGGGCAAAAATAAGATTTTATTACTCTTAGATTTTGTTTTATGTTTGCACTCTCATTTAATATTTTTTTTTAAACTGCTCTGATTTAAGAAGGGTCTATATGCACATTTTCTCAATATTATTCGCCGATATCTTCTCATTTTTAATGTCTAACTCATTTTCTTTAGTATTCAAATTCAGATATCAACGAACAATATCGACTTATTAAATGAGTTACGCATTAAAGAAGAAAAAATGTATAGACAAACCCTTCCTAAATGAAAGTTTAGATAAAAAAAATAAAGGTCTCAAGTGAGAATGTAAACATGAAACAAAACTCAAAGAGTCAAAATCTCATTTTTGCCCTTACAGGCGACCTATGTGCGAATCACGTGAGCTTAATTCTATCTATTTGAACAAAAAATAGAAAATTTAGGAGACAAAATAAGGGGCTTTGAAAGTTTAAAAGCAAAATAGTGATTTTTAAAATTAAGGGGGCAAAGCGAGGAGTTTTGAAAGTTCAAGGGGTAAAGTTGTGATTTTTAAAGTTCAAAAGCAGAGTGAGAGAGACCCTAAAGTTTAGGGGACCAATAGTATTAATAACCCTAAAAATAAAAAAAATAAATAAATAAGACTACTTCCATGGAATCAAATTCAATTTTTCAACAATTTGCAAACAAAATGCAAACTGCCATGTCTAAAATCTCACATTTATTACTTTTTTCCTTCCATTTTAATACTAGAGAAATGAAAATGAATAGTTGTTGAGCAAGTCTCAAACAAGTGGGTGTGCCTAACTATAATCAAAGATAAAAATATCACGTTGAAACTTCATAGTCATGAATATGTTGATCAAAGATGTGGATTTTGATAACATTGGTTACATTTGGCCAACAGTATTACCATTTCAAGAGCACCTATATCAGCAACGGGAAAAAAGTTGTGTTTTTTGTAAGCATCACAAAGAATCAGACATATCAATATCTCTAAGGGAAACTACTGCCTTGCAGAACTCCCAATCTCCATCCTACATTTATTATAGCCTCTTAATTCTGCATCTAACTGGTAAAGCTTCTGGACCAGTTATATGATATTAGATACTCCCCTCCTAGACTAAGACATTGCATAATCTGGTCCATATCTATTATCTACTACGCATTCAAGTCTGCATCTCCCAAATTACAATTAGTAATCCGTCAAAGTCAAGTTAGAGCATGACATAGGAAGGTTATGACTGCATCTCATCATCAGAGACATTATCACCCTTGTGAATAAGAGATTAATTTAGCTTACCTTTCGAATGCTAGATTCACGTTGAGTATCTTCCTCTGATGGATGAAGTGACACTTCATCCGTCACTTTACCTTCAGATGACTTCTCCAGCACCGTTCCATCTTTTCCATTGGACGAATCTGACTGCACGTCATCAGGAGAGTCATTATCATCCTTTAACTTCTTACTTTTCTTATGATGGAGGTGGTGGTGACCGTGACTCCATGCATTGCTTCCTCTAGAGTTATCTTCAACATACCTCACTACCTTCTCCACTAGAAGAAAGAGTACAATTCCACCTGTAACAACCAATTCGAAACAAAATAATGGAAAACAAGAGAACCAAATTAGTAGATGCCTAATAATAGTGACATAAAAAGAGCCATTAAGTAAACCCAATAAATCATGCAAATCAATGAAGTAGTTGCAGCCGAGAATATGAAGAAACAATACAATCATTTAATGAGACATTTGGAACAAAACTGACTCAGGAAATTCCCTTTTTTCCCCAGTTTGGGAGACTTGGAGACTTCAACAGTTAATATGCAACACCAAACTTTTTATATGCACACCACAGCTATCTGAACATCAACAAGTAGTACAATAAATGTCAATATGCAAAAATAAAATCATATAGGATGCTTTTTCTCCCAGATTTGCTGGTAAATCTATCAGATAATTTGCTAGATATGCAAAACCAGTGACTCGACTGCATTGACGTCTGAAATTCTGAATTCTATTCAAACTCAGGTCCAGAATCATACACATGCATTTATGTGTCATCTGGTTATGCATATGTACAGACACAAAGATGAATATGGACACATACATACTGGACACTGGTTTGGCAGATATCAATAGTTGTTACTGACCTAGGATGGACAGTCCTACAGAAAGATCTGCCAAAGAGTGTGAATGTGCGTGTCCATGGTCATGGGCATGATCATGATTATTATCCGCGTGATGATCATGTGAGTGTGAGTGTCCACCCCCTGCAGCAAAGATAAACATATTAATCTGTAGCTCATGTAACAAGAACGATATGCTTACAAAAATGGACAAGAGAATATAGCTTTGGATGGAGTTGGTCCAAAGAATTCAGGACCCCAACAATTCAGAAGAGTACTTTTGGAACTAGTTTTTTCTTCTTTTTTTTTTCTTTTTTTTTTTTTGTAGCCTTAATCAATTGATACGTTTAGTCAAGCCAGCTATTGATATCGTTATTGCATATGGATGGTGACTAAGGGAGATAGAGAATGAAAAAACCTTGATGCCCTCCAGAAATGCAAATTTAAACCGCCAACATCATTTCATCAATGTATTAATTTTTCCATTTCCCCATACGTAGGAATAAGTGGGCATTTCGAAACCACAAGAAAGAATGAGGTGATTTTAGAACTACTTCAAAAATACTGCAAACTACACTGGTTTGAGGTCTAAACTTAAGACTTTTACATATTTAACAAAGGGTAAAGACATATGGATAAGTTCATTGAAGTACATATGTCGAGCCTTTTTGTGCACCTTAAAGCAAAAAATACAGAAATCTGAACATCAAGATGCCAGAAGTGTCAAAAATATAGAATTTCAAATATACCCCAAAATAGAAATGCTCAAGGTTATTAAAAAGCAACCGGTGTATGCTTTAAAATCTTCACTGAAATATTTTGAAAACCCAGAAATCTCTTGAAATGACTTCCCAAACTTGATCCTGAAACTTGGCTTTTTGCCAACCATACAAGCTTTTTGAGAAGCTTGACATTAGTCATTTTTCATCACGTTAATGGCCTTGAAGAATCAAACCACAGGCCAACTAGAATCAATCACAGACCTGAACCCTTCAATATTTCCTTAAAAATATCGACTGAAAGAATCTTTAATAGCATATAGTTAAGTTCTGAAACATATTCATGAAGTGTGGTAAACAACAAATAATTTGTGGGCATAAACGTCATCCACCAATGCATTACCAAAGGCATGTGGTAGCTGATGAAGAAAAGCATCTCCCAGCATAGCTCCTGCCTGCAATAATGATCAATCAAATCAGTGACAACATCTTAAAATGAAATTGAAGAAAAAAAACACTAGAGAAATAACCCATGCAATCTACCATAAAATACTACTAAAGTTTCACAATCCTCAGTGCTAGAGCCATTTGGTAAAATCAGGGAAAAAACATTCCTTGTCAGGATCATGATTTAGAGCCTACCAGCCAGGACAGGGCCACTTTTCAGCCTGGATAACACAGTGAATAACTAACCAGCTAATTTTTTCTTTTCTTTTGTTCACTTTCCTGGTAAGACCATCCATGCAGACCTTTCATGAACTCATTGTCAATTATGTAAATTGTTACTATAGCGCTGTAGCCAAATTTTTAGCATATGGATCAATAAAGTTGGTCCAGGACTCAATCCATTCAAGAGATAATGCTAGATAGGATGAAAGCATTCATAGCCAGGCATTCTTGAGGTTATTTTCTTATGTTGAGGTAAAACCTCATAGCTGTGAGGCATAGAATTCTTGAAGACTGTCTCCACTTTATCACTATCTAAAATGAATATCTCGGATATAAGAAACACCCATACAAATGCCCTAAATCCTGGAGCTCAACATGCTGGAAATCTGAAGGCAACCAGATTTGCCACTTATGTTGAAGAACGCATACTGTAACACTCTCTTGACACAGATCCAAATTTTTATAATGCTCTCGATGGTTAATGATATTTGCCATGTATAACTAAATTAAGTCTAGAGTAGGACAGACAAAAGATGCTAAGTGCTAACATTTCAACTTTCAGATGTTTGACTTCAGCCAGCGTAGTTGTCTTCGTACAGCAAAATGACCATGAATTCTTCAAATATGCAAATGTTGCATGCTTGCATCAATTTTTTGTTAGTTTACCAGTTCTACGAATGCGTAAGCTATTAGGAGGTGGGCCAACAAATAGTTTTACATTCTAACACTCCACAATGGACAATTGTGTGTAAATATTAACTAGAAGGTGCAATATGTGAATATTTATTTATTAAGTCCGAAACATATTAAAGGCCCAACACATGATGACAATTTTGGATAGTGAATTTATAGGGTTTTAGACTTGAGACCTTTTTCTATGATACGATGATAGTTCACCAATTCTCCCAAAAGTTTAAGCTGTTAGAAGATGGGCCAACAATACTTTCATGTTCCAACAATGCATAATAAAACTTAGCCTCACATAATCACACTTAACATAAGTATTGCTAGCAAAGAGGATGCGCAAGAAGATGGATGACTGCTCATAAATCCGGAGTGTATGCATTTCATAACTAGTAAAGTGTGTAAACATAATACATAGGTGAACAAATCAAATAAGCAGGGCTTAAGAAACTGACCCCAAATAAAGCCAATGACTCAACAACTGTCTTGGAGAGTTTTCCTTGTACTGCAATAACTCAAAAATTTGGTATCTGATTATCAAAATAAGAGGTGATAAAAGTAACACTTCCAAGATGCCAAAGTCATGAGCACTAGTGCGAAAATGAGTTGATGACAAAATACTCACCAAACATTACGGGCAAGATAATTAGGCATATAAGAGAAGCCATGCTCACCAAAAGCGAGCACCCCAACGCATGGATCCAAAGACCTAAACAGGAATCAACAATAAATTTCAGAAGAAGTTAAAGTGATAGCAAGATTGAAAAAACCACAATTAACAAAAAATTAAAAAGAAAAACAAAGAAAATAGAGTGCAAGCTCAGGGGCATCGCTACATTATGTGGTATAAAGTAAGCCAGAGTTTAGGAAGATTGAAGGAAGTCATATGTTTTAGCAAACATCAAACACAAAGTCAGCAAGGCTTACTGTACAACATATGTTTGCACTTGTATAGTCATACCAATACATGAGAAGGCAATATCAGTAAAAGTTCCACCATTACTAAGATAAGAAATAATATCTCCAGCAGCATTTCTAAGCATTTATATCCACATATATTTTGATAAGTATTAAGACTTTAACATCAATTATCCAGTGATCAACAATTCTCTATGCACCGTGCATGTAACAGACGAAAAGCAAACATATTTATCAAAGAAGATTCAGATAAATGTATCTTGAAATTCTCGAACACAGCTTTAGAGGTCATAACTCCCTGATCCTAAAAATCTTTAGTTTTAAATTTTTCTGTGCATTTTCTCAGTAAAAAAACACCCAGATGCACCACAATGGTACCCCAATCAAAGTTATCAATCAGACCCAGATAACATCAAACCAAACAAGCCTAATAAAACTTTCCATCTTCAAGAAAAAGGCATTTTCTCGGTAGTCAAACAGTAGTACTGTGATACAGCAAACAAGTTTACCACAAATACCAAGCAAATCTAACAAAAGTAGGAGAAATACCTGGACCCGTGAGCTGTAGAACTCCAATATGTTCATGTTCATGATCGTGGTCATAGTCGTGGGACCCAAATCCGTACAACTTCATATCCTCCTCCTCGGCCAACTCCTCTGGAAGCTTTGACTCCGCCAAGCTCTCCTTTTCATGGTGATGATGGGGATCATGATGATGATGATGATGGCGGTGGTGGTCGTGTCCATGATCGCAGTGGTGACCACTTTTATGGGAGTGACCAACCGCAGACGAACAGAACCCAGAAGCAGAAATCAGATCCAAAAGCGACCCAAAACCTAAACCCACAACCAGAAACAGAGAAATGACAATGTTTCTGTTTGAGAACGCCATTTCCAGGGACTGCCGAGCAAGAATTCGGATTAATTCGGGAGTTTTATTGATAAGTTATAATGGGTAAATATTAACGGCGTCTGCAAGTGCCCTCAATGGTGATGAAACAAACGATAATGAGGAAGAGCACGATAATGGCGATTATAATGCCGAAGGTTACCACATCCATTATGCCCTTTTTTTCCTTTTTTTTTTTCTTTTTTACTTTAATAATTTTTTTTTCTTTCACGTTGTCCGCAAAGGAAGGGATCTGCGTCTGACAGACCCCGATGCACTTTATAGTACTCTCCACTGGCGGTTCGGCTACTACTCACTACATGGTTGTGATTTTGTGATGACAAGCTGAATTCTTTCTCCCCCCACTTTTGTCCCTCCCTTGAATTTAAAGGTAAACTATACTCAGACCTTAATGTATTTTATCTAAATTATAAAAATATTTCATGCATCAAAACTAATTACACTAGTATTCTTTGAGTTTAACTTTGTTAACTTTTAATATAAAATGACAAAAATATCCTTTTGAATTATAGTCATTGGTTTAAAAATAGCAAATCACAATCATTTGTTTGATTTTTATCTTAGATTCTCGTGTAGAATAAGATATAGAAACTTCCAGAACTGAATAGATTGGCAGATGAATGATCAAGTCTGACCAGTCAATGGAGCGTAACTTAGTTACACAAAATAGTACAACTGGCAGGCCAATAGTAAGTACTGATAGACCGATTGGGCATAATCTTGTTACACGTTTTTCATGCGTTTTGGTGCAAATTTCAACCTAGTTTTGAATTTAGAAATCCTCTTTAAGTAGAATTGACTCCCTACCGATCACTATAAATAGGATACTTGTTCCCATTGTTATTTAGATCACTAGAGAAATTTCAATATAGTTTTCTAAAGGGAGAAACTCTATGACTCCCATAGAGCTATTGTTTAGCATCATGAACTATAACTCTTAGTTTTCTCTTGTGGTTGAAAGGAGACGTTGTCAAGAGAAGAATCAAACAACGTGTGCCCACTCATATTCCAGTCGTGGAAAAGAAAATAGAAAATAAGACTAGTTTGTTGAAGCTCTTCAGGATGCATTTCTCATGTAATAGCTCTGCTGTTAATTTTCTGTTGGAAGTGCGGTTACCGATTCACTAAGATACGAAGATCTTTTATTAATTTATGATACATGGTATATCTAACTTGTTTAATGGAAAGCACTTTTATTAAAAGTTTATAATTCCATAGTGTACTCATTTTTCAACATTCAATATCAATGCTATGGTTTTATAGAGTTTATAATTATAGTATGTGCATAAATTATGTGAGCTTATAAGGTGTTTGGGATAGTAGTTTAAACTATCAGTTTGAGTTTTAGAATTATAGCATGTGAGGGCTTTACACTATAGCTTTTTACTATAATATGTGAAAGCTTTATACTGGTTACAGTTTAAACTATTCGTTCAAACTACTCTTCCAAACATCCTTTTAACTTCTTCTAGGCTTGCATTGAATTTTTTAAAGAGTTAACATTCTAGGGTTTCTATATATTTATATGTTGTCATAAGATTATGTGGTGAATGATATTAATTGATTATTGTTAATTTAATTGTGTTTTAATTTTTATTTTTAATTAATTAATTTTTCCTGTTATAGTTTCTTAAAGGTTAGAATTTGTATCTAGGTTTTTCATGTAATTAGATGGTGATTTATCATCACCAGCAGGAGAATTGTGCTAACCTACCACCGGTGACTTTCTCAAGGCTCCATTCTAGGGTTTTTTTTTAATTTTATTTTATAGAAATTTTTGCAAGTTGGAAACGGTATAGGTTTTGGCTATAAATTTTCTATCAAAATATTGAAGATAGATCTAGAAAATAGAGATGATTGCGAGTTAAAGGTATGATCTGTGTTTCTAGATATTTTTGTGTTTTGAATTGTTTTAAAATAAATTTAAAAATTACAAAATCTGTTTTTAAAGGAAAAGGTCAAAAAATGTTGATTTAGTGTCGAATCGACAGGATGGTAACCTTGTGCTAGCCGGTTAGTCGTTGACAACAGTACAGATTCTATATGTAATTGGCTAATCGGCGATTCTAGGAGGGCAGGCCAGTCTTATGCAGACCCTGCTTTGTGTAATTTTTGGTGTAGTTTTTATATTTATTTTTGAGATAATTCTTAGAAACATGGAAATTTTATGATAAACAGAAAATAAATTTTGATTTATATGAGATTGAAATTGAAGACGAACACACATGAAGAAGGATGCAACAAGAAGATACAAGATCAAGAATCGATATATGTTTTAATTATATTTTGTAATCTTTATTTTCTTCTCTCTAGAATGAAACCATAATATTACAATTATTTATTATGTTACTTGTAGCTTTGCTTATTGCGTTGCTTGTTTGCTTTATAATATGTTTTACCTTGTATGTTGGTAATATGTCATGTAGAATAATAGGGAGTGCCGCTCATTAAAAATTATTCGTGCATGTTTTAACATAAAACATTGTTTTTCAAAATATTGAGTGGGAAAAGGTTTTTGAATAGAGGACCTAAGACCTCTATAGTTGGTCTATAGGTAACACATAATGGTAAAAAGGGATGCATCATGTACCGAGTTAGATCTTTGAGAGGATAATTTGCTTCAACGTGTTTTATCGTTGATCAGCCCTAGGTGACAATTATAAACCATGGATCAATTAGTTGAAATGATGGTTATATACTTAAGCTTAGTTTTATTATTAATCTCCCCTAGGAGCTTTATTAAATAAAATTAATGGCCAAAGGAAGTGATTATTAATATATACTAGACCAAGATGAGTATTAGATGGTATATACTAATCTAATAGGATTCGTGTTTGTAATTGAATTTGGCAAGTCTCCTTTAGGTGGCTTGTTGTATTCTAAGTTAGGAACTATCGTTACAAACTTGTGATTTTTTCAAGGTTTTAATACATAAATACATTATATGCTTGTTTACATGTTGGTGTTATATTACTAATTATTATTACGTGCTTGCGCATGTTTGATATATGAATCTTTGTTGTAGACCAAAATGTCTAAATACACATTATCATGATACTTGACAAAAATACACTAAATGAAGAGAACTATAACGATTAGAAAAGGAACCTGAACATTGTCATGTCCTTTGAGAAACTAAAATTCGTGCTAACCACATCATTTCCTCCTGCGCCTATCGACAAGTTCACTCATGAGCAAGTCCAAATATATGATCGCTATAAAGATGATGGCGATCAAGCCTGCTGCTATATTATGGCTAGTACAAATAACATGCTATAGGCCTAACATGAAGATCATGAAACTACTTGACAAATCGTGGATAATCTTGGGGACAAGTTTAGAGGCCAACTTTTAACGAAGCAGCAAAAGGCTCTTTAGAAGGTTCTTAATTGAAAAAAAAAAAAACCGGGGACACCTATGAATGAGCACATAATGTTGGTCATAGGTTACCTCCCTGAGGCTCAAACCTATGGAGCCGACCTTAATGCTAAGTCGTTGATAACTTTGGTTTTTAATACTCTTTCTAAGGAGTTTATCCCACTTAGAATTTCATATAATTTGAGTAATAGATAGGATGTGACCATAACTAAGTTAATGAAGCAGTTATAGGAGTTTGAAAACTTAATAAAAGGATGGATCTGTTGGAGATGAGGTGAACATAGCGATTGCATTTGGTTCCAATTCCAACTCTGGGAATGGAAAGAAAAAAAAGCCAAGAACGAGAAATCTTCTATTATGCCAACCTAGGGCGTCGAAGAAGAAGAAGAAGAAGAGGAACTCAAAGAAGCTCAAGCGTTTTTTAGTGGGAACATCAAGCACATCAAGAGAATTGTAAGGACTTCCTAGCTAAAGGAGGTAAGTGTGAACTTTTGGTTATTGAAACATGCTTAGTTGAAGAATTAAGTAACATTTAGGTCATAGATTCGGGAGCTACTAATCATGTTTGTGTTTCTTTATAGAGGTTTAAAGAAACAAGAAGTCTACTACATGAGCACTTCACATTTCCGAATGGGTGATGAGACCTTTGTGTTGGCTGAAGCAGTGGGAGACATCTATATTTATTTTGATTGTTATAAGAGTTTAATTTTGATAGATTATTTTTATGTTCCTAAACTTAAAAGGAATTTAATTTATGTTGCCTATTTATTTAAGGATTTTTATTTGGTTTCTTTTAATAATAAAGTGGTTATTCATAAAACAAATATTTTATCTGTAGGGGATGAGTACAAAATATATATTTTATCAAACTTAAGATAGACTCACTGCTAAACATTGTGATTAATTATAACTCTAAATGGCTTAAAACTTTTCACTCTAATAAGACTTATCTTTAGCACTTGTGATTAGGTCATGTTAGCCTAAATAGGATTTAAAGGTTAGAAAGGGATGGACCTTTAAGCTATTTAGAGGTGGAATCTACACCACAATGTGAATCTTGTTTAGAAGAAAAAATGTCCAAAAGACCATTTGGGTCTAAAGGCAATCGAGCTAAAGTGGTTATAGAACTTGTGCACAGTGATGTTTATGGTCCCATGAACATTAAGGCATAAGCAGGGTATGAGTATTTCGTCATTTTCATTGATAATTACTTGAGATATGGGTATGTCTACCTAATGCACCACAAGAGCAAAATTTTTGACAACTTCAAGGAGTTTCGAGCTGAAAGAGAGAAGTAATTAAGTAAACCCATAAAAGTACTTTGATCCAATTGAGGTGGAGAGTACCTCTCCAATGAGTTCAAAAGACACTTAGTAGAGAATGAGATTTTATCCTATTTGACTGTGCTTGGCACTCTGCAGTAGAATGGCATGGTTGAGAAAAAGAATAGGACTTTGTTGGACATGATTAGACCTATGATGAGTTACTAGACATTGCCATTATCTTTATAGGGATATGCCCTTGTTAATTTTTAGAAGTATTTTTTTTAGTGTTAATCATTTTATTTCAATAAAAATATATTTTAAAATCATGTTATATTTTGATTTTGATTTTGATCTTCATTTTTATTTTTAAGTGTATTAGTTTTAATTATTGTGTTAAAGTATGTTTAATAACATTTACTTATTTTTAGTAATTTTTGTTTTCTAAAATAATTATTTTCTTTGGGTTTATTTATTAGGATTGGTGGAATAAAGGCAAAATAGAAGAAACGTGCAAAGAAACATTGAATTTGAGCAAAAAAATAATTTTTGGAAGTTCTGGGTAAGCAATTTTGAGCCATAAAAAGTTGAGCCAAACTGCCCATTAAGCAGTCGAGCCTCTGTCTCTTTCTTGTACCTAGAGCAACGTTGAGCTAGAGCTGTGAAGCCGAGCCATCAACAACATAGGCCCACCCATATGGGCTGATCAGACCCTTTTCTGCTTCCATGTGGGTGAGTGCACGTGGCTCGCGATCCCAACTGTCCAAGAAGCATATCAAAGACCAGATAGCCAAGATTGATCCAAGACTGGCTCACCTTGTTCCCCTGATTGCCAGTTGCTAGATCTCGAGATTGGCCCAGATCATGTTGTTTCATCCATTAAATTACTACAAAGCACAGGAACTCAAACCCAAATTTGCACTCCAACGAGCTACAAGCTGAAGGAAGAAAAGAAAAAAATAATTATATATTAATCTCGAAATGCTAAGAATTAGGCTCAACTATATGCAATTGCTCCCTCAATTTGCAAAATGCGGCGAAATTATTCACCCACTCCTTTAGACGCATAGTGCATTTCTCCAGTTCAAGTCATCAATTCTTCCTTAAAAAAATCAATAAACACTTAGAATTTTGAGAGAAATAGAGGAAGAAGAATGGATCCAAAGAGGCTTCTACAAGAAAATTCTTGGAGATCATCGTCATTCTTCAAATTTTGCCAATATTTTGAACTACAAATGTTATTATTTTTTATGTTTTTGTTATTATTTTCAATCTTGTCTAGCTAAATTTATTTTTGGTTAAAGGTGAATTTAAAGCCTTGGACGTGATTATGTAGCTGTTCATATGAATTATTCTCCAAAATTTCAATTGAGATTGTTTATGTTTCACTATTATTAATTTTTATGGTTATTTTCTTGTTTAATCTGGGTGTGCAACCAAATAAGACTAGGAAATCACCTAATGCTGCATTAAGAATCTAGATCTATAATTGTCCTGTATTTTTAACCATTAGTAGCAAATTATAATTTATGATTATGGGATGTTTTAGTCTAATTATGATGTGAAACATAACCTAAGTTGAATAAACCAACTTGTGTATTGGTTGCTTATATCAACATATTTTTCTCATCTGAATGCTTGTGTTAGATTAAATCCAAAGAGCTTGTTCTAAGTTATTTAATGGAAAGAAATTTAGTGAAAAGCTGGTTTTGCTAAACTACAAAGCAAGGAAAAATAAGAATAATAAAGCTTGTTGCTATTTACGGTTAGTAATTTCAACAAAAATTTAGAAATAATTCTATCATCACTGCAAAATTATTGTCTAATGGTGGAGAATAAACCTTTAACAAGTTTTATCATTTTTGCTTACAAATTCTTGAATTTTACTATAATTTTATTTATTTGCAATTGTTATTCTGATTTGAATTTTGAATTTTAATTTTGTTATTGTAATTTATTTTTTCTTTTTATTTGATTTTTGTATTTTTAATATTAATTTGGATTTTAATTATCATTTATTTTGCATTCTAACTTTAATTATTTTCTTTTATTTATTTAGTTTTGCTAAGTAATTCAGTTAATTTTAAATCCCCTTTTTAATTCTGTAAAAATAATATATATATATATATATATATAAATACTTATTAACATAAGTAGGTAAAGAAAATGAATATCATATTTAAAATCAATCCTTAGAGAAATGATGCTCAACTTATCATTTATATTACTTGATACGACTATGTATATTTGTGTGTATGAAAATTACCGCATCAAGTTTTTGTCACTATTGTCAGGAACTGTTTTCTTAATTGATTTGTTATTAATTTTTTCATTTTGTTTTGTTTTATTTTTTCTTTATTATTTTTATTTTTGGGATGTGCAAGATTGAATGTTCAACGAAGAGCTTGACAAAAGATTTCGAAGAATCAAATACTTCTTGGAAATATACAAAGACATGCAGCCACATCACTGACTTGTCATCATCTAGTGATTCATCAGAACACTCGGACCAACAGGAACTCTAAGAGATAGCAGCAAACAACTATACACTCAAAGAGTTGGCGGCACTAATCCTTGACCAACAATCGCTTTGCATTCAATATCCCAACCTGGATGATGCTTTTGAACTTAAGTCAAAACTGATCCACCTCTTGCCAACATTTCAAGGTTTTGTAGGAGAAGATCCACATAAGAATCTCAAAGAATTTTATGTGGTGTGCTCAACTATGAGACCAACCAGAATATCTAAAGAGCAAATTAAACTAAGGGCATTTCCTTTCTCTTTGGCAGACTCCGCTAAGGAATAGCTCTATTATCTACCTTCTAGCACCATCATAACATGAAATGAGATGAATAACCTTTTTTTGGATAAGTATTTCCCTACATCCAAAGCTGCAACCATCCAAAAATATATATGTGGCATCTAATAATACAATGGAGAATCACTTTATAAGTATTAGAAACAATTCAAGAAGCTATGTGTAAGCTGCCCTCATCATCAAATCAGTGAGCAACTCCTTATCTAATACTTCTATAAAGGACTCATACTAATGGAAAAAAGCATGATCGATGATGCAAGTGGAGGAACACTGGGTGATAAAACTCCAAAAGCCGCAAGAGCTCTAATTTCAAATATGGCGAAAAACTGGCAATAGTTTTGCCACCGACATGAACGACCCCCACCACCACCAAATAAAGTGAATGAGGTCAATATGTCTTCTACTATTGAACAAAAACTTGCACATCTTCTCACTCATTGAACAAATGGCTTTAGGAAATGTTCAACAAGAAAAGGTGTATGGGATATGTTTTGTTGCATGCCATATCCTAATATATGGCCAACTTTGCAAGATGGAAACATGGAGTAAGAAAATGCCATAGGTGGATTTATGGGACAACCAAAGAAGTATGACCTCTTCTCTAACATTTACAATGAAGGATAGAAGGATCATCCAAATTTCAATTATGGGTGAACACAACAATAGGTAGCTCTAAACCCTATGATGAATCGACCATTGGGGTTTAACCATCCAAGACTGCAACAACCATATCAAGCCTGATCATAACAATCGGCTCCATAAAATTCAGGTCCATCCTTGGAAGATCTTGTTAAAACCCTTACAACCAACACTATGTAATTTCAATAAGATACTAGATCGAGCATTCAAAATCTAAAACCTTAAGTTAGTCGATTGGCTAATGTTGTGAGCCGATTGGAGGCATAGAATTTGGAGAAATTGTCATCCCAAACAATGGTAAACCCAAAAGAAATGCTTGTGCAGTGATGTTGAGGAGTGGAAAAAAAAACTATGGGACCTTCAAACCCACCACAAAAGATGTCACTTTGAAGAATGAAGATAACAATAAGCAAGAAACTACAAGACAAGGAGATGTCACTTTGAAATTGCACAGTGTTGGTAAATGTAAGTGAGAATGTGTCAACGGTACTACAAAAGAAGATCTCACCCAAGTGTAAGGACCTAAGAACTGTTACCATTTCATACCCATAAAAAACACTAGGTTTGAGAAAGCAATGTTAGATTTAGGGGCATCTATAAATGCCATGCCTTATTTAATTTATGCTTCCTTAAATCTTGGACTACTTAAAGAAACCAGTGTTACTATATAACTCGCTAATCATTCTAACTCTTATCCTTGAGAAGTTGTAGAAAATGTGTTGGTATAGGTGAATGAACTAGTTTTCTCAGCGAATTTCTATGTTCTCGTGGAAGATAAATCATCCCTCAACCCGACACCCATCTTACTGAGACGACCATTTTTGAAGACTGCTTAAAAAAGATCAATGTGCATGATGGAACCTTAACCATGTAGTTCATTTGTCAAATAATTTACTTCAACATCTTCAAAGCAATGAGGTATCCTAGTGATTTATATTTAGTTTTTGTGGTTGACTTGATTGACATCTTTGCACAAAACATGTTTCAATTAATTAGCAAAAATGGATTAGAAGTTGTTATCATCAAGAATCTCAAGCTAGGTGATCTCAAGGATCAAAAACAAGACACACCATTGTGTGAAGACGTGGAGGAGGTTGTGGAGTATTTGGAGTCCTTGCCACAAAAGGATAGGTATGATGTTTCTTACATTGAATTGCCATTAACTAATGAGAAACTTCCACCTTCTATCATACAGGCTCTAGCATTAGAGATGAAACCTCCTCCAGATCACTTGAAATAAGCAAACTTGGGAGAAAAAGAGAACTTTTCGATAATCATTACGAACAATCTTACATCGGTACAAGAGGTGAACCTGATCCGAGTTCTTAGAGACCATAAAACGACAAGCGGGTAGACTATTGTTGACATTAAAGGCATAAGTCCATCTATGTGCATGCATTGGATCCTACTTAAAGAAGGATCAAACCAACAAAGGAGGCTCAACATAGGTTGGACCCTCTGATGATGGAAAAGCAAACACTGAAACTCCTAGATGTTGGGGTGATTTACCCCATTTCAAATAACAAGTAGGTGAGCCTAGTCAAGGTTGTTCCCAAGAAATCTAGGGTCATTGTGGTCAAAAATGCAGACAATGAGCTAATCCTTACTTGAGTTCAAACTAGGTGGAGCATTTGCATCAACTGTCGAAAGATTAATTTAACCACTCGTAAGGAACACTTTCTATTGCCATTCATTGATCAAATGCTTGAAAGTTTAGTTGGTCAATCTTGCTACTATTTTCTTGATGGTTACTCAAGTTATAATCAAATTTTCATTGCACCATAGGACCAAGAAAAGACAACATTCACTTGCCTCTTCAAGACATATGCTTACCGATGCATGTCGTTTGGTCTGTCCAATGCTCTAGCCATGTTTCAAAGGTGTATGGTAAGTATTTTTTTTTTATTATGTGGAAAACATCATAGAGGTTTTTGTAAATGATTTTAGTGTCTATAGTGATTCATTTGATAAGTGCTTACATAACCTTACACTGGTACTAAAAAGGTGCATGGAAACTAACCTTGTGTTAAACTGGAAAAAGTGTCACTTTGTGGTAAACCAAGGGATGGTTTCGAGGCATATTGTTTCTTCCAAGGGTTTTGAGGTTAATAAGTCCAAAGTAGATCTTATGCAATCTTTACCACTCCTACAAGCATACGGAAGATTCGTTCTTTTCTTGGACATGCAAGCGTCTACCATAGGTTTATCAAGGATTTCTCGAAGATAGTATTGTCCCTATACAAATTACTTCAAAAGGATGTGGCATTCACCTTTGATGATAAGTGCAAGGAGGCATTAGAAAAGTTAAAGGAGCTTCTCATTTTAGCACATATGATCCAACCGCCAAATTAGAATCTAATATTAATGACTATGCGATAGGAGCTATTTTGGGATAGCAAGTTGGAAGAGAGCTATTTTGGGACAACATGTTAGAATACTACCTCATGTAATTTGCTACGCATCCCGAACATTGAATAATACACAACTTAACTACTCCATGACTAAAAAAGAGCTACTGGCAGTTATTTTTGCCTCAGAAAAATTCTAATCTTATTTAATAGGAACAAAAGCAACTATTTATTCTAATCATGCAACTCTCAGGTAATTGCTCACAAAGAAGGATGCAAAACCAAGGCTAATAAGATGGATTCTGCTCTTGCAACAATTCAATTTGGAGATCAAAGACAAGAAGGGAACTGAGAACTTGTTTGCAAATCATCTTAGTAACCTCATTCATGAGAAAGAGGCTTCACCTTTGCAAAAGAACTTTCTCGATGAGCAACTACTTTCAGCGAGTGCGACAACCCCCTAATATGCAGACATTGGTAACTATTTGGTCACCAGGAGGATGCAAGATGACTTTACCTGAGCTAAAAAAGAAAAGCTCAAAAGTGATGCCAAGGATTACATTTAGGATGACCCATATTCGTGAAAATATTGTTCTGACCAAGTGTAAAAAGGTGTGTTCCTAAAACTGAATTTCACACTAGACTCACCTTTTGTCACTCTTATACGTATGGAGGACACTTTAGACCTAAGCGAATGGCATATAAAGATTTTGATTGTGGTTTCTATTGGCCATCATTGTTCAAGGATTCATATCTCTTTTGCAAGTCATATGATCGTTATCAAAGAGTAGGTAATTTGGATGCTCAAAATCAATGCCGCAAACCCTCATTCTTGTTGTTGAAATTTCTTATGTTTGAGGCATTGATTTCATGGGACCTTTTCCTCTTTTTTTTTGGTAATCTTTGCATTATGTGTGCAGTTGATTATGTCTTAAAATGGGTAGAAGGTAAAGCCACCAAGACTGACGATTGGTTGTTGTAGATTTTGTTAAGGCTAACATCTTTGCAAGGTTTGGAATACTAAGGGCTATCATTATTGATCAAGGAACCCACTTTTGTAGTAGGTCAATAGAAGCTCTGTTAATGAAATACAGTATCACGCACAAAGTCTCTACTACATACCATCCACAAACAAGTGGGCAAGCTAAAGTGTCTAATCAAGAAGTAAAATCCATTCTTAAAAAGACTGTTAACTCAAATCAAAAAGGTTGGAGTTTGCGCCTAGACGATGCACTTTGGGCATACAAAATGACATACAAGAGACCCATTGGAATGTCTCCATAAAGGTCAATCTATGGTAAGCCATGTCACCTTCTAGTGGAACTAGAACACAAAGCATTTTGGGTAGTGACGCAGTACAACATGGAGATGGATGCCACAGGACAACAAAAGAAGCTCTAACTACAAGAGCTAGAGGAAATTCAAAATGATGCCTCCGAGAGCTCAAGAATTTACAAGAGGAAAACTAGGCTTTTCATGATGATGATATCCCACAAGACTTCTGTTGTGGCCCAAAAAGTTCTTCTATTCTACATAAGCCTTAAGTTAGTTTTTGGTAAGTTACGTTCTTGTTGGGTTGGACCATTTGTTGTTGCTAAAGTTTTTCTTCATAGTGCTGTTGAGATCAATAGCATGAAGACAAGAAACACATTCAAAATGAATGGACACTAGTTGAAGCCATACTATAAGGGATTTGTGAAACACAATGTAGAGGAGGTACCGCTTGATGAGCCAGCTTACTTTGATGAATGAAGCAAGTCTACATTAGGCTGAGGACACTAAACCAAGAGCTCATTGGGAGGCAACCCAATGGATAGAGAACATGCTATAACAAATTTGATTTTTCTCACTCCTATCCATTTTATCTTTTTATTTTGCGTTTTTTTTATATTTTTCATAAAAAAAATTTTAAAAAATGAAACGTCAAGACCTCCATCGATCAATTATGTCCTTTGTACTTAATATTCTTTTATTTTTAAATATTGAGGACATGTTCAATTTAAGTTTAGGGGTGTTGTACCCAAAAAAAAGTCAAAAGTTCAAAAAATTTTAAATTTTTTTTTGCTTTTTTTGTTTCTTTTGGTTTTATTTTTTTAATTAAAAAAATTATTTTGTTTTTAACTTGTGATATCCACAACCAAAAAAAAAAAAAACAGATAAAAAAACAAAACAAAAGGAGAAAATGAAAAATGAATGAATTTGGATGACATAAGAAGGCAAAGTTCAAGTTTGGGGGTGTTTTGTAAATAGGATGTTGATTTATGCTTGTTAAAATTCAGTAAACAATGTATGTATTTGTGGGTGATTTGAATCTCGCTTCTATCCAAATATCCTACCACTTACCCAACCCATACATTACAAGCTTTATAAAGTCCTAATGTTTCTTAGTGTTTTGTTGCCTATATTAGTGGAGAAAGATATGAAAGACAAGCATATGAAGCTCAAATTTCCTTACCTGGAAGTCGAACTTCAATCATGACTTGCATAAACTAATCTTGACTATGGCAACTAAGTATAATTGATTATTCACACACACACTCAGAGGGTCTAAGTAAGATAGAGTTGGCATTTGAATTGAATTCTACACGTTCATTCTATTTTGAATTTTCCTTGAGCTATATAAGTGAAAATGTTGAGGCCTATAAATTCATCAACTTAATACATGTCTGTTTTGTGTCTTTTTAGTTTTAGTCATTCTTTTTCTTTTGCTTAAGGACAAGCAAAATGCTAAGTTTAAGGGTATTTTGATAACATGTAAAAATGTATGTGTTTATGAGTTTAAAATAATTTATTTAGCATTTTATTAAAACCACTAATTAAGCATTTCTGCATGTTTCTAAAACTTTAGTGTGATTTCTGTAAAATATATTCAATATTATGATTTTATTGTTTAATTGCATTTTTGGTAATTTTTAAAAGTATTTGTTAATTATTTTATTTTTGTCAAATATATTTTAAAATTGTAAGTTTAATTAAGTTTAATTTTGATTTTGATCTTTATTTTTATTTTTTAGTGTGTTCTTAGTTTTATTTAGTTTTATGTTAAAAGTGTGTTTAATAATATTTATTTATTTTTAATAATTTTTGTTTTGTAAAATAATTATTTTCTTTGGGTTTATTTATAAGGATTGGTAGAATAATGGGGGCAAAAATAGAAGAAAAAGTGCAAAGAATCATTGAATTCGGGCCAAAGAATTAGTTTTTAGAAGATCTGGGTAAGCACCTTTGAGCGACAAAAAGATGAGCCAAGCCGGCCCCGAGTTGCCGAGCCGCAACCTCTTTCTTGTACCTAGAGCTGCATTGAGCTAAAGCCGAGAAGCTGAGTCACCGACAACATGGGCCCACCCACTTGGGATGATTAGACCCTTTTCTGCTTTCATGTGGAGTGCACATGGCCCATGATCCCAATTGTCCAAGAAGTATAGCAAAGACCAAATCAATAGCCGAGATTACTCCAAGACTGGCCCGCCTTGTTTTCCTGATTCCCAACCACTAGATCTCGAGACTAATGGCCCAGATTGCGCCATTTCATCCATCTTAAACCCAAATTTGCACTCCAATAAGCTGTTAGTCGATGGAAGAAAAGAAGAAAAAAATAATATATTAATCTCGAAATGCTAAGAGGTTGGCTTAATTATATGCAATTGCTCCCTCAATTTGCAAAATATGGCAGAATTATTCAGCCACTCCTTCATAAGCGCACTGCATTTGTCTATTTTTAAATGTAAGATTCTGAAAGGAATTGCACAAATTCGCCTATAAAAAGGTGATAATCCCTCAATTCAAATCATCAATTCTTCATTGAGAAAATCAATAAACACTCAGAATTTTGAGAGAAAAATAGTGAGAAAAAGAGGAAGGAGAAGGGATTCAAGGAGGTTTTCATAAGAAAATTCTTGGAGATCATCATCATTCTCCAAATTCCACCAATCTTTTGAGCTACAAATGTTGTTAGTTTTTATTTTTTTGGTTATTATTTTCAATTATCTCTAGCTAAATTTATCTTTGGTTAAAGGTGATTTCAAAGCCTTGGACATGATTATATAGCTAATTGTATGAATTATTCTACAAATTTTAAATTGAGATTGTTTATGCTTCACTATTAGTAATGCTTATGGTTATTTTCCTATTTAATTTTGACGCGCAACTAAATGAGACTAGAAAATCACCTAATGCTACGTTAAGAATCTAGTTCCTTAATTGTCTTCTATTTTTAAACATTAATAGCAAATTATGATCTATAATTGCAGGAGGCTCTTATCTAATTGTGATATGAAACATAACCTAAATTGAATAAACCAAGCTTGTGTGTTTGTTGCTTAGATCAACCTATCTTTCCCAACTAAATGCTACTATTAGATTGAATCTAAAGAGCTTGTTCTAGGTTATTTAATGGAAAGAAATTTAGTGAACAACTTGTTTTGCTAAACTACAAAGTAAGCAAAGATCAGAATAGGAGATCTTGTTGCTATTTACAATTGATAATTTCAACAGTCAATTGGAAATAATTCTATGATCATTGCAAAATTATTGTCTAACGATGGAGAATGAACTTTTAACTAGTTTTATCATTTTTGCTTACAAATTCTTCAATTTTGTTGTAATTTTATTTATCTGCAATTGTTATTCTAATTCGAATTTTGAATTTTATCTTTTTTAGTTGAATTTTATTATTGTAATTTAATTTTCCTTTTTATTTGATTTTGCATTTTTAATTTTAATTCACATTTTAATTATCATTTATTTTGCATTATAATTTTAATTGTTTTCTTTTATTATTTAGTTTTGTTAAGTAATTTAGTTAATTTCAAACCCCCTTTTTTAATTCTATAAAAATAAAATAAAAAATATATAAAATAAAATATTTATTAATAGAAATAGGTGAAGAAAATTAATTACATATTAATTAAAGTCAATCCTTATGAGAACGATACTTAACTAATTATTTATATCACTTAATATGACCACATATCCTTACGTGTACGAAAATTTTCGTATTAGTACTCGAGGAGATGGAGAGCGATACTATGGCTTCGGCGGTTCCAATCAAAACCAATCCAATCAATGTGAAAAAACCGGTAGAACAACAGCCTAAGGAGCTTCGACATAGTAGGAGGATCGAGTGTCAACCCGAGTGGTATATGTTTGTGAGTAAAGCCTTCTTGACTGAACTAATTAAACATGGTAGGGATCCTTACATTTACAAAGAGCCTATAGAGGATGTTGATTCAAGGCTCTTGATGTTGAAAAGCGAGAACGCAATGGATTTTAAAAATTTTTAGTTAAATAGTTTTTCCAAAACCAAGTTAGGCATGCTATGTATATAAATTAATAAAGTAATTTCATATCTCTTAGTAGACTAAAAAGCTGTAGGAACTGCTATAAAAGAAAACTACTAGAAGAGCCTAAACCAACTAGACTTTCTTATTATTCTTTTTCCATGATCGGAGTGCGGGTGGTTGCACATCGTTCAATCTTTCCTCAGGTGACCTCTCCTTCCAACCACATTAGAATTCCAAGAGCTAAGGTTTGGGATGATGAACAATAGCTCTATAAGAGTTTTAGAGTCTTCCTAGTAGAAAATTCTTCTCTAAATTTTTCAAAGGACCTAAGAAATAAAAAAAAAATCATTCCCTTTATATAAAAGTCAGATTAAAGCTAGTCTTTATCATATATGGCCTCAAAATTCGAGTTAGAGTCAAATGTAGAGCTAAAAAAGTGTGAAATGCATTTGTTGCAAAAAGCAGCCACAACTGACCACGCCTTATGTATGGCGGTCGAACACGGGTCCATGCTGACCTAGCAAACGTGTTTTTTAGATTCTGAGACTTATCTTATACACTCGATTTGAATGGATTAGATAAATCCTATCTTATTTGACCTATGAATCCTTTATAGATTCTCAATTTTAATTTAGATAACCCAATAGAGAAATTATCTGATTAAAACAGTCATAGACAAATAATCCCATATAAATAAAATCTATTTCAAACAATTCAACATGTTTCTTTTGATTCATAAAATTAACTAAATCAATAAACTAACATGAATTATTGAATTCAATCAATCAAATTTTAGCCAATTTAATAAATAACATAAGTTATCAATCTGTAGAAAACACACACTCTATCATTACAGGAAATATGATGAGCTAGAATAGGAACCCAATGGACATATATAGATAGAGCTCTTATACTTATAAAATAACATATCCCTGACATGTACATTTTATAATTATCAACTCTAAAGCTATTCTACTAAAAGTTTAGAGCTGCACTCTTGAACTATATATAAATTATGAAACTCCAATAAATTAATCATCTATGACATATCATAATATGTAACATCCCCATAAGATATTCATAATCGGCTTACGGATAAATTTTGTTTTACCTTCCCAATTATATTTATCTTATGTTCCATTATCTCACTATTGAAAAACTTACTATCTATAACCAATACAAATAGTATATCATTTGGTTACATATATGCATCTAAATGGTTGAACGCTCTAGTTTCTAATTACCTGATAATGCCTATAGGAGAATATAATTAACTCTACGAAAGAGCTATGGATTCCATGACTACAAATAACGAATCCATGTCAATCAAAGTTCATGTTTCTAACATACCGACGTGCATACCTTCATATAATTCAAGATGTCATCCTTTGGTACATCAAATGACACAAGTCAAGAATACAGACATTTTGATTCAATTCAAGATTAAGATGCAACACATATGATTGTCTAAAGTGATTGATGTATACAAATAGAATTGTTAATCAAACATTTCAACTTTAGCCTTGATCTAATATATTATTACTAATGACAATATACTAATGTTTCTACTGCAGAGTCCAACTCTGACGACCAAAACAAATCATCTCTTAGTAGGGATGTTGACAATATAACAATTTTTACATGGATAAAGCGTCAAACTTTATGCCCTCGATTGCTGACCTTATTATTTAGACTATCACCTTTAAAATTCATGTATTAAGCTTAATTTGTCCATCTTATACACAATCTTAAAGGTTTAAACTGACAGTCTCAAACTTTTATTTTCTTATAATACATTTAACATAAATTAGTATAAAGAGGACAACATTTGATATATAGAAAAAAATAATACTCTTTAATGATTAAATGTCTCCAAAAACTATTACATCATTTAATCCTTATGGTATCTAATCTAACACTAGACAGAAGCTATGAACACTAAGATAAAGTATATGAAGACTAATCAAGTCTAGGAATTTGTGGACCTTTGTGAAGGGGTAAAACCCATAGGACATAACTAGGCATATAAGAGAAAGAGAGGAGCAGATGTGAAAGTTAAAACCTATTAGGCTAGACTGGCAGTAAAGGGATATGCACAAAAGAAAGGAATCGATTATGAGGAAACCTTTACGTCTGTAGCTAAGCTTAAGTCTATTCGGATGCTCTTGTCTATTATTGTTGCTCTTGATTAGGAGATCTAGCAAATGGACGTCAAGATAGCTTTCTTGAGGAGACCATTTATATGGTGCAGCCAAATGAGTTCAAAGCTAAGGGTCAAGAGAATAAAGTCTATAAATTGCTAAAGTTTATTTATGGACTTAAGCAAGCTTCCCGCTCTTGAAACATAAGATTTGATCAAGTGATCAAGACTTATGGGTTTGAACAAAACATGGACGAACCATGTGTTTACAAGCACATGAAAGATGGGAAAGTAGTGTTTCTACTACTCTATATAGATGACATTCTACTTATTGGCAATAACATTAGTGCATTGTCATCGATAAAAGCTTGGTTGACCAAGCAGTTTGACATGAAGGACTAGGGTGAAGCTAATTATGTTCTATGTGTCCAAATCTTTCGAGATAGAAAGAACAAAATGATAGCTTTATCAGAAGCTTCATATATAGATAACATTCTCAAGAAGTATGCAATATATAATTCTAAGAAAAATAGGTAGCCATCAAGGTTTAGAGTTACTCTTTTAAGAAAAACTGTCCAAAGTCAAATAAAGAAAGAAAATACAAAAAAAAAAAATTACTCTTTTAATAAAAACTGTCCAAAGTCAAATAAAGAAAGAAAATACAAAAAAAATGTGCCTTATGCTTCAGCAGTAGGTAGTCTTATGTATGCTATGCTTTACACACGACCCAACATATGCTATATGGTGGGGATATTACGTCGATTCTAGTCGGATCTAAGACCAAACTATTAGGTTACTATCAAGCATATTTTCAAGTACCTAAGAAGAACTAGAGGCTATATGCTAGTATATTTTGGTTTGGATCTAACACATCTTAGACAAACTAATTCAGATTTTTGATCTTATTTAAATTCAAGGAGATCGACTTTAGGGTCTGTATTTATTCTTGGTAGAGGTGCCATTATTTGAAGAAGTGTTAAGCAAGATTGCACATCTAATTTAATGATAGAGGCCGAGTATGTCGCTACCAATGAAGCTACGAAAGAAGCATTGTGGGTCCACCATAAGTTCCTTTGAGATCTTGAGGTAGTTCCTAACATTGATTAAGCCGATAACATTGTATTATGATAACACTGCAGCAATAGCTCATGCCAAGGAACTAAGATTTCACAAAAAGAGTAAGCACATACATCAGAAGTATCATGTGATGAAGGAGTTTGCATCTAAGGACAACATAGCTGATCCTTTCACGAAAACAATGCCAACGAGGGCCATGTAGAGGCTATAGAGATGCGTAACATGGCACATTTACTCACTTAGGACAAGTGGGAGATTATTAGACTAGGTGCCCTAAGGATTAAATGATGTAATTATTTTTTTGAGACATTTAATCAATAAAGAGTTTATTGTTCTCGTATATCAAATATGTCCAATTGATGTTCATTTATGTTGAATATATGATAAGCAAACAAAAGTATGAGACTTTCAATCTAAACTTTTAAAATCATACATATGATAGACAGAATATGTAAAAGACATGAATCTTAAAGTAATAGTCTATATATTAAAGGTCCGCAATTAAGGGAATAAAGTTGGGCTCTTTATTTATGTTAAAATTGTTATATTGTCTACATCCCTGATGGGAGATAGCTAGTCTTAGTCATCAAAGTGGGACTCCGCAAGTAGAGACATTGGTATATTGTCATTGGTGATAATATATTAGATCAGGACTAAAGATGAATTGATTTGATTAATAATTTCATTTGTATAAATTAATTTACTTTAGAAAATTATATGTGTTACATCTTAATCCTGAAATGAACTAATAAGTCCGTATTCTTGACTTGTGTCTTTTGATTTACCAAAGGTTGACATCTTGAATTATATGAAGGTATGCATGCTAGTACATTGAAGATATGACTTTTGATTGACGTAAACTCGTTATTCATAGATATAGAATCCATAGCTCTTTTGTAGAGTTAATGATATTTTCTTATAAGCATTATCCTGTAATTGGAAATTGGAGCGCTCAACCATTTTGATACATATGTATAACCGAATGGTATACTATTTGTATTGGTTATAAAAAGTAAGTATTCTAATAGTGCGATAATGGAACATAAGCTAAATATAACCAGGAGGTAAAATGAAATTTATCCTTAAGCCGATTATGGATATCCCATGGGGATGTGCACATCATGATATGTCATAGACAGTTAAACTTATTATAATTTAGTAATTATGTATATAATTTGAGAGTGTAGCTATAAGCTTTGAGTGTAATAGCTATAGAGTTGATAATTATACAATGCATATGTTGGGGACATGCTATTCTATAATTATAAGAGCTTGATCTATATATATCCACTGGTTCCCTTTTGCCAGCTCGCATATTTTTCTGTAACAATACTGTATATTTTTCCTATTTCTTAGATTGGCCTAAATTCGATTTTTTAGAATTAATAATTCATGATTAATTTGTTGGTTGAATTAATTTCATAAATTAAGTCAAAATAAACATGTTGAATCATTTGAATATATTTTACTTCATATGAGATAATTTGTATATAATTGTTTTAAACAGATAACTTCTCTATTGGGTTTTTTGAATTAAAACTAAGACTCTATTTAAGAATCACATGTAGAATAAGATATAGAAACTTACAAAACTGGGCAAACCGATAAGTCAGTGATCAAGTCCAGCCGGCAGGTGAAGCATAACTTAGTTATGCAAAATAGTACAATAGGTAGGCCGATAGTCAAGACCGAAAGCCGATTGGTCGTAATCTTGTTACATGTCTTTCACTCATTTTGATGCAGATTTTGAGCCAGTTTCAAATTTAAAAGCCCTATCTAAGTGTAACTAACTCCCTACCAGCTACTATAAATAGGATACTTGTTTTGTTGTTATTTAGATCATTAGAGAAATTTAATGAGAGTTTTCTCGAGAGAGAAACTCTGTAATTCCTATAGAGCTCTTAGTTTTCTCTTGTGGTTAGAAAGAGACATAGCCAAGAGGATAATCAAACAAATGAAAAAGAGAATAGCAAAAAACACTAGTTAGGTGAAGCTCTTCTAAATGCAATTATCGCGTAGTAGTTCTACCAATTAATTTTCTATCAGAAGTATGGTAAGATATAAAGATCTTTTATTAATTTATGATCTATAGCATGTCTAACTCATTTAATGGACAAAGTTTTTATTAAAAATTTTAAAATTTCGCTGCGTACTCGTTTTCCAAAAAAAAAAGAGAATGGTCATTTTAAGGTTTTGATGTAGAAATCTTAAACTTGATTGTTTAGTACCAAAATAAGCGATATGGTTAAAGAGTTGTTAGTCAAAAGAAGAAAAAATATATTTGATGATGAACTTCACAAATCTATAAAGCAGGGGAAACATAATTTTGCATTTTTGCTTAAACATAGAACATGGGTAAATTATGTATTTGATATGGGGAATAGTACAAAGACATGTAAATGCCTATATATTGCTAGCCTATTTAAACATAGTTTGCTAAACCCACTTTTCCGATCGAACCTGCAATTTCTAATTTTAAAACCTATTTAACCACCACCATATGCACTACAGTCCGACTTTGCCAATTTCTTTATTTTCTCTTCGACAATCGATTTTATTTTAGAAAGGATATGCTTCATTCTATTTCTATAAATAATTTAAATTGAAACTCCTACAAACTCTTACTCACTGATTCCTTAGTTACCTTAACTTTTATTTTGTCGTTCTGCTCTATCCATTTTCTTCCTTTCCCATACTCTAGAAATAAACTTTTTAACGCTTAAAACTAACTGGTTTGCCATCTGACATATGTTTTGAAACATTTAGTTAACGCTAACTTATAATAAACTTTTAAAGCATAAGGTTCGTTCCCCATAAAGTATAAAATGTTATCAAGAAAGTTCCTTCATTAGAATTCTTCACAAAAAGTAATGTTCACTTTCCTCTAGTACTTGATTTAAGGGCAATTTAGTAGTCATTATTTTATAATCTAAATTAGATTTGAATTTAGTTTAATTTTAAAATTTTAATTCCATGAAAAACCTTAATGACATATACTAGAAAACAAAAAGAAATATGTAAAAAAAAAATAAAAGAAATTAAAAAAAAACCAACAGCTATTTTCCCTCTTCTTTGCTATGGGCTACCATGGCATTGCCGTTGCCGTTGCCATTGCCGTTGTCGATCTCGTCGGGTAGTAGGCAGCATATCTTGCAACTCCTAAGAGCATGGAAGCAGATCTTTAGTGTGGGATGAGTGAGGAATAGGGGAAGGGAGATCTCATGGGTGGAGAGGAAGGGAGATCCTGCATGGGTAGCAGTCGATGTGACATTGGAAGTAGGGGTGGGTGGGAAACAATAAGGAGTTCTCTCTATAAATAGCTATGAGGATAGGAATAAATAGGTGAAAAGATATGACACAAATGTAGAGCTTTTAAAAATTTTTACCCAACAATACTTTAACTTTTGACAAATAAGACAGTACTGTTGAAATTTTGACAAAATGGGACCTTATTTTAAAAATCAAGATAACTCTTGTCTTATACAACACACAAAGTACCTTCTGAAAAAAATTAATGCATTTGACAAATAAGAAACGAAATTCAAATATTATTATCAAAAGATAAACAACACAAATACAATTATTAAACAACTATATAACAATTACACAAAAACAAAAATCTTTTTGTTGATGAAATTTCATTCTAGAATGAATTAAAAACTTATGTTTAGCAAAACCCATCTTTAGAAATTCCGTTATTCAGTCATTCTGGATGATGTTTCATTAAAACTACAATCATTTCCCGAATAAATTTTCATTTTTTAAAGAAGGTAAAAATGCACAAAAACAAAGAAAACTTTACAAATTTTACTTCGAACTAGATGGATCTAAAGTCTGTTTCCCATCTAATTTTCTTGCAAATTGAACAATTGGATCTTTTAATGTTAGATTACCAACACGTTCTTTCTTTGCATGGAATTATGGCCAGTTTTGACATAGCCCCAAAATGTACCCACTTGGATATGATTTAAGAGAAGCTCGAAGATCTTCCAAGTTCTCTTTTCTAAGACCATTTTTACAAAGCTAAATTTTATCCTCCCTATTTGTAGACACATAACCAGGTGAGGGACACTTACCAAAATAGTCTTGACAAGCACACTTAGGACATTTTGATTCCATATATTGTGTTCTTCTTTTCCTAGCACATAGACTCATACCCATCCTAGGTAGATGTTTATTAGTTATATCACCAGGACAGACTAGACATTCTATATACATGTTTACATTTGTTGGAAATTCAAAATGAGAAAGATCCCATGGACGAGTAACTCTAATTTTGTACTTATGTTTGATTTCTTTCTAAGAAAAAGAGGGGAAATATTTCTTTAAGTGGTCAGATTAAGGATACATAGTAAAAGAGAGAAAGGATGAAATTTTTGAGAGTGAATTGAGAGATTTCTAAGAGATTTTTTTTAGAGCTTTGAGTGATCTAGAAACTTTGAAAGGATTCAAGAGTGTTTGAGAGTATTGACAAGATTTTGTGGGATTAAGAGAGAGAGAATGAAGAATTTCTAGAAAAATTGTTTGAAGATTGAAGAACTTTGAAGGCTTTCTAGAAAATTTCTAGGAATTCTAAAGAGAATGCTCAGAGAATTCGAGAGTTTATAGAGAATGAAAAATTTAGAGAGAGAATGAGCGGAGACTTTTGAGCTCAGATGTACAATGACGGGTTAGATAGACACATGGTGGATTGTTTAGACACAAGAAAAACTATACAGACGTGTGTGACACTATTCTTAACAGTGTCGAGCTAAATGAAAAATGGACTAAAGTAATCAATGGATTACTATACACTATTAAACAATAAAAATAAACATTTATTAACAAACATGAAAATTGAACTGAAAATATTTTTGTGTTTTTAAATTTTAAATTTTTTATTTGTTTTTAAACTTTTTAATTTTTTAATTTTTGTTTTAAATTACAATTTACAAAAGTCTAAAAATTTAAAAAAAAATCCATGGACAATCATTTCATTAAAATGTGTCTCTAGAGGCCATTGATTCAAAGATGCCAACTAATCATTTGATTATATCATCCATAATCTTAGCCATTTTAAATGAGTTTTTTAAAAGTTATTTTTTTGAATTCTAGGAAGATAACACTCAAAATAAAAACAAAAATAACATACAAAAACAAAAATAAAAATAAAAAAAATACAAGATTATAGTAAAAAATGGGTCAACATTCATCTATCTAAACTAGAAAGATATTCAGAATGACATGAATAATGTTAGATATAAATGGACTCCTTTCAAAAAAATTTTAAGCACTTTCTTCACATTTTCCTGGATCAAGATAATTTTCTTTCAAAACAGAATCATTAGTCATAGAATTCTCTTTTTATAGATCAGATTTACAAGTTTCACGTTTTTTCAATATCAAATTCACAAGTTCATATCTCAATTGGTTCAGTTTTATAATTTTCAAAATCAGCAAACAGTTTCAACATAGTGAACATGTTGAATTCAAAAGGCATATTTTCAAAAGGCAATTTCAAGGGACCATTGCTGCAGTTAATCAAAGCATTAGAAGTTGCAAGAAATAAATAGCCTAAAATGATAGACACTTGAACATTTGAAGTAGAAACAAGTTATGTAGCCAAACAATAAAGTCTATTGGAAAGTAAAACTTGTCTATTTGAACTAACACATACTCGACTATTTCTCTTGGAATTTTCACATAACGATAAGCTAACTGAAGTGTGATAGACATTGGCTTAAGTTTACCTAAATCTAATTGCTGGTAAATAGAATAAGGCAAAAGGGTGATACTAGCACCAAGATCCAACAATGCATGATCAATTTGAGTGATTTGAGTGCTTCCTATGATACAAGAAATTGTGGGAGAGCCTAGATCTTTGTATTTCAATGGTGAATCATATTGAATGATGGAACTAATATTCTCAGCAAAAAATGTACTCTTAATCATATTATGCTTCCCCTAATTGTGCACAAATCTTTCAAAAATTTAGCATAAGATGGGACTTGCTTAATCGCATCTAAAAGTGAAATGTTAATCTTGACTTACTTGAAAAGTTTAAAAATTTCAAGATTTTGATCAGGCTTCTCTTTTAAAGCAAAGCTTGTGGAAACGAAACTTTCGGAACAAATTTCTCTTTTGAAACAACATTTTTGTTCTCAAAACCTTCCTCATTACCATTAACTTTATTATCACTTTTCCAAAGTGGAATTAACATTTTTATCAATAGTTTAACCACTTTGAAAAGTTAGAATAAAATTAATAGTTTCTTGTTGCAATGAAGAACTTGAAGAGGCAACTTCATTAGCAAAAGGGTAATATATAGGTTGAGTAGGGAATTTACCTTTTACTGTAATTCTAAGTGGATAAGTGTGTTTAGAAATGGATTCTTTAATCTCATAAATGTCTTGTAAAGTGCCAGTGTTATGGCTTCCTATTTCTGAATAAATTTTTACAAAACATCCTCAAGAGTTTTAACCCATGAATTAAAACTTTTAGGAGGTGGAAAATTTTGTGGAGATTTTTGAAATTATGTGGATTTGGTGGATATTGTGGATTCTAAGGTTGTTGTAAAAATGGTGGACGATTTTAAAAATTTTGAGGTGGAGGTGGTCGTAGTTGTCGTGGTTGATCATTCCTCCAACAAAAATTAGGATGATTTTGTTGAAAAAATAGTACGTAATAGTATTTTAAACTTTTTATATCAGAGTATTTTCTAAAACACAAGTTTGACACGCTATGTGCATAAATTAAGTAGATCTTACTAACCTTGTAAATGCCGAAAAGCTTCCTCAATCAGTGTAGAGAAGTAACGTTCCAGAAGGACCTCAACTAACTGGCCTTCTTTGCTATTCTCTATCCACGATCGGAGTGAGTGTGGGCTCACACGTACAGCTCTTCCACTAGGTTACTATCCTTCCAACCAATTGAGAGAACCCAAAGCTAGTGTTCGTGATTTGTGAACAAGAGCTCTCAAGGAGTTTCAGAATCTCACTATCAGAGATTCACTCTTAATCTCTCAATTGATCTAAATAATAATGAGACTCACTCCCTTTTTATAGAGGTTGGGTCTAGGAGTTGGTCCTTATTAGATAATACCTCAAAATTTGAATCAGAATCAAATTCGGATGAATATCTGATGAAATCTGCATGAAAACATGTGATCTTTTTAACGCGCGATCGGCATGCCTAACTATTTAACCGGCATTGTAAACTTGCCCCATCGGTAGGCTGAACTGCCGATAAAAATCTCAATGAATCTTTTATTTTTCACCTGAGATTCTATAGGATAAAGTCTTAGTTTTAATTCAAATAACCCAATAGAGAAGTTATCTAATTAAAACAAGTTTATCTAGATAATCTCTAAGAAAATAAATGAATTCCCAATAATTCAATAAGTTTATCTTGAATTAAATTAATCCAACCGATAAATAGACATAAATTATCTAATCCCAATAATTCAACAAGTTTATCTTGAATCAATTTTGTCACAAAATTAATTCAACCGATAAACAGACATGAATTATTTGATTCTTTTAAATTTTAGCCAATCTGATAAATCTGACATAAGTCACCAATTATTAGAAAAATACGCCATATCGTTATAGGATTTTGTGAGCTAGCAAAGGGGACCAAATGAGCCTATATAGTTCAAGCTCCCAATAATTATGAAACCCAATATCCTAGATATATATTTCAAAATTATCAACCCCAACGCTACTCCACTAAAAGCTTGGAACTGCACTCTTGAACTATATAGAATTACGAAGCCCGTATAGCTAAGTCTCTATGACATATCATAGTGTATCCTATCCCTATAGGATTATCCATAACCAGTTTAAGAATAGGTTTTATCTTACCTTCCCGATTATTTTTATCTTACGTTCCATTATCTCACCATCAAAAAACTTACTATCCAAAAATAGTATACCATTCGGTTACACCTATGTATCCAAATGGCTGAGCGCTCTAGTTTTTCAATTGTAGGATAACGCATATAAAAGAATATCACTACTCCTAAAGAGGAGTTATGGATTCCATATCTATGAATAGCATGTCTACACTATCAAGAGTCATGCCTCTAATGTACCGGCATTCATACCACTATTAAAATGTAGGTGTTACCCTTTGATACATCAAAAGTCATAAGTCAAGACAACGGGCCCACTATTCATTTCAGGATTAAGATACAATACAAATGATTGTCTAAGTGAATCAATTTACCGACACAGAATTATTAATCCAAATCAATTCACTTTATATCCCGATCCAACGCATCATCACCTATGACAATGTGCCAATGTTTCTATTCATGGAGTCCACCTCCGATGGCCAAGACAGACCATCTTCTAATAGGGATATAGACAACATAACAATATTTACATGAATAAAGCACCCAAATTTATTCCCTCGATTGCGGATCTTATGATTTAGACGGTCACCTTAAGAATCATGTCTTTTGCATAATTTGTCTATCATATGCTCAATTCTTAAAGGTTTAGACCGATAGTCTTAGACCATTGTTTGCTTAACATACATTCAATAATTGTGAATGTAATGAGGACAAGGTTTGGTATATAAATAATGAATTCTTTATTGATAAAAATGTCTCTAAAAACATATTTCATTTTTACTCCTTCGGGCATACATGTCTAACAATCTTCCATTTGCACTAAGTGAGTAAATATGAAAAATCTCGCATCCCCATAGCTTCCACATGCCTCTTGAAGACTCTCCCAGTAAGTGTCTTCGTAAATGGATTAGCTAAATTGTCCTCTGAAGCGATTTTTCACATCATGACATGAACGCCCTCGACGAAGACCTTTATCACATGATACTTTTGATCAATATGATTGCTCTTTTTGTGAAATATTGGTTCCTTAGCATTTGCTACTGCCCCACTGTTATCAAAATATAGTGATACTGCCTTGTTTGTACCAGGAACTACCTCAAGATCCCCAAGGAACTTGCAGAGCCATATTGCTTCTTTCGAAGTATCACTAGCTGCCACATACTAGGCCTCCTTCATTGAATCCATAGTGCAATCTTGTTTCACACTTCTCCAATTGATGGCACTGCCGCCTAAAGTAAACACAAAACCCAAAGTCTATCTCCTAGAATCCAGACAGGATTTAAAATCTGAGTTAGTATATCCTAGAAGAGTTAAGTCCTCACCCAAATACACAAGCATATACCCTCGAGTCTTTCTCAGGTACTTCAAAATATGCTTAACAGCAACGCAGTGGTTTGGTCCTAGATTCATCTGAAATCGACTTACAATCCTGACCGCATAATAAATATCCGATAGTGTGCAAAGCATGGCATACATGAGACTACCCACTATTGAAGCATAAGGCATCTTCTTCATGTATTCTCTTTCTTCCTCTAACTTTGGAGAGTCTTTCTTATAAAGAGTAATTCCAGACCTAGATGGTTGCCAACCTTTCTTAGAATCCTGTATTGTAAACCTCTTGAAAATTTTATCTATGTAGCTGGCTTGTGACAAAGCTATCATTTTGTTCTTCCTATCCCAAAAGATCTGGATACTGAGAACAAATTAGCCTCACCCAAGTCCTTCATGTCAAACTGCTTGGTCAACCATAATTTGACCAATGACAATGCCCCAACGTCATTGCCAATTAGCAGAATATCATTTACATAGGGCATTAGAAAAACTACCTTCCCATCCATAATGTGTTTATAAACACATGACTCATCCACATTTTGTGAGAACCCATAAATTTTAATCACCTGATCAAATCTTATGTTCCAAGAACGGAAAGCCTGCTTAAGTCCATAAATTGACTTTAACAGCTTACAAACCTGACCCTATTGACCCTTAAGCTTGAACCCGTCTGGTTGTTCTATATAAATGGACTCATCAAGATAGCCATTCAGAAAAGCCGTCTTGACATCCATATACCAAATCTCGTAGTCGAGAGTGGCAGCTATTGACAAGAGAATTAGGATGGACTTAAGCATGGCTACAGGTGAAAAGGTTTCCTCATAATCAATTCCTTCATTTTGCATGTAACATTTAGCTACCAGTCTAGCCTTAAAGGTTTTGACCTTTCCATCCATTCCTCTTTTCCTCTTGTAGATCTACTTACACCCTATGGGTTTTACCCTTTCGGGAAGATCCACAAGCTCCCAAACGTGGTTAGACTTCATCGAATCAACATCTTCCATAGCCTCTGCGTATGTATAAGGATCTCTTTCATGTTCATTCGGTTCAGCCAAGAAGGCCTCCCCATTGAACATATACCTTTCGGGTTGACGTCTGATCCTCCCACTACGCCGAAGCCCCTTAGGTTGTTGTTTGGGTTTGTTTGGTCTTTCAACACTGATCGGAGTAGTTTCATTTGGAACCTCTGGAATGATTGGATCACTCCTTAACTCCTCAAGCACCACTTTGCTTCGAGGCTTAAAGTCATCTATGTAAGTCTCCTCAAGAAAAGTTGCATTAGTTGAAACCACGACTTTATTTTCCTTTGGATTGTAAAAATAACCCCCCTTAGTCCCTTTTGGATATCCTATAAATACAAAAACTTCCAAACATGCGTCCAACTTATTCGCATCCATAAATAGGACATGAGTCAACATCCCTATATGCGAATATGGTTTAAGGATGTCTTCTTGCTCGTCAACAACTCGTGAGGAGTTTTAGGGACCAATTTTGAAGGCATGTTATTCAAAAGATAACATGCGGTTTGTAGTGCATATCCCCAAAAGGATAAAGGCAATAATGAATAACTCATCATGGACCTTACCATGTCTAATAAAGTCCTATTCCTTCTCTCCACTACGCCATTCTGTTGTGAAGTGCCTGGCGCAGTCAAATGGGATAAAATTCTATTCTCTAATAAGTGTCCCAGAAACTGATCAGAAAGATATTCTCCACCTCGATCAGATCGAAGTGCTTTTATGGGTCTACCTAATTGTTTTTTCACTTCAGCCTGAAACTCCTTAAACTTGTCAAAAGTTTCGCTTTTGTGGTGTATTAGGTACACATACCTATATCTTGAGTAATTATCAATAAAAGTGACGAAGTACTTATACCCTCCTCGTGCTCGGATGTTCATTGGTTAACAAACATCACTATGCACAAGTTCTAGAACCCCTTCGGCCCTATTGCCCTTAGACTCGAATGGTCTTTTGGTTATTTTACCCTCCAAACAAGATTCACATTGAGATATAGATTCTACCTTTAAGTGACTCAAGGGTCCATCCCTTACCAGCCTTTGAATCCTATTCAGGTTAATATGACCAAGGCGCAAATGCCAAAGATAAGTCTTATTAAAGTGAAAAGTTTTAAGTCTTTTAAAGTTATTATTATTTATCTTAGCATTAAGCAATAAGTCCATCTTAGGTTTGATAAAATATAGATTATTTTGCATCCATCTAGAACAGATAAAAGATTTATTTTTATGAATCATTACTTTATTATTAAAAGAAACTAAATAGGAGTCTTTAAATAAACAAGCTACAGAAATTAAATTCCTTTTAAATTTAGGAACATAAAAACAATCTCGGAAAATTAAATTCCCATAATTATCAAAATAAAGATGGACTTTTCCCACTACTTTTGCTAAGACTAAGAATCCATCACCCATCTGAAGCGTGAAGTCTTCATGAAGCAAACTTCTCCTTTCTATGAACCCCTATAGAGAAACAAAAACATGATTAGTGGCACTGGAAACTATGACCCAAATGTCACTGCATTTCTCAACTAAACAAGTTTCTAAATACAGAATATCACACCTACCTCCTTTGGAAAGGAAGTCCTTGCAATATTTCTTGATGTACCCGACCTTCCCACAGAAGAAGCACTTAAGCTTCTTTGGGTTCTTCTTCTTCTTCTTCTTGCTCTTGTTGTTAGCAGGAACAAAAGACCTCCCATTTTTGGCCCGTTGTTTCTTTCCATTCCCAGAATTAGGATTGGAACCGGAAGCAACCGCCAAATTGGCCTCTCCATTCGCAAGAGACTCCCTGATTAGCAGTTTAAACTCTTGTAACTATTTTATTAATTCTGTTAAGGTCATATCCCGCCTATTGCTTAAATTAAAAATAGCTCTAAATGGAATTAATTCCTTTGACAGAGTCTGAAAGACCATAGTCATCTGAGTTTCAGCATCGATGTCAGCTCCATTGGTTTGTGCCTCAGCGAGGTAACCCATGATCAACATCATGTGCTCCTTTACAGATGTCCTCAGCCTCTGCTTATAGTTAAGAAGTTTCCGAAGTGCCCCTTGCCGCTTAGTTAAGGCCTGGCCTCCAAATATGTCTTCTAGATTATCCAAGATCTACTTAGCAGTCTCATAATCCTCATGTTGAGCCTACAACACATTATTCATGCTAGCCATAACATAGCAGCGGGCCTGATCTTTTGCATCTTTCCAACGATCATATGCTTGGAATTGATCATTGGTGGAATGTCCTATAGGCTCGGGAGGACAAGGTGTCGTCAGCATAAATTTTAGTTTCTCAAAGGAGAGGACGATATTTAGGTTCCATTTCTAATCATTATAATTCTCTCTGGTTAATTGGTTTTTGTTAAGTATCAAAGATAAAGCATTTTTAGAAATTTTTAATCTACAATAAAGAATCATATACCAAACATAAGCAAACATAAGATAATAATTTAGTAAAATAATGCAATCATGTAAAAACATTCAAATGTGTTTATGTGTCAAAACCTTGAAAATATCATTACCTTACAACGATAATTCCCAACTCAAAATTCAACAAGCTCCTAGGGGAGTCATGTCAAATTCAATTACGAACATGGATCCCCTCCTGATTAATATATGCCATCCAGGACCTGTATGAGCTAGCATATATTAATAATCATTTCTTTGGCCATTAATTTTATTAACAGAGCTTTTAGGGGAGGTTAATAATAAAATTAACATGAGTGTATAACCATCGTTTCCATATTTTATCCATGATTTATAATCACCACCTAGGAGTATGCAACCATAAATCATGCTAAAATGCCTTATCCTTTTGGAGATCTAATCTGGTACATGATAGAAATCCCTTCCTAAGGGTCAGGACCACCATGTTCTTCCATGGACCAACGATGGAGGCCTTAGGTCCTCTCTTCGAAAACCTTCTCCCACTCAATATTTTGAAATCAAGGTTTTATTTTAAAAAAGACATACATTAACAATTTTAATATGAGCAGCACTCCCTATTCTATGTGACATATTATCAATATATATAGCAAATCATATTATAATGCAGACAAGCAAAGCAATCAAGTAAAGCTACAAGCAAAATAATAGATCGAATACTCCATGTTTCCAATCATATCCAAATTTAATGTTTCTCATAATTATCCAAAAAATAAAATTAAAACTACACTAAAAACTGCACATTTTTTGGAAAAATTTCTAGCTCTCTGCTGGCAAGCCGATCTGGGTGATCGGTCTGCTGGTCATGACCCATCGGCCTGTCGATCTTCATAGATTGGCCTACCAAAATAGAAATTTGGCTTGCCGCTAGAGCCACCTGATTTCTACCCCGCTGACGGCCTACCGAACCCAAAGTTTGGCCTACTGATCTTGCGACCATCGGCCTGCCAAACTATGCCAACTGAGCAGAGATCACCCTTTTCAGAAAATACAGTTTCTAATGCAATTTATCAATTTTATTCTCAACAATTCAAAAACATAAAATCAAAGACTCAGGAAATACCTGGGGATGCCATCATGCATCTTCTAGATCCGTTTCTAGGTCCGTCTTCTCCGAATGATTATTTAATTACAAAATTCTTACAAATTTAAAATTAAATAATAATTCCTAGACGGAGATGATAGTCCGCCATCTAATTACATGAAAAACCTAGATACACATTCTAACCTCTAAGGAACCATAACTAGTATAAATTAATTAATTAATAAATAATTAAATAATAATTTAATCAACCATAATTAATTAATAAACATTCATCATATAATCCATGACAACATAAAATTATATAGAAACCTAGAGTGCCAGCTCTCTATAAAATTAAATTTTAGCATAGAAAAGACCAAGATCATATAATTTATACATATAGCATGATCACAAACTAGTAAATTTACGCAAAAACCATAGCTCTGATAACAATTGTTAGAAAAATAGTATGCAACAAAATTTTAAAATTTTTATATCTGAGTATTTTTTAAAACACAAGTTTGAAATGTTATGTGCATAAATTAACCAGATCTTACTAACATTATAAATGCCGAAAAGCTTCCTCAATCAGTGTAGAGAAGTAACGTTTCAAAAAGACCTCAACCAACTGGCATTCTTTACTATTCTCTATCCACGATCGGAATGAGTGTGGGCTCACACGTACAACTCTTCCACCAGGTGACTCTCCTTCCAACCAATTGAGAGAACCTAAAGCTAGTGTTCATGATTTGTGAACAAGAGCTCTCAAGGAGTTTTAGAATCTCACTATCAGAGTTTCACTCATAATCTCTCAATTGATCTAAATAATAATGAGACTCACTCCCTTTTTATAGAGGTTGGGTCCAGGAGTGAGTCCTTATCAGATAATGCCTCAAAATTCGAATCAGAATCAAATTCAGATCAATATCTGATGAAATCCGCGTGAAAACGCGTTACCTTTTTATTGCGCGATCAGCACGCCAATCTATCTAATCGGCATGCCAAACTTGCCCCATCGGCAGGCCGAACCTGTTGATTGGCATGCCGAACTGCCGATAAAAATCTCAACGAATCTTTTATTTTTCACCCAAGATTCTATAGGATAAAGTCTCAGTTTTAATTCAAATAACTCAATATAAAAGTTGTCTAATTAAAACAACTTTATCTAGATAATCTTTAAGAAAATAAATGAATTCCTGAAAATTCAACAAGTTTATCTTGAATTAATTTAATCCAACCGATAAACAGACATGAATTATCTGATCTTGATAATTCAACAAGTTTATCTTGAATCAATTTTGTCACAAAATTAATTCAACCGATAAACAGACATGAATTATTTGATTCTTCTAAATTTTAGCCAATCTGATAAATCTAACATAAGACACCAATTATTGGAAAAACATATCGTATCGTTATAGGATTTTGTGAGCTAGCAAAGGGGACCAAATGAACCTATATAGTTCAAGCTTCCAATAATTATGAAACCCAATATCCTAGATCTATATTTCATAATTATCAACCCCAACGTTACTCTACTGAAAGCTTGGAACTGCACTCTTGAATTATATAGAATTACGAAGCCCGTATAGCTAAGTCTTTATGACATATCATAGTGTATCGTATCCCTATAAGATTATCCATAACCGACTGAAGGACAAGTTTTATCTTACCTTCTCGATTATTTTTATCTTACGTTCCATTATCTCACCATCGAAAAACTTACCATCCAAAGATAGTATACCATTCGGTTGCACCTATGTATCCAAATGGTTGAGCACTCTAGTTTTTCAATTACTAAATAATACATGTAAGAGGATATCACTACTCCTAAAGAGGAGCTATGGATTCCATATCTATGAATAACAGGTCTACGCTATCAAGAGTCATGCCTCCAACGTACCAGCATGCATACCACTATTAAAATGTTTGTGTCACCCCTTGGTACATCAAAAGACACAAGTCAAAACAATAGGCCTACTATTCATTTCAGGATTAAGATACAATACAAATGATTGTCTAAAGTGAATCAATTTGCCGAAATAGAATTATTAATCCAAATCAATTCACTTTATGTCCCGATCCAACACATCATCACCTATACAATGTGCCAATGTTTCTATTCACAGAGTCCACCTCTGATGGCCAAGACAGATCATCTCCCAATAGGGATATAGACAACATAACAATCTTTACATGAATAAAGCACCCAACTTTTTTTCCTCGATTGCGAATCTTATGATTTAGACCGTCACCTTAAGAATCGTGTCTTCCACATAATCTATCTATCATATACTCAATTCTTAAAGGTTTAGACCGACATTCTTAGACTATTGTTTGCTTAAGATGCATTCAACAAATATCAACGTAAAGATGACAAGATTTGGTATCTAAATAATTAATTCTTTATTGATAAAAATGTCTCCAAAAATATATTATACTTTTACTCCTTAGGGCATACATGTGTAACAGATTTCTTGATTGAGGATTGTATATATCAGAATGTGGAGATGGAAAAGGCTTCCAAAGTTAATCCATTTGGTTTATGTAATTCTTTTATTCATGAGACTCTTCCTTAAAAACCAGGCAACTATGAGTTGAGCGACCTTGAGTTTAGCAAACATAACACAAAGTTTCAATCTTAGGTTCCTGAACATTCCTACATTTTATGACTTAATCTTTCTTGACAAACTAGTGATCCTAGCATTTAGATTATTCTCTTGGCTAAGTTGATAAACACCTCTTTAAGCATATGTAAGACTAGATCTAATTTAGCCTTCAAAATTAACACATTGCCAATATTGAGAGTTTTCAGCAAAGTTATCTAGGAAACCTAATGCTTTATCAAGTTAGTTATCAAGGAATTCTCTATTACATATTGTTTCGAGCTTAGAAGTATAAACCTTCATATAAACTAATATAACACCATTTTTCAAAACCATGATGTGGGCAAGAGTTCAACAAATCTTTAAAACTTTATCATCATTGAAAATAAACTTTCTTTGCATTTTGGGTAAAAATTTAAATTTCTTTCTTCAAAGCATTGGTTTTATGAGTTGGAAAGAATTTCTTCAAAAACTCAGTTTGCATTTCTTGCCATGTACTAGTTGACCTAGGTTTTAAAGAAGTAAGTTAAGTTTTGGCCTTATCTTTTAAAGAAAAAGGGAAAAGATTAAACCTAAAAATTTCATTTGAAACATCTTGATCAGTGAATATAGCACAAACATCTTCAAACTCTCTTAGGTCCAAATAAATATTTTCAGATTCTAAGCCATGAAATGTTGGAAATAAATTAATCATTCCAGTTTTAAACCTAAAGTTATAGGCATTGAGAGGAAACACCAGACATGATAGAGTGGATTCTTGGGGTGATTGCAAAATATCACACATTAAATGAATAGGATGGATGATTTGTTGATTAATAATGTTTTCATTATAAACACTTTCATCATCAGTCATTTTTAATGAATATGAAAACCCAACATAGATTAAAAGTGGTTCTAAACTTTTCCTAATTAATCTATGAGTTTTAGAAACACGAGACCAAACCGGCATGCAAATTATTCATCTTATTTACAAAGTTTTTGAGATGAGATGCTAAACTTTTGTTTTATTCAAGGAAAATGAAGTAGTGAGTGAAATGTGTTTGCCTTATTTATTTTGTAGATTTAGGGAATTATATACTTTAAGAATGTTCCTAAGAAATATTGGTAGGCTGAAAGCTCCTTAAAAACCAAACTTCTAATTAGAACAGCGTTCTTGAAATGACTAGTGTTGGGAGAATCTCCAAAAGTAACTGGTTATGTAAAAGGTTTCCAAACCAGTACCAATCTCCAAACAGAATCATCTCAAAATATATTTTTCCTCAAAATCATAATTTTTTATTGTCTAAATCATAAATCTAAATCCTAAAACTAACAAAATAACAAAAATATAATTAAAAGAAATTTTTATTTTTCATATTTTTATTTTTTATTTTTTTTATTTTATGAATAATGAACAATTCCTATGAATAATGAACAATTCCTACGTAAACAGTGACTTACACTACAAAACAACAAATATTACTAGAAAACAAATAAAACAACAAAATAGTAAGTAAATAGAAAATAAAGGAAAAAGAATTATAATACACAAAATATCTTGTACTTATGACATCTTGTTCCTTGGCAACAATGCTAAAAACTAGTTTGGTCTTGAAAGTTACAATCTAAAATAACTCCAAGTATAAGAATGTCACAAATAATAAAACTCGGTGAATCCGAAGTTGTTCCCAGAGAGAATAGGTGATTTCTAAGTCCAATATATTTATTAAAGCATTTATTTACAATATTTGGACATTTTTATAGTATTTTTCATTTTCAGAAGTTTGTGATTTTGGAATTTTAATAACAAGAAATGTAGATTAATTTAAAATAGAACTTTAATAATAAGTGCGATTAATTAAAAGATAATTAACAATAATTATAACAGCGTTAAGGATTAAAAGTTCAATTCTGGTAATTAACTTAACTATATTTTAGTTTTTCTAAATTTTTTATTAAATGGTTTAAGAATATACTATGTTATCTTCTACTGATAATAAATCAAGAATTACCAAGCATTTACTATGCCAGTTCATGTCTATAATGCAGCAAAAACTTAACTTAATAAGCATGTATGATTTCAATATTATTTAACTGAAATAACAAAGAAAATAATAAGTTAAGCATTTACCATATCATTTTCTGTCTACAACTAATCAAGGTCCTCTTAAGTATTATATGTGCCAGCCTATATCGATGATAAATCAAAACCAGAATTTTGCTAGAGTTTTAGCTAGACAATACTAAAAATTCTAAGTTTTCTAAGAAAATATTTTTGGCATTATAACTGCTTAGAAAACTGAAAAAGCTAAAAATATTTAAGATAATTTTACTAGAATTTTGACCTCCCTTCTCAACTAAAAAGGAAAATTAAAAAAACATATTTAGAATAAAAACACTTGTAATATTATAAAACATAACCTAGACACTATTTTACAATTTAGTTTTAGAATTAGAAAATTTTAAAACTAAACTTGGAAATTTGAATAGTATTTTTTAAAACACAAGGGCGAAAAGAACGGGAAATATAGCGGTATTTATAGTGTTAAGAAAAATTCTATTTACAATATTTTTATTATTTATTTTATAATATTTTTATTATTTATTTTATTATATTATTATAATAATATTAATATATTATTATTTTTTTGCAATTTGATAAGCAAGTTGTAATTAAATTGGTAGTGTGCAAGTTGAGATATCTTTTCTTTTGTTTTTTGCTAATGTCACGTGATACAAGCACTGTTTGCATTTGTTGTATGTGTTTTTTCTATTTTGATGCTGTTTTGCACTATTTTTGCTCTAGATTTTAAATCTAAATAAACACACCCTAAAATTAATTATTTTACATTCTTAATATTTACAATAATATTAAAAATATTTATTTTATATTAAAACACACTAAAAATTATTATAAACTTCTAAAATTTTGGCCCTTTTGGCTGGGCACATATATAATTTTCAATAAAAATTACTAAAAATATTATAAAATATATTTACAAACTTAAAACATACTGTAAAACACATTAAAACTCAAAATAAAATTGCCACATATTATTTTTATGATTTTAATTAATTTCAAACTAAACTAGTATTTTACATGCAAAAATGATTTGAAAAATTACCGAAATTATTATTAAACATAAAACATATTAAAAACTTGATTTTGAACATATTTTTACACAAAGACAATAAAATACTGTTTAACACATAATTGCTTTAATTAAGGAGTTTACAAGAAATATAAATATAAGATGCTTGATTTTAGCTTTAAGAAATGTGCATTTTTTAGGTCTCATTAGCCATGAAGGATGAGCTGGACTTGTTAACATCTAATCAGACATGAAGACTTGTTGAGTTACCAAAGGGTAAAAAAGCCTTACAGAATAAGTTGGTGTGCTAGATAAAAGATGAATTTGATGGCAGCAAAAGGGACAAAGCAAGGTTAGTTGTTAAAGGGTTTCAACAGAAAGAGGACATTGACTACACAGAGATCTTTTCCCCCATGGTGAAGTTAACCACAAGTCGAATGGTTCTTGCATTAGTGGCAATGTGAAGACCACATTTCTTTATGGTGACTTGGAGAGAAATTTACATGGTGCAGCAACAAAGGTTTGAAGTAAAGGGCAAAGAGAAGATGTTAGACTAGGTGCCCTAAGGACTAAATAATGTAATAGTTTATTGAGACATTTAACCAATAAAGAATCATTATTTATGTCATATATGACAAATATGTCCTCCTAATGTTTATTTATATTGAATGTATGATAAGCAAATAAAAGTCTAAGACTGTCAATCTAAACGTTTAAGATCGTGCATACTACGGAAGACATGAATCTTAAGGTGATGGTCTAAATATAAAAGGTCCACAATTAAGGGAATAAAGTTAGGCTCTTTATTTATGTTAAGATTGTTATGTGGTCACATCCCTAATGAGAGATTACTTGTCTCGATCATCAGAGTAGGACTCCGCGAGTAGAGACATTGGTGTATTGTCATAGGTGACGATATATTAGGTTGGGATTAAAGATGAACTGATTTGATTAATAATTTCATTTGAATAAATTGATTCACTTTAGACAATCATATGTACTACATCTTAATCCTAAAATGAAATAATGAGTCTGTATTTTTAACTTGCGTCTTTCGATGTATAAAGAGTGACATCCTAACTTATATGAATGTACGCATGCCAGTACGTTAGAGACATGATTTTTGATTAACGTAGACTTATTATTCATAGATACAAAATTCATTGCTCTTTTATAGAGTTAATAATATTCTCTTAAAGGCATTATCCTTTAATTGAAAATTGCAGTGTTCATTAGATACATATGTGTAACTGAATGGTATACTATTTGTATCAGTTATGAATAGTAAGTATTACAATGGTGAGATAATGAACATAAGATAAATATAATTGGGATGGTAAAACAGAATTTATCCTTAAATCGATTATGGATATCCTATGAGGATGTTGCACATGACAATATGTCATGGACGAAAGACTTATTAGAGTTTCATATTTTATATATAGTTCAAGAGTGCAGCTCTAAACTAATAGTTGAATAACTTTAGAGTTGATAATTATAAAATAAGCATGCCGTAGACATGTTGTTTTATAATTATAGAAGCTTGTTCTATATATGTCAATTAAGTCCCCTTTGCTAGCTTATATATTTTCCTTTAACGATACGCATGTTTTCCCTACAAATTGGTAACATATGTTAATTCCACTATTGGTTCAAATTTGGTTGATTGGATTATAATAATTCATGTTAGTTTATTAATTGAATTAAATCAATTAATTCAAGATGAACGTGTTGAATTATTTGTATCAGTTTTATTTGATATGAGATGTAAATTCTACATTGAGTTACTTGAATTAAAATTGAGGCTCTATGAAAGATTCTTAAGCCAAATAAAATAGGTAAGTGCCCAATCAAGTAGGAATCGGTCGACTGATGGATTGGATCGATCGACTAGTACGATTTAGGAACATCGAGGTGCTCTCCGACCCCGACCGGTCCACCGATGCTATAGGACCGGTCGACCAATCAACCCTGTAGACAAATGAGGCTTTACGCATTTTAACGTGAGATTCGACCTAGAACCAAATTTGGATGCCCTTTTTTAATGGAATTGAAGCCCTACCAGACAATATAAATAAGAAACATATTCCTATTATCAATTAAATCACTTAAGAAATTAAGGAGAGATTTCTAGATAGAGAAACTCTGAAACTCCCATAGAATTATTGTTCAAAATCAAGAACTATAATTCTAGGTTTTCTCTTATAATTGGAAGGTGAAGTTGCCAAGAAGATAATTGAATGATGTGTACCCACTCTCATTCCATCATGGGAAGAGAATAGCAAAGAAGACTAGTTAATTGAGACTCTTTCGGATGCCATTCTCGTGTAGCAATTTTGCCAAATCAAAAGTGCAGTTACTGATTCATTAACGTATGAAGATCTTTAATTAATTTATAGTGCATAGCATGCCTAACTCCTTTTATGGAAACAGATTTTATAAAAAAATTTTAAAATTTTGCTCTCGTTTTCCAACTAAAGATGGTGTGCAAACTTCAAAAAATTTTGTGTAGTCTCAAGCAAGCTCCCAAACAGTGGTAGAAGAAGTTTGACAATTCCATGAGCAGTAGTGAGTTCTTGAGATGCCAAACAGATCATAGTTGTTACATGAAGAATTTTGGTAGCTTGTATGTCACCCTATTACTTTATATTGATGATATGTTAATAGCCAGTGGAAGCAAATAGGAAATAGACAAGTTGAAAAGGGAATTGTCAAAGCAGTTTGTAATGAAGGATTTTGGTGCTACAAAACAAATCGTAGGAATGAGAATTACAAGGGATACTAATGTCCTAAAACTATCATAGGAAGAATACATGCAAAAGGTGTTGAAGAGGTTCAGCATGGAGAGTACAAAAACAATGAATACTCCTCTAGCTAGATATTTCAGGTTGCCAAAGCAACAATCACTTTCTTCAAAGTAGGAGTGAGCCTAAATGTCTAAGGTGCCTTATGCTTCCACTATAAGCAGTCACATGTACGCTATGGTATGCATAAGACCATAAATTGAACATGTAGTAGGAGTTGTGAATCGGTATAAGAGTAATCCAGGCAAGCAACATTAGGAAGTAGTAAAGTGGATTCTCATGTATTTAAGAGATACTATAAGTTTAACGTTGATGTTCAGAAAGTCTGACTTAGGACTACAAGGTTATGCGGATGCTAACATTGCTGGTGATGTTGATGGTAGAAAGAGTACTACATGATACGTTTATATGTTGGGTGGTACAGCAATCAAGGGTTTTAAAGCTTTAAAAGATAGTTACACTTTCCTCTACTGAAGCAGAGTATGTAGCAGTGACTGAAGCAAGCAAGGAGATGGAATGGTTACAGTCTTTCTTTGAGGAGTTGGATCACAAACAAGGGAAGAGTATGTTGCATTATGACAATCAAAGCGCTATTCATTTAGTAAAAAATCTTGTTTATCATGCTAGGACTAAACATATACAAGCAAGATATCACTTCATTAGATCGGTTTTGGAGGATGGATTGTTGGTGCTAGAGAAAATTCTTGGGAGTTTGAATCTAGCAGATATGTTGACAAAGATAGGTCCGATCGAGAACAATTTCAGTTATACTTCTCTCTGAGATTTGAGAAGTAGTTACCGCTATAGTGAAGATGTTAAAGATGGATTAATCTCCAAGTAGGAGATTGTTGAAGATGTAAAGCCTAATCATTTGGAGAATGAAGTACCAAATTGAAGAAGGAAGAAAAAAAGGTTTGGGCACCGCGGCCATGGCCAGGGGCACTGTGATGCCCATGAGCACAAAATTGCATGAAAAAGGCAGCAAGCTTAGTGCCTTGACGCCATGAAGTAGCGCCTCAATAATCCAAAATTTTTCTATGCAGTGTCGTAGTGCCAATGCACGCACCATCATGTTGGATTCAAAGTAGCGCTGCATCCTAATAGGTTTTTTCTTTATTTTCTTGTACACTATAAATACCTAATCTTATTGAGACTTAGGTGGTCGAATTTTCAAAAGAAAATTGAGAGTGTGTAGCTTGAAAACATCTTTTGAGTGTGAGTAAAACATAAGAATGATTGAGTAATTTCTCTATAACGAATTTTTTCAATGGTATAGTAGAATATGCAGCAGCAGAAACAAGATGTAGCTAAGTTGACAAACCTACATACAAATCCTTGGTGTGATTTTTCCTTTATTTTTCGTTGATTATTTTTCATTCTTTTTTTTAGTCACAAGCAAATTTGCCCAACGTCTGATGGGAAATCCTCATCAGAAGAACCTCAAAGTAGCGGACTTTATCATCAGTCTAGGAGTTTGCAATCAATAACTACTTCAGCAATATTTTTCTCCATTTTTGCCATTCTTCCGAGTGTTCGTACATTTCCCAATCGTATTATTTGACATTTCATGAAAGATGGAATCTACCAAGTCAAACCTGACCATTATCTAGCAATTACTTCGGACAATTCCACTTCATCTTCTGATCTAGGCCCTATGCAAAAATGGTGGAATTTTTTCCGGTCCCTCTCCCTTCCTAACAAGATCAAGTCTTTCTCTTGGAGAGCTTATCATGATGCCGTACCCACTGCTGTTGCTCCCTTTCAAAGAAAAGTTATCGCCTCTACTTTATGTTCTAGTACTTAGGAATCCACTAGTACTGCTCTCATACATTGTCAGTTTGCTTAGCAAGTCTGGAAATCATTGTCTTTTTAACTGCCATTTTCTTCTATTTTTCGTTGTCATTCTCAGATATCCTTCATTATTTGGCTAGAAGCTTTAATAAAAAGGATTTTGAACTCTTTCTATTCTCTTCTTGGGCAATCTGGGGTGAGCGCAACAAATTTTTGCATGGTCTTTCTATTCGTTCCCCTCCTTTGTTAGTGAAATGGGTCATTCTTACCTTTCAGATTACTCCGCTGCCCAAAACAGTCAAATCTTTTCTCATCCTCAAAATTCTCTCCATCGCCAACTTGTTAAATGGGTGCCTCTGGATGTTTTTAGTTACAAACTTAATGTTGATGCTTCAGTTTCCTCCATAAGTAGAGTTATGGGCATAGGGGCTGTTATCAGAGATTCCTGCAAAAAAAAAAAAAAAAAAAAACTTGATGGTGTATTATCTATTTGTTAAGCTAAAGCTGAAGCCAAAGCCATTTCCTTCGGTCTATAGTGGGCTATAGATGTTCGGGCTAAATTTTTAATTCACGGAGTCTGATGCACTAATAATCGTTTAAGTTATTAACCATTCATCTTTATTTTGTCATATGTATCTAACTTATTATTTTATTTTCTAAGAGTTAAGTTATACCATATGTATAAAAAAATTAATAAGGTTACATATTTTATGGCTGCTGCTTATGCTTTTACTATAGATGATGAACTAATTTAGTTGGAAGAATCTCCTTCTTTCGTAGAAGTTGTTATTGTAAATAATGCTTATTCTAGTTAATAATTACAGTTTCTATTCTCAAAAAAAAAAAGGAAAGAAAAGAGCGTACTTAGCTTGAAATTTATAAAAGATTTCAACCAAAAAAAAAAAAGAAAATGAAATGGGTAAAAGAGCTTATGACGATCCAGAGCACTGCGACGAAACCTTAATTTTTTTCAAGTAGAGCACAGTGCATTCAAGTTTTCAAAATTACAGACACCTGCGGCAGAGTGGGAGTGGGGAAGAAGATAAAAGAGTTTTATTTTTTATTTTTTATCTTATTAAATGTAAAATAAAGACATATGGTAAAATAGTAATTGTGAACCTAATACATGAACAATCATTCCTTAATGCGTGACAGGTGTGGTTTTTGTGAAGATCAAGGGGGCAGCGTTATGCTTAAAAGTTGATTACAAAGGTCAAAGCTTAGAAGGAATTTTTGTAATTATTCGCTTGTTTTATTTACACAACGTGCGTTGAAGAATCTCGTTGCGTTGCCCAAAAAACAATAAATTAAAAAATAAATAAATAAGTATTTTTAAGCATGGCTTGTCAGCAAACAAGGTGCCCATTAAGAATGGGCTACTATATGGGTCGGGGCTACTAGTCCCATTGCTTCATGTTGAATTTGACATGGCTCATCTGCCCTCCTAATTTTGTTTGTTATGGTTGACAGTTATCTTCCAAATCATAAGATTACTTGCTAAAGTTTGATTGATACGGGATCATATTGCCCGCTAATACATGATTGCATTATTCTGATGTTATTACTGCTGCCCCTCTAAGAGATTAAACTTAATGAATTGAAAAACTAGAAGTCGATGCTATATATATCCTTTTTACCTCAATGTGCATGTTGACAACCGTCTAAGGAGACGAACAAACGCTGCACTCCTAAAATCTATGGTCTTTAGACTCTTTAGTCTTTTACCAAAATTTCTGTTTTTCTCTTTAAAAAAAAGTGATGGTTTATTCAATCAAAACACATATATTCAATTTACTATAATAGATGAATAGTTGAACCATTACGTTTACAAAAGAACAAAGAAACCTTTTCATGTATTTGTTTTCCCTTGCCGTTCAACTTACTATATCCTTTTCATGTTTCATTGCACACACATTTACATCCAATCAGATTAAGAGAACCGCCAAACTTGCCCACATGACTTCAGCGAAAAAAAAAAAAAAAAAGAGGTGAAAGAAGAAAAAAAACTTGCCCACATGAAAAATGATATCCAACAATCACTCAAGTATCAGGTATACATATATAGATATATACAACACGAATCCATGAACAAAGAAAAAGGGGGCAAAATCCTATAGAACACCTTCCATGTCAGTTTCCTCTATATTTGATGACATGCAAAGACTTCAAAAAGGCAAAGACCAAACTGTAGTAAATCTACGAAAGACCAACCTTCCGAGGCTAACGACATTCTTTGGAGCAGACAACATCCAAATTTATGGTTCTGAATCGTTAGTTACCATTCTTCCATGTAATCCTAACAAATTACAATCACAGTGTACAATGTTCCCTTCCATATTCACAAGGTTTGTCGCTGCTTTAATCCACATGTACTATCATCCCCTCTAGCTCATAAGCAGCTTCCTGTTCCTTCACAAAAATATATCATTTTCCATTAACAAAAGACGACAAAAATCCATTTGAGATGAGATATTAATAATGTTGGGGAGACGAACCATGTTCGTTTGAATGTTCAACCATGCGGAGGAGATCCAGGCTCAGAACCACAAACTGACGCGTATGACATTGTATCTTCTTTCGATATTGCCACAAAGTTCAACGGGGCAGTGGATAATCTTCTCATTTCCTTGAAGTATCCATTTTGTTGGCGCCCGAAGTATGACCGGGGTGTCATGAGCTCGGAAGTAGCACCGCCAACTGAGTTTCGTCGAGGTGTAGGAGTCATTGACCCATTCCCATTTGCTTGGTATCCGTTTGGCTTCCTAAAGCTGTTACTTTTCCTAGGACTTGGCTTAGATCCGTACATCAATTCCTTTTCTGTAAGGAGCAGATCTTGGAGCTTCTTGTGGTCCTGTGAAAGGTGAGAAAAGGATCAAAACACATTTATCCTCAATCAGACACAAAAGAGGAGAGCGACAAGCTACTATATTTCATTTCAGTATGAATAAGCACATTGTTACTGTTGAACTCGCTAGAATTAATCTCAACTAAAATCATAAGTTGATTTACCCTGTATCTCCTCTTCTCTTCTTCTTTTTGTTGTCTGCTGAGCTTGTAATCCTCCAAAATGGACACAAGCCGTACCTGCAAAATCATTCGATATGAGAACTTATCAGTTAGTATATGCTCCAATTTCCTGATAAAATGAGTGTAGAAAATACAGAGAACTCACCCCATCATAAAGAAATAAAGTTTTTTTCTCGTCTTCCCATGCTAGAGTTCTGTTTATCAAGTTGTCAACGATCGCTGGAAAGAGATGTTGTTAGTTCCATGTACTAGAAAAGCCTTGTATAAAAGATAGGTTACCAACAAATGCAATACCTGGAATTTTCGTCATGGTCACTCGGGCTTGTTCTGCACGTTTAAGGTTAATGTGAGCACCTCTTCCAGCATTGTATCGGTTGTGATCCTGGAATTTGGTTAAAAAATCTTCAGATGAAACACAAACAAGATGCTCCAAAAGCAACCACAGCTCAGAAAAAACTGTCATTAACTATCTCGACACAAAATTCTGGCTTACCAGGTTGTATTCTTCGAGCCAATTTTCCTCTTCACAGGCAGCAAGCCACCGGTCTATCCTATCCATTATTTCCTTTCTGCTAAAAGCCTCTTCTTTAGCTATTAAGATCTCTGCTTCTATGTTCGCAAGAAGTTCGGATGGATCTACTAGACCTGAACAAAAAATTAGCACTCATGTTTACGTATGTATCTTCTCAAGCAAATTCCACAGGATGCTCTTTTTGATAGACAATGCAAGCATACCAGATTCTATCATTGCAGTTGATTTCTCCACAGATGTGCTTGTATCGGGTTCAATATGAGTGATTCTGCATATTTCTTCCAATTCTGACCTCTTTTTCATAACAAGTTCCTTCATTCTGCTTGCTTTCAATTTGGTGAGCCTCTCAACTTCTGCCGACGCCTGTCAAATAGACAAGCAAAACTTGAGGATCTGATTCTAATCTTTAAGAACTGGAATTCATAATATATTTCATAATACAGTCGAACATATTCAAACCTGCTCGATAATCTCTATTGAAAGAAAACCTGGTTCTGTAATTTCTGATTCCGAAGCACCAAGGACAGCAGCAATCCTCAAAAAGTTATTCTTCTCTTCTCTTGACAAATCCATCAAGTTCCAAAGCTCAGATAATGACAATACGATTTCTTTTAGCTGGAATTGAAGTTGTGTTTTACTCTTAGTTTCCGCAAAAAAAAAAAAAAAAAAAAAAAAAAAAAAGATAAAATTGAAATCCATTTACAAAGAAAGTATCACCACTACGGCACTACCTTCTGGATTCGAGCTTTTCTTTCTGTTTTCAATTTGAGAATGGTCTTTTCCAGCCCTTCCAATGTGCTATTGCTGATGTTTGTGGATTGCTCTAGGCTTGCTCCTTGCAGGCTTGGATGCACTTCACTCACTGTTTGGCCAAAATCCAAGCCAAGCACACAACAAAGAGTATGGACCTCATTTACATATTCCAAAACTTTGTGAAGTCGATCGGACTGTCAAAACAAAGGTGCATTCATGTTATCAGATCCAAGTATGACAGAAAAGAAAGTGTGAACCAACTAAGTCATCATCAAAATCTCAATGTGCAAAATTGTCTTGTTCATCTTAAAAAAAAAAAATTAGTTATTTAAAACAATACAAAATGACCTCGCTAAAATAAGGAAATGGGAATGACAATTTAAATCATTAGCATAATCACCTTTTCCTTTTGAAGAGTGCAAAGATGAGTTTGGAATTCATTTAGCTTTCGCAGAGACAGATCATGTTCATTAAGAGTTAATGAACCAATCGCCACATTGTCAAGATGGCTGTATCCAGAAATCTCCCCACTGATCTTCTCGATTTGCGCCTTTATATCAGCAAATTGCTTTATCCTTTCCTCTCTCTTCATTTTTAGATCTTCTAACAGTGGTGCCACAGATGCAATTTTTTCTTTTAATGATTTGGATTTCTTCTCCGTCTGAATCTCCTAATTTAAGGCAACTATGAGATAAGCAAGAGAAACTGCGGATGGTGCATGCAATCAACCGGAAAGCTCATGATTTTCAGGTTAATTAATATAGCTCTAGAAACAAAGAACATGAAGCTCACAAGATTGAAAGTAGAATATAAAAATAAACTTAAAGTAGATTATTGATGTAGCCTTTTCAGTCGCATGTTAGTAGTGTTCCTGGATATGGAATGTATTTTCCAACCAAAACATACAATAACCAATAAAGTGGTAACCCAATCTTTCTTGTTGATTGATCTTGGACATATATTCTTCAAGATCATTACTCAGTGAGCACATTTCACAGCCATCAAAAAGGTCTGCAATATAAAAAATATGCCATCCCACGGCAAAATAAACACCCCACATGCCTGATTGAACTGATCCTAAAGCAAAGAATGAAGCTGCAGAAAAAGAGGCTAAACTAGAGAAGCACAAACATTTGTATATATTCAACGAAAAAACGAAAGCAAAACTGCGACTAGGGTTGAAACAGAAAATGTAGAGGCGAAAATGGTGCTTCACAACAATTTGAAAACGGTAAAAAAGTACCATTGGATCCCTTTCCGGTGAATGAATATTGAGCTCTCCAAGTGCAGCCATAAGAGTTGCAAGCTCGGCTTCCTTGGCAGCAACGGACTGATGAAGGCGTGCCTTGGCATTAGCGGCTTCATCCACCTTCCGCCGGTAAACTTCCAAGCATTCTCTCTCCAACTCCTGTAGCATACGATATTGTTCTGCTTCAGTCTCACCAATGTCACTCCATATTTGCTGTTTTCCAAACAAACCCATCAAATAAAATGGTTAAAACTGAAAAGACTGTAAAATCTAGCAGAAGAGAATTATGAACCTTGTAATAATTAAGTGGAATAAGAAAACATTTTTTTTCATGAGAGAGAGAGAGAGAGAGAACCAACCATCCAAGTAATTAAGTAACAAATTAATGTCAAACAAAAAGGCTGCAGGAATCTGAATATTAGTACAAATCTTCTTTTTCTTTTATTACCCTTTCCCCACTTTTTTGGTATAACCCTTTCCCTGTAAGACTATCATAATTCATACGATTGATATATGTACAGTCCTTTACAATAATTAGGAAAAGAAAATCATCAACTAATATTTCTACCAATTCATTCCCCCCTCAGATTGCTTAAAGAGAGAATAAATTAGGAAACACAAGATTGCAAACATCAAACAGGACATCCAAATATAGCATTTAACAATCAAATAAACGTATGGCTTTTATAAAGCAAGAAAAATTAAAAAAATAAAGAGAAATAAACAATTTACTAGAGAACTAAACTCATAGGTAGTTAACTCAATCATCAAAAGTTTTTACTAGGAACAGGAAAACCAATATGCAATAAAATATCTTTTTAGACTTAACAATTTGAAAAATTAATCTTCAAGAACAAGAACTATTAAAAATCAAATTGTAAATGAGGTCACGGAAATTCCCAAGGACAAGGAGTAATAATAATAATAATAATAAATCCAAGAAAATGGAATAACCCAGCTGGAAAAGCTTTCTTAAAAATATTAATTACCTCAAATTCAAAGCCATGTGCATTAAAAACATATGCCCAAGACCAAGATAATAACAAAAAAAAATCTCAAAACTTAGAAGAAGAAGAAGAAGAAGAAGCGTCCCCACATTATTATTCCACCAAAGAAGAAGAAAAGCTTCAAGCTTTGTAAAGAAGAAAGAAAGAAGCCAAACTGGAGAAACACAAAAGAAAGAGAAAAGAGAAAAACACACAAACCTGAAGCTCTCTGAGCAAAGCATTGCAAGCAGTACTCGTACGGACATCGATGGTAGGAGTTCCTACGGCCAACATTTTTGCACAGATCTTTCTTTTTCTCTCTCTTCTCAAGTCAATGAGAGACCAAGAAACCAAGAAGAGACTTTTGGGTGTTTCTACATTCTCTGAAACAAGTTCAGTTTAACTCAGATCTGAAGCTCCAAATGATTCTTCTCTTAAGCAACAAACCCCCGTTTCCCCACTTGTTTTTCTTTTACAAAAGAAAAACAAATTGGAAGAAAATTGAAACGTTAAAGAATAAAGCAGCGCAGAGAGAGAAAGAAAGGGGGGGAGAGAGAGACAGTCAGAACGCTACGGGCAAGACAAATAGAGAGAGAAGGAGAATAAGTTTGGTGTAAAGCTTAAAAAGCTTCAGTGAAACAAAATCAATGGCACTGCTGTTATGATGAAAAGGTCACAATAAAATGGAAGGGTCAAAAAAAAAAACACAAAAAACAGAAAGCCCTTTTAAGCCAAGAAAAAAGCAATAATAATGAAACTTTGAGAGAGAAGTGAGAGTGAGAGTTCAAATAGGTAAATAATGATTAAAAAGTCTCGCCCTTTCTTCTTTCCGTTCTTGTTTGTGTATCGTGACGGGGTTTTCTCCTTTTGTTTTTGGAGATAATAATGCAACGGGGTTTTGGAGGTTAGGCTAGTGGGTTGGTTGCTGGGTTCGATAAAAAGAAAAAGAAAAAGAAAAATGGTACTCTTATACTATACCATACTAATATCTCAAAACTCACCAATTATACTCATCATATGCAAGTTATTCTTGAATAAATATATATATATATATATATATATATATATATATACACATGCATTTTTTCTTATGCGAAATCATGTAGAATCAAAATTTTCATGTTCAACGCAAAAACATTACCACGTCTAATATACAAAGCTTAGACAAGGCACATAATAATCTGCATTGTCTTAATGCTTTTAAGTATAAAATTAAATCAAAATCATAAAAAAGCAATAAGTATATAACAGAGAAATACGATGATAACACAACAAACCAAAAAAGAGAGATAAATTCATAAAAGGTCTTTAAACTCTTTTCTCTCTTTAAAATTAATCTTTATAGCTAATTTTTTTTATAAATAGTTCATGAACACCTTATGAATAGTGCCTTGCTTAAATGTTAAATAGAAAATATTAACTTTATTTTATGAAAGATCCTTAAACTATCTTCTCTTTTTATAAATAGTTCACATTTTAACTGTTGTAAAAAACTAATAGACTGTTTGAAAGAGCTGTTGAAACCATCAATTACAATTATAAATAGTGTAAAGCTCTCACATGTTACAGTAAAAAAAAACGTTGCTACATATTGAAGATGAAGAAAAGTTAATCAAGAAGAAAACTTTAGAAATTGAGAGAACAATGAGTGAAAGAATTGTATTGATTTTCATTGATTCTGTTCAAATACAAGAGTGGGACTTAAATTCCCAATCAACTGACTCTACCAACTTGCTTTCATTAACCACTCAGCTAATAACACGTGTGAGAGGTTTGTTACACCAATTTCAACAAACAACCAACAAGTAACCAAGTTGGTTACCACTGATTAACTAAATGGTTATATTATCATTGCTTTTCATTTTGGTGACTACTCCTAACACTACAGTATAAAGCTCTCAAATATTACAGTTCTCGAACTAAAATTGTTGGTTCCAATCATTCTTCCAAACAACCTATAAGTCTTAAACTAAAAAAAATAAAAAAAAAATACAGGGTTTCTTTGTTCTTGAAAATCCTTTTAGGTTAATCCTTCAACAATGGAGAATCAACGTCTTCAAAAAAGAATTATGGATTGAAATATATAAGAAAGAAGATTTAATTTTCTCAAAATTAATACACTGTAACAATCTTATGATTTGTATGGGTTCATTCACTTTTTTCTTTATAAAATACAAATGTAAGATGATTTGAGCTATATGATTTGAATTGTATAATTTAGGTTACTATTTCAATTAATGTTTGAATGTACAATTTTAATCTAAATAGAGAATAAAATTATAATTTGTGTTTAGATAGATGGTAGAAAAAAAAATTTGATTTACTACACAAATCTAACAAAACCTTAATGTTCGTGATATTAAAAAAAATATGCTATATGACATTTATTCTTCTGTTCATTACGAAGACAATAAAAAAAGAATCGTCTTATTAAGATTAGATTTCAAACGAAGAAGTTATGATATTTTTTTCCCTTAAGTATAGGAGAGAAAATCTAAAGAAAGAAAATGTTATACTGTAATTTTTGGATTCAAATATTGAAAATTTAAGAGAAGCAAATCTTGAACTATTATGTATACATATATGTATGAAACTTGATAAGAATAATCATAGGGTATCTGCTGGAAATGAACATAATAATATTGATTAATAGTGTTGAGAACTAACTAACTATGCAGGTATTAATATGACAGTGATAAAAACCTAAAGGTGAGTAATGATTTTTCCTTACTGAGCATGTTGTCACTTATTCTCTTATATTTTCATCTTTTTAGGACTCACAAAGTGTGAAGTAGTGACGAGAAATATTATTGAGGAAGCTATGTAAGTATACTCTGTTGGAATCTCTTTATTTATTAAGAATGTTATTCATGATAATGTAAGCATTGTATGTTACCATATGTGACTGTATTAAGATATATTGAGTGTTGAAATGATGATAATGACAGTTTTATATTATTAAATCAAAGGTACTATATTAAACTACAGTTTATTTGTTATTTATGTTTTTATTTTGATTTGAAAGTTTTCATTTAAGTCTCGGGTAAATTTATTTTGAAGTTTTTATTTTTATTTTTTGGTTTTTATTTATTTTATAGAAAACTGTTAACCCCCACATAGGAACATTACATCAATGATAAATCCATAAATAACAAACCCTATCAAAAAAACATAGTATAATAATGATAAAACATAATATATCAGTGTCAAAAGCTTAATATATCAATAATAAATTCTAATATATTAGTAATAAAGCTCAGTACATGAGTATATAACAAATCCTTGCAAACAAAAAGGCCAAACCTTCGTGTTTGCTCTCTTCACTCATAGCAATATTAGGCAACCTACTATTTCTTCTTCACAATGCTCGTCCCGTTGCATCGCCCTCGCAAGGGAAGATCAAAATCTCCTCCGCGATCTATTTGATGTCGACAAGAGAGGACCCCTTTGTCTTCTCTAGCTTGCATGAGCTCGTCTTCCATCGCCACGAATAAGATCTTAGTCGTCGTCATCATCATCATCCATCGCACTCCAACGAGCCAGCAATGGGAGAATCACGACCATAACTGTAGATCCGCTGTCAAGGTTTCTAGAAAGGAGAGAGAGACTTGCAGATCTAGCCGCACCTCGATGATCTCCGTCACAGCTCACAATGATGACGGCTCCATCATGGTTTGTCGATTGAGACGCCAAAGAGAGAAGAGAGGAGAGAGTGATAGACAGAGACAAAGTTGAAGGACAAATATGAGGATGAAATTGAAAAGGCACAAAAATATACAAAGAAAGAGTGTTTGATCTGCCATATCCTTAATTTTAAAAAGGTTGGGACAAAAGTTTTGGGACAATTAGAAAAATAGGCCTAACAAAAAGATAAATAAAATTAATAGACAAAGTTTAAAAAACTCAAGTTTTTAGCATATTCGGAAGAAATCTGAATTTATATTCACTTGAACTTTAAAAAATATCCCCATTCAATATCTCTCCCTTCTTCTCAATAGAAAACACTTATTCTCTCTCCTTGTTCTCTCTCTCCTCAGGTTGTTGCGACTCTACGACTAAAGACAATCATATCCAAGCAAACCTTGCCATACGAGCAAATATAGATGGAAAGTTTCGAACTCTGTAACGAGTGCTCTGTTTAATGCCAACAAACTTTGATTCCTGTGAAAGATTTTATAAGTTTCATTCCCTTCGATGGGGGCTCTTATGAAAATCTTTGGAGGTCTGGCTTGTTTTATTGCTTCTACGGCTGAATGTGGCCGTTGTGGCACATCTAAGCTTGTCGATGTACTGGGACAAAGGAGAGAGAAAGAGATACAGGAAGATGGAGAAAGAGAAAGATGATGGTTGAGGGAGAGGTTCGAAGGTAAAAAGGTAATATTAATCTCTTTAAAATGAGAGTTGGCCTATTATTATTGTTATTATCATTATTATTATTATTATTTTGCGCAAAGAGTTGGCCTATTATTTAATAATGCTAGTAAATATATTATTTACGTGTTTGGCAGTTTTGATTTAAACTATTTTTTTTATATATAAATAGTATAAAGCTTTTATATGTTACGGTAAAAACAGTTCTAACCAACAGTTCTAGTCATCCTGTCAAATACTTTATAAATATCTCTATAAATATCTTTAAAAGTGGTCAATATGTTGCAATTTTTCAAAAGTTTTGTTACAGATGAAGAATGAATTATGTGATAGGGTTTTTTTTTTTTTGTTTTTTGAAAAGATAATAGATATGTCATTATCTCCAACGCAACAATAGCACCGAATCCTATCTTGGCGATATGGGCAACGCTGCATGTTTTACTAAACATATATAAGTGTAATCGATAAACCAAAACTTTACGTTCATAGACAAGACGAAAAATTTAAATCCTTTTGTTAGAATAGTTGTGTGCGCGCGCGTGTTGTTTGTTTTTTTTTTTTTTTTTTGGATATTATCATAATAAAAAAACTCCCAACCGTAAATGTGGCTAGGCATATACAGGCTATAAAAGCGTACGTCAACTAGAAAAAATAAATAAATAAAGCTATAATAGTGAAATGAAGTTACTTTAAAATAAATAAATAAATACCGAAATGAAGTCATCCCATCAGTAAAATCGGCATTTACAGTGTTGTTACCTAGTTGCAGACAAATATGGGACAGAATTTCATGTTTAAATGTCATGGTATCAAATTTTCACCAACATGATAGGAACATTTTATCAGCTCTTTTGTTGCTCAAAGGGGCTAACAGAACGGCAGCTGTGGAAAGAAACAAAAACAAATCGGCTAGGGTATGAAGTTTTGGTTTCCGCTGTCCCTTATCTCCTCTGGTTCAACATCCGACGCCACCTGTGGGTGGGTAATTGGGCTGCGAACCCTTGAAGGGGGGAATTCGATTGCAACATGGGTAGGAGATAAAGAACATCTAGGTAGGGGAGACCTTTGACTATTGGGGTCGGGGAGGACGGGAGTCAGTTGAATTCTGCGCTGGTGTGCTCGGGGAAGGGCTACCGTGGTTCGACGGGGAGATACTCAAAGCAGTCGTGAACCGAGAGGGTAGGAAACAGCGGGATCTGGTCGCGGTTAAGGAAGGGGCAACGGGGAGGGAGCTAGCCGGGGTGAAAGGTCGAGGACACAGTTGGTGTTCTAGATCCGATTAGAGCTAGAGGCGGCTGTTGACGATAGGGATCGCGGGATGTCAAGAACGCCCATAGGAAGTTGGGAGCTGATAGAAGGGTGGTGGCAATGGCACCATCATTGTCTGATAGTTTCCTCAATATTGCTAGTTTTGTTTTTGTTCTGGGTCTGGTGTTGTTTTTGTTATTTTGTTCATTATGTGATAATAGGGGGTGGTTTCTCTATCACTAGAGAGTCTGTTAAGTTTGTTTGTCATGTGTCGCAATGGTTTTAAGTTCTTCCAGAGCCGATTCTGGGAGGAGGTGTAGTTGGTCTCAATGCTAGAAACTGGTATCCCTAAAGCGATCGAACAAATCCATCAATTGTAGGTGGGATTGTTGTTGGCCGTAGTGCCACATTAATATTAACAAGAGCTTTATCCATGCTTACCCTTAACGTACCGAGAAATGTTCCTAATTTTAGACCTCGGATATACGTATGCTCCTTTAAACGATATCCGGATGTATCGATGGATTTGATCTCAAACATGAGACATGTTTCTAGTATCGCTGGATCTTTTGTTTCGGCCTTCAGTGTGTACTCTAGTGTTCAATGAATTTCCCCCTTTAAAAAGACAGCAGCTATCTGTTAAAGCTTCTTTAACAAATGGAGAGGGTGAGAAAAAAAATACCAAAGTAAAAAAACTCTTTTCACTATGTTTTCATTCGGTCAATTCTAATTCTATATCACTGTTTTTAACCCGTAATTATGACCAGTTTGATCCTAGAATTTCAACATCAGGTATGCATAGAACAAAATTAATTATTATTTGTTTTGTTGGAAAGAAAAAAAAAAAAACTAAAAGTAGTTCACTTTTTCTTTGGCTACAAAATGTTCCAGCCTTTAAAAAGATTCTTGAGATAAATGACCCCACTTAAAGCCGGCACACGAATGGAAAACTCAAGGGTGCTCGGCAGGGTAATAAAATCGAGGGAATTTTGTGCAGCTGTGTTTTTTTTTTTTTTTTTTTTCATAAATCGATAGGATTATAAGACATGAGCCGGGAAAAATAATTATTAACTACTACCTCATGAAGATATAAAATTCTAATAAATAAAATCTTTTTTATAGCCTCCAATGGTAAAAAAAAAAAAAAAAGCATTATAATTTATCTGCGGTAGATAATACTAGAATGTACTGTAGTCTCCCCCCGATCGCTGGAGGTGGCACGATGACAAATGAATAACCTTCTAGGGTGCTCTTTTCTATTACCTAGAAATTAATTACTCCTCATTTGCAACAAGAAGACAACAATTATGGTTCCCAATGCATTGTCAAAAGTAGTTTGGGTTGTTGTAACTTCCGTTCACCATGAACCCCTTTTTGATTAGAAAAAAAAAAAAAAAAACTTTTGGTTCTATTCCTCGTCTGGAGCAATATTTTACATGTACTGAAAAAAAAAAAAAGCCTCACATCCAGTCAGCTTCCTCTATTGTTTGCCTGGTTTCTGTCTTGTGTGGATAAAATAATTGTATACATGAGAAAAATAATCCAAGCACAGAGCCATAGAGAAGTCCTATCAATTATCAAATGCCACTGCGCCAACCAAATTGAGGTCTGGATGTGGGCCCCTTTTAATTACAATCTAATCTTCTGCTTTCCCACCCTTTCACTCTCTCAATTAAAGTTTTATGTTCTCGCTCTCTCTCTACCAATTGTTTTGTTAAGTTCTTAATTTGTTCATTTAATTCCATTGAATGGAAAAATAGAATGGCCGGTCTTAAAAAGTACAATTTGATATAACTTTAAATATAAGATTTTTTAAGTAATAAAATTTAGTAAATTCGAGATCGAACTCACAGGAAAATAATATTGTTAAGGTCCAATATATTTATTATTTTAACTATTTACTTATTTTAAAGCTGAAAAATATGAAGATTAATATGTATTATTTATAAAATATTTACAATATATACACATTGTATAGAATTTTTTATTTTTAGAATTTTGTTATTTTGGAACTTCAATAATATGAAATATAGCTTAAATTAAAATAGAATTTCAACAATAAGTGCAATTAATTTAAAATAACTTTAGTAATAATAACAACACTAATAACAACAAACTAAGAAAGATTTAATAGTAACTATAATAGTGCTAAGGTACAAAGGTTCTTTTCTAGCAATTAACTTAGACAAATTTTAGTTTTTCTAATTATTTATTAGTTGGTTTAAGCATACATTATGTCATTCTATGTCAACAATAAACGAAACATTATCAGCATTTACTGTGTCATTTCATGTCTATAATATAGCAAAAACTTAACTTAATAAGCAATCAGAATTTTAGCATCACTTAACTAAAATAACAACCAAAATAATAAATTAAGCATTTACCAAGCCATTATCTTTTGATGGCTAATCAAGATCCTCCAAGTATTATCCGTACCAGTCTATGTCGTCGAAATATCAAAACTAGAATTTTGGCAGAGTTTTAGCAAAAAAAAAACACTAAAATTCTACCTTTTTTAGAAAACAATTTGGCATTGTAACTGCTTAGCAAACTAAGATAAACTAGAAATATTTAAAGTAATTTTGCCAAAATTTTCCTATCTCTCCTCAACTAAAAAGAGAAATTAAAAAGACAAATTTAAAATAAACGTACTGAAAATATTATTGAGCATAATTTTATACAACATAAATTGAGAAATATTTTACAAGAACTGAAACTAAAAACTAAACATTAAAAAGCTAAAAACTAAAAACTATTAAAACTTTAAACAGTAGTTTTTTTTAATCTAAGAAGGGGGGAGAACAAGGCTCCCCCTTCTTTTATAGTGATTTCAATAATTTTACTATAGTTTTTTTTTTTTTTATTGTGCATATTTTATGTCGTTATTGATATGCTACTTCAATAGCTAAATAATCGCTTTAATAAGATAAAAACCAACTTGTTTTTTTTTATAGCATGCTTAAGTCTTAAAAAATCATTTCTTACCTTATGACAAGAAAAAAAGTTGATGGAATTTGCTGAGAATTATTTGGAAGACTTTTCTACTCTAGAGGTTTTGATACTTCATGATCAACTTGAAACTTATGTTATTGATGTTAGCGATTATGATCAGTTTTTGGGCTTGAAAGGTATGGGTGATCTTACACAAAAAATGGTTCAAACATAAAAAATGTTGTGTATCTATTAGTTTATCGACTTCAGACATTAGCATTGATTCTGTTAGTTGTCATTGCCATTGTAAAGAGGGTATTTTCTGCTATGAACAACGTGAAGAATTTCTACGCAATCAAACGGAAGATCAGTTTATGAATGACATTTTAGTTGTATATATCAAGAAAGACACCTTCAATAACCTTGATAATGAGATTATAATGCAACGTTTTCAAGGCATGAAAACTCTGTCGCAGATTACTATGGTATATATTGATAATCGTTTATTTGAATTAAACTTTTGTGGTAGTTTTTATCCCCCTTGACAGAAATCTTCGTCACTGACCACAAACTTTCTTTTATCTTTATACAATTACATTAAAATAGCTTGTTATAATATTGTCAACGCCATATTTTATTAAATAATTTTTTGATTTTAATTTTCAATAGTATGATTAGATTAATAAGACAAAGATTTGCTAATACGTAAAGAAAGAAAAATAAAGAAGGTGAAAATAAATAAATAAAAGAATATTCTTATTAAGAAAAAGATTTGCTAACAGTAAAGAAAAAAAGAAAGAAGGTGAAAATAAAAAAAGAATATTCTTATTAACACCTCAACTAAGATAAATCTCGAATACGTCACTAGTAGTTGCAATTGATGGCTCCTCCCCCACTTCTTGGTTTTTAAATATATTTACATTTTAATAAAAGTAGTTTTAGGTTTGACAAAATGAATGCAAAAATTAAGTCTAAAAGTTAACAACTCACTTAATAAGCAGATTGGTTCTTGTTAAGTACCCTTTATCATCTGACATGTCATTTTTGCATCGCAAGTAGTAATTGACGTGATTTTCATAATATCAGTACGTACGTAACCTGTTAATTGTTTATTAAATGGAGTGAACCTAAACACACATATTATAAATTGACTTGTTACACTAATAATTTAAAAGGACGCTATAGCAAATTAAGAAGTTGTTGTTAGGTCCGAAGCAACATAAACCATAATTATTCCTCGCCTCTCCTCTCTTTGTCTCTGTCTCTCTTTTATTTTTTTTTCATTTATTTATTTTTGAACTTGATGTGGAAAATTAAGGTTTGAAAGCCATGCACGTGCAATCACACTTGTGCTCTTCTTAGCAGCACGGAGCAAAGAACTCTTTGATTAGATAACCGCCATTTTGTTGATTGAAATAACAAACAACTTGTCACCCTCCTCAGCCAGGGTATGATAGGGAGGCTTTGTTTAAGAAAATAAGTAAGTTTAAGAAATGATTCGAGTTAATAAAATTTTAAAACTTTTATTTGAGTTAAAATAAATATAATTGAAGAATCATTTTATTATTATTATTATTTTCCTAAATCAATCCTCTAAATAATAAAAAAATAATAAAACATTTATTTCAATTTTTGCTTATTTAACTGAATAGTCCATTTTGCCCTTGAAACATATGATCCTAAGTTTACTTATTTTTAATTATCTAAAACGTACTACCAAGTGTTTAACAATTAAGAAAGGGTAAAATTTTCAAAGAAAACCTCAAATCATAACCATTAAAGAAAACGCCTCTGGCATCAGTTTGGGATTCGTACCGCAATCCCATATTTGAAGCATACAACAAAAAGTTAATCAAACGCAAATACAAACGACATGAACCACAGTCCACAACAAAGTCCAAGAGATGGAAATAAATGAAATTTTAGGATCTGCATGCCTTTACTGAAATGAAAAGAAAATAAACTACAGAATAAGTGAATCTCTGCTCGACGTCCAACTCTGCCTTAAAATTACAACTCTTATGGTCTGCTTGGCATCGTCCTTAACACCTCTTAGAGGGGTTAATTTAAGATACAAAGAATGAGCTAAAGTCCCAATAGGATTACTTCTAATAAACTTTAGCATTTAAAAGAAAATAATAAAGTAAATAGATATCAAAGCATTTGAATAAATAGAATAAATAATTAAAACAATAACATATAGAAGAACAAGTAAAAGAAAGAGATGAGCTGATTGATTTAGTTTTAAGTTTCCAAAGCATCATATAACATATAGGAACATACTTATAGTGCTTTAGCTATTGCCCACACTGTAGAGAGCCCCGATCAAGGTTTAGGGCCCCACCCCAAGGTTACACTCTACGTAACCCAATCTCTATGGCTACTTAAAACCGACTACCAAGAGTTGTGCACATCCTCGATAGTGTTTGAAAACCATATGTACTCGAAGTTGCTTATTCCAAGTCTAAAACATAATTCCAAACTCATTTTACAAAATATGAAAGCCATCATATTTACATATAGGATTAATTACAGAATTTCGCTCTGAATTATAGCCTTTGTAATAGTTTGGCCCCTGAATTCTAAAACATAACATCCGTTCCTCCTTAAGTATATATTGTTAACAAAAATGGTTCTTATGTTAGAATTTTAGCAAAAAAAATGATAAATGATTATAAAGTTAAGGTATTTAGGTAATTTTGGTTATAAAAATTGCCCTAAAAATTAAAACTATAATAAAAATAGTCTTTATTGATGATTAAAAACAAAAAATAAAAAATAAAAACCATTATATCATTGGAATCCTTCTTTTTTGATATTTCAATTTTTTTCACACCCAAAAGGTATTTGAAATTTTAAAAGTTACATATATTAGTAAAATAAAAAAGAATATAAGATAAATATATTCAATATAATGCAAAAATTTCAAAGATAAAAATTTCTGATGATATTAATAAAATTTCTTTCATATTTTTGAAGTTTTTGCTGGTATTTATATCTTTTAAAATTTTAAAATACTTTTTGAGTGTGAAAAAAGTTAATAAAGTTTTTAAAAATATTCGGTATATCAAAAAAAGAGGGATCCGAATAGTAGTATGTTTTTAATTGATTTTTTTTTTTGTTTTAAATCATCAATAAAGACCATTTTTCTTGTAGTTTTAATTTTTTTTTTATCATTTTTATAACTAAGATTACTAAAATTCCCTTAATTTTAAAATTATTTGTCGATTTACTATTAAAATTCTAGCAGAAGGACCATTTTTGTTAACAGTTTATGCTTTAGAGGAAGGGATGTTATGTTTTGAGGTTCGGGGGGCAAAGTGTTACATAGGCTATAGTTCAAGGGGAATTTTTATAATGAATCCTTTCATATATTATACAATTCACAAACTCATGGAAATATGCAAAAAACACATTCATATACAACTTTAAGAAATATGCTTATCTCATCATTTGGCAAAACAAAACAATATAATTGAAAACATGGCTGCTAAGAATGGGTTGTAAAATACTACCTCATTAGCAATAACATTCCAAGGATAGTTCTAAGTCTCACAGGCTCACTTCGCAAAACTTAAGTTCCTAGCACTGCCTGACCTTGATGGTTTTCCAATAAGGCCAACGAGGAACCAAAACAAGAACAAATGGAGCCATATGCATGTATTATGTATAAATTGTTCCTTAGTGTGCTGCATATGTTCAAGATGGACATAAAGGATGAATTGATTTTCTCAGGTGTTTAGGATGTGAAATCAAGGGTTTTTAAATTGTTTTTACATGGCAGGACACAAAGGGGCCAAACTGGAGCGAGCCAAGAGGCTTGATGGGCTTAGTGGAGGCCGCAGTTGCTTAGGCTAGCGCCAGCGATGGACCACCTTACACAGGGCGCAGTTGGCTGTGCCTTCCTTAAACTAGGCTTCCACCCAGTCTGTTTCTTGGCTATCAAACTCGAAGAATATCAAATTTTCTCAACTAAGACCAATCTTTTGTGATCAACACCGATTCAAAACACTTAGTAAACATCCTACGATTCATATAAACATGCTTTCATGCATTTCACACAAAAATCATAATCAAGAACCATAAATTTTTAGAGGCATTCAAAACTGAAACAAAACATGTTTAGACATGATTCTAAACTCTAAATCCTTAAAATGGAAATCTGATTCTTAACACTAGAACATGTTTCGAACAACACTATTGAACTAAAATGAAAATTTATTTTCTATTTTAACACAAAACTTAGGTTTTTGTTCATTAACATTCAAGATATGTGCATTTGATAAACCAAAAAATATAAAAAGATTATGAAACAAAAATCAAGGATTAATAAATTCATTTATTCATTATAAATGCAAACCAAAACTCAGATTCAGTTAAGGAAAAACCTACTTCAATCCTCTTTGAAAAACTTGGAAACTTTTGGGTAAGAAATCAGACTTGAACCCTTAAAGCTTGTTGGCGATGGAGATGAGGTATCTTTTTTGAGTTTTTGAATAAGGGAAAAGCTGGTTTTGAATTTTGAAATGGAGAGTGAGAGAGAGAGAGATGTTTGATAGAGAGAGGGAGGGGAGAAGTGTGTCTGATTTGGTTTTGTTGGTGAGTTTCTTAAGGAAAAAGAAGGACCAATGCATGTTGGTCTTACTTAGACATGAAAAGAGGGAAAGTCTGAGTTTTGACTTCTTGGGGAAGGGGAGAATATCATGTGAACTTTTTTGAAACAAGTGGAGTGGCAGACTTGTAAATAATGAAGGAAGTGTTCATTTTGTTTGAAATTTAAATAAATGGAAAATTCTAAAATTTAATACTTAAATTAGATATTAGTTTTGTTTTAAAAGGAAATTAAATTTTGAGAAAAATTTAAATCATTCTAATTTATGAGCATTTGAATTAATGGCACACTAATTAATCAATTTATACATAATTAATTAAAATTAAAATTTAATGGCTATTATAGAACTCTAAACATGCAACTTTATTTTAAACAATTGATTGATTTTTTCCCAAAAAAGTTATAGGTTCAATACTTGTAAACAACTCACACATTCATTAACAGTAATCGAGCTGTTCTTAATTAGCAAACTTATCCTGTTAATTAACTAGCTAGCTAATTCCATCACATTTCATTGATCACTATTTTCCCTTAACTGTAAAACACAATATTATTTTCTGTTAGGATCAAGGGCGGAGCTACAATAGACCCGGGGGCAGCCCAATGGCTCCTTCTAATTTGCCCCATTAAAAAAATTTTCACTATTTTTCTATTACTTGCCTCCCCTGAAATTTTATTAATTGCATTAGAAAGGTATGATTTTTATAAAATTTCAATTATGTCTTAGTTTTTTACTCTGAAAATGCTCATATTTCAAACTTAAAACCCCAAATAAATAAAAAACCATGAATAGTATTAGGAAAACTTATATTCTTAGGGCTTCAAGTTTTAGAAATGAATTAAATTCTATCACATGCTGAGTTCATTCAAAAAAGAATAGAATAGATAAAACAATGACAAAAATAGGGATAGAAAAAATACAATTATGTTAAAATTTTTAGTTTAAAATTTTTGTTCTATTATGTCACCCTGAAAATATTTTCTAGCTCCACCTCTGGTTAAAATAGATGCTCTTAAAGTATATTTTGTAACAGGACATATATATATATATATATAAATAAATAAAGTGAATTTTTTATTATGTTTGCGCTTATGTATTTTGAATATTTTATGAATATAACTAAAATTTTACAATTATCTATGTAACTTTAAATATTATATAGGTATTATAAACAATAGGATAATATATAAGGATGATAATTAAAATGGTAAGTAATATATAATTAATTATTCAATTAAAGTATGAAATCTTTAATTGAATGTTACTAGTTCATGTCATTTCCATTAAGAATAAAACAGTCTTATACAAACCGTTATTGTAGTGAGTTATTAAATAAGTACATTATACATAATAAGATTATATAGGACTTGGATATGATGTGATATGAACAGCTAATAATTTTCATTAAATATAACAAGTTCTAATCATATTTACCGATAGTCATTTATAAGATAATCTTAATTCTGAGTTATTAGCAGACTTTTATTTATCGAATTATGTCTTTTGATTTACTTGGTATGAATTCGAGCATCTATTCATATCCCTTGTATTTTGAAGATATGATTAAGTAAGTAGCCAAAAATTTTAATATTACAAGATAGAATAAATGGATTCTCTAACTAAAAGCAGATAAATAATTCTCTTAAGTATTGATTTAGATCTTGAATAATATGAGCGCTCAATTTGTGTTTAAGTTCATGAATTCATTATTCATTAGAGAGTCAATAGCACTCAAGGATAAAGAAGTAGTTAAAGAGGTTAACAGATTTTACCTAACTTTAATTATGAATTATTTATGGAGGATCAATTTATATGTAATGGCTATATCAAATGGATGACTTTAGGGAACGATTTCAAGAACACAATTCTGAGTATTTAGTAGAGTTATATTGGAATCAATAAAAGAGTAACATATTAATTAAAGAGTTTAATTAATAAATTGGTTTTATTGGGGCTTAAAATTATTAGTCCATTAGTCCTCTACCATCCTTATAAACACTATTTTGGCAAGAGGAATTATTGGTTTTATTAATTTTTTTAGAAAATGGTTTAATTAATTAATTAAGAATTATAAAATTCTAAATTAAATATCGCTTGAAATAAATTAATTATAAATGAATTTATAATTATTAAATAAAAAATTATTTAATGAATAATAATTAATTTTGGAAGACACACAGTGAGTGGGTTCCACTGTGTGTGGGGCACGCTATAAAAGGAAATGTTCCTCTATGCAGTTTAAAGCTTGTTTACAAAGTTTTCATATTTAGAATTTATATTTTTGGATAAATGTGGATTAATTAAAATATGGAAGGTTAAATTTGAAAAGAAATGAGATTAGGTAACAAGCACTTTTCTTTTGTGCATAGCTTCATAATAAACACCACATGCATAGAGAATCTCTCTTTGTGTGGTGCCAATAGAAGTATAAGAAAAGGAAATATTGTGCCTTTTATTTTAATTAAATATTTGATATTCAAAATTAAAATAAAGGAAACTTCTAGAATTAATTGGGTCTCATATTCTCTATAAATAGAAGCATCCTTTATTTATTCTACATACAATTAAGAGTCTCGATTAGACTAAGAAAATTTTTCTAGAGAGTCTAGCAGTAGGCATGTAGAGAAAGAAAGAGAAAAAAGAAGGGTTCTTCGTTCTTAGTCTTGCTTTCCTCGTGCATTGAGATTAACAAGAGATTAAAGTAAGAAGAGTTATTCTTAGAAACCTTAATTCCTTCTACACCCACCCATTTGTTCGTCCGATACCGAGGACTAGGCAAGGAAGACATTAGTTTCACATTTTGAGAACGTCCTTCCCATTACAAGAATTGTTATTCTCTTTCTTCATCCGGGTACGTATGATTATATATATTTACCAATGTTTTGAGAAAATTTTTGTTATATACATTATGCACCGTAACCATGTTTTCGGTATTTTCATTAAAACCGTTTTCAAAAACCAACACTTTCTTGTCTAATGAAAATATTGAAACCTTGAAAAGATTAATAGGGTGTTTAGCAAGTATGCTTAGAAATAAAATTTTTAAACTAAAAACTGAAGCATATGAGAGTTTCATACTATAGTTCACTTTTTCAGACCACTGTAGCATATAAGAGCTTTACACTAAAGCAATTAAAGTTTTAGTTAGACTTGATTTTGCTAAATACCCTTTGAGGCTCATAGCATTCACCAATTTTAAATATGTAGTATTTTTCTCAAAGCAATTAATTTTTCTTTAATAAATGCCTTTAGGGTTGTAGTCATGTCCATATTGACAAAAAGCAATATAATATTTAACATGAAATAAGTCTTTAATTTGTCACTTTAGGAATCTAGATATTTCAGCTTAGCTTTTTTGTCAAATTTGGCTTGGGATTTTGAACCAAACACTAACAAGTTTTGGATGAGAGTCTGTAAAAAGTATGGAAGATTTAGCTTCATTAGTGAATGAACTTTGCCCTCTAATTTTTTGAATTTGAAGAGGGATGAAGAGTTAAGTAGAAATGTTGTGCCTGCTTTATGATTAGATGAAGAGAGGGTATGAGAACTTTGGAAGGACCCTTGGGTTTTGTGTTTGGAGGGGTTCAAACCCGTTCTAATTGATAATGGGGCATCTTGGATGCCATACTGGTAAAGGACTTAAGAGTCCCATGATTGTTCTTATGGGATCAAGTGAAACTTGTTAGTATCATAGATGAAAGATTAGGGGAAGAGGAATGCAAGATTCCTTGTCTTGGGGTAGGGAGGATTAATGAGCTTCGATGGGTCTTCTCTTCTAATAGGAAGTTCTCAGTGAAAGGGCCTATTGGACCCTAACAAGGCTTACTTTTTTAGTCCTTTTAAAGGGTGTTGGAAGGCAATTTGGAATCCTAGAGTACATGAGAGGCATAACCTTTTGTTGTAGAAGATTGTGCATGGGTGTACCACTTTTGTTCAGGCTCTAAGTTCTTAAGAGATGCATGTCGTTGGTTTGTCTGATGTGTAGAGATGTCACCAAGACCCCAATCTACTTATTTGTTAAGTGCCTTTTAATTTACTTTTGTTAGTTGGTTTAGCATGTTTCGAGATTTTAGGTAGAATGGTTTCCATCTACAAAGTGGCAATGATATTGTTTGCTGCTTGATGAGCCCGACACTTAGTCTTCTCTTTTTGAGGATGCCTTTTGTCGCAGAGTGACTAATCCATGGTGTGGTAGTGTTAGAGATTATTTGGGAAGCTAGAAATAAACTAGCTTTGAATATATGGTGTTGGACCCAATGGTGGCTATTCGTTGGATTCATCACATAGTGAAAGAATTTGGCATTCTTTTGAGCTTGTCTTCTAGAAGTGTTCTTGTGGCCGAGCTCAAGAGAATACCAAGGTGGCACCCACCCCTAATAGGTTTGTTAAAGTTCAACTTTGATGCTTTGCTTGGGTCTAGATTTATTGGTTTATGATGGTGACTAAGGACAATGAGGGCGATTGTTGCAGTATGTGACGTTAGTGTATAGGGTTAGTTGCCATGGTTTTTGGAGGAGGCTTTGATGGCTTTGTTAGTGGTAGAACTTGTGGTTGATTAGAGGTGATATAGTTGATTTTTTGGAGTAATGCCAAGATAGTTGTAGATGCGTTGATAGGGGGAGCTCTAACTGAGAGGTGGACTATATTGAATGTGCGGCATTAGTGTTTTGTCATTTCTAATCTATCTCTTTCGGCTACGTTACGAGGGCTGGCAATGTCATTACTCATACCTTGAGTCGTTGGGTCTTTTCAAACTTTTCTTACTTGTTTGGAAGCCTTGTTTGTTTTCTCTTGTTATATTTCATTGTTTTGACTTTGTTTAAGGTTATCAACAAAAAAAAAAAAAGTTAATTTAACCTTTGGCCCTTGAACTATGCAACTTGTCCCATTTTGCCCCCTAAACTTTAAAACATAATAAATCACACCCTTGAACTATGAAACTTGTCATATTTTGGCCCTTTTGTTACTAAATCCATTGAATACTGATGAATTTTGAGCCAATAATTTTACTTTTGGCCTTTGAACTATGCAACTTGTCTCATTTTGACCCTTGAACTTTAAAACGTAACAAATCACACCCCTAAATAAGGAAACTTGTCCCATTTTGTCCCTTCTTCTATTATTAAATATGTTAAATATTGACAGATTAAGACAAATGATTATTTTGATATGTTGACTCTATCTATCTTTTCAACATATATTTTAAAGGCAAAACCCTAAATTTTGTTTCTCTATTGTATAAGTTTTACTATATTCTCTTCTTATTTTTTTTATAATTTTTTGATAAAAGTTTTATTCTTTTCCTCAAAAATTTTTATTAATTTTCTTTATCTTATAGTATGATGGTTTGCATTATTGTGAACTAAAATAAAAAAAAGAACAAATAAGGAAAAGAAAATAGTTGGATATATGAGTACATCTACTAACGAGAACGACGCATAGAGTGTAACTTGTCATTTTTATGACTAAATTTTGGGGTTGAAAATTACACAAATGACATAGTAATGAATACTTTACTTAATTGAACTTAATAATCATTGAAAAACCTCAAAATTCTATACATTTGTCTATGAAGCACCATATTGTAGGTCTAGATGCGTAAAATTCGATTGCAAAAGATTTAATCTCGACTGTCGATTTATGATTAATCGAACAAGTCCATACATATGTGGTTTAATCCGTTAAATATTAACGGATTTAGTAACGAAAGGGGTGAAAATGAGACATATATCCTAGTCAAGGCATAATTTGTTAAAGAAAAAAAAATAAAGGGTCAAAATGGGACAAGTTGTATATTTTAAGGGTAAAAAATAAAATTATTGGCATAAATCTGTCAATATTTAGTGGATTTAGAAACAGAATAGCCAAAATAGAGCAAATTGAATAGTTCATGGAAGTGATTTATTAAGGTTTAAAGTTCAAGAGCCAAAATAGGACAAGCTGCATTGTTCAAGGGCCAAAAATGAATTTAAAAAAATCAAAAGAAGACTCCATTTAAAGAGCTTGTAGCTCTTTTTTGGTTGATTTACTTCAGGTAAACTTCTTGATGATGACCTCAGAAGGTTCAACACCATGTGCGGTTACGTATGGTGGTCAGGCTACCTTCTTTGCCTTTTGGTTGTATGGTCTGCTCGAACCAACAAGAGAATAGAATTTCTCGAAGTAAAGGGGACACTAGTGTGGTGCTTGCTGAGAGCACTTTCACGCTTAGGTCAAGTAGTTGATCAAGGTGTGCTTAGGTAAAGAGGTAGGGTTTAGGCAAGAGAGTCTGCTTACTTTTAGGGTGGAGTTTTTTTATGGTAAAAAAACTCCACCCCAAAACTAAGTGGGATGGAGTTAATATTTTTATTTATAGTGTTTGATTTGGACTATGTATGAGGCAGGATTGCCCTATAACCTAGGTGTACGATGCCTAGGTGGTTGGTGCCATGATCTCTTGGTAAGGTGGATTTCCCGACGGAAGGCTGAGATGAAGCGACATGGTGGTTTTTTGGTATTATTCACTCTTATATACAAAAGTGTTAATGTGGCCAGTGGGGATGGTTGGTTGGGGTTCGACTAACCTGCTAGTTCCATGGAGGTTGTTTTCCATGGTTGCTCTAGCCTGGTTGGATAGATCTTGCTTGGGACATGGTTATGGTTGGACATGACATAACAGATGTTACCGTCTATGACATAGGGACTATTCAGCTTGTTGCTCGTGAAGGGTGCTTGGCAATGCGGTCTAAGAATCCCCCCAACATTAGCCCCTCAATACCATTGGTTGAGAATCAAGTTTGTTGCACTCTTGTTCAATAACATTTAGGTCATTTTTAGGCTAATTCACCTTTAGACTAAGTTTGACTCTACTTAGGAGAAGACACAAGTGTGATATCTAGGCTATGTTGATGTCATTGACCATACGGCCGCTTTTGATTGGCTGTTTCCAAGACACAACATAATGATTATGGCCCTTCAATTTTGCGCTTGGATTTATCTATAAATAGACCCCCTATGCCTATTTTCTCATTCGCCATTCGAGATAGTCCATGTTGTCACTGCAAAGCTACTGAGCAAATGACTTCCAAGAAGGCTATATATGTATTTTGCTAAGAACTCCACCATTATACATATGAGAATGTACTTCTGAGAATGGTACCATGAGTGATTTGTCAGATTCCTAGAATGCATGATTCGATCATGTCTCATGGTGCTTAAGCTTTAGCAAGTCAGACATAGAATCAATAAAGTTGGTATCAGTTGAAGGTTGAGCTTAGACATTTTAGAGGATGCGTCTGAGGAGGTTCTACCCTCAACCCCTATGAAGTGACCTAGGTTGGGCGACACCACTCGGCATCTCACTTGAGAAGGTGCCATACACCTCATGGACATCTTCTTAGGGGTAAATGGCATTATTACCAATAAGGAATTCCTAGACCTCTTGGAAGAGGTCATCTCATCTTGTCCTTATAATGAGGACAATCCTTACACTAGAGCGATTGTCCTAAGCACATCATATCGCCTCGATTAGTAAAGGAGAGCTCAAATGATGGTCGTTTTTGGTGAGCAGGGTTACTCTGGCCGAGATAACATCGAGGAGGTAGAAGTGGTTGGTGATGTGAGTTGAGATGCCAAGGTTGACAAGGAGGAGGAAGAGCAGCATTCTAACGGTAGCCTAGAGAAGGGGGAACCTAATCTTGTTCCTTTTTTGGTGAAGATCAAATTCAAGGGCAAATCAGCTTATAGAGTCCACAGCCCTTGGGCCACCCTAATGACAGAGTTGACATTGATAATGATGTACAAAAGGCTAGGGAAACTTTTCTGAACATATAAGATCTTCACTAGTGTAACTCTGATAGCCCCGCGAACACTCATATTAAAGCTGCTCGAGGGCTACATCACTTTATATGCCCAAGATCTTAGAGGCTAGGTTGAGACTGTCCATGCATCAATTCCTTTACAGAGCACTTAATGACTTGAACATGCGTGCGGTACAGCTTAATCTTAACTGCTATCACTCCCTAGTTAGTTTGTTTGTGCTATGGATAAGGGCATATGCCACCGAGACGCCTTGGGAGGCATTTAAACAAATGTTTTAGATGAAGAAACTCTTGAGGCAATAAGGCTGGTGTTACTTCTAGGGCTTTTTCATGAATTCCATTCCTTGTCGACCTTGACTCAAATAAGATCTAAAAGTGTGATTGGTTATATGTTGGAGGAGCTTAGCTGGCCAAGCTGAGTAAAGTAGTCCCAGAAAACTAGAGAGTGTTGACCTACTTTCATGAAGGGCATGTGTGATGTAAGCAATCGTTGGTTATTCCTAAGATCAGAAGCTACTGGCAAGGCCAAACTCCAAGCACTAATAATCTACATTACTCAGCTGATAAAGCTTGAAGTAGTACTAGTGGTTCATGAGCTTTAGCTTGTCAAACCTTCGATCTAACAAAGACATACTTCTTGGTTGGACACTAAAGGATATCACTGTACCATGATAAGGCACAAAAGATGATGTTGGCCTTAGGAGCTGATTTAAACAGACTGTGGGGGCACTATCCATGTCCAAATTTGAGGGCTTTTCTAGGCTTCCCATAGGATTGGGGTCTACTTGTCCTAGATGAGTAGCTTGGGGATGTGCTCTAGATTTTCAACCCATAAAGGGCCTTTCAGATCAAAGGTCTCATACACTATGAGCTTAGTAAACTTTTGAGTCTGTTTGAGCAGATTTTAACATGGGAAGTGTCTTGTTTTTGTTTTTTTTTTTTTTTGCAGAGATAGCTCTCGAGAAGGGAAAGGTTGATGACAGAGAAAGTGTAGTCGAGATGCTTTGGATGATGAGTGGCTCAACAACAAGGGGAAGGCAAAGAAAGATGACCCCCTATTCTACCTTAAATGATTGGCAACTTGACGAAGAGACTGATTGCCAGCCAAAGCTCTTAGGTCTAAGTGTTTCTCGCTCCACCTCTGCCTATGGACATGCCATTGAGGATTGACCAAGATCAGAGAAGCTTTTACTGACAATCTTCTATCAATCACTGTAAAAAGCTCTCCTTTAGATGATCCTTTAGAAAAGGCTCCTCCAGGAAGTGAAAAGGAGGAACTTCTTTGATAACTACTTTGCTTCTCAGAAGCACCTAGCTTGGGTGAGTGGCCATTTCTTCTTAGGTTTACTTGATTCCCAAGAAAGTAAATAGTAATCTTTTACATTTTGCACCTTACAGGGTCATGCCGAGATAAGAATGACTAAGACTCAATCTAGGCATTATTATGGCCAGTAAAAGGACACCATCAGGCACCTAGAGTTTGAGAAAGTTGAGGCAGAGAAGGAGGCTGAACGACCCAATAAGGAGCTAACCAAGGCTGAGCAGAATTGTTTTGCTACGAAGAGCAAGGCCGCCCGAGCAGAGGAGGAGGCCAAGCAGGGCAAAGTGAAGTGCCACTATTATATGACTAAGGTGGTCTCAATTATTCGAGATGAGAATGAGAAACTAGCCATCGAGGGGTTCAAGTAGACCCTTGATTTTGCCAAGAACTACTTGCTTGGTATGAGAGATGTTAAAACTGTGCTTATCAAGAATCATCCTAAGGTTGAAAAGTTCGACTGGTCCTTCATAGAGGACTCTGATAACGCCTTAATAAAGGTGACCAAGGAGGAGAGGGCCTAGCATGTAGAGCAAACAGGGCAAGAATAGAGTGGTTTGGCCAATCAGACAAGAGCTTAGGAGGGAGGCGGCAAGCAGTAAGCAAACTTGTCATTTTTTCTTTTTAATTTTTGGGATCAGGGGGTGCCTGGCCGTTATACCCCCATCATGTATAAACAAAATTTTCAAGGAATTTCAAATTTTTTTCCAAGTACAAACCTAATTGAAATTTTCATTTTTTTTGACTGCTCGAATCTAGAGCAAGGTAGTATTGATAAGGGAAAGGCTCCCTTATGTGGGCTGGTTGAATGCTGACCAAGAACATGTGCCATGTGACGACCTGGTTTTTTGAGCCATTACTTAACTTGCTTAAACTTAATTTCATAATTATAATCTTACTAGTAAGAAAAATGCGGAGAAATTTTTTCTTCTTGAAAACATACTTTAAATTGTTGTAACTAACTTTTGTTACAGCATAATAGAAATATAATGCAAAAACACATACTCACACTTTAACAATTAGAAAGTTGTTCAATACATAGGAAAACAATTGTAGTAGTATCTATAGCCCAACCTTCCACTAGGTTCTGCAATCTTACATGATTAGTCATACTTTTTATTCAACATGATTCCTATACTGCATTTTCTTATTCAGTATAACTCCTATACTATACTGCTGTTGTAGAATCTATTACAACAGATTCTTCAACAGTTTTATCGTCTAGCTTATATTTTCCTCGAGTATTATCTAACTTTCATTCTCATATCATTAAACATTTTCTTCATGAATATTTGTCACAAAAATTCAATATAAACAATAATCCTAGTGACACTTGTATTGCCTTAGGATCACTTAACAAGTTTTTTGAGCATAACTTTTAGCTCTCAAAATTTGTACATAAATGCTTGATATAATTCTTAAATATTGTATATTTAATACACTAGAAATTTCTTGTAGTGTTACATGGTATGACTTCTAAGCTGGAAAATTTTGAAAAACTTTCCAAGTCCAATTGTAGTTATCTATGTTTTCTTAGACCGGTTGTGTCTGATTGGGTTGTAAGGCCTTTTTGATCATAAAGCAGGTTAACCTGCTAAATTAGGTGAGTTTGTAGGCATTATGTGTAGAGACTAACATTGGGACTAGCAATTCTTATCGGCAAACTTTTGTCCTTTTTGTTTGACCAGAATGTATCTTGAGAGAAATTTAAAGAATTTCTTTTAAAAAAAGCTGTCATTCTCATTAGTGATGTGTAATCTTTTGTGTACAATTAGTTGTGCCTTGTTAAAAGAGCTATACATTTTTTAGTTAGTAAAATAGCTTGTAATCTTCTTCTTGACTTGCTGTTAGAAGTGCTTCAAGTACTTAGCCTTTCAAGAGTGTGTGAGCACATTTCCTTCTAAATCTGTAATTTTATATGTCCTTGGTCGGACGATGTTGAACACTTGAGACGGTCTATCCCATTTTGGCCCAAATGATCTGAGTTTTGGTTATTAGACCAACACCTTCATTAGAACTAGGTCCCTAACTTTGAAACTTCTTGGCTGGACCCACTTGTTGTAGTACTTGGTCACTCGTTGATTTTGAGTAGCCCTTTTTTGTTTTTCTTCCAATAAGTCTAGTTTGGCTATCATCTGCTTGGCGTTTTGGTGCCCATCAAATGCGGTACATAGAAGCTGGGCAGGTGAACCTTGATAGGAAAGACAACTTCCACCTCGTAAACCATGGAGAATGGTTCTCCTTGGTTGCCATTTGAATAGTTGTTTGGTATGTTCAAAGCACTTTTGGCAGCTCATCAATCTAGTTTCCCTTCAGGTCCTCTAATTTCTTCTTAAGGTTATCATTGATGGTCTTGTTGACCATTTCATTTTGTCTGTTGCTTTGAGGGTATCCAGGAGATGAGAAGACCTTTTTAATTCCAAGCTTATCACACATTTGTCTCAAATTAGTGCTCTCAAATTGTTGGCATTGTCTATGACAATGGTGAGAGGGATGCTGTATCGATAGGTGATAATTTTCCAAATAAAACTGGTGCATTTGGCCTTAGTGATTTTGATGTAAGGGCCAACTTCCATCCACTTGGTAAGGTAGTCTATGGCCAAAATGTAGTACTTGAATTAAGAGCGGGCCATAAGGAATGGTTTGATAAAACCAAATACTCCACTTTATAACGGCCCAAGGACACATGAAGAAATTAAGGGGTCTAGGATGGTGGTTGATCATTTGAGTGAACTGTTGGCACTTCAAGATCATTGTAGAAAATACTTCATGTCTTGCTCCATGGTTGGCCGGAGGCACTTCATGGAAAGTGATCGGCCTCTAGAGTGGATCCTACAAACTCCATCATGGATTTCTTCCATCAAGTACCTAGCCTCATTTGGTCTAGCATATTTCTAATATTATGGATTTCTTCCATTGAATGACCTCGCTAGTGTTGTTTGCTATTGATCGTCGTGTATGGGTAGAGTTGTTGCGTAGTTTTCAAGCTTCTTCTTAATCCTCAGGAAGTTCAGCTAGAGTCAGGTACCCAATGATCAGGTTTATCTAGGTTTTGGTCTAGCTAGCAACTTTGTTCATGGTTCTTAGTGGTGGATGCTTGGCTCTGCCAACTGCTCACTAGGGATAGCGATTAGGTTTTTGTCTTTTGAGTCTAAAGTAAGTTTGATAAGGGTATCAGCTTTGAAGTTCTCAGACCAAGGGATCTAGACCATAGTGTGGCTCTTGAATTGTCTAAGGAGGCTACTCACTTTCTTCAAGTACTTAGCCATCTTTTCTTCTTAGGCTTGGAACACATCAATGACCTGCTGCACGAATTACATTGAGTCATTATGGAAGCCAATGTTGTCCACACCGAGTTCTCAAGCAATGCTTAGTCCCAATGATCCAAGCCTTGTTATTGGAAGCTTTGAAATCAAATCAAAATATGCAACTAGTCTTCTAACTATTTGATCCAAATGAAACTAGTCAAGCTTTTGACCTACCTATTTTCAAGGAGCCATTAATGAAGAGAATTCATTAGGCCTACTCGAGAGTTTCCATGACGTTGTTAGGCTAGTTGGGTTCTTGCATGGGGACCTTATCTAGTGATAGAGCAGAGGAGCTGGATCTTCAATGAACTCTACGATGAAGTCAGTTAAGGCCTAAACTTTAATGGTGGTATGAGGGACAAACTTAATATCAAACTCCTCGAGCTGTATAGACCACTTTGCCATCCGATAAAAAATTTCTAGACTTTTAAGGAATTGTCGAAGTGGATATTTGGTTTATACCTTGACATAGTGTACCTAGAAGTATCATCAGAGGTGGGTACCTCTCTTTGACACCAAGGAACATATTGTTGGTGTAGTATATTGACCTTTGAATCTTTTTCTCAAACAAAAACCAAGTTGATGGCCTTCCTAGTCACCACCATTTACACTATGGTAGAAGTTTGGATGGGAATGGTGTTGTTTCCAAGAACCTTTTAAGGTTCTAGAAGGCTTTTTTACACTATTTGTTTCATTCAAACCTCCCCTTTAGTGAGTAGAAAAATGGTTGGCATTTGTCAATGGATTGGGAGATGAATCGGGTTAGTGCAGTTATCATTCTTGCAAGCTTCTAAAGCTCCTTGACTGTTCAAGCTTGGGTCTTGTTGGGGTTCACTCAATACCTCTATGATTGACCATGAATTTGAGAAACTTCGTAGACTCTATGCAAAAGCTTTTTCGGTAGGGTTTAGCTTCATTTTATACTCACAGAGGATGACAAAACATGCATGGAGATTCCCTACATGGTTCCTAGCCTAGACAGACTTGACAAGCATGTCATCCATGTAGACCTCTATGGTCTTGCAGATTAGCTTGGTGAACATCTTGTTTACTAGTCACTTGTAGGTTGCTCCTGTATTTTTTAGCCCAAAGGACATGAACCTATAGCAATAGACTCCCTGGTCAATTGTGAATGTTGTCTTGTCTTGGTTGGCCTCGACCATCATAATCTAGTTGTCCCAGAGTAGCCTCCATGAAGCTAAGCAACTTATGTCTGGCTGTGGCGTTGACTAAATTGTGAATTCTCAAGAGCAGAAAGTAGTCCTTAGGGCGTGCCTTATTTAGGTTCATTAAGTCGATGCAAACTTGCAAGTTCCCATTAGCTTTCTTAACCAAGACCACATTAGCCAACCATTCTGAGTACTTTACCTCCCCAATGAACTTGGACTTTATCAACTTCAACAATTCCTAGTAAATGGTTGCAAACTGCTCTAAGTTTAAAGCTCTTCACTTTTTAATCATTGGCCTATGTTTTGGATTCATGTGCATGTGATGACAAATGATGTTGGGGATTATTCCTGGTGTATCCTTGTGGGACCATGCAAAAAACTCTTGATACTCCCTTAGTAAGCTCTCTTAGTCTGCTTGGATCTAGGAATCGAGCATGACCAATCGGTTTGAGTGCTTAAGGTCTATGTTGTATGATGCAAGGTCTTCCATTTGAGTTGGTCGAACCTCCTCCTCGGGTAATCACGAGTCTAGGTTAGCAAGTTGCTTTACCTCCTCTACTGCTAGGAACTCAATTTAATTGACCTTATAGATGGTCAAAACATTGAGGTATTTGAAAGCCACTTCCTTGATTGCTTGCACATAGCACTCCTGAGATCTTTATTGGTTGGCCTTGTTGATCCTAACCTCGTTTAGAATTGGAAATTTCATGGCCAAATGGTAGGTAGAAACTACGGCCTTTAGGGCATTTAGGGTCGACCAACCAATGATATTGTTGTACTGTGAGGGCTTGTCGATGACTAGAAATTCAACCATCTATGTTACAATTGCCTAGCACACCTAAATGGAGCTTTTCGCTTGGATGCATTTGTTAGCCCAAGAATAGATATCTAAGAGGGGGTGAATTAGGTTTCAAAACTTTTTGCAATTATTCAAAATTTCTATATTAAACACTTAAGTAATAAACACACAAATAATATTTCAAGCAAATATAAATGTGTAAAAGTAAAAAAGAAAGGGAAAGAGAAATGCAAATGCTATTTATTGTGGTTCGGCAAAATGCCTACGTCCAATGTCACTGAGTAAGACCTTGCTTCAACCTCTTCCACTATGTTGGCCATCTTTCTAGCACGATCACTTTGAGTACAATTCGATGACTTGTCTACCTAAGGCTCACTTCAACCTCTTACAATCTGCCAATTTTACCAAGATTAGCTAACCAAACAACCCTGAATTTCCTTAAGGCTTTGGAAACCTAGTGCACTCATTTTACAAGATTTTAAAAGTTTAACCTCAACAGTCATAACTCCTAAAAATGCTTAGAATACAATTCGGAAGGAACTAGGAGATGTTAAGGACACAATGAGGATTTTTAGCAAGTTTGGTTCAAGAATCATCAAAAGGCTTGTTGAACATTTAGAGATTGATACAAGGATGATTCTAGGTATTCTTCAATATCAACAAACTCATAAATGAGGCCATTTATAGCCTAGAACTCGAAACTAGCCATTTATAGCCATTTGAGGTGCATTTGCAATAGCTAGAGAACTAATCGTTAGACTGCGCGGTCGTAGTGCGGTTAGTTGGAGCTGCTTGCGAAGACTAGCCCTTTTAGGCTAGTGCGGTCGACCGTATAAAGCATGGCGTGGTCTACTGCGCCTTAACAGTAGGCTTGGGCGCCAATCTTTTGTTTTAAAATTTTTAAAACAATTTATAATCTAATTTACTATAAAAATAGATTTTAAAAATATTTTTAATACTATTTCTTAGTCTTGAAAAATTTGCAATAGGTAAAAGCAATTTAAAACAATTTTTACAAGACTTAAAAGATATTTTTCATAATTTAAAAGCTGGTAATATGATGCTTAAAATCAATTTAAGTTCTAAAATAATTTTTGAAAATTTAGTTCTTTAAGCCAATTAAACTTGATAAAAAAATTTATATGTGCTTTAACTTCGTGCAAGCTTAGACATAAAACATAAATCTATTCTTCGTACTTATTGATGCCATTTCTTCAATTTTCAAGCTCTCGGTAATTTGATTCATTTTCTTATTTAATTTATTCTAATCTTGAGTTGCTAAAATTAATCACTCTCAATGACACTACATACTTAAAATAAATTATTAGCACCTTAAGTATTTAATTATTTGTTGTCATCAAAACAAAAATAAATATTTCATTTAAAACCTTGGGGTCAACAATCTCCTCTTTTTTGATGATGAAAAACAATTGATTGCTTTAGGTAAAATGAGGAAAGAATTTTGCTTGAAGTAAGTAATGAGATTTGTTCAGACAAATCTTACCATATATTTACCTTAAGCTCCCCTTGTTGATCATAATATGTCTCCCTCTTAATGTGTGCAATCTTGAGGGAAATTGTTAAAAGCTCAAAAAAGAATTTTGTTCAAAATAATCTCAATCTCAATCTCAATTAAATTCATAAAAATAACCTTTAATGAGAATTAAACATCGCTCCCCTTACATCAAAAATTTTTTTCCCCCTGTTTTAGACAAATTTATGCAATGCAACCAATTTAACCAATGTAAAGCAATCAATTATATCCTCCCCCTTTATCATCAACAAAAATAGAGACAAAATCATAGCATTTAGGTAATAATCAAACATGAAACTAAAATACCATAAAACATAAATATTGAAAAACATAATCCAAGATGCAAGTTTTAAATCGGTTTTAAACTTGAGAAAAAAGTAAGCATAAAATCACCCAAAAACATAAAAGAGACATAAAGCTAAAAAAAAGAGTCAAGGCGGGAGCGGTCTACCATGTTGAGGCACCAAAGCTCTTTGAGAATGCTACCCATTGTGTTATTCAAGTCTGCCATACTATTGTGGAGTCGAGTAAACTACCCACTAACATATGTACGAAAATCGGCAAAGTTTGATTCAAGTGAATCAAACCTTTAGATGAGCTCCTGATATGAGCTGCTAGCTGATGAGCCGGCTAGAGGTGCTTGTGGAGGTTCTTCTTCTATAGCAAATTGTTTCTCAGCTTATTCAAACTCCTGTTGTTCTACCTCATTGAGATGAGGAGCCAGTGCTTGTGCTTCTTGGTACCAAATACCATTAATTTTTTCCAAGCCCATTCTCTTGAGATTGATTGCAGTGAAATAAATATTCAGAGCCGGTTTGTACTTTTCAGATTCTCCAATAAGGGGAACTTCAAAGTACTTAAAAAAGTGCGTCAACAACATTCCATAATGTAAATTCACGCTAGATTGGCTATTAAAAGCAGCTATAATGCAGTTGAGGATCAGTTCACTAATGTTTAGTCGTGTGCCGCTAAGAATGTAATACATAAGAGGTATGTCAAAGGCAATAAGATTGTCTTTGTTGCCAGCCTTAGGAATAAGGTCCAGTGAAACGATGTGGTGTATGGCTCTTTCTCTAATGGGTAGGTCCCGAGCCCTTGGTTTGAGCGGATAGATACCATTTGGAGCCTCCATAAGGGTTCTGTATATAACTTTAGGCTCAAAATCATTCCTAAATATGTCTAGGGAAGGAACATTAATTCATCATTAGGAATCCCCAGTGCTAGGCTCATAGTTTGTAAGTCCAAGATTATGGTTTTACCCTTTAATTCATAGGAAATTATAAGGTTTTGATGTTTAGCATTTAGTTGGGCATAGAAGGTTTTCACCAGCCTACAATACACCCAATCTCTAGTTTCTACCAAGTTTAGCCATCCTAATTGCTCAAATAAAATCTTAAGGTTTAAGGATTGCATATCTTCGAATATGATAACTCTTCCAGTAAGTATGTTTTTCTTAGCTAAGGCTGCAAATGCTTTCCTACCACTGGTAGTCAAAATATTAGGGCCATGATTTATCTTAGAATGGAATTCATTATGATCATTGGTTGCCGGTCGCTTGCCACGCCTTCTTGATTATTCTCTAGGTTCTGCCATTGTTAGGACACTTAAAGGAATGGTTTGAAAGTGCAAAAATCATAGGAACAAGAATTTAAAATAAAAGGGTCAGATTTTGCACAAATAATGGAGTGTCTTTGAAGTGATTTGACAAGATTAGGAACTAAAAAAACAAGAAAACTTGTTTAAGATCAAAGGAACTGCAATGGGAAGATTGAGAAGTGTTCTTTGCTCTACTAGAGCAAGAAATTAAAGGGGAAAATGAGAGAAAAGAGATATTTCTCTCTTTAAAAGCCATCTCAGATTAGGTCCAGGATGAACCTCCCCAACGGCGCGGTCATTCGCATAATATAGGTCACGGTTGACCGTGGCTACTAGATATGCAGCTGAAATGTTTTTCTTTTAAATCATTTTAAAAACTTGAAAAACATTTTGAAGTAGATAGAAATATTTACACAACAGTTAAAACACAAAACTTGCATAACAAATGAAAATAATTTAAACAAATTAAATAAAGCAAAAATAATATATCATACATACACTTATGGGATTAATCATAAGATGAATAACAATATGAAACATATTTACAAACCAATAATCGTAATTAATAATTGACAATAAACAAAACAAATCATTATGAAGATATACATACATGTGCCAAAATTTTCAAACTTTCAAATGTAAGTTTGAGGTATCTAGAATATTAAGTCCTCTTTAATGATATGAGAATCGATCTAATGCAAAAGGGTTTGTGAATTCAAGTGTAATGTCACCCTTATGAACATACACACAAGCAATGATGTATAATTTCTATGTGCTTAGTGTGTGAATGCAAAACCAAATTCGTGGATAGGTTGATAGCACTAGTGTTATCACACATAATTGGGACATGCTCATGATTTAAAGCTAGGTCCAAGAGTGTTTATCTTCATTCATAGGATTTGTGCATAGCAACTAGCCGCCAAAATGTATTTGGCTTTTGCAGTTGATAGAGCAACCTAATTTTGTTTCTTGCTAAACCATGAGACTAGCGAGAATCCTAAGAAATGGCATGTTCTACTTGTGCTTTTCCAATTGATTGTACAATTGGCCCAATCAGCATGGGAGTAACTCATTAAGTATATATATGTGTGCCTTTAGAATTCCATAATCCTAAGTTCTTAGTGCCACTTAGATATCTAAAAATATGCTTAACTGCATGAAGATGAGACTCTTTAGGATTTGCTTGAAATCGAGCACAAAGGCTAACACTATACTTTATATTTGGTCTACTGATAGTTAAATAAATTAAGGAACCGATCATACCTCGATACTTTGTAACATCTACAACCTTATATTTTCATCTTTGTCCAATTTTAGCATCGGCTTTAAATTTTCAATTTCAAATCTTTTGAGGAGATCCCTTACCTACTTTGCTTGATTAATGAAGGATGCCATCTTTCATTTGTTTGATTTGTAATCCAAGGAAGAAATTGAAGTCTCCCACCATTAGAAAACTCTTCACATAGAGCAACATTAGTCGCACTAAAAATAATGTCTTCAATATAAATTTGAACAATGATTAAATCATCACCCTTTGTTTTTGTAAAAAAAAGTAGTATTCTTTTTTCTCATTAAAAATCCCTTTTTAATCAAAAACTTATTAAACTATCATACCAAGTTCTAGGAGCTTGTTTTAAACCATATAAAGCTTTTTTCAATTTAAAAACATGATTTGGATACTTATAATTTTGAAACCCCGTTGGTTGTTCAACATAAACTTCTTCTAAAATATATCCATTTAAGAATGCGCTTTTGACATCCATTTGGTAAAGAGTGAACCCTTTGTAACAAGCAAAAGCAAGTAACATTCTAATAAATTCTAGACGAGCAACCAATGTAAAGGTTTCTTCATAATCGATACTCTCTTCTTTATTGAAACCTTAGAACACTAGTCTAGCCTTGTTTCACACAGTTATCCCTTGCTTATCCTTTTTATTTCTAAACACCCATTTAGTACTAATTATGGATTGAGAATTAGGTCTAGGAACTAGTTCCCATACATCATTTCTTTTAAATTGATTTAGCTATTCTTGTATTGCTAAAATCCAAAATTCATAATTTTTGGCATCTTTATAACATTTTGGTTCAATTTGAGAAAGAAAGCTAAATTCTTGCAAATGTTTTTAAATGATGGTCTAGTTCTCAACCCATGTTTTAGACTATCATGAGTGATAATATCAGTCTTTGGGTGATATGGATAGTACCTCCATTTTTTTGGTAAAGGATGTGAAGTGGACTTATCTTTTAATGCTCCATTTAATGTTGATCTTGCTATAAGTTGATGAGTTGGCTAAGTGATGATATTTTCGGAAGAGTTTGGATCCTCTTGAACCTCTTTTCCTTTGTCTTTGATTTCTAGATCCTTAATTTGATGTTTCAAACCTAAATCATCATCGTCTTATACTATCTTGACGAAAATGTTAGTTTCATCAAATACAACATGTATCGATTCTTGTACAACTTGAGTTCTTTTATTAAACACACTATAAGCTTTTTAAGAGGAAGAATAACTAAGAAAAATACCAACATCGGATTTTGCGTCAAATTTTTCCAATGTGTCTCTAGTGTTTAAAATAAAGCATTGCATCCAAATACTTTAAAATAGCTAATATTGGGTTTTCTACCCTTTCATAGCTCATAAGGAGTTTTATTCAATTTTGGTCTAATAAGAACTCTATTAATAATATCGCACGCCATATTAATGGCTTCGGCCCAAAAGTATTTTAGTAAACTATTTTCATAAAGCATAGTCTGAGCCATTTCTTGTAAAACTCTATTTTTCTATTCAACCACTCCATTTTGTTGAGGGGTTCTTGGTGCCAAAAAATTATGTTCATAGTCTTCTTCATTGCAAAATAATTCAAAGGCATCACTGTTGAACTCTCCACCATGATCGCTTCTAATTGAAGTAAACATGTAGCCTTGTTCATTTTATACTCTTTTGTAAAAATATGAAAATGTTTTCAAAACATCATCTTTATTTGCCAAAAACATAACCCAAGTAAATCTTAAAAAGTCATCAACAATGACAAAGGCATAGTGTTTACCACCTAGACTTCTAGTCCTAGAAGGACCAAATAAATCCATATGCAAAAGCTATAAGTGTCTAATGGTAGGAATTTCTGAAATCAATTTAAAAGAGGTTTTGACTTGTTTTTCGAATGAACATGCTTCACATATTTTGTCATTTTTAAATTTGAGTTTTGAAAAACACCAAACAAGTGTTTTTCTAGAAATTTTTGAAAGTAAATGCATGCTAGCATGTCTAAGTCTTCTATTCCAAAGCTATATTTTGTCATTTAAAATTGAAAGACATTGGTTTTTGTTTGAACATTTTTCAACATCAATTGTATAAATGTGTTCATCTTGCTCACCAATGAATAGAACCTCACCATTACAAACATTTTCAATTAACATCTAGAGGATTCAAAAGTAACCTTATATCCCTTATCACACAATTGACTAATACTAAGTAAATTATGCTTTAAATAATAAACTAAAAATACATTTTCAATAAGAGGAGAAGAATCATTACTGATATCACCTACATCAAGCATCTTTTCTTTTGTATTGTCACCAAAGGTCACATGTCCTCTATTTTTCTTTATGAAGTTAGAGAATAGTGAGAGGTCCCCCGTCATGTGTTTAGAACAACCACTATCTAGGAACTACTTTACTTTTTCTATCTTTGGTACCTGCAAAGACAGTTTTAATTCTTCACTCTCAGTACCTACATAACATTGGGTTTTGTTGGTGTTAGTTTTTGTAGCTTTGGGAACCCGTCTTTGTTTTACTCCAAAATATGCACATTTCTTGATATAACAGTAAGATAGTATGTCATCTTGATTGCAATAAGTACATACATATTTAGAGTTTTGAGAACAAGTCGATGCTCTAACAAAAAAATTTTGAAAATATTTTTGATCTATGTGTGGTTTATATCCTAAACCACCCTTGCTAAAAACACATCGTTGTTCGCCAAGTATTATTTCAAAATTTTTCTTGCCATTAGTGAATTTTAAAACTGTTTTTGTTAAATCATCAATTTTCTCTTTGAAAGATGCATTGTCAATAGCTAAAGCATCAATCTTAGATTTTTCACTTCTCAAAACATCCATTTCTTCTAAGAGAGTTGCTACTTTCATTTTAAGCATAGAATTTTTAAGAACTAATTTCTCATAGTCATCATGAAATTCATCAAAAGCTCTAGACAATTTCATGACATCAATATCATCACATTTATCATCGGAACAAATAGGAGAACTTACCTCATTATCGCCGATTGCCATGAAGCACACATTGGCTACCTCTCTTGGCTCATCATCATCTGAGTCTTCGGATTCAAGTTCTTGCCAAGTAGATTGAAAGGCTTTCTTGAGTTTCTTCTTCTTTATGTTTTTCTTGTTTGCTTCCTTTTTAAGAGGGCAATTAGGTCTTATATGTCCTAGTTTCTTATAGTCATAGCAAGTTACCTTTTCTTTCTTTGACTTTTCTCCTTGTTCTTCTCTCCTTCTAGATCCTATATTTCGGCATGAATTTTTGGTAGAACTGCTTGTATTTCTTTACAAACATTGCCATTTTTTCAAAGTCCTTTGGATTTAGGTTTTCATCTTCCTCATCTTCGTCTTCTTCATCATTAAGTATGAAAGCTCTCAGGCTATACCTTTATACTTTTTATCCTTTTCTTCTACTTGATCTTGCCTTCTAGTTATTTCGTGAGTCATAAGAGAATTGACTAGCTTATCCTATGGTAAGGTTAATAGGTCCATAGCTTCTTTTAGAGTGGTTCTCTTCAAGTGCCATGAGCTTGGTAAAGATCTTACTAGTTTTCTCACTAATTCACTTTGTGTAAAGGTCCTACCAAGAGAATTCAAACCATTAACTATATCTACAAATCTAGCATATATTTCACAAATAGTTTCATTGTCTTTCATTTTAAACATTTCATAGTCATGCAAGAGATAATTAATTTTGGTCTCCTTGACTTGACTAGTGCCTTCGTGTACAACTTGTAAAGTACACCCTATTTCTTGTGTAGAAGTGCAGGAAGTGATTCTACTAAATTCATTTATGTCTAAAGTACAATATAAAATGTTAATTCTCTAGCATTTAATTATAATTTCTTTTTGTCTTTGTCATGATACTCTTTGGGTTTTATTCAAACTAAAATCTTTTCAACTTCTTGCATTAGTTTAAAAGGTCCATTTTCAAAGATATCCTAAAGATCATAGTCAACAGATTACAAGTAAATTGTCATTCTAATTTTCCAATAATTATAATCAGTCCCATTGAAGGAAGGAGGTCTGCTTGTAGAGTGACCTTCCAGGTTTTGAAAACTTTGAGACACCAAGCTCAAGATTATGATTTTTTTTTTTGAAAAATAAGTTTAAGCTTTCCGCTCGGATACCGATTGTTAGCTCAAGAATAGCTATCCAAGAAAGGGATGAATTGGATTTTTAAATCTTTTTACAATTATTGGAAATTTCTAGATTAAACTCTTCAGCAATGAACACAAATAATAATTCAAGAAAATATAAATGTGCGAAAGATAAAAAGATAAGAGAAGAGAAATGCAAAAACTATTTATAGTAGTTTGGCAAAATGCTTGCGTCCACTGTCGCCGAGTAAGACCTTGCCTTGACCTCTCCCACTAGCTCGACTATCTTTTTGGCACGATCGCTCCAAGTACAATTTGGTGGCTTGTCTACCCAAGGATCACCACAACCTATTACAGTCCGCTAATTTTACGGAGATTAGCTAACCAAAACAACCTCGAATTTAACTAAGGCTTCGAAAACCTAGTGCACTCATTTTATAAGATTTTGAAAGAGTTTAAGGTCAACACTTACAACTCTTGGAAATGCTTGGAATACAATTTGGAATGAACTAGAAGATGATTAAGCACACAATAAGGATTTTTAGCAAGTTTGGCTCAAGAATGATCAATAGGCTTGTTGAACACTTAGAGATTGATACAAGGATGACTCTAGAACTCAAAACTAGCCGTCGATAGCTGTTTGAAGTGCATTTGTAATTTCTAGAAAACTAGCGGTTAAACTGCTTAGTTGGGTACCATATAAATGGCATGGTCGACCACGCCTTGCCAACAGGCCTAGGCATCAATCTCTTGTTTTAAATTTTTTAAAACAATTTATAGGTTAATTTATTGTAAAAATAGATTTTTAAAACCTTTTGAACACTATTTCTTAGTCTTTAAAAATCGACAATAGGTAAAAACAATTTAGAACAATTTTTACAATACTTAAAAATATTTTTCATAGGTTAAAAGCTGACAATAGGATGCTTAAAATCAATTTAAGTTCTAAAGTCATTTTTGAAAAATTGATTGTTTGAGCCAATCAAACTTGATAAAAAAATTTATGTGTGCTCTAACAAGCTTAGACATAAAACATAACCCCTATTCTTCATACTTATTGATGCCATTTCTTCAATCTTCAAGCTCTCGGTAATTTAATTCATCTTCTTATTTAATTTTATTTTGAGTCTTAATAAGTTTCCTCTAATAATCTTGAGTTGCTAAAAATAATCACTCTAAATGACGCTACCTACTCAAGATCAATTATTAGCAGGTTAAGTAATTAATTGTTTGTTGTCATTGAAACAAAAATTAATATTTCATTTGAAATCTTAGGGCCAATATCATTCTCCAACAAACCAAACAAGGGTGTTTGGATTGGGACTAGAAAAATTCTGTCCAACTGAAGCCGATCATAGGCCTATTTGAACATGATGTTGGCCGAGCTCCCATTGTTGATCCAAGCACGATGAACTGTGTTATTGATGATTTTGAGCTTGTAGACCAAAGAATTGTTGTGTGGATGAGCCTATTGGCCTCCTCCCTAATAAAGGTAATCATTGTATCTTCTTGTTGGCACACCTTGTTGATATGCTCAAACATGTTCATGTAACCTATTTAGCTCACACCCTAGCTTCTTCGGCATAAGTTCACAGGCTGCTGAAGGTGTCCCTAGTAATCAACCCTCCGAATAGCGTATGCACAAATTTCAGGGAATCCTAGGAATTCACATTAGCCTTAGGGCCTTGGTTCTACTATCATGGTTGATCTTCTCGGCACTTCTGGTCATTTCTCTAACCACCATTCTTGGGAGCCAACACATGTTCCATGAACTTTTACAGGTGCCTATTTTGGATAAGAGATTCGATTTGATTGCGAAGCTAAATACACTCTCTGTTTATGGGGCTAATATCCTTATGAAATTTGCAATATTTGTTTGGTCTTACTTTGCTCTATTTCCCTTTAGCGAGGGAGGATTGGTGAGAAGGATTTGTTGCAGACTTAGTTTAATACCTCATCAATCGTGGCAACCAAGGGTGTGTAATTTTGGAACCTCCTGGAAGGAGTTTTTATCTTTTCGTCTTTGGTTTCTACTGGTTAGCGGCCGGTCCCTAATTAGTTGTTTTTCACTTATTCTTCTTCCCTTTCTTGTTGCTGTCTTTGGCCTGGGGAATCTTCATATACTCAAGTACATCCGTATACTTTTGCATCAAGACCAACACTTAGGGAAAAGGGCTCGACTGATCGACAACTACCAACCAGAGTAGCTTCTTGGAATGCATTCATTAGGGTTCCATCCTTGTAGTTTTTCACTCGAAGGGTTGCTCGAGCAAAGCAGTTGAGAAAATCCTAAACAGACTCATTGTTTCCTTGCTTGATGACATTAGTGAGTTATCTTATTCTTCCTCATTTGAAGGTCGTGAAAGCTTCCAGAAGGATCCCACTGTACTAGCTCAATTAGACAGAACCATTACTGAGCAAGTCTAGTAAGAGTAAGCAAGAAAGCTTTACACATCACGACATTGTTGGCATTTTGGAGGAACATGTTCTTTGGTTATAATACTCTAGAAACCCTAAATTACAAAATTTTCAATGTTTGAATTTTTGAGTCATGATTGGGTATTTGTCAGGTTGTAAGTGGCTTGAGGATTTTTTATTCAATGTTTAATAATTTATAGAAGAGTTCTAGAGGGATAGATAAAGTTTGATAACAAACGGTTAAGAATTCAAACATGGAGTTTGTAGTGTACCTGAAATTTCGGTTGAGTATATGCGCTAAATTTGGCAGGCAAAATGATTAGCCATGGCCTAATTTTTAGTTAATCTTTTGTATGAATGTTTAGCACCACATTAAGGAGGTGAGTAGCCTGAAGTAAGGACACTAAGCTAACCAAGGTGAAACCACCTCATGGTGAACTAATTTAAGGTGTGTTCTTGGTTGTTTAAAAAGCATGTAAACAACTAGGTGCCATTTGTAGACCAAAAAACTATAAGTCCAACTCTCCAAGCTTTGAAACTTCATTCCCCCTTCTATGTTTTGAGAGAAAAAGAAAATTCCTTGGTGGTTTGTGAAGTTTTGGGTGCCAATCACAAGAAAAACCTAACTGGGTCAAGGTAAGGGGCTATTTCAGATTACAAGATGTTTGGTATTAGTTAGGGGGTTTTCCTTTGAATTTTCATGAGATATATGAACCTAATGACCTCCAATATGTCAAGAACATCCCCACAAAAGGGTTTAAGTAAATTCATTTGGGAAGTAGTGGTTTTAGGTTCGTTTTTCATGGCCTTGTAGAATCAGGTAAATTTTCAAAGTGCTTCAGGTTTTGTCTTTGTTTCCTAGGCTAGAAGGCTTATGTGAAGCTAAAATTTTGCAAATTTCTTCATTTATATGTTATCTGAATCCTCCTAGAATAGTTTTAGCAAATTCAATTTGGTTTGGGAGTTATAGGCTTAAAACTAAAACTGGTTCCTGAGATGTATTGATGTTGTGGTTTGTGATGGTTTTGATCATTTGTGAATTTAAAATTTATTCATAGCTTGGAAACATATGTTTCAAGGTATAATCAAGCTTTAGGGAGTCTTAAAATATAGGGGAAACTATGAAAAAAATTTTAGAATAAAGTTTGAATCATTTCAAACCAAAACGAACCCAATGGACGTTGAAATGGTTTCCTCGAGTTGGTTGGCCACGCTAAGCTAGTAGCCTAGTTGCAAGGCCTACACTCTGGGCCTACGTGTAGCCTATGCGGGTAGTCACATCTGTGGGCAGGGTTGCCTCGGCTAGCCCTTCAGCAACCCTCAGCTAGATTAGGCAAAATGGCCTAGTTAAGTGTTTTCAGGCCTCGGAGTCCTTTTTGATATGGTTTGAAGCGTTTGAGATTTGAAAACATCTATTTTCATTAATATTACCTAAAATAAAGATAAAATAGGAAAATAAGCTCCTTAATGTTTGATTATTAGTTATTGTTGGATTAGTGGTAATGTAAGTAGAAATTTTCAAGCTTTCAGAGGTGTGAAGTACCGGACCCCACAAAAGCTTAATTGATAGTCTCATTGAGTAATGTAAGCAGAATTTCACTTGTTTTACCACAATTGTTGTGCATTTAATGTTATGAATCGATATGTAAAAGCTATGTGTATTGTAGTACATGTTGTGATTTCAAATATACACTAGCATGTAAAGAATTTTGAAAAATGTGAAATTGATTATACTGGTGAGTTGTGATAGGACTCTAACCGTATGGGACACAATGATATGAAACTCCTAAGTGCCAAGGATGCAATGATTAGGCATCTGGGATGCCATGTGAAACTTTTAAGCATCAGGGATGCAATGATTAGGCATATGGGATGCCATGTGAGATGTTAAGCTTTTGGGACACCAATGATTTAAGCATCTGGGGTGTAATACTTTCCCTTCAGGAAACACAAAAGAGTGTGCACACTATGTTAAGAGTATGAAAGATACAGTGAAGAGTAAATGAAATGAGAAGGAAGATAAAGTGAAAAGTTAAAGAGTAAAAATATATTAATTGAGCTCATTCATTCAAATGCTACTCATGCTTGCATAATTCTACTTGCTGTGCATTAGCTCACTCATTTTTATGGTGATACAGATGAGGGCACATCCTAACACTAGCTGACGACTAGATGGTTGGCTAGTGCACTTCCAATGCTCGAGGCTAACGTACATAGACTAGTTGACCTATTATTTGTGGTCTTATTGTATATGCATTTTGGCAAGCCAGAGGGATTTTATATGGTACACAGGTGAGCCTATTTTGAGAGATGTATTATATTGTATATATTTGGCCAGCCATTTGGGGTGTATTATAGATGTTTTCATATCCTTACTAGTGAAAACTTTTAAAAAGTTTAAATTTGCCTGTATTTTTATACTCCGCTAGAATGACATATTAAGATTAACAAAAGTCCAAATATAAGATGTAATACTACTTAATATAATTAGATAGGTCTTCTAGGATTATGTTAGGTGGGTGTTACATTGTTGGTATCAGAACAAGGTCTATTCTATTGACTGTCCATATAGAAAGTTCACAAGATGAGGGAATGTAGCCAACCAGTAAGTTTTTGTTTTATAATGCACATTAATATATATTGTGTTTACATTAAATTCATGCTTGTATTGGCCATTTATTGTGATTATATGTGAGAAAAGCCTTATCAAATTGCCAAAAAATATGGTTAGAACTTGAAGTCAGGCTAAGCATGTTAGGGAGTGTAGTACTTCTGAAGAACAAGATAACAGTGATGCCCATCTCGATAGGGTTGCTAACTTGATGGAGAGATTTTTGGAACAACAAGTCAAGTTGCAAGCTGATAAACCTGCTCCACCTCCACCACCACCACCACCTCCTCCTCCTTTTTCTCCACTTGTTCTACTAGTAGACACTACAGGTGAACGTTTTCTAAAATATAAGCCACTAGTGTTTGAGGGTACTGGAGATTCTAAAATTGTAGAGAACTAGATACACACCATGGAGAGATTGTTTGATTGTGCGAGGATTCCAGATATTGATAGGGTGTATTGTGCTATTATGATGTTGAGGGAGGATGAGGTTATTGGTGGGATACTATGATAGTCATGCATGACACCAACACCATGACTTAGGGAATTTTTAGAGATTTGCTAGAGGAGAAGTTTGTGACATATGCACCAAAGATGAGAAGAGAAGAGAGTTTGCCAATCTCAAACAGGGCACGATGACATTAGCGATATCTGAGAAAGTTTGATGAGCACTCACGTTATGCCGCCTATCTAAATAATAATGAGCAGCAGAAGATTGATTAGTTTCTTAATGGGTTAAATCCTATAATACATAAAGATATGGAAGTGGCTGATATTGAGGGAGCAAACTTTACAAAAGTGGCTAATAAAGCACTGAGGGTGGATAAAGCATAAAAGAAATTGGTTGAGGCCCGCAGATTTGTGAGAAAGAAAGAAGACAGATTCAAGGGCAATCAGGATAAATGGCTCCAGTTTGGAAATCAAGAAAATAGGGGCAAAGGACAGGAACAACAAGAGTAAGGTCCACCATGGGCTAAAAATAACCAGAAACGACAAGGTAATTAGAACCAGAGGTCACAGGACCAAGACAAGAGAAGCAAAGGTCTAAAACAATAGACCCAAGCGACCTTATCCACTAAAGTTAGGAGGACAAAGTGCCCCAAATGTGGGATATTTCATCGTGGAGAGTGCAAACAGAGGTTATGCTATACTTGTGGTAAACCAAGACATTATGCTAGGGATTGTCCTTCAGCCTCTAGTGATCAGCAAAAGACAGTCCCTGCTAGGGTTTTTCCTTTTAATGGACTGAGGTAACTGTATGTCCATCAGTTGTCACAGGTCAGATGCTTATTCATGGAATCATTGCAAGTGCATTAATAGATTCAGGTGCCACTTATTCTTTTGCATCCAAAGAGTATATGAGAAGACTGGGTAGACAAGCAAATAAGCTAGAGATGCAATATAGTGTGACATTACCATCTGGGGAGATTATGTAGTCAAGTCAGATACAACGAGCCTGTTTAGTGGCAATTGACGGAAAAAAATTATTTATGGATCTAGTGGTATTGAGTTTAACAGATTATGAAGTAATCTTGGGAATGGATTGGTTGACAAAGTATAATGCATGCATTGATTGCAAAAGGAAAATTGTAGTATTTAGACCTTCAAAAGAGGAGGAGTTTTCCTTTACTGGCATAGTGCGTGGATTGAGAACGCTAGTGATATTAGCTTTGAAAGCCAAAAGACTGCTGGATAGTGGATGTATGAGGTTTCTAGCTATTGTTGTGGACATGCAGGCAGTAAGGGTAAAAGATGTCCTAATTGTGAATGAGTTTCTAGAGGTATTACCAGAAGATCAACCAGAGTTGCCACCAAGCAAAGAGCTTGAATTCAAGATCAAGTTAATACTTGGTATAGCTCCCATATCTAAGACACCCTACAAGATGGCACCAGTTGAGTTAAAAGAACTAAAGGTTCAACCACAAGAGTTGTTTGATAAGGCATTTATTTGATCGAGTTTCTTCCATGGGGTACACTCGTATTATTTGTGAAAAAAAAGGACAGGACAACAAGGTTAAGTATTGATTATCGAGAATTGAAAAAGGTGACAGTGAAGAATAAATATCCTTTGTCTTGGATTGCTGATCTATTTAAACAATTACAGGGAGCCACTATGTTTTCTAAGATTGATATATGGTCAGGGTACTACCAGTTAAGGAAGGAAGATGACATTCCAAAGACTACCTTTTGAACAAGGTATGGACATTATGAGTTCTTATTTATGCCATTTAGGCTGACTAATGCTCCGGTAGTATTTATGGATTTGATGAATAGGCTATTTAAGGATTTCTTGGACAATTTTGTATTTATGTACATGTTCATATGCATCAAACCACACAAAGCAGAGAGCATGCGGAGCATCTAAGGATTATTCTAAGGACTCCTAAGAAAAAATAGTTATATGCCAAATTTAAGAAATGTGAGTTTTTGGTTAGAAAGTATGGCATTTCTTGGACATGTGGTATCAAAAGAAGGGATTTCAATGGATCCCAGTAAGATTGAGGTGATGAATAATTGGCCTAGACTGAGTAATCCTTCATAGATTCGTAGTTTTCTAGGTTTGGCAGGGTACTACAGGTGATTTGTTGAGGGATTTTCAAAGATTGCCACTCCTTTTACTTAATTGACAAGGCAAAATGTGCAGGTTAAGTGGTCTGATGCATATGAACATAGCTTTTAGGAGTTAAAGGATAGGTTGGTTACGGCTCCAATTTTTATTATTCCTGTGAATAGTAAAGGATTTGTGGTATACAGCGATACCTTTAAAAATGGGTCGAGGTGTGTATTGATGCAAGATGGGAAATTTATAGCTTATACTTCTCTCCAGTTGAAAGATTATGAAAAGAATTACCCAACTCATGATTTGGAGCTAGCAGCCATAGTGTTTGCCTTAAAGATGTGTAGACATTAATTATATGGGGAAAGGTGTGAGGTTCATACAAACCATAAGAGTTTAAAGTATCTCTTCATCTAAAAGGAATTGAATATGAGGCAGAGATGATAGTTAGAGTTGATTAAGGATTATGATTGCATTATCAAGTATCATCCTGGTAAAGTTAATGTGGTGGCAGATGCTTTAAGTCACAAGTCCTCCAAGTGTGTGTCATCTATGTCATTGATTCAGATGCCAATTGCTAGAGATTTGCAGAAATTGAAATTAAAGATAATACCATATGGGCTAATTGTTAATAACACTGCAACCCACAATTTTAGAAAAGATTAAGCAGAGATAGAGTTCAGTTCCTTTCCTTTGTCGTATAAGGAAAAAGATTGAAGCTAGTAAAAGTAAGAGTTTTCAAATTTCCAGTGATGGAGTAATTAGACTTGGAATAAGCTTTGTGTTCCGAATGATGGAGATCTTCAAAAAGAGATAATGGAGGAAGCGCATAACAATCCTTATTCGATACATCCCAGTACAAGTAAGATCTATAAGGATTTAAAGGCTTTTTATTGGTGGCCAAAGATGAAGAGAGATGTGATAAGATTTGCGGGAAAATGTCTTACATGCCAACAAGTCAAAGGAGAACATCAGAGACCAGCAAGTAAATTATAGCCTTTAGAGATTCCACAGTGGAAATAAGAGAATATTGCATGGATTTTGTTACTGGGTTACCAAGAACAAGGAGTGGATATGATTCAATTTGGGTGATCATTGATATATTAACAAAGTCAGCCCATTTCCTTTCAGCTCGCACTAATTACTCTATGGATTAGTATGCCTGATTGTATGTGAAGGAGATTGTAAGATTGCATGGAGTACTAGTGACCATTGTTTTAGATAAGGGTTCTCAATTTACTCCCAATTTTTGGAAGAGTCTGCATAGAGCTATGGGGACTAAGTTAACATTCAGTATAGTATTCCATCCTCAGATTGATGGGCAATCAAAGAGGACTATTTAGATTTTGATGGATATGTTAAGGGCCCGTGTTCTTGATTTTCAAAAGTCATAGGATGAGTATTTTCCTTTAGCTGAGTTTGCATATAATAATAGCTATCTAGCAACTATTGGTACGGCACCTTATATGGTAGAAAATAGCATTATATGGTAGAAAATGTAGGTCTCTAGTTCTTTGGAATGATATGACTGAGAAGAAGTATCTTGGTCTTGATTAGGCGTAGGAAACTGAGGGGGCAATTCAAAAGATTTGCAAAAGAATGTTAGTTGCCCAAAGTAGACAAAAGAGTTATGCAGATGCCAAGAAAAGAGACGTGAATTTTGCTATAGGAGACAAGGTCTTCTTAAAGTTTACACCAATGAAAGAGTAAAAAGATTTCTGGAAAAGGGACAATTAAGTCCTAGGCACATTGGTCCTTATGATATCATGGAAAGAGTTGGAAAGATAGCATACAGATTGGCTCTACCATCATCACTTGGTGGTGTACATAATATCTTCCCTATTGAGAAAGTATGTGCCAAGTCCTTCACATGTCCTAGAATGGGAAGATGTAGAGCTTAAAGAGGACTTGACTTATGAAGAAAATCCTGTTCAGATTTTGGACAGAAAAGAAAAAGAGCTGATAAACAAAACAATATCCTTAGTCAACGTCCTATGGAAGAGTTATTCAGTAGAAGAAGCAACATAGGAATTGGAGGATGAGATGAGAACAAAGTATCTAAACCTATTTGGTAAGTGAAATTTCGAGGACAAAATTTTTATAAGGATGGGAGAGTTATGATGCCCAGAATTTTCACATACTCATTGGCCAATGCATTGCATGATTTTATCATGATATGTGTATGATCTATATATTGATTATTCATTTAAAATGCATCATTATATTGAGAGTGTGCATTAAATACTCTATTATGTATAATGTATTGTAATAGGACAAGTTTCTCAAAGGTGGATTTGGTAAGTGTTATGATAGAAAAGAAGTTGTAATAATGATGTTCAGGGATTATAATGGATTTGATGGATAAAGGAGCTCAATTATACCCATAAGGTTCAAAATTGGGGGAAAGCGGTCACTCTTGACCCAAACGAAGAGTTTAGTATAAGTTTTGTGAAAAAAATGGATCCATTAATGATGTGAGATCTCTTATTATAATGATGTATAGTTATGAAAACAATAATGAATGGAGGTTTCATGCAAGTTCCTTGTTTAGAATACTCTAGAAAACCCTAAATTATAAAATTTTTTATGTTCAGATTTTTGAGTCATGATTAGGGTATTTGCTGGGTTGTAAGTGGCTTGAGGATTTATTATTCCATGTTTGATAATTTATAGAAGAGTTCTAGAAGGATAGATAAAGTTTTGATAATAAACAAGTTAAGAATTCAAAGATGGAGTTTATAGTGTACTAAAATTTCGGTGTGAGTATATGCACCAAATTTAGTAGGCAAAATGATTAGCCATGACCTAATTTGTACTTGAGCTTTTGTATTAATGTTTAACACCTCATCAAGGAGGTGAGTAGGCTGATGTAAGGACACAAAGCTAACCAAGGTGAAACCATCTCATGGTGAATTAATTTAAGGTGTGTTCTTGGTTGTTTAAAAAGCATATAAGCAACTGGGTGCCATTTTTAGACCTAAAAACTCTAAGTCTGACTCTCCAAGCTCTAAAACTTCATTTCCCCATCTATGTTTTAAGAGAAAAGAAAATTCCCTGGCCAAATTGCAAGAAAAACCTAACCAGGTCAAGTTAAGAAACTGTTTCAGTTTATAAGATGTACGGTGTTAGTTCAGGGGTTTTCCTTTGAGTTTTGTTGAGATATTTGAGCCCAATGACCTCTAAAATGTGAGGAACATTCTCACAAAAGGGTTTAAGTAAATTCAATATGAAAGTGGTGGTTTCAAGTTCAGTTTTTGTGGCTGTCCAAAATCAGGTAAATTTTCAAAGTGCTTCAGGTTTTGTCTTTGTTTCCTAGGCTAGAAGGTTCCTTTGAAGCTGAAATTTTGAGAATATATTCATTATATGTTATTTAAATCCTCCTAAAATAGTTTTAGCAAATTAAATTTGGTTTAAGAGTTATAGGCTTAAAACTGAACATGGTTTTTGAGATGCATCAATGTTGTGGTTTGTAATGGTTTTGATATTTTGTGAATTTAAAATTTATTCATAGCCTGAAAATAGGTCTTTCAAGGTATAAGTAAGCTTTGGGGAGTCTTAAAGTATTGGGGAAACTATGGCAAAATTTTTAGAATAAAGTTTGAATCATTTCAGACCAAAACGAACCCAATGGAGGTTGAAATTCGGTAAAATTAGATAATTCATGTTTTTTCAATAATTAGTGACTTATGTCAGATTTATTAGATTGGTTGAAATTTGGTAAAATCAGATAATTCATGGTTTTTTATCGGTTGAATTAATTTTGTGATAAAATTAATTCAAGATAAACTTGTTGAATTTTAGGTATGTTAATTTTCCTAGAGATTATCTAGATATGACTGTTTTAATCGGATAACTTCTCTATTGAGTTATTTGAATTAAAACTGAGGCTCTATCCTAAGAATCTCGAGTGAAAAATAAAGATTTGTAGGGATCTTTTATTAGAGGTTCAACAGGCCGATCTTTAAGTTCGGCCTACCGATTGAGGAGATTCGGCGGGCCGATTTGCCAGTTTAGCCTGCCGACCGAGCAATAAAAGGATCACGTGTTTTATCATATATTAATCCTAATTTGATTATGATTTGAATTTTTGAGGCCCTATCTTTTAAGGACTGACTCCTAGGCCCAACCTCTATAAAAATGGAGTAAGTCTTTTTATTATTTAGATTAGTTGAGAAATCTAAAGTGAGACTTTGTGAGCGAGACTCTGTAACTCCTGAGAGTGGTATCATTCACAAATTACGAATTATAGCTTTAGGTATTTCTCTACTGGTTGAAAGGAGAGTCACCTGGTGGAAAAGCTAAATGACGTGAGCCCACACTCACTCCGATCATGGATAGATAATAGCAAAGAAGACTAGTTGGTTGAGGCCCTTCTGGAACGCTATTTCTCTTCACTGATTGCGGTAGCTTTTCGGCGTATACAAGGTTAGTAAGATTTAGTTAATTTATACATATAGTGTATCAAAGTTGTGTTTTGAAAAATACTCTGATATAAAAATTTTAAAATTCTGCTATGTACTATTTTTCCAACAATTGATATCAAAGCCAGGTTTTTACGTAAATTTACAAGTTTGTGATCATGCTATACGTATAAATTATATGATCTTTATCTCTCCTATGTTTGAATTTAATTTTTAGAGAGTTGGCACTCTAGGGTTTCTATATATTTTTATGTTGTCATGGATTATATGGTGAATGTTTATTAAATAATTATGGTTGATTAAATTATTATTTAATTAATTTATACCGTTTATGGTTACTTAGAGGTTAGAATGTGTATCTAGATTTTTCATGTAATTAGATGACACGCTATCATCTTCGTCTAGGAATTATTGTTTAATTTTAAATTTGTAAGAATTTTGTAATTAAATAATCATTCAAAAAAGACGGATCTAGAAGATGGATGATGGCATTCCTAGGTATTTCGTAAGTCTCTAATTTTATGCTTTTGAATTGTTGAAAATAAAATTGATGAATTGCATTAAAAATTGTATTTTTTGGGATGGGGCGATCTCTGCACGATCGGCATGTTCGGTAGGGTGATGGTAGTAGAATCGGCAGGCTGGACTCCGGGTTCGGTAGGCCTTCCGTGAGGCAGAAATCAAGTGGCTCTGGTGGTAGGCCGAACTGCCATGACCGGCAGGCCGGGGGGTCATGACCAGTAGGCCGATCGGGCAGATCGGCTTGCCGACAGAGAGCTGAAAAATTTTCTAGAAAAGGTACAATTTTTGATGCAATTTTAATTTTATGTCTGGTACAATTCTAAGAAACATTAAAATTTGGATATGACCGAAAATATGAAATATTCAATCTATGCAAGATTTAAGACTTAAAGATGGACATTATTGAAGAAGGATATAGCATGAGGATTCAAGGATAAAGAATCAATAATATGTTTTGATTTTTTTCTTATAATCTTTATTTTCTATTCTCTAGGGTGGAACCATAATATTATGGTTATTTATTATTATTTGCTTGTAGCTTTGCTTAATTGCTTTGCTTGTCTACATTTTAATATGATTTGCCATATATATTGATAACATGCCATATAGAATAAGGAGTGTCGCTTAATTAAAAATTATTCATGCATGTTTTTAAAATAAAACCTTGATTTCAAAAGATTGAGTGGGAGAAGGTTTTCGAAGAGAGGACCTAAGGCCTCCATTGTTGGTCTATAGGTAGCACATGGTGGTTCCGACCCCTAGGAAAGGACTTCATTATGTACCAGGTTGGATCTCTGAGGGGATAAGGTATTTTAGCATGATTTACGATTGCATACCCCTAAGTGATGATTATAAATCATAGATAAAATATTGAAATGATGGTTATACACTCATATTAATTTTATTATTAACCTTCCCTAGGATCTCTGTTAATAAAATTAATGGCCAAAGAAACGATTATTAATATATGATGGATCATACGGGTCCTGGATGACATATATTAATCAAGAGGGGATTTGTGTTCCTGATTGAATTTGGCGTGACTCCCCTAGGAGCTTGTTGAATTCTGAGTTGGGAATTATCGTTGTAAAGTTGTGATATTTTCAAGGTTTTGACACATAAACACATTTGTATGTTTTTACACGATTGTGTTATCTTACTAAATTGTTATGTTATGTTTGCTTATGTGTGGTATATGATTCTTTATTGTAGATTAAAAATGTCTAAAAATGCTTCATTATCGATACTTGACAAAAACCAATGAACCAGAGACAATTATAATGATTGGAAATGGAACCTAAAGATCGTCCTCTCCTTTGAGAAACAAAAATTTATGCTGACAACCCCTTGTCCTCTCGAGCCTATGGGAGATTCCACCAATGATCATATCCAAGTATGTGATCGTTGGAAAGATGCTAATGATCAGGCCCGCTGCTATGTTATGGCCAGCATGAACAACATGCTGCAGGCTCGACATGAGGATTATGAGACTGCCAAGTAGATCTTAGATAATCAGGATGAAATAAATAAAGAACACACAAAATCTGGAGCAAAAAATAAAAAATATAGGCAAAAATAAAAAAATTTTGGCACAGCACAACATTGAAGCACATTTTTTAAGCACAACCTTCTCCCCCCAACCTAGAATGTACATTATCCTAAATGTATAAAAGAATAGTGAGAGCAGCAAAAATATTACCTGAATCAGCACAGCTGTAGAGATGATCTGTGGTAAACTTAACAAACTAAAAACTAACAAAATACACAACAATATATTACAAGTTGGGTCTTTTAAAGTCGAATTCCCTAGACTTCATTTTTTTTTTGTTTCGAAAGTCCAAAATCATACTTTTACACAAATTCTTCAAAATTCGTCTCAAGAGGCCGCAAATATAAAGTATTTACTAATCACAATTGATTATAACCTCCTTAATCTCAACTATTCTGCAAGAATTAATTTTGATATTTATTTTCAAATTTCAAAGTTTTTTTTATATGAGAAAAAAAGCAAAACAAAATAAGAAAACAAACAACAAAAATAAATATTTAAAAGAGAATAAACAGAAAACTACTCAGGGTTGATAAACTGGAGCCATAAGAGTGACTTCTTCGGGTTCAGTTATCCATTCTATGTAGCTTTTCAATCTATGGCCGTTTACTTTGAGTATCCTTCCATTGGATGGATCTTCAATTTCAACAACACCATTTGGGAAAACCTATTTCACAATATATGGACCTGTCCATCGTGATTTTAACTTACTAGGATGAAGGTGAAGACGAGATTCATAAAGATGAACCCGTTGATTTGGCTCAAAGTTCTTTCTCAGAATATGTTTGTCATGAAATGCTTTCACTTTTGCTTTGTAAATCCGTGAAATGTTGTAAGCATCATTCCTTAATTCCTCAAGTTCAGAGAGTTGAAGCTTCCGTTCAATACCTGCAGCACTAAGATCAAAGTTGAGAGCTTTAATAGCCCAATAAGCTTTATGTTCAAGTTCTACAGATAAATGACAGGCTTTTCCAAAGACGAGCCTATAGGGAGACATTCCTAAAGGAACTTTGTAAGCTGTACGGTATGCCCATAGTGCATCTTGAAGACGTGAGGACCAATCTTTTCGATCAGGATTCACTGTTTTTCTTAAAATTTGTTTGATCTCTCTATTTGCTAACTCAGCTTGTCCATTTGTCTGTGGGTGATAGGTAGTCAAAACTTTATGAATCACACCGTACTTTCGCATCAAAGTTTCAAAAGAATGGTTGCAAAAATGTGTGCCTTGATCACTGATTATAGTACGTGGCGTACCATACCTAGATAACACGTTTTCTTTCAAGAACTTTATAACAGTTTTATTATCATTAGTACGGCATGCAATGGCTTCAACCCATTTTGAAACATACTCCACAGCAAGAAGGATATATAGGTACCCAGAAGAAGGTGGAAAAGGTCCCATAAAGTCTATTCACCAGCAATCAAATATTTCAAATGCTATAATTGGGTTTAGAGGCATCATGTGACGACGAGACAAAGTACCTAACTTTTGACAATTTTCGCAGGAACGACAATAATGATAAGTGTCTTTGAACAAAGTGGGCCAATAAAGACCACATTGGAGGATCTTTGCAGCAGTTTTCTTGGCAGAAAAATGACCACCACATGCATCAGTGTGACAAAATTTAAGACACTATTCACTTCATCTTCAGGAATGCAACGTCTCATGATTTGATCACGACAGTATTTGAAAAGGTACGGATCATCCCAGTAAAAGTTACGCACTTCAATTAAAAACTTTCTTTTGTCTTGCAAACTCCAAGCAGATGGAATTTCTCCAGTTGCCAAATAATTGACAATGTGTGCACACTAAGGTAACTTGGTAACAAAGAACAAATATTCATTAGGAAATTCATCATGAATTGGTGAACCATCGACAGAATCATTGACTTCTAAACGAGATAAGTGGTCAGCTACCACGTTCTCAACTCCTTTTTTGTCCTTGATAGTCAAATCAAACTCTTGTAGAAGAAGGATCCACATGATAAGTTGAGCTTTAGCATCCTTTTTAGAAAAGAGATTTTTAAAGGCAGAATGATTAGTGAAAACAGTGATGGCTGAACCGATTAAGTATGAACAAAACTTATCAAGCGCAAATACTACAACAAGTAATTCCTTTTTAGTGGTTGAGTAATTCATTTGAGCATTGTTCAAGGTTTTGCTTGCATAGTACACTACAAAAGGTTTTCCTTCCCTTCGTTCACCTAAGACGGCTTCTACAGCATAATTGCTTGCATCACACATGACTTCAAATGGTAAACTCCAATGAGGGGATTGCATGATAGGTGCAGAAGTTAACTTAGATATCAGTGTTCGAAAAGATTCTTCACATTCTTTTGTCCATTCAAACACAGCTTCTTTCAACAGGAGATTACACAATGGTCTTGATATGGCTAAAAAATTTGAATGAACCTCCTATAAAATCCAGCGTGTCCAAGAAAAGATCGAACATCTCTAACAGTCTTTGGAGTGGCCAAGTTTGAAATAAGCTCAATCTTAGCTGGATCAACTTCAATTCCTCTTTCAGAGACAATGTGTCCAAGAACTATGCCAGATGGAACCATAAAATGGCATTTTTCCCAATTTAACACAAGGTCTTTTTCTTTACATCTTTTTAAAGCAGCTTCCAAGTTAAGCAGACAAGTATCAAACGAATTATCAAAAACAGTCAAATCATGCATGAAAACTTCCATAATCTTCTCAACCATGTCACTGAAAATGCTCATCATGCATCTTTGAAACGTAGCTGGGGCGTTACAAAGTCCAAATGACATTCGTCGGAGAGCAAAAGTACCAAAAGGACATGTAAACGTGGTCTTTTCTTGATCTTCTAATGCTATCTCTATCTGATAATATCCTGAATATCCATCTAGAAAGCAATAGAAAGGATGACCAGCTACACGTTCTAAGATTTGATCGATGAATGGGAGTGGAAAATGGTCTTTTCGAGTGGCAGCATTTAATTTTCGATAATCAATGCACATTTGCCATCCAGTGGCAACTCTTGTAGGGACAAAATCCCCTTTTTCATTTGTTATCACAGTTACACCAGATTTCTTAGGAACAACTTGAGTTGGACTGACCCATTTACTGTCCGTAATGGGGTAAATGATACCAGCATTTAATAGTTTCAAAACTTCATTCCTCACGACTTCTTTCATTGTTAGGTTTAGTCTCCTTTGGGATCTCTTTTTGGATTAACACCTTTTTCCAATTGAATGTGGTGGTAGCAAATCAAGGGACTAATACCCTTGATATCAGCTATTGTCCAACCCAATGCATTTTTATGATCACGCAACATGTTAATTAACCATCGCTCTTTTGATTCATCGAGTTTGGATAAAATGATAACAGGAAAAGATTCATTAGCTCCTAAGAATGCATGTTTTAGTCCTTCAGGAAGTTGGGCTAACTTAATTTTGGGAATTTCTTCAGTGGATGGTTTTGGCTTTTCTCCTTCTAGCAATGGCTTTTCAAAATGTGGTTGCCAAAACTTTGTTTCTTTGTCCAGTGAATGTTTAAGAATATCAGAATTGGGATTGGGATTTTCAAGATCAGGACTTTAGAAGATTTCTTCAAGCACATCAGTTCGCTTTTGAAATTCTTCACGAACAGCTTCATCAATGATTTCAGTGTAAGAACACTCATTATTGCTTTGAAATCGCTTCCCAATATGGAAAACATTCACTTCAAAAGTCATATTCCCAAAAGAGATTTTCATGAGACCATTTCGACAATTGATGAGAGCATTAGCCCTAGCTAAGAAAGGTCTTCCAAGGATGATAGGAATTTTTGATTATATATCCACCTCAGTTTGAGTGTCTAAAATGAGAAAATCCACGGGATAATAAAACTTATCAACTTGTAACAAAACATCTTCAACTATCCCTCGTGGTTTCTTTATGGATCGGTCTGCGAGTTGCAAGACCACAGATGTTGGCTTAATCTCTCCAAGGCCTAGTTGCGAGTAAATCGAATAGGGCATGAGATTGCCGCTAGCTCCTAAGTCTAACAAGGCTTGAGTAATTTCGTGGGTTCCTATGTAACAGGTGATTGTGGGACATCCAGGATCTTTGTACTTGACCGGTACTCTTTGCTCAAGAACTGCACTTAGTTGCTTAGTTAAGAATACAGTCTTTGGGACATGATGTTTCCTTTTCACAGTGCATAAATCTTTTATCACTTTGGCATAGGCAGGCACTTGTTTGAGAATTTGTAAAACAGGAAGATCGATTCGAACTTGCTTCAAATGTTCCAAGATGTGTTCATAATTTTCTGGCACTTTCCTAGTAGTTTAAAGAGCTTGAGGAAAAGGGACTTCTATTGGAAACTTATTCACTTCTTCTTCTTCTCTTTGAGGAACACCTTCTTCCTTACTCGCATCTGTGGTGTTTGATTTTTCCAATGATTTACCACTGCGAGTAGTAACATGACTAACCTCTTTATCCTTCTCTTTAGTGTTAGAGGTTTGTATCATGCTTTGTCCTTCAGAAATGACCAAAGCTTGAGATGAACATTTTTCATTCAATTTTGAAATTTCTTTTGTCATATGTGTTAAAGCAGCTTCAATTTTCTCACATGACTTGTTTTGTATCTCAATGAATGCTTGTAATGTTTCTTCAAGAGATTTGCTCGAGTGTGAATCATGTTAAGGAACATTTTCTCCTGAGTGCATTTCTTCTTCATTCCATTGATTTCCCAATGATTGCCCTTCATTTGAATTCCTCTTGTCGAAATCCAAGTTGCGTCTTCCATCAGGATTGAAAGTTTCAGGATAAGGAGTACAAGGCTTATGATTTGTCTTTAAGGCATTACATTGTTCCTCATATTCTCCTATCACTTCCTGATAAACATGACAGTCCAGTGGCTGTTGGTCAAACCTTTCATTCACAAAATTTGTTCCTTGTAGTTCAGCTTTTGTGACTGCATGACTTCCTTTCTCATTCTTTGCTTTGAGGATTTCTAATTCTCTTGTGAGGTTTTCAACTTGAACCCTAAGGTTGTTGCTATCCTCTTTCTTCAATTGATGAACTTCAGTTGACTTATAAGAAACATCTAATTCAGCCCACAAATGAACTCTTTCAACAAATTCATCAAGAAATTCCTTGGCCTCTTCAGGATCCTTGTGTAAAAATTTTCCATTGCACATCACTTCCAGATATTGGCGATCATGACTTGTGAGTCCTTCGTAGAAAAAGCTAACAAGACGCCAATTCTCGCAACTATGGTGAGGACATTGACTCAACAAATCTTTGAATCTTTCCCATGCTTCGTAGAAATTTTCATGATTGTTTTGGGAGAAAGTCAGAATTTGTTTCTTAAGATTGTTTGTCTTTTGATATGGAAAGTATTTGTTGAAGAAAGCAGATGTCATGTCATTCCATGATTGAATGGATCGAGGTCTTAAAGAGTAAAGCCAACTTTTAGCTTTATCTTTCAGCGAGAAAGGGAAAATTTTCAATTTGATGGAATTAGCGATATCAGGGTGGCTATGAAAAGTGGCAACAACTTCTTCAAATTCACGAATATGAACATAAGGATTTTCGCTTTCTAATCCAAAGAAGGTTGGTAAGAGTTGAATTATGCCAGGCTTAAAATCTTGTTGTGGAAGATTTGATGGAAACACAATACATGAAGGAGTTAAAGTGCGAGTCGGATGCATGAAATCTTTCATCAGCATTCTTTGAGGATTCTCACCCAGATTTTCCATTGCAAACGAATTTGACAGAGTGGTCGACTGAGGATGAAAAATGCGAAAAAGAGTTTGACAATTGTTCACTAGGGTTTCTTAAGTCTGAAGCCTTAACAAATTGACTAAGTTTGAATCATTAACCCTAAGTGTTTTTTTTTTACAAGGATAAAGACAAATGCTAAGCTTTTCTTTATTCAGGGAGAATAAAGTAGTGAATGAAAAGCACTCGCCTAAGTTATTTTATAGATTTTGAGAATTATATACCTTAAGGATGTTCCCAAGAAAGATTGGTGGGGCTAAGGCTCCTTAAAAACCAATCTCCTAGTCAGAGCAACGTTCCTGGAATGACTGGTGTTGGGAAATTTTCCAAAATTAACCGGCTATGGGAATAGTATCTGAGCCAGTACCAGCATCCAAACAGAACTTCCTCAAAGGATACTCTTCGCAAAACCACAATTTATTTTATGAAAAACCTAACTCTAAAATTTTATGATGTTTTATTTCTAGGGCAAAAACCTAAATCTAAACCTAAAACTAACAAAATAAATATTTTACAAAGAAAACGAAAGAAAATAAAATTTTTATGATTTTTTTAATGATTTTTTTTTATTTTTATGAATAGTGAACAGTGTGTGAATAGTGACATGAATAGTAATTTTTTGAATAGTAGCCTACTTAATTAAATAATCAAACTAGAATAACAATATTTACACTATTTACAAGATAAGGACAAAGTACTTAGTTTCCTGCTTAATTTAGCAATCTGACAAAGTAACAACACCTTCCCGACAACGGCGTCAGATTTTTGGTTACGCCCCAAAAATGTTTTTCTTTAAACGACAGGCGTTTATAGTATAGAAAAGTTGTCGTATCCACAGGGAGATGAAAATTTATACCTCGGTAAATTGATAAAAATAAACGTTCAAAAAGACAAGCACTTTTTCAAATCAAAGTGTAAAATGATATCAATATTTTTGTGGTTTTTATTCAAAATTTAATTCAAAATTTAAAGCATAAAATTAAAACGATGAAACTTTGAGAATCCCTTGTATGTTTTGCAACTGATATGGAATTTTAACTCTAATTAATAATTATCTAAAGTATTTGATTTATTATATCTTATCTCATTAATTGCAAGCACATTTTACTAATTATATAGGTCAACCTAAATCAACAATATAACAAGCCATAATGCAGTAAGGGTCTTCCTATAAAAACTAGCAAAATAATTACTGGTGCACTAATTATGAAAATTATAACAGCTGTCACTCAATTATAATTAACATAATTATAGGATAGAAAAGATAATAACAAATCAAAATTAATATATTTTAGCAGAATAAATTTTTACATTAACTCCGGCAGCACTTCATCTTATGAAATATCTAGAATCGACAATATAACAAGTCATACTGCAGTAAAAGACATTCCATAAAATTAAGCATTATTTTATTATTATTAATATTAACTATGCAACACAATTAAATTACATAAAGAAAGCATGACTGAATTTATGTAAAAATTAGCAGCATAACAACATCAACAATAATTATTGAAAACATAAAGATATAATTTATTCCACAAAATATAAACATTACCACACAGATATAGAGTTAAAATCCATACCAAGATACTATGCATACAAGATCATCTCTCTGCCTCACCAGACACTCTACTCTAATTTAAGCATTATTTTATTATTATTTATTACCTAAGAAGATACTGCTGAGTCTAACTCAGCAGTAAGGAAAGGACGGGGAAAAGAGGGCCAAAGGCCCGAAGGGGATGATTTCTTCATGGGGCAATGCAAGACTATTCATAGCCTTGAAAAGTTACTGTATATCATATGTAATCATCATTTTTCCCTGTTGAAAGTTGACAAATTCGGATCATTTGATCCTTTTTCTCCTCCTTTTCTTCACGCTGAGATTCGCTCTTGATTGTGCGTTTTAAGCTTTAAAATCCTGTGCTTTGCGGCATGAGAAGGCACCAAATCGGGTTGATCTGGACTGTTAATTTCACAATCCAATGGCTTCAAACACGCGTGAGAATGGGCCCAGGTGGGACCAGTGGGACTGAGATTTTAGGACCGTTAGATCAGTCTAGGCATTCCCATCGAATGGCTGAGAGAGTAGCTGCACGTGGACATGACCGCACGAGATTCCACTCTGGCCGAGATTCCCTCTGACTCTCTCTGCAGCTTGTCTGAGCATGTGATGCACACACCAATCAAAGGTTGACACGTGGAATCCGTGACTGAGACACGCAGCTTCTTCGACATGCGTCAGCGCTGGCGCTTCTCCTCAGCTGACGCGTGGCCTGACGTCTGCAGCGATCCAACAGGCGAGATTCAATTGGTAGCTGATCCGAAGGCTGAAAATGTGCCACGTGTCCCTTAAATTTTAAATTCAAATTTTATTTTTCTCCTTGATGCATTTGATGTCTGATTTTATCCATTTTGGTGTCGTTTTGCTCCGTTTTTCCTCCAGATTTCAAATCTAAAAATCACAAACACACTAATATTAATTATTTTACAAACATAATATTTACAAAAATATTTATTTTACATTAAAACACACAAAAATAAATAAAAACTCATAAAATTTCCAGTCTCTTATGGTTTGACACAGATATAATTTTTATGACTTGGAAATATTTTTAGAAATTACTAAAAATATAATAAGACATATTTACAAACTTAAAACACACTATCAAACACTCTAAAACTCAAAATAAAATAACCGCATTACTTTTATGGTTTTTACTATTTACAGACTAGAAACTTATTTAACACACCAAAATGACTCTAAAAATTTCTAACAATTCTATTAACATAAAAACACACTAAAAACACATTTTTAAACATATTTACACACTAAGACACAAAATACTTATTAACACAAAATTGCTATTAATTAGAGAATTTAATGAGAAATAAAAGCATAAATAAATTATTTAAGCCTTAGAAAATGTACACTTTTACAGTCTCATCACCCACATATTAAATCAACTGCTATAATAAGAAACAAAACACATGAATCATGGCAAAAAATCTTCTAAATAACGAGTATTATCTTCTATGTATCACAATATATCTTGTTTCTTAGATTTTCTCTCTTATCTTAATGAATAAACCCTATGTTTATTCTAGGTCCAAACCTTATCGATATTTCTCAGAAATAAAGTTGTGCACTTAACTGAAGATGAAATGAGAAAATATCATAAATATAGAGTTTCACAACAAAGTACAACAAATTACATGAGGGAACCAAGTCCCATTCTGTCCACATGATCCCTAAATTTTACTGGTGGCATGCCTTTAGTAAAGGGATAGGCAATCATCAATTCAGTGCTTATGTGTTCAATGACCACTGCTTTATCCTTAACACGCTCTCTTATGGCTAGATACTTAATGTCGATGTGTTTGCTTCGACTATCGCTCTTGTTGTTTCTAGCCATAAAAACAGCAGTTGACTTGTCACAGAATATCCTCAATGGCCTAGAGATAGAATCCACAATCCTAAGCCCAGAAATGAAACTCTTGATCCATACACCATGTGAGGTAGCCTCAAAACAAGATACGAACTCAGCCTCCATAGTGGAAGTAGCAGTCAGAGTTTGCTTGGCACTCCTCCATGAAATAGCTCCACTAGCTAGCATGAAAATGTATCCGGAAGTTGATTTCTGTGAATCAATGCAGCTAGTGAAGTCAGAGTCAGAGTAGCCAATGACCTCCAAGTTGTCAGTCCGTCTGTACATAAGCATGTAGTCTTTGGTCCCTTGCAGGTACCTCATCACCTTCTTTGCAGCCTTCCAGTGGTCTAATCCTGGATTACTCTGATATCTGCCCAACATTCCTACAGCGAATGCAATGTCAGGTCTTGTGCAAACCTGAGCATACATAAGGCTTCCAACAGCTGAAGCATATGGAATGTTGCGCATCTGTTCTCTTTCAAGGTCATTTTTCAGGCACTGATTCAAATTGAATCTGTCACCCTTCACAACGAGAGCTATACTTGGTGAACAATTTTTCATCCGAAATCTCTCCAAAACTTTGTTGATATAGGCCTCTTGAGATAGACCCAAAATGTGTTTATATCTGTCTCTGTGTATCTTAATGCCTATAACGAAGGATGCATCACCCATATCCTTCATGTCAAAGCTTTTAGAGAGGAATTGTTTTACCTCATGTAGCATACCCTTGTCATTGGTTGCAAGTAGAATGTCATCCACATATAGAACCAGGAAACAAATTTTACTCCCATTGACCTTTTGGTATATACATTAATCCATGATGTTCTCTACGAATCTAAATGAAGAGATGACGTCATGAAATTTTAAATACCACTGACGGGAGGCTTGCTTCAACCCATATATGGATTTCTTAAGCTTACACACCAACTGCTCACCATTACTGGAGGAGAATCCTTCTGGTTGTTTCATATAAACCTCTTCCTCTAGTTCACCATTGAGAAATGTTGTTTTCACATCCATTTGTTGCAACTCTAAGTCAAAATGATCAACAAGTGCCAAGGTAATACAGAGGGAATCTTTCTTAGATACAAGAGAAAAGGTCTCCTTGTAGTCGATTCCTTCCTTCTGAGTGAATCCTTTGGTGACGAGTCTTGCCTTATATCTTTCGATGTTGCCCAATGAGTCTTTTTTCGTCTTATAGACCCATTTACACCCTATGGCTTTTGCACCATCAGGCAACTCGACAAAGATCCCAGACTCCATTGGATGCCATAGAATCCATCTCATCCTTCATTGCATCATACCAAAGTTTTGATTCTTGGCAACTCATGGCTTGTGAAAACGTTTCGGGATCATTTTTGGCTCCAATGTTATAGTCCGATTCTTGCAGATACACCACATAATCACTAGAAATTACCGATTTCCTTTCTCTAGTAGATCTCCTTAATGTTGGTTCAACATTTTCCTGAGGGATCTGTTGTCCAACTTGTTGCTCAATTGTTTCCGGTGGTTCTTGAGCAACTTGACCTTCTAGATTATTATCAGCAATCTGTGGAACCTCAATTATTGGTTGCATAACACTCGATTGAACTATAGGAGTGCTATGAACTATGATCAACCAATCACTTGATGTAGATGGTTGAGCTTCAGTATGATCTCTTTCAGAAACTATGTTCCGAAATTGATTGCTCCCACTAATCAAGTCATTCTCAAGAAACTTTGCATTCCTTGATTCCATAAATCTAGTGCTGTGAGTTGGATAGTAGAATCTATATCCTTTGGACCTTTCGGCATATCCAACGAAATACCCGCTAATGGTCCTCGGATCTAGCTTCTTCTCTTGTGGGTTGTATACTCTTACTTCAGACGGACATCCCCAAATGCGTATATGTCACAAACTCGATTTCCAACCCTTCCATAACTCAAATGCCATCTTTGGGACAGCCTAAATCGAAACCCGGTTTAATATATACACAACCGTCTTAAGAGCTTCAGTCCACAAGGACTTAGGCAGGTTGGAGTTACTCTGCATGCTCCTCAACATGTCCATTAATGTTCGGTTTCTTCTTTCTGCTACACCATTATGATCCGGAGAACCAGGCATGGTGTATTGGGCAACTATCCCATGCTCTTAGAGAAACCTCGCAAATGGACCTTGATCTTGCCCATCCTGAGTGTATCTACCATAATATTCTCCACCTCTATCTGTCCTCATGATCTTTATTTGCTTTCTTCATTGTTTCTCTACTTCAGCCTTAAAAACCTTAAGGACGTCTAATGCTTCGTCCTTTGTATGAAGCAAGTAGAGATACATGTACCGTGAGTAATCATCTATGAAAGAGATGAAGTATTTCAGACCATATGAGTCCATTACTGCACTATGATTTCTAATATTTCTGAACTCCTCTTGGGACCTTTCTTAGACTTGTTGGTTAGCTTTCCCTTAATGCAACCCATACAAGTTTCGAAGTCAGTAAAATCCAAAGTACTAAGTACTCCGTCATTCACTAACCACTTGATTCTCTCAATGGAGATATGTCCTAATCTTCGATGCCACAACATAGAGGAATCCTCATTTATAACACAATGTTTAATGCCAGATTGAACATGCATAGTAGTATGATGTGGTTTATTTTGCAAATTAATTGAGAAAAGACCATCAGACAAAGCACCATTCCCAACAAGATCATATTTATAAAATAAACTGAAACATTTGTCTAAAAAAGTAAAGGAATATCCTAAAGGTACAAGTCTGGAAACAGAAATTAAGTTCCTAGAAAAGTTTGGAACATAAAATGTCTTATCCAATTCCAAAATAAAACCACTACTTAAGACTAAGGTGCATGTTCCAATGGCTTCCACATGTGAACGCATCTTGTTTCCTAAAGAGATGCTCAGTTCACTTCCCACTGGCTTCCTTAGGTTTTGCATACCCTGCAAGGTATTCGAAACATGGATTATAGATCTAGAATCAATCCACAATGTGTTATAAACAACATCAACCATATTAGATTCATAACAAACCAATGAGATTGGATTACCTTTCTTCTCAAGCCAACTCTAAAATTTTGTGCAATCCTTCTTCATGTGTCCCTTCTTTTTACAAAAGAAACACTTGGATTCCTTCTTAATGACAGCTTTGGGAGGTATTTTACCCTTCCCCTTGTCCTTGGCTTGATATTGGTCTTGATTCTGATTCTTTCCTCTCGTGGTTGTCAGTGCAGTTTCACCCATTTCCATTACAAGTCGCCCCTCTTCTTGAGTACACATGTTCAGAAGCTTATTAATTGACCATTTGTCTTTATGTATATTGTAGGAAATCTTAAAGGGCCCATATTGTTTTGGTAGGGTGTTTAGAATGTAGTGCACCAAGAAAGACTCAGACATATCCACCTCAAGGTTCTTGAGTTGAGCCGCTATGTCTCTCATCTCCATGATGTGCTCACGCACACCTCTCACACTGGTGAGCCTCAAGGACGAGAACCTCATAATTAGGGTGCTGGCAAGTGCCTTATCTGAAGTTTCAAACTGCTCATTAATGGCCTTCAGCAATGCCCAGACTTTGTCATACTGTTCGACGGAACCACGTATCCCAGTAGAGATTTTAGTCTTTATGAACATGACGCTAAGGCGATTAGATCGCTCCCAACGTTCATAAAGAGCAATCTCATCCTGAGTGCTGGTTTCAGTAATTACGGGCTCGTCTTTCCTTATAGCATAATCAATGTCCATCCACCCCAAGTGAAGGAGAATCCTCTCATTCCAGACCTTATAATTATCCCCTTTCAGCTCAGGGATATCACATCAAACATCAGAGAAATTCACAGGTTGTATGACTGCATAATTAAAACAAACATGCTTATGATCCAAAATATTGAGGCTAATAAACATAAATCATGCTTTACCAATGTAAATTATGCATAAAATCATGAATCTATGACATAAAACTTGCCTGTGGGCTAAAGTTCTAATTCAATTAGATTCATTTTACTGTATGATAAAACTATCAAATTATGTTCCATTTTCTAATACCTGTGGGTAAATTAGAAAATATAATTTGATACTTTATCCCAATTAGTCATACTAATATAATAAAAATTCCTGTGAGATAAAGTTTATTATATTGAGTACAACTAATTGCAATAAATGTCTTTAACCAAATGTGATCCTGAACAAATTAATATATAATTTTGTATAATTAGAGGTGCTATGGCTAAGCTCTAATTATTCAAAATCATATGGATCACTAGACATTTAATTTTGTTCATAAAATTATTCATGAAAAATTGCATATTCTATAGGCAATATAATAATTATGAACAAAATCTCATTTTGTGCTAAATAAGTTAATTTAACTTAATAACATGCATAATTAAACTCAAAATTATGCATATAACAATAATTAGCACATCAATTATCACAATATGTTTTCCAATAAAACATTCATTAAGATAGAACAATTTCTAAACGATATGCATAATTAATTTCATAATTTATGCATTAAAACGTATTTCCTAAATTATGTGCATAATAACAACAATAAAATTATGCACATAAAACAAATACTTGGCACATAATGTATAAAATAAATTTTCAATGAAATTATTGCAAAAATTATGTGCATATCCAAAATCTAAAATTAATTGAAATATTTTTTTTTGGATTTTTTTATTATTTTTTTATTTCCCCTTAAATGGCATCCTTTTGCTTAAAAGGGGGGGGTCCTAAAACGGCGCCGTTCTGCCTTAGGGGGGGGGGGGGTTCACACGCCAGCCAAAAACGACGGGTCGTTTTGCTGCCTGAATGCAAAACGACCTGTCGTATGGGGTCGTCTTCTTCCTTCAACCGGGTCGTTCTGACTCGGTTTTGACCCGCGCGACCCAACGAAAAACCCGACGGTTTTTCCTCCCTCCGACTTCCATTTCAGTCGTTCCAAATCGCAAAATAATCAGAATTCAAAAATATATTGATCTATGAACTGAAAACACATAATGAATTAAGAATGCATATTGATCAAACTTTGTTTTTCACGGCCACAATGTCGGCATTCACAGCTTACAAAAGTTGGTCGAATTTCTCGGTTTTTCATCATAAAACATTAAGAAAACATCAACTTAATGGTTTTCTAGCAGTAACAATGAAAAATGCCAAAGAAAAAAATAAAACCCAAGTCGCGGCTCTTATGTCGTGAAGCAGAGCAAATTTTCGTTCAGAATTGAACACAAGGAAGAGGTATGGAGGCTCGGATACCAAATGTTATATCAAATTGCAACTTTCTCAATAATTTGAATACATAAAGCGGAAGCAAGGGAATCATAGTTATTACCTCCTGCCATTGTCTTTTCTTCCTCTGTTTTGGCGAATTTCACTCTGCAAAACAAATTCTTTGATTTTCTGGGCACTCACAATTGTCTGAAGATGGTGTGTAATTTTATTTCTATCAATTGTGTGCTCAGGGACCCAAACCTTTTTTAACCGTGACCATCACACGGTTGTAACGGTTGGTATTAACCGTTACACGTGAGAGGCAGTTGAAGTTGGTTTTTGTATGTTTCAGCATAAACAAAACACGTGGGCCAAAATTGAGACGGTCAAAATGAATTTTAACATCTAATTCACGGAAAATTTCAATCAATTCTCCGTAATGTACAGAGAGTGCTTTTCCATTTTGTTTGGCTATAAAAGCCTTTTTATTCAAGGCGAAAACCTATAGTTCATCACTTTCATCATAGAAAGCCTTTGCCAAGATACTCCAAATTTCATGTGCAACGGATAGGCAAAGATAACGCTTCATAATATCCGAAGTCATAGACATCAACAACTACCTTTTGACTTTCTGATTTTCAGCTTACCACTTCTCATATTCTTCTAATTCAGCAGGTGGCTTTGGCTTGCCACAAATGTAGGAGAATATCTCCCTCTCAGCAATATGCATCTTCGTCCTTTGGGACCGCATATCATTATTGGATTCGATGAGGACAATACGCTTGGCTTCAGTGGCTTGGAGGCGGCACTAAGGAAATTGCACACAACGGGCGACGCAGATTTAGACATGCTGGAATGCTTCTCTCTAGAGAGTAGAGTTATGGAAGTAGCCTGGAAACAACAAAGTTGTGGCAGCGGTCTGGAAATGACAGAGCGCGGCAGTGGCCTGGGCTCGGCGAAGTTACTGTAGCTTGGGTACAGCATCATCTGGGTTTGTGTCGGCAACAATTACTCAGGTTGAGGAGTTCTTTGTTTGGGTCCAATTTTTTTTTAAAGGTTGGATTCAAGGATAGTTGTGTTTGATTTTCGAGTTTGGCTGATTTGAGGTTGCCGATTCAAATTTCAAAGAGGTTTGATTTTATAAGGGAATCAATTTGGCAGGTTTTTGTGTATCGATAGGGCTTCAAATGAAGGCTCTGATACAATCTTTCAAACTCAGTAAAAGGAAGAACTAGTTCTCATTCTTTGATTCATCTTATTCACCGAGAAAAGAAATACAAAATATATAGTAGAGTCTGATAAATTATTACCAAATAAAACTAGAAAATCCTCCAAATCAAACGTAAAAATCTGGCTAATTATCTTGCCATTTAATACTATGAAAATCAACTAAATCTTCTAAATTCAGAAATAATCATCAATATATTTCAACACAAGATTTCATACACAGATTAGTATAAATATAAAGTTTATTAACTGGTGACATTATTCTGTGAATTCTAAATAAAAAGCTTGAATTTTATTAAAAAAATGTTAAATGGTCAAAATAAGAATTTGTATACATTACTTCACAAACATCCTATTGCAACACTTGCATCGACACGGATATAGGGGTTAAGGTTGTAAAACTTCTTCGCCTGCCTTCTCTCAAGGCTTTTTCCATCTTTTTTTGGGAAAGAATCTCAACTCAATGTATATTTGACTCCTGTACCTAATAAAGACATGTTAGCTGCAAGGAACAGCTAGTGCTGAAGGTTTCAAAAGAAGAAACAAGAAGTTCATAGCATATTAACAGACCCTATAAAAAGAAAATTGTAACACCAAAAAATTTAATTAAGTATGATTAGTATGCAAAATGGTGAATTAGTGTGCTTTAATGTAATTTGAACTTAATTTAATTATTTTGTGGTATTTTCAAATTAATCTCACTTTTAATTATTTTTAATTATTATTTTGAATTTTGAAACAAAACAATTTGTCAAGTGCCTAACATGTCCCTCTTTGAAAACCAAGTGCTGGACATGGTTTTCACTCTGGAAACTACCCTATCTCTCTCTATTTATTCCCTCCTCCTCACTCTCCCTCGTCACTCTCTCTCTCACCGTCACTCTCTTTCTCTTCTCCCTCTCATTTTGTTCCAAAATCGAGCAAGAGCTCTCGATTCCCAACGAAAGTGGACGCCAAGGAACACGTTTGACCCTCCATAAACTTGATTCAAAGATCAATTTAAGGTTAGTTTACTTTATTTTCAAAGTTTCAAATTTTTGTCCCAATTCTTCGATTCTCTTTGTAAGTTGTAATCCGAGTTTCTCTTAGCTTAGAAACCCTTCCTTTAAGTTTGTGGAACCCAAATCATCACGAACCTAGGCTCGATTGGTTAAAAATCAAGCTAAACCAAGTTTCTATTTTTTTGTATTTTTAGAATAATTTGAAAATAATTGTGAAAAACTTGTTTAAAAGTGTTTAAATGTGTTCCAACATGTTTTTCTATCATTTCTGAACATTATGAATGCTCTGGGAACTGTAAGAACAGGTTTAAAATGTGATTTGAGTTTGGGAAAGTTAAGGCTCGAATTCTAGAATTTTCTACATTTCGACAGGCCGAACTTGAGTTTGGTAGGCCGGATTCATATCTTCAGCAAGCCGAACTCAAGCGAGTTCAGCAGGCCAAACCCAAATGGTCTGTAGGCCGAACAGAGCTGTTCGACAAGCCGATAGAACTTTAGAAAAATTATTGATTTTCATCGATTTTCACTGCTTAAGGCATAAATAGACACCTTAACCTTATGGCATGATTTTGTGAATATAAATGGCACACTAAGACACCATGAGTTAGAATAGCATTGTAGAATACACTAAGTTAGATATTGACGGATCTTGTTTACATCTAAGGTTGTTTGTGGTTCTGTGGAGCTAACGTATAGTAGGTTGGGACTGTAATGTTTGTACTCATGTATGGGATAACAAGGTAGGACTCTAGTCCCTTTCTTTTGTTAGCCAAGATTTTAAAAAAGGTTTTGGCCACAAAATGTTTTCCTTCAAAAATGTTTTAAGGAGTGATTGAAAGGAATTTATCAATTATTTTCAATGACTGTTGAACAATGAAATGACCACAATGAACAGAATAATGAATATAAATGAAAACATTTGGTAATATGAGACTTGAATAATGATATAGAGCCAGATATGTCACAAACATCATTTGGAATGATATATTAGGGCATGATGCCATACTCAAAGATCGGGTCGTGTAGAGAGTGACCTTGGGGGTATGTCTTGAAACCCAGCTGAGCCACTATAGTAGTGATTATAATGGCTTTGCTTAAGACAAAATGATGAGACTATTTCTGGATGAACAATGGACTAAATAGTAAGAATGGAATTAATGAATTTTATTTGTTGTATTTTATAATCCTTGTGATAATAATGATTTTCATAGTAAAGTTTAATGTTTTCAAAGCTTAAAGTCCTACTGAGCCTTCCGCTCACGGTTTTATTGTTTTTAAAACTTCCCTCCACGTGGTTCGCAACATAGCGCTGAGTGGGACGCTACTGGACATACACGTGGACTATAGGATCTTTCTATCTAGCTTATCTACTTATCCAATCAAGGCATGTAATATTTTAATCATTTTCTTTTGATTTGGGCTATAGTTGCATTTATTTATGTCGATACTATGTGTGTGCATAAATATGGGTCTGGTAAGGCCGACTCATTCTTATCAGTTTTTATTTCTTCCTATTTTAACTTATTTTGGCTTAAGGGTACTTATGTAAAAAAAAAGTAAATTTAGCACATTTTCGTAAATGACTTAATTAATTAATTTGTGAGTTTAATTAAAATTTGGTTTGATTAATTTAATTGATCAATCACGTCACTACTCGGATCAGGGTCCGTGACAAATAAGTATTAGAGCCCTAGTTTTTGAACCTTAGGAATTGTGCACCATAGGTACGACAATGGAAAAAGCACTACTAGTCCAATTTTGCTTTTAGAACTTAGAGAATGGCACCTAGGCGCTGTCCAGCTGCAATTGATGAGAACCCCGCAAATGAGGAAGGCATGATGGGAACTATGTTTGCTGCTTTCCGATAGATGGTGACAATGGCTAGGCCTGATGATTCTGAGGCAAGTCACCGGCATAAGTATTTTAAGGAGTTTTAGCATGCATCCATCCTAACTTTCAACGGTAAATGGGACCCCCAAGCTGTTGAGTATTGGTTAGATTCGGTGGTGAAACATCTAGTCACTTTTGGAGTACCAGTGAATATCATGTTGAATTCGTAGCCCATAAACTGGAAGGTAGTGCTAACACTTGGTGGAAGCAAGCCAAGCATTTGGAAAATAATAGGAACATTGACTGGGAAAGATTCGAAGAGTTATTCTACAAGCGTTATTTTCCACAAGAGTATAGAGATCAAAAGACTGCCAAATTTTATTGCTTGGAGAAAGGTGACATGATAGCACGGGAATGTGTTTTGAATGTGAAAAGTGTATTAAGTTTCAGGAAGGACTTAAAGCATCCATCCAATGACAATTGGTTGCCTTATGACTCTAAAATTATGGTGAGTTGGTGTCGTCAGCTTTGTCAGTAGAAAGTGAAAGTGTTACCCACTATAAGAACAAGGCGAGGACTTTAGGAGGGCCCCAACAAAACAACAGGAGAGGCAACAACAACAACCACCAATCTCAAGCAAGGAATCAGCATGGTAATGCTAACAGTGGCAGTAGTATTTCTTCAGGCAGTAGACGGAGCAATTTTTACAACTTCCATTGTCATTACTACCAGCAGCCGTGACACATCAAGAGAAACTACCCAATAAGAAGTGCTGGACAAGAATCTCAGGTTGGAGAAGGAGTAAACTGTCAGCCTCAAACTCAGTCTTTTGCTCAGCCTTAGCCTCAACCTCAACAAATCCCTCAGTTGTAGTTTCACCAGTTTACTCGTCAACATATGCATTACCCAGAGTAAGGATATTAGCCGCAAAATTTCCAATGGAATGCCCCACAATATTGAGCATCCCAATGTGGCTAGTGTGTAATCTCCACCACTGTAGCAAAATTGGCTGACAAATTCAAGACTTAGCAATGCTAATAGAGAAAAAGGGAAAGCTCCAGCTCAAGTTCATGCCATGACTTTATGGGGTTCTGATGCTTAAACCAACAATGTGGACTCATTCTTTCACTTGAGTTCATTTGTACATGTCTTAGGATTAGAGATAGAAGAATTTAATGAAACTTTGATTCTTACCTCACACTTAGGGCGAGTATATGTTAACAGTATGTATAAATCTTGTAAGATAATGATTGGGGGTGAGATTCTGAAAAGTGATTTGATTATAATCCCTATGAGTTGCTATGATGTAATCTTAAGAATGGACTGGTTGTTCAGGTATAATGCCATTGTAGATTGTCACATTAGAAAGGTAACCCCAGTGACCGATAGGGAGACAACAATTACTTACTAGGGTGATAGGGATCGAGTGATGAGTGAGCAACTCATGAAGACATGTCTTAGAGGACGAAGGAATCTAGCTTGTTATTTGCTCCTTCTAAATCTAAAAGAAGAATCTAGTGCAGAGGAAGAAATGTAGTGATATTGGTGGTTGATGAGTTCAATGATGTCTTTCCTGACGAGTTATCTAGATTGCCACCGCACCAGGAGATTGAGTTTGGTATTGAGTTACTCCCTAGGACCGCTCTGATTTCCATAGCACCATACTAAATGGCGGCGGCAAAAATAAAGGAATTACGGAAGCAACTTCAAAAACTTGTGGATAAAGGGTATATTTGGAACAGTACGTCATTGTGGGTTGCATCAGTTTTGTTTGCCAAGAAACGTGATGGTACTCTCCGATTGTGTATCGATTATCGGTAGTTGAATTTGGTCACCGTGAAGAATAAATGTCTGTTGCTAAGAATTGATGAGTTATTTGATCAGTTAGGAGGTTCACGGTATTTCTCGAAGATAGATTTGTGTTATGGATACCATTAACTCAAGATTAAGGAATAAGATATTCCCAAGACAGCTTTCAAGACCTAGTGTGGACACTTCGAGTTTCTGGTAATGTCATTTGGGTTGACGAATACTCCAATAGCCTTCATGGATTTAATGAATCGGATTTTCAAGCCTTATTTAGATTAGTTTGTGATCGTGTTCATTAATGACATACTGATCTACTCTAAGAACTGGGAGGAGAATGAGCAGCATCTAAGGATTGTGCTTCAAACTCTATGAGAGCACCAGTTGTATGCCAAAAAGGAAAGTGTGAATTTTGGTTGACCAAGGTTAAGTTTTTAGGACACATCGTCTCTAAGCAAGGTATTTAAATGGATCCTTCGTGGCTGAGATCTACAACTTTTTAGGACTTGCTAGATACTATAAGAAATTTATGTAGGATTTCTCAAAGATAGCGGCTCTATTAACACGATTGATCAAGAAGAATGTTTGGTTTGAATGAAATGGAGAATATGAGTTTGCCTTGCAAAAGTTAAAGAACTAGTTGACCGCCACTCCAGTACTGGTCATACCAAGTAGTGATGAGCCTTACGAAGTCTACATAGATGCCTAAGGGCGCGGACTTGGATGCGTATTGATGCAACATAGACAGGTTGTGGTATATGGATCGTGACAGTTGAGACCTCACAAGCAGAACTACCCTACACATGATTTAGAGTTTGTAAGATAATTCATGCGCTGTAGATTTAGAGGTGCTATTTGTATGAAGCAACTTTAGATTTTCTTGGATCATAAGAGCTTAAGGTATTTATTCACTCAGAGAAATCTAAATTTGAGGTAGTAGAGATATATGAAATATATAGAAGACTACGATTTCATGCTGCAGTATCATCCTAGGAAAGCAAATATGGTTGCAGACATGCTTAGCAAGAAGTCTTCAAGAATTCTCGCTTGTTTAGCACTAGAGGATTGGAAGAGAAATGCTACGGTAAGTGAATATGGGCTGTAGTGTCATGAAGATTTTGATTAGGTTTCGATGTATCAGATGGAATCAGCCCTAGCGCTCATTTAGATAGTAAAGTAGAATCAATGGCGCGATCAACATCTATAAGGGAAATAGACATGGATTTAGAATAGAGAGCAGTTTGAAGAATGGGAAATATATGTAGATGGGTCATTGTATTTTAAGAAACGTTTGCCAGTACCTACGATAGAGGAGGTGACAAAGACCGTGATGGACGAAGCCCACAAATCTTGATTTGCTATTCATCCAGGAAGCATAAAAATGTATCGTGATTTGAAGAGGCAATATTAGTGGAGAGGCAAGAGAAAGGATGTCCTAGAGTACGTTGCTAGATGTGTGACTTGCCTTTAGGTGAAAGGTGAGCATCAGAAGCCCACTAGACAACTTTAACTACTTCCCATTCTAGGGTAGAAATGGGAGCATGTTACGATGGATTTCCCCATCGGCTTGCCAAGAACAGGGCAAAAGCACGATGCAATTTGGGTTGTTGTTGTCAGGTTGACAAAATCAGCGTATTTCATACCTTTTAGATCGACCTGTTCGAGGAGAGTTCTTGGAGAGCTATATCTGGAGAATATAGTGAGACTACATGGAGTTCCACTCTCCATTATTTTTAATAGAGATACTCAATTTAGCGCCAAGTATTGGAGGAGTTTCCAAGAAGCCTTAGGCATAGATTTGAATTTTAGCATCACTTGTCAATCCTTAGACCAACAGGCAGTCCGAGTGACTCATTTAGATTCTTTAAGATATGTTACATGCTTGTGTATTGGATTTTGACGAGAACTGAAAGAGACACCTGTATCTGGTAGAATTCATGTACAACAATAGTTATCAAGCGAGTATTAGTATGGCACCATTCAAGGGATTCTATGGATGATAATGCCGATTACTAATGTGTTGGATAGAACTAGAGGATAAGATCATTATCGGACCTGATGAGATCCGTGAGAGCAATGAAAAGGTCGTTGTGATTCGTGATCGGTTGAAAGCTACTGATAATAGGCAAAAGAGTTATGCGGATAAGAGACGCTGACCCCTAGAATTTGAAGGAGGTGACTTCGTTCTCTTAAAAGTTTCATCATGCAATGGAATTTCATATTTCAGTGTAACTGGGAAACTTGCACCGAGGTATATAGGACCATTCGAGATTACTCATCGTGTTGGTGTGGTTGCATACCAGCTTAGTCTTCCTCCCGAGCCTTCTCACGTTCATAATGTATTTCATGTGTCGATGCTTTGAAAATGTCCGCCCGAGCCGAGTAAGATTGTCTCATTCCATGATGTACAAATCTAAAGAGACACAACCTACAAAGAGGTGCTAGTCCAGATTATTGATCAAAAGCTAATAAGCTTGCGATGTTGTGATATATCCCTAGTGAAAGTTATGTGGCAACACCACGGAGCTAATGAGGAGACCTGGGAATTAGAATCAACAATGCGCGAGTTGTACCTGCATTTATTTTGTTTTTGAGATGATACCTAATTTCAAGGATGAAATTTCTTTTAGGGGTGGAGAGCTATAACACCCAAAAATTTAATTAAGTATGATTAGTATGTAAAATGGTGAATTAGTGTGCCTTAATGTAATTTGAACTTAATTTAATTATTTTGTGGTATTTTTAAATTAATCTCACTTTTAATTATTTTTAATTGTTATTTTGAATTTTGAAACAAAACAATTTGTCAAATACTCAACATGTCTGTCTTTGAAAACCATGTGTTGGACATGGTTTTTACTCTAAAAACTACTTCGTCTCTCTCTCTTTATTCCCTCTTCCTCACTCTTCCTTGTCACTCTCTCTTTCTCACTGTCACTCTCTTTCTCTTCTCCCTTTCATTTTGTTCCAAACTCAAGCAAGAGCTCTCAATTCCCAGTGAAAGTGGAAGCCAAGGAACGCGTTTTGACCCTCCATAAACTCGATTCAAAGATCAATTTAAGGTTAGTTTACTTTATTTTCAAAGTTTCAAATTTTTTCCCCAATTCTTTGATTATCTTTTTAAGTTGTAATCCGAGTTTCTCTTAGCTTAAAAACCCTTGACTCTAAGTTTGTGGAACCAAAATCATCACGAACCTAAGCTCGATTGGGTAAAAATCAAGCTAAACCAAGTTTTTTATTTTTTTGTATTTTCGGAATAAGTTGAAAATAATTGTGAGAAACTTGTTTAAAAGTGTTTAAATGTGTTCCAACATGTTTTTCTATCATTTTTGTGACACCCGTTATTCTCCTAACGGGTATTGAGGTAATTAAATTAATTTTTAGTGTATAAAAAAAAATTGCTTCATTTAAATTTATTTTATAATATTTATTTTTATCTATTTTTAAATTTTCTAAAATTCTCCTATATTTATTTAGTATGATTACTAAAAAGCCTTAGAACTTCTAATAAATCTCAAAAATGTCATATTGGCATTATGTGTGTTAAAGTCTTTAGATGAGACATAAGGATATCTTTTCCAACTACTCTTGACCCTCATTTTCTTTATTTTCTCCGTGACATGCTTCAACATGTCTCCTCTATAATTGTTTCTATCACTTCTCTTCAAAGACTTCATCTTTTCTTCCTTTCTCTTCCACGGTTCCCACACTCTTCTTCTCATTTCTTTGCTGAAGCAAAATACTTAGAGAACTTCTTCAAGGCAGCCATAAAAATCAGCCACCATCACCTCCATTTGAGCAAGAATTTCAGTCATACCGAAGTAAAGGAACCAGTTTTGAAGCCATTTCAAGCTTCCAACTAACCATAATCCGAGGTTAGAATCTTATGAACAAATTTAGTCTTTCATTTATAAATTTTCTTTTATACTAAAGGATTATTCAAATTTGCGTTCTTAACCCTAAGTATATGTTTGTTGCTATTTTGGAGCATATGTATGAAGTCTAAGTGTATATGCCCTAGACAGAAAATTTATATTGTTAAACTTTGTAATACCTCTATGGGCAGTGGTTATTTCTTGAAATTCTAAGATTAAATTAAAATGAATTTTATGAATTGGTTTGCATATTTGAAAAGTAGCATCCTAGGCTTTCTAACAAGCTATCATAAACCTAAATCGGAGTTGTATTTTATTTTCTAAGAATTATTCAATTTTTGTATTGGAAACTAGTAAATCTGCCAGTTTGTTATGGTATACCAGCTGCTAACCTGAACCAAGAACCCATCTTTGCTCACCACCTAATTCTTTAATGTCTTGCAACCTTTCCAATATTATCCTAAGTGATTGATGAATCTTATTAGGGACTAAAACATATAGATTACTTGTTCACATTTTATATTGTGTTAAGACAAAAATTGTTTACTGTGGTATTCAAAAGAGATTTATATAAAAGCTTTAATGGCATACTAGTAAGATAGGTTTACACATGATTTATTTATGAATGTAGTTGTATGTTGTGCTTTAGTTTTAATTGTCCTTATGCACGCCTTAGGATCAAGGGAGTATGGAGCTAACGTTAATTGATTCTAGGATTAAAAGATTGTTGATAAGCTTGAAAGGTAGGGATTCTATTACTCATCTTTTGTGAGGTTTTTATAGAATTAAAATTGATTGTTTTGCCGCAATATATATATCTATGTTGAACTAATATTATATGAGTATCACATATGAAACTATGACATGGACTCGTCTTGTATTGTATGGCGAGGAACATAATGAATTGACACATGTTATAAATTGAGAAGCATGGTTAGGAAAACTAACTCTATTAATAATGATTCAATATAGAGAAATTGTGAGACATGAAGAGGGCGACGGTTACGTCCTTGGGCATGAATACCCTAAAAGGTAAAATAGGGGGAAGGCGATGATGCTTCCTTGGGTTGAAAGTCCCAGAACACACTGTACAGGAATCGACTTGGTGAGGACTCGGGGCTTGATGTCCCCTCATCGGAACACCCTTGGAATGTTTATAGGGTGATCAAGTGCGCCCATTTGGGTTTCGATGAGTTGAGTGATACTCAATTTAACATGGATACCTAGGAACAATGATGATTGGTAATATTTGTATAAATGTGTAATTATGACACTTGGTAATGATTAACTACGGTATCCATAAGATGTGATAATAATAAACCTCATAATCTGGAATATGATGTAACTTACTAACCATGCAGGTTTTAATGTGGTAATGATAAAAACCTAAAGGTGAGTAATGGCTTTCTCTACTGAGCATAGTGTCGCTCATTCCCTTATATTTTTATCTTTTCAGGACTCACTAAGTGTGAGGTGGCTATGAGAAATATAGTTGAGGAAGTGATGTAGCTATATTACATTGGGACTGCTTCAATTGTTGAGAATGTTCTTCATGATAATGTAAGCATCAATTGTTACTTTTCGTGACTGTATTACAATGTGTTGAGGGTTAAAATGATGATGACAACAGTTTATATTATTAAATTTAAGGTGCTACATTAAAACTATGGTTTATTTGTCGTTTATATTTTTATTTTTGAGTTGAGAGTTTTCATTTAAGTCCCGAGTAAATTTTATTTTTAAGGTTTTACTTTTATTATTTATTTTTATTTTATCTCATTAAAAACTGTTAACCCCCATATAGGGGCGTTACAATTTTCGAACATTTTGCGAGCTCTGAGAACTGTAAGAGTAGGTTTAAAATGAGATTTGAGCCTGAGGAAGCTGAGGCTTGAATTTTCTCAAATCTTGGAATTTTCTAGGTTTCGACAGATCAGCAGGCCAAACTTGAGTTTGACAGGCTAGATTCAAGAGTTTGACAAGTCAGATTCATATCTTTGGTAGGCCGAACTCAAGCGAGTTTGGCAGGCTGAACTCAAGCAAGTTTGGTAGGCCGAACTCAAGCGAGTTTGGCAGGCCGGACCAGAGAATTCAACAGGCTAACCGAACTTTAGAAAAATGATTGATTTTTACCTATTTTCACTGCTTAAGGCATAAATAGAGACCTTAACCTTATGGCATGATTTTGTGAACATAAATGGTACACTAAGACACCATGAGTTAGTATAGCATTGCAGAATACACTAAGTTAGATATTGACAAATCTAGTTCATATCTAAGGTTGTTCGTGATTCTATGGAGTTAACGTATACCAGGTCAAGACTACCGTGCTTGTATACTCTTACGGGATAACAAGGTAGGACTCTAGTCTATTTTCTTTATTAGCTATTATTTTAAAAATGGTGTATTCCTTCAAAAAATGTTTTAAGGAGTGATTGAAAGGAATTTATCCATTATTTTCAATGACTGTTGAACAATGAAATGACCACAATGAATGTCAATAAAAACATTTAGTAATATGAGACTTGAATAAGGATATAGAGTCAAACGTGTCACAAACACCATTCGGAATGATGTATTAGGGCATGATGCCATACTCAAAGATTGGGGTCATGTACAGAGCGACCTTGGGGGTAGGTTTCAAAACCTAGCTAGGTCACTATGGTGGTGATTATAATGGGTTTGCCTAAGACTAAATGATGAGGCTATTTCCGGATGAATAATGGGCTAAATGGAAAGAATGGAAGTAATGAATTTTATTTGTTGTATTTTGTAATCCTTGTGATAATAATGATTTTCATATTAAAGTTTAATGTTTTCAAAGTTTAATGTTTTCAAAGCTTAAATTCCTACTGAGCCTTCTACTCATAATTTTATTGTTTTTAAAACTCCCCCCCTCCTAGGTGGTTCGTAGCATAGCGCCAAGTGTGATGCTACTGAACATACACGTGGACTATAGGATCTTTCTATCTAGGTTATCTGCTTATATGATCAAAGCATGTAATATATTAATCATTTCTTTTGCTTTGGACCGTGGTTGTATTTATTTATGTCGATACTATGTGTGTGCACAAATGTGGGTCCGGTGCGACCCGACTCGTTTTTGTCAGTTTTTATTTCTTCTTATTTTAACTTATTTTGGCTTAAGGGTACTTATTTTAAAAAAAATTAATTTAGCACGTTTTCATAAATAATTTAACTAATTAATTGGTGAGTTTAATTAAAATTTAGTTTGATTAATTTAATTAATCTGCCACGTCACCACCCAGATCGGAGTTTTGAAAGTGTATAAATTAAATAATTCAAAGAATAGAAAAATAATATTACATTAATATGAGATTCAAAAATCAAAACAAAATAATAGCACATTAATTACTAAGAAACTAATATTTACAAAACTTTTTTTATTTTTTCTTTTTAAATTTTATGACTCACAAAAATAAAATAAATAAAGAACACACAAAATCTAGAGCAAAAAAAAAAAATATAGGCAAAAATAAAAAATTTTTGGCACAGCACAACATTGAAGCACAATTTTTTAAGCACAACCTTCTCCCCCCAACCTAGAATGTACATTATCCTAAATGTATAAAAGAATAGTAAGAGCAGCAAAAATATTACCTGAATCAGCACAGCTGTAGAGATAATCTGTGGTAAACTTAACAAGCTAAAAACAAACAAAACACACAACAATATATTACAAATTGGGTCTTTTAAAGTCAGATTCCCTAGACTTCATTTTTTTGTTTTGTTTCGAAAGTCCAAAATCATATTTTTACACAAATTCTTCAGAATTCATCTCAAGAGGCCGCAAATATAAAGTATTTACTAATCACAATTGATTATAACCTCCTTAATCTTAGCTATTCTGCAAGAATTAATTTTGATATTTATTTTCAACTTTCAAAGTTTTTTTATTTTTATATGAGAAAATAAGCAAAACAAAATAAGAAAACAAACAACAAAAATAAATATTTAAAAGAGAATAAACAGAAAACTACTCAGGGTTGATAAACTGGAGCCATAAGAGTGACTTCTTTGGGTTCAGTTATCCGTTCTATGTAGCTTTTCAATCTCTGGCCGTTTACTTTGAGTATCCTTCCATCGGATGGATCTTCAATTTCAACAACACCATTTGGGAAAACCTGTTTCACAATATATGGACCTGTCCATCGTGATTTTAACTTACCAGGATGAAGGTGAAGACGAGATTCATAAAGATGAACCCGTTGATTTGGCTCAAAGTTCTTTCTCAGAATATGTTTGTCGTGAAATGCTTTCATTTTTGCTTTGTAAATCCGTGAACTGTTGTAAGCATCATTCCTTAATTCCTCAAGTTCAGAGAGTTGAAGCTTCCGTTCAATACCTACAGCACTAAGATCAAAGTTGAGAGCTTTAATAGCCCAATAAGCTTTATGTTCAAGTTCTACAGGTAAATGACAGGCTTTTCCAAAGACGAGCCTATAGGGAGACATTCCTAAAGGAGCTTTATAAGCTGTACGGTATGCCCAGAGTGCATCTTGAAGACATGAGGACCAATCTTTTCGATCAGGATTCACTGTTTTTTCCAAAATTTGTTTGATCTCTCTATTTGCTAACTCAGCTTGTCCATTTGTTTGTGGGTGATAGGCAGTCGAAACTTTATGAATCACACCGTACTTTCGCATCAAAGTTTCAAAAGAACGGTTGCAAAAATGTGTGCCTTGATCACTGATTATAGTACGTGGCGTACCATACCTAGATAACACATTTTCTTTCAAGAACTTTATAACAGTTGTATTATCATTAGTACGGCATGCAATGGCTTCAACCCATTTTGAAACATACTCCACAGCAAGAAGGATATATAGATACCCAGAAGAAGGTGGAAAAGGTCCCATAAAGTCTATTCGCCAACAATCAAATATTTCAATTGCTATAATTGGTTTTAGAGGCATCATGTGACGACGAGACAGAGTACCTAACTTTTGACAATTTTCGCAGGAACGACAATAATGATAAGTGTCCTTGAACAAAGTAGGCCAATAAAGACCACATTGGAGGATCTTTGCAGCAATTTTCTTGGCAGAAAAATGACCACCACATGCATCTGTGTGACAAAATTTTAAGACACTATTCACTTCATCTTCAGGAATGCAACGTTTCATGATTTGATCATGACAGTATTTGAAAAGGTACGGATCATCCCAGTAAAAGTTACGCACTTCAATCAAAAACTTTCTTTTGTCTTGCAAACTCCAAGCAGATGGAATTTCTCCAGTTGCCAAATAATTGACAATGCGTGCATACCAAGGTAACTTGGTAACAGAGAACAGATGTTCATCAGGAAATTCATCATGAATTGGTGAACCATCGACAGAATCATTGACTTCTAAACGAGATAAGTGGTAAGCTACCACGTTCTTAACTCCTTTTTTGTCCTTGATAGTCAAATCAAACTCTTGTAGAAGAAGGATCCACCTAATAAGTCGAGCTTTAGGATCCTTTTTAGAAAAGAGATACTTAAGGGCAGAATGATCAGTGAAAACAGTGATGGGTGAACCGATTAAGTATGAATGAAACTTATCAAGCGCAAATACTACAACAAGTAATTCCTTTTCAGTGGTTGAGTAATTCATTTGAGCATTGTTGAAGGTTTTGCTTGCATAGTACACTACAAAAGGTTTTCCTTCCCTTCGTTGACCTAAGACGGCTCCTACAGCATAATTGCTTGCATCACACATGACTTCAAATGGTAAACTCCAATTAGGGGATTGCATGATAGGTGCAGAAGTTAACTTAGATATCAGTGTTTGGAAAGATTCTTCACATTCTTTTGTCCATTCAAACACAGCATCTTTCAATAGGAGATTACGCAATGGTCTTGATATGGCTGAAAAATTTTGAATGAACCTCCTATAAAATCCAGCGTGTCCAAGAAAAGATCGAACATCTCTAACAGTCTTTGGAGTGGCCAAGTTTGAAATAAGCTCAATCTTAGCTGGATCAACCTTAATTCCTCTTTCAGAGACAATGTGTCCAAGAACTATGCCAGATGGAACCATAAAATGGCATTTTTGCCAATTTAACACAAGGCCTTTTTCTTCACATCTTTTCAAAACAGCTTCCAAGTTAAGCAGACAAGTATCAAATGAATTACCAAAAACAGTCAAATCATCCATAAAAACTTCCATAATCTTCTCAACCATGTCACTGAAAATGCTCATCATGTATCTTTGAAACGTAGCTGGGGCGTTACAAAGTCCGAATGACATTCGTCGGAAAGCAAAAGTACCAAAAGGACATGTAAACGTGGTCTTTTCCTGATCTTCTAATGCTATCTCTATATGATAATATCCTGAATATCCATCTAGAAAGCAATAGAAAGGATGACCAGCTACACGTTCTAAGATTTGATCGATGAATGGGAGTGGAAAATGGTCTTTTCGAGTGGCGGCATTTAATTTTTGATAATCAATGCACATTGGCCATCCAGTGACAACTCTTGTAGGGACAAAATCTCCTTTTTCATTTGTTATCACAGTTACACCAGATTTCTTAGGAACAACTTGAGTTGGACTGACCCATTTACCGTCCGCAATGGGGTAAATGATACCAGCATTTAACAGTTTCAAAACTTCATTCCTCACGACTTCTTTCATTGTTGGGTTCAGTCTCCTTTGGGGATCTCTTTTTGGATTAACACCTTCTTCCAATTGAATGTGATGGGAGCAAATCAAGGGATTAATACCCTTGATATCAGCTATTGTCCAACCCAATGCATTTTTATGATCACGCAACATGTTAATTAACCATCGCTCTTGTGATTCATCGAGTTTGGATGAAATGATAACAGGAAAAGATTCATTAGCTCCTAAGAATGCATGTTTTAGTCCTTCAGGAAGTTGGGCTAACTTAATTTTGGGAATTTCTTCAGTGGATGGCTTTGGCTTTTCTCCTTCTAGGAATAGCTTTTCAAAATATGGTTGCCAAAAATTTGTTTCTTTGTCCAGTGAATGTTTAGGAATATCAGAATTGGGATTGGGATTTTCAAGATCAGGACTTTGGAAGATTTCTTCAAGCACATCGGTTCACTTTTGAAATTCTTCATGAACAGCTTCATCAATGATTTCAGTGTAAGAACACTCATTATTGCTTTGAAATTGCTTCCCAATATGGAAAACATTCACTTCAAGAGTCATATTCCCAAAAGAAATTTTCATGAGACCATTTCAACAATTGATGAGAGCATTAGCCGTAGCTAAGAAAGGTCTTCCAAGGATGATAGGAATTTTTTATTCTATATCCACCTCAGTTTGGGTGTCTAAAATGAGAAAATCCACGGGATAATAAAACTTATCAACTTGTAACAAAACATCTTTAACTATCCCTCGCGGTTTCTTTATGGATTGGTCTGCGAGTTGCAAGACCGCAGATGTTGGCTTAATCTCTCCAAGGCCTAGTTGCGAGTGAATCGAATGGGGCATGAGATTGACGCTCGCTCCTAAGTCTAACAATGCTTGAGTGATTTCATGGGTTCCTATGTAACAGGTGATTGTGGGATATCTAGGATCTTTGTACTTGACCGGTACTCTTTGCTCAAGAACTGCACTTAGTTGCTCAGTTAAGAATACAGTCTTCGGGACATGATGTTTCCTTTTCACAGTGCACAAATCTTTTATCACTTTGGCATAGGCAGGCACTTGTTTGAAAATTTATAAAAGAGGAAGATCGATTCGAACTTGCTTCAAATGTTCCAAGATGTGTTCATAATTTTCTGGCACTTTCCTAGTAGTTTGAAGAGATTGAGGAAAAAGGACTTCTACTGGAAACTTATTCACTTCTTCTTCTTCTCTTTGAGGAACACCTTCTTCCTTACTCGCATCTGTGGTGTTTGATTTTTCCAATGATTTACCATTGCGAGTAGTAACATGACTAACCTCTTCATCCTTCTCTTTAGTGTTAGAGGTTTATATCATGCTTTGTCCTTCAGAAATGACCAAAGCTTGAGATGAACATTTTTCATTCAATTTTGAAATTTCTTTTGTCATATGTGTTAAAGCAGCTTCAATTTTCTCACATAACTTGTTTTGTATCTCAATGAATGCTTGTAATGTTTCTTCAAGAGATTTGCTCGAGTGTGAATCATGTTGAGAAACATTTTCTCCTGAGTGCATTTCTTCTTCATTCCATTGATTTCCAAATGATTGCTCTTCATTTGAATTCCTCCTGTCGAAATTCAAGTTGCTTCTTCCATCAGGATTGAAAGTTTTTGGATAAGGAGTACAAGGCTTATGATTTGTCTTTAAGGCATTACATTGTTCCTCATATTCTGCTATCACTTCCTGATAAACATGACAGTCCAGTGGCTGTTGGTCAAACCTATCATTCACAAAATTTGTTTCTTGTAGTTCAGCTTTTGTGACTACATGACTTCCTTTCTAATTCTTTACTTTGAGGATTTCTAATTCTCTGGTGAGGTTTTCAACTTGAACCCTAAGGTTGTAGCTATCCTCTTTCTTCAATTGATGAACTTCAGTTGACTTATGAGAAACATCTAATTCAGCCCACAAATGAACTTTTTAGCAAATTCATCAAGAAATTCCTTGGCCTCTTCAGGATCCTTGTGTAAAAATTTTCCATTGCACATCACTTCCAGATATTGGCGATCATGACTTATGAGTCCTTCGTAGAAAAAGCTGACAAGACACCAATTCTTGTAACCATGGTGAGGACATTGACTCAACAAATCTTTGAATCTTTCCCATGCTTTGTAGAAATTTTCATGTTTTTTTTGGGAGAAAGTCAGAATTTTTTTCTTGAGATTGTTTGTCTTTTGATATGGAAAGTATTTGTTGAAGAAAGTAGATGTCATGTCATTCCATGATTGAATGGATCGAGGTCTTAAAGAGTAAAGCCAACTTTTAGCTTTATCTTTCAGTGAGAAAGGGAAAGTTTTCAATTTGATGGAATTAGTGATATCAGGGTGGCTATGAAAAGTGGCAACAACTTCTTCAAATTCACGAATATGAACATAAGGATTTTCGCTTTCTAATCCAAAGAAGGTTGGTAAGAGTTGAATCATGCCAGGCTTAAAATCTTGTTGTGGAAGATTTGATGGAAACACAATACATGAAGGAGTTAAAGTGCGAGTCGGATGCATGAAATCTTTCATCAGCATTCTTTGAGGATTCTCACCCAGATTTTCCATTGCAAACGAATTTGACAGAGTGGTCGACGAGGATGAAAAATGCAAAAAAGAGTTTGATAATTGTTCACTAGGGTTTCTTAAGTCTGAAGCCTTAACAAATTGACTAAGTTTGAATCATTAACCCTAAGTGTTTTTTTTTTTTTACAAGGATAAAGACAAATGCTAAACTTTTCTTTATTCAGGGAGAAAAAAGTAGTGAATGAAAAGCACTCGCCTAAGTTTTTTTGTAGATGTTGAGAATTATATACCTTAAGGATGTTCCCAGGAAAGATTGGTGGGGCTAATGCTCCTTAAAAACCAATCTCCTAGGCAGAGCAACGTTCCTGGAATGACTGGTGTTGGGAAAGTTTCCAAAATTAACCGGCTATGGGAATGGTATCCGAGCCAGTACCAGCATCCAAACAGAACTTCTTCAAAGGATACTCTTCGCAAAACCACAATTTATTTTATGAAAAACCTAACTCTAAAATTTTATGATGTTTTATTTCTAGGACAAAAACCTAAATCTAAACCTAAAACTAACAAAATAAATATTTTACAAAGAAAACGAAAGAAAATAAAATTTTTATGATTTTTTTTATTTTTATGATTTTTTTTATTTTTATGAATACTGAACAGTGTGTGAATAGTGACATGAATAGTAATTTTGTGAATAGTAGCCTACTTAATTAAATAATCAAACTAGAATAACAATATTTACACTATTTACAAGATAAGGACAAAGTACTTACCTGGTTTCCTGCTTAATTTAGCAATCTGACAAAGTAATAGAACCTCCCCGGCAACGGCGTCAGATTTTTGGTTACGCCCCAAAAATGTTTTTCTTTAAACGGCGGGCGTTTGTAGTATAGAAAAGTTGTCGTATGCATGGGGAGATAAAAATTTATACCTCGGCAAATTGATAAAAATAAACGTTCAAAAAGACAAGCACTTTTTCAAATCAAAGTGTAAAATGATATCAATATTTTTGTGGTTTTTATTTAAAATTTAAAGCATAAAATTAAAACGATGTAGCTTTGAAAATCCCTTGTATGTTTTGCAACTGATATGGAATTTTAATTCTAATTAATAATTATCTAAAGTATTTGATTTATTATATCTTATCTCATTAATTGCAAGCACATTTTACTAATTATATAGGTCAACCTAAATCGACAATATAGCAAGCCATAATGCAGTAAGGGTCTTCCTATAAAAACTAGCAAAATAATTATTGGTGTACTAATTATGAAAATTATAACAGCTGTCACTCAATTATAATTAACATAATTATAGGATAGAAAAGATAATAACAAATCAAAATTAATATATTTTAGCAGAATAAATTTTTACATTAACTCCGGCAACACTTCGTCTTATGAAATATCTAGAATCGACAATATAACAAGTCATACTACAGTAAAAGACATTCCATAAAATTAAGCATTATTAATATTAATTATGCAACACAATTAAATTGCATAAAGAAAGCATGACTGAATTTATGTAAAAATTGACAGCATAACAACATCAACAATAATTATTGAAAACATAAAGATATAATTTATTCCACAAAATATAAACATTACCACACAGATATAGAGTTAAAATCCATACCAAGATATTATGCATACAAGATCATCTCTCTGCCTCACCAGACACTCAACTCTAATTTAAGCATTATTTTATTATTATTTATTACCTAAGAAGATATTGCTGAGTCTAACTCAACAGTAAGGAAAGGACAGGGAAAAGAGGGCCAAAGGCCTGAAGGGGATGATTTCTTCATGGGGCAATGCAAGACTATTTATAGCCTTGAAAAGTTACTGTATATCATATGTAATCATCATTTTTCCCTGTTGAAAGTTGACAAATTCGGATCATTTGATCCTTTTTCTCCTCCTTTTCTTCACGCTGAGATTCGCTCTTGATTGTGCGTTTTAAGCTTCAAAATCATGTGCTTTGCAGCATGAGAAGGCACCAAACCGGGTTGATCTGGACTGTTAATTTCACGATCCAATGGCTTCAAACACGCGTGAGAATGGGCATAGGTGGGACCAGTGGGACTGAGATTTTAGGACCGTTAGGTCAGTCTAGGCATTCCCATCGAATGGTTGAGAGAGTGGTTGCACGTGGACATGACCGCACGAGATTCCACGCTGGCCGAGATTCCCTCTGACTCTCTCTGCAGCTTGTCTGAGCATGTGATGCATGCGTCAATCAAAGGTTGACACGTGGAATCCATGACTGAGACACGCAGCTTCTTCGACATGCTTCAGCGCTGACGCTTCTCCTCGGCTGACGCATGGCCTGACGTTTGTAGTGATCCAACGGGCGAGATTCAATTGGCAGCTGATCCGAAGGCTGAAAATGTGCCATGTGTCCCTTGAATTTTAAATTCAAATTTTATTTATCTCCTTGATGCATTTGGTGTCTGATTTTATCCATTTTGGTGCCGTTTTCCTCCGTTTTTCCTCCAGATTTCAAATCTAAAAATCACAAACACACGAATATTAATTATTTTACAAACATAATATTTACAAAAATATTTATTTTACATTAAAACACACAAAAATAAATAAAAACTCTTAAAATTTCTAGTCTCTTACGGTTTGACACAGATATAATTTTTATGACTTGGAAATATTTTTAGAAATTACTAAAAATATAATAAGACATATTTACAAACTTAAAACACACTATCAAACACTCTAAAACTCAAAATAAAATAACCGCATTACTTTTATGGTTTTGACTATTTACAGACTAGACACTTATTTAACAGACTAAAATGACTCTAAAAATTTCTAACAATTCTATTAAACATAAAAACACACTAAAAACACATTTTTAAACATATGTACATACTAAGGCACAAAAATACTAATTAACACAAAATTGCTATTAATTAGAGGATTCAATGAGAAATAAAAGCATAAATAAATTATTTAAGCCTTAGAAAATGTACACTTTTACAGCCTCATCACCCACATATTAAATCAACTGCTATAATAAGAAACAAAACACATGAATCATGGCGACAGATCTTCTAAATAACGAGTATTATCTTTCATGTATCACAATATATCTTGTTTCTTAGATTTTCTCTCTTATCTTAATGAATAAACCCTATGTTTATTCTAGGTCCAAACCTTATCGATATTTCTCAGAAATAAAGTTGTGCACTTAACTGAAGATGAAATGAGAAAATATCATAAATATAGAGTTTCACAACAAAGTACAACAAATTACATGAGGGAACCAAGTCCCATTCTGTCCACATGATCCCTAAATTTTACTGGTGGCATGCCTTTAGTAAAAGGATCGGCAATTATCAATTCAGTGCTTATGTGTTCAATGACCACTGCTTTATCCTTAACACACTCTCTTATGCCTAGATACTTAATGTCGGTGTGTTTGCTTCGACTACCGCTCTTGTTGTTTCTAGCCATAAAAACAGCAGTTGACTTGTCACAGAATATCCTCAATGGCCTAGAGATAGAATCCACAATCCTAAGCCCAGAAATGAAACTCTTGATCCATACATCATGTGAGGTAGCCTTAAAACAAGATACGAACTTAGCCTCCATAGTGGAAGTAGCAGTCAGAATTTGCTTGGCACTCCTCCATGAAATAGCTCCACCAACTAGCATGAAAATGTATCGGAAGTTGATTTCTGTGAATCAATGCAGTCAGCGAAGTCAGATTCAGAGTAGCCAATGACCTCCAAGTTGTCAGTCTATCTGTACATAAGCATGTAGTCTTTGGTCCCTTGCAGATACCTCATCACCTTCTTTGCAGCCTTCTAGTGGTCTAATCCTGGATTACTCTGATATCTGCCTAACATTCCTATAGTGAATGCAATGTCAGGTCTTGTGCAAACTTGAGCATACATAAGGCTTCCAACAGCTGAAGCATATGGAATGTTGCGCATTTGTTCTCTTTTAAGGTCATTTTTCAGGCACTGATTCAAATTGAATCTGACACCCTTCACAACGGGAGCTATACTTGGTGAACAATTTTTCATTTGAAATCTCTCCAAAACTTTGTTGATATATGCCTCTTGAGATAGACCCAAAATGCGTTTATATCTGTCTCTGTGTATCTTAATGCCTATAACGAAGGATGCATCACCCATATCCTTCATGTCAAAGCTTTTAGAGAGGAATTGTTTTGCCTCATGTAGCATACCCTTGTCATTGGTTGTAAGTAGAATGTCATCCACATATAGAACCAGGAAACAAATTTTACTCTTATTGACCTTTTGGTATATACATTGATCCATGATGTTCTCTATGAATCTAAATGAAGAGATGACGTCATGAAATTTTAAATACCACTGACGGGAGGCTTGCTTCAACCCATATATGGATTCTTAAGCTTACACATCAACTGCTCACTATTACTAGAGGAGAATCCTTTTGGTTGTTTCATATAAACCTCTTCCTCTAGTTCACCATTAAGAAATGTTGTTTTCACATCCATTTGTTGCAACTCTAAGTCAAAATGATCAACAAGTGCCAAGATAATACAGAGGGAATCTTTCTAAGTCATATTAATGTAATATTAAGTTTGTGGAACCCAAATCATCACGAACCTAAGCTCAATTGGTTAAAAATCAAGCTAAGCCAAGTTTCTATTTTTTTGTATTTTTAGAATAATTTGAAAATAATTGTGAAAAACTTGTTTAAAAGTGTTTAAATGTGTTCCAACATGTTTTTCTATCATTTCTAAACATTATGCATGCTCTGGGAACTGTAAGAACAGGTTTTAAATGTGATTTGAGTTTGGGAAAGTTAAGGCTCGAATTCTAGAATTTTCCAGATTTCGACAGATCAATAGGCCGAACTTGAGTTTGGTAGGCCGGATTCATATCTTTAACAAGCCGAACTCAAGCGAGTTCAGCAGGCCAAACCCAAATGGTCTGTAGGCCGAACAGAACTGTTCGACAAGCCGATAGAACTTTAGAAAAATTATTGATTTTCATCGATTTTCACTGCTTAAGGCATAAATAGAGACCTTAACCTTATGGCATGATTTTGTGAATATAAATGGCACACTAAGACACCATGAGTTAGTATAGCATTGTAGAATACACTAAGTTAGATATTGACGAATCTAGTTCACATCTAAGGTTGTTTGTAGTTCTGTGGAGCTAACGTATAGTAGGTCAGGACTGTAATGTTTGTACTCTTGTACGGGATAACAAGGTAGGACTCTAGTCCCTTTCTTTTATTAGCCAAGATTTTAAAAAAGGTTTTGACCACAAAATGTTTTCCTTCAAAAATGTTTTAAGGAGTGATTGAAAGGAATTTATCGATTATTTTCAATGACTGTTGAACAATGAAATGACCACAATGAACAAAATAATGAATATAAATGAAAACATTTGGTAATATGAGACTTGAATAATGATATAGAGCCAAATGTGTCACAAATATCGTTTGGAATGATATATTAGGGCATGATGCCATACTCAGAGATCGGGTCGTATAGAGAGCGACCTTGGGGATATGTTCTGAAACCTAGCTGGGCCACTACAGTAGTGATTATAATGGCTTTGCTTAAGACAAAATGATGAGACTATTTCCTGATGAACAATGGACTAAATAGTAAGAATAGAATTAATGAATTATATTTGTTGTATTTTATAATCCTTGTAATAATAATGATTTTCATAGTAAAGTTTAATATTTTCAAAGCTTAAAGTCCTACTGAGCCTTCCACTCACGGTTTTATTGTTTTTAAAACTTCCCTCCACGTGGTTTGCAACATAGCGCTGAGTGGGACGCTATTGGACATACACGTAGACTATAGGATCTTTCTATCTAGGTTATCTACTTATCCAATCAAGGCATGTAATATTTTAATCATTTTCTTTTGATTTGGACTGTAGTTGCATTTATTTATGTCGATACTATGTGTGTGCATAAATGTGGGTCTGGGAAGGCCGATTCATTTTTATCAGTTTTTATTTCTTCCTATTTTAACTTATTTTGGCTTAAGGGTACTTATTTAAAAAAAAAAAGTAAATTTAGCACATTTTCATAAATGACTTAATTAATTAATTTGTGAGTTTAATTAAAATTTGGTTTGATTAATTTAATTGATCAATCACGTTACTACTCGGATCAGGGTTTGTGACAAATTAATATCAGAGCCCTAGGTTTTGAACCTTAGGAATTGTGCACCATAGGTACGACAATGGAAAAACCACTAATAGTCCAATTTTGCTTTTAGAACTTAGAGAATGGCACCTAGGCGTTGTCCAGCTGCTATTGATGAGAACCCCGCAAATGAGGAAGGCATGATGGGAACTATGTTTGCTGCTTTTCGATAGATGGCGACAATGGCTAGGCCTGATGATTCTGAGGCAAGTCACCGACATAAGTATTTTAAGGAGTTTTAGCATGCATCCATCCTAACTTTCAACGGTAAATGGGACCCCCAAGCTGTTGAGTATTAGTTAGATTCGGTGGTGAAACATCTAGACACTTTTGGAGTACCAATGAATATCAGGTTGAATTCGTAGCCCATAAACTGAAAGGTAGTGCTAACACTTGGCGGACGCAAGCCAAGCATTTGGAAAATAATAGGAACATTGACTAGGAAATATTCAAAGAGTTATTCTACAAGCGTTATTTTCCACAAGAGTATAGAGATTAAAAGATTGCCAAATTTTATTGCTTGGAGAAAGGTGACATGACAGTACGGGAGTAGTAGGCAAAGTTCACTGAATTGGCTAGATTTGCTCCATCCACTATGGGTTTTGAATGAGAAAAGTGTATTAAGTTTCAGGAAGGACTTAAAGCATCCATCCAACGACAATTGGTTGCCTTACGACTCTGAAATTATGGTGAGTTGGTGTCGTCAACTTTGTCAGTAGAAAGTGAAAGTGTTACCCACTATAAGAACAAGGCGAGGACTTCAGGAGGGCCCCAACAAAACAATAGGAGAGGCACCAACAACAACTACCAATCTCAAGTAAGGAATCAGCATGATAATGCTAACAGTGGGAGTAGTATTTCTTCAGGCAGTAGACGGAGCAATTTTTACAACTTCCATTGTCATTACTACCAACAGCCAGGACACATCAAGAGAAACTACCCAATAAGAAGTGTTGGACAAGAATCTCAGGTTGGAGAAGGAGTAAGCCGTCAGCCTCAAACTCAGTCTTTTGCTCAGCCTCAGCCTCAACAAATCCCTCAGTTGTAGTTTCACCAGTTTACTCGTCAACATATGCATTACCTAGCGCAAGGATATTAGCCGCAGAATTTCCAATGGAATGCCCCACAATATCGAGCATCCCAATGTGGCTAGTGTGTAATCTCCACCACTACAGCAAAATTGGCTAACAAATTCAAGACTTAGCAATGCTAATAGAGGAAAAAGGAAAGCTCCAGCTCAAGTTCATACCATGACTTCAGGGGGTTCTGATGGTCAAACCAGCAATGCAGACTCATTCTTTCATTTCGAGTTCATTTGTATATGTCTTAAGATTAGAGATAGAAGAATTTAATGAAACTTTGATTCTTACCTCACACTTAGGGCGAGTATATGTAAATAGTATGTATAAATCTTGTAAAATAATGATTAGGGGTGAGATTTTGAAAAGTGATTTGATTGTAATCCCTATGAGTTGCTATGATGTAATCTTAAGAATGGACTGGTTGTTCAAGTATAATGCCATTGTAGATTGTCACATTAGAAAGGTAACCCCAGTGACTGATAGGGGGACAACAATTACTTACTAGGGTGATAGGGATCGAGTGATGAGTGAGCAACTCATGAAGATATGTCTTAGAGGACGAAGGAATCTAGCTTGTTATTTGCTCCTTCTAAATCTAGAAGAAGAATCTAGTGTAGAGGAAGAAATGCAGCGATATTGGTGGTTAATGAGTTCGATGATGTCTTTACGGACTAGTTATCTAGATTGCCACCGCACCAGGAGATTGAGTTACTCCCTAGGACCACTCCAATTTCCATAGCACCATACTAAATGGCGCTGGCAAAAATGAAGGAATTGAGGAAGCAACTTCAAGAACTTGCAGATAAGGGGTATATTTGGAACAGTACGTCACTGTGGGTTGCATCAGTTTTGTTTGCTAAGAAACATGATGGTACTCTCCGATTGTGTATCGATTATCGGTAGTTGAATTTGGTCACCGTGAAGAATAAATGTCTGTTGCTAAGAACTGATGGGTTATTTGATCAGTTAGGAGGTTCACGGTATTTCTTTAAGATAGATTTACATTCTGGATACCATTAACTCAGGATTAAGGAAGAAGATATTCCCAAGACAGCTTTCAAGACCTAGTGTGGACACTTCGAGTTTCTGGTAATGTCATTTGGGTTGACGAATACTTCAATAGCCTTCATGGATTTAATGAATCAGATTTTCAGGCCTTATTTAGATCAGTTTGTGATCCTGTTCATTAATGACATACTGATCTGCTCTAAGAACTAGGAGGAGCATGAGCAGCATCTAAGGATTGTGCTTCAAACTCTATGAGAGCACCAGTTGTATGCCAAAAAGGAAAGTGTGAATTTTGGTTGACCAAGGTTAAGTTTTTAGGACACATCATTTTTAAGCAAGGTATTTAAATGGATCCTTCGTGGCTGAGATCTACAACTTTTTAAGACTTGCTAGATACTATAGGAAATTTGTACAGGATTTCTCAAAGATAGTGGCTCCATTAACACGATTGATCAAGAAGAATGTTCGGTTTGAATGGAATGCAGAATATGAGTTTGCCTTGCAAAAGTTAAAGAGCTAGTTGACCGCCACTCCAGTACTGATCATACCAAGTAGTGATGAGCCTTATGAAGTCTACATAGATGCTTGAGGGCGCAGACTTAGATGTGTATTGATGCAACATAGACGGGTTGTGGTATATGGATCATGACAGTTGAGACCTCACAAGCAGAACTACCCTACACATGATTTAGAGTTTGTAAGATAATTCATGCACTGAAGATTTAGAGGTGCTATTTGTATGAAGCGACTTTAGATTTTCTTGGATCATAAGAGCTTAAGGTATTTATTCACTCAGAGAGATCTAAATTTGAGGCAGCAGAGATAGATGAAATATATAGAAGACTACGATTTCATGCTGCAGTATCATCTTGGGAAAGCCAATATGGTTGCAGACATGCTTAGCAAGAAGTCTTCAAGAATTCTCGCTTGTTTAGCACTAAAGGATTGGAAGAGAAATGCTACGGTAAGTGAATATGGGCTGCAGTGTCATGAAGATTTTGATTAGGTTTCGATGTATCATATGGAATAAGCCCTAGCGCTCATTTAGATAGTAAAGTAGAATCAATGGCTCGATCAACATATATAAGGGAAATAGACATGGATTCAGAATAGAGAGCAGTTTGAAGAATGGGAAATACATGCAGATGGGTCATTGTATTTTAAGAAACATTTGCTAGTACCTACGATAGAGGAGGTGACAAAGGCCGTGATGGACAAAGCCCGCAAATCTTGATTTGCTATTCATCCAGGAAGCATAAAAATGTATCGTGATTTGAAGAGGCAATATTAGTGGAGAGGCAAGAGAAAGGATGTCCTAGAGTACATTACTAGATGTGTGACTTGCCTTTAGGTGAAAGGCGAGCATCAGAAGCCCGCTAGACAACTTTAACCGCTTCCAATTCTAGGGTAGACATGAGAGCATGTTACGATGGATTTCCTCATCGGCTTACCAAGAATAGAGCAAAAGCACGATGCAATTTGGGTCATTGTTGTCAGGTTGACAAAATCAGCGTGTTTCATACCTTTTAGATCGACCTATTCAAGGAGAGTTCTTGGAGAGCTATATCTGGAGAATATAGTGAGACTACATGGAGTTCCACTCTCCATTACTTTTAATAGAGATACTCAATTTAACGCCAAGTATTGGAGGAGTTTCCAAGAAGCCTTAGGCATAGATTTGAATTTTAGCATTGCTTTTCAATCCTCAGACCAACAGGCAGTCTGAGTGACTCATTTAGATTCTTTAGGATATGTTACATGCTTGTGTATTGGATTTTGACGAGACCTAAAAGAGACACCTGTATTTGACAGAATTCATGTACAACAATAGTTATCAAGCGAGTATTAGTATGGCAACATTCGAGGGATTCTATGGACGACAATGCCGATTACTAATGTGTTGGATAGAACTAGAGGATAAGATCATTATCGGACCTGATGAGATCCGTGAGAGTAATGAAAACGTTGTTGTGCTTCGTGATCGGTTGAAAGCTACTCATAATAGGCAAAAGAGTTATGCGGATAAGAGACGCCAACCCTAGAATTTGAAGGAGGTGACTTCGTTCTCTTAAAAGTTTCATCGTGCAATGGAATTTCATATTTCAGTGTAAGTGGGAAACTTGCACCGAGGTACATAGGACCATTCGAGGTTACTCATCGTGTTGGTGTGGTTGCATACCAGCTTAGTCTTCCTCCCGAGCCTTCTCACGTTCATAATGTATTCCATGTGTCGATGCTTTGGAAATGTCCGCCCGAGCCAAGTAAGATTGTCTCATTCCATGATGTACAAATCTAAAAAGACACAACCTACAAAGAGGTGCTAGTCCAGATTATTGATCAAAAGCTAATAAGCTTGCGACGTTGTGATATATCCCTAGTGAAAGTTATGTGGCAACACCACGGAGCTAATGAGGAGACCTGGGAATTAGAATCAACAATGCGCGAGTTGTACCTGCATTTATTTTGGTTTTGAGATGGTACCTAATTTCAAGGATGAAATTTTTTTTAAGGGTGGAGAACTATAACACCCAAAAATTTAATTAAGTATGATTAGTATGTAAAATGGTGAATTAGTGTGCCTTAATGTAATTTGAACTTAATTTAATTATTTTGTGGTATTTTCAAATTAATCTCACTTTTAATTATTTTTAATTATTATTTTGAATTTTGAAACAAAATAATTTGTCAAATACCCAACATGTCCGTCTTTGAAAACCATGTGTTGGACATGGTTTTTACTCTAAAAACTACTTCATCTCTCTCTCTTTATTCCCTCTTCCTCACTCTTCCTTGTCACTCTCTTTCTCACTGTCACTCTCTTTCTCTTCTCCCTCTCATTTTGTTCCAAACTCAAGCAGGAGCTCTCAATTCCCAGTGAAAGTGGAAGCCAAGGAACGCGTTTGACCCTCCATAAGCTTGATTCAAAGATCAATTTAAGGTTAGTTTACTTTATTTTCAAAGTTTCAAATTTTTTCCCCAATTCTTTGATTATCTTTTTAAGTTGTAATCCGAGTTTCTCTTAGCTTAAAAACCCTTGACTCTAAGTTTGTGGAACCAAAATCATCACAAACCTAAGCTCGATTGGGTAAAAATCAAGCTAAACCAAGTTTTTATTTTTTTGTATTTTTGGAATAAGTTGAAAATAATTGTGAGAAACTTGTTTAAAAGTGTTTAAATATGTTCCAACATGTTTTTCTATCATTTTCGAACATTTTGCAAGCTCTGAGAACTGTAAGAGTAGGTTTAAAATGAGATTTGAGCCTGAGGAAGCTGAGGCTCGAATTTTCTCAACTTTTAGAATTTTCTAGATTTCGACAGATTGGCAGGCCGAACTTGAGTTTGGCAGGCTAAATTCAAGAGTTTGGCAATTCAGATTCATATCTTTGGCAGGCCGAACTCAAGCGAGTTTGGCAGGCTGAACTCAAGCAAGTTTGGTAGGCCGAACTCAAGCAAGTTTGGCAAGCTAGACCAGGGAATTCAACAGGCTGACCGAACTTTAGAAAAATGATTGATTTTTACCTATTTTCACTGCTTAAGGCATAAATAGAGACCTTAACCTTATGGCATGATTTTGTGAACATAAATGGTACACTAAGAAACCATGAGTTAGTATAGCATTGTAGAATACACTAAGTTAGATATTGACAGATCTAGTTCATATCTAAGGTTGTTCCTGATTCTATGGAGTTAACGTATAGCGGGTCAGGACTACCGTGTTTGTATTCTCTTACGGGATAACAAGGTAGGACTCTAGTCTTTTTTCTTTGTTAGCTATTATTTTAAAAATGGTGTATTCCTTCAAAAATGTTTTAAGTAGTCATTGAAAGGAATTTATCCATTATTTTCAATGACTGTTGAACAATGAGATGACCACAATGAACAAAACAATGAATATAAATAAAAAAATTTAGTAATATGAGACTTGAATAAGGATATAGAGTCAAACGTGTCGCAAACACCATTCGGAATAATGTATTAGGGCATGATGCCATACTCAAAGATTGGGGTCATGTACAGAGCGACCTTGAGGCTAGGTCTCGAAACCTAGCTAGGTCACTATGGTGGTGATTATAATGGGTTTGCCTAAGACTAAATGATGAGGCTATTTTCGGATGAATAATGGACTAAATGGAAAGAATGGAAGTAATGAATTTTATTTGCTGTCTTTTATAATCCTTGTGATAATAATGATTTTCATATTAGAGTTTAATGTTTTCAAAGCTTAAAGTCCTACTGAGCCTTTTACTCATAGTTTTATTGTTTTTAAAACTCCCCCCTCCTAGGTGGTTCGTAGCATAGCACCAAGTGGGATGCTACTGAACATACACATGGACTGTAGGATCTTTCTATCTAGGTTATCTGCTTATATGATCAAAGCATGTAATATATTAATCATTTCTTTTGCTTTGGACTGTGGTTGCATTTATTTATGTCGATACTATGTGTGTGCACAAATGTGGGTCCGATGTGGCCTGACTCGTTTTTGTCAGTTTTTATTTCTTGTTATTTTAACTTATTTTGGCTTAAGGGTACTTATTTTAAAAAATTAAATTAAATTTAGCACGTTTTCATAAATAACTTAATTAATTAATTGGTGAGTTTAATTAAAATTTAATTTGATTAATTTAATTAATCCGCTACGTCACCACCCAGATCAGAGTCCGTGACAAAAATACTCACTCAAAGCCTTGTATAAAATTTGTGTACTCAAAAGTTCCAGCAGAAAACAAGATTGTACCAACTCTCGCTTAAAAAAAAATTTAAGACATTGTATTTAACATTGCCAATGGTTATAAGTGACGTGAGGTCAGATGGGGTGAAGTTTGGAGCATGTGATCTCAAATTTATATCCATCAATTGTTATTGTGTGAAGAAAAATTAAAAATAAAAAAGTTGAGAAGTTTGAGCCGAACACTAAAAATATAGTAATGATCATTGAGCCGTAATTAAACAAGGGTTAAGACAAAATAATAAAATATAATTGGAGAATAAAGTAGGAATCTTGACTGCTATATTATCTGCCTATCATATCTCACAAGCCATAAATGATTGACATATCATCTACCTATTTAGATAACTATTATCTTTAATAACTAATATATTCGATTATTTAGAAGCATTTCATAGTTTGGTGGATTAGAACGCAACAATTTAATTATTTCTTTGATGACAATAATTAATTTGTTATATACAATAATGGATGGAGGAGAGAGGGAGAGATTCATACAATCCCACCGTTGTGTTGGTACATAACGACCTTGTGTAATAGTTTGAAAGTAGGGAAGTGATTTTGGTGTGAGTGAGACAAGGACAAAGGAGCTATAGGGCGGCGTTAGAAAACGCATATATGAGAGAGGGACCCAATGTTAGTTTTTGGATATCAATCATAACAATTATGTAAAGAAGATGCCAACTCAATTAGATAGCTGGGAAATTTCTTATCATTTGGTCCCCACTTCTATCCACTTTCCTTTTCCCTTCGAGTGTGAACATAATTTTCAGGGTATATAATTCACTTATCCACTAAAGCACATAATTTTAGTGGTAATATTTGCTTTGTACCAATACCCAATAATAGACCAAAGAATCTTGTCTCCAGTTCATTATGATAGAAACGCTCTAATTCTAATTTATTCATTATCTTGATATCTATCTTTAGTTTGAAGAGAGACTAAAAAAAATGTAGAAATAATATATATAACGTTCAAGAAGTTGTTCCCGCTAAAATAATTGATTTAATTAGCAATTATATTGGTAATTTCTTGTAAAAATATCAGTAGCAATAATCAATGCATTGTCCCAAAGACTTTTTTGGTTAGCTTGGCTAAGGAACTGTAGCCCAAATTTCAGGATGTATAAATATGTAACAAGTCATACCACCATCATGAGGTGAAATATGTTAATTTAGCGGTGACTTTGCATCACATTTAAAAGGCTAACAGGCTATCAGCAACCCTTTAAACAACGACCTTCGACCAAAAAGAAATCCATCTTTATTTTCTTATTTTGTCCCCGTTGAAAGTTGATCAAAATCATAAGAATCATTGCATAAACTTTAACAGGCATAGCTATGACATAAAAAGTAACCAGCCTTAATTTCATCGCGTTGACTATACCATATTTAGAAGTAGAAAAAAATTAGGTAGCTCAATGATGCTAAAACATAATGAATATTGATTGGATTACAACGTTATTTTATAACGAATTAAGTACGGCGTCTATATAGTAAAAGTTACCATAAAACAGTATTTTGACTCATTAACAATCATTACGCAACTCAAATTCAGATATTCAGATATAGCATCATCATGCTAAATTTAGCACATTAACTAGTTATAGTTTCTCATCGAGTCAACCAGGGTCTACAAGAGGAATAATTGGGTTAAGTCACATGATGCAGCTCCTCCTTTTGGATGAGCACTCTCGATGGGGTTAAAACCTCACATGATGCACTCCTTCGTTTTGGATGAGCACTTTCGATGGGTTAAAACTCCACTATTCATAAAATAGTAGGTCTCGATCTAAAAAATACACTGTAAACTATTGATTTCTACTATTTTGTTAGTATTAAGGTTTTAATCCCACGAGGATGAAAAGAATTTTTCGTTTAAAATTTTTTTTAAGGTTCTACACGAGGAATATTTGAGTAGAGTCATTTGAGAAATTCCTTGAGCAAAACTAAAAGGCGTCCATTTGGCTTGTTAGTAGTTTGTTCGAGTATAAAGCTAGGGGAAAAAGGAGGAATCCAAAGCTTTGTTGTTTGCAGCTATAGAAATTCAAGAAGCTTCGTGTACTATCTCCTATGATCACCGAAATAGTTCTTATTCATTCTAAAAAAGGGGGCAATTTTTTTGGTGAGAATCGAAAAAGATACTTATCTGCGGATATCTATATTTTAACAGTCAGATCTTAAAAAAAAAAAAAATTGACGAAATCTAATTATTTTAAAACTTACTCCACTAGTGAGGGTTCTCACTAAAGAATTCTAAAAAAAACCCAATACAGTATTGTCGTATTTTGAGTTAAAAAAATGTTAAAGGGTGTTTGAAAAAGTGGTTGGAACTAAAAATATTGGTTTGAAAACTGTAACGAGAGCTTTATGTTGTAATAACTTTTTGTTTTTTTCATGCAGCTACTAAGAACTATACACTATTTGTTACAACAGAGATGGCAAATAGATTTCATTAAAATATCAAATCAAAATAAAAAGGTGTACAAACTAGTAGTTCACTATAGTACACCGTATAGAATTTTGGCAACAGCCGCCAATTCTGGGACGTTTTTACTTAGAAATTTCCAGCTTTCCAGGACCTAATGGGGCAGACATAACAACCCAAATGTCAGTACTCTTTGTTTCTGATCACATAGAGAGAAGTATCTGAGGAAAGGAAAAAGCTCAAGAGAAACCCAGCTTCCATGCCATTTTAAAAGAAATACAATATCAGGAAATGATGATGGTTGGGTGGGGAAGCATGTAGTACATTTTACAGTGAGTGAATGTGGGGCACTTGGCTTGCTTAGAATTATTAGCCGACAAAATTTATAAAAAAGTGGCCGTGAACAAGCCAAGGGTGGGCGGTGTTGTGGACAACTTTAATTAAGGACTTGGAAACATGTCTAAGAGGCGTATTGTTGTTGAATCCACTATGTAAGCAAACAGGCAGAGAATAACTTGCCCCTCAAACTTTATCACCAATAAAGCCTATTTGATATTGAAATTTGGTAATAGTTCATTAATTATTATGGGATAGAGCATTCTAGTTATGTAGGCCTATTTAAGCTTGAACTTTTATGTGGGAGCCCTCATTGTGAATCTATTTAATACGGCATACAATCTGTATTAACCTTTTGTGATATCCGTTTCATAAAGGATAGGCGCTATTTCTAGCGTGTGCGCGTGTGTTTTTCTTTTTCTTTTTCTTTTTGTTTTAATATAGATGTACTTATTTGAACATATGCATTGTGGTGGCTAAAGTGTCACTGCTTTGAAAGGAATTTGAGTCTCTCTCCTACTTGATTGCATATTGTTAAGAAAAAAAACAAATTATATGGTTTTAGCAGGAAATCTGCATATCTATCTTTTCTAGGGGACAAATTGGATTATCCGGTAAGCAAGAAAGTAATTTTTTTTCTCACTTAACTTGCTTCTAATTTCCTTTCCACTCATGTGACTAAGTCGAATATAAGACGTCATATAAAGCAAGCGATTATGGAAATTATTAAAGAGTCACATCAAACATTGTGTGTGCTTGTGTATAATTATTTATTTATAATAATTGTGGATATAATAGTTCAATCATACTTCGGTATCACAAATGACGATGCATAATACTACGTGCCAAGGTCACGGGCTGGAGGAGAGCTGACACACCCCCGAAACCAAGAGTGATTGCAAGTACATTTTATTCTGCAAACGTTAAGACTCCCAGTGTCTTCGGGCTTAAAATGTTAAAGTTTGGATAATGCTTAAAATTGGTTCTTTTTTTTTAAGAATTCATGTAGCAGAGTAGGTAATTTTATACCTCGAAGTTTTAGCCGTTAGATTAAAATTTTAATATTATAATATACGACTGTTTACGATAAAAATTTGCAACATACAATACAAAACTGTTTCTAATTGCAGACGAAGCCATTAAAAAATTAGTTTTGCAAACACTGTCGAGAATCGCACCATGGCAAGGCCACTTTCCAACAAGCCGATGATCCTAAACTAAACCACTCTTGACTGAGATAAGACAACCAACAATTGTATACTTAGCGTTTGACCTGCTCAAGTTATGAGTCGACCAAATCTACCCTTTGTGACTATACGACTATAAGTCGTAAAAACATATCACTAAGTCACCATGTGGAACCATCTTGAGCTTCTGTCAGGAAACCCCCCATTCGTGGGGCTTATGACACTTGTTATCAAGCCTCAAGTCACTACACAGCCGCCACACCAAAATCCATAATAGATGCATTAACAATACCTCAAAGGCTATAGACACTCACTTGCCCACACTTTGCCTCTCTTAGTTCTCCTCTCTTGATCAAAGCACTAATCACAGTGCTTATGGCAAACACCACACTAGTGTCCCCTTACTCTAAAGTCTTCACTTATCTTTTAGTTTCGAAAGGCCAAACAAACCCCAAGTAGGGTAGGAGGCCTGATGAACTGCGTGCGCTGTTGATCCACCCAAGGACATCTACACCACTTAATTATAATAGAAATATCCCTTATGGACACCCCTTATTAAAAATGTCTTCCTCTTCTTAACTTTTTAAAACTGCCTCTTTTTTTATTTTATATTTTAAAATATTAATTACATATTGACTATTTTACCTATCATAATTCAATCTCAAAAATTAAAAACCCTAATTCTCTCTCTATTCTCTCACGAGGACGTGAGAATGACGGGTAATTTGAACTTTTAAAAAACATCCATTTCTAACGAAAGGGCAATTTTAATAAGTTGTTTGTTGAAAAGCATGTCTAATAAGTTGGGGCATTTAGGGGCATTCTTATAAGTCACTCTACTTAAAACCATATCTGGTTAAAAATTTAAAAAAAAAAAAAAAAAAAAAAAAAAGGCAACCCAAGCCCAATCTGTCGAGATTGGTAGACGCGAGGTTTAACAAATTTCTAGTTGTATACAAATAACTTATCAATTTGGTTTTAACTTTGTATTTGTTCACCTATGAAACTGGAATTCCAACGAAGATTGCAAAAAGAATTGCAGAAAGAATTATTGCTTTTGGTTTAGATATGTGAAGGCCTGTAATGTAATATTTGCAATCTGTTCGAACACAACTGATCATTCATTATGGTAACATAACATCAATCTTGCACGGTTTCATCAAATCTTTCGGATGTCAAACCTTTATTTTCATACTTTCCCTACTCTTTGTATTTGCTATTATTTCAATTTTGAAATTGGTCACAATGAAAACAGGAGACGCAAAAGGAAACCAAATAATTAATGAAAATAGGTAAATTCTACTGATATCTCTTGTATTTTGCTCAAATTGCCAAGACATCTTCTACATCAAAACTAATCACACTAACACCCGCTAAGTTTAACTCTATTAACTTTTTATAAAAAATGACAAAAATAATCCTTAAATCTCAGCTATTAATTTAAAAACACCAAATCACAACGATTCATTTTATTTTTACTCAAAAAATCCAAAATCAGGACAAAAAAAGGGGAAGAAAAACATAGGCCCTCCCTCCCCCTTCGATCACCCACGGCGTTGAGCCCACCCCACGCGCCCACCCCTTCCGCACCACCCCCCTCCCCCCCCCCCCCAACCCCAACCCACCCCACCCCAAACCACCACCAGCACCACCACCACATCTGCACCCAACTACTCTTACCCTCTACTGATGACCTCACTTCCAAGCCCAACCACCCCACCTACATCAAAAACCAACCCAACTTTCGTCCCCCCACACCCATAGCGGCCACGCCCACCCTATGTGCCACCTTGCAATCCCAACGAGACCCCCACCCATGGACCACTAGAGCCCTCACGTCCCGTTGGCCCCTAGTCAACGCGAGTTCATCAAAACCTTCAAAACCAAAAAAATGATATCTGGTTGCAACTTTGTAACCATGTAATTTTTAAAATTTTATATATGTTTGTTATTTTAATGCCAAAACTCTTTATTTTTGTATATAATTTTTAAAGTTTAATGAAAAATAAACCATTTTAAAGAATCAAAATGTATTTTTGGTATTTTGAACAAAGTTAACGGTCAATTCATGATTAACCCTCATGGTCAACTAACAGAGGGTGTTTTTTTGTAATTTTTTAAAACAGTCTGGGGCTATCAATGTAATTAATTTTGATCCAAAAGGTGTCCCTGTGATTTTGACAAAACGCAAGAGATGTCAGTGTAATTTATCAAATAAAAGTTTATGGGATTAATGATAGAAAGATAGAGGATCAGGCCACCTTAGATTTTCCTCCTGCTTTGAAATTACACCTGGTTCTTCCTTTAATAGTGAACCTTGCAATGTGCTCACCTATCAGAGCTGAACAGAGCGTAAACTTTAAACATAATACGATGTTGACGGCCATATTAACATTTGATTTTTAAACTTATGGCACGACAAACTTCATAACTTAGTAAGAGACATATTGTCTAAAGGTGAGAATTAAATGAAGTTCAAGTCATCTGTTCAATTTTGATGTTTTAAAAAAATAATGTATTTTACATCAAAAATACCCTAATGTATAACTAATGTATAACGTATAATGCAGTATAATGTATTTTACATCAAGAAAGTGAGTTTAATGTATATCCATATTCCATATCTTGTTATACACTAACTATTTTAGAAGATTATAAAATAATATATGGTAAAAAACAATTCACATCCGATGGAAAGTGCTAACAACCATATAAAAACCAATCCAACCTCGTCATTGGTCTTTTTCTTAGCGGTCAAACTTGACGTTTAAGATACAAATATGATGGTCCAAATTTGGTAGGAAATATTTAGGGACTTCAAATCTTTGATCACGATCTAAATTCATGCTTACAATAAAGCTTGTGGAACATATGTCACAAGTCTAGGAAATTCACACAAGTGAAAGCTAGATGTATGGATTAAAAGATGATAGCTAACATGTGCCATTCACCGTCAACCCCCCTTAATCAGAACAAATGTTTAGGGAGATGGAACAAACACACTAGGCGGAGCCAGAAATTTTTTTTATGGTGTGCAATATAACAAGAATTTTGAACTAAAAATTACAACGTAATTGTATTTTTTTTGTAACTTTATCCCTATTTTTGTCATTGTTTTATCTACTTTGTTCTTAGAAATAAACTTAGCATGTGATGAAATTCAATTCATTTTTAAAAATTTGGAGCCCCAACACATGTTTTCATAGTACAATATTTATTTGGAGTTTTAAGTTTCAAATATGAGTATTTTTCAAAGTAAAAACGTGAAATATAATTGAAATATTTATAAAAATCATACCTTCTGTTGATGCTTACCGTTGTCTGGCGTCGGATCAACACCCACGTGCAGCTGCGCATGTTCTGACCTCTTCTTAGGCTTGCCCCTGACCAGGAGTGTGTACCTGCAAGAGGGATGGTTCAGAGAATAGTGGGGTTAGTCAATAGACAAGGGCTCTCCGATGCTCAAGGTAGGTATTGCTCGGCAGAGGTCGGCAGCTAGTTAGATGTCAAGAAGTCTCTCTCTAGAATGTCATAAATGCATCCTATTTATAGGCTACCACTTGGATCGGGTGCAAGATGGGTTTTGCCCATCACCTGGGTGTCACATCAAGGTGTGTCAGGCAGTAGGTAACAAGTGTCGCGCCCATCGCCCTAATGGATTGGACTCTATCGGACTGCAATGCATTTGCCTGGTGTTGGCCTACAAGGGCGAGTAGTAGCCTATTTTTATGAGTAACGTGGTCCAACCCGAGCTACCGTACTTCCCGAGGTGGCAGCCTTTTTGAGGCGCGCCCTTGGATGCCTGAGAGGCACCTCGGGAAGAAGTATAAAGCGTCGGGGCCTGACAGCAAGCTCCCTGAGGTCTGCCTAGCTTAATTGCCGACTACCAAAGTTAATGTCCTTGGTGGTGGCACCGAGCTTACCCTCAACATTAGCCCCCCAGTTCACCTGGTCAGTGTTCGGCCGGGTGGACTATGCCGAGTGGGTGAGGTCGGCTCAAAGAAGGAAGACCAAATGACACTTGGAAGCGGGGTGAGGTGAAAAGACGCGCAGATCAGACGGGAGACGCGTGCCGCATCGCAGGCCGTCTATGCGACTGTCAGGCATATTAATTGCGCCTCCTGGGTTTTCGCGCTTGAGTTTCCCGCCCAAAATGGCTATAAATAGGGCCTCCTCCTTTGTAAGTTACACTTCATTTTCAGAAATTTTATGCCCGAAGAGTTTTAGCTGCCGAGCTCAAGTTAAATAGCCGAGGACATCATCTCTCGAGCTCAAGCTACCAGAACCCTAGTAGGTAATTTCCCGAGTGAAAATGAGTGATTTGTCTGACTCTGAAAACGTAGAGGTTTCATGGTCGGAAAGTAGTGAGGAGAGCAGTAGCTCTTCTTCCACCCAATCCGATGCCGAAGTGGTGTCCCCAAGACGGGACGGGGCCGGTCGGCTGGAGCAGATCCTAAGGGTCGATTCCCAGACGGTACCCGAGCAGGAGTTTTTAAACATGCTGGATGGGCGTAAGCTCATTAGGCCGTCCAGGGAGCAAGACCCTTATATGGGGGCGGCGATAGCGGGCTCTTCCCGAGTTCTTCCAAGGGAGAGGACCGAGCTTCAGGCCCTGCGAGGATGCTCCGAGCACCTCTGGCCGGAGTGCTGGGGCCCCCATGCAAGTCGCTGGGGTGATCGCGGTTGATGTCTCCGATGAGGAGCATGCAGTCGAGGAGGCAGAGGCGGAGCAGCCAGAGATGGAGCAGGAGGTCCAAGTCACCTGCGTGCGGGGTGTAACGGCATATCGGGTAAGCCATCTTGGGCAAACCTCGACGGCGGGCTATACGAGCGCCATCACGGAGTCGCGGTTAGAGAACCTACGTGTCGAGTATGGCATCCCGGCCAATGTGATTCTCGCCGTCCCCGGTGAGGGAGACTCATCTTTACACGCGCCAGAGGGATTCATCACGCTCTATGATGAGACTGTAAAAGTGTACATTTTCTAAGGCTTAAATCATTTATTTACGCTTTTATTTCTCGTTAAATTCTCTAATTAATAGCAATTTTGTGTTAATAAGTATTTTCGTGTCTTAGTGTGTAAATGTGTTTAAAAATATGTTTTTAGTGTGTTTTTATGTTTAATAGAATTTTTAGTAATTTTTAGAGTCATTTCGGTGTGTTAAATAAGTATCTAGTCTGTAAATAGTCAAAGCCGTAAAAGTAATGCAGTTATTTTATTTTGAGTTTTTGAGTGTTTGATAGTGTGTTTTAAGTTTGTAAATATATTCTATTATATTTTTAGTAATTTCTAAAAATATTTTCAAGTCATAAAAATTATATCTGTGTCAAATCGAAAGAGACTGAAAATTTTAGGAGTTTTATTTATTTTTAGGTGTATTAATGTAAAATAAATATTTAAATATTTTTGTAAATATTATGTTTGTAAAATAATTAATTTTAATGTTTTTGTGATTTTTAGATTTGAAATCTGGAGGAAAAACGGAGCAAAACGACACCAAAACGGATAAAATCGGACATCAAATGCATCAAAAATCTTTGAAAAATTCAGAATTCAAAAGGCAGAGGACACGTGGCATCATGGGAGCCGCTAGATTTATTGTCAAATCAATCTCAGCCGTCCGTGGAAGAGACGCGTATCAACGCGTCATCCGGTGCGTCAACGGAATCTCAGGTACAGTCCACATGTCACTTTCTGATTGGCGCGTACATTACACGCGCCCACAAAGCTACAGACGTGTCAGAGGGAATCTCAGACAGCTTGGAATCTCATGCGGTAGACTCTACATGTATATGTTTTTCTAGCCGTTAGATCAGATGAGGAAGACCAATCTGACGGTCCAAAATTGTGGTCCACTGGTCCCACCTGGGCCCATTCTCGAATGCCTCCGCCAGCCATTGGATCGTGCATTCAACGGGTCAGATTGCGCCTGTTTCGTGCTGCCCTGACCTGCGAGGCACAGGATCCCAAACTAAAATTCGCATATCGATGAGCAAATCTCAGCGTGGAAGTGGAGATAAAATCGGATTAAATGATCCGATTCTTCAAATAGTGAATTCCTTTCACTATAAATAGGGGCTCTCCCCCCTCATTCAAGAGACCTCAAGGCCTTCGGGCCTTCCTTCCCTTCTTCTCCAAATTTTTTCCTTTTTCTTCTTTTTATCTCTTTTTTATCTCTTAGGTTAAAAAAAAAATATATATATATATATATAATAAAATAATGCTTAAATTAGTGTAGAGAGTTTAGGTGAGGCAGAGAGATGATCTTGTATGCGTAATACTCTGGTATGGGTTTTAACTCTATATCTGTGTGTTAATGCTTATATTTTTGTAGAATAAATTATATCTTTATGTTTTCAATAATTATTGTTACTGTTGTTATGCTGCCAATTTTTACATAAATTCAGTCATACTTTCTTTATGTAATTTAATTGAGTTGCATAATTAATATTAATAATACTAAAGTCATGCTCATTTATTAAGTTGAGTTTCTGTTGCATTATAGACATAGACTGGCACAGTAAATGCTTGGTAATTCTTGATTTATTGTAGACAGAGGATGACATAGTGTATTCTTAAACCAATTAATAAGTTGAGATGCTACTGAAATTAACGCAATAATTTATTCCATAAAAATATATTAATTTTGATTTGTTATTATATTTTCTATCTTAGAATTATGTTAATTATAAATGAGTGACAATGGTTATAATTTTCATAATTAGTGCACCAAATCATTAGTGACAGATGATTATTTTGCTAGTTTTTATAGGAAAACCCTTACTGCATTATGGCTTGCTATATTGTCGATTTAGGTTGACCTATATAATTAGTAAAATGTGCTTGCAATTAATGAGATAAGATATAATAAATCAAATACTTTAGATAATTATTAATTAGAGTTAAAATTCAATATCAGTTGCAAAACATACAAGGGATTCTCAAAGCTTCACTATTTTAATTTTATGATTTAAATTTTGAATTGAATAAAATAAAAACCACAAAAATATTCATCTCATTTTATTTCTTTGCTTTCAAAAAGTGCTTGCCTCTTTGACCGTTTATTTTTATCAATCTCTCGAGTTACAAATTTTCACCTCCCTATGGATACGACAATCTTTCTATACTACATACGTCCGCCGTTTATTATTACAAAGAAGAATAAACATCATTTTGGGGTGTGTACCACTCTACGCCGAGTTCTTTAGGGCCGGGCTGCGTCTACCATTGCACCGCTTTCTCCGTCGGGCACTCAACGACTTTAACGTGTGCCCGGCTCAACTGAACCCGAACAGCTATAGGTCGCTGATCGGGATGTACATCCTATGGAAGTACCACCAAAGTATCGAGATGCCGCTGGAAGCCTTCAAACAAGTATTCAAGATGAAGAAGCTTCCTCGACAGTCCGGCTGGTACTACTTCACCGGCTTCAAGAAGGATTTTATCTTGGGCAACCCTGACTTAGACAAGTTATGGAAGTACGAGTGGTTCTACGCCAGGGGAAACTTTTTAGCTCAAGCCGGTGAAGCCGTCTCCGAGGATGAGCAAGTGCCGAGATCGTTTGAGCAGGGGCACGTTTGGACCAAGCATCCTTGGGCACCGAGCCGCGTAATAAAGGCCGTGGACGAGCTGTTCGAGAAGCTGGAACCGTCCTGGACAACAATCCTTCCTTCTAAGGAAGGACACTTTATCCAGTTACAGCTGGTTTAGGGAGTCTAGCAGCCTTCCCCGAGCTGTCCGTCCTGCCTGGGAGGCCAGGCAGGTTACAATTGCTCGTCCGAGTGCCGCGGACGTTCCAGAGCCAAGCACTTCCCGGTCCGGGTGGCCGATGAGGGAGCCTTCTACGTCCAATTCTGAGGACTCGTCCAGTGGCTCCTTCGATGCGGGGCCACCTGTAGCTGAAGAAGACCTCGAGGACGTGATTAGGTTCTTATACCCGTTTCGCCAACTTCGGATCGGAGGTCAGCCCAGAACTTTATTTTTAATCATCCCTTTTTATCCCGATCTCGCTTTGACTTTGCTCTTCCTTGCGCAGAAATGATGGCACCGACCTCCCATGCTGACAGGCGTGCCCAGATGGCAAATTTGAGGAAGGGCAAGGGCAAGGCTATCGACACAGGGAGAAAACGCAAGCGGACGCTGATGCCCGTGCTCCCAACCCACACTGGGCAGACCTCCTCATCAGTCCAAGTTCCACCACCTCCGCCACAGCCGACTAGGGCCTCGCCAGAGGTCGCTTTAGTAGACGAGGCCGCCAAAGGTTCTTCCGAGGACTTGCAGAGAAGGCGCCCGAACTACCGTGGTACGGTTCTTGAGCGCCTCAGAGACGCAGTTCCCCAGGATGACTTCTTCATGAACATCCGGGGTGAGGACTTCCAGAGTCTGTGCAACATGACCCTCCGAGCCACTACCTCTGTAAGTATCCGAGCTAATCAATAGTTCTCCTTGTAATATATTGCCAAGGACTGACGTCTTAATTTTTGCAGTCGAGTGCCATTGTGCATATGGTGCACTCCATCGGAATGAAGGAGATCCACAAGGAGAAAGAGATGCACAAAAAGACCCTCTTGAAGAAGGTGGACTCCGACAAGAAGCTCAATGAGAAGAACATTGAGCTAGACCAAGCCAAGGAGTCTCTCACACGATCTCAAGAGGAAGCTCGAAAGGCAAAGGTCGAGGCCGAGGATATGTCGAGGCTACTCAAAGAGGCAGAGGATAAAGCCGCACGGCTTGAGGGGCAGCTCGCAACCCTGCAAGCAGAACACCAGCAATTTGTGGCCGGGCTCCCCGACTACTTAGCCAGTGCGGTCAAGGAATTTAAAATATCCCCAGAGTATGCCGATCTCTACTACGATGGCATGACAGACCTCCGCAACCACCTGATAGAAAAGCACCCCGAGGCAGCGGGATTCGACTGGTCGGTCATCATTGAGCCAGACCAAGATGATGCCGAGCAACAGCGGGGTGTCGAGGGTGAGCTCGTCGTAGTGGAAGGTGACGACGATGGGGATGAGCAGGTCACCGAGAGAGGCAGGGACGAGGACGCGGCTGGGGACGAGACCCAGGCCGATTGAACTCTTTTTTCTTTTTTTTTTTGTATTCGGGTTCGGGAGGTGCCCGGTTTCCTTGTACCTCCCTGATAAATAAAGATTTCCCGTTTTGCCTTCATTGTTTTCTTACGTGCAGTTCTGTTTTATTTTACAGAACCAGCTATCTCGACAGCCATAAAGTTGGCTCAACTTTGCCTTGCTCGCTCAATTTATTCGAGCATGTAAGTTTGGTACCTCTGTTGTCGAGTTGTCTGAGCAGAGGTAAATGGCACCTTTGTTCTCAGTTAATCTGAGTAGTTATCTTTATATGCTTAGTTATCCAAGCAGGTTTAGGTTTCTGATCTCGGTCGGGCAGAATATAGACGGCGTATAACTACCCTTACCCTGTTGCCCCCCTAGACTTGTTTAAGTTTTAAAGAAACTGTACAAGTGTAGGAGTCGTCGGACATATATTGTGCCAAGCAACTTACCGGATCGTCTGTACGGTGACAGACCTAGGATCGGTATACCGACCAGCCCCCTAGCTCGGTATAATAAGGATGACTCTCCCTTGGTGGGAGTTAATGTCTTGTCCTCCGAGCTGGAGTCGTGGCATTTTGGATTTACTTTTCCTTTAAACACATTGCTCAGGTGGAATGATATTAGGAAAGTTGTGCTCTATTAATGTAATATATACATAGATTTTTCTAACCCTGTTCAGTAGGTCTAGTTACAAAAGAATTGTGGCCAGAGGTCAAAAAGAAGTCTGGCTCTGAATTTTAAGAATAGAATCTTTTTAAGAGCTCAGCATTCCATGGATGCCCGAGATGATTCCCCTCCGTATCGGTCAACCTATAAGTGCCTGGTCGTACGATACCTTCGACTCTAAACAGACCTTCCCATTTCGGACCAAAGGACCCGAGACCGGGTTGTTGAACCATGACCTTCTTCATCACCAAGTCACCAACTTTAAAGCTTCTTGGCTGAACTCTTTTGTTGTAATACCGAGCTACCACCTGGTTCCAAGCTGCGTTATGAATCGATGCTTGGTTTCTTTTTTCTTCAAGTAGATCGAGCTCGGTCAACATGAGCTCCGCATTCAGGGCCTCCTCGTATCGCTCAACCCTTAAGCTCAGTAATCCTACTTCGGCTGGAATGACAGCCTCTGCCTCGTAGACCAGGGAGAACGGTGTCTTGTCAGTCGCAGCTCGGGTAGTCGTCCGGTATGCCTAGAGCACTTGGGGTAGTTCGTCAATCCACGCACCCTTAAACCCCTCGAGTTTTTTCTTCAGGTTATCTTTGATTGTCCTGTTCACGGCCTCAACCTGGCCGTTACTCTGCGGATAGCTCGGGGAGGAGAAAACCTTCTTAATGCCGAGCTTCTCGCATAGATGACGTAGACCCGAGGAGTCAAACTGTTTGGCATTGTCAGTCACAATAGCGAGCGGGATTCCAAACCGGCAGATGATGTTTTTCCATACAAAGTTGGTACACTTGGCTTCGGTCATGTTGGTACAGGGTTCAACTTTGATCCACTTCGTCAAATAGTCTATGGCGACAATACAGTATCTAAATTGCAAGCGGGCCGGCGGGAGAGGTCCGATCAAGTCGATGACCCACTTTGCAAATGGCTATGCCGAGGTTACTGGTTTGAGAGGCTCGACATGTGAGCCTAGCATTCTAGCAAATTGCTGGCATTTGAGGCATTTTCGTACAAAGTTCCCGCAGTCTTGCTGCATGGTGGGCCAGTAGTATCCCTGCCGAAGGCACTTTTGGGCCAAGGAGCGTCCTACGGAATGATTGCCACATAGGCCTTCGTGAATCTCGCTCATTAGATATTCGGCCTCCTTGGGGTCCAAGCATCTTAAGCATGGCGTAGTGTAGCCTTGCCGGTATAACTTTCCTCCAATCATCGAATATCAGGCCGAGCTGTTACGTACTCGACGTGCCTTTTCTCGGTCGTCAGGTAACTCGGCTGTGGTCAGGTATCGGATGATCGGGTCCATCCAGGTACATGTCGGCTCCTCGGCCATGCTCATGACCTCCTTGACTATGCTTGGTTCGGGCAGTCTTTCGATGGGGACCGACGTCAAGTCACTTCCACCCAATCCGAAAGCTAGTCGGGCTAGGACGTCGGCTTCTGTGTTTTCAGACTGGAAGATCTGCTTAAAAGAATAGGACTTGAATTGCCCAAGCAGTTGTTTTGCTTCTTTTAAATATGCCACCATCGAGTCTGCCTGGGCCTGAAATTCTCTGGTGACTTGCTGCACCACTAGCATTGAGTCACTGTAGATGGTGAGGCGATCGACGCCGAGATCTCGGGCGATTCGTAGTCCGGCCAACAAAGCTTCATACTCCGCCTCGTTGTTAGAGGCCTTGAAGTCAAACCGGAGGGCATAGATGACCTTGTACCCGTCCGGGCTTGTTAGAATCAGCCCGGCTCCCGATCCGTCGACGTGTAGTTTCCAGTCTGGCTCCAGGGAAAGGTCTTGTTCATTGCAGCCAGCTGTATCAGGCTCTTCAATGGGTGACTTCTCGACTTGTGGAGTTGCCTTACCAGCTTCTGTAAATTCGGCAATGAAATCCGCGAGGACTTGAGCTTTTATTGCCGTTCTTGGCACAAAATGCACATCATATTGGCCCAGCTTAACCGACCACTTGGCCATTCGGCCCGATATCTCTGGGCTTTGCAAAACTTGCCGTAGTGGGAACTTGGTCGGGACCTTGATGGTGTGGCCTTGGTAATATGGCCGCAGCTTCTGGACCGATATTATTAAGGCGAAGGCTAGCTTCTCTAGCAATGGGTACCGCTCCTTGGCACCTTGGAATGCGTGGCTGGTATAATAAACTGGTCTCTGGATCCCGTCTTCGTCTCGAACCAAGACCGAGCTAACAGCTTTCTCTGACACGGCTAAATAGGCAGTTAAAACCTCACCGGGCAAAGGTTTGGACAAGAGCTGGGGGCGTAGCTAGGTAAGTTTTTAAGCTTTGAAAAGCTTCCTCACACTCCCTGCTCCACTCAAACCTCCCCTTAAGTGCCTTGAAAAAAGGGTGACACTTGTCGGTAGCCCAGGAAATAAATCTTGACAAAGCAGCCACCATGCTAGTAAGCCTTTGCACGTCCTTTACCGTCTGAGGAGAATGCATGTCGATAATTGCTTGGGCTTTCACCGGGTTGACCTCGATTCCTCGTTGATTGACTAAAATCCAAGGAACTTGCCCGAGCTAACGCCGAAAGCGCATTTCATCGGGTTGAGTTTCATCCCATATTCCCGGAGAATGTCCAAGCTAGCTCGGAGGTCGGCCATGTGGTCCTTCGCTTCGACAGATTTTACCAACATGTCATCCATGTAGACCTCCATAGTTTTCCCGATCAGCCGAGCAAACATCTTATTAACGAGGCATTGATAAGTAGCTCTGGCGTTCTTGAGGCCAAACGGCATTACAACGTAACAGTACAAGCCCTGGTCAGTAACGAACGAGGTTTTGACTTGGTCTTCCTCGGCCATTCTTATCTGATTGTACTCAGAGTATGCGTCCATAAAACTCAAAAGCTCGTGGCCAGTTGTGGCATCGACGAGCTGGTTTATCCGAGGAAGTGGGAAGTAGTCTTTCGGGCAGGCCTTGTTGAGATCGGTGTAGTCAATACAGACCTGCCATTTGCCGTTCGCCTTCTTGACGAGGACAACATTCGCTAACCATTCTGGGTATTTGACCTCTCGGATGAACCCAGCCTTTAGGAGTTTCTAGACTTCATCACTGATTGCAGCATATCTCTCCGGGTTAAAGGCCCTTCGTTTTTGTATCACCGGCCTGTGGCCAGGTTGGACGTTGAGCCGATGGCTGATGATGCTCGGATCAATGCCGGGCATGTCCTCATGGGACCATGCGAAAATGTCTCGGTATTCGGAAAGAAGGGATTCCAGATCGGCTCGGATCTCAGGTCGTAACTGTGATCCGAGTTGGACTGTGCGTTCAAGCCTTTCAGGGTCCAGGGAGAACGGCACTAAGTCTTCGACCGGGGTGCCCCTAACCTCTTCCTCCGACAACCTGGGGTCTAGGTCCGCCAGCATCTTTGGTGCCAGGTCGGTTGGGAGATCGGTCTCGCCGACCGAATAGACGGCCAGGACTCCATGTTGCTGAGCCGAGGCTGCTCGGACAGCGTTTACGTAGCAAGCCCGGGAGTCCGTCTGGGATGAGCTGATCACTCCAATGCCACCGTCGGTCGGGAACTTCATCGCCAAATGATACGTCGAAACAATGGCCTTCAATCCGTTCAGCGTCGGCCGGCCGATGATGATGTTGTACTGGGAGGGCTTGTCGACAACTAAAAAGTCGACTACCTGAGTGATCCTTGCAGCTCCTTCTCTGAAAGTTACAGGCAGACTGACCTTCCCGGTTGCCCGGACACATTCCCCTGTGAAGCCAAAGAGTGGGGTCCTGAACCGGGACTAATGGGGCGTTGCTTATCTTCAACCTGTCGAATGCTTGTTTGAAGAGGATGTCTGCCGAACTGCCGTTGTCGATTAAGACACGCCGTACTACATAGTTGGCGATGGACAGTTCGCATACCAAGGCATCGTTGTGAGGATGCATCAATCGATCCGCTTCCTCTTCAACGAAAGTGATCAGGGTGTCTTCTTGACAGCATATCTTGTTGATGTGCTCGGACACATTTATAAACTCACCCCGTTCGATCCGCCGAGCTTCTCTGACGTAAGATCGTCGCCCACTCGACGTGTCCCCAATAACAGGCCCATCGAATATCGTGTGAACAATATTCGGGGGATCCGAGGCGTTCCCACCGTCGGTCCTGGGTCGGTTCTATGCGTCTCGGCTCGACGAATCATTCCTTCCAGAAGCGGGCCTCGGGGTTATAACCTGCTCGATGAATTCCTGTAAAAGTCCTTCTTGGACCAGTCTTTCGATCTGGTCCTTCAACTGGATGCATTCCCAAGTAGTATGCCCCACATCCTTATGGAATTCGTAAAACTTCGACTGATTGCACTTCACCCTGCTCCCTCGGAGCTTGGGCGGTGGTGTTAGCAAACTCTTGTCACCAACCTAGGCGAGCACCTCATCGATGGTCGTCACCAAGGGTGTGTAGTTTTGAAACTTACTGGTTGGCCCCTTTGGCTTATCGGCTTTCTCCTTCTTCTATTTCTTGGCATGCTCGGCACTGCCCTGTTCCGATGCCTTTTTCTACTTCTTATGCTTCTTTGTTCCGCTCGGGCCAGCCTCTTCCCGGCGGCTCTTCATGTATTTGGCGGCGTCCGCATGTCTCTGGGCATACCCGAGCATTTGGGAAAACGTGCTCGGCTGCTCAAAGGCCAAGGACCAGGTCAGGCTTTTGTCTCGGAGGCCCCCTACAAAAATGTGTTTGAGGGTCTCGTCTTCGACGTGCTTGACCTCGAGAGCTGCCCGGGTAAACCGGTTAATGTAATCCCTGACGCTGTCATCTCCCTGCTTAACGGCATACAGGCAAGTTATTTCTTTTCTTCGCGTCTTAGTTGTGGAGAATACAGACGAGAAGGCATCGGCCAGATGCCGAAAAGAAGAAATTGACCCGGGTTCGAGTCGTCAGAACCACTGCCGGGCAAGGCCCGTAAGAGTGAGTAAGAAGGCTTTGCACATCGTCGCATCGCTGGCGTTCTGTAGTACCATGTGTCCCCGAAAGAGCTTGACATGCTCATCAGCATCAATGGTCCCATCATAAGACTTGATCTGCGGGACCTTGAACTTTGGTGGCATGGGTGCCCGCATTATGTTATCCCGGAAAAGGTGGGTCCTGAGCTCCTGTCTCATCTAGACCGAATCTACAATTCTGGATCTCGTCAATTTGTCACTGCAGTGCTCGAAACTGGCGGCTATTGGTGTCTTGAGGCAGTTCGACTCGATAGGGTACTCCGCCCTCAACACGGCCTCCAGCTCTAGCGTGGCGGTTTATGTTTATTCCTTGAGACCCGAGCCGGTCAAATACCGAGGCTTGGGAACCTTGTGGTGAAGGGGCACGGGCCGCTTGGCGTCCCATACGGCGTTCCTGAACTAGTCTATTGTCAGCCGAGATTCCTCTGGTGGATCTTGCAGACTGCTCGGATTGGCCTTCTTGTGGGTCGGCTGCACTTCGCTCAACCCGACCTCCGGCCTGGTCATCCTGGGCCGGGGGCGGTAGAGCTGGTGCAGCTTGCCGTTAAGCTTGTTGTGCGAGCTGCTAAGTCAGGATCCGCATCGCGTCTGTAAGTTCTCGGATCGAATCTTGGGCGGCTGGGGTATCCACCAGCTCTGCCCTGGCCGTACTTCCTTGCCCCCTGGACCAGGATCTCGCGGTCCGAGGACGGCCCCTGGGTCGGCCTGTGGCTGGTTGCCTATTTCTCGCCTCGCCCGACCCCTCCGGTCGAGCTGTCTCATCTCTAGCGTTACCTCGAGTTGTCATCTCGGGAGCCGGAGGTGATGTAGCTGAAGTTGGGATGAAGGCGTAGGGGCCCCCCTTCTAGCGCCAAAATGTTGATGCTTACCGTTGTCCGGCGTCGGATCGACACCCACGTGCGGCTGCGCACGTTCTGACCTCTTCTTAGGCTTGCCCCTGACCGGGAGTGTGTACCTGCAAGAGGGATGGTTCGGAGAATAGTGGGGTTAGTCAATAGACAAGGGCTCTCCGATGCTCAAGGCAGGTATTGCTCGGCAGAGGTCGGTAGCTAGTTAGGTGTCAAGAAGTCTCTCTCTAGAATGTCATAAATGCATCCTATTTATAGGCTACCACTTGGATCGGGTGCAAAATGGGTTTTGCCCATCACCCGGGTGTCACATCAAGGTGTGTCAGGCAGTAGGTAATAAGTGTCGCGCCCATCGCCCAAAGGATTGGACTCTATCAGACGGCAGCGCATTTGCCTGGTGTTGGCCTACAAGGGCGAGTAGTAGCCTATTTTTATGAGTAACGTGATCCGACCCGAGCTACCGTACATCCCAAGGTGGCAGCCTTTTTAGGGCGCGCCCTTGGATGCCTGAGAGGCACCTTGGGAAGAAGTATAAAGCGTCGGGGCCTGACAGTAAGCTCCCTGAGGTCTGTCGAGCTTAATTGCCGACCACCAAAATTAATGTCCTCGGTGGTGGCGCCGAGCTTACCCTCAACACCTTCATAATGTGTAATTTATAAAATTTCACGAAGGCATATAGTAAAAAAATAGCAAAATATTTTTTTTAGTGAGGTAAGATTAGAAGGAACTATTAGGCGCTCCCTAGGCCTAATGTGGCTCTGCCCTTAAACACACAAAGACATGCTAGGCCTCAAAGAAAAGGTTATTGGCAAACAATCAAATTCTGTATTTCCGTAAAATTTTAAAATAAAAATTGAAAACAAAGCATTTTCGAAGCTGTTTTCTTTCAAAAAAAAAAAACACATTTCCATGTTCAAAGATTATTTTCACATATAATTACAAAAAGCATATTTAAATCTAGAATTAGTCAATATAAAAATCGAAAGTAATTTTCAAACACTCATCGTAATCACACAAATTTATTGATTCAAGATTGGGAAAAAAAAAAAAACAGAGAGAGAGAGAGAGAGAGAGAGAAGGAAGCTGTGCCCATGGCATCCTTGCCCCGAGACTTGGGTGGGAAAAAAAAGCCACGAGACCGTTTTGGGCACCTGTTCCTTGTGCTAAAACGACACCCACAATACGAAAGGCAGAAAAATAACCTTTTTCTTTGATAAAATCAAACAGCAGTGCGGTAGAGCCCACAAGTGACACATGGCATGACAAAGTGCTTACCTGGTTGTCTTGAACTTTGGTCCCAACGCCGTTCTTAACAAGTTTTCTTGCCCTGAAAGAAAAGACAAGCCTCCAGTCCTCTACTATATCATAGTCCTAATAGTCCAGCACTAGGACGGACTGGAAAGTATATTTTCAATATTCTACGAGGATTCAATCAATTTAGATGGTTAAAAGGTTTTGTTATCGGGTCCCAATTTATTAAAAAAATTCTTTTAACTTTTAATGAAAAAGAATTGCAGGGGAGTAACTGGTACCGTAGTTGATTATTTCCTACCCCAGGGATAAAATACATGCTCAAGAATGTCCCTGACAATTTCCAAAATACCCTCTTCTTTGCATCCTGTTACAAACCTGACTGCGACAAATATATTCCTCCAGTGAGTACAGTGTTCTTGTGGTTGACTTTCCTCAGACTACTCAAGGGTGCACTAGGTTCAAAAAAATTAGTTAAGCTCAAAAATGATTGAGCAATCATATCTAGCATCTACATAGATTATAATTTTATTACTAATAAAATAATAAGTCTAATTTAAAAAATACGATGCATGTTAGATTGAAAGTTAAAATTTTATAAGCAGTAGAATTTTAACCACAAATGATTTAAAAAAAATTTTGATCAGGCATTTCTAACAAAACCCAGAATCAAAAGTCTACTCTACGAATTTTAATATCATACTAGGTCAAGGTCTTTTCAGAACCTTGTGATCTGTAGTTGGCCAAAACCATTTGCTGTTATGTGGTCCAAAAATCACGTACTTCAACATAAATGGCTACTAGCTGGCATTTGGTCATACCGAACAATGTTTATTAATGATACACACGAGGGAAAACTTGGTCAAGAAAAGGCCAAAAAAAAAACAAAAGCATTATACATAGCGTGGCATGCGGGGAAGGAACTAAAAACAAAGAGAAGTAACAGCTGAATAAAAACACAAAAGAATCATAAAAGTACAAAACCAACAAAAAAAAAATGAACTGGAAAAACATTATTAAAAGTAGGAAAGTAGGAAGCGTCTAAGGACTGGGTAGATTAGGTGGTAGTACAAAAAGAGCATCCCTCTTTCTTGAAAGCAAGATAAGTAGAATCAGGAATGCTGGGTCAAAATGGGCCCCTTTTGTATGACCATCTTTAGTTTAGTCTTGTGTCATTGGATAAGGGCTAGTACGTGCAAAGAGACAAGCCGTGGGATCCCTCTCTGATGTGTGTGTATATATATTTATACAATGCCCATACCAAAATGCATCTTTTGAGGTTTTATTTTATTTAATTTAATTTTTTTTTACTGTTTTTTCCCTTTAAAACAAGGGGTTCCAATTTCCAAATAAGAATCACCGAAAGCAAGCAAGGTTTTAGAGAAACAATCCTGCTTTTAAGTCACGTAGTAGAGACAGGAAAAAGGAAAGCAATGATACTAAATACATAGATGTGCAATATATGTAGACACAGCAGTTAGAGTAAGTATCATTTTTACATTATATCATGTGATCCATCTCCATTCAAAGAAATATGCTGCAAAATCCAAACTTATCAACCGAAATAGATGACTCCAAGCACTGACGGATCAATATTATGGTTAAAGCTACTTACACCATTTGGAGCAATCCTATTTAGCCCAATAGGTTATAACCTCACTGCTAACAAAACACTAAGACCTAGTCTAAAAAATACACTACATTGCTAGACCGGGACTTATATAATGAAAAAGATTTTTCATTAAAATTGGTAAATAAAGAGCTTAAATACAATTACTCTACTGTCCACCTTGTCAAATTTCTGAACATGCACGTTTCCATGCATACCGAAAGCCCCTTCTCACCCGCTTAATGGAAAAGGACATGATCTCTAAATCAAAATTTCAATACGACGAAAGAGATGGGCCAAAACAATCAAAGAAATCAAACAGAAATCTTTGCAGTTCGAAGAGTACCCCACTCATTCGACAGGAAAAATCATTGCAAAAATTTATATGTTTCTTGGGAGGATTACTAATGGATCAATCATGCTCTTAGGCTTGTTCTTCGCGTAGTTCAATTGGTCTAAACTTTTTAACACTTGCTACAGACTTTAGAGATTGGATGGTCAAAACCCAAAAGAAAAGAAAACAAACAGGAGGGCGTGGGGCCATAAAATGTGAATTTGTGGATGCAGCTCGTCGGCCACCGACTTGGGACGCAAACTTAGAAATTGAGCAGAAGGAAGAGTGACAATGAATAAGGTCGACCATAGTAAAATGACTTCCAAAATTGATATCTTATCAGCAGTGATTCCATGGAGTTGATGTAAAAAATGTACGATGGACCTAACTATTCCTGTCGTTTCCTTTATGTGGAAGCCGACATGATTGATGATCAGATTTTGGGGGCACAAGTCAAACTTTAATGGCTAAGGAAGATGATTGGATTAGGTTCTAGTAACCAGCTTAGAAAGGCAAGAGCATGCCAACGTCCACCTTTGCATAAGATTAGGGGCCCAACAAAGACACTGACCCTATTCTACCCCACAACGACAGGCGATATGGCCTCCTATTTCAATACATTTCGTTTTCCAATTAATAAAGGCCCCACATTGCACGCATGGCTCAAAAAAAATTTCAGGCCCAAATGCAACGATCTTAGTAGGATGATAGGAGACGTTTACACAAATTCAACGTATGTGTAGAAGCACAGATAAATTTTATACTATCTTGTTTTTAAGAAAAAAGAACTGTAAGGGCTTTCAGCAGCATAAAATATAGTATTAACAAATGTACTGATAACAGATTTTCATAATGGACCTCTCAATGCAAAAAATCACAGGGACTTCACCAAAAATTGGAGGACCACATAAATAGACTCCCTATCAGAGTTGAATATGACACTAACATATATAAGATTCCCCAATACACAAGGATAGTCTCAAGGAAATAACTAACGGAATTGATAAAAAAGTTATGCTTTAGACTTGACCAAAGAAGAAGGTGAAAGTAGTAATTAAGTTAAAAATAACATCATTCAGATTTTCCTCTCATATCGCCATCAACCCTCAATTGAACAGCTAAAATTGAGAATACATTTAATTCTCAATCGTTAAAAGGGAAAAAAGGAAGTATGACTACTCTTGAGAAAACTTATCTTGCGCAAGTTTCTGCACGTTCTTGCTATGCAAAATATAAGACTTGGAATCAAAGTTAGCAATAATCTCTGAAGGATTATAAACAAAAAGTACTCATATGGTTGTGAAATTAGGCAAAGAATGGAAACAAATGCCAGATGTATTCTACTTCTCCCACTGCAGTACTCCTATGAACTGGACATCTATCACTACAGATTATATATTTTGTATCTCCCACTGACCACAACAAAAGCAGTCAACTGACAAATTCTTTAGAAGTTAACAACTTTTGAAAAGTACTCTAATCAACAGTTGTTGAATTATATAGTCGATTTTTAAATGCATGGGGGAAGTGCTACTCATTGACTTGATGATAAATGTGAGTTAAGAAAAAGCTTTTTACGGTTCACTGTGATTTTGTTTTAACAATTGGCACTTATAATCACGTCCTTCACAAAACCTCCAATTGGAGAGAGTGGGAAGTGGGAACACACGGTGGACAAAGGAATACTGTTGTTCCTAGTAAGTTATTTTTTGCATTATTACCAGCGATAGCTGGTAGATTTTGGCTTACTAATGCAATGACTTTTTTCCCTCTGCTAAATGGGCATTTGAATATAGAAGTTGAACCAAGGGAGTTGATCCCTCTTATAGTTCCCAACAGGGTAACTAATCAAGAATCTCTACTTTATCACCACTAGAATACAAACTGAAAATTAGCAGAACTACAGCTAGAGTGCGAGACAAATAGTACACCGCTTGAAGTCATACCAGCCATGTATTGTAGCATTTCTGTTTGATTCTACTTTGGCAGAAGCAATGACCAAAAAGAAACAATTAAATTACAAGAAGTAGTCTCCTCTTGTGTATTAAGTGATTATAGGTTCTCTCATTAATCAGAAGCGAACAGAGTAAAACTAGCTTTTGAAAATAAGGCCTAGAACCTCTAAAACAGGCAGTTCACAGTCTGAACATTTAATAGCCACACAAAATAATTTTCCACAGTAAAACGTACGTAAGATATGTACGTTAACAAAAATATGAAGACAAACATTTGAAACACAACTTTTTTCCCATATGCAAATGTTGTTATGAAATAAGAAACACGTCAAGATAACTTAATTTTAGTTGGAAAAAAAAAAAGGAAGACATTTTTATGCTACAGAGAGACGACTTATGATATTGGATTAAAATAGAGAAGAAAAAAACTGAATATATATACATATATATATATGTATATGTATCTTGAGTCTTACCCCAAGGAAGAATAGGAAACTTCCACCTTTGTTCGGAAACTGTGATGACATATGAAGCTACCTGCAAAATGATTGAAAACAAAAATAAAAAGAGAAGTAGGAAGAAAAAGAAAAAAGAAAATAAATATTCATCAAAATACCAAGGTTGAGGCAGCAAGAGAACAGGGAGAACAATGTCCATTTGACATCTTCTCCTTTTCATAAAGGAGATCCATAATGTCCATGCATGCTTCAAAGTTCACCAAGTCTCCAACTTTTGCAACTTCCCTGAACTCAAAAATACAGAAGAAAAGATGTAGGTAAATGAAACTAGCATTACCTACAAACAAACAAACAAATCAATTACGTTCCTTCCACTCTTGAAATTTTACAGCAAGATAACACGAAAATGGACTGTACTTAAGCTGAACCAAAAGTTCTTCAAGGAGTACAAATGTAATATGTTGGAAAAATAGTACGCAGCAAAATTTTAAAATTTTTTATATCAGAGCATTTTTCAAAACACAAGTTTGACATACTATATACATAAATTAATCAGATCTTACTAACCTTTGAATGCTGAAGAACTCCTGCAATCCGTGAAGAAAAGTAACGTTCCAGAAGAGCCTCAACAACTAGTCTTCATTGCTATTCTCTATTTACGATCGAAGTGAGTGGGCTCACGTCGTTCAGCTTTTTCGAGGTGACTCTTCTTCCAACCAATTAAGAAATACCCAAAGCTATAATTTGTGATTTGTGAATAATAGTTGTCTAGGGAGTTTCAGAGTCTCACTGACAGAGTCTCACTCTAAATTTCTCAACTGATCTGAATAAAAAAGAGACTCACTCCCTCTTTATAGAGGTTGGACCCATGAGTCAATCCTTATTAGATAAGGCACTCAAAAATTCGAATTAGAATCAAATAATAATCAATATATGATAAAATATAGGTGAAAAACGCGTTATCCTTTTATCGCCCTATCGGCAAGCTGAACTGGCAGATCGGCCTGCCGAACCTCCTCAATCGGCAGGCCGAACTTAAAGATCGGCCTGCCGAACCTCCGATAAAAGTTCCCTGCGAATCTTTATTTCTCGCCTGAGATTTTGGGATAAAGCCTCAGTTTTAATTCAAATAACCCAAATGAGAAGTTATCTGATTAAAACAATCATATCTAGATAATCTCTAGGAAAATAAATATTCCTAATAATTCAATAAGTTTATCTTGAATTAATTCAAAACTAATCCAACCTATAAACAGACATGAATTATCTAATCCCGATAATTCAACAAGTTTATCTTGAATTGATTTTATCACAAAATTAATTCAATCGATAAATAAACATGAATTATCTAATTTTACCAAATTTTAGCTAATTTAATAAATCTGACATAAGTCACCAATTATTAGAAAAACACACCGTATCGTTATAGGATTTTTGTGAGCTAGCAAAGGGGACCAAATAGACCTATATAGTTCAAGCTCCTAATAATTATGAAAACCAATATCCTAGATATACATTTCATAATTATCAACTCCAACGCTACTCCACTGAAAGCTTAAAGCTGCACTCTTGAACTGTATAGAATTACAAAGCCCGTATAGTTAAGTCTCAATGACATATCATAATATATAGTATCCCCATAGGATTATCCATAATCAGCTTAAGGACAAGTTCTGTCTTACCTTCTCGATTATTTTTATCTTACGTTCCATTATTGCACTATCGGAAAACTTACCATCCAAAGACAATATACCATTCAATTACACTTATGTATCTAAATGCTTGAGCGCTCTAGTTTACGCATATAAGAGGATATTGCTACTCCTAAAGAGGAGTTTTGGATTCTATATCTATAAATAACAGGTTTACACTATCACGAGTCATGCCTCCAACGTACTGGCATGCGTACCACTATTAAAATGTGGATGTCACCTTTTGGTACATCAAAAGACATAAGTCAGACAATGGGCCTACTATTCATCTCAGGATTAAAATACAATACAAATGATTATCAAAAGTGAATCAATTTGCTAAGACAAAATTATTAATCTAAATCAATTCTCTTTATGTCATGATCTAACACATCGTTACCTATGACAATGTGCCAATGTTTCAATTCACGGAGTCCACCTTCGATGGTTATGACAAACCATCTCCCGCTAGGGATATAGACAACATAACAATCTTTTCATGAATAAAACGCTCAACTTTAGTCCCTCGATTACGGATCTTATGATTTAGACCGTCACCTTAAGAATCGTGTCTTTCGCATAATCTGTCCATCAGCCCAATTCTTAAAGGTTTAAATCGACAGTCTTAGACTTTCATTTGCTTAACATACATTCAACAAATATGGACGTAAAGATGACAAAATTTGGTATATGAATAATAAATAAATTCTTTATTGATAAAAATGTCTCCAAAAACTTATTATATTTTCAATTCTTAAAGCATACACGTCTAAAATAATATTTTCCACACCAATCTCAAAACGCTAGACCTTCGAGAAAATAGACAAGTTTGTATCATCTCAATGGCATCATAGTAGAGCCAAACTTTTCATCCTTCATGAGATATACCTACAGCAAAAACACCTCTTATCTCCCAAAGAACTTCCTCTCTTTTTTTCCCAACTATACAAAAATATTCGATCAAATCATTAAAATGATAAAGCTTACTGCTTCCAAGAAATCTCGATTTGCAAAATGCTGCTCCTTGATAGCCTTATCTCCCAAAGACTTCAAGGACTTGATGGACAGTGGACGAGAATTGTGTATCTAGAAATCATGACTAATATAGTGTTAAAATAGATGCCAGAGAAATATTCGGGAAAAAAACAAGTCCATATTGCTAAATCTTAAGATCCTACTTTGCTTGAGATCCATATAGACGCAAGGGCAAATAACTGTAAATTGCTCTCCCTCACAGGATGCAAAAGTCAGTTCGTAGTGATATTGTACACTTCAAACCTACATAAGCACAACACATTGCTCTACTAACATTAGAAGAGCATAAAATAACCTAAACAAAATACTATCAAACAACCACAATATAAATATATATATATAATAAAAAAATATAAAAATCAAGAAGTTCCTTAACACTGCGAACAATGCATTATCTAATTAAAGTCTTTCTTACAATTTGACATGATTATCTCAGCAAAGAAAAAAAAGACAGAATTATTTTTTTGTTTATCTGATCTTATATTCCGTTTCTACTAAGAAATACGCTTCCAAAGCATAGAAATCTACAAGAGAGTAGCTCAATAGATTCATATAAGTAACAATTGACTGGCCTTATGAACACAATAGATGCGGGATTGGTAGATAATTCATATCAGCAAACAAATTTATTGAAACATTTTTTTTTTTTTGTGGTATTTAACAAGGAATTGTAGATTCTTCAGAAACAAAAAGAGAGAAAAATGAATTTGAAAAAGAGTCGAAACATTACCTGGACAAGTAAGGGTAGAGTCTATACGAGAAGAACGATAACGCTGTGTATTTGACTATTGGACTGACTTCCAGACGCTTCATTTCGCAATCCAGATTGCTCAAACGCAAATGAACACAATTAAACGAAGAAAGAAGGAAAAATGAAAAATTAATTCGAAGAATTTCCATTGATTATGCCAAACAACGCAGATATCAGAGGCTTACATGAGCAGATTCGAAGCTTGTTCGTTTCTCATTTTTTCTCTGTTGCGGAATAGCGAAAAATTGAAGGCTAAATTGTGGGAGTTTTTGAATTTCATTTGCCAAATTAAAGGCCCCCTCAGTTCTAGTCTTATTGTTGATGAAATCAAAATATTCGTAAATTTTAATTTGGACCTTACAATTTGAAAATTACTTCCAATGACACCTCAGTCTTGATAAAACTGAAGAATGATTTTCATGATTTTGGCACATTGCAATTATAAAGAACGTTATATTAGTACTCCACCTTTTGAATTACATTAGAAAGGTAACTCATGGTTTTAAAAAAGGTTAACTGTAACTATAGAAAATACTTTTTAGTTTTAATTATTTTTTAATTTTTTTTAAAATTTTTTGAAATTACAAAAGTATCCTTTAAACTTTGAATTCTTTTTTTTTTTAAATTTTATCTCTCGTAGAACTTTTAAATAAAAAAATAAAAATGAGACAAAGATATACTTAATTGGAGCAACTTTGTTTCTTTTCTTCTAAAAATACTATTTAAAAAACCATAAAGCTTAACATCTTTTTTTTTTTTGACATTTGATATTTTTTTTAATATTTGTTTTATATTTTTAAATCTATAAAATATTGTTCATAACTATTGAAGAGTAATTATGTTGTTTTTCTTAATTTTGAATTAAGTTTTTTAGATTCAAAATATACGTTTTTAGTTTCGACAAACAACTAAACAATTTAAAAAATAGTTAAAACTACTCATTTTTTTGTATAATTTACAAAATTAATTTAACATTCATTAATAAAAAAGCAAGTTGCACATTTATGTGAGCTCATGATACATGGCCCAACAACAATAGTTTAAAATTTTTTTGATTTAGTAGAACTTCTCTTTTTCACACTGCTAGATGTACAAAACCATGAGAATCTACTCTACCCTAAAAATGCTCAAAGGTAACTATGATCCCAATAATGATGATGAAGTGTCGTTTTGATTAAGAGTTGTTTCCCATTGTTTATTGATGTCTGATATAGGATTCATGAAAAATGGGTGATAATAAACATTTATTGTCTACAATGTGATTATGCTAATTAAGCTTATGTTGTTATTTTGACATTTATTCAAGTTGTAAATGTTGGGAAAATTGGTTCGATAATGCAATGGAATGTTAAAATTTTTTAATTAATCACCAGAAAACTAAAACATGATGCTATAAACAATAAATTGAATCTAATTTAATGTACCAGCTAGAGACTAAAAATAACACTTCTGCTTAAACAATTCTTCAAGAACGAATCTCTACCGTTAGATCTTCAATGCTATCTTTTCCTTCAGATTGTTGTGTGTGTGGACACAACTCAGCAAATCTCCATCGTAGCTCCACTCTTTCCAACTAGACTATGTGTTAGAGGAACTATAAACACTAAAGGGAAGTGATCAATGCTCTACTCTTTGAAATTTACACCATAGAGTCTAAGAATAAATGAAAACCCTAAGTCTCTATTTATAGAATGAGAAGGAGAGAGTCAGAAGTCTATCAAGACAAGGAGAGAATATTTCTCCCTCTCCTCCATCTATAGTTGGCACCATCCCCTTAGCTAGGAATTCAATTTTCAGTCAACCATAGTGTAAGGATTTGTGATTATCTACATCACCTAAATAAATCGAATTCAAACAATTCCAATTTAAATTAGAATTATATTATTTAAAATAATAATCTAATTTAAATCATTGTGAATAATTGTCCATTATACATTATTCAAATTTAACTAGGATTTAAATTAATTGTTCAAATATAAAATTAAAATAATTAATTATCTAAAAACCCAATTACCAATTTGAATAATTATTTTCCTGAATTAATTAAATAATTGATTCTTCCAAAAAGCATATATAGGCACCAATATCTAGTAGGCATGTGCCTACTAGCATTCCGATCTAGGATTGTGACCCACGTATCCTATCACGCCTAGTGGCCTAACTAACGTATACTTTTGTCTTACACGTGATAATTTATATTTGCCCGATCTATCATAAAGGAATTAATGAGCTAGCATTGGGACCAAATTAACATATATTATCAAGCTCCAATAATAACACATAAATTAATCTCTAATTAATTATTCATTTAATGTCAGTGTCACTCCACTATAAACCCGAAGCTGCACTCTTTATAATATACTGTATTACAAGACTCTTGTGAATAAGTATTGTTCATGACCTCTTATATTATGTGTATTCCCATAAGTTTTGCTATAATCGATGAAGCACTTAATTCTGTTTTATCTTTCGATTATTTTATCTCAAAGCTCTATTATTTCACTATTGAAAAGTCACTTCTTTAATAACACATAAAAAATATCATTCGATCACCATATATATCCGAATGACCAAGACCTTGTTATATCTTCCAATGCTTGAATAATGCCTTTGTGTAATGCTCCCCTTACAGGCACTATAGGAGACGTTGCTTTTACCGTTAAACTTAATAATTACCGATAAGAAGTTCAAAACAAATAACAACACCTAGAGAAATATCGCGGGAACACTTGCATAATTTTTTTTAAAAAAAAACTACTTACTAGATCTGCTTCTCTCACCTTGATTAGCTTGATGGAACACCTAAAGTATTCAGCTAACCGACCACCTGCAAAAAAAACTTAGTTTATAAAAACAAATATTTAACAAATACTAACTCACACATATAATGCAAGCACTCTTAATTTTTATAAAACAAATAATTAATTAAGACTAAATACGAAGAAATCTAATGTATAGCATATCCTTTAACAAATAACCTAAGAAACTAAAATTCTAAAATGCAAATTACATTCAACAAAACATAAGTTCAAATGAACTTATCACAAATAGAACTGAGTCTCAAACAAATAAAATACGAAACATAATATATTATATTTTGTTTGAGTTTAAATTTCTTTCATGACAGAACTCCACTTCCAATCCAACATTACTTGCACACACGCCCATCCTTGTCCTCCATCCTAGTTAACCTACATCTCATCCTTATTTACAACATGATATAAACTAAGTAAACCTAGGCTTAGTAAGTACACATTCCTATCTCATAACATAAAACATTTCATAAAAATCATTATATAATATCATAATCATAATTATAGTTGTTGATGCTTACCAGAGTTTCATAGCGGATCAACACCACATGCGGCTGCGCACGGTGCTTAGCTCTTCCCTGTTCGTCTCTGCATGATCGAGTAGACCTGCAACAAGAGGAAGGACGCTTCGGAGTCGAGGAAAGGACAAATCAAGCAACAGACAAGGGCTCTCCGATGCTCAAGGCAGGAGTTACTCAGCAGAGAATGGGAACTTGTTAGGTAGGAAGGAGCATGCTTATCAGAATGCAATAAATGCATTCTATATATAGGCTACTACTTGGACTGGGTGTTAGGTGGGTTTTTGCCTACAACCTGAGTGTCACATCAAGGCGTGTCAGATGGTAGGAGACAAGTGTCATGCCTCTCTGTCGATGGATTGCTTCCCATTCGATGGTGAGTTGTTTGCCATCTGTTAGCCACTGATGGCGAGTAGCAGCCCACTTTCAAGTGAGAAGGATCCGACCCAAGCTGAGACCGAGTCGACTTCCATAGAGGTGGGCATAGAAGGATTGTCCTTAGAACAGGATGGGGCTATCCGGCTGGCAGAAATATTGAGGGTCGATGCTACAACAATCCCCGAACAAGAACTCCTCAACCTGCTAGATGAGGAGCGCCCAGTGAGACCATGTAGGGGCGAGAATCCCTACCTCAAGGTGGCCACCACCGGCACGTCCTAAGTTACGACCCAAGAGTTGGCTGAGCTAGAGGCAGCTGCTGATGTACCAAGCACCTCCGGTTGAGAATTCAGGGCCCTTGTCCAGGTCATGGGCAAGGTAACTGTGGACATATTTGATGAGGAAGCTATCGAAAAAGGCGAGCCGGTGATGAGCACCGCTGAAGAAGAGGACAAAAGGGTCGTAGTCACTCGAGTCTGAGGAGTGGCTGCTTATCAAGTAACCCAGCCTGGGCAAACATCAGAGGTAGCCTATACTAGTGCAATGACAGAATCTCAGCTCTAGGATCTACGTGCTGAGTTTAACATCCTAAACGATGTCATCCTCATCGCGCTCGAGGAGAGTGACTCACCCTTGACTCCGCCTGAGGCATGTATAACGTTGTATGCGGAGTTTTTTAGGACTAGGTTGCACTTGTCATTCCATCCATTCCTCCGCCAAGCACTTAATGACTTGAATGTGTGCCCGGCTCAGCTTAACCGAACAGCTACAGGTCGTTGATCGGGATGTATATGTTATAGAAGTACCACCAGGCTACCGAGATGCCATGGGAGGCATTCAAATAGGTTTATAAAATGAAGAAGCTTCCTCGATAGTTTAACTGGTATTACGTCACCGGCTTTAGGAAGGACTTCATTTTAGGCAACCCCGACTTGGACAAGCTTTGGAATTACTAGTGGTTCTACATCAGGGGAAATTTTTTAGCCCAAACCGGTGAGGCCGTCCCTACAGATCAGCGTGTCCCAAGGACATTTTAACAAGGGACATATGGTCTAAGAGGCCGTGGGCACTAAGCCACATCATCAGCTTGGTCAAAGACCTGTTTGAGAAGCCAAAAGTGACAAGACAACGTCGTTCCTACTTGGGAAGGAGACCTTCTCCCGTTACGACTAGTTCATGGAATCTAGCAAAAACAATCCCCTTTCCAACACCTAACCTGCCCGATCAGCCGGGCAGGTGATAGTCGCAAGGCCGAGTGCCGCAGTTATACCGGGGCTGAGAACTTCTAGATCCAGGTGGCTGATGAGGGAGCCATCATCGTCCAAGATCAAGGACTCATTGAGTGGCTCTTTCGACGCTGGGACACTCATGGTAGACGAGGACCTCGAGGACATTATTCAGTTCCTATGCCTACCTAGCCAGCTCTGGATTGGAGGTTAGCTTTGGGTTTTTTTTTTGGCTGAGCTTATCCTAACTTGGGAGGATTCTCTTGCTTTTGTAGATTTGTCTTCCCGACCAAGGAACACAGAAGAGAGGTGTGCCCTCATGGAGAACCTTCACAAACAGAAAGGGAAGGCTGCAGTGGTCAAGAAGAAATGGAAGAAGACACTAAGACCGAAAGTGCCGGTACGGTCGGAGTAGCCACCGAGGTCCGAGCGACCATCCAGTTTAGTCCAAGTGCCCCCACCCCCACCGACGAGGACTAGGGCTTCGTCGGGTGAGACCCAACCTCCTGCTGTCGCTACAACCGTGGTGCCTCCCTCAGAGACCCTCCAAGGAGGAAAGTTAACTACTGCCGCCACATCCTCGAGCACTTCGGGGATGTGGTGCCTGATGAATCTTTCCTATAGAACCTCCAGGTAGAGGATTTCGAGGGCTTATCCAACGCTGCCTTCTACTCCGCCACCAAGATGAGTGATTATCCCACCCTGAGCTTCCTTTCTTTTTAACTTTTTTCCTCGTATGTGATTTAAGTTATGTTTTCCCTAGACATGCGCCTTCTTGGACATGGCCTGTTGGAAAAATAGAATGCAGCAAAATTTTAGAAATTTAATATCAGAGTATTTTCCAAAACAAAAGTTTGACACGCTATATGCATAAATTAACCAGATCTTATTAACCTTTGTGTGCCAAAAAGCTCCTGTAATCAGTGAAGAGAAGTAAAGTTCCTAAAGAGCCTCAATCAACTGGTCTTCATTGCTATTCTCTTTCCACAATCAGAGTGAGTACGGGCTCACACATACAGCTCTTCCACTAGGTGACTCTCCTTCCAACCAATCAAGAGAACCCAAAGCAAGTGTTCGTGATTTGTGAACAAAAGCTCTCAGTGAGTTTTAGATTCTCACCAGTAGAGTATCATTCTTAATCTCTCAATTGATCTGAATAACTCTTAAGACTTATTCCCTATTTATAAAGGTTGGGTCTAGGGTTAGTCCTTATCAGATTAGGTCTCAAAAATTCAGATCAGAATCAAATTCAGATCAATATTTGACAAAATCCGTGCAAAAACGCGTGATCTTATCCTTCACTTATCTGGAAGCCGAACTGCATAATCGACAGGCTGAACTCGCCCCCGAACTGTCGAAAAAATATCTCAGCAAATTTTTTATTTTCCACCCGAGATTCTATAGGATAAAGTCTTAGTTTTAATTCAAATAACCCAATAGAGAAGTTATCTAATCAAAAAAACTTTATCTAGATAATCTCTAGGAAAATAAATAAATTCTTAATAATTCTACAAGTTTATCTTGATCTAATTTATTCACAAATCAAATCAACCGATAAACAGACAAGAATTATCCGATCCCAATAATTCAACAAGTTTATCTTGAATTAATTTATCACAAAATTAATTCATCTGATAAACAAACATGAATTATCTGATTCTTTCAAATTTTAACCAATCTGATAAATCTAACATAAGTCACCAATTATTGAAAAAAGCACGCCATATCGTTACAGGATGTTGTGAGCTAGCAAAAGGGACCAAATGGACCTATATAGTTCAAGCTCTCGGTAATTATGAAACCCAATATCCTAGATATACATTTCATAATTATAAACTTCAACACTACTCTACTAAAAGCTTGAAGCTACACTCTCGAACTACATAGAATTATGAAGCCTATATAGTTAAGTCTCCATGACATATCATAACATATCATATCCCCATAGGATTATCCATAACCGGCTTAAGGACAAGTTCTGTCTTACCTTCCCGATTATTTTTATCTTACGTTCCATTATCTCACCATCGAAAAACTTACCATCCAAAGACGGTATACCATTTAGTTACACCTATGTATCCAAATGGTTGAGCACTCTAGTTTTTCAATTACAGGATAACGCATATAAGAGGATATCACTACTCTTAAAGAGGAGCTATGGATTCTATCTCTATGAATAACTAGTCTACATTATCAAGAATCATGCCTCCAACGTACCGGCATGCATACCACTATTAAGATGTGGGTGTCACCCTTTGGTACATCAAAAGACACAAGTCAAGACAATGGGCCCACTGTTCATCTCAAGATTAAGATACAATACAAATGATTGTCTAAAGTGAATCGATTTACCGAGACAGAATTATTAATCCAAATCAATTCACTTTATGTCCCGATCGAACAAATCGTCACCAATAAAAACATGCCAATGTTTCTATTCATAGAGTCCACCTCCTATGGTCAAGACAAACCATCTCCCAAAAGGGATATAGACAACATAACAATCTTTACATGAATAAAGCACCAAACTTTATTCCCTCGATTACGGATCTTATAATTTAGACCGTCGCCTTAAGAATTGTATCTTTCGTATAATCTGTCCATCATATGTCCAATTCTTAAAGGTTCAGACAGACAGTCTCAGACTATTGTTTGCTTAATATATATTCAACAAATATGAACGTAAAGAGTGTTGGAAAAAATAGTATGCAGCAAAATTTTAAAAATTTTATGTCAGAGTATTTTTCAAAACACAAGTTTGACATGCTATATGCATAAATTAACCAGATCTTACTAACCTTTGTGTGCCGAAAAGCTCCTACAATTAGTGAAGAGAAATAACGTTCTAGCAGAGCCTTAACCAACTGGCCTTTTTTGCTAGTCTCTATCCACGATCGGAGTGAGTGTGGGCTCACACGTATAGCTCTTCTACTAGGTGACTCTCCTTCCAACCAATTGAGAGAACCTAAAGCAAGTGTTCATGATTTGTGAACAAGAGCTCTCAGGGAGTTTTTAGATTCTCACCAGCTGAGTATCACTCTTAATCTCTCAATTGATCTAAGTAACTTATGTGACTTACTCCCTATTTATAGAGGTTGGGTCTAGGGTTAGTCCTTATCAGATTAGGTCTCAAAAATTTAGATCAGAATCAAATTTGGATCAATATCTAATAAGATCCACATAAAAATGCGTAACCTTATCCTTCGCTCATTGGTACGCCGAACAGGCCCATTAGCAGGCCGAACTGTCGAATAAAAATCTTAGTGAATCTTTTATTTTCCATCCGAGATTCTATAGGATAAAGTCTCAGTTTTAATTCAAATAACCCACTAGAGAAGTTATCTAATCAAAACAACTTTATCTAGATAATCTCTAGGAAAATAAATGAATTCCCAATAATTCTACAAGTTTATCTTGTTCTAATTTATCCAAAAATTAAATCAACCGATAAACAGACAAGAATTATCCAATCCCAATAATTCAACAAGTTTATCTTGAATCAATTTTATCACAAAATTAATTCAACTGATAAACAGACATCAGTTATTTAATTCTTCCAAATTTCAACACATCTAATAAATCCGACATAAGTTACCAATTATTAGAAAAGCACACCGTATCGTTACAGGATGTTGTGAGCTAGCAAAGGGGACCAAATGGACCTATATAGTTCAAGCTCCTGATAATTATAAAACCCAATATCCTAGATATACATTTCCTAATTATCAACTCCAACGCTACTCCACTAAAAGCTTGGAGATACACTCTTGAACTACATAGAATTACGAAGCCGTATAGCTAAGTCTCCATGACATATCATAGTGTATCGTATCCCTATATGATTATCCATAATCGGCTAAAGGACAAGTTCTTGCCTTCCTGATTATTTTTATCTTACGTTCCATTATCTCAACATTGGAAAACTTACCATCCGAAGACAGTATACTATTTAGTTACTCTTATGTATCCAAATGGTTGAGCACTCCAGTTTTTCAATTATAGGATAACGCATATAAGAGGACATCATTACTCCTAAAGAGGAGCTATGGATTCCATGTCTATGAATAACAGGTTTATGCTATCAAGAGTCATGCCTCCAACATACCGGCATGCATACCTCTATTAAGATGTGGGTGTCACCTTTTAGTACATCAAAAGACACAAGTCAAAACAATGGGCCAACTATTCATCTCAGGATTAAGATACAATACAAATGATTGTCTAAAGTGAATCAATTTGCCAAGACAGAATTATTAATCGAAATCAATTCACTTTATGTCCCGATCCAACACATCGTCACCTATGACAACGTGCCAATGTTTCTATTCACGGAGTCCACCTCCAATGGTCAAGACAAACCATCTACCATTAGGGATATAGACAACATAACAATCTTTACATGAATAAGGTGCCCAACTTTATTTGCTCGATTGCAGATCTTATGATTTAGACCGTCACTTTGAGAATTGTGTCTTCTGTATAATTTGTCTATTACATGCCCAATTCTTAAAGGTTTAGACTAACAGTCTCAGACTTTTGTTTGCTTAACAAACATTCAACAAATATGAATGTAAAGAGGACAAGATTTGGTATATAAATAATAAACAAATTCTATATTGATAAAAATGTCTTCAAAAACTTATTACATTTTTAGTCCTTAGGGCATACATGTCTAATAATCTCCCACTTGCACTAAGTGAGTAAATATGACAAATCTCGCATCCCCATAGCTTCCACATGCCTCTCGAAGACTCTCCCAGTAAGTGTCTTCGTAAATGGATCAGCCAAATTGTCCTCTGACGTAATCTTGCACGCCGTGACATGCACGCCCTCAACGAAGTCCTTTATCACATGATACTTCTGATCAATATGCTTACTCTTCTTGTGAAATCTTGGTTCCTTGACATTAGCTACCACTGCACTGTTATCACAGTACAGTGATATCGCCTTATCCATACCAGGAACTACCTCAAGATCCCCAAGGAACTTGCGGAGCCACACTGCTTCTTTCGAAGCATCACTTGCTGCCACATACTCGGCCTCCATCGTTGAATCCAAAGTACAATCTTGCTTGGCACTTCTCCAACTGATGGCACCGCCGCACAAAGTAAATACAAAACCTGAAGTCAATTTCCTAGAATCCAGACAGGATTGAAAATCCGAGTCAGTATATCCTAGAGAAGTCAAGTCCTCACCCTAAATATAGAAGCATATACCCTCGAGTCCTTCTAGGTACTTGAAAATATGCTATACCGCAACCCAATAGTTCGGTCCTAGATCTGCCTAAAATCGACTTACAATCCCGACCGTATAACTAATATCCAGTCGTGTGCAAAGCATGGCATACATGAGACTACCCACTGCCGAAGCATAGGGCACCTTCTTTATGTATTCTTTTTCTTTATAAGACTTTGGAGAGTCTTTTTTAGAAAGAGTAATTCCAGACCTAGATGGTTGCCCACCTTTCTTAGATCCTGCATTGTAAACCTCCTGAGAATTTTATCTATGTAGCCGGCCTAGGACAAAGCTATTATTTTATTCCTCCTATCTCGAAAGATCTGGATATCAAGAATAAAATTAGCCTCTCCCAAGTCCTTCATGTCAAATTGCTTGGTCAACCATAATTTGACTGATGACAATGCCCCAATGTCATTGCCAATTAGCAGATGTCATCTACATAGAGCAGTAGAAAAACCACCTTCCCATCCTTTATGTGTTTATAAACACATGGCTCATCCACATTTTGTGAAGAACCCATAAGTCTTGATCACCTTATCAAATCTTATATTCTAAGAACGAGAAGCCTGCTTAAGTCCATAAATTGACTTTAGCAGCCTATAAACCTTAACCTCTTGACCCGTGACCTTAAACTTGTATGGTTGTTCCATATAAATGGCACTCATCAAGATAGCCATTCAGAAAAGCCGTCATGACATCCATCTGCCAAATCTCATAGTCGAGAGCGGACAGTTATGGACAAGAGAATCTGGATGGACTTAAGCACTGGCTACAAGTGAAAAGGTTTCCTCATAATTGATTCCTTCCTTTGCGTATAACCCTTAGCTACCAGTCTAGCCTTAATGGTTTCGACCTTTCCATCTACTCCTCTTTTCCTCTTGTAGATCCACTTACACCTTATGGGTCTTACCCCTTCGAAAAGATCCACAAGCTCCCAGACCTGATTAGTCTCTATAGACTTCATCTCAATGTTCATGGCCTCTGTCCAGAGTTTTGAATCAACATCCTCCATAGCTTCTGCGTAAGTATAAAGATCCCTGTCATGTTCATCCGGTTCAGCCAAAAAGACCTCTCCATTGAACATATACCTCTCAGGTTGACACCTGATCCTCCCACTACGCCAAAGCCCCTTAGGTTGTTGTTCAGGTTCGTTTGGTTTTTCTACGCTGATCGAAACGGTTTCATTCGGAACCTCCGGAGTGATCGGATCACTCCTTAACTCCTCAAGCACTACTTTGCTTTGAGGTTTAAAGTCATCCATGTAACTCTCCTCACCATGTAACTCTCCTCAAGGAAAGTTGCATTAGTTGAAACCATGACTTTATTTTCCTTTGGGTTATAAAAATAACCCCCTTTAGTCCCTTTTGGATATCTTACAAACATGCAAACTTTCGAACATGCTTCTAACTTATTCGGATCCTTAAACAGGACATGAGCCGGACATCCCCATATGCGAATATGGTTTAAGGATGTCTTCCTGCTCGTCCACAACTCGTGAGGAGTTTTAGGGACCGATTTTGAAGGCACATCGTTCAAAAGATAACATGCGGTTTGTAGTGCATATCTCCAAAAGGATAAAGGCAATGATGAATATCTCATCATGGACCTAATCATGTCTAATAAAGTCCTCTTTCTTCTCTTTGCTACGCCATTCTGTTGCGTAGTGCTCGACGCAATCAAATGGGATAAAATCCCATTCTCTAGTAAATGTCCCAAGAGCTCATCAGAAAGGTATTCTCCACCTCGATCGGATCGAAGTGCCTTTATGGGTCTACCCAATTGCTTTTCCACCTCAGCCCGAAACTCCCTGAACTTATCAAAAGTTTTGCTTTTGTGGTGCATCAGGTACACATACCCATACCTTGAGTAATCGTCAACAAGAATGATAAAGTACTCATACCCTCCTCGTGCCCGGATGTTCATCGGTCCACAAACATCACTATGTACAAGTTCTAGAACCCCTTTATGGGTCTACACAATTGCTTTTCCACCTCAGCCTGAAACTCCCTGAACTTATCAAAAGTTTTGCTTTTGTGGTGCATCAGGTACACATACCCATACCTTGAGTAATCGTCAACAAAAATGATAAAGTACTCATACCCTCCTCGTGCCCGGATGTTCATCGGTCCACAAACATCACTATGTACAAGTTCTAGAACCCCTTTGGCCCTATTGCCCTTAGACCCGAATGGTATTTGGTCATTTTACCCTCCAAACTAGATTCACATTGAGGTATAGATTCCACCTTTAAGTAACTTAAAGGTCCATCCCTTACCAGCCTTTGAATCCTATTCAGGTTAATATGACCAAGGCACAAATGCCAAAAATAAGTCTTATTAGAGTGAGAAGTTTTAAGTCTTTTAGAGTTATTATCATTCATCTCAGCATTAAGCAGTAAGTCCATCTTAGGTTTGATAAAATATAGATTATTTTACACTCATCTAGAACAGATAAAAGATTTATTTTTATGAATCACCACTTTATTATTAAAAGAAACCAAATAGGAGTCTTTAAATAAACAAGCTATAGAAATTAAATTCCTCTTAAATTTAGGAACATAAAAACAATCTTGTAAAATTAAATTCCTATAATTATCAAAATAAAGATGGACATCTCCCACTGCTTCCACTAAGAACAAGGATCCATCGTCCATCCGAAGCGTGAAGTCTTCATGTAGCAGACTTCTTGTTTCTTTGAACCCCTACAGAGAAACACAAACATGATTAGTTGCACTAGAATCTATGACCCAAATGTCACTGGACTCCTCAACTAAACAAGTTTCTAAATACAGAAGGTCACACCTACCTCTGTTGGAAAGGAAGTCCTTGCAATGCTTCTTGATGTGCCCGACCTTCCCACAGAAGAAGCACTTGAGCTTCTTTGGGTTCTTCTTCTTCTTTTTCTTGCTCTTAGTGCTAGCAGGAATAGAAGAGTTCTCATTCTTGGCCCTTTGCCTTTCCATTCCTAGAATTGCGATTGGAACCAGAAGTAGCTACCATGTTGGCCTCTCCACCCGTAGGAGACTCCCTGATCAGCAGTTCGAACTCCTGTAACTGTTTCATTAATTCTGTTAAGGTCATATCTCGCCTATTGCTCAAATTAAATGTAGCTCTAAATGGAATAAATTCCTTTGACAGAGTCTCAAAGGCCATAGTCATCTGAGTTTTAGCATTGATGTCGGCTCCATTGGTTTGAGCCTCAGCAAGGTAACCCATGACCAACATTATGTGCTCCTTTACAGATGTCCCAGGTCTCTGCTTACAGTTAAGAAGTTTTCAAAGCACCCTTTGCCGTTTTGTTATGGCCTATCCTCCAAACATGTCCTCAAGATTATCCAAGATCTGCTTTGCAGTCTCATAATCTTGATGTTGAGCCTACAACATGTTATTCATGCTGGCCATAACATAGCAGCAGGCCAGATCATTTGCATCTTTCCAACGATTGTACGCTTGGAATTGCTCATTAGTGGAATCTCCCGTAGGCTCAGGAGGATAAGGGGTTGTCAGGACAAATTTCAGTTTCTCAAAGGAGAGGACGATATCCAAGTTCTGTTTCCAATCATTATAATTCTCTCCAGTTAATAGGTTTTTGTCAAGTATCAAAGACAAAGCGTTTTTAGACATTTTTAATCTACAATAAAGAATCATATACCAAACATAAGCAAACATATTATAATAATTTAGTAAGATAACACAATCATGTAAAAAAAACATACAAATGTATTTATGTGTCAAAACCTTGAAAAATATCACAACCTTACAACGATAATTCCCAACTCAAAATTCAACAAGCTCCTAGGGGAGTCATGCCAAATTCAATCAGGAACACGGATCCCCTCCTGATTAATATATGCAATCCAGGACCCATATGATCCAGCATATATTAATAATCATTTTTTTGGCCAATAATTTTATTAATAGAGCTCCTAGGGGAGGTTTATAATAAAATTAACTTGAGTGTGTAACCATCGTTTCAATATTTTATCCATGATTTATAATCACCACCTAGGGGTGTGCAACCATAAATCATGCTAAATACCTTATTCTCTCAAAGATCCAATCTGGTACATGATAGAAATCCATTCCTAGGGGTTGGGACCACGATGTTCTTCCTATGGACCAACGATGGAAGCTGTAGGTCCTCTCTTCGAAAACCTTCTCTCACTCAATCTTTTGAAATCAAGGTTTTATTTTAAGAACATGCATGAACAATTTTAATATGAGCAGTACTCCCTATTCTATATGACATGTTATCAATATACATGGCAAATCATATTATAATGCAGACAGGCAAAGCAATCAAGCAAAGCTACAAGCAAAATAATAAATAACCATAATATTATGGTTCCACCCTAGAGAATAGAAAATAAAAATCACAAGAGAACAATCGAAACATATTATCGACTCTTCATCCTTGAATCTTCAAGCTGTATCCTTCTTCATGTAATGCCCATCTTCAAGTCTTCAATGCCGTATGAATCAAATACTTCATATTTCTGGTCATATCCAAATTCAATGTTTCTCAAAATTGTCCCAAAAATAAAATTAAAACTACATTGAAAAACTGCACCTTTTTTTGAAAAAATTTTCAGCTCTTAGTCGGCAAGCCGATCTGAGTGATCGGCCTACCGATCATTACCCATCGGCCTGTCGATCTTCAGATCATCCTACCGATGCACGACAGTTCGGCCTGCTGCCAAAGCCACCTTATTTCTGCCCCGCTGTCGGCCTACCAAACCTCACATCTGGCTTGCCGATCTGTGACCATCGGCCTGCCAAACTGAAGGGTTCGGCATGCCAACCGAGCAAAAATCATCCGTTCCAGAAAATTCAATTTTTAATGCAATTCATCAATTTTATTTTCAACAATTCAAAAACATAAAATTTGAGACTCAGGAAATATTTAGGAACACCATCATCAATCTTCTAGATTCACCTTCTAGATGCGTCTTCTCCAAATGATTTTTTAATTACAAAATTCTTTCAAATTTTAAAAATAAATAATAATTCCTAGATGGAGATGATAGTCCGCCATCTAATTACATAAAAAACCTAGATACACATTTTTACCTCTAAGGAACCATAATCGGTATAAATTAATTAATTACTAAATAATTAAATAACAATTTAATCAACCATAATTAATAAACATTCACCACATAATCCATGACAACATAAAATTATATAGAAACCTAGAGTGTCAACTCTCTATAAAATTAAATTCAAGCATAGGAGAGATTAAGATCACAAAATTTATACATATAGTATGATCACAAACTTATAAATTTATGTAAAAACCATGGCTCTGATACCAATTGTTGGAAAAATAGTATGCAGCGAAACTTTAAAAATTTTATATCAGATTATTTTTCAAAATACAAGTTTGACATGCTATATACATAAATTAACCAGATCTTACTAACCTTTGATTGCCAAAGAACCCCCACTAAGCGTGAAGAGAAGTAACATTCCAGAAGAGCCTCAACCAACTGGTCTTCTTTGCTATTGTCTATCCACGATCGGAGTGAGTGTGGGCTCACACGTATAGCTCTTCCACTAGGTGACTCTCTTTCCAACCAATCAAGAGAACCCAAAGCAAGTGTTCGTGATTTGTGAACAAAAGCTATCAGGGAGCTTTAGATTTTCACCAGCAGAGTATCACTCTTAATCTCTCAATTGATATGAATAACTCTTAAGACTTATTCCCTATTTATAGAGGTTGGGTCCAGGGTCAGTCCTAATCAAATTAGGTCTCAAAAATTCAGATCAGAATCAAATTTGGATCAATATCTGATAAAATTCGCATAAAAACGTGTGATCTTATTCTTCGCTCATCGGCAAGCTAAACTGCATAATCGGCAAGCCGAACTCGCCCATTGGCAGGTCAAACTTGAGGATCGGCATGCCGAACTATCAAAAAAATATCTCAACAAATCTTTTATTTTTCACCCAAGATTCTATAGGATAAAGTCTCAGTTTTAATTTAAATAACCTAATAGAGAAGTTATCTAATCAAAACAACTTTACCTAGATAATCTCTAGGAAAATAAATGAATTCCTAATAATTCTACAAGTTTATCTTGATCTAATTTATTCAAAAATCAAATCAACCTGATAAACAGACAAGAATTATCTGATCCGATAATTCAACAAGTTTATCTTGAATTAATTTATCATAAAATTAATTGAACTGATAAACAGACATGAATTGTCTGATTCTTTCAAATTTTAACCAATTTGATAAATTTGACATAAATCACCAATTATTAGAAAAAGCACTCTGTATCGTTACAGGATGTTGTGAGCTAGCAAAGGGGACCAAATGGACCTATATAGTTCAAGCTCCTGATAATTATGAAACCCAATATCCTAGATATACATTTCATAATTATCAACTCCAACGCTACTCCACTAAAAGCTTGGAGCCTCACTTTCAAACTACATAGAATTACAAAGCCCGTATAGCTAAGTCTGCATGACATATCATAACGTATCATATCCCCATAGGATTATCCATAACTGGCTTAAGGACAAGTTCTGTCTTACCTTCCCGATTATTTTTATCTTATGTTTCATTATCTCACCATCGAAAAACTTACCATCCAAAGACGGTATACCATTCGGTTACACCTATGTATCTAAATGGTTGAGCGCTCTAGTTTTCCAATTGCAGGATAATGCATATAAGAGGATATCACTACTCCCAAAGAGGAGCTATGAATTCCATATCTATGAATAACAAGTCTACGCTATCAAGAGTCATGCCTCCAACGTACCGACATGCATACCATTATTAAGATGTGGGTGTCATCTTTTGGTAAATCAAAAGACACAAGTCAAGACAACGGGCCCACTATTCATCTCAGGATTAAGATACAATACAAATGATTATCTAAAGTGAGTTGATTTGTCGAGACAGAATTATTAATCCAAATCAATTCACTTTATGTCCTGATCCAACACATCGTTACCTATGAAAACATGCCAATGTTCCTATTCATGGAGTCTATCCTCCGATGGTCAAGACAAGCCATCTCCCAAAAGGGATATAGACAACATAACAATCTTTACATGAATAAAGCACTGAACTTTATTCCCTCGATTGCGGATCTTATAATTTAGACCTTCACCTTAAGAATCATGTCTTCCACATAATTGGTCCATCATATGCCCAATTCTTAAAGGTTTAGATAGACAGTCTCAAACTATTGTTTGCTTAACATACATTTAACAAATATGAACGTAAAGAGTACAAGATTTGGTATATAAATAATAAATAAATTCTTTATTGATAAACATGTCTTTAAAAACTTATTACATTTTTAGTCCTTAGGGCATCCATGTCTAACATGGCCTATACAGCTGGGCTAAAGGAATTCAACTTGGAGAAGGAGAGGAATAAGAAGACCGCCCTAAAAAAGGATGAGGTTGAGAAAAAGCTCGGTACCAAGAACATCGAGCTAGAACAAATCAGGGACGCTCTTTCCTAGGCTAAGGAGGAGGCTAACCAGGCCAAGGAGGCGGCTGGACAAGCATGGGACGAGGCCAGCAAATCCCAGGGTGAGGCTGCTCTACTCAGGGACCAGCTGAAGGCTTCACAGGCCGAGCACTAGCATTTCTAGGAGGAGCTGCCTGGCTGACTCGCCCAAGCCATGGAGGACTTTAAGGCGTCCTCGGAGTACACCGACTATTACTACTTCGACATGACGGACCTTAGAGACTACCTAATCTGAAAGCATCTAGAGGCTAAGGGCTTCAACTGGCCACTTATAGGCTAGCTAGAGCAAAGCACAACACAACTATCGGGGGAGGAGGAGCTCGTCGAAGTGGACGACGAAGATAACGGGGATAACCAAGGCAAAGACGGTGATGCCGGGGAAGGGGCCCAAGCTTACCTTCATTTTTTCTTTTTCCTCTTTTTGTTTATTCAGGCTCGGGAGGTGCCCGGTTATTTGCACCTCCCCATCACTTTTTTTAATGAATTTTATCTTCATCACTTCTCGGAGTCTTAATTTATTTCGTTTTTGAAATTTTCCAAGTATGATTGTTCTCGGATAGACATTTTCATACTTTGGGTGAGGAGTTCCTTGGGAATGAAGTTTGACCCTCACCTCACCGAGTTAACTTGGACCTTGGGGGGGATTGAATTGAGAGCTTTTCCAAGTTAGGTGCTCCTCAGGAGAAGCATTCCTAAACAATAGGATTCCGATCCCATATTTTTCAACTCACTACTTGTCGAGTTTAATGTCTCGATCATAAAGCGTCTTACTTTCCCAAGGAAAACTTCCTGGGAGAAGTGATTACCGAGTTTAGCCAAGTCGGGAAAGCCCACTTCTCAATTGGGTAGAGCACAACGACGTGTGATACCCTGTACCTTGTCGCCCCTAGATTTGTTTAAGTTTATGTAAACTTTTACAAGTCTAATGTTGGTTGGGCATAGTTATACTAGGGCGACTTTGTTTGGGTCATCCGTACGACGACAGACTAATGGTTGATAAAATGTCGATTAGCCCTCAGGTTAGTCGGGACGACTCTCCCTCTTCGATAATTATAATCTAGTCCCCGGGCTAGAGTTATGACATCCCTCTTCGGGATTTGTTTCTTCCTTAAAAGAATTTCTGGCTTCGATATTTACATTCCAGTCTTATTTTTATTGATGTATAATATTTACATTTCAGTCCTATTTATCAGGGCTAGTTACAAAAATAATATAGCCAGAGGTCAAAAAGAATTTCTGGCGTCGATTAACAAAAAAATCTCTTTAGGAGCTCGGTGTGCCAAGGGTGATCGAGCAAGTTGCCCTCCATGTTGGATAATCTATAGGTGCCTGGCCAGACAATATTGACAACTTTGTACAGCCCATCCTACTTCGAACTGAAGGACCCTAACTCAGGCTGCTAAACCGTGACATTTTTAAGCACCAAATCTCTAACCTTGAAGCTCCTCGGTTGGACCCACTTGTTGTAGTACCGAGCATCAACTTGGTTCTGAGCTGCATTACGAATCAATGCCTGGTTCCTTTTCTCCTCAAGCAAATCGAGCTCGGACAACATGACCTCAACATTTTGAATTTCTTCGTAATGTTGGACCCTGAAGCTTGGTAGCCCCACCTCCGCTGGGAAAATAGCCTCTGCTCCGTACATGAGCGAGAATGGGGTCTCTTTGGTAGCGGTTCGGGTAGTTGTTCGATAAGCCCAGTGCACTTTTGGGAGCTCATCGATCCATGCTTCCTTGAGGCCCTCAAGCTTTTTTTTCAAGTTGTCTTTGATCATCTTATTGACAGCTTTGACCTACCCGTTGCTCTGAGGATAGCTTGGAGAGGAGAAGACTTTCTTGATGCTAAACTACTCGCACAGGCGGAGGAGACTTGGGGATTCAAACTGCCTTGCATTGTCCGTCACGATGGCATGCGGGATTCCAAACTAGCAAATGATGTTTTTTCAAACAAAGTTGATACACTTTGCCTCAGTCATGTTGGTGCATGGCTCTACCTCGACCCATTTGGTCAGGTACTCGATGGCCACAATGCAGTATTTAAATAGCTCGGACAAATTTAACTAGCATATCATCCACGTAGACCTCCATTGTTTTCCTGATCAGCCGAGCAAACATCTTGTTGACTAGACGCTAGTAGGTTGCCCTAGCATTCTTAAGTCCAAAGGGCATTACCACATAGCAGTAGAGCCCTTGGTCGGTGATGAAAGTTATCTTTATTTGATCTTCTTTGGCCATCCTTATCTGGTTATATCCGAAATAAGCGTACATGAAGCTAAGTAGCTCGTGCTCAGCTGTTGTATCAACGAGCTAGTCTATTTGAGGAAGTGAAAAGTAGTCCTTTGGGCAGGCTTTATTTAGGTCGATGTAGTCTATACAAACCCGCCATTTCCCATTCACCTTTTTGACTAGGACTATGTTCGCTAACCACTCCAGATAATTAACCTCTCGGATGAATTTTAAGAGCTTTTGGACCTCTTCATTAATAGAAGCATACCTTTCTGGATTGAAGGTTCTTCTCTTTTGTATCACCGATTTGTGATCGGGTCAGACATTGATTCGGTGACAGATTACACTTGGATCAATGCCGAGCATGTCTTCATGCGACCATGCGAAAACATCTTGATACTCCGTAAGGAGCCGCTCGAGGTCGGCCTGGATCTCTACCTGTAGCTGAGATCCGAGTTGGACAGTGTGGTTGGGATGTGCCAAGACAAGGCTAAACGGCACTAGGTCCTCGACTGGGGTAGCCCTCAACTCTTCCTCTAGCATTGGGGGGTCGAGATCAGAGAGCATCTTATAAATGACTGAGATGTTTAATTGCCGAGCTAACACCGAGATGGCATTGGCATAGCACTACATCAATGTTTGCTACTAAAGGCGTGTAGCTTTGGAAATTTTTGGTCGGTGTCTTAGACTTCTCAGCTTTCTTTTCTTTTTTATGCTTCTTGCTCGGCTCGACGCCTGATTGTTTGGGCGGTTTCTTCTACTTCTTTTCCTTTTTTGTGCCGTTGTTGTTGGCCTCTTCTCTACGGCTGTTCATATATTCAGTCGCGTCGACATACCTTTGTGCATAGCCGAGCATTTGAGAAAAGGTGCTCGGCTACTCGAATACCAACGACCAGGTTAGCTTCTCGTCTTGGAGACCCCCGAAAAAAGCATGTTTTAGGATCTCATCTTCGACGTGCTTAACCTCAAGCATGGCTTAGGTAAACCAGTTTATGTAGTCTCAGACATTGCCGTCTCCTTGCTTTACGGCGTACAGGTAGGTAATCTCCTTTCTCCTTGTTTTCATTGTGGAGAAGGCTGCCGAGAAGGCATCAAAAATCTGTCTGAAAGAAGTGATAGAAGTCGATTCTAGTCGCCAGAACCATTGCCAAGCTGGTTCAGTCAAAGTTAGTGAAAAGGCCTTGCACATTGCTGCATCACTAGAGTTTTGAAGGAGCATATGTCCTTGGTACAACTCAACATGCTCATTAGCATTTGCAGTCCTGTCATAGGCCTTAATTTGTGGGACCTTAAATTTGGGTGGCATAGGGGCTCGCATAATAGCGCCCATGAATGGCGGATCTAGGGCACCTATGTCATTCAAGCTAAAGTGATTGTTACGAATCTCGTCGATTTGACGTTGTAACTCTCGAAATTGGTGATTGTTCACATCCTTAGGCAATTCAACCTTATAGGGTGCTCCGCCCTCCATGTAACCACCTGCCCTAGGTTGGCGACCCTACTGTGCTTCTCCCCGGTGTCTGAGCCGGTCAAACACGAATGCCCTCGAGCCTTGTGGTGACAAAACCATTGCTCCCTACGAGCCAACTCGACCTTCCTAGGCGAGTCTGTTGTTAGCCAAGATGCCATGTGTAGAGCCTCTAGAGCGCTCGAAATTGGCCTCACTAGGGTCGGTGACATCTCGTCCTATTTGACCTCCCGCCTGGTGGGCCTAGGCTGGTGGTGGGAGGCTAGGAGTAGCCTGACGTTGAGCCTATTACGCGAGCTATTGGGTGAGTATCCGGAACGCACTTGTTAGTTCATAGATTGGGTCTTGGCCGACCGGGTCCTACGCTTGCTTCGGCCCTCGTCGTGCTTTCCTGCCCCCTGATCAGGATCTTGTAGCTCAGGGACGACCCCTAGGTCTAACTAAATTTTGGTGTCGATTTTGAGCATATCTCAACCCTTTTTGTCGGGTAGCGTCATCTCGGGCACTACCTTAAGTTACCATCTCGGTTCTTAGGTTTGTTGTGGCTGATGATTTCGATTGAAGGCGTAGGCGCCCTTCCTCTAGCGCCAAAATGTTGATGCTTACCAGAGTTTCACAATAGGATCAACACCATGTGTGACTGCGCATAGTGCTCAGCTCTTCCTTGTTCGTCTCTGTGTGATCGGGTAGACCTGCAACAAGAGAGGGACGCTTCGGAGGAAGGAAAGGACGGATCAGTCAACAAACAAAGGCTCTCCGATGCTCAAGGTAAGAGTTGCTCAGCAGAGAACAAGAACTTGTTAGGTGGGAAGGACCGTGCTTCTCAAAATGCAATAAATGTATCCTATTTATAGGCTACCACTTGGACCAGGTGTTAGGTAGGTTTTTCCCACAACCCTGAGTGTCACATCAACGCATGTCAAGTGGCATGAGACAAGTGTCATGCCCCTCCACCGGTGGATTGCTTCCTATCCGACAAGTGCGTTGTTTGCCATCTGTTAGCCATTAATGGCAAGTAGCAGCCCACTTTCAAGTGAGAAGGATACTACCCGAGCTGGTGCTCAATCCAAGGAGGCAACCTATTGAGGTGTGGCTGAGGAGACCCTGAAAAGCACCTCCGACATGAGATCCATGCTCATCAGAATCAGTAGTAAGCTTCCCCGTAGCTTTGTCTAGTTGTTTGGCTGACCACCCAGAGTATGGCTCCTCGATGGTGGCGTTGAGCTCACCCTCAACAATAGTAGTGCACGAGTCATAGATTTATATAGAACATATTTTTTCTTTTAAACTTCCATATTAAAACATCATTCATTTTCTCTTTAGGGGCCCAAGTGTTGCACCATAAACATAAGCATAGTTGGACGAGAGGAGTGAGGTAGCTAATTCTAAACTAAACGTACAAGTCCACCTTCGAGATAGTCCACCTAGCGGGACAAACATAGACATGGTGTGTGCAATGCTTAATTAAGTGATACATATATAGATATACTTTTAACATACCTCGTTATTGAAACATCCGTTAAACTTTCTTATTGCAACAAGAGTTTTCATGAGAAGACAATTTGTAAAAACAAACTTAAAAATTATCATAAAACATATTCTCAAAAATTTTTCATAAACTTTTATCATGTTGCAGGTGAGAACGTACTTACTTAACTTGCTTGCTTACTAAACCTTAAATTGGGTGATGTTGTCGTGGTTCTTGGTGTGCTAACCTTTTGGCCCCTCAGGCCAATCATTCATGTAATACATGAAATTAATATTCACGTTTATAATATCATTTAATATCATGTTATATTATCATATATCATTCTTAACAAAACAAAGCATCTTTGAGTCACAAACATACACTTAAGTTAAGAAACATAAAGATAGAAAACTTGACCTTTAATCACTTAGAGAAATTAATCTCAACTTATAAGCATGAATAAAGTGTAAGAATTATTCCATAACATAGCTAACATATATAAACATCACACAAATTTTCTTTTCTTGAAAATATTAATCCAAATATCTTTTTCTAATTTTTACAACATTCAAGTAAATTTGTCAATCATAAAAACTGACTGACCTTCAAGGATTCAAAACCCTATATCTTTCAATTCATATTCAATTAGAGCATGAAAATTTGCAAGAATAAAGTTAATATATATAATGCTTAGATTTGTCTTTAGCCATAAAAATTTTATTTGATGATTAAAACAAATCATACAATTGATACTATAAAATCTATAATTTTGACCCTAAGACAAAGTTTCAAACTGTTTTTAAAAACTCCTCCAAAAACTATTTTCAAACTTGACAGCCATTCTTTTGACCAAATCGGGCCTCTTAGAGGGCAAATCATGATTTTTATAAAGTGAAAGTTTTAGATCTCGTCAAAACGAAAAACTTTTATGAAGATAAATTTTTAGCAATTCTGCCCCTCGGATAGTGTTATAGGTAGTTTTCCAAAACTACACAGTGTATGTATAAAAAACAGTGCAATTTTTTATTTTGATGAAAACGATCCCAAAAGGTCCGAATCACAATTTTTGTAAAATGTAAAAGTTTTAGATCTTGACAAAACCAAGAATTTTTTAAGATTTTGCCTCTAAAACGAACTTTGGATAGATTTTTAAAAGCAGTCAAAGCTTTCTTTTTTTTATATAGAAAATTGTTTAATTTGATAAAGTTTGATAAATCATTGAATACGAATATGTTAAAGATAGAGGATAGGATTTTGAAAACATAAAAGTTCTAGATCTCGTCGAAACGAGAAACTTTTGTGAAGATAATTTTTTTAAAAAATTGTCTCTAACATACTATTATTCGAATGGTTTACAGAGCTACTATAAAGTGCCTCTATGGTACAAGTTTTTTTAAAAAATCCCATTTAGTGGTAGATTATAATTTACGACCAACCGAGAAATTGTAGAACTTGAAAACTATATGAGTCTATAATTTACCACTTGTCAAATTTAGATTATATTTTAAGATATGATTTTTTACACAAATTTTTATAAATATAAAATATGGATTTTCTTAACAAATTTCAACAAATTTTAAGACAAGATTCATAAAATTCCGAAATGCTAGGCCTACAATATTATGATGCCAATTATGGGCCTAATACCCATAGCCTAATACCCATACAAGTTCTAAAGCCATTGATCGGATCAAAGTTCTGTCATTTTAGTGTTTAGAACACTGTAAAACACTTCTACATTTAGTGGACTATATTGGGCTTATTGAAATGAATAGTGGGGATCAATTTGAAAAATACTACTTTTGTGGTATAGTGTTTTAATTTTACCACTTTTATGATTAGAAAGTTTAAAACCTACCACTTCTAATGAATATAATAACATTATTATTTTAAAGTATTTTTGTGGTAGGGTTGAATAAATATGTGTTGTCTACGAGTATTTTGGCCTTTTTAGCTTGGAAAAATAACATGGATCAGAAGGAGGAGAAAAAATCGATAGAACACAAAAGTGATAGTAAAAAGGTGGTATACCACCAAGTTTACTCGAATAGTAACTAGATATAGGCATACAGGCCCAAAAACACTATTTATATTCAAATGGACCTTTCATACAACTATGAGTCTAATATGAATAATATTATGTGAATTTTAATTAGACCTAGTTAATAAGATGAGATAATTAAGTAATTTCTTATTTGATTGTCAACTCTAAATGATTAATTAAAGGCAATCAAGAAAAATTAAATAGCAAAAATTCGAAGCACTGAGGTTTAGATTAGACTGGTTAGTCAATTCATGTAAAAAGTAAAATGATTGTCCATTCCTTTAGTAAAGGAAAATGTATTTTAAGAATAGATTTAATTTCTTTCACGATCATACTGAATTACATGGTATAAAATAATTTAAGCTTACATTCTCATTAAAAATTTTTCTACATAATTTAAGAATAGCAGATAGGAACTTGGCCAGTAGCATATTATATTTTTGGAGATCAGGTAAGTAGGAAACTTGCATACAATGTAAATAGTTTCCAAATAAAAAGTTTTTACATAATTTCATGAAATTATAAAAGCATGTTTATGCTTTATTTTATAGTATGTGATGCTATGTAGTAACATGTTATACTATATACTCACTAGGAGGCTTATGTTAAGAATAATAATTTAGATGAAGGCGTCATTTAGGACCTTGCAAACCCTAGTTTCGTAATGACCTTGCCAAGTGTGGTACAAATACTTGGGCCCATAAGAATAATAATGTATGTTCATAGTAAAGCATAACCTATACACGAATGACTTATTATACATTTTCTTTAATATTTTCCGAGATAAAGTTCCTACTAACTAAGCGAATGTTTACTATAGGTAAGCAACCTACAAGCAATCTTTGATGGACGGTGGTGTAGTAATGGATGAGCAACAAAAATAGGGGAATGGATACAACGTGCATTTTAATTCCACGCTTAGTTTTGTTAATTTGGATTTTATAATTAAGTATAAATAGTACGGTTAAAACTATGTATGTATGTTTTGGAGACCGAGATTATAGCTATGCAGCCTTAGTCTATATGACTTTAAGACTAATTTGTTTGAAACAATTACACGTATATGATATAACTTTTGTTGCAACAAATATAAGCACATTTTTCATTAAAAAGTTAATTAGTAAAGTTATTTAATTTATTAATGTAAAAAATATTTTTCAATTTAAGTAATTATAATAAGTATATGTTTAAGAATACATTTAAGTTGTTAAAGTAATGACCACGTAGGTATACTCATTAAAAGCATCCACAAAAAATTTCAGATATTGTTTAGGGTCGGAGTCCCATTGAAGATTGACAGAGCAATATTTGAAACTGATTTACATAACTTATGCTAGAATGTTGTTGGCATTGATATTGCTAAAAACTTGCTTGTGACACATATGGTTCAAATAGAAGGGCCATGCTTCATTAATTCTAATGTTTTACTCTTAGTTCAAATTAGTTGGCCATTCTCTGGGTAATTGTCAATTGGAATAATCCACTACATGATCACAATGAAGAAAAAAATTGTTTCCGAAAGGATTTCATGAATACATATCGAAATCCTTTAAATATTTTATCAGGAAATATTCAAGCCTTGAACGGTGGTCAAGATAAGCCTAAAAAAGTTCTCTTATTTGTTTATGTTAATTGTGCTGGAAATAACAATCTAGACATGGTTGGGAATCATAGGATCATATAATCTCTTCCATTGTGCCACCAACTAATGCTCTCCAACCTTTATCCTTTCACGGACAAGTTGAGTGCCCTCAAAACCTGTGATCGCGTCTAGATTTGAGAACACTTTTCCAACTCACGAATCATACAATTTTTAGCTCTAGGTCCTTCCAATACGGCCATCCCTTCTAGTACTAAAAGTACAAACAATGAAACTAAGATTCCTAGTCCTGGCACTGCTTTCACAGACAGAATCCCTAACACACTTTCTGTTGGAAAGTCTTTGAGTATTCAAAACGTCCCCACCCTGTCATGAAACACTCGTGAGACTTTATCATCTCCTATTAGCCGTCGGTGCATGCCTAAAGTTTTCATGGTAATCGATTTGGAGTTGAGTCGACTTATTCTTCTAGTGTCGCTACAGTTTAATCAATTAGATGCTCCTCAAAGAATGAATAGACTATCTTAGGCAGACATAATAGATGAGGATTTTATGAAGATCAAAGCCACTGAAATGTAAAATGCTTTAGATATCGACAATTACACACTTGCGTACAAAAGGCTGAAATTGTTGTTTATGGTTCTTGGAAAAAAATTATCTGATCATCTTACCAAGTTAGAACTCGTAGTACTTTTGAAATGAAAAACTCTTAGAGTCTGTTTGCATTGATGCTATTATTTTAAATGCAAATTACAACTTTTAAACACAAAAAGGTTGCGTTTGACAATTATTTTTAGAAAATATATATTTTTTAAAATTTTAGTCAAGAGATTATAAAATAGAAAAAAAAAATGTTTTTTGGTATTCTTTGAGAACAGAAAAACAAAGTAACAAAATAACATTTCACTTGAATTGGTTTTTGAAAATGATTTTAGGGAAAATATAGGGAAATATGGTAAAGGTGCAAAACATATGCAACAAAAATTTTCATTAAACTTTTGTAAAGCAACTATAGAGTGTGTGCATATATATATATATACAATTTACTCAGTTGAACCAATTAGGTTGATGATCTTCTAATGGAAATCACTCTCTATATGAAACCACCATCTTCCTCGCTTAGTCTTTGGCATCGATCGGACAAACGTGTAGGCATAGATGAGAATTAGAGTTTCTAAAATTACTTTGTTAACTATTATGCTTTGTTTGGTAAGAAGAAAGAAAATAGGAGAGAAGTGAAAACTATGAAGGAAAGAAAATTGTATAGAAAGAAAAGATTTTGATTTTTCCTTTTCTTGTTTGGAATGTAAAGGTGGAAAGAAAATGATTTTATATTCTTTTGTTTGGCATTGCAAAAAAAACCAAAGGAATAGAAAAACTACTATTAATACAATTACCATTTTGCCTAAATATTATTTAGCTATTTCCCTAATTTGGCACACAAATCATTTTTTGGAATTTTGATGGAAAAAAAAGGATAGATTGGTAACTTTACTTTCTTTGCATTGTTGTCAAACTTTTTCCTTACAAAATCTACCCATATTTGGAGAGATCTATTTTGGTAGGACCCACATGCCATTTCTTCTACCAACTTTTCCTTTCCATTCTAATTTCTTTTTACCAAACACTCTATCATACCAATTTCTATCCTAAAATCCTTTCAATGTTTTCTTTCCCTCTACTTTTCACTCATACCAATCAGAGCATTAGTCTCCCATCATTCTTAACATATGAGTAAAGCAGGACTGAAAATGGAAGAATTATTCTTTTCTTTTTCTCTCTTCTATACACCTACAACTAGGGTTTTGGCTGATTCTTTGCAGTCTCACTAAGACTCTCAATTGCATAGAATGAAAAAAGCAGACCATTACTTATAGAAAATAAAAGACCCAATTAATTATAGAAGCTTCCTTTATTTTAATTTAAATATAACATATTTGATTAAAATAAAATAGGTAAGTTTCCTTTTCGTTTATCTGCATTGTGGCATCACACACAAAGAATCTCTTTATGTTTGTGGCGCCAATCACAATATGAAAAGAGAAGGAATAATGCTTGTTACCTAATATGATTTGTTTCTATAATTTAAATTTTAAATTTTAAATTTAAATAAATCACATTTACCAAAATTAGAAAATCTTATAAAAGGAAACTTGGTGAACAAGCCTTGGATTGTACAAAAAACCTTGCTATGGCAGTGTTTGCCATACATGCACTATGTGTCTGTCAAAATTAATTATTATTTATTATTAAATATTTATTTAATAATTATAAACTAATTCATAATTAATTTATTTCGAGTGATATTCAATTTAGAATTCTATAATTCTAAATTAGTAAATTAAACCAATAATTTTACTTATCCTGAATAGTGTTTACAAGGATGGTAGGGGATTAATAGACTCATAATTTCAACCTTCAATAAAATTAATATATTGATTAAATTCTTTAATTAATATATTACTCTTTTATTAATTCCAATGTTACTCCACTAAAAACTTGAAATTGCACTCATGAAATTATAGATATAATTACTTATGTCTTAGAGTCGTCAATTTGATATTTGCATATGAATTGATATAGTCATTACACATATCTTAGTCGTCAATTTAATATAGTTATTTTGTTAACCTTTCTAATTACTTCTTTATCCTTGAGTGCCAGTGATCCTCTGATGAATAAAAATTCATGAACTTAATCGCAAATTGAGTGTTCATATTATTCAAGACTCGAATCAATACTTAAGAGACTTATTTATCTACTTCGAGTATTGTCGGTTACCTACTTCATTATGCCTCAAAAATACAAATTATAAGATTAGAACATCGAATACGTATCGAGTAAATCAAAAGACATAATTCCATTAATAGGAGTATGTTAATAACTCAAGAATAAGATCATATTATAAATAACCATCAGTTGATGTGATTAGAACTTGCATATTCTAACTGAAATTATTTAGCCTTTCATATTACATCATGTTCCGGTCCTACTTAATCCCATCATATATAGTACACTCATTTAATGACTCGTGACATTAACGGTTTAGTTAAGACTATTTCATTCTCAATGAAAATGATTTGGACTGGTACTGCTCAATTGAAGATCCTATACTTTAATTGAATAATTAATTATACATTACTAGTTATTTTAATTATCATTCTTAAATATTATTATCTTGTATATAATACTTTTATACAATATTTAAAGTCACATAGATAATTATAGAATTTTAACAATATTCATAAAGTATTCAAAATATATACATACAAATATAATAAAAAATTCATTTTATTTACTTATAAATATGCCTTTACAAAACTTTACTTGCTTTAAGAGCATCTATCTTAAAAATCAGACCAACAGACTAGGACCTTGTGCCAAGGTTAGGCAAGAGGCAGGAACCCCATGGCGGGATTTGGTTGTCAGGCTGGGGCACATGCCGCAGTTGGACCAACATTATGGGATATGCACTACAATTTGATGACGGCTGGGACGTGCACTAGGATCAAATGTTTGGTACTGTATCGAAAATTCTAGACTGTTGACTAGCCGTTAGCACAATCTCGGCCTGCTGGTCCACCCTTGATGGCAATTCTAACTTGATGTTGATGGCAAATTGATAATTAAACTTGCTTTTAAACATGAGGAAAATAAAATTGTTTTCAAAGCAACAATTTTTTCCTATCCAAATAAGATTTTTTTTAAAAAAAAACTGTTTTCAAAAACAATGCCAAACACTTTTGTTCTTTGAAAACAACTAAAAAAACAGTTTTTAAAAATGCTTTTTAAAACAAAAAATAGAAAACAACAGAGAACAATGCGAAACAGACTCTAAGGTTTTTATTTTTATTTTTGTTTGGCTTCTTTCTTTTCTTTCTTTCTTTTAGGCTTTTTATGGCTTAGTTTCGTAAGACTGCAGTTTTCTTTTTATTAAAGTTTTCGCTTATCAAACAAAAATGTGTAATTTCACTGTGATGTGTTGAAAATAACCCGGAAGCAACACTTCTAGGTACAAATTTCAAAGTGCTCCGATCACAAAGGGATGAAATCGTGCATAAGAAGCCCACAAAGTGGTCCTCAAAAAGGTTTAGCAATAATAACCTCAATGAACTTAAATTGATATATTATTTTAGATGTGAGCTACATATATGCATCATGCATGAGGGGTTAGTATACAACCACCCATGGAGCTGGGGTTGGGCGTAAGGCATGTGATGCAAATAAACAATTGGGGAGAAAGGTGCATTAATATTGCTATTGGATAGTAGTCTAACAAACCTTTAAATATTTTATTTCAACTGAAAAAGATGAGACGCCTATACTATAGTGAAGTCTTTTTAAACAATAAACCAAACTTCTCTGTACACTCATCATCAATTATACTAACGGCTTATGCAGGAGAGAAGCTTCTTGAAAAGTTTGATCATTTTGCCCAATAACAACCTTTACTAACATAAAAAACCCAAACAAACACATGTTCTTCATATTTGGAAACTTGACACCTCAATCTTCTTATTTGAAATTTGGTCAAGCCTTTCTGACGGAAAGAACCCGTGGAATCCTCTATGACTTTGTAAAACTCTAACGTCTGCGGAGAGTGTTGCCTTGACTGGCCTATGATCAGACAACTTTGACTCGCCTCTCGAGTAACAATGTTGCTTTAATCCCTCTCCACACCAAATAATCCGATCACACCTTCCAACGCAGAGATAATGAATATGTAGATAGCAATTAGTTTATTGCCAAGTGCTTTAGGACATTGTAACAAAATTGAAAAAACCACAACCTTATAATTTAAACTACGTTTCCAACAATATAATATGTATGTATGCATGCGTGCGTCGGTTCCGTAATTACCATGCAGGAGCGCGCCTTTTTTCACCTTTATTGCCATTAATATCTCCAAAATAGATATCAGAATTTAGGCCATATTTGTAAGTGGGAGCAAACTTGATAACTCCTTCGTGCCAGCCTTCAAATAGTTGACCCTCCACGAATTCTCTCCTAAGCTTCATTCATATTTTAAGATTAAAATATCCAGATTCAGAGAGGTGCAATAAAAGGAGTTTATTCAAAAATATAAGAAAGCATCTAATAGGGCATGAATTTAACGTTTTTATTTCGTGATACTTATGTAGATAGTACAACAAATTTTTTACACCCCAACTTTAGTATGGAAGTTTAAAATAAAATCCTCCGACACTCAAATGAAAAAATTTATAACGACATTAACCCAAATTGTAATCCATTATTTACCCATGTAAGAAAGTAAAATTAACTTCATACCTATACATTTTAGAAATTATTTCTGAGAAGAGCATGAATAGCATGTCAAGAGAACTCTATTTTTTGGAAAACTTTTTACGTAAGGATAATATATTATACATACATAAAGCTACTTTGTTTTTTCCCTGTTTTTGTCTAAAGCAACTCCATTATACACTTATACATATATAGTATAAAATATATTGTGCATAAAGTTCTGTTTGTTGTGTTAACTACCTGATCATTTTCCAACAGGGCAGACCAATCGCCTCTATCCACTAACAAACGGGTCGTTGCTTCCGGCAGGGATATTCTATAATTCAAATCTCCAAGCCATATAACCCGACTACATTGAACAAGACACAATTAGCTGAGACCATCAAGATATTGATCCGTAATTAATAATTTATGAATATTGTCTGCAGGCATTCTATTTGTATTATTAACTCTTTTGATTATCGTGAACTCAACTTGTTATTACGTTCAAACAAAAGAAATTAATGTTTTTTAACAACAAATAGACTGTTTACCAGTAAACAAATCAGTCTTTCGGACTTATTATAGCATATACTTGAATTCTAAACCACCCAATTGCAAAAAAGTACAAAACAGTGTTTTTTGTTTAATAATAATGGCAGCCTTCAATTTTCTGTCACGACAAATTCAAAGTTGGAATGAAAGAGGTAATAATGTTATGTTGAGCTCTATTTTTTTTTTTTTTGGCTCATATCCTGTCTTATTATCTTGATTTGTAGTGGAAAAAACAATGAGAAATAAAGTGTTGCAAATAAAACAACATAAATATGATAAAGAAATTATTGCATATGAAATAACAATTTGGTTTGGATTTTTTTTTTTTTTATAATTTAACTAGAACATACTCATGATCCATAATCTTCTGTGGCAAATCAAGAAAAGGGCCTCTTGGAAACCTTGTTCTTGACAATATTTCTGTAACATTAGAATTTCTATATTTCTCGTCTCCTTCTCTACCCCCTGAAGCTAAATGGCTGCACACAAAGCAGAAGCTTGTTTCATGTATCAGAAATCGTACTGATACAGAACCCTGCAAATCAACAGAAAATTTCACACGCAAAAAAAGGAGAAATAATAAGTGTCTTTTCTAGAGCAAGACAACATAAAGCATAAATTGCATCATAACTACACCACTGGGGCTGGCCCAGTGGTTGGGAGGGATAGGGTGGGGTTAGAACCTCTCAAGTTTAAATCCTACCAGAGACAATTTTGGGATGCGACACATGGGGTATATTTTTTTATAAAAAAAAAAAAAATTACATGATGACTAAAATGTGTTTAAATTTACCAAAGGAATGTAATATTATATACATAAATTCAAAAAGAAAAATACTAGTTCAAAAATTATTAGTGATGCATAGGGAGCACATCCTTATTGGAGACAATACAAGAAAGACACTCTAAGAGAGGATATGATATAGGGTCCCACTTGTGGGCCAACATGTTATAATTGTTGGGCGGAGTCAAAAAATTTTTCAATTATTATGAGTGCTGATATTATTTATTTTTTTGATAAATTAGGTTATAATTCAAATTTTAAAAAAACTAAAGGATTATGCACGTTTACTCAATGGCCGATAATTGTATGCTGGTTTTCTACCATGGAAGAACTGACATTCAATATGCACGGATGCTGGTTTAGGTAGTGATGGATGTCGATTTAACATTGACAATTAAGTACTATCAATTCATGGCTTAAAAATAATTAATATTGTAAACTATTATATTTATTTGAGTTATATCTATATGTGTATATCCTACCTTATTTCCTAGGCAGCCCATGATTCCGCAGCCTACACATGAGACATTCGGATGCTTAATAAAAGGACGAAGATAAGCTCGAACCCAAACTGATATCAATATTCCAACCATCTGCTTACTTATGATACACTGAAAGTAGTTTTGCATCATCTGATCATCATCTTTTTTTTGGTTCTTGTTCAAAGCTTTTCTGATCAAGGAATTCCATTTTATTGAGATCCTACGACTGTTCTTGTCTCCTAAAACATTTGATGCTTTAAGAGGCACAATTTCCTGAAACCTTCATAGAATAAACGGGAACAAAATCTTATTTATTTTCATTTACATATTTATGCACTAGAAAGTAGAAAATTTCCTGTTTTGGATTGAATTTAACAGTTATTAATTACCCAAATACATGGACGTCAGAGGAAAGATCTATCCAATCCTCCATGTTCAAGCATTCATGTGGTTCAACCCCACCAACGTTCCATGTACTAACAAAAAACCTTTAGCACATGAAAAAAAAAAAATCTAATCAATATTTTAAGATATATTGTATAATGATAGTACGTGCAACATATATGTGAATCTTAATTGTAATGAGATTGACGAGGACATAATAACGTACTTGTATTTATGGACGTCTTTGTTACGATTGAAGATTGTACCATCAAAGCTTAAAGATGATTGAGAAAAGTCAGTACTTGAAGGAGTAGTAGTAGTAGTATTTTCCAGATCGCTTGGAGCATCTGCTACAAAGTTGTTGCTTCCAAGCAGCCGCATCTTGAGGAATTTGTTAGCCACTAATCTAGGCCACATGACCTAATTAAATTATATTAATCACATTAATGAGAGGAAAAGAAAAAACAGAAGTACTACTTTTCGTTCGTGTAAATAATGGTGAATTATAGGCAAGAAAAATTTATTATGGTAATTAGTACTGCATATACTTGAAGATTTTGGTCTCCTTGCTCGCCGGGATTGAAGGGCAGAGAAAAGTGAGAAATAGTACGCGGAATATATATGGAGATTATCTGAAAGAAAGGAGAGAGAAGAGAGAAAAAGGATGAATAGATTATGCCAACAAAGATAAAACGAAATATTGGTAGAGATCATGCTGACAGGACCTGGTATGCAAGTTGCCGAGGGAGATATCAGCTTTTAAATTAACGTGGCCAAGTCTCTTTTTTTGTTGAATTAATTGATGTGGCCGTGTTGAAGAATAGAGTTCAATTCTGGTGATACATATATACATATATATGTAAATGATATATGAGATATATATATATATATATATTAAGGGAGAAACAAGAGGTCGCTTAGGTTATTATGGGGAAAAAATATGCATATTTTATAATTGTTAGTTAGGTTTTTGTTTATGATATAAATTTTCATGCTGTTTAAATTTGATATGATGTTTATTGTTTAGAAAAAAAAAATACTAACTGTCGATGAGTACTCAAACCAAGCAAATATATTATATGCATTTAATTATTTATTGTATGTATATTTTGTTTAAAATCTAATATATTTTTAAATATTCAACATGCATAAGGCATGAGTGCTACTTTAGCGCAGAACCTTTAATATTTATATGTATACCTATATATATATATGCATGTAATGCTTAATCTGAGCATGGGAGGAGCAAGTTGAGGACTGGTCCATCCAAAAAAATATTGCATATGGGTGCCTGCTGCACTGATGCTTTTGCCCCAGCAACCCCAAGTTTTGCTGACGTGTCACTGCTTGTGGCTACTGTAATGACCCCATGGACCATTGAGCCGCTGTAGTGACTTGTTTCCATGTCATTATTTTTTTTTTCTTTTTCTTGTTTTTTGTTCTTTCTTTTGGCTTCCGGTGACCTCATGCCAAAGTCAGCAAAGTAGGGTAGGTTATTTTCTGGGGGTGAGATTTCTTTTTTTTTTTTTTTTTTGTCTTGGTAAAACTAGAATGATGTTTCAGCTTTATTTTTTAAGAATTCGGTCACTCAACTAAGGAGTCAGATTATTCATTCTAAAGTGAAGTTTGTATAAAGAAGTTTAATTTTGGAAATCTTGAATTGTTTAACAAAATAGCGGAAAAATAGTACGTTCTATATCGAAAATGTGCCCACCCCGTCATTGATCCATCAACTGCATCACATTTAACCTTATGAATCAAAATATTGGATAGACAACGGATCTTGATAATAAAGAGATGTACTTTTGTTCATTAAAGCATTATTTCTTGCGCAAGCAATTTTTCATATTTCGAAATTCCTTATCATCATAACTAAGCAAAGTGCATTCATTCTAAAAAAAAAAAAATACTAGTCAACACATAATTATGAATAAAACTTGTACATACCAATGTCAGAAGCATATACCATTTGGTGCCGGGTTAAATCTCGCTCTAATAAATCACATCCAACGATTTACCATGCCAAATCTTGGATCTGCAATGATCTAGAACGAGATCAGAAGAGAGAAAAGATGGAGAGTTGAAAAATAGTAGGAAAGAAAAACCAGTTGAATAATCTGTTGTTGGCTTTTTCATAATTAAGGAACCTCCATTAGTTGTGGATATCCCTCTAAATTAGGATATCTTACTTATTTAGAGACTTTACAACTAATGACAACTGGGTGAAACTTACTATGGGAGTGTCGCTATTAGACCCAAAGTCTAACACAATTTGCCGAAAATAATTTGACATTAGGTAACCTCTCTTTTCATACATGCACGTAGATGCAGGGCGGAGGCACCAAAAATTTTCAAAGGCATAAATTAAGCTAAAGTTTGGTATTAAATTACTATTTTAAATATTTTTTTGAATTCTATTTCTCTTTTATCTTCTTACATGTATTTGTATTTGTATTTTTCCTTTTAAATGAATTAAGTTTGTAATAAGTTCATTTTTCTTTTATAGTTTAAAATTTGTAAAGTAATGAACTTATATCGTAGTATGGTTGATTTTTTCTTTATTTGAGATTTTGTTATGAAATAAGTATTTTTAAAGTAAGATTTAAGGATATAGTTGAAACATTTTAATAATTATGAAACATAAATAAATAATTAAAAAGGTAAAATTTAAGAACTTTTTGAAAAAAAAATCTATATAGAAATGCAATTAATAAATTTGGGTGGAGAGGCTGAATTAGAAGAAAATTGTGAGAAAATATTTTTTTTAGGCAACAAAGTTCAAAGGAGCCATTTGGGCCGGAGGCAACATCTGTGCTCAAGGTGACTTCGCCCTTGGTTATATACACATGTATCACACAAGAATTTAATCTAATTACATCAAATATAAAAAGTGCCTCTAAATGTTTATACCAAAACAGACGTACGTACCCAAATTGTGTTCAGATTCGTATTGTAGAACCATTAATCCTCTTATGCCAATCAACAATTAGCACAATAAAAGTATAATACCAAAGTTGACTGAAGATATATGTGTTAGGTTTCTAATTCTTCAAAAAGTAATGCACGATGAAAATCCAACATTGTACTTCCATATATACTCTAAGAAGTTGCAACTAAATATAAGGCTATTTAGATAATGACAAATAGAACAGCTGTATATCCATATATTGGCAAAGAAAAATAGCCAAGTCAATGGGTGGAATATGTGGCAACACAGGCGTGTGCCCCCGGCAAAGACTTTTGTAAATACAAGCTAGACTAACGAGAACAAAGATAATTATTGCATCCGAGTGGCAGTTCTGTCGTATAGTGTGACCTTAGAACTGTAGCGGACCTACCCTAGACCAGAAAAAAAAAAAAAGAAAAAGTGAAAATTTGTATATAAAATTCACGATCTAATCTGAATGTGCAAAAACTAATTGCTACACGTTAATACATTCATATTTTTCAGTCAAAAGAAAAGAAGAAATATCTGAATTTAAGCCATGACTCAATGAACTATATAAAACCATGCAACTTGGCATTGCTTTAAGAGTAGTGATAATGACAACCACAGAATAAGACACAATGAGATTTCATTCTGGATAGAATCCCCAAGCACTGGTCCTAATAAAGGCCACACCGCATAATTTATTCTAATTCTATTCGTATGTATGTATATGTTTGTATGTGTGTGTGTATATATATACACAGAGACACTCAACCAATTATGGAAATCCTCCTAATTGGCTCAGTCTGATCAGTGCTAACGATAGGCGCACAAAGAGGGAAGCATGACACAATATTATTTTTCATTTTGGACAGTGGCCCCAGCAATACAAGGGGCACAATACTTTTCTCGTATTAATTATGAGTCCAGAACTATTTATTTTTGTTTGTTTCTTTGTGTGTATGTCGCTTTTACGTGTGGAAAATCAAGACAAGATTCATGTCTAGCTTTTTATTACATACAAGTTGGCACCTGCTTAAAATGATTCAGAAAAAATAACTCAAAACTTGTATCCAAACAAATTTTTTTCTAGAGTTAAAAGGTTTTTATTTTTTTAAAAAAAACTTAAACAAAATTAATAAAAGGGTTATTGATGATTTTTTTTTTTGGTACCATGCCCTTTTGGAAGCCAAAGCCTAGGATACCATCCTTCGACAATAGTAGGCTCAATTCGTGGACCTAAGCTACGCAAAGAGAACTCCCATGGGTTGTAGTTTAGTGAGCCATAAGTAAAAATATTTATGTTTTATGCCGCACTTTTTTAGTGTGGATTGATTTATGCCACCTCTAAAAAAACTATCTAATTAAATGTCACAAATAAAAATGACATTAAATTTTAAAAAAAACTAATATACTCTTAGTGGTAATAAAAAAATCATATTTTTATAAAATCTAATTTGTGCTTTGATGATACATTTGGTATTGTAAATTATAGTATGGTGATGTGTTGTGATATTTTTTACAATTATTTTTATAATGACACAGATCAATCCAAGCTTTATTTTTGTGGCATATATGTAAAGAGCCCCCATAAGTAAGCAAGTGGGTTTGTTATGTTTGGCCCAATTTGATTTTAATTCCTCTTAGGGAATTTAAATTGATTGGATTAAAATTGAACAAATGATGGAGAAATCAACCCCAAAAGGTATATATTATTCTTAGAAGAGAGAATGAGGGAAATAATAGAATTTCGAAACCTTTTGAAGTAAATAGCAGGTTTTGAAAACATTTGTAGCAAATAATAGATTTACAATATAAATTATTTATTTTCTATATAGATAAGAATTATTATACTATAAACAATGAGATAAATAAATTATTTACACCTTAAATCTATTTACTGTATAAATAAGAATTATTTATACTATAAATGAAGGGATAAATAGATTATTCACACCATAAATATGCTATTTATTACAAATATTTTCTATACCTGCTATTTATTACAATTCAGTTTTAGAAAACCTCTATTTACTACAACTTTCCTTCTTTTAGAATTCAACCATATGAAACTTGAGCCTAAATGTAATGCTCATGAAAAATTTATTAATTTAAATCCAAAACTTATTTGGATTTAATTAATAAATTTTGCATATAAATTGTATTTTTTATAAATTACGATAAAGTGTAAATCATATATAAACAATGTTGATACACAATTTGTCTATGAATTTTGTGCAACTTGGGATATTGTTAATAGACAAATTTTGTAAGTTTAAGTACTCAAAAAAAAATTGTGAACAACATCCTTAAAATGAAATTTATATCACAATTAATTATAATGTTATGGCATAAATTAATAAATGATTAAGTGCTAATTAAAATAGAAAAGCATGCCATAATCTCAAACAATGTAAAACAGTTAATTACTGGTTAGTTAAAGTGGTAAAAGGTTTTGTGTCCATAGCACATTGTTTGATGTAATACAATATAGATAGACACACAGAGATAAAATGTTTGCAGTGTATTGTAAGTAACCATTTAAGCAAAAACACATATATATTGGATACTATTTTGGGATTACAAATGTAACACCAACCTATTTCTATGTAACAGATCATGTTAAGTTAGTAACGATGCTAAGTAATTTTTATTAATGATTCATGATTTTATGTTACTAACTCTTTATTTCAAGTTTTATGACAGGCGACGACCGCATGGAATCGATGTGCTCAAGTGTTCATGTTAATTTTAATGTATGTTTAATTTATGAAGCAATGATGACTTGAATGTTATAGTGTATGGTATTTAAGGACAGTTCGGTAGGCCAAAAAATCTGCCAAGAATTGGCAGGCCGAACTTCATGAAATCGGCAGGCCGATGACAGCTGATGAGCAGTCAGCAGAAATCTCTCCAAATTTATGGTTAAGATAATTACGTTAATTGGATGATTAATTGGCATAATTATGAATTAATTTTATCATTTAAGGAAATTAAATCATTGAATTTTGTTGATTGAATGTAAATGATATGGTTTCTCTTTTTAAAAAATGGTGAAATATGGTAAGTGAGACTAACAGTTTTGACTTTCCCCAATTTCCTCTCCATTCTATATGCAATTGCCACAGTCTTAGTCAGGAAATTTCTAATTTAATAGAGAGTATTGAATTCATATTTTTACGTTATCCTCAATTACGTTAATTTTCTCTCACTCTCTCTCTCTCAACTTCTAAGATGTTTCTTTTGTCTTTCTTTCTTCTTCTTCTCTTCTCCACGAATTCCATTCCTTCTTTCTCTCAAACAAAAAAAAATCTCTGCAAATATTTGAAAGAAAATATGATAATTTCGTTGGTTGAATTCAAGGATTTTGAGAAGAAATTTTTAAGGTAAGAACTCATTTTTCGGTAATGCTGAAAAGCGTTCCTCCTCCTCAATTCGAATGCAGTATTTTTGTTTAGGTATTGTATTTTGCTCTAAATTTTTAATATGTTATTTATGAATGTATTATGTGATGTTCCTCCAAATTTCACGATATTTTGATATTTTTATGATAAGTTATGAACTTTCTATCCTCTACCACTCACAGTAATATATTGTTGTTTAACTATGATGCATGAAAAATGTAATTTTTGTTCAAGGGGTAAATGTGTTTTGTTTTTCATGAAAGTTGACAAGAATGTTCATGTAAATGTTACATTATAGACTGCAAAGTTTGGTAGTGTTTTGATGAGTGAATTATGTGTTATGTAATTTTTATTGAGATTAAGTCAAGGAAACTGTTTTAACAATGTTAATTTTGGATTTTCGTTTTATGTAATGTTTTATATGTTTAAATGATTTTATTGATGAGGAAATAATTTTATGATATTGAAATACATGATAATAAGATGTTTGTATGAATTTTAAAATTTAAAATATATGTATTTTAAATTGTTAGAAAATGTATTTAAAAGGTTACTCACTGCCTTGCTAATGTTGGCTGATTTCATGTTTAAAATATATGGTTTGTTTTTACATGCTTAATGTAATTTTTATGATTAAAGAAAAATCATGATAACATGTTTATGTGTTGATTTTACCCCTGTCAAGTATGGTGCCAAAAATATGGGTGACTATTAAGTTTTTAAGTTTTTAATCCATATAGGTCAGTGAACTGTATGTGATGATAATTTTATGTTTTGACAATTATGGTTATGAATTATGTTTGTAATAAATGAGTGTATATGTGATGGTATATGAATGGATATTTTATTTTATGATAAGTATTAATTTTATTGTATTTTTAAATGGATAAATGGCATGAACACATAAAGGAACGAGCACATCGAGACCGCGGCGTCGTCACCAATTCATATAAGGTTAAGTAAGCTAGCTTTTAAGGTAAGTACATTTTCACTTGCAATATGATATGTTTTATAAGGTTTGATATTATGATCATGATGATATTTATGATAATTTCCTTAAAGGGTTTCTTATGAAAGATTTTCATGATTTAAAGTTATTTATGTTTGATTATGAGAAATTTCAAAGCATAAAAGTTATGTATATATGTATCACCTAATAAGTATTGCACACCAATGTTATGATATGATATGTTATGATGTCATGTTTGGTTTAAGATTAGCTACCCTTCTCCTCTCATGATGGCGTCCCTGCAATGATGATTATGGTGCAACACTTGGGCCTTAAGATAAAATTGAATAAGTTTTAATATGGTCAATGTAATGAAAGATATGTTTCTATGAAAATGTGCTTAATGCACTATTATGTTGGTGATGATGATGTTAAGAAATGTTTTTAAATTTTGAGATTTATATGTACTTACTAAACTTTAGCTTATTCAAGTTTATGTCATGTTGCAGATAAGGGTAAGAAAATCATGGATTAGGCGGAGGACATGGGAAGGCATGTGAGCATTAAAAAGATGAATTGTAACCGGAAGAATACCAATGAAGCATAATTTATGATTTAAGTTATGATTTATTATTTGAACATATTTTTATGATAAGTTTTAAAGAATACAAGAACTATTTTTTTTTCATATTTTAATTCATCATTTTAAGAATTTTGATCTTACGTATTTTTATGAAAAGTTGAATTATGTTTTAAAAATTATGTTTTTCTAAAGATTTTGGCTTTGTCGGCCTGCCGAACATCATTGGTTGGCATGCCGATGTTAGAATGTTCAGCCTACCGATCGTATCTTTGGCCTACCGAACTATCAAAGTTTTCAAACCCTGATTTGGAGAGCCTTTGTCGGCCTGCCGGTTGACAAATTCTGGCCTGCCGATCATGTTCGGCCTACCGAAGTCCCAACTTCGGCCTGCCGAACTGTGGGAGCAAGTAGCTTTAAAATGATGTATTGTTTTATAAATTTTGATTTTACAATTTGGTATATTTCTTTTATTAAAGCAAGTTTATGATTAATATTAATGTGATATTAAATTATAGATTAAGTTAATGAATGATTGTGTAAAAAAAAAAAAGTATGTATGGATCCTGGTTACGTTTTCCTTAACCACGCTTACAATTAAAGTATCATATAATTTTTGTACTTAAAGTTTATCTAAATAAATAAATAAGTATGTTATGAGTGAATGTAACGACATTTGTGACGTCTGTAAGGGGGGGCGTTACAATAAAAGTGGATTAAAATGTAAGCCAATGTATTATGGACTATTTAAGTGCATATTTCTTCAGTTTTATCCCAACAGTATAAGAAAAATACAATATGGTGTAAAATTATACTGCGTAAAAAAGTTTGTGGGATCCACCAAGGGGACAGTTAAAGGGTGAAGAAAAGCCACCACTCCCCCTTATTGTAGCCGAATCCCACCATTAAACTAAGCCCACGTTTACCACAAAATGATGTAAGTGGTGACTAAGCATGGTGGGTCATCAAATTTGTGAAAAAAAAATCTAACCATTTACTCATTAATTTTTATGCAATAAGAACCCAAAAACCACTTCATGTCTCACTCCTCCAAACTCGCAGCCACTAGTTTACCCTTCCCAAAATTCTCTCAAAGAAAATTCTTCACAAAGACATCTTCTAAGCAAGCTTTAAGACAAGATCAAGGTAAATCCTAGACTTTCTGTAAGTATTTCTAGGGTTTTCCTTTTGAGTTTAAATGGAAACTTAATGTGGGTTTTCTTGCCATAGTTTATGTCTAGAAAGATTGAGAATGATCAATCTTGGTGGAGGTTCACAAGCACATAAATCTTTTGGTAAAAAGTTTAACCACCTATTTTTAAGTTTGTTGTGGTTTTTATTTTTTAAGCAAGTTGGTATGGAGTTGCTTAAAATTAGACTATGGCATGTTTAAGGGATTATATGGCATGAATATGTGATGTATTTGGTGTATGTTTATGTTGAGGGATGGCTAGGAACTAGGGCTTATGTGCTTGAGGACAAATTTAGGTAAAAGCAAAACAAATTTCAAATTTTAGGTGATTTTCAAAGAAATGAAACCTTGACATGTCTTAACATGAATTATTTTTTGAGTACGACTTATAAACCTATGCAAAACAGTGAGATGTACAGTTTTCAAGATCAAGGTTTTGTGAAAATTTCAAGGAACTAAATTAAAAGGATTTGTTTAAACTCGACAGAATTGAAAATGGCAGAAAACTCCATTGTGTATTGGGAACTTTAAAAAGTTAAAAATTGCAGACGGCATGTCAAAAACCCCTATAGTTTATGAGAAATAAATTTTAAGAATTTTTATCACAAAAATTTCAAGAAAAAAACATTTTAAAATAAAAGGAATTTGGGTTAGGAACTTTAGAGAATTTTTATCTGTACAAAAAAATTGAAGCCATCAGCATAAAATGATCATTTTTGGCTCTAGGGGCAAAATTGTCTATATTTTCAATATTTGGGTTGAAAATTGTAAAGTTGTGTTAAAATGGGTTTTTTTACTAGAAAAAAAGAAAACACATTTTGATTTCTTGTCCCGTCGTTAACAAGTAACATTTTGTGTCGAATTAGCAAAAAGGGGCCCAAAACGTTTAATAAGGCCCATTGAGAGCAAAAACGTGAATTTTTGAAAAAAGGTCTAAATGAACCCCAAAGCGTCCAAAATAGAAAAAAACACCTTTAACGAGAATTTTTCCATATTTTGTTAGCAATGATAAGGCATCGTGAATTAAGAGGAATAAGGTTTGTATGCTCAATTTAAAGGTTTTTAAACCAAGTAATAACTCGTTTATATAATCAACGTACACATTTTGTTTCGACACATAGATCAATAGTAATAAGTTAGCTAATGATGATAAATTGTCCAAATAGGACACTTAGATGGATAACAGAGGAACAAGTAAATTGGTTAACACTGTGTAAGTTCAAACCCCACCTATAGTATGGAATAGAAAGTTTTTAAGAAAATATATATGTTATTTAAAGTATTTAGAAGATGCATTTGATATGTACTTATTGTAAATTAATAAATCCTCACATATGGTATGTCAACCTAAATTAATGGGCTGGTAAAATGATTCACCAAATAAGAAAAAAAGTGTCGTATCAGCTCTGACTCAAGGGGAGTACTAAGTTATGTTTCAGTCTCGGTGTTATGATGACCCGTATGCGTATATGGTACGAACACTTAGGCCCTATTAAAGTTAGAGATATGGAAGAAATAATTAATGTTCATAAACAAGCATAAATTGATCATGCATACAAATAGGATGTACTTGTAGGCTATGTTTGAACTTACTAAGCATTAGCTCACCTAGTTATTTCACGTTGTAGGAATTTTAGCCAAGAGGCCAGAATAAAATCATTGTTAGGCTGGTGATGGTACATGAGCAATTGTGTAGGCAAGGGTATGGATACCGCCACAAGCTCGATATCTCTATGTATGTATCTTAATTAAATTTGAAACATGTTGTAAAAGAAATGAGGTGTGATGTAATACAAGTTAGATATGAAGACGAAACTGTTTTGGAAAATATTGTGAAAATTATATGAGAGAAATGAAGAAAAAAAAGATTTATATATGTGTGTGTGTGTGTGTGTGTGTATGTGTGTAAAAAAAATATCACATCTAAGTTAGTGAGAAAAATATTAAGGAATGGCTTGAAAGATGAAAGGTCGTTATAGTTAATATCAGAGTTGGCATCCTGCCATCCTACTACACATTGCCACATGTCTATCTACCATAATTCAAGTAAGATAGTTTAATTTTAAATATAAGACTATTAGGATATTTTCTTATATAGGAGTATAATATTAATCAAGATAAATATAGTTAATGGCGCTCAATCGTTACATGGATACTAATAGAAGAGCCAATGTAGCTTTCTAAGACATGGTACCACCTCGTTTTAATGGCAATCAACAACCTATGGTTATCTTTAGATCATGCCGTACCCCACCACATCTACAAGTTCTATTAGCTTGAGGACGACTACAGAGAAAGCGTTAGCATGGTGGATTGGGCTTGGTCTTGGGGGATAGCCTCGTGACTAGCAAGGCTCTAAAGGACAAATTTCTATAAAATTTGCTCCATAGCCACCTACACCCACAAATGAGGTACTAGTTTGAGTTGGTCCATTTATATGGGCTCCACCTATAGCTACAAGGCACAAATACAAATCTGTTAACAAATAAAATTTCGTGAGCAGTGTTTCATTAAAAGCTTACAACATTTAAAATATATCGAACAAAAGATTTATAAAATTCAAGACATTCATAACATATATATACACATCATATCCAAAAATCACAACAAAATAAAATCATTTGAATTCGAAACATTATCGGCAATCTTATAGAATAATCAAAAACCTTAAAATTCTTATATGACATTCCAATAACAAAAATTATGTTAAATTTGTATCAAACTCACCCAACCTTAAAAATCAAATATAACATGAACATTATAAAATTATTCCCAAAGACTAAAATCATCACGTTCATGACAAATTATAAAAATTCAACTGCATATTCTAATTTAACAACATACTCAAAATTTCAAACTTTAATCATACCAAACACTCATAACTATAAATACATTCATTAACAAAACTAAAACATCATACACAACAATAAATTCATGCTTTGTGTTCTTGAATTCTTTGAAAGAGAAAATCTTAAAGAAAACAAAGTTCCAAACTAATTGTATGTGAGGTTTAGGGAAGAAAAGAGAGAATACAAGCATAGAGGAATATGAGAAAAGATTGAGGCAAGAAAAAGAGATAGGAATAATATGTATGCTTGAAGCCACATATTTATATGCACAAGTAACCCTAGTTCTAGTTTAATTAGGCTTCTTTTTTTCTTTTTCTTTTTTTCCACTTTTCTTTTGCCTTCATGGCAAGTTTCTTTTTTTTTGTTCCTACATATATGATTTATCTTAATATATATAATATAATACATTTATAATATAAATGGTTATTTGGTTATATATAATATAATATAATATAATATAATTATAATACATAATTATTTATGGATAACAATAATGTCTGTTCCCATGACCAAAAAAAAAATTTTACATTATTCTTTTGGATACTTTATATTATTAAGTTTCTTAACACCACAATAAAAATATTACACAGGTAATCATTATGACATCATAAATATTATAAAAATAAGAAAATATGCAATAAAATTTATGCCATTGTCAATAATATCATTCTAGGGCATATATAACCCTTGAGTATTATAAATATAGATTTAGAGGAAGTTCAAACTCTTAAAGGAACAATAAAGGCTTTATTCTTATCATCATTTTTTTTACATGAACAACCCAAGCACATCAATTTGTCATGGTTGTCACCTGTGACATTACTAAGCAAAACATTAATTCACTTATCATAAATAATAATTAGAACATAAAATATCATGTTTGAGTGTTAAATTTACCTAATTATTTGTAGACAACAACGGCAGGTGTTACAGCACCACAGGCAGAATCGGTGGTCCCAGTAACTCCTGCAGTTCTTATCACAAATTTTTATCAAAGATTTTGATGAATGAAAGTCCCAGAATTCAATGGTTCTATAGATCTGTTGGATGCAGATGATTGGCTTACCAGCATAGAGAGAATCTTGAAGTTTATGGGACTCAATGATCATGAAAAAGTTTTATGTGCCTCCTTTTCTCTTATCAAAGATGCAAGAAGATGGTGGGAATCGGTGGAACATAGGAGACATGTACACGAAATGATTTGGTTAGAATTTATTGAGGAGTTTGGAAGAGCCTATTTTAATGTTGAAACAATGGCAACACATTAGGAAGAATTCAACAATTTTTGACAATGTAATATATCAGTCATTGAGGCTATGAGGAGGTTTAACTAGTTGGCATGCCTTTGTCCTAAATTAGTGCCCACTGACAAGGAAAAGGTAAGAAGGTTAATAAGGATGTTCTGTTCCAACATTACCCTAATTTTTGAATATAGGGACAAGCACCCAAGGATGTAGAGGGCTGTATCAAATAGGAATCTCAAGCTAAATTTAGAATCTCTCATGACAAAGAAGAAAGAGCTAGATCTTTAAAGCTTAGAGAGAGGAAAGGGCTTGACTAAGCAAAATCAGGCTTTGTAGGAAAAAAGACAAGGTGGTAACCTAGGACAAGGACAAACTCAAAACAACCAACCCGATGTAATCGCAATAGTGACAATAAAGGGAAATGGAATGCAAGTAGCCAAGGGAATCAAAAGGGTCACCCCAAAAGAGGATAAATGATAGAAGGAATAATAAACCCCTTATGTGGGCAATATGGGAAAAGACATGCAGGGGAATGTAAAGTTGGCACTAATAAGTGTTTCATTTGTAGGAAAGAAGGACATTACGCCAAGAATAGTTTTTCTAACCCCTCAAAACTAGTCTAATCAGAACCAGTTTAACCAGAATCAACAAAGGTCTTAGGGATCATGGCTTTATGTAGTCCAAGCAGAGATTGAAGGTCCTAACATTGGTTAGGGCTGACTAGAAGCTCCAGAACTTAGTGGGCAGCTTTACACCTACATTAAGAGTGAAGGCAATGCCTGAACCTCAACAACAGTAACAACCCAACTTTTTATCCCTAAAACTAATGTCTATGTTTTATTCGATTCTAGAGCAACACATTCGTTTACATCACTTAAATTTGCAAAACCTATAGGATTTAAAGAAGATAGGATAGAATAGACTTTTAGGACTACACTTCCTTCTAGAGATGTATTAAGCTCTAATCATTGGTTATGTCATGTACCAATTACCATTTGCGGTAGAAAATTGTTTATCAATTTAATAATAATCGATATCCAAGATTACAATGTTATCCTGGGAATGGATTTCCTAGGAAACTATGCCGCCAAGATTAATTGTCGACATTACAAAGTTACATTTCGGCCAACTAGAAGCGAGAAGTTTGTTTATATTGGAAAGACCTTTAAGACTCCAAAAGTGCTAATATATACTTTGAAGTCAAAGAGTTGTTGAATAGTAGATGCACGGGTTACCTTGTGAATTTTGCAAAGAAAAATCAGGAAGCTCAGTTAGGACTAGAGAATGTTAGACTCCAAATGAACTGCCAAGTTTAGCTCCTGAACGAAAAATTTTGTTTAAGATAGAATTGACACCTGGTATGTAACGCCCCCTTATAGGCGTCATAATAATCGTTACTTTTACCATTATTATCATAATTGAGAGATAAACAATTCAAATAAGATACTTATACTTAAACAGATATCCCAGGAAAAACATGTATAATTTTTTTTTGAAACAACTTACCGAATTTGCTTCTCTCGCCTCAATTAGCCTAACAAAACACCTACAGTGTTCAGCTAATCAATCACCTATAGAAAAAGTTAGTTTACAATACAATCATTTACTAAATTATAGACACAGAAAACTTCAAACAATGTTTAACTCTCTCGAGAAAAATACTTATATATCTAAATATTTTAACCATAACAAAATAAAGAAACATGACGCAGTCCTTAACAAACCACAATTAAAGAAATATTAAACAATCTCAAAAGTCTATAGGAAAATAAATCAAGTCTTGAATCAACATCAGTGCATAAAATAAAAATAAAATCAATAACAAAATCATTATTCAAGTAATTAATTGTTTTTGGCATGATTCTATTTCCAATCCAACACTCCTAGTGCACATGCCCGCCTCCATCCTCCACCTATTCTATATGCCTTTTACCTTTGTCTACTACATGATATAAAAACTACGTAAGCATAAGCTTAGTAAGTGCACTTTCCTATCTCACAACATAAAACATTTCATAAACACCTTTATGAAACATCATAATCATCATTAACATAATAGTGCACTTGGCACAGTTTCATATAGAACATTTCTTTTATTATCATTATCCATATTAAAAACTTCATTTATTTTATCTTTGGGGGCCCAAGTGTTACATCATAAATATCATCATTGTAGGCATACCATCATGAGAGGAGAGGGGTAGCTAATCCCAAACCAAACATGACAAGTCCACCTTGGGGGACATCATAAACATAATAAAAAACATAGGGTGTGCAACACTTAATTAAGTGATATATATATATAGATATACTTTTAACATACCTCATCATTAAAACATTTGTTAAACTTTCTTGTTGCAACAAGAGTTTTCATGAGAAAACAACATGTAAAAACAAACTTAAAAATTATCATAAAACATATTCTCAAAACTTTTTTGCAAACTTTTATCATGTTGTAGGTGAGAATGTACTTACTTGACTTGCTTACTTAAACCTTATCTTAGATGACGTCGTTGTGGTCTTGATGTGCTCACTTCTTGGTGTGTTCATGTCATACATCCATATACAAATAAAAATAAATTTCATTCTTATGAAATTGTCCAAAACCATATGACATTATTCATACTTCCATCTCACGAATTACAAAAACACACATACACTTTACTAACTTATAAATATTTATGCAAAAACTGTAATACTAAAACCTGTCTGACGCTTATGTATTCATAATTCAATAACTCACAATTCACACACGATTAAAGCACAAGACTCTAGAGGGACAAACCTAACATATAAACATAATATCATAATTTTTTGTTGCTCATAAAAATTCCATTTGATAACTAAAACATGTCACACACTTCATAGCATAAAATCTGCCAACAATAGTTGGGCAGTGAACAATCCTATCTAACATTCATATAATAAAATATCTATTTCACAAAATAATTCTACAAAAATCCTGTATGTAATAGACACCTAAAGCTATAGCATATCCAAAAATTGGCTTCAAATAAATTTAGAATAATTCAAAACACAAGTTTGAATTCAGAGTTAATATTAACATCAGACATGCTACACAGTGAACATGTTCCATTCAAACTTTTTTATAAAATAAAAAACGTATGATTTGCTTCTAAAATTTTTATATGACATGGTTAACATATAAATATCTCATACTATCATTGAACATCACCTTGTCATGTAATAACATCAAGAAGCACAAAATCAAAATTTATGAACCTGGGGCATAATTCCCAAAAGTAGGCAGACTGACCTTTATTCACTTAAAAATTCATAATAATTTCATCTTAATACTAAATTAGTTAAAACTAGTGGCATTAGATACTAGACTCAGAAAGAAAGAATTTGATATATTACATGCATATTTTGACAATAATTTGCATGAAGAAAAAGTCCTCAAAATTCAGTCTAAATTTCAAGTCTGTGTAAAACTGCACAGCTTTTAGGTCAACTTCAAAAAATTATAACTATTTAATGAAAACTCCAATTCAAGCGATTCAAAAGCCACAAGAAAGCTTAAGATGTCTAGTATTTGAGAAAATATAAGAAAAATGTAAACAGAGCAATACAAAATAAAAAATTATTAAAGCACGATAGTTGTTGGGTGTTTGTATGAAAAGTAGGCTTAAGGCATCCAAAAAAAAATCAATTCCAATTCATAACCCAATAAAATCTCAATTAAAATTGTAAACACATAATTAACATGATACCAATTGATAATAAAATATAACAATATATGATATCGCTAATCTAGGGTTTAATGAGAATTTAATCAAAACAACCAAATCATCAACTCTTTTCAATCACTAATTGACATTAAATACATACAATAAAAGAATCCATGTGATGATAGTAATAATTCTATGACTAACACAATACACCAAAACATCAAACAAACATGTTACATAATTGATACACTTACGAAGACGAATAAAATTAGGAAGATTAGAAATCTTGATAAAGCCAAAGAAGACCAAGCCTGAAACCAATCAATGAGGAATGAATGAAGTATGAGTCTAGAGTTACTAATAAGAGGTCTTTATATAGATTTTATGTGGAGACTAAAACCCTAATCCTAATCTAATTCAGTTTCCCCTTTTTATTTCTTTTTTTTTTTCCTTTTCTTTTCTCACGGCTACTGCCATTTTTCTTTTTTCTTTTTTTTTTACATGGTAGTTGTTGTTTATACATATAACATAATATATAACATAATATAATATAACATAAACATATTATAATATAAATAATAATATTAACGTGTGGAATATACTATAATATAATATAAACGTTAAGGGTTATATATGGTATAATATAATATATTATATTATAAATATATTAAAATATAATATAATATAATTAAAATATATTAATTATTTATACACGACAATAATATTTACTCTATGACCCAAAAATATTATTACACATGTAATTATCATGACATAATCAATATTATAAAAATAAGAAAATATGCAACAACATTCTTGTCATTATCAAGAATATAACTTTAGAGCATACATAACTCTAGAGCATTATAAAGATTATAAATTTAGGGAAAGTTGAAAACTCCTAAAAAAATAATAAATACTTTAAGCTTATTATGACATCAACATCCTGAGCACATCAATTCCATGTGACCGTCACCTATCATCATACTCAAAATAAAATGGTTAGTAATATTATATCGTAAAGAAATTACTTAATGTCGTTATATATCTATCATTAACCATTACATGAAAAATGATGGGTATTACAATTCTCCCCACCTTATAAGAGTTTCGTCCTCAAAACTCAGAATAGTTGCGGATACTTGACTCTCATTTCATCTTCATGTTCCCATGAAGCTTCTTCAACCTTGTGATTTCACCACAAAACCTTGACTAAGGAAATTTCTTTATTCCTTAAGATTTTAGTCTTCCGATCTAAAATCCCAACTAGCTTTTCTTTATAACTGAGTTCTTCTCGTATTTCAATCATCTACGGCTTTAACTTATACGTAGGGTCTGAGGCATACTTTTTAAACATCGAAACTTAATATGCATCATGAGTGGATGACATATTTGATAGTAAACTCCATTGATAAGTTACCTTACCTATCCGCTTTACAATTTTACAAAATCCGATAACCTTAGTTCATCTTGCCTTTCTTTCTGATTCTCATATCTTCTTTCATTGGTGCAACTTTTAAGAATACTACATTGCCTATTGTGAATTCCATGGGTTTTCTTCTTTCATCAACACAACACTTCTGATGGATTTGAACAGTCTCTATGCTCTTTCGTATCAACTTTATCATCTTAGAAGTCTCATTAACAAAATCAGTCTTTTCATTATTATCGCTATCTATCTTTTTCTTTTCACTAGCTTTTGCCAACATAAAGGCAATCTACATTTCTGTCCATATAAAGCCTCATAAGGTGTCATTCCTATCGTCGCCTAATAGCCATTGTTATAAGCGAATTCTACTAAGGGAAACATTTTACACTTTCTAGTCATGTAACTAAGGGTACAAGCATGAAGCATATCATCTAAACTCAAATTTATCTTCTCCGTTTAGCCATCAGTCTTAGGGTGAAAAAGCTGGCTTAAGTGTAACCTAGTTCCCGTTGTAGTTTGTATACTTTCCCAAAATTTAGACGTGAACCTACCGTCATGATCATAAATGATAGGCTTAGAAATCCCATGAAGTCTCACTATTTATTTGACATAAAGTTCCGCTGCCCGCTTCATAGAGTGATTGATTTTGATAGGAATGAGGTGTGCCGTCTATGTCGGTTGATCAAGAACTACCCAAATAACATCAAATCCATTCGTAGTTCTTAGTAATCTTGTGATGAAATCCATTGAAATTTCTTTCTATTTCCATTTTGGTGTTTTTATTGACTGCAATTTGCTGCCAGGCAACTGGTGTTCAGCTTTAACTTGCTAGCATTTCAAACATTTCTTTACATACCTTGCAACGTCATGCTTCACTCCAAACCACTAGAAACTGATCCTTAACTCGTTGTATATCTTTGTCAAACCTGGTTGAATTGAATAAGTGAGTATCATGTATCTATATCCTTACCTTAAACCATTAACATTGAAAACAAGTAAGAAATCTTTGAGACATAATGTTCCATCATTAGTAACTCAAAATTCCTCACATCTTCCTTCCTTTATTTCTCGCTTGATCATTGCTAGACTGGCATCTTCGTTCCGATAACTTCAAATCTCATTAGTCAATGCTGAGAGTTGTCTTGTCATATCTAAATCGAAGACCGTAATTTCCTTCCTTAGAGGTTGGGACCTCATTTGCAATGGCATCAATGCTACAATAGTCTCCTTACTTAAATCATCAACTATCCAATTCGTCTTTCTTGGATGATACAAAATTTCACAATTAAACTCCTTTACTAGTTCTAACCATCTATACTGCCTTATATTCGATCCTTCTAGGTGTAGATATACTTTAAACTTTGATAATCAGTGAAGGTCTTACATTGGACTCCATAAAATAGTGCCTTCAAATTTTTAGCGTGAAACCACAGCTGCCAACTTGAGGCCGTGAGCGGGATAGTTCATCTCGTAATCCTTTAGTTGTCTTGGGGCATAAATTATCACTTTATCATTCTGCATCAATACAATGCCAAGGTCCATCATAGAAGCATCGATGTAAGTCACGAATCCATCATTCCCTTCTAAAGTAACCAAGACTAGAATTATAGTCAACTTTTTCTTCAATTCTTGGAAGTCCTTCTCACATACATCTATCCATTCAACTCTTTCCTTTGTGCGTTAGGTTCGTGAGGGCTGTCACTATCCTAGAGAAATCCTCTGCAAACTTCTGATAATAACTAACTAATCCTAAGAAACTTCTTATCTTACTTGCATTTTTTAGTTGCTTCTAATTTAAAACAGCTTCGACTATAGAATGATCCGCCATTTATCCATCCTTTGACGCATATAAGCCCAGAAAGATATGTTATCGAGCCAAAAGTCACACTTAGAAAACCTTGCATATAGCTTACATCTCTTCAGGGTCTCTAGCACAATCCTCAAGTGCTCAATAGACTCTTCCCGACTCTTCGAATCAATCAAAATATTATTGATAAACACTAACAAATTCATCAGGATAAGCCTTGAATACCTGATTCGTTAGGTCCATAAAGGCTGTTAGTGCATTTGTTAAACCAAAGGTATAACCACAAATTTATTACCATATCTCGATCTTAAGGGCTATCTTGAAAACGTCTCCTTTTACTATCTTCGACTAATAATATCCCGACCATAAATCTATCTTCGAGTATATAGACACGCCTTTCAGTTGTTTGAACAAATCATCAATTTGAGCAATGGGTACTTGTTCTTGATCGTCACGTTGCTCAACTCCTAATAGTGGATGTATAATCTCATGGAACTATCCTTCCTGACAAACACTTAAAATAAAAGAAATAGACAAAACCCAAGAGACACCAACAAACAATTTGGCGACAAGCCGGTTGCTACCGTAGAAGCGCATGGGAATCCCAGCTTTGATGACAATCCGAAAATGTCTGAGCACCGCAAATGTGCTGCCCTTCATCCTTACCAACTAAGGATCGTAGCGCCCATGGTCCCAGACAGTCAAACGACCCTAACAGGCCATGTTTTTCAAGCCATTGAGCGCCCCTAATCTGCAAGGAAAAATGCCACCGCACCACCATCATCCAACACACGGCTAAACCAAAAGGGCATCAAGGTCGTTGGCACCCGTCGGAAACCACCTCCGTCAGCCCTAGATCTCTTCCTCCAAATGGCAACATACCAACCTACCTCCCGACCCATTTTCGTCGCCGTCCATAGGTATCCATCCTTAGGGATAGGTGTTAGAGACAGCACCAGACTCTGGCCCTTCAAGCCTCCTTGGAGAGGCAGCGCAATACTAGAGAAGAAACCCTAGGAGATGGGGAAGAAAACCCTGCAAAAAAACGGCTGTGCTAAAAAATTGATGATTGATGTACATAAGTTAAGATATATCATAGATGGGAAGTAAACTTGTTACATGTGAGATGGAGACAGTACGTACATTTGAAGCTGAACAACGCCTGCAACCTAACTTCGTCAAAAGCCACACCAGTAAGCGACAACCGTGTTTTAGGTAAGATATTTGGTCATAATAGAAATAAGTGAAATGATTTTGTACAAAATATGTGTATATGATGTTCAGAAGTGTATGTAGATATTGTAATAATTAATTTGTCGTAACAAAGCACGAAGGGAGTTCCATCGAGAGGTAAGTTTGGCGAGGCAATTAATTTGTTAATCATTAATAGTTGTCTTGTTAATTAGTTAGTTATATGTAAGTATCAATTAGTTGGTAAAGCTAAGAGAAGCTATAGGAAGGCTTTTCTGTAGAAAAAGAAAAAAAAAAAAAGTTACGAGAGAGCGTATATAATAAGCGAGAAATTACGTTGCTGTTTAAAATACATGCACCCATGCATGTGATATGTCTCGCCACGCCATAACCTAGTCGACCCCACATGTCATGTGATAATGTAAGCAAGCATAGCATGATCCCTTTTGTTTGTCCACTAGATGGTTTAACATTATTATCTTAAAAAAGCATTTTGTTTCTGAAATATTACAATATTATGTAAGAGTGACAATGTTCGTATGTAGCTGGGAATACGGTTGCAACAAACTTTTTTTTATAGTGTTTTCTTTTCCATGTTACAGTTGTTTTAACTATATTCCTAAACTCTCCATAAATATAAAAAATAAAAAACAAAGAAGCAAAATAACTAATTAGCCCTTGTATTGTATTGTTACCACTCCCCCTTTTGGCAGGTTATATTGCACAATTTCTGATCATAGAATGGATAGTTTTTACAACGAAAAACTTTAAAATAGTGTTGGGTTTGTTGGACTTGGGGCTAACGAAATGGAGTGAACATTGGATTGATAGTCTAATCTCATTGTTTAGTTTGACCTTAAGAAAGGAGCAGTCATTATTAGAATGATAATTCCACCAATTTGGTGGAATGGCCTTCAGTTTTAATGGTTATTTCAATCAAATTATCCTCACCTATGTTACACGTATACTAGCATGAAGGCACGTCCATTTAGTAACACATTTTTTTTGTGCATGTTCGTTAAATTTAAATCTCATATGCAATTATAAAGCATAGTTAATGATACTACAATACAAACTAATACTTTTTTATGTGTTGCTTTTTGAAAATATATAAATAAACATGCAAATAATTCCACTTTTAACTTGAATTGAACTTGAACATGCATACTATTTACATAAGTAAAAATAAAGAAAAAAGCAATATAATTAAATGTTACAAATCAATAATTACTTTGAATTAAGAGAATAATATTTATAGTTTTTCAAATAATTGTAAAAGTATTATAAAGTTATAAAATTCTTTTAATTAAGAAACAATAAAAATTCAAGATAAAAAATAAAAAATGAATAGGCATTTATTGAAGTAAAAAGATTGCAAGCTAAAGAAATTGAAGGAAAAGAGCATGCAACTGTGAAAACCATAAAAAAAAAAATATGCAACACTCATTGATTCACCCTTCATATAGTCTAATCTATATTTAAAGAAACAAACAAGAAAAAAAAATGAAATGATTAAAAGAAAGCACACAAGCAAGTTCTATCAAAAACAAAACCAAAAAAAAAAGAAAAAAAAATTGAAACGAATCAGGGAAAATCATTACAAGAAAATAACCCTTTAGCGTCAATATTTTTGCCGTTGCTAAAAAAGGACATAACAATGACATTGTAATGACGACTTATTTGATAACTGTCCACTTTAGCGATGAGGCATCGTTGTTAAAAGTCTAAGACAAAATCTTGTAGAAAGTAAATTATAACGACGACATTAGCTTGGTGATCATGGCCCCAAACTTGGCACCAACATATGTTAGCTGTATATTTTAGCGACGACAATAAAATTCAATTTTTTTTTAATTTTTGATAGTAATAACAGTCGAAAGATTTTTTTGAGACTTTTAGCGACGGCATGTATCCCTGCTAAAAGTTTATCGTCACGATAAAGTTATCTTAATATGTTTAATCAAAATGAGGTCATTTGGCAAGTTTATCATAGATAAAAATGTCTAAATATGCTTTATCATCAATACTCGATAAACACACATTAACGAGCAAGAATTATAATGATTAGAAAAGGAACCTGAATATTGTCATTTCCTTCGAGAAATTAAAATTTATGCTGACAACACCATGTCATCCAGAACCTACTAGGAAATCCACTAAATGAGTAAATCCAAACATATGATCACTAGAAGGATACTAATATTCAAGCTTGTGTTTACATTATTGCTAGCCTGAATAATGTGCTGCAGGCTCAACATGAGGATTATGAGATTGCTAAGCAAATCTGGGATAATATAGAAGACATGTTTGGAGGCCAAGCCTTAATGAAATGGCAAGGGGCTCTTCAAAAGCTCGACAACTACAAACAAAGACCAAGAACTCCTGTAAAGAAGCATGTAATGCTAGTCATGGGTTACCTCATTGAGGCTCAAACCTATGGAGCCGACATAGATGTGTTAGGCATGTATGCTTTAAAGAGTAAAAATGTAATATGTTTATAGAGATATTTTTATCTATAAAGAATTTATTTATTGTTTATATACCAAATCTTGTCCTTTTTATGTTCATACTTGTTGAATGTATGATAAGCAAGCAAAAGTCTGAGACTGTCGGTCTAAACCTTTAAGAATTGGGCATATGATGGATAGATTATGTGGAATACATGATTCTTAAGGCGAGTGTCTAAATCATAAGATCCGTAATAGAGGGAATAAAATTGGGCACTTTATTCATGCAAAGATTGTTATGTTATCTATATCTCTAACGGGAGATGGTTTTTCTTGGCCATCAGAAGAGGACTCCGTGAATAGAAACATTAGTGCATTGTCATGGGTGGCGATGTATTGGATTGGGACATAAAGTGAATTAATTTGGATCAATGATTCTGTCTCGGCAAATTGATTCACTTTAGATAATCATTTGTATTGTATCTTAATCCTGAGATGAATAATGGGCCTGTTGTCTTGACTTATGCCTTTTGATAAATCAAAGAGTGACATCCATATTTTATGTTGGTACGCATGCCGGTATATTGAAAGCATGACTCTTGACAACGTAGATCTATTATTCATAGATATAGAATCCATAGCTCCGCTTCAAGAGTAAATGATATCCTCTTATATGCGTTATCCTGTAATTGAAAAACTTGAGCACTCAACTATTTGGATACATAGGTGTAACCGAATGGTATACTGTCTTTAGACGGTAAGTTTTCCAATGGTGAGATAATGGAACATAAGAGAAAAATAATCAAGAAGATAAGACAGAATTTATCTTTAAGCCGATTATGGATAATCCTATGGGGATACGATACATTATGATATGTCATGGAGACTTAGCTATATGGGCTTCGTAATTCTATATAGTTTGAGAGTGCAGCTTTAAGCTTTTAGTAGAGTAGAGTTAAAGTTAACAACTATGAAATGTATATCTAGGATATTAGGTTTCATAATTATCGAAAACTTAAACTATATAGACCCAATAGGTCCCCTTTGCTAGCTCATAAAAAATCTGTAACGATACGACGTGCTTTTCCAGTAATTGATGACTTATGTCAAATTATCATATTGGCTAAAAATTTGATAGGATCATATAATTCATATCTAGTTATCGGTTGAATTAATTTGTAGAAATTAATTCAAGATAAACTTGTTGAATTATTAGGATCAGATAATTCATGTCTGTTTATTGGTTGGATTAATTTTGAATAAATTAATTCAAGGTAAACTTGTTGAATTATCAAGAATATTTATTTTCCTAGAGATTAACTAGATATGATTGTTTTAATCAGATAATTTCTTTATTGGGTTATTTGAATTAAAATTGAGGCTCTATCCTAAGAATCTCAGGTGAGAAATAAAAGATTCGCAGGGATCATTTATCATAAGTCGGCAGGCCGGTCTTTAGGTTTAGCCTACTGTTGGAGAAAGTTTGACAGGCCAATCTATCAGTTCGGCCTGCTGACCCAGCGATAAATAGATTACACGTTTTCACAAGGATTTTATCAGATATTGATCCTGATTCAAAATTTTGAGGCCTTATCTGATAAGGACTAACCCCTGGGGCTAACCTTTATAAATAGGGGAGTGAGACTCATTCTTATTTAGATCAATTGAGAGATTAAGAGTGTGACTCTGTTGGTGAGACTCTGAAACTCCATATGAGCTATTATTCACACATCATGAACTATAGCTTTGGGTTTTCTCAATTAGTTAGAAGGAGAGTCGCCTAGTGAAAGAGCTGTACGAGTGTGCCCATACACACAGCGGTTGTGGATAGAGAATAGCAAAGAAGGTCAGTTAGTTGAGGTCCTTCTACATTGCCCTTTCTCTTCATCAATTGCATGTGCTTTTTGGCAAACAAGGTTAGTAAAATCTAGTTAATTTATACATATAGCATGCCAAATTTGTGTTTTGAAAAATACTCTGGCATAAAAAATTTTAAAATTCCACTACATACTATTTTTCCAACAATTAGTATCAGAAACATAGTTTTTACATAAATTTGCAAGTGTGTAATCATGCTATACATATAAATTATGTGATCTTGATCTTTTCTATACTTGAATTTAATTTTTAGAGAGTTGACACTCTAGGGTTTCTATATATTTATATGTTGTCATGGATTATATAGTGAATCTTTATTAATTAATTATGGTTGATTAAATAATTATTCAATTATTAATTAATTAATTAATTTATGCCGGTTATGGTTTCTTAGAGGTTAGAATGTGTATCTAGGTTTTTCATGTAATTAGATGGTGGACTATCATCTCTATCTAAGAATTATTATTTAATTTTAAATTTGTAAGAATTTTGTAATTAAATAATCATTCGGAGAAGACAAATCTAGAAGATGGATGAGAGTGTTCCACATATATTTCTTGAGTCTCTAAAATTTTATATTTTTGAATTGTTGAAAATAAAATTGAAAAACTACAAAAAAATTGTATTTTATAGAAAAATGTGATTTCTACTCAGTCGACATGCCTAACCCTCTAGTTTGGCAAGCCATGGTCTTAGATCGACCTGCCAGACATAAGGTTCGACAGGTCGTTCACAGGGTAGAAATTTGGTGGCTCTGGCAGCAAGCCAAACCTTTTAGTTCGGTAAGCCAATCTGTCATGACCAGCAGGCCGACCCAAAAAGATCAAAAGGATGGAGGGTCATGACTGATAGGCTAATCATATAGATCAACATGCTAGTAGAGAGCTATGATTTTTCAAGAAAAGGTGTGTTTTCAGTGCAGTGTTGATTTTGTTTTTGGGACAATTCTAAGAAACATTAAATTTGGATATGACCGAAAATATGGAGTTTTGATCTATGTAGGATTGAAGACTTGAAGATGGATATTACATGAAGAAGGATACAATTTAAAGATTCAAGGATGAAGAATCAATAATATGTTTCGATTATTCTCTTGTAATCTTTATTTTCTTTTCTTTAGGGTGGACCTATAATATTGTAGTTATTTATTATTATTTTGCTTATGGATTTGCATGATGGCTTTGCTTGTCTGCATTATAATATGATTTACCATGTCTATTGATAACATGTCATATACAATAGGAAGTGCCACTCAATTAAAAATTGTTCATGCATGTTTATAAAATAAAACCTTGATTTCAAAAGATTGAGTGGGAGAGGGTTTGCAAAGAGAGGACCTATGGCCTCAATCCTTGGTCCATAGGTAGCACATGGTGTTTTTGACCCCTAACAAGGGACTTCATCATGTACCTGGTTGGATTTCTAAGAACGGGAAGTCTTCTACGCCTGCAAACGGCAATAACAAGAAGAAGAAAAAGAAGAAGAACCCAAAGCAGCTAAAGTGCTTCTTTTGCTGGAAGGTCGGGCACATAAAGAAGAATTGCAAGGACTTCCTTTCTGAAGGAGGTAGGTGTGATCTACTGTATTTAGAAACTTGTTTGGCTGAGGAATCCAGTGATACATGGGTAATAGATTCTGGAGCAACTAATCATGTTTGTGTTTCTCTATAGGGGTTCAAAGAAACGAGAAGTCTGCTTCGTGAAGACTTTATGATCATAGATGGATCCTTGGTCTTAGCTCAAGTAGTGGGAGAAGTCTATCTTCATTTTGATAATTATAGGATTTTAATTTTGCGAGATTGTTTTTATGTTCCTAAATTGAAAAGGAATTTAATTTCTATAGCTAGTTTATTTAAAGACTTCTATTTGGTTTCTTTTGATAATAAAGTGGTGATTCATAAAAACAAATCTTTTATCTGTTTTGGATGGATGCAAAATAATCTATATTTTATCAAACCTAAGATGGACTTACTGCTTAATGCTGAGATGAATGATAATAATTCTAAAAGACTAAAAACTTCTCACTCTAATAAGACTTATCTTTGGCATTTACGACTTTCTCATATTAGCTTAAATAGGATTTAAAGGTTGGTGAGGGATGGACCTTTGAGTCACTTAAAGGTGGAATCTATACCACAATGTAAATCTTGTTTGGAGGGTGAAATGACTAAAAGACCATTTGGGTCTTAAGGAATAGGGCCGAAGGGGTTCTAGAACTTGTGCATAGTGATATTTGCGGACCGATAAACATCAGGGCATAAGGAAGGTATGAGTACTTCGTCACTTTTTATTGGTGATTACTCAAGGTATGGGTATGTGTACCTAATGCACCACAAAAGTGAAACTTATTACAAGTTCAGGGTGTCTCAGGTTGAAGTGGAAAAGGAATTGGGTAGACCCATAAAGGCACTTCGATCCGATCAAAGTGGTGAATACCTTTCTAATGAGTTCTTAGGACACTTATTAGAGAATGAAATTTTATCCCATTTGATCGTACCAGGCACACCACAGCAGAATGGCATGACTGAGAGAAGGAATAGGACTTTGTTAAACATGGTTAGGTCCATGATGAGTTATTCATCATTGCCTTTGTCCTTTTGGGGATATGCACTACAAACCGCATGTTATCTTTTGAGCAATATGCCTTTAAATCGGTTCCTAAAACTCCTCACGAGTTGTGGTCGTGTAGGAAGACATCCTTAAACCATATTTGCATATGGGGATATCTGGCTCATGTCCTACTTAGGGATGCAAATAAGTTGGAAGCATGTCTGAAAGTTTGCATGTTTATAGGATATCCAAAAGGGACTAAAGGGGATTATCTCTATTACCCAAAGGAAAATAAAGTCGTGGTTTCAATTAATGCAACTTTTCTTGAGGAGAGTTACATGGACGACTTTAAGCCTCAAAGCAAAGTGGTGCTCGAGGAGTTGAGGAGTGATTCGATCACTCCAAGGGTTTTGGTAGAAACCACTCCAATCGGTGTAGAAAAACTAAATGAACCCAAACAATAACCTAAGGGGCTTCGGTGTAGTGGGAGGATCAAGCATCAACTCGAGAGGTATATGTTCAATGGTGAGGCCTACATGGCTAAGCCAGATGAACATGACAGGGATCCTTATAGTTATGCAGAGGCTATGGAGGATGTTAGTTCAAAACTCTAGACAGAGGCCATAAACACAATAATGAAGTCTATGGAGATTAATCGAGTCTACAAGCTTGTGGATCTTCCAAAAAGGGTTAAACCTATAGAGTGTAAGTGGATCTACAAGAGGAAAAGAGGAGTGGATAGAAAGGTCAAAACCTTTAAGGCTAGACTCGTAGCTAAAGGATACACACAAAAGGAAGGAATCAATTATGAGGAAACCTTTTCGCTTGTAGCGATGCTTAAGTCCATCTGAATTCTCTTGTCCATAGTTGCCACTCTCGACTACGAGATTTGGTAGATGGATGTCAAGACGGCCTTTCTAAATGGCTATCTTGATGAGTCCATCTATATAGAACAACCAAACGGGTTAAAGGTCAAGGGTTAAGAGGGTAAGGTTTGTAAGCTGCTAAAGTCGATATATGGACTTAGGCAGGCTTCTTGTTCTTGGAGCATGAGATTTGATCAAGTGATCAAGACTTATGGGTTTGCACAAAATGTTGATGAACCATGTGTGTACAAACACATTAAGGATAGAAAGATGGTTTTTTCTATTGTTCTATGTAGATGACATTATGCTAATTCGTAATGACATTGGGGCATTGTTATCGGTCAAATTATGGTTGACTAAGCAGTTTGACATGAAGGACTTGGGTGAGGCTGGTTTTATTCTAGGTATCCAGATCTTTCAGGATAGGAAGAACAAAATGATGGCTTTGTCCCAGGCCGGCTACATAGATAATTCTTAGGAGGTTTACAATGCAGGATTCCAAGAAAAGTAGGCAACCATCTAGGTCTAGAATTACTCTTTTCAAGAAAGACTCTCCAAAGTTTGATGAAGAACAAGAATACATGAAGAAGGTGCCTTATGCTTCGATAGTGGGTAATCTCATGTATGCATGCTTTGCAGGCGACCGGATATTTGTTTTGTAGCCGGGATTGTAAGTTAATTTTAGGCAGATCTAGGACCGAACCATTGGGTTACAATCAAGCATATTTTCAAGTACCTAAGAAGAACTCGAGGTTTTATGCTTGTGTATTTGAGTGAGGACTTAACTCCTCTAGGATACACTGACTTGGATTTCCAATCCTACCTGGATTCAAGGAGATCGACTTCTGGTTTTATGTTTACTTTAGGCAGCGGTGCGATCAATTAAAGAAGTGTGAAGCAAGATTGCACTTTGGATTCAACAATGGAGGCCGAGTATGTGGCAGCTAGTGATGCTTCAAAAGAAGCAGCATGGCTCTACAAGTTCCTTGGGGATTTTAAGGTAGGTCCTAGTATGGATAAGGCGGTATCACTGTACTGTGATAACAGTTCGACGGTAGCTAATGCTAAGGAACTAAGATTTCACAAGATGAGAAAGCATATTGATCGAATATGATAAAGAACTATGTAGAAGGCAAGCATGTTGCTGTGTGTAAAATCGCATCAGAAGACAATTTAATTGATCCATTTACAAAGACACTTACTTGGAGAGTCTTCAAGAGGTATGTGAAAGCTATGAGGATGCTAGATTTGTCATATTTACTCATTTAGTGCACTGGTGATCATTAGATTTGCAAGGATCATTTATCATAAGTTTGAAAGGCTAGTCTTTAGGTTTGGCCTATCAATGGAGTAAGTTTGATAGGCCGATCTGCCAGTTCAGCCTACCGATCGAGCGATAAATAGATCATACGTTTTCATGTAGATTTTATCATATATTAATCCTCATTTAAATTTGTGAGGCCTTATCTAATAAGGAATGACCTCTGGGCCCAACCTCTATAAATAGGGGAGTGAGACTCATTGTTATTCAGATCAACTAAGAGATTAAGAGTAAGACTTTACTGGTGAGACTTTGAAACACCCTGTGAGCTATTGTTCACACATCATGAACTATAGCTTTAGGTTTTATCAATTGGTTAGAAGGAGAGTTGCCTACTGGAAGAGCAATATGAGTGTGCCCACACACACACCGGTCATGGATAGAGAATAGCAAAGAAAGCCAGTTGGTTGAGGTCCTTCTACAACGTCTTTTCTTTTCATCGATTGCGGGAGCTTTTCCGCAAACAAGGTTAGTAAGATTTGGTTAATTTATGTATATAGCATGTCAAATTTGTATTTTGAAAAATACTCTGGTATAAAAAATTTTAAAATTCTGCTGCGCGCTATTTTTCCAACAAGACGCTAATTCACAGACAACTATGGTCTATAAGACTCTATCTAAGGAATTTATCCCATTTAGAGCTTCATATAACTTGAGCAATGGGCAAGATATAACTTAGACTGAGTTGATGAAGTAGTTACAGGAGTTTGAAAATATGATCAGGGAAACTCCTACTAGTGGGGCAAACTTGGTAGCAGTATCTAGCTCCTCTTAACTCTGGGAATAGTAAGAAGCAAAGGCAAAGAACAAAAAATCTTCTGTCCCGACAAAAGGCAAGGACAAGAAGAAGAAAAAGAGGAACCTGAAGATGCTGAAGTGCTTTTTCTATAGGAAGGTTGGGCACATCAAGAAGAATTGCAAGGAGTTCCTATTTCGACGAGGTAAGTGTAAACTTCTGGTTATTGAAACTTGTTTAGTTAAGGTTTCAAATACACTTGGGTCATAGATTCCAGTGCAACTATTCATGTTTGTGTTGCTCTATAGGGGTTCAAGGAAACAAGAAGTCTACTACATGATTACTTCAGGTTACAGATGGGCGATGGCTCCTTGGTGTTGGCCGACGCAGTGGGAGACATCCACCTTAATTTTGATAGTTATAGGACTTTAGTTTTGAGAGATTGTTTATAAGTTTCTAAACTTAAAAAGAATTTAATTTCTATTGCTTGCTTATGTAAAGACTCTTATTCAGTTTCTTTTAATAATTAAGTTGTGATTCATAAAAACAAGTCTTTTATCTATAATGGATAGATGCAAAACAACCTATATTTTATCATACCTAAGATGGACTCACTACTAAACACTGAGGTTAATGATAATTCTAAAAGACTTAAAACTTCTTACTCTAATAAAACTTATCTTTGGCCCTTGCGATTAGGCCATATTAGCCCGAATTGGATTCAAAGGTTGATAAGGGATGGATCTTTAAGTCAATTAGAGGTGGAATCTATACCACAATGTGAATCTTGTTTAGAGGGAAAAATGGTAAAAAGACCACTCAGGTCTAAGAGCAATCGAGCCAAAGGGATTCTAGAAATAGTGCATAGTGAGGTTTATGGTCCCATAAATAAAAAGTTACGATGAGGGTACAAGTATTTTGTCACTTTTATTGATAATTACTGAAGTATGGGTATGTCTACCATTGCATCATAAGAGCAAAACTTTTGACAGGTTTAGGGAGTTTTGAGCTAAAGTGGAGAAGCAATTAGATAAACCCATAAAGGCACTTTAATCCAATCGAGGTAGGGAATACCTCTCCTATGAGTTCATAGGACACTTATTAAAGAATGAGATTTTATCCCATTTGACTACGCCAGGCACTTCGTAGCAAAATGGCATGGCTGAGAGAAGGAATAGGACTTTGTTGGACATAGTTAGGTCCATGATGACTTATTCAATGTTACCTTTATCCTTTTGAGGATATGCACCACAAACTGCATGTTATCTTTTGAACAATGTGCTTTTAAAATCGGTTCCTAAAACTCTTCATGAGTTATGGACGGGTAAGAAGACATCCTTATACCATATTTACATATAGGGATATCCGACTCATGTCTTGTACAAGGAAGAAAACAAGTTGGAAGCACATTTGGAAGTTTGCATGTTTGTAGGATATCCAAAAGGGCAAGGGTGGTTATTTCTATAACCCAAAAGAAAATAAATTTGTGGTTTCAACAAATACAACCTTCCTTAAAGAAAGTTACATGAACGACTTTAAGCCTTGTAGTAAAATGATACTCGAGGAGTTAGCGAGTGATTCGATCACTCCATGGGTTTCGATTGAAACCAATCCAATCAATGTGGAAAAACTGACCGAACAACAACCTAGGGAACTTTGGCGTTGTAGGAGGATCAAGCGTCAACCTAATAGGTATATGTTTAATAGTAAAAGCCTATTTGGTTGAACCAATTGAAAATGATAGGGATCTTTACACTTGCACAGAGGCTATGGAGGATGTTATTTCAAAGTTCTGGACAGAAGCTATGACCATTGAGATGAAGTCTATGGAGACTAATCAAGTCTAGGAACTTATGGATTTTCCCGAAGGTGTAAAATCTATAGGGTGTAAATGGATCTACAAGAGAAAGAGAGGAATAGATGGGAAAGTCAAAACCTAAAAGGCTAGACTCGTAACAAAGCGATACATGCAAAAGGAAGGAATCAATTACGAGGAAACCTTTTCACCTATAGCCATGCTTAAGTCCATCTGAATTCTCTTATCCATAGCTGCCACTCTTGACTACGAGATTTGGCAAACAGATGTCAAGATGGCCTTTCTGAATAACTATATTGATGAGTTCATATATATGGTGTAGCCATATGGGCTCAAAGCTAAGGGTCTGGAGGATAAGGTCTGTAGTTGCTAAAGTCTATTTATAGACTTAAGCAAGCTTCTCATTCTTGGAACATAAGATTTGATCAAGTGATTAAGACTTATGAATTCAAATAAAACATAGATGAACCATGTGTTTATAAACACAAAATGGATGGGAATGTGGTTTTTCTACGACTCATTGGCAAAGATGTTGGGGGCACTGTCATCAATCAAATTATGGTTGACCAATTAGTTTGACATAAAGGACTTGGGTGAAGCTAATTATGTTCAAGATATCCAAATCTTTCATGATAGAAAGACCAAAATGATAACTTTATCCCAAGCCACCTACATAAATAAAATTAAGTTTGCAATATAGAATTCCAAGAAGGGTGGGTAACCATCTAGGTATGGATTACTCTTTCCAAGAAAGTCTTTCCGAAGTCTAAAGAAGGTACCTTATGCTTTGGCAGTAGATAGTCTCATATATGCGATACTTTGCATACAACCAAATATTAATTATGCGGTCGAGATAGTAAGTCGATTTCAATTGAATCCAAGACCAAACCATTGAGTTGTAGTCAAGCTTATTTTCAAGTACCTAAGAAGGACTAAAAGTTATATGCTAGTGTATTCATGTAGAGATCTAACACTTCTTAGATACACTGATTCGGATTTCCAATCATGTCTAGAGTTGAGAAGATTGACTTTTGGTTCAGTGTTTACTCCAGGTAGAGGCACCATTGTTTGGAGGAGTATCAAGTAAGATTGCACTTTAGATTCAACAATGGAGGATGACTATGTGGTAGCTAGTGAAGCTTCAAAAGAAGCTATGTGGCTCCGCAAGTTCCTTGGGGATCTTGAGGTATTCTTGGTATGGATAAAATAGTCTCGCTATATTGTGATAACACTACAGCGATAGCTAATGCTAGGGAACCAAGATTTCACAAGAAGAGTAAGCATATACATTAGAAGTATTATGTGCTAAAGGACTTCGTTGAGGGTGGACATGTTGTAGTATGCAAAACCGTGTTAGAGGACAATATAGCTAATCCTTTCACAAAGACATTGCTAACGAGGGTTTTCGAGAAGTATGTAGAGGCTATAGGGATACGAGACATGTCATATTTACTCACTTAGAGCAAGTGGGAGATTGTTAGACTAGATGCCCTAAGGATTAAATAATATAATAAGTTTTTGGAAACCTTTAATCAATAAAGAGTTTATTTATTATTCATATATCAAATATTGTCCTTTTTATCTTCATTATTGTTGAATGTATGACAAGCAAACAAAAGTCTAAGACTATCAGTCTAAACCTTTAATAACGTGCATATGATGGACAAATTATACAGAAGACATGAATCTTAAAGGTGATAGTCCAAATGATACGATCCGTAATCGAGGGAATAAAGTTGGGCTCTTTATTCATGTTACGACTGTTATGTTTTCTACATCCTCAATAGGAGATGGCTTATCTTGTCATCGGAGTGGGACTCCATGAGTATAAACATTGCTATATTATCATAGGTGATGAATTATTAAATTGGGAAAAAAGTTGAATTGATTTTTAGTAATAATTCTGTTTATTTAAATCAATTCACTTTTGAGAATCATATATGCAATGTCTTAATCCTAAAATGAACAATGGGCACGTATTCTTGATTTGTGTATTTTGATGTACCAAAGGGAGATATCTTGATTTGATGATGGTACATATACCGGTACGTTGGAGGCATGACTCTAGATTAACATAGACTCGTTGTTCAGAGATATGGAGTCCATAGCTATTTTGTAGAGTTAATGATATTCTCTTATAGGCATTATTCTGTAATTGAAAGATTGGAGCACTCAACCATTTGGATACATAGGTGTAATCATAAGGTATACTATTTACAAATAGTAAGTATTTTAATAGTGAGATAACAGAACATAACATAAAACTAATTAGGAAGGTAAATCAAACTTTATCTTTAAGCCGATTATGAATATTTTATGGGGCTATGAGCGTATTGGAGCATTGTAATTTTATATAGTTCGAGAGTGCAGCTCTAAGCTTTTAGTGGAGTCACGTTAGAGTTTATAATTATAAATATATATCTGGGATATGTTATTTTATAATTATAGGAGCCTGATCTATATATATCCATCAGGTCCCCTTTGCTTGCTCATAATAAATTCTATAACGATATGATATATTTTTCCTACATATTAGTGACTTGTGTTATTTATTAAATTGGTTAAAATTCAATTAGAGCAGATTTAATAATTCATATTAGCTTGTTGGTTGAATTAATTTTATGAATTAATTCAAGATAAACATGTTGAATTATTTAGATAATATTTTATTTGATATGGGATTATCTGTATATGATTGTTTTAATTAGATAACTTCTCTATTGGATTATTAGAATTGATGCTCTATCTAAGACTCTCTTTAAAAATATGACATTTTGAGATCTTAAATTATCTCACAGTCAGCAGGTTGATGGCTAAATTCGATAGGCCGATGGAGCTAGTTTGGTAGGCCAATCCCCCAAATCGATGTGCCAAGCATGTGATAATCAGGTTATGCATTTTTTACACGTTTTTCATTAGAAGTTGATTCAAGCTCAAATTTTGAAGCCTAATCTGATAAGGAATAACCCTAGATCTGACCATTTTAAAAAGGAAGCTATTTTTTATTGTTCTTTAGATCATTTGAAAAGCAAAGAGGAAGTACTCTAGTAAGAGAAGCTCTGAAACTCTTACAGCGCTATTGTTCAACATCTGGAAACTTAGCTTTTGATTTTCTCAAGTGGTTGGAAGGAGACTCACTAGAGGAAGGCTATACGACATACGACCACTTGTACTCCAATTGTGGATAGAATAGCAAAGAAGACTGTTTGGTTGAGGCTCTTCTAGAACATTTTCTCCTCTCGGTTTTTTTGCACCTTTGGTATATAAAAGAGATACGTAAGATCTGTCATTAATTTATATACTTAGCATGTTAAACTTATGTTTTGGAAAAAGACACTAATTTAAAGTTTTTAAAATTCTGCTGGATATCGTTTTCCAACATATCTCACAATTAGAATACTTACTACTTATAACCTACAAATAGTGAACCTATGGGTCACATGAATGTATCCAAACGGTTGAGCGCTTCAATTTTGTAATTCTAGGATAATACCTATATGAGGATATCATTAATTATACTAAAGAGTTATGAATTCTATATCTGTGAATAATATGTCTACATCATTCAAGTGTCATGTCTCCAACATATTGATTTGTGTGTCTTTATTCAATTTAAGATGTCACCCTTTGGTATATCTAAAGATACAAGTCACAGATCCATTAATCTATTAGGATTAGGATGTAACAGATATGATTGCCTAAAGTGAGCCAATTAATTCAAATTGAATTATTAACCAAATTAATTCATCTTTAGTCTCAATAAATATATTATCACCAATGTCTCTATTTGTGAAGTTCTAACTCTGATGACCAAGATAAGTCATCTCTTATGAGGGATATAGACAACATAACAATCTTAACATAAATAAAGTGCCCAACTTTATTCTCTCTATTACTAAACTTGCATATTTAGGCTATCACCTTAAGATTCATGTCTTATGCATAATCCATCCATCATATGCATGATCTTAATGGTTTGAAACGATAGTTATAAACTTTTGTTTGCTTATGATACATTCATCAAAAAATGAATATAAAGAAGACAAAGTTATTATCTGACATAAATAATAAATTCTTTATTGACCAAATATCTTAAAATAGTAACATTGTTTACTCCTTAGGGCACTAAGTTTAATAATCTCCCACTTGTCCTAAGTGAGTAAATTTAACATGTTATGCATCCCCGTAGCCTCGACATGCTTCTTGAAAGTCCTCGATTGTAGCATCTTTATGAAGGGATCGGCTATGTTGTCCTCAGATGCAATTTTATGTATTGTTGCATGTCCATTCTATATAAATCCCCACATAACATGATACTTTTGGTCTATATGCTTTCTCATCTTGTGATACCTTGACTCTTTGGTATAAACTATAATTGCATTGTTATCACATTATAATGTAATTGGCTTATCCATACTAGGAACTACCTTAAAATCCCTAAGGAACTTGTGAAGCCATACTGCTTCTTATAAAGCATCAGTACTAGCCACATACTCAGCCACCATTATTAAATCAATAGTGTAAGCTGGCTTGACACTTCTCCAAACAATGGTGTCTCTCCAAGAGTAAATATAGAACCAAAAGTCGATTTGCTCAAATCAAAGCAGGCTTAAAAATCTAAATCAGTGTGTCCAAGAGATGTTAGATCCTCACTAGAATACAGTAACATATAACTTCTAGCCCTTTTTAGGTACTTGAAAATATGCTTGACTCCTACCTATTGATTTGTCCATAATTCGATTGATATCAACTTACTATCACAACCATATAACAAATGTCAAGTCATGTGCACAACATCACATACATGACCCTACCCACTACTGAAGCATAAGGAACCTAATTCATGTATTTTCTTTTCTCATTTGTTTGAGGACAATCTTTCTTAGAAAGAATTATACCAAACCTAGATGGTTACTTACCTTTTTTTCAATTTTTATATTGCAAACTTCTTGAGAATTTTGTCTATATACAAAGATTGGGATATAGCTATCATTTTATTCTTCCTATCTCAAAAGATTTGGATACCCTGAACATAATTAGCTTCACCCAAGTCCTTCATGGCAAATTGCTTGCTCAACCAAACTTTGAGTTATGACAAAGCCAAACAGGATCCCAAAGGATCTATCGAATTGTTATTATCTTGTTGAGTTATAGTATAGTCATTATTGACTAAAACAGTGAGCAAGGGTTATTCCTCCAAGAGAATTGGGCCTAATTAATTAGTTTTAAAAATTAAAAAACTCAATTTAATTAAACACAAAAATGAGGGATTTAAATTTTTAAGTAAATTAATAATTAAAATGTAAATAAATAATTAAAATAAAAATTGGTTATAGGATCATTTGCCACTACTAAACATTAATTATGTAGATGATTGTAGAATTTGTTTCCAATTTTTTCATTGAAACTAACAACCGTAGATAATGAGAAGCTTTACTACCCCAATCTATCCTTGCAATATAGATTTAATAAGACAAGTGCTCTATTAAACCCCTCTCCATCAAACAATACAGATTTCATCTTCGTGTTCATAACTTCAATCTAGAGATTTGCATTAATGTCTTATATAGCCTATTTGTAAGAGTAAGGATCCCTATCATGTTCAATCGGTTCAACCAAAAAGGCTTCACCATAGAACATATGCCTCTCAGGTTGACATCCCATCCTCCCACTATGCTAAAGTCCTTAGGTTATTGTTTAGTCAACTTTACCATCAAAGCGATAGTACCACTGCCTATCTCTTAAAGTACCACTCTACTACGAGGCTTAAAGTCGTTTATGTAACTTTTCCCTAGGAATGTCGCATTCGTTAAAATGATAACTTTATTTTCTTCTGGGTTATAGAAAAAACTACCTTTTGTCCCTTTGGGATATCCCTCAAATACACAAACTTCTAAACGTGCATCCAACTTATTTGTGTCCTTATCCAGGACATGTACGAAATATCTCTATATGTGGATATGGTTTAAGGATGTCTTCCTACTACTCCACAACTTGTGAAAAGTTTTAAGATTTGATTTTGAAGGCACATTGTTGAAAAAAAAAAATAACCTGCTGTTTGTAGGGCACATCCCCAAAAAGATAATGGCAACACAGAGTAACTCATCATATAACCATATCCAATAAGGTCCTATCTCTTCTCGTAACTACACCGTTCTACTGTGGAGTGCTAGGTGCAATCAAATAGGATTATATGTCATTCTCTATTAAGTATCCTAAGAACTCATCGGAGAAGTATTCTCCATCTTGATTGGATTGAAGTGCCATCATGGGTTTACATGATTGCTTCTCTGCTTCCTCTCGAAACTTATTGAATTTATCAAAGGTCTCGCTCTTATGATGCATAAGGTAAACATACCTATATCTTGAGTAGTCATCAATAAAGATGACGAAAAGCTCATACCCTCCTTGTGCCTTAATATTCATGGGACTGCAAACATCACTATGCAATAGTTTTAAAACTCTTTTGGCCCGATTACTCCTTAGATCCAAATAGTCTTTTAATCATTTTGCCCTCCAAATAAGATTCATATTATGGTATAGATTTTAGAGGTCCAACCCTTACTAACCTTTGAATCCTATTTAAGCTAATATGACATAATCGTAAGTGCCAAAGGTTTGTCTTATTAGTGTAAGAAGTTTTAAGCTTTTTAGATTTCTCATTAACTTTAGTATTTAGCAATGAATCCAACTTCAGTTTGAAAAGAAAAAAAAAACAAATTGCTTTGCATCCATCCATTACATATAAAAAACTTGTTTTTATGAATCATCATTTTATTATTAAAAGAAACTGCATAAGAATCCTTAAATAAATAAGCAACTAAGATCAAATTCCTTTTAAGTTTAGGAACATAAAAATTGTCTTATAAAACTAGATGCCTAAAACTATCAAAATAAGGATAGACGTCTCCTACTACTTCAACCAATAACAAGGTTTCATCATCCATCCATAACATAAAGCACTAATTTAACAAACTTTCATTTGCTTGAACCCCTATATAGAAATACAAACATGGTTAATGGCTCTAGAATCTATGACCTAAGTGTCACTTGCTTCCTTAACTAAACATGTTTCAATAACTAAAATTCATACTTACTTACCTAATTCGCTAAGAAGTCCTTGAAATTCTTCTTCATGTGCCCAGCCTTCCTACAGTAGAAGCACTTAATCTTCTTTGGGCTCCTATTCTTCTTCTTATTCTTCTTATTCTTTCCTTTGGTTGGGGGAATAGAAGACTTCCTATTCTTGGCCTTTTGCTTCTTTCTATTATTTAAGTTGGGATTAAAACTAGATGTAACTTCTAGATTTGCCTCTCGATCGGTCAAGGCATCCTTGATTAGGTTCTTAAACTTCAATAACTGCTTCATCAACTCAATCAAGGTTATACCTTGTCTAGTGCTTAGATTGAACGAAGCTCTTAATGGGATAAACTCCTTGGAAAAGGTCTCAAAAACCATAGTCATTTGTGACTTAGCATCGATGTCAGTTCCATGGGTTTGAAACTCAGTAAGGTAACTTATAACCAACATCATATGCTCCATCATAGATGTCCCTAGTTTCTGCTTGCAGCTCAGAAGCTTTTAAAGAGTTCCTTTTTGCTTCGGTAAGGCTTGGCCTCCAAATATGTCTTCAAGATTATTCATGCTATGCTTAAAGCCTGTTATTCATGCTAGCCATAATATAGTAGCAAACTTGATCATCAGCATCATTCCAGCCAGCATATACTTGGGTTTGCTCTTTAGTGGACTCATCGGTAGGTACGGGAGGATAGGGCATAGCTTGTACAAATTTTAGTTTCTCAAAAGATATATAGGACAATGTTTAGGTTCCTTTTCTAATCATTATAGTTCTTGCCGTTCAGTGTGTTTTTGTCAAGTATCAAAGATAAATTATTTTTAGATATTTTGATGTACAATGAAGATTCAAATATCAAACATAGGTAAACATACAATGATAATTTGGTAAGAAAACATAAACATATAAGCAAATAATACAATAAGTGTTTATATGTCAAAACCTTGAGAAAATCACAATCTTACAATGATAACATATAACTCAGAATTCAACAAGTCACCTAGGGGAGACTTTCCAAATTCAATTAGAAACATGGATGCCATCCGATTCGTAGGTACCATCTAAGACTCATCTCGGTCTAGCATATACTAATAATTGTTTCTTTGACCATTAATTTTACTAATAAGGCTCCTAAGAGAGGTTATTAATAAAATTAACCTTGAGTGTTCGACCATCATTTCAACTAATTGATTCATGCTTTATAATTGCCACTTATAAGTAACGCTTTTCAGTACTATTTCTTTTATTGTAATACTATTTTTGTCATTATTGTTTTACTACATACAGGTATACATATATATTAGTTTTATATTATTATCATATGGGTCAGTTCTTGTTTTGTCATTGTTATTTTATCCTATACAGTTATATATATACACACACACACACATATATTAAAAAAGAAGAGAAACCGACTTAAAAAGTAGGCAAAGTGAATTATATATTTATAAGTTTATCTTTATAATCAAGAACAAAGAGAAGTCAATTTGTTTTCTTTCGATTTTTCTTTTATAACCAAGAACAAAGAGAAGTCGGTCTGTTTTCTTTCTATTTGCTTGTCGTGCATAATTCTCTTATTCTAAGAATTCCTTTTTTGAAGCTCCCCCATGATTGTCTTTCATGCCTAAGATTTATACACCCTTCACACACACACATGTATATAGGTAATGACTTCAATTATTACTTATCTTGTCATTAGCTTTGTCTTTTGAAAGAAAATTTAAGATATATTATAAATTGTTTCTTTACTTTGCTGTAGATATTCTCTCTGTCTCTCTGTCTCTCTCTCTCTCTCTCTCTCTCTCTCTATATATATATATATATATATTATAAATTGTTGAATTGAATAGCTTTATGCTATTGATGTTTAATATTGAACTTATGTTTTGTGTATGTCTTCTAAAAAAAGTTTTATGTGGAACTTAGTTAATAGCTGATCGATATTCCATGTTTTTATTTGTTTTTACCAATTGTGCTTTATTTATAGTCGATGTTATCAATTGATAAGTGGTGTTTGCTTTATTTACCTTTGTCTACATATATGTAAAATTAGTATGTAGAAAAGTAATGAATGATTATTTAGTATAGTCATGAAAGTGTTAGATAATGAATTGCTCTTTCTAAAAACCATTATATCAAGTCTAATTCATAGCCTTTGACTCTTATGTTCTTATGTGTATGTATATGTACGTGTGTGTTCAAATTGATGACATGGATACTAGAATTTAGCAATGCTATTATATCAAATAAAATTTAGTAATTCACCAACTTATATCTGCCCATTTCATTTGTTGTTCATCAATACACTAATAATTGTATACTTTTCAAATGTTACTTGTTTTAAATAGGTCTTTCTAAATAAGTACTCGTACCTTATAAATGTATGGCTATTTGTATGTAATATCATTTGGTTCAATTAGTTGGATCTGTTAGATATTATAATCTATATTTATCGCCTAGTTAACAGTGTATATCAGTGCATTGAGCTGATTGCAAGGAGTGAATTGTCTTAATATTATGAGAAACTTTTACAAATTTTGATAACATTTTAAAGAATGTTATAGCCAAATTGTTATATGATGATGTTATTTCAAATTGGCAAGTTTAGCACGTTTAGTTTGATGAGGATATAACATCTTTCACTTTGGGTACGAGGTAAGTAGAAATTTTTTTCAACTAGATCACAAGATTATTATTATAATATATATGGTTTATTAAATCATTTGTATTCATGGTATAAAGGCACGTGTATAGCTTTTTGATAAAAAATCATCATACTATGAGAAAGAGATTATTTGTACATGCACTGTGTAATCTGCTTGTAAGTGGCCTTAATTAGTTCTATGCATGAGATTAGGACTATTTTTGAGACCTTTTTTTATAGTTCCTAGGATTGGAGGCCAATAGTGTCTCATGAGTTAGATTGAGGCACTGTTGCTTAGTAACGGTTCGTTAGTATACATGCATGCTTTATAGTAGGCCTAAGCAGGTGACTCATGGTGTACATAACTATGTGTACATTTAACTTTTTATGATATGGTAGGTATGATAGAAATTTTATGAGCTTATACATGCTGCCACAACATTAAATTGCATAGTTTCTACTTGCTGAGTATTGGCTCATATTGTTTTTGTGATGCAGATAAGGGCACATCTCAGTAGTGTTCATATTGGAGGCCACTGGCATGTTCTCCATTCTCGTAACTCCGCATATATGGGCACTCCGTTCTTGAGTAAAGTTCAAATTTGCTCACTATTTTCTTGAGTAAATATTGCTTTTAAAGAGAATTATTACGTCAACTAGCATAATTATCTATTAGCAATGTGATTAAGTTAGGCAGGTCTTGCAATCACTCGCTATTCTACTTGATATGTTATCAACATATGCTACAAAATATATTATAAAGCAAACAAGCAAGGCAATCTGTAAAGCTATAAACAATATAATAAACAACTGTAATATTGTGGCTCTATCCTAAAGAAAAGAAAATAAAGATTACAAAATTAAATCGACACATATATCAATTGTTCATCTCATATCTCTATGATGCGTCCTTCTTCATGTAGCATTTTTATTCAATTTCACTCATATATATCGAACTTTATTTTTTGGTTATCGTAAAACTTCCATGTTTCTCAAAATTGTTTCATAAGAAAGCTTTAAAAGTAATCAAAAAAATCTTTCTCTGCAATCATTCGGCAGAACGGATATCAAAGGGCTAGTTAAACAGTTCTATCTTTGATAGAACATGGCTTCGACCATGTTCGACTGACTATCATAAAACTTCCATGTTTCTCAGAATTGTTTCATAAGAAAGCTTTGAAAATAATCGAAAAATCCTTCTCTACCATCATTCGATAGACCGGATATCAAAAAGCCAATTACCTAGTTTTATCCTAGATAGAACATGGCTTCTACTTTGTCCAGCTAAACGGACATCAAAGAACCAGTTGACCAATTCATCCTAAAACCATCCCTATAGTGCTTATTTTCAATTATTTTCAGTTTTATATTTACGACCATTCAAAACATGGAAAAATTTATAAATGCATAAAAATCATAGAACCATAATCATCTCCATCTTCAAGCTCCATCTTCAATAAAAAAATATTTTTCTAGAAATTTGAGAACAAAATTTGTATAAGACAAAAAATACAATTAATGAACCTAGACGGTGTGATATAACTATTCTAACCTCGAAAGAGCCATAACCGACAAAGTTAAATAATTAAAAAAATAATTAAACTTAATTAAGGATTAATAATTAATAATATTTACCATATAATCTTATGATATTGTAATAATATATAGAAACCCCTAAAAAATTCAATTCAAGCATAAGAGAATTGTCAAGATCACATAATTTATATACATAGCATGATCACAAACTCTAAAAGCCATAGCTCTAATACCAATTATTAGAAAATAAGTACATAACAGAATTTAAAATTTTTTTATAAAACCTTTGCCACTAAAATGAGTTAGACATGTTAGATACTATCAATTAATCATAGATCTTTGTACCTTCAAAAATTGGTAACCGTACTTTCGGTTGAAAATTATTCAGCAAAATTCTTATGAGAAAATTAAATCCAAAAGAGCCTTAATAATCTGAGATTTGCTATTCTCTTTTCCAAGATAGGAATGCGAGTACACACACCTTGTTCGATTCTCCTCTTGGTAATGTATCTCCTACCAATCATATGAGGAAACCAAAAATTATTGTTCTTGATATTAAACAATAATTCTATGGAAGCTTCAGAGTTTCTCTAACTAGAGTACTCTCTCTAAATTTTTCAAGTGATCTAACTAATAATAGGAATAAGTCTCCTAACTATAGTGGTCAGTAGGGCATCAATTCTACTTACATAGGGCTTCAAAATACGTCATTGGGCCAAAATCCTACAGCTAAAAATGTATGGCCGTATTTGTTGAAGTGGTAGGTTGGTCGATCGGTCTTTTGTAAGCCGTTGACCAGCTGGTTTAGATATAACAAGTGTTGCCCTTTTAGTGCTCCTATCAACCGTCTAACCTAATTAGATGATTATTCATTTTATTTTACCTGGAAATCTTTTATAGAGCCTTAGTTTTAATTCAAATAACCCAACGTCAGAGTTATCTAATTAAAATAGTTATATATCGATAATCCCATGTCAAATAAAATATACAAATAATTCAACATGTCTATTTTAAATTAATTCATAAAAATAATTCAACCAATAACTAATATGAATTATTATAATTCATTTCGAGGAATTTGAACCATCATAGAATTAACATAAGTTACAAATTTATAGAAAAAACATGTTATTTCATTATAATAAAATATAAGAGTTAGCAAATAGGACCCATTGAACATATATAAATAAAGCTCCTATAATTAAAAAATGTCATATCCCGACTTGCTAAATTTATAATTATTAACTCTAAACCTGCTACACTAAAAACCTTAGAGTTGTAATCTTGAACCATATACAAGATTACAAAACTCCAATATGTTTTTTGTCTATAATATATCATGATATAAAACATCCCTAAATGATATTCATAATTGGCCTAAGGACAAATTTCGTTTTACCATTCCAATCATATTTATCTTATCTTCCATTATCTCACCATTGGAATACTTACTATTTATAACGAATACAAATAGTAAACCATTTTGGTAACTGTTACGCTCAAACCATAAGTGAACGAGTCATACAAGCAATAAAGTAATTAAGAGTCAAGTATCATCCTACAAGAATTGAATTCTTAGAAATTTAAACAAATTACTATGGGTTTTTGTAACTTAATTTTATGTAGGCAAATTCAAATTTAAGTTACATGCAAGAAATAATTAAATTTTAAACTAACAAATTATTAAAGCAATTAATGAAACAATAACACAAGAGATGATTTTAGGAGATGGAAAATCAACACAAAAAGGGCTTGTTAGGTCCTGCCTTCACTCTATTTTTCCTATGTTCTTCATAATTGCTAAATGTCAATATGTTTCATTCAATTCATTGATCAAGGATTAAGATTAACCTCATTCTATTTCCCAAGTGTTAATGAAATTATATGCCTAGATTTACAAGTTGATATCCCCATCTAACTTGCCCACCTACACACCCTTAAAAACATTTTCATAGTGACCATCAAAGTTCTATTGGCCTCCCAAACTCAACAACAACTAACATTGTTGTAATATCTAAGAAAAATTCATCAGTCTAAGTCTATAACTAAGACAAGATTTAAGCAATGAATTTCTTTAAGAATTTCATGTAAATATAAAGTTTTATAATCAATGTGAAATGTATGTAAATTTTTATAAATTGTGATGTATTTTATGCAAACAAATTTTACAAGTTTGAACTCAAAAATTTGTTAGGTGCTTAAATAGTAATTCTATTATCACAAGGATTTTTGTGAAATTCAAATTTTGTGACAAATATTCATGAGTAAATATTTAAAGACATAAAGATAAAAGTTAAATGATAAATAGGTAAAAAGAAAAAGGAAGAAGTAAAACTATCGAAGAATCTAGCGTAATTGATTCTATAAAAGAAATATAGCATAGGAGTTATATTGTATAAAATAATACATTATAGGAATTTAATAAAATAAAAGTATGGATAATGATGGAAGAATATTGAAGCTAATAGAAAGTTGTAGGAGAGATGGTGATATTATTGGAAAATATTTACACATAATAAATTTAGATTGAAAAGTCATAAGACAAGTTTGACTTTTCTTAGTCAAAAGTGTTGAATTTTGTAATAATTATGTGGGCCTTAGGGTGGTAGGAATTTAGAACTTCTTATTTACAAAAATGTCACTAGGCTTGGCCTATCAATAGCCCAACACTTGGTAAAATTCAAAACTTTACTTTCTCTACCATTTCTCTCCAAAGCCTCCATTTTAAACCCCTAATTTTTACAAAGACTTTGTCACGTTTCAGCTGTTATTATCCTTAGAATCAAGGCACATCACTCTAGAGAAGGTTTCACTAAGATCTTAAGGTAAACTTTCATTAAGTATGTTTTATGGAATTTGAAGTTTAAAGATGGACTTATTATTGGCTATATTTGAGTATGGTTAAAATGTGTTGTGAACCTACTTTTCATGGAGAATAAGAGGTTTAATTTTTTGAAGAGAATACAAGTATTTTGAGAACTTTTGAATACAAATTCTAAGAAATGTTATGTTTTGAATGGTCATGCATGCGAAGTGATTGACAAATGTTATGCATTATGGTAAAAAGGAAAACCATATGATGTGGCTGGTTTGTCTTTCATATGCTTGAGGGTATGTCAAAAAGATCAAAGTTAAAACATAAACAAGCAAAAGTAAATGAGTTAAACCATTGCACTTTTTGTTGTAACAAAAAGTACAATACATTTCAAAGATTTGTGTTTTTGAGATGTTTAGAGGTTGAATTGATTTTGAGTTTAACATAATATTGTTGGAAACATTGAAACAAATAACTTTGATCAAAAAACTTTCTACAACTTCCAAATGAATCAAATAGTGAAAAAATGATTCTCAAATCAGCTTTTTGAGGAAATAGTTTAAAACATCTCCAAAAGTATTTGTTTTTGAAAGAGTTTAGAACACAAAAGTTGTATTTCTCATCGATGCTATTATGGTTGTAAAAAGAGATTCATAATAAACTATACAAATTTTAAGTTTAAAATTCAACTATAAAACTTTAGAAACGATTCAAAAAATGAGCCTTGAACCCTTTTAAGTAAAAATGCTTTATGCTATGATAAATGAAAAACTAATGTAAAGTTAGGCAATAGTTTGTCGAGGTTAAAAGCATAAAGTAGGTAAAGCATTAGCTAACGATTGAGCATCACTCTAACAGGACATAGAGCTGGCTCATATCTCATAGCAAGTAAAGTTTAGTTAGAATGTTAGCACAAGGACTAAGTAAGTTCTAATCTCACCTATGGCATGAGGTTGTAATTGTCAATGCTTGATGGTTGAATGAAAATGTTTGCATTTGAAATATTTTTCAATCAATGATGCATGTATGCATGTCAAGTCATGATATAAAGTATGTTCACTAAGATTACATAGTTCGTAATCCAAACATGAGAGAAAAGATAAAGAAGTGTCATGCCAGCCTCTTTGATGTGAGGTATTTAAAGTCAAAGTTTAAGCCCCAAGACCTAAGGAGTGGATTGGGAAGGTGTAGATCCCTGCCTGAGGGGAGGATCAAGTTTAGTTAAGTTAAGTTATGGCCTTGTTGTTTGATGGTCTTATGCATACGGTATGTACACTTGGGCGCATAGTTAAAGATAATCCAAAATAAAAGAAAGTTCATTGAAAAGCATAAATGGAGTCATGCATTTTAATGATATTTGAATATGTTTAAAATGTTTTGTAAGACATGTTAGAACTTGCTGAGAAATAGCTTAATTAGTTCCCTCATGCTTTAGGGAATCCTACCAAGAGGCTAGAATACGAAATGATGAACTAGTCACAGTGTGTGGACAACATATGAAGTTTGGGTTATAGATACCATTGTGGCTTAATTCTGCTGCTGTTTAAAAGAAGGTTTTGTTGTATAATAGAAAACAAGAATGACTTTGGCTTAAGTTGTTAAATATGCACTATGTTATAAAAGAATGATAGATTTTGTAAAATATTTTAAGTAATATAGATCATTCATAGTTTTTGTTGTAACAAAAGTTTAGATGAAATTTTTGTGTTTGAAAGAAAATTTTCATTTCCTATTTTCACAAACAAGTTTATTACATAAGAATTTTTATAAGTTAAGAAGAGTTTTTAGATGATTTGGAAAGCTGGGTCGTCACAATTGTGTATCTCAAAACTGAAAAATAAATTAATCTCTCGCAAGCATTAAAACAAAAATCAAAATCAACTACTTTATTTCCCAACAAATGAGAATCATTAAGAATGTGATAACACAAATGATTTAAAATGAAAATATATTAACAATTATCCAAATATTCTAAGCATTTTCAATAGAGTTACATCAAGCCCTAGGATAAAAAATCTAGCCCATCATAGTGCAAGGAATGAATATAAACAAACCCATATTTGAAGTCAAGTTCAACACAAAATCAAGATAAATAAATACAAGAAAAGGGGAAAAATGAAACTAGTGATGATTTTCACCTTCCAATCTTCAATTCTTCCACCAATCTTAACTTAATAGAATCCCAGACTCTTGATCTGTGTCTCTCAATCCTCAAAAAAAATGGGTTTTCCTTCCTCTGAAAGCCAAAATGGGCAGCCAAAGATTGTCTCCAAAGTGGGTGTTCTCTCTCTATCCAAACCCTAGTAAGGGCCTTTTATAGGCACCATTTTTTAGAAGTGTGCCTAGCCTTGATCAGGTTTTGTCACGCCTTGGAGTACGGGAGGTGACGTGGTGGAATATTTAGATTAATTAAAAGAGGATTTAATTGAAATTAAGGGTTTAAGATTCAAATTACATGAGAAATAAGGAGTTTTTCCACCACATTTGATAAAAGAGTTGATAGATATTAAGCAAATAATACAAATTAAATAAAAACCGCGAGTATGGGTTCCACAACCCACAACTTGTGCACACACATGATTCTGATAATATCATAAATACAATTACAGTCCAGGATACTGATAAAGTTAAATCTTACATGCCTTGATTAAATAATACAAAATATAAATAATCCTCCTATTACTCCTGAGTTCGGTCTGAAGAATCCTCTCCAAACCTAAATGGGAAACCACCTAGAAGGGGGGAAAAATTTAAAACAATAAAACGTGAGTGAAAGGCTCAGTAGGACTATGTTTTATAAAATAAGTTAATTTAAAGAAACAATTCATTATTAGGAGCGCTCAAAAGAGAACTGTAAATAAATAAGTAAGTAAATAAATAAATGAATAGATAATTTGAGTAGAACCGTCTTGACACAGAACAGTCTACTCGCCCAATCAAAACACCATTTACTTTTACCTAGGCAAACCATGATATCACCACCGTAGTGGCCCAACTGGGTTTCGGGACCTGCCCCCAAGGTCGATCGCTACATGACCCGATCTCTGATATGGCATCATGCCTATATGTTTATTATCATTATCATTCAAAACCCAATTACCGAGTGTTGTCAATTACATTCATTATGAAATTTATTTCATAATCACGGTATATTAAAATATAACCGATAAAACCATTTTCAAACAACCGTTGAAAACATTTTGATAAAAATCCTTTTCAAAGCCAAATCATTTTAAAACCAGGCTACTAAAGGAATAGGATAGAAGTCCTACCTCAATACTCGTGCCGGTGCCCCACACCGTAATCCCAGTCCGCTATACGTTAGCTCCACGGAACCACGAACGATCCTAGATACAAACTAAGTCGATCAATATCTAGTTCGAGACATTCTATGTTACTAAATCATTTCATGATGTCCTAGTGTGCCATTTGTATCATTAAAATCATCCTATAAGGTTGGGGTTTAAATCAGGGTTCAAAACAGTGAAAACGGGTAAAAATCACAAAACTTTCCATGCCTCGGTCGGCCTGTCAGACGCCCTGCTTTGGCCTGTCGGACGCCCTGCTTCGGCCTGCCGGAAGCAAAGTTTGGTTGGCCGAACAATTTCCCAGGTTCGGCCTGCCGGTCGGAAGAACACCGGCCTGCCGATCATCACTCCGGCCTGCCAAACACACAGTTCGGCCTGCCGAATTGGGAAAATCCAGAAATCCCAGCCACGGGTTTCTCGATTCCCAAAATTCAAATCTTGATTCCAACCTGTTTTTCTCAAATCCCAGGCATGAAAAACAATTATACTTGATAGAAAAACATACTAAAACATGTTTGGACTCATTTAAACAAGATTTAAACTCGAAATCCTCAAAAATCTGAAAATGAGAAAATGAGGAGAAAAATGAAAAATCTTGAATTCAATCCGTTTCTCTTCAATCTAAGCTTAGATTCTAGTTGTTCTAAGTTCGTTTAACTCAAATCCATGGTTTTCTAAGCTTAAACAACCCTAGATTTCAAAAATGCACAAAATTGAAAATTTTGTAAAAAGTTTAGAAATTTTGAATCTAACCTTGAATCGAAGCTTCAATCCGCGATCTTGGTTGCTAAATCACGTCCCCGAGCCTCCTCCTTGCTATCCCGAAGCTTGGATTCGAACTTGGTTTCAAAAATTTGAGAGAGAAATTTGAGAGAGAGAGAGCTGCCGAGAGAGAGATCAAGAGGAAGAGAGAGAGAGGCTGCGTGAGAGTGAGGAGAGAGAGAGAGGAAGGAAATAAATAAAGAAAATCGGTGGGCGGTTTTACTGTACGAAAACCATGTGCCGCCCACGGTTTTGTAAAACAGAGTATTTTTAACATTTTACAAATTGTTGTGTTTTAAAACTCAAAACATCATTTTAAAACAATGAGAAATCATTTGAACGCATCAATTTAACAAAACAACCAAAAATTTAAAATCCCACCAAATAATCTAATTAATGTTAAAACATTAACTATGGCACACTAATTCATCATTTACATTACATTAATATTAAATAAATTTCGGGGCGTTACAGGTTTTCACACGTTTTGGCTTTGCAGCGGAGAAATCCTCGCTAAAACACCAAAACACAAAGCTGAAATATTAAAAACAGGGGCGGGCACAGTAGCGAGGAAAATTGTGTTGCAATACTAAACAAAATTTCTTTAGACGCTGTAGCAAGAAACCTGGTCACTACAGCGCCTACACTAATTCACTAGCCCAATTTTTTCCTCTTTTGCGCACCAAGAATTGATCTTTGAGCTTCCATTGGCTTTTTCCCAAGAATTTATGGTTTAGAATGACAGTTGCAAACTCTTATTTGCTTATCATGCATTCATCATAAATGAATATAAAAGGAAAAAATTGATATATGATATAAATAATAAATTCTTTATGGATCAAATGTCTCAAAACAATAACTTTGTTCAATTCTTAGCGCACTAAGTGTAACACCATTATCTCAAAAAAAAAAAAAGCAAATATAGATTGTAAGCTTGAAAAAAAAATAAATGAACAATGTTTAAAAAAATGAAACGCAATAGAAAAATGAAATGAGATAAAATAAAATAAATAAATAATATTGGAGCATGTGGTATAAGATGTAACGCCTCAACCCCCATGGGTCCACCTAGCGGGACTCCTAATATAGTCGGGTTTTATACTCATTACTCATACGTACTCTCCTCTAGGCACGTAGTGGCCCTCAAAGATTTCTTCGCGTCTCTCAACACTTAAATACAAAACCTGCATCCTTATAGGGTTCTTTAAGTCAAAGTGTTGTTACCAATTGGCCTCTAAGGGCAATGGGGTGTATCATTAGACCATAACGAACAACAATGACGATGCTAAAATGGAGGAAGTAGTCTCTGATGTTCTTTCTACACACTAAAAAAAACTTAAATGATGTTTCAGAAAGATTTAGATCCTTAAACTTGGAATTTATTTATTTTTTTTTTTTTACTAAGAGAAATTTCATTAACCAACGCCAATAGCTAAAGAATACAAAGCAGAAAGACACCAACACAACAGGCTTAGCATAGACAAGACAAATGCAAGCAGGAAACAAAAAACAGCAAAAACAAAAGCACTCGAAACTACCATGACTAAAAAACTTGAAAACTTAAAAAAAAGAAAATCCTCAAAGCAATAGCTAAAGATATCCGCCCATTCAGCTTGATCGTTTAACACGTGGGGAGGGATATCACTAGTATTCAAGAGACTAAACATCTATTGGCTTCTAGCCCATTTTGCAAGATTGTGAGCTGTGAAGTTGGCATTTCTATTGATCCACGCCAAATCAGCGCAAGACAATTTATCCTTATGCGAGTCCCAGTCGTGCTTAATGTTTTGGACCACCCAAGCACAGTTTTGCAAAAGGCCTGAGAGAGCTTTAATACTGGCTAAGGAGTCGCTCTCAATTGTAGCACAACTCCAGTTCTTCCGAATTGCCATTTACAGCCCGAACCAAATGGCTTCAGCTTCAGCAACAAGAGGGCAGGAACATGTAATGTTCGCACCAGCAGCACCTGCCAGTGCACCAAATTAATTCTGACAAACGATGGCTAAGACTGCATTTGAGTGCCTGACAGAGACATCCGAGTGACTCTTAAACCAGCCCAGGTGGGGGGGAAGCCAAATCGAATGAGAGCTTGAACGCTTTATCTTAGAGAGACATTCCTCGTACTCCAAAGCTTGTCTTGAGATATCCTGAAAAGCTTTCACCGGGTCAAAATTAGCTCCATTATGGACCAGGTTGTTTCTAAATTTCCAAACATTCTCCATGACGCTAGCTGTGAAGAACAGAAGTTGTTCTAAGAAAGGTAGTCGAGAATCACCGATGAGCATAAGCTATAGAAACTCCTAAATGTGTTGGATTTGCAAGAATTCCATTCGAAGACTCCAAGATGACATGAACCAGATAGGCTTCATGTACCTGCAAAATAGAAAAATGTGAGTAGCAAACTCTTCCTCCTCTCTGCATAATGGGCAATCTCCATTTCCACTCCCAAGTCTCCGACTAGTTTCACCTTTCACTTGGAGGACGTTTTGGAAAATTGCCCACCATAGCAACTTATGTCTTGGATGCAGATGGGACTTCCAAACTTTCTTCCAAGATGCATTTAAAGAGAAGGTCAACAAAAAGCTGCCTCAAGAATTAATTGTGGATTTTCCATTAGAGCTTGGAGTCCAAACCCATCTATCCTTAACATCGGTTGAAGGAAGGGGAATTCGGAGAATTGCCTGGACAGCTTTGCCACTATAGTATTTTCCAACTCTTTCCTCATGCCAACGACCTGGCTGCAAGAATAAGTCCGACACCTTGTAAAAACTAAGAGCTTTGTTATCTATTGGCCATAGGGAAAAGTCAGGCCCAGAAGGCACCTAAGTTTCGCTCCACATGCTGATACTATCACATTCCAGACCGCTTTGCAAGCCCCTTTCCTCAGAAGGTCTCTCAATCTTAAAACACACTTCCAAAAGTAAGAATCGCAAGATTTTGCTTTAGTATTAAGAAAATTTCCATGTTTCATGTATTTCCCTCACAAAATCTTCACCCACAGACAGTTAGAACCTAACAGAAGCTGCCAACCTCATTTAGCATCAAGGCTCTAGTCATGTCTTTCGAGTGCCGGATTCCAAGCCCTCCAAATATAGTCCCAAGACTTCAAATATAACAACCGTTGAGTATCCCTTTTTTTACCCCATCAACAATCATGGTAAAGATTGTCAAGTTTTGAACAAACAGCTTCAGGAAGGAGGTTTGTCATCATACAATAAGCTGGGTTCAGTTGACCCAACGCTTGATTAAGAAGAGGCCTTCCTGCCCTCGATAAAAGTCGTTGCTCCCAACCTGAAACTTCCTTCTGGGCCTTCTCCACCAAAAACCACCACTCTTTTTTCTTACGCCGAGAATGAAGGACAGGCAGCCCAAAATGAACTGTATTCTCCCTAATTTGACTGAACCAGTATGTCATTAATTCCAATCGCCTTTGTTTGATCCAAATTCTTGCTGAAGTAGACTGAAGATTTACTGACATTCACCTTTTGAACTGACCAAATGCAGTATAACTCAATGCAGCGTTTAATTTCCTTCGCATGTTTCTTCTTTGCCACTCCAAAAATAACAAGGTCATCTGCAAAAAACGCATGTGTTTCGTGCCCCCACTAGAGAAATGGACTCCGCGAAATTTTCCTTCCATACATGTTATTTAAATAATTCTTGAAAAGACCTTTCCGCATAAAATGAATAGGTAAGGGAAAAGGGGGTCACCTCGACATCCTGGAAGCAAAAGGCCACAAGGACTGTCGTTGATTAGAATAGAGAACACGAGCGATTATACACAGGCCTTAGTCCATTGAATCCATTTTTCTCCAAATCCTTAAGTAGCCAGGACACCAAAAAGAAAGTTCCACTCAACTTTGATTGTTAATAAGCTTTTTATTAGTGAGAAAACAAAGGTAACAACCAGAAGGGGCAACTAATTTGGACTTGAATAATAGTAAATTGAAGGTTTAGGCTCACGAAGGGAAATCTTCAGATTTTCATGATAACATGGGAAAGTATATCAATTAATATGGTCTAATTAGTTCGTAGATTTGAACAAAATGTCAACATAAAATTTTTATAAGAGACAAATCTATAGAAAAAAAGTTTCAATAATAATTGAACTTATGAGTCATAACAGGTACAAATAATTAAGAGTGATCTTTTTGTTAGTTAACTCTTGAATTATTAGTTCCATCTAAAAAAAATACTGGACCGTTAGTTATGAAAAACTTGGTCCAAAATTACTTTCTGTCAACTAATCTTTCTCGTTATAAAATTTTAACAAAGAAAATGACCAAATTTTAAATCCGTACCATAGAAAATAGCAGATTTATTATATTTTTTAATAAAACCTTTTAATTACAAAGAAAATTTGCAAGGGGTCAAATATGAATTTATGCAAAAGCAACTAATAAAAATCATTTGAATAAAAAAATTAATGGATTTAAAAAAAAAATGTATGTAATTTAAGATTTCATGAAATGAAATTGACTAACTTTCGAATTTATTTTATGACAGAATAAATTAGAGATTTATCGAATAGATCATGGAGTAAATACATGATTTACTCAGAAATCTTACATTTACTAAATTTAGTCATAGAGAAAATTTAGAATTTACTTATCTAATAAATTCTGAATTTACTACTATTTACTTAATTCTATACAAATTTATGTCATTTATTTTTATCTTTAAAGGAAAATTCAAAAAGTATCCCCTGAATTTATTCAAGCTACTACAAATGTATCACAAGTTTTAACTAATAAAAAATGGTATCCCTCACTTTTCTTAAAAAATTAAAAATTCCTTTTAGTTGGTGAAATTATTGCAAAAGTTAAAAATATTCTCAAAAATAAATTAAGTATCATATAAAATTATCTATTTAAAAAGTTAATTAAAAACATAAAAACTAAAAAAATTTAAAAACAAAAAATGAAAAAAAAGGTCTTTCTTTCACCCGTCAATGCATCAATCTACTTGGCCACACTTATCTCACCCATGCTCAATCCGCTCTCCCCAATCTTGCTTCCTACTTTCTAGATTTATTTTTTAGTGTGAAGTTTAAATTTACTTGATTTTTAACTATTTTTGCGATATATTTGTTATAAATCTATCTATAATTTATTGTTTAAATAGTTAATGTTGAGGTAATGTATAAATTCTTTTAAAATTACTTAAATTCATAGTAGTTGGGGTGTTGACATTTTAAGCAACTCGATTAGTCAAAAGGTTTTTTTAACTCTTTCATACTTAAAGGGGGAACTTTTTTATGGTTAAAACTTTGAGTATATTTGTAACGCCCTTACTGACGTCATAATGATTATTACTGTTATCATTAAAATCATTATTTAAAGATAAAGAATTTAAATAAAACACTTACACCTAAGCAGTATTCCAAAAAAACATGCATATTAAAAAAAAAAAAAAAAAAACTACTTATCGAATTTGCTTCCCTCACCTCAGTTAGCCCGATGGAACACCTATACTGTTCGGCTAACCGTCATCATGCAGAAATGGTTAGTTTACAAATACTATCATGTATTAAATTATAGATACACAAAACTTCAAACAACGTTTAAAACCCTTGAAAAATACTTATATGTTCAAATAGTTTAATCATATCAAAATAAAGAAACATGGTATAGTCCTCGAGAAACCACAATTAAAGAAATATTAAACAGTCTCAAAACATTCAAAAGTCTACAAGAAAATAAACCAAGTCTTAATTCAACATCAGTGCAGGAAATAACATTGATAATAAAATGAATGCTCAAGTAATTAATTCTTTTCATGGCGTAATTTCGTTTCCAATCCAACACTCCTTACACATACGTCGGTCCCTATCCTCCAACTACTCCTTATGCCTTTTACCTTTATTTACAGCATAATATAAAACTATGTAAGCATAAGCTTAGTAAGTGCACATTCCTACCTCACAACATAAAACATTTCATAAAAATCAATACATAACATCATAATCATAATCATAACAGTGCACGAGGCATAGGTTTATGTAGAAGATATCTTTTTATTTAAACTTTCATATTAAAATATCATTTGTTTTATCTTTAAAGGTCCAAGCGTTGCACCATTAACATTATAGGTTTGCCGTCATGAAAAGAATGGGGTAGCTAGTCCCAACCAAACATGATAAATCCAAACCTTACGGGACATCATAAATACAAATATAGGGTCAACAATGCTTAATTAAATGATAGAAATATGCATATATATATATATATAGACACACACACACACACATATAAGCTTTCTTTGAAAATGTGTCATAAACCATAAAAAACATACACATAAAAACATCCTTAGGAAAATTCAATGTAAAAGGCCTTGAAATAAGAACATTAAATCACAAACCTTTGCTTATAAAACGTTGCTTAATATTTTCATAAACTTTATCATGTTGTAGGTGAGAATGTACTTACTTAACTTGCTTGCTTACTAAACCTTAAATTGGGTGATGTAGCCGCGGTTCTCAATATGCTCGCTTTTCATAGCATTCATGGCAATCATTCATATGATACATAAAATTAATATTTATGCTCATAATATCATTTAATACCATATTACATCATCATACATCTTTTTTAATGAAACAAAGTACCTTTGAGTCACAAACATACACTTAGAGTCAAGAAACATAAAGATAGAAAAGTTGACCTTTAATAACATAAAGAAATTAATCTCAACTTATAAGTATGAATAAAGTCTAATACTTATTCCGTAGCAAACCTAACATATAAATAGATCTCAAATTTTCTTTTCTAGAAAATATTAATCCAAAATACTTTTCTCAATTTTTTAATGCATTCAAGTAAATCTGTCAGTCACAAAAACTGATTGACCTTCAAAGATTCATTACTTTATATCTTTCGATTCTCAATTAATTAAAGCATGAAAATTTGTAAAAATAAAGTTAACACATATATATATCTCTCAAATTTTTTTTAGACATGAAACTTTTATTTATAATTTAAATAAATCACACAATCAATACTATAAAATCTACTAGCAAAGCCTAGGAAGTGAGCAGTTCTAATCAAAAACTATGAATTAAATCATTTACACTATAAAATAATTTAAAACAATGACTAAACATAATATACACATAAAATCATAACATATCCAAAATTCAGCTCCAAATAAATCTGAAATAATTCAAAACATACATTTTAATTCAGGATTAATATTAACATCAAACATGTTAAACAGCAAACACTTTATCATTCACACATTTTTATAAAATAAAATATGCATAATATGCTTCTAAAATTTTTGTGTAACATGCTTAACATATAAATAAACTCTAAAAATAAATTATGTAAAACATACTTAAAAGCGTGATTTATTATCTCACGAATTATAGAACATATCAGGCAGAAATTCACAATCACTGAGTACTTTGCGATCAATGAATTTTATCTTAGAACTTAATAATAACATGAAGTTAAAAATTTACAAACACTATTTAATATGTCAATAACGACTCATAATTTTTTACAGAATTAAAAGATAATTTTTTCCTATAAAACATATTCTACAAAGTACAAATACAAATCTATCAACAAATAAAATTTCGTGAGCAGTGTTTGATTGAAAGCTCGTATCATTTAAAATATATTGAACAAAACTTTATAAAAAATTTTACACATTCTTAACATATATATACCCATCATATCTAAAAATCATAGCAAAATAAAATAATTCGAATTTGAAACATTATCGTCAATCTTACCGAATAACCAAAAACCTAAAATAATTACAAAACATTTCAATAAAAAAATATTATTTTCATGAAATTTCATGATATCATATGAATATAAATGCTTTCAACCATGAAATAACATTGTTATAATTAAAGTTATAAGCAAAATAATTTTTGATTTATGAAAACATGCATGTGTATACATTCACAACATAAAAGAAAAATTTTCTAACAAAGTTTGTCACAAAAACATTACATATCAATCATAAAAATTCAAAACCATAAAAACCTTTAAACCATATCTTAAATTCTTATGTTTTCTTCAACAAATACGAAGACTTGCATGCAAAATCTATGAAAAGAATTCCTTCAAATTTGGCTTGAAAAAAAAGAAGAGTAATAAATTCTTGGCTTAAGGGTTAGAGAGATGATGAGGGCTTTCTTGAAGAATTTTTTTGAGTGATGGTGGAGGCCTATGAACATGAATTTGAGAGGGATGAGCGAGAGAATTTCTTGTTGGAAAAATAGTACGTAGCAGAAATTTTAAAATTTTTATACTAGAGTATTTTTTAAAACACAAGTTTGACACGCTATATGTATAAATTAACCAGATCTTACTAACCTTGTTTGCTGAAGAGATCCCGCAATCGATGAAGAGAAGGACATTCCAGAAGGGCCTCAACTGACTGGCCTTCTATGGTTTAAGGATGTCTTCCTACCTATCCACAACTCGTGAGGAGTTTTAGGGACCGATTTTGAAGGCACATTGTTCAAAAGATAACATGCGGTTTATAGTGCATATCCCCAAAAGGATAAAGGCAACGATGAATAACTCATCATAGACCTGACCACATCCAATAAAGTCCTATTCCTTCTCTCTGCTATGCCATTTTGCTGTGGAGTGCCCGGCACAGTCAAATGGGATAAAATCCCATTGTCTAATAAGTGTCCTAAGAACTCATTAGAAAGGTATTCTCCACCTCGATCAGATTGAAGTACCTTATGGGTCTACCCAATTACTTTTCTACTTCAGCCAAAAACTTCCTGAACTTGTCAAAAGTTTCACTTTTGTGGTGCATCAGGTATACATACTCATATCTTGAGTAATCGTCAATAAAAGTGAGAAAGTACTCATACCCTCCTCGCGTCTTGATGTTCATTGGTCCGTAAACATCACTATGTACAAGTTCTAGAACCTCTTCGGCCCTATTGCCCTTAGTCCCGAATGGTCTTTTGGTCATTCTACCCTCCAAACAAGATTCACATTGAGGTATAGATTCCTCCTTTAAGTGACTTAAAGGTCTGTCCCTTACCAACCTTTGAATCCTATTTAGGTTAATATGAAGAAGGTGCAAATGCCAAAGATAAGTCTTATTAGAGTGAGAAGTTTTAAGTCTTTTAGAATTATTATCATTCATCTCAGCATTAAGCAGTAAGTCCATCTTAGGTTTAATAAAATATAGATTATTTTGTATCCATCCAGAACAGATAAAAGATTTAATTTTACGAATCACCACTTTATCATTAAAAGAAACCAAATAGGAGTCTTTAAATAAACAAGCTACAGAAATTAAATTCCTTTTAAATTTAAGAACATAAAAACAATCGTGCAAAATTAAATTCTTATAATTATCAAAATAAAGATGGACGTCTCCCACTACTTCCGCTAAGACCAAGAATCCATCGCCCATCCGAAGCGTGAAGTCTTCATGTTGCAGACTTCTCGTTTCTTTGAACGCCTACAGAGAAACACAAACAAAATTAGTTGCACCAGAATCTATGACCCAAATGTCATTGGATTCCTCAACCAAACAAGTTTCTAAATACAGACGATCACACCTACCTCCTTTGGAAAGGAAGTCCTTGCAATGCATCTTTATGTGCCCGATCTTCCTGCAGAAGAAGCACTTAAGCTTCTTTGGGTTCTTCTTCTTCTTCTTCTTGCTCTTGTTGCTAGCAGGAATAGAAGACTTCCTGTTCTTGACCCGTTGCTTCTTTCCATTCTCACAGTTAGGATTGGATCCAGAAGCAGCTACCAAATTGGCCTCTCCACCTATAGGAGACTCCCGATCAGTAGTTCAAACTCCTATAGTTGTTTCATCAATTCTGTTAAGGTCATATCCCGCCTATTGATCAAATTAAAAGTAGCTCTAAATGGAATAAATTCCTTTGACTGAGTCTCAAAGACCATAGTCATATGAGTTTCAGCATCAATGTCAGCTCCATTGGTTTGAGCCTCAATGAGGTAACCTAGGACCAACATCATGTGCTCCTTTACAGATGTCCCCGGCCTCTGCTTATAGTTAAGAAGTTTCTAAAGCATCCCTTACCGCTTTGTTATGGCCTGGCCTCCAAACATGTCTTCAAGATTATCCAAGATCTACTTCGCAGTCTCATAATCCTGATGTTGAGCCTGCAGCACATTATTCATGCTAGCCATAACATAGCAGTGAGCTTGATCATTTGCATCTTTCTAGCGATCATATGCTTGGAATTGCTCATTAGTGGAGTCTACCGTAGGCTTGGGAGGACAAGGGGTTGTTAGCACAAATTTCAGTTTCTCAAAGGAAAGGACGATATTCAGGTTTCGTTTCTAATCATTATAATTCTCTCCAGTTAATAGGTTTTTGTCAAGTGTTGAAGATAAAGCATTTTTAGACATTTTTAATCTATAATAAAGAATCATATACCAAACATAAGCAAATATATCATAATAATTTAGTAAGATAACACAATCATGTAAAAACATGCAAATGTGTTTATGTGTCAAAACCTTGAAAATATCACAACCTTACAATGATAATTCCCAACTCAGAATTCAACAAGCTCCTAAGAGAGTTATGCCAAATTCAATCAGAAACACAGATCCCCTCCTAATTAATATATGCCATCCAAGACCCGTATGATCTAGCATATATTAATAATCATTTCTTTGGCCATTAATTTTATTAACAAAGCTCCTAGAGGAGGTTAATAATAAAATTAATGTGAGTATATAACTATCGTTTTAATATTTTATCCATGATTATAATCACCACCTAGGGGTGTGCAACCATAAATCATGCTAAAATACCTTATCCTCTCAGAGATCCGATCTGGTACATGATAGAAATCCCTTCCTAGGGGTTGGGACCACCATGTTTTTCCTATGGACCAACGATGGAGGCCGTAGGTCCTCGCTTCAAAAACCTTCTCCTACTCAATCTTTTGAAATCAAGGTTTTATTTTAAGAACATGCATGAACAATTTTAATATGAGCGGCACTCCCTATTCTATATGACATGTTATCAATATATATGGCAAATCATATTATAATGCAAACAAGCAAAGCAATCAAGCAAAGCTATAAGCAAAACAATAATAACCGTAATATTATGGCTCCACCCTAGAGAATAAAAATCAAAGGTTACAACAGCATAATTGAAACATATATCGATTCTTCATCCTTGAATTCTTAGGTTGTATCTCTCATCATGTAATATCCATCCTTGAGTCTTCAATCCCGTATGAATCGAATACTTCATATTTATGGTCATATCCAAATTTAATGTGTCTCAAAATTGTCCCAAAAATAAAATTAAAACTGCATTGAAAAACTGCATCTTTTCTGGAAAAATTTTCAGCTCTCTGCCAGCAAGGTAATCTGGGTGATCAGCCAGACAGTCATGACCATCGGCCTACCAATCTTCCCGGATCGGCTTGTCGATTCACGACAAATTGGGCTGTCGAACTAAAAGTTCGGCCTGCTACCAGAGCCACCAGATTTTTGCCCTACTATTGGCCTGTTGAACCTACGACCATCAGCTTGCCGAACTGGAGGGTTCGGCATGCCGACCAAGCAAAAATCACCCGTTCTAGAAAATATAATTTTTAATGCAATTCATCAATTTTATTTTCAACAATTCAAAAACATAAAATTAAAGACTCGGGAAATACCTTAGAGCGTCATGATCTATCTTCTAGATTCGCTTTCTAGATCCGTCTTCTCTAAATAATTATTTAATTACAAAATTCTTACAAATTTAAAAATAATAATTCCTAGATAGAGATGATAGTCCGCCCTCTAATTACATGAAAAACTTAGATACACATTCTAACCTCTAAGGAATCATAACCGGTATAAATTAATTAATTAATAAATAATTAAACAACTATTTAATCAACCATAATTAATTAATAAACATTTACCACATAATCCATGACAACATAAAATTATATAGAAACCTAGAGTGCCAACTCTCTATTAAATTAAATTCAAGCATAGGAGAGATTAAGATCATAAAATTTATACATATAGTATGATCACAAACTCGTAAATTTAAGTAAAAACCTGTCTCTGATACCAATTGTTGGAAAAATAGTACGCAACAGAAATTTAAAAATTTTATATTAGAGTATTTTCCAAAACATAAGTTTGACATGCTATATGCATAAATTAACTAGATCTTACTAACCTTTGAATGCCGAAGAACTCCCGTAATCTATGAAAAGAAGTAACGTTCCAGAAGAGCCTCAACCAACTAGCCTTCTTTGCTATTCTCTATTCACGATCGGAGTGAGTGTGGGCACACATATACAGCTCTTCCTCTAGGTGACTCTCTTTTCAACCAATTAAGAGAACCCAAAGCCAGTATTCGTGATTTGTGAACAAGAGCTCTCAAGGAGTTTTAGATTCTTACAAGTAGGGTTTCTCTCTTAATCTCTCAATTGATCTACATAACTTATGTGACTTACTCCCTATTTATAGAGGTTGGGTCTAGGGTCAATCCTTATCAGATTAGGTCTCAAAAATTTGAATCAAAATCAAATTCGGATCAATATCTGATAAAATCTGCATGAAAACGTGTAATCTTATCCTTCGCACATCGGCAGGCCGAACTTGCTTCATTGGCATGCCAAACTACCGAAAAAAGATCTCAGCGAATCTTTTATTTTGCACCCAAGATTCTATAGGATAAAGTCTTAGTTTTAATTCAAATAACCCAATAGAAAAGTTATCTAATCAAAACAACTTTATCTAGACAATTTCTAGAAAAATAAATGAATTCCTAATAATTCTACAAGTTTATCTTGATTTAATTTATTCAAAATTAAATCAACCGATAAACAAACAACAATTATCCAATCCCAATAATTCAACAAGTTTATCTTGAATTAATTTTATCACAAAATTAATTCAACTAATAAACAAACATGAATTATTTGATTCTTCCAAATTTCAACCAATCTAATAAATCTAACATAAGTCACCAGTTATTAGAAAAGCACGCCGTATCGTTACAGGATGTTGTGAGCTAGCAAAGGGGACCAAATGGACCTATATAGTTCAAGCTCCTGATAATTATGAAACCTAATATCTCATATATACATTTCATAATTATCAACTCCAATGCTACTCCACTAAAGGCTTAGAGCTACACTCTCGAATTATATAGAATTACGAAGCCCGTATAGCTAAGTCTCTATGACATATCATAGTGTATCGTATCCCCAAAGGATTATCCATAATCGGTTTAAGGATAAGTTCTGTCTTACCTTGCTGATTATTTTTATCTTACGTTCCATTATCTCACCATCGAAAAACTTACCATCCAAGGACAGGATACTATTCGGTTACACCTATGTATCCAAATGGTTGAGCGCTCCAGTTTTTCAATTACAGGATAACGCATATAAGAGGATATCACTACTCCTAAAGAGGAGCTATGGATTCCATATCTATGAATAACAGGTCTACGCTATCAAGAGTCATGCCTCCAATGTAGCGGCATGCATACCACTATTAAGATGTAGGTGTCACCCTTTGGTACATCAAAAGACACAAGTCAAGACAACGGCCCCACTATTCATCTTAGGATTAAGATAAAATACAAATGATTATCTAAAGTGAATCGATTTGTCGAGATAGAATTATTAATCCAAATCAACTCACTTTATGTTTTGATCCAACAAATCGTTACCTATGACAACGTGCCAATGTTTCTATTCACGGAGTCCACCCCCGATGATCAAGACAAACCATCTCTCAAAAGGGATATAGATAACATAACAATCTTTACATGAATAAAGCGTCCAACTTTATTCCCTCGATTGCAGATCTTATAATTTAGACCATCATCTTAAGAATCATGTCTTCCACATAATCTGTTCATCGTATGCTCAATTCTTAAAGGTTTAGACCGACAGTCTCATACTATTGTTTGCTTAACATAATTCAGCAAATATAAATGTAAAGCGGACAAGATTTGGTATATAAACAATAAATAAATTCTTTATTGATAAAAATGTCTCCAAACATTTTTACTCCTTAGGACATACATGTCTAACACATTTTTTATGTACAACTTTACCATGTAAGAATGTTTATAAGTAAGTTAAGAAGAGTTTTAGATGATTCGGAATGTCAGGTCATCACATTTAGTATCAGAGCAGTTATCTTGCCATCCTATTTGATATTGTCAAATGCTAGTTTCATTCCAGTTTAAGTAAGTTAATTAAATTTTAGTTATCATTTATAATGATATCTTATAATATCAGTATCACTAGCTCGATGGTTGAATCACTGAATAAGTGACAAGTCAATGGTGATCAAAGACCAAGTGTGGCTTTTCAAGATAAGGCACCCCACAATTTAATGGCAGTTGTCAACCTTATATGTTAACAGAGTGGATTCATGCAGTAGAAGTAATTTTTAGAGCATGCCATACACCTCCACATCTTTGAGTTTTGTTGGCTTCTAGAAGGTTACAAAGGGAAGCACTTGAGTGGCGGATAAGACTTGGAAAAAATGAGCAGTGCCATGACTGGTCGAGGTTTTATGATCAAATTAAAGTTGAATTTGAATCACTTCCACTAGAAGTGCCGTCACAATATGACCCACAAATTTGAATGATTGGGAACAAAGGTGTTACAAGCATTTTTAGGAATTTGGGATAGATATCCTAAATAATCTTTAAGGCATTATAACACCAGATTCTGACATACTATGCTATTAGTAACTCAACATGAGACACCACTACATGAAATTTGTGATCGATTATGGAGCAAAGTATTAAAAAATATATAAATGTTTGTTTATTATCCACATCATTTTTTAAGCCTTAATCATTTCATAACTATACTCTACATTCTGAAAAACGTCCTAATGATCCAAATGAGAATGATAATGGAGACAATAATGAAGTTGAAAATCATCCACCTACACTCGATCTTGTTTATATTGGAAAATAGTACATCATGAAATTTTAAAAATTTTAAATTAGAATATTTTTTAAAATACAAGTTTGACATGCTAAATACATAAATTAATGACAGATCTTACTAGCCTCTTTTGTGAACTAAAAAGCAGCAAGAATTTGTGTAGAGAAGAACCTTCCAAAAGAGCCTCAACTAACTGGTCTTCTTTGCTTTTCTCTATCCACAATTAGTGTATAGGTGGTCATACATCGTACAGCTTTTCTTCCAGTGACTCTCCTTCCAACCACTTGAAAAAACCTAAAGGTAAGGTTCTTGATGTTGAACAATAGCTCTCAGAGAGTTTCAGAGTTTTTCTCACTAGAGTACTTACTTTATGCTTCTCCAAATGATCTAAATAACTAAAAAAACTCACCTTCTATTTATAGTGGCTGAATTTAGGGTTAAACCTTATCAGATTACACCTCAAAATTCGAGTCTAGATCAACTTTAGAGTAAAAACACGTGTAACGTGTTTACTGTTTTACCTACTACTGTAGACCGCAATACAAAGGCGCGATTGGCTGTGTCGTCACAGACTTTAAATCAAATTCAAAGTTTGAACTCACAAGCTTATATGATTGATCCAATCTTAACCAATTAGATAAATCCTATCTTATTTGATTTGGGTATCCTTTATAGAGCCTCAATTTTAATTCAAATAACCCAATTGAAAAATTATCTTATTAAAATAATCATATACAGATAAACCCATATAAATAAAATATTATACAAATAATTCAACATGTTTATCTTGAACTAATTCACAAAATTAATTCAGCCAATAAACAAACATGAATTATTAAATCCAATTAACTTGAATTTTAGCCAATCTAATAATTTAACATAAGTTACTGATGTGTAGGAAAAATACGCCATGTCGTTACAAGATTCATTATAAGCTAGCAAAGGGGACCCGATGGATATATATAGATAAAGCGCCCATAATTATAAAATACAATATCTTAGATATATATTTTAAAATTATCAACTCTAACCCTACTCCACTAAAAGCTTAGAGCTGTACTCTCGAACTATATAAAATTACAAGGCTCCAATATGCTAACCAACCATGACATATCATGATGTGTTACATCCCCATAAGATATTCATAATCGGCTTAAGGATAAATTCTATTTTACCTTCCATATTATTTTTATCTTACATTCTATTATCACACCATTGGAATACTTATTATCAATAGATAATATACTATTCGGTTACACCTATGCATCTAAATGATTGAACACTTCAGTCTTTCAATTACAAGATAATGCACATAAAAGAATATCATTAACTCTACAAAAAGAGCTATGGATTCCATGTCTATGAATAATGAGTCTACATCAATCAAGAGTCATGTCTCTAACGTACCAATATGTGTACTATCATTAAATTAGGATGTCACCCTTTAGTACATCAAAAGACATAAGTCAAGAATACGTGCCCAATAGTCATTTCAGGATTAAGACATAATATATATGATTGTCTATAGTGAATTGATTTGAATAAACAAAATTATTAATCAAATCAAATTAACTTTTTCACCTGATCTAATTCAACGTCACCTATGACAAGGTAATAATGTTTCTACTCGTGGAGTCCCACTCCGATGACAAATACAAGTAATCTCTCATTAGGGATGTAGACAATATAACAATCTTAGCATGAATCAAGCGCTCAACTTTCTTTCCATGATTGTGGATCTTATAATTTAGACCATTTTTAAGATTCATGTTTTCCACATAATCTATCCATCATAGGCATAATTCTTAAAAATTTAGACTGACAGTCGTAAACTTTTGTTTGCTTATTATACATTCAACAAAAACGAACATAAAGTGGACAAAAATATCTCTAAAAACTTATTACAACATTTTACTCCTTAGGGCACTATTTCTAACAATCTCTCACTTACACTGAGTGAGTAAATATGACATATCTCGCATCCCCATAGCCTCTATATGCTTCTTCAAAACTCTTGCACTTAGTGTCTTCATGAAAGGATCAGCTAAAATGTCCTCATATGTGATTTTGATACTACAACTTGCCCAGCCTCAACGAAGTCCTTTATCACATGATACTTCTGATTAATATACTTACTCTTCTTGTAAAATCTTCATTCTTTAGCATTAGCTATCACTGTAATGTTATCACAATATTGCAAAATTACTTTGTCCATACAAGAAACTACCTCAAGATCCTCAAGAAACTTACAAATCCACATTGCTTCTTTCAAAGCATCACTAGCTGCCACATACTCGGCCTCCATCGTTAGATCCAAAGTGTAATCTTGCTTGACACTTCTCCACCCACGGTATACACAAAACTAGAAGTTGATCTTCTCGAATCTAGATAGGATTAGAGATCTAAATTAGTGTATCCTAGAGGTGTTAGATCCTCACCCAAATACACTAGCATATAACCTCTGGTTCTTCTTAGGTACTTGAAAATATGTTTGACCGCAACCTAATGGTTCGATCTTGGATTTGACTGAAATCAACTTTGTATCCCAACCGCATAACAAATGTCCAATCATGTGAAAAGCATCGCATACATGAGACTACCTAATGTCAAAGCATAAGGCACCTTCTTCATGTGCTCTTTCTCTTCATCACACTTTGGAGAGTCTCTCCTAGAAAAAGTAATTCCAGACCTAAATGGTTGCCCACTTGGAATTCTACATTGCATAGTTCTTGAGAATGTTATCTATATATATAGCTTGGGATAAAGCTATCATGTTGTTCTTCTTATCCCAAAAAATCTAGTAACCTAAAATATAATTAGCTTCACCCAAGTCCTTCATGTCAAGCCATTTGGTCAACCATAATTTGGCCGATGACAACTCCTTAACGTCATTACCAATTAGCAGAATGTCATTCACATAGAGTAATAAAAAAAACACCTTCCCATCCTTAATGTGTTTGTAAACACATGGTTCATGCACATTTCATTCGAACCTTTGTCTTGATCACTTGATCAAATCTTATATTGCAAAAACAAGAAACCTGCTTAAGTCTATGAATTGACTTTAGTAGCTTATAGACCATGCTCTCTTGACCCTTAGCCTTGTACCCGTCTAGCTGTACCATATTATGGACTTATCAAGATAACCGTTCAAAAAGGCCATCTTGACGTCTATCTGCTAGATCTCATAATCAAAAGTAACAACTATTGACAAGAGAATGCGAATGGACTTAAGCATGGCTCTAGGCAAAAAGGTTTCGTAGTAATTGATTCCTTTCTTTTACGTGTATCCCTTCGCTACCAATCTAGCCTTATAGGTTTTTGCTTTCCCATCTGCTCCTCTATTTCTCTTATAAATCCACTTATACCTTATGGGTTTTACCCCTTTGGGAAGATCCAAAAGTTTCCAAACTTGATTTGTCTTTATAGACTTTATCTTAGTGTTCATAACTTCTGTCCAAAAGCTTTGAATCAACATCCATCATAGCCTCTGTGTAAGTGTAAAGATCCCTATCATGTTTAATCGATTCAGCGAAGTAGGCTTCACCATTGAACATATACCTCTCAGGTTGATACCCGATCCTCCCACTATGCCGAAGCCCCTTAGGTTGTTGTTTGGTTAGTTTTTCTATATTGATTGGATTTGTTTCAACCCACTAGAGTGATCGAAGCGATAGCTAACTCATGTATCTTTCCTTAAGGAATGTTGCATATGTTGAAACCACGATTTTATTTTCTTTTGGGCTATAGATATAACCCTTTTTTATTCCTTTTGGATATCCTACAAATCTACAAACTTCTAAACATGCTTCCAACTTATTTGTTTCCATGTACAGGACATGAGCGGAACATCCCCATATGCAAATATAGTTTAGGGAGGTCTTCCTACCCATCCATAACAAGTGAAGAGTTTTAGGAACCAATTTTAAAGGCACATTGTTTAAAAGATAACATGTGGTTTGTAGTGCATATCTCAAAAGGATAAAGGTAATGTCGAATAACGCATCATAGACCTAACAATGTCCAACAAAGTCCTATTCCTTCACTCAGTCAAATAGGATAAAATCACATTCTCTAATAAGTGTCCTATGAACTCATTGGAGAGGTATTCTCCACCTCGATCGAATCGAAGTGCCTTTATGGTTTACCTAATTGCTTCTTCGCTTCAGCTTGAAACTTCTTGGACTTATCAAAAGCTTCGCTTTCATAATGCATGAGTTAGACATACCGATATCTTAAGTAATCATTAATAAAAGTGACGAAACACTCATATCCTCCACGTGCCCTAATGTTTATGGAGCCACAAACATCACTATACATAAGTTTTAGAACCCCTTTGGCCTTATTGTCCTTAGACCTAAGTGGTCTCTTGGTCATTTTGCCTTCCAAACAAGATTCACATTGTGGTATAGATTCCACCTTTAAGTGACTTAAAGGTCCATCCCTTACTAGCTTTTGAATCCTATTTAGGTTAATATGACCTAATCGCAAATGCCAAAGACAAGTTTTATTAGAGTGAGAAGTTTTAAGTCTTTTAGAGTCAATATTAATCTCAATGTTTAGTAGTGAGTCCATCTTAGGTTTGATAAAATATAGATTTTTTTGCATCCATCTATTACAGATAAAAGATTTAATTTTACGAATCACAACTTTGTTATTTAAAGAAAGTGAATGAGAGTCTTTAAATAAACAAATGACAAATATTAAATTCCTTTTAAGTTTAGGAACATAAAATAATCTCTCAAAACCAAAGTCCTATAATTATCAAATTAAAGATGGACGTCTCCCACTGCTTCAGCCAACACTAAAGATCCATTGCTCATACAAAGCGTGTAGTCTTTATGCAGCAAACTTCTCGTTTCTTAAACCCCTGTAGAGAAATATAAATATGATTAGTTGCTCCAGAATCTATGACCCAAGTGTCACTTGATTCCTTAACTAAACAATTCCTAATAACCAGAAGTTCGTTCTTACCTCCTTGAGAAAGGAAGTTTTTATAATTCTTTTTTATGTGCCTAACTCTCCTGTAAAAAAAGCACTTAAGCTTCTTCAGGTTTTTCTTTTTCTTCTTGTTGTCCTTGGCTTTTGTTAGGACAGAAGACTTCTCGTTCTTAGCCCTCTGCTTCTTTCCATTCCTTGGGTTAGGAATAGAACCAAATGCAGCTACCAAGTTAGCCTTACCATTAGCAGGAGTTTCCTTGATCAGATTTTTTAACTTCTGTAACTACTTCATTAGCTCAATTATGGTCACATCTTGTCTGTTGCCCAAGTTATATGACGCTCTAAACAGAATAAACTCCTTAGATATAGTATCAAAGACCATAGTCATCTGTGACTCAGCATCAATGTCAGCTCTATCGGTTTGAGCCTCAATAAGATAACTCAGGGCTAACATCATTTGCTCCTTTACAGGAGTCCCTAGTCTTTGTTTGTAGTTTAAGAGTTTTGAAGAGGCCCTTGCCATTTCGCTAGGGCTTGGCTCCATACATATCTTCTAGATTATCCAAGATCTACTTAGCAATCTCATAATCCTCATGTTGAGCCTGTAGCACATTATTCATGCTAGCCAAAATGTAACAGTGGGCCTGATTATTAGCATCTTTCTAGCGATCATACACTTAGATTTGCTCATTTGTGGAATCTCCTATAGGTTTGGGAGGACAAAATATTGTCAGCACAAATTTAAGTTTCTCAAAGGATAGGACGATATTTAGGTTCCATTTCCAATCATTGTAATTCTTACCAGTTAACATGTCTTTATCGAGTATCGATGGTAAAGTATTTTTTGACATTTTAATCTATAATAAAGATTCATATATTAAATAAAAGCAAATATTCCACAACAGTTTAGCAAGATAAACACAATCAAGTAAACATACAATTGTGTTTTTGTGTCAAAATCTTGAAAATGTCTCAACTTTACAACAATAACTCCTAACTCAGAATCCAACAAGCTACTTAGGGGAGACTTGCCAAATTCAATTATGAACACAGATTTCCTTCAATTAATATATGCCATCCAAGGCCCGTCTGATCTAACATATACTAATAATCATTTTCTTTGGCCATTAATTTTATTAACAGAGCTCCTAGGGAAGGTTAATAAGAAAATTAATCTTGAGTGTATAATCATCATTTCAACTATTTTATCCATAATTTATAATCATCACCTAGGGGTATACAACGATAAATCATGCTAAAACAAATTATCCCTTCAGAGATCCAACCCGATACATGGTGAAATCCCTTCCTAGGGGTCAAAACCACCATGTACTACCTATGAACCAACAATGGAAGTCGTAAGTCCTCTCTTTGAAAACCTTCTCCCACTCAATATTTTAAAAGTCAAGGTTTTATGTTAACATGAACAATTTTTAATGAGCGGCACTCCCTGTTCTACATGTCATGTTATTAATAGACATAGTAAATTATATTATAATGCAGACAAGCAAAGCAACATACAAAACTACAAGCAACATAATAAATGGCCATAATATCATGGTTCCATCTAGAGGAAAAAAAATAAAGATTACAAAAGATAAATCGAAATATATTATCGATTCTTCATCTTGTATCTTTTTGTTGTATACTTCTTCATGTTGCATCCGTCTTCTATTCTTCATTCTCATATGGATCTAAAGGTTATTTTTCTGGTCATCATAAAATTTTATGTTTCTTAAAATTGCCTCAAAAACAAAATCAAAAACTACACCAAAAAATACAACCCTTTTGAAAACTATTCTGCCCCGCTGTCAGCCTACCAAACTTTCATATCGGCCTATCGGTCTGCAACCATCAGCCTCTCTACCCAGAAAGCTTAGCCTGCCAACCGTGCTGAACCAGCGTTTTTCTAGAAATAGTGTAGAAAGCAGTTTTTTTAATTTCATTCTCAATAATTCAAAAACATAAAAATTTATAAACACAAAAAAACAATAAAACTCTAATCATCTCCATCTTCTAGATCTTATATACAAATTCTAACCTCTAAAGAACTATAATCAGAAAAAATTAATTAATTAATAAATAACTAAAATATAAATTTAATCAACCATATTTAATTAATAAGCATTCACCGTATAATCCCATGACAACATTTAATAATATAGAAAACTCAGAATGTCAACTCTCTAAAAAAAAATAAATTCAAGCATAGGATGGAATAAGATCACATAATTCATGTATATAGCAAGATCACAAACCCCTAAAATTAACGTAAAAACCTGACTATGATACCAATTGCTGAAAAACAGTATGCAGCAGAATTTTAAAAATTTTAAATCAGAGTATTTTTTAAAACACAAGTTTGACATCTAAATACATAAAATAATGACAGATCTTACTAACCTTTTTTATAATGAGTAAATAACTTTCGATCAAATAGTTTATCTATCATTGATGCTGTTTAAAAGTATGATCAATTGACTCGCCTTTATCCTGATTTGGTATCACTAAGAAAGAAAGAATAAGACGGATATTAAATATGTGATGCACGGATATTACAATGATGGTACATAGTGGAGTTCCCTTATCAAAGACTATGGGCGAATGCATTAGTCAAGCAAATCGAGCAGAATATAGGATTACTCGAGATAAGGAACAGAAGGCAAAAAAATGTTCACAGCCCAAAGAGAAGAAAAAGCCTTGGCAAAGCAGAATCAAGCTTTCCAAACTAAGGGGCAAGGATATAGACTAGGACAAAACCAAACTTATCAGTTTAGTCATGGTCGAAATACCAACAATGACAAAAAGAGAAAGAAAGCCTAAATAATGAAGGAAAGTTGCGGAACCAACCACAGAAAAAGATTAATGATAGAAGAAGTAATGTTTCTCCATGTAACAAGAGTGGAAGGACACATCTTGGAAAGTATAAGTTAGGCACTAACAAATGTTTCATCTGTGGTAATGAAGGCTATTATGTAAGGACTGTTTCTCTATCAATCAAATTAAAATAACTAAAGTAAAAGAATTAATAAAATCAAATTAAAACTTCAATAACATTAGCCAATTTTCAAGCATAAAAGATATCAACCACTCAATGGAGAAAAGGGCCATTGCTTTCTTTGGAGTGATTGTTGATGTGAATTTTTGCAAGTGTACAAATCAACTCAAGTATCATTCCGACAAGGATTAATTTATCAATTATTGAAATTATAATATTCTTAACTTTATTTAGACAAGCAGTTTTAAGATTGCAATTGTAAAAATAAATAAAACTAATGAAAACACAAAGAAATAAAACAAAATTTAAATTATGAGAAATCTAATATTTTATAAACACTAGAACATATAAGTTCACCAAGATAAATCTAGTTTGATTCTATATATTAAATAGCATTGTCTATTATTCTTGTGCTAGAATGAAAACCATAAGTTATTCAATATTCCTTCTAGGGATAATATTAAAAATATCTCTAGCATATAAACCCACTATTGCTTATTGTGAAGTCCTCCTCCCTAAAGATATATTCATTACGATTTATGCCTTTCTTAAATGTTCAGACAAGTTATACTACTATTGCTTGATATCTCATGCACCTTACGGTTAATTTTACAAGAAGCTATTCCTAAATATCTCCTTCTAGGATTTCAATCTAGATCTTCAAAAACAATCAATTAGTGATCAAGCAATTAAAAGTATTAAGAACAGTAAAAGTAACAACAATCATGAATAACAGAGTCTTAGAGAAAACTAATTCTTTGAAAGAAAATAAATAACAATTCAAACATTCGCTATCTTGGCTACACTTGTAGCCCTAAGAAAAGATATTTAGTTCAATTGAAAACATAAAGATCGCCATAATAATATTCATGTTCAATTACAAAACTAATTAAAAAGATTAAGGGAAGAGAAAGAATGAAAAAGTCTTGAACAAAATTGGTCTTGAGCCACCTTCAAACTCCTCTCCCAAATTGTATAAAAAGCTCCTTAAAACAGCACTAAGGAAAACCTATTTATGGATTTTCAAGCTGAGAATCTTAGGAAAAATTCGCAACATTTTAATTTTGGGAAACATGAACTAGCGTCGTGGTCTCAAATTTCTTGCATCGCAGCACTAAGTCCTTTGGTCCATGTATTGTGCTTTGAACAGCTATAGTGCTGTGGCCTTGAATTTTCTAGTGCTACGGATTTGGCTCTTTTTGTCCAAAAATTAGTCTCCCAAGCTTTTTTCTCCTTAAAACCTGTAAAAACTAATTAACCAAATTATTAACTAAAAATACTTAGCAAATTAAGCTGAAAACCTAATAAAAACTATCTAGAAATCAAATAACTAAAAATAAAATAAATTAAACCTAATTAATCAAAATTAAAACTCAAAGACTTAACCATTTTTCTATTTAAAATATGTATCAAAACAACTCTATGAAATAGAGTTATCAATTTCCCCTTAAAGGTGTTAATTCAAGCCATTTGGTTAGCCCGACCCAGCCCATAGGGGTCAAAAGGGAAAATCGGTCCTAGTTCAGCCCTGATAGAAAAGCAAGGTAGGCTAGCATAACCTGGAATTTATACAACCGAATAGGGTTGCATTAGTCTATATAAAAAGCTAAAAATTGCACCAAATAACATAATTTTAATTCTTAATATAAATAAATAACACACTTTTATAAATATTTAAGTACATAGCATTTTTGAAAATCACATACTCTTTTTAAACCCTCGAATTTCTGATTTTTTCACCTTTTTCTTCTTCTTCTTTTTCTTTTCGTTTTTGTTTTTCGTTCTCTCTATGTTGTTTCGTGTTTCTCTCAACGTCATTCTATACATAATTTTTTTTAAAATTTAAGTGGGTTATTTACTAAAGGCTATTATATTTTGGGCTTTTTATTTTTATTCTGAATCATTATCTCATTCTTTTATTTTCTCCAAAAAACTTAGATATTCAGCTTGCCTCGGTCCAGAACATGATGCGGGCTGAGCAGAATATCGGGTCAAAGAATTAGGCCTAAGGCTGGCCTGATTAATCCGGTCCAAATTCACTCATCTAGTAACTCGCTTACCTATTGAAGATATTACAGCTTTTTCAGATTGAAAAACAAAGAACCAAGTTAGAATCTACATCATGACCAAGGGTCAAGTGCCTATATGGGAGTGGTTGAACCATAAACGTCAATCTCATCTTGAAGAAAGTTTGAATCATTGAAAAGTTACTTTTAATTTATTGATTTTCAGGGTTAATTTAATAAATAATCCTTAAAATTTTTCTTTAATTTTAGTTTAGTTCTCATCGTTTTAAAAACTTTCTTTTGGTCTTTAATTTTTTATTTTATTTCAGTTTTGGTCCCTTGATTAGTTGAGTGCTAAATATTAAACAAAATATTCTTAAAATATCTTATATTAGTCCTTGATTTATAGCTTTGTTTCACTTTTGATATCTAATCTATTATTTTGTTTCACTTTTAGTCTTATTACTTATATGTATACCGGTATTAAAAATTATACTTATCTTTTTTCTAAATTAAAATTTATCTTACTAACAACATGAAAAAATTGTCTCTTTTTTAGTTTACATGCATCAAATCGTTATATTTAGTTTTTCGCTTAAAAATCTCTAATGACTCTGATAACAGGGATTAAAAGTGAAACAAAATAACAAATTAAAGGCTAAAGTGAGATATTTTAAAAGTTTTTTTGTTAAACATTTAACGTCTAACTAACAAAGAGACTGAAATTGAAACAAAGTAATACACGGACTCAAATTGTCTGTCTAATTTTTAATGTACTAAATAGTATCTAACTAATTATTTTATTACGCGCCATCCAATTAAATACATATAAAAGGTAACAAAATACAATTTTTAATTTTTGTAAATATTATAATAAAATATAATTAATTAAATACTATTTAAAAAAAAATTAGACAAAAAAATTTAAATCTTAAATCAGCGACCAAAACAAAACTTTTCAAACCTAAACGTAGAGGGCTAAACCGTAACTGAGGATAAGCCTCACGCACTATCAGTGAAATTGACCCCAATAATTGATCACCGCTCACCAGATTGAAATTAGTAGATAACGTAGATTCCGTGTAGTGGTGGCAATCTTGTCGTACAAATTGGGTCTGTAAGTAACATCATTTTTCACGCATTCTCACGAAACCGATTCACTGTCTCTCTCGCAATATATAGATATAGATATAGAAATATTCGTTGACCGGAACAGCTTCATCTTCTTCTTGTTCTTCTTCTTCTCTCTCCGCCGACAATCAAAAGGATAAACATTTTTGAAAGAAATTAAGTGCAAAATAATAATGGCAACTATAACTGTACCTCCCGTGTTAACTTCCCCTCGTGACGATGCTATACATCTTCACCGTGCTTTCAAAGGTGATCAATTTCTACTTTCTTTCTTTCTTTCTTTCTTTGTTTCTCTTTTTCCTTTTTGTTTCATTTTATGTTCTTTTTGTTGGCTTTGTTTTCTCCTTTTTTGGGTTATTATTCTTGTTGTTGTTGTTGTTGTATATGCAGTGACGCATTTCAATTATTATTATTATTGTAATTTTTCAAATATATATATATTGCTCTGTTCTTGCCTTTTGGTGTTCGGCTTTTCTTAACACATGCAATTACTCGTTATTAATCTAATAAAACGAAATGGTGTTAATTTAATGATTTTTTTCCCAAAAACAGATGAAATATTCGTCCTTACTACAGAATTCTCCGCTTCATCTCTATTATGAAAATTGAGAAACGAAAATGATGGGAAAATAGCTCATTTTATTGTTTTGTTTTTAGTCTTGTTTTCTTGTCATGGGCAAGCAAAAAGCGCTATTATATAATTACCTGAATTTCCAGGACTTATATTACCAGTATATACATTATTATCAAAAGTAACTTAAGTTATACATTTATAAGACACGGTAATCAAAGTTGGAATTTAGAATTAGATATGAGATTCCTTTTTTTCTTTTTCCCCTAACAGCTAGCAAGTATCTAACACTAATTTAACTAACACAGAACCAAAACTTTTTAGGTCCATTTGCCTGGTTGGTTTGAAACATGTTGGCTGTACTTTTGCGGTTTGAACTAGAAGGTTTGAAAAGTATGGGTTAACTTTTGGTCCAAACCATTTGTATAGTGTTTGAGAATATGGTTGGAACTACAAGTTAGAACCAAAACACTATAGCATGTACACTATGGGAAACTTTTGCTTTACATTATAAGTTCCAACTGAGTTGCCAAACAAAGCCTTCAAAACAATTGGGGTTAAACTCAAAATTGGGAAGGCTTTTTTGTTCAAAACATCAACTTAGAGAGTGTTTAAGAACATAGTTGGAACTATAAGTTTGAACCAAAACATAGTAGCATATGAGAACTTTACACTCTAACAAACTATTGCTTTACACTGTAGCATGTAAGAGCTTTACACTGTAGTAGGTTGCCAAGCCTCCAAAAGACCTGTCAAATATTGGTTTGAATCAACTCTTTGGATGAACCAATGAACTAAACGGGCTCACTATGTCAGTTTTAACTTCACTATTAAACGTAAATGATATTCAGGTGATGAAAACTAGAGAGGTTGTTGCAATCATATGCTCTATGTGCTAGCAGCATTAGGGTGATAATACTTACTAATTAAATTGATGATTTGCATTGGCTGCAAACTTTATTTCTCTTTTGTGGAAGGCTTTGCAATTTCTGATATATATTTGTTAGATGTATATTGTCCCAGCGTCAAAATTTTCCACATTATATACTTTTGAAATATTCAGTAGCCTTATCCTCAGTGAATATGGTCAGCAAAAAGAAGAAAGAAACAAAGAATATTGCTTAGAATAACACATTGTAACATGCATTTTTGTCTAGTATTGCGGTTCTTGATCAATTTTTCCTCTTTTGATTGTTTTACAGGCCTTGGCTGTGACACTGGAGCAGTTATCAACATTCTTGCTTACCGGAATGCGACGCAGCGTAATCTCATTCGACAGGAATACAGAGCTATGTATTCTGAAGACCTCAACAAGCGCTTGGTCTCGGAGCTTAGGGGCAATCTTGAGGTAAACAAGAATTTTTCTGGTTACTTTCTGTTCTGGTTTTCCATGACCTTGGAAGTTTTTCTTTATTCTTAACTATGTCGGTTTTGGGATGAAAATTCTTGCAAATAATGGTTTCAGAAAGCCATTTTACTTTGGATGCATGATCCCGCGACACGCGATGCAACTATTGTGAGAAAAGCATTGAGTGGGGATGTTATTGATCTTAGAGCTGCTACTGAAGTGATATGTTCTCGTACTTCAACACAAATCCAGCAATTCAAACAGATTTATCATGCCATCTTTGGTGTTCTCCTTGAGCATGACATAGAAGCGCAAGCAACTGGAGATCACAAGAAGGTCAGCTAACTTTTCCCTTTTGTCTCTGGTTTGATTTTTCTTAGAAGTTTCCCAAATCCTATTTACATACCAACCTTTATTTATACATGTAAAAGCCAATAGGGATTTGGTTTTGGTAACATTATAAATCTAATGAGAAGACTACTCATTGTAACAGAGGAACTAGTATTGCAAGTAATGCTCCCATATAACTTTTGAATGTGTTGGTGGGATTTGGTGGAAAAGTGTTCCTTTGCCTGCAAACCTTAGTCATTTGTTTCCTTCAGAATCCAAATGTGTCTTTTGTTTTGTTGGCATAATGTAAATGGATTTGATTACAGTTGATGGACAGAAAGCATAAAAATGATATTGAGAAAACCAAGAAATTGATTACGGTTCTTCAATGTTATAGTATCATGTTCTCCAATTGTCGTCAGACTTTAGCATAATGCAGCTTTTGCTTTGGTTATTTTTTGATCTATTCTTATGAAAGGCAATACGTTGGCTCCTCTCCTTGTTACTTCTCTTAAAAATACCTGTCATAGCAAGCCTGACATTTTTTTTTTTAAGGCAGCTATCTATTCAGTATGCAAAATGAACCTTACATATTTCTCTGTAGTTGCTCCTTGCATATGTGCATACACCGCGCTATGAAGGTCCAGAAGTTGATAGGTTCATGGTGGAGAACGATGCCAAGTCTCTCTTCATGGCTGGGGAGAAAAAATTAGGCACTGATGAGAAGACTTTCATCAAAATTTTTAGCGAACGAAGTGGAGCACATCTCGCTGCTGTTAGTCATGCTTACCATAACACATACGGAAATTCCTTAAAAAAGGTAGAGCTATATGTTGCAGCATGCTTAATCTCCCTTTAACATTTTTGGTCCATTTTCTTAAAACAAGATTTGACTTGTACTTGCAGGCAGTAAAGAAAGAAACGTCAGGGAATTTCGAGCACGGTCTTTTGACGATTCTACAATGTGCGGAAAATCCTGGGAAGTATTTTGCAAAGGTATCACGCGGACAATTTTCAGCAACACCTCTTCTGCAATTGGCATGTACTTTCTTTTCATGGCCAATATTCTTTTCTTGAAACTGGAATCATCAAAAGCCTATAGTTTGAGTCAAAAGGCTGAGCAACAACAATGTCACAAATCTGAGCCTAAAACCAAAAGCTTTCACATAGGATTTCAGTCCTGTGTAGCTTATGAAGAAAATTTGATGAGGAAATCTAACGGGTAGTCTTTTTTAATGTAGGAGAATTCTGTTCACTCTTAATGTTACCTTGTCTGCCAATACCAACTATTTTTTTCCTTGTTGAATCCTACATCTGGTATTGTTTTCAGCATTTTCATCTGGTCCGTCTTTTTTTTTTTTTTTTTGGCATTGAAAAATACTCTACGGTTTCGTACATTTCGACAGATTCTACACAAGGCGATGAAGGGGCTAGGTACAGATGACACCACGCTGATTAGAGTAATTGTGACAAGGGCTGAGATTGATATGCAGTATATAAAGGCAGAGTACAGGAAAAAATATGGGAAAACATTGAACGATGCTGTTCATTCAGAGACCTCAGGCGATTACAGGACCTTTCTCCTCTCTCTGTTAGGCCTCAATCTTTAGTTATTGCTGGCTACGTAAGACTCTGTGTGAATTTGTTTTTTCAATGTTTCCTTTTTTTTCATTTTCCTTGTCCAAAGAAAAAGTAGAAGAGAGCCTAGTGGAACGCCTATCGTAAAAATGTCAGTTTTTTTTCTTCTTTTTTTCTCCTTTTCTGTTTAGGACCTTTAACTGCTTCATGACGTTCTGTGGACCTGTTTGAAACTATAGTGTCTAGGTTGGTATCTCAACTACATGCAAGGCAAAACTCATGAATTCACTGTAACTTCTCTCTTAAACTGTAAAAAGTGAACGGTTGATCTATTGGTTTTTATTGCAACCACTTGATGATGATTGCTAACTTATCAATGTGAACTCTGTTACCTCAAAATCTGTAACGTCCGCTTACTTTTACTCTTAAAATCGTTATTAAAGGTAAACAATTCAAAGAAAACGCTTACACTCAAGCAAATATTCTAGGAAAACATGCATATGTTTTTTTGTTTTTTTTTTTGAAAGCTTACTTACCGAATCTACTTCTCTCTCCTTGATTAGTCCGATGGAATATTTATAGTGTTCGCTTAATCGATATTTTGCAAAAACGGTTAGTTTATAAATATAATTATTTATTAAATTATAGACACATATAAAACTTCAAACAATGTTTAACCCTTGAGAAAAATATTTATATGTCCTAAATAGTTTAATCATATCAAAATAAATAAAAACATGGTATAGTCTTTATGAAACCACAACTAAGGAAATATTAAACAGTCTAAAAACATGCAAAAGTCTATAAGAAAATAAAGGAAGTCTTAAATCAACATGTGCTAAAAACAACATTAATAATAAAATTATTGCTCAAGTAATTAGTTCTTCTAATAGCGTGATTTCGTTCCCAATTCAACATTCCTTGTATACACGCTGTCCCCATCCTCCACCTATTCCATATACCTTTTACCTTTGTCTGCAACATGATATAAAACTAAGTAAGCATAAACTTAGTAAGTACATTTCCTATCTCACAACTAAAATATGAACTTTCATAAAAACATAACATAAGATCATAATCATAAGCATAGTAGTGCACAAGGCACAGGGTCATGGTGTGTATATATATATATGAATATATATCTTTCATCTAAACTTCTGTATTAAAACGTTATTCACTTTATCTTTAGGGGCCCAAGCGTTGTACCATTAAGAGGAGTAGGTAACTAGTCCCAAACTAAACATTATAAGTTTAAACCTTGCGGGACATCATAAACATAAACATAAGGTGTGCAACGCTTAATTAATTGATGCATATATATATATATATAAGCTTATTTGAAAACTTGCCATAGACCATAAAAACATAAACATAAAAGCATCCTTAGGAAAATTCATCTTAAAATGTCTTGAAATAGGAATATTATATTACAAACCCTTGCTTATAAAATATTGTTTAACATTTTCATAAACTTTATCACGTTGCAGGTGATAATATACTTACATGACTTGCTTGCTTTACTAAACCTTGAATTGGGTAATGTAGTCGCACGGTTCTCGGTGTGCTCGTTATTTTTAGTGTTCATGTCAATCATTTATATGATACATGAAATTAATATTCATGTTCATAATATCATTTAATACCATATTACATCATTATACCTATTCTTAATGAAACAAAGCATCTTTAAATCACAAACATGTACTTAGAGTCAAGAAATATAAATATAGAAAACTTGAACTTTAATGACTTAGAGAAATTCATCTCAACTTATAAGCATGAATAAAGTCTAAAACTAATTCCACAGCATAGCTAACATATAAAAACATCACTCAAATTTTCTTTTCTTGAAAATATTAATCCAAAATACCTTTTTTCACTTTTTAAATCATGTAAGTAAATCTGCCAACTACAAAAATTGACTGATCTTCAAAGAGTCATAGCTTTATATCTTTCAATTCACATTCAATTGGAGCATAAAAATTTACAACAATAAAGCTAACGCATATACATATATAACTCAGATTTTTCTTTAGCCATAAGGGTTTTATTTGATAATTTAAATAAATCACACAATCAATACTACAAAATCTGCTAGCAAAGCCTAGGCAGTAAGCAGTCCTAATTAAAAATTATGGAGTAAACCATTTATGTCATAAAATAATTTATAAAAATTATTACATATAATAGACATATAAAATCATAGCATATCCGAAATTCAGTTCCAAATAATTCAGAATAATTCAAAAGACACATTTGAATTTAGAGTCAATATAATATCAAACATGCTAAGCAGCAAACACTTTTCATTTCAAACATTTTTATAAAATCAAATATGCATATCATGCTTTTGGAATTTTTATTAACATTCTTAATATATAAATAAACACTAGAAAAATATTAAATCATGTAAAACACATTGAACAGTATGGTTTATTATCTCACAAATTATATAGAGCATATTAGACAGACATTTATAACCACTACATACTTGGCGATCAACGAATTTTAACTTAAAATGTAATAGAGATATGAAGTTAAAAATTTATAGACACTTTGTTAACATATTCAACCATCACTCATAATTTTTTACAAAATCAAAAGATGTTTTTTGTCCCATAAAACAGACTATACAAAACACAAATACAAATCTACCAACAAATAAAATTTCATGAGCAGTGTTTGATTGAAAGCTCATAACATTTAAAATATATTGAACAAAAATTTATAAAAAATTCTAAATATTCCTAACATATATATGCACATCATATTTAAAAATCGTAGCAAAATAAAATCATTCGAATTAAACTATTATCGGGAATTTCACAAGATGACCAAAAACCCTAGAACATTCTCAACGTAGTCCAAATTCCAAACGCTATTCATACCAAACACATATAGTTATGTGTTATAAATATATTCATTAACAAAACTAAAACATCATACACATAAATAAATTCATACCTTGTATTGGTGATTTCTTTGAGAGAGAAAATCTTGAAGAAAACAAAATTCCAACTATTGGTGCATGAGGTTTAGGGAAGAGAAGAGAGCATAAAAATAGAGGAATAGGAGAAAAGATGGAGGCAATAAAAAGAGGTAGGAATAATATCCATACATGAAACCATGTATTTATAAGCATAAGTAACTCTAGTCCAAGGTAAAGTTAGATTCTTTTTTTTCTTTTCCTTCTCCTTCATGGCAAAAAAAGTTGCCTTTTTTTTTTTTTTTTCCTTTTCTTTTGCCTTCACGGCAACTCTCGTATGCATGTATATATGTATAACTTTTTTTAACTTTCCTACTTGACGATATGGTTTTATCTTAATATAATATAATATAATATAATATAATATATAATTATTTATATATAATAATAATGTTTGCTCCCATGACCCAAAAAATTAATTTGCATATTATTATTATTATTATTATTATTATTCTTCTTCTTGTTCTTCTTTTGAACACTTTATATTATCGAGTTTCTTAATGTCATAATAAAAATGTTACACATGTAATTATCATGACATCATAAATGTTATAAAAATAAAAAAAAAATATGCAATAAAATTAATGTAAATTGTCAAGAATATAACTTTAGGGCATATATATCTTTAGAACAATATAAATACAAATTTAGAGCAAGTTGAAACTCTTAAAAAATAATAAATACTTTATGCTTATCATTATTTTTGACATGAACAACCCGAGTACATCGATCTCACATGGCCGTCACCTGTGACATTACCAAATAAAAAGTTAATTTACTTAACACAAATAATAATAACTCCTAAAATATCATATTCTAATGTTAAATTAACACAAATATCTATAGGAGAAAAGGGCAGACGTTACAACTCTCCACGCCTTATAAGAGTTTCATCCTCAAAACTCAAAATAATTATGGATGCTTGGCCCTCAAATAATCGTTGCGTTCCTAAGTAGCCTTTTCTACTTGGCAATTTCACCACAAAACTTTGACTAAAGGAATTTTTTTATTCCTCAAAGTCTTAGTTTTTCAATCTAAAATCTCGACTGGCTTCTCTTCATGGCTGAGATCTTCTCGTATCTCAATCACCTATAGTTTGGTCATATGCGTAGGGTCTGGGACATACTCTTTAAGCATCGAGACATGAAAGACATCGTCGATAAATGACATATTTGGTGGCAAACTCAACTGATAAGCTACCTTGCCAATTCGCTTTACAATTTCATATGGTCCAATGAACCTCAGGCACAGCTTGCCCTGCTTCCTGAACCTCATCACTCCCTTCATCGGTGCAACTTTTAGGAGCACAGAATCACCTATAGTGAATTCCAAGGACCTTGTCCTTTTGTTGGTATAGCTTTTCTATTGACTCTGAGTGGCCTCAATTCTATTATGTATCAACCTTACCATCTCAGACTTCTCATTGACAATGTCTGTCTTTTCACTATCCTCGCCTTCTATCATCTTCTTTTCTCCAGCTTCATGCCAAAATATAGGCGATCTACACTTCTACCATTATAGAGCCTCATAAGGTGCCATTCCAATTGTCATATGATAGCTATTATTATAAGCAAATTCTACCAATGGTAACAGCTTACACCAGCTCGTCTCATATTTAAGGGTACAGACGCCAAGCATATCCTCTAAAATCAAATTTGTTCTCTCTATTTGGCCATCAGTTTGAGGGTAAAAAGTCGTGTTAAAGTGCAACTTAGTACCCATTGTGGTCTGCGCGCTTTTCCAAAAATTGAAAGTGAACCTACCATCATGATTGAAGATGATAGACTTAGGAATTGCATGAAACCTTTCTATTTCCTTGAAATAAAGCTCCACTAAGCGCTACATAGAGTATATGATCTTAATGAGGATGAATTATGCCGTCTTTGTCAGTCTATCAATAACAACTAAGTGACATCATACCCACTCGTAGTCCTTCGTAGACTTGTGATGAAATCTATTGCAATCTCCTCCCACTTCCACTCACGTATCTAAATTGACTACAAATTGGCCTTTAGTGTTCAACCTTGACTTGCTGACAAGTCAAACATTTCTATATATATTTAGCAACATTACGCTTTATTTTAGACCACCAAAAGCAGTCTCATAAATCATTGTACATCTTTGTCATACTTGGATGAATTGAAGAAGTAGTATTATGGATTTCTGCTAAGATCTTTTCCTTAAGCCATCAACATCGGGAACACATAAACGGTTCTTAAGATATAGAGATCCATCATCAGCAACTCGAAACTCTTTGTATCTTCCTTTCTTGATTTCTTGTTTGATCCTTGTTGGGCTTGCTTCTTTGTCTTGTTTACTTCGAATCTCTTTAGACAGTCATGGAGCAAGAGTCAATGCTGAAAGTTGTCCTAATATAAGTTCTAAACCGAAGTCCAAAATTTCTTTCCTTAAAGGCTGGGACATCACTTGCAATGACATCAACGTTGAAACAGACTTCCTACTCAGGGCATTAGCCACCTAATTTCGCCTGTCCTAGATGGTAAAGGATTTAATAATCATAATCATTCACCAGCTCTAACCATCTTCGCTGCCAAACGTTCAGGTCCTTTTGAGTGAAAAAGTACTTCAAACTTTGATGGTCGGAGTAGATCTTCATTAAGCTTCGTACAAGTGGTGTCTTCAAATCTTCAACGCAAAAACTATAGTTGCCAACTCAAGGTCATTAGTAGGGTAATTCTTCTCGAAATCCTTCAACTGTCTCGAGGCCCTAGGCACGTTTTAGAAGCATCACAATAAATAACAAATCCTTTATCCCCTTTTGGAATCGCCAAAACTGGAGCTATAGTCCACCTTTTCTTTAATTCCTAGAAGCTTTTCTTACACTCATTGGTCCATTCAAACTTCTTCCCCTTACAAGTTAGATTGGTGAGAGACGATGCTATCTTGGAGAAATCCTCCACAAACTTCTGATAATAACTAGCTAATCCCAAGAAGCTTCTTATCTCACTTAAATTCTTAGGTTGCTTTTAGTTAAGAACAACCTCAACCTTAGTAGGATCTATTGGGTTTTGTTGGATTTTGTAATTCAAATAAGCAGCAAAAAATCAAAATTAATTCTCACAAAACCCTCGCAAGATCCATGCAATTCGATTAGATTGACAAGAAAGTCATAGAATCTTATCAGGATGACAAAAGGGGCAAGGTTTCTGAAAGGAAGAGAGCGGGTTTACTCCGGTGACACCCTAACTTGAGCTTTTCGTACTTGGGATCGGATTCAAACATTGTTACTTAAAGCAATGCCCTCTGCAAGTATCTACACGAATAAACTCTCTTAAAAATGAATTGGTGTGCTAGTACCCACTCCTTTACGTTAAATGACTCCTTTTAATTTTTAGGGTTTTTAATGTTCTCGCCTTTTAGAATAATAGAACGCCTTTTTTTTCTCAATACGGCTAGAAACCCTAAACCAGATATATATATATATATATATCTATTGACTTCGAGATAGAGTCAGATTTTAACTAGGGTAAACTGTAATTCGAATTTGATTCAGAGAATCTAGATAATGTCTATAATTTGAATATGATTCAGAGAATCTAGACAATGTCTGTAATTTGAATATGATTTGAAGAATCTAAACACAATAAACCCAAAAATCTTTTTTTTTTCTATTCAAAGTGTGCGACCCTGTAGGTTCACATAACGTTGGTAGTTGGCTTGAAATTATGTCTCTAGCCCACAAATCATAAGCGGCCTCTAGCAAGACATTATGATTACCTAAGTTATGCGAATGTCAATAATTTGACATAACCTAATCCACAATAAGTATTAAAGTGTTTGTGTCACTAGATACCTTGATTGAACATAAGGCATGGTTTATGTCATCCTTATACTATTCAATCATATTATTTCTCGATCCTAAGTAGACTGATATTGACAACCCTTATCAATTCATTCCAGTATGGCCATACATTTTTCTTCAGTCTAACTTATCAAGGGGCCCATAGATTTTTTTCTCATTATAAATGAGGGCCAAATTCCTTCTTAATCACTCATATTCCTCACATGATTCACTCTATATCTAACAACAATCCATTCCATCATCCTGTTAAAGATAATATTAGAATATGTCAAAATATAGAATTTGTCATGTAGGAAACAATGGTGATTTCAGGTCAGAGAACTTGGATAATACTATTGTGATGAGAATCACTTATGACAATTATCCATGCAGTATTTTCATAGCGAGTCGATTCAATACATCATTTCTCAAATATGTATCTATGAGTTGACTTAGTATCTCATACACATAATTAGTAAAACATAATCATCAGTCAAATTTTATACTAGTCTTCATTCATTATTATCCCAATAATAATGACCGACTAGGGATAATTTAGAATAGAATTCAATTTTTCCCTATGAGTTTTACTATCAAGTCACATACTTGATGACCTTAGGCAGAATTAACTATTCATAGAATTATAATAAAAAAAACAATAATGAAAATGCCTCTTTATTAATAAAATACAAATATAACAAAGTCAAAATGTGGTCATTATATAATTGGCCTAGGGCACATCATTAACAATCTCCCACTTGTACTAGGACCAATCCATATTGTATCTAATACCCATTGACCTAGTATGACTCTCATGCTTAGGCTATGGAAGAGGCTTAGTGAGTAGATCAGCAACATTATCATTTGTAGGTACTCTGCATATCTTCACATCTCCTCTCTCAATGATTTCTCGAATGAGATGATAAAAATGAGTATGTGTTTGGATCGCTAATGTGATCTAGGTTCCTTAGCCTGTGCTATGGCCCCGTTATTATCACAATACAAGTCTACTGGATTTGATATACTAGGAACAACACCCAATCCAGTAATAAACTTTTTGATCCAAACTGCTTCCTTAGCTGCTTTTGAGGTAGCTATATACTCAGCTTCTGTTGTAGAATTAGCAACGGTGTCTTACTTTGAACTTCTCCAGCTCACTGCACCTCCATTCAAACAGAACACATAACTTGACTGTGATCGAAAGTCATCCTTGTCAGATTGGAAGCTGGCATCTGTGTAACCACTTACAACAAGCTCATCTTCCTTTCCTCCATATAGTAAGAATGCATCCTTAGTTCTTCTTAGATATTTAAGGATATTCTTGACTGCTGTCCAGTGACTTTCACCTAGATCTGATTAGTATCTACTGGTTATGCTTAAGGCATATGAGACATCAGGTCGAGTACATAACATTGCATACATGATAGATCTAATGGTAGAAGCATATGGAATCTTATTCATACGGTCTCGCTCATCCTATGTCATTGGACACTGAGTCTTGCTGGGACTAATTCCATGTGACATTGGCAAGAGTCCCTTCTTGGAATCTTGCATACTAAACTTATTCAATACCTTGTCAATGTATGTACTCTGACTTAGGCCAATAAGCCTTTTAGATCTATCCCTATAGATCTTGATGCCTAAAATATAGGCAGCTTCACCTAAGTCTTTCATTGAGAAACAATTCCCTAACCATGATTTAACATTTTGTAGAGTAAAGATATCATTTCCAATGAGTAATATGTCATCGACATATAGCACTAGAAAGACTATTGCGCTCCCACTAACCTTCTTGTCAACACAAGGCTCATCTTCACTTTTAATGAAACCAAACTCTTTGATTGCTTCATCAAAATGAAGATTCCAACTCTGAGATGCTTGCTTCAATCCATAAATGGATCTTTGAAGCTTGCAAACCTTTCCAGAATTCTCAGGACTAACAAAACCCTTGGGTTGTGTCATATACACATCCTCAAGTAGGTTTCCATTAAGAAACGTTGTTTTGACATCCATTTTCCAAATCTCATAATCATAGTATGCAGCTATGGCAAGGAGAATCCGAATGGATTTAAGCGTAGCAACTGGTGAAAAAGTTTCATCATAGTCAATACCATGTGTTTGCTTGAAACCTTTTGCAACTAGTCTTGCCTTAAATGTATGCACATTGCCATCCATGTTTGTTTTCCTTTTGAAAACCCATTTGCACCCAAATAGTCTTTAAACCATCAGGCGGATCAATCAAAGTCCATACTTGATTATCATACATGGATTGCATCTCTGACTTCATGGCTTCTAGCCATTTATCACAATTAGGGCTATTCATGGCCTATTGGTAGGATGTGGGCTCATTTTGATCCACAATCATCACATCATTATTATCAGTTAAGAGAAATCCATATCTCTTAGGGCTCTAACGTGTCCTACCAGACCTCCTCGGGCCTTGTGCTACTTGTGTAGGCTCAACAACTACTTGTTGATCTAGTTGAGACTCCACAGGTGGTTCAATGCTATTTTGTGGTTCTTGAATTTCTTAAAGTTGAACTTTACTCCCACTGGGTCCTTTAGAAATGAATTATCTTTCTAAAAAGACACCATTCCAAGCAACAAACACTTTGTTCTCAAAAGCATTGTAGAAGTAATATCCTTTAGGATATCCCACAAAAAGGCATTTGCCTGATTTAGGTGCCAATTTATCTGAAATTTGACGCTTCACATAAGCCTCACATCCCCAAATCTTAAGAAAAGACAAACTAGGTGACTTCTCTGTCCACATCTCATATGGTGTCTTTTGAATCGCCTTTGATGGAACTCTGTTCAGTATGAACGCAACAGTTTCCAGAGCATGCCCCCAAAAGGATATTGGAAGATTTGACTGACTCATCATAGATCGAACCATATCCTCTAAAGTTCAATTTCTTCGTTTAGACACACCATTCCATTGTGGTGTTCCTGGTGGAGTTCATTGTGAGACTATCCCACAATCTTTAAGATGATCAATGAATTCTTGGTTTAAGTATTCACCACCTCGATTTGATCGAAGTGCTTTAATACTTTTACCAAGTTGATTTTGTACTTCATTTTTGAAAATTTTAAACTTTTCAAAAGATTTAGATTTTTGTTTTATTAGATAGACATAGCCATATCTATTGAAATCATCTGTGAAAGTAATGAAGTATTGAAAACCTCTTCTGGCAATGGAACTTAATGGTCTACATATATCAGAATGTCCAAGGCCCAATAAGTCATCAACCCTTTCACTATGTCCAGTAAAAGGTGTGTTAATAATTTTGCCTAATAAACAAGACTCACATACTTTAACTGATTCAAAATCAAATGAATTCAAAAGCCCATGTTGATGGAGTTTTGAATTGTAACACCCGCCGATTTTTATATAATGGATTATGTCATATTAGTGATGACATTAAGTATTTTTCCTTGTTATTATCACTGACTATTTTATTTTAAGTGTTATGACAGGTGACAATCGCGTGAAATTGATGTGCTCAAGTGTTCATGTTATTTATGATGTATGTTAATTTTAATGTTTTATTAAACTTTTGTGTGTAAGGCAGTTCGGCATGCCGAAATGGCCTTCATGGATCAACAGGCCGATGGAACATCATCGGCAGGCCGGACTTCACGAAATCGGTAGGCCGAAGTGAGACATCGGCAGGCCGATGACAGTTGTCGAGCAGTCAGCAGAAATCTCCTAAAGTTGTGACGATGATGATTGGATGTGATTGGATAACAATTGTTGATTGATTGGCATATTTTGGATTAATTTCCTCATTTTGGGTAATAAAACATTTGACTTTTGATTGATTGGAATTAATTGACGAAGTTTCCTCCTTTGAAGAGGTAAAATATGGTAAGAATACCCCATCATTGTCAACCTTCCCTAATTCTTCTCTATTCCTGGTGAATTGCCTCAATTTTAGTCAGGAAATTTCTGACATAATAGAGAGTATTGAACCCCCTTTACGTTATCCTCATTTACGTTATTTTCTTCTCTCTCTCTCTCTATTTTTCTCAAAAACACTCCTTCTCTTTCCTCACGTTTTTCTCTCCTTCTTCTCCTTATTTTTTGTAAGAATATTTCTTAGAAATATTGAAATTTTGTTGGGGTAAATTGAAGGAAGCTTGGGGGAAATTTTGTTTAAGGTAAGAACTCTTTCTTTAGGTGTTCCTGATATATATATCTTTTCTTCATTCGACTGCCATAACTTTGTCTAGGGATTTTGTTTTACTCTGAAATTTTAATATGATGTTCATATATATGTTATGTGATTTTCCTCCAAGTTTCACGTTATTTTGATTTTTCCTACATTAAGATACAAATTTTCTTTTCTCTGCCACTCACAGTAAAATGTTGTTGTTTGATTATGTTGCAAAAAAATGTGGTTTTAGTTCAAGGGGCAATGTGCTTTGATATTTACGAAATTTGGCAAATATGTTCCTATATATGTTAAGTTATGAACTGGAAAGTTTGGTGATGATTCGATGAAAATTTTATGTGTTATTAAATTTTCATTAAGACTAGGTATAGAAACTGCTCAAACAGTGAAATTGTTGGACTTTTGATTGTGTGATGATTTTTGTATGATTAAATGATTATATTGGTGATGAGAATTTTTGTAGTACTGTAATGAATGATAATATGTTATTATGTAAATCTTAGGGGTCATAGTAATTTTATTTTAAATATTGGAATATGAAAAATGTATGCAACTCTCTGCCTATATGTTGAAGGTTATTTTTGTTCACATCTTTCACTGTATGTTTTGGATTATATGGAATTTATTTAAAGGTGATTTTAGGATATGTTGAGGTTCTTAGTGTCTATTACATGCAGGATTTTTGTGGTAATATTTTAGGATGTGGGTAATTTATTTTATGAATGTAAATATGGACTGCTCACTATTTTGTTATTGCTGGCAGATTTTGTGTGTATGATGTATGACTTGTTTTTAGATATTACATGGAATTCTTATGACCAATGAAAAATCATGAAAATATGTTTATGTATTTATTTTGTCCCTACGAAGTGTGGTGCTCAAATTGTGTGTGAATGTTAAGATTTTGAGCTATGAATTCTTGGAGGTCAAAAAATGTTTGTGTTGGTAGTTTTGTTTTAATGATTTATGGTTAATGTTATGATGTGATGATTAATTCTTTGAATTGATTGTTAATTGTTATTTTAAATGAATGTATGGCATGAACACACTAAGGGCGAGCACATCGAGACCGCGGCTGACGTCACTAACAACAATTAAGGTTAAGTAAGCTACACAAGTAAGTACATTCTCACCTGTAACATGATATATTTTATAAAGGTTTGAAATTATGTACATGATGATATCTATGACGATTTAATGGTGATTTCATTCAAATATTACTTATGAAAGATTTTTATGTTTTAAAAGTTATGTATGTATGATGATGACATATTTCAATGCATGAAAGTTTAAATATGTATATATAGGTATCACCTAAATAAGTGTTGCACACTAATGGTATGTTATGATGTCATGTTTGATTTAGGATTAGCTACCCTTCTCCTCTCATGACGGCGCGCCTACAATGATGATTATAGTGCAACACTTGGGCCCTTAAGATAAAATGAATAAAGTTTTAATATGGACAATGCATTGAAAGATATGTTCCTTATGAAATTGTGCTTAGTGCACTATTAAGATGATGATGTTCATAAAAAGTTTTAAGTTGTGAGGTATAAATGTACTTACTAAGCATTAGCTTATTCAATTTTATATCATGTTGCAGATAAGGGTAAGAAGGTTATGGATTAGGCGGAGGGCATGGAAAGACGTGTGAGCTAAAGACAATGAATTATAAATGGAAGAACGCCAAAGAATGAAGTTTTAAAGATATAAACTATGTGTTATAATTTGAACATGTTTATTTGATAAGTTTTAAAGAATTTATGAACTAAGTTTTATTATTTTATCTTATGTCTTTTTAAGTATATTTGTCTTCCGTATATTGAAGCATTGAATCTCGTCTTAAATTAATTTCTTAAAATTTTCTTTTTAGTTGTTTGGCCTGCCGAACTTAGCAAATTTAAAACCTCGGATGTGCAAAGCCTCGGGCGGCCTACCAATGGATGATTTCGGCCTGCCGATCAAGTTTGGTCTGCCAAAGTCTCAAGTTCGGCCTGCCGAATAGTAACAGTTGATTTTTTTTAATGATGTGACGTTTTCATTTTAAATTATGATTTTATTATTTGAAATATTTAACTAATTAAAGAATGTTTATAATCAAGCAAATTATTAAAAAAAAATGCATGCATGAATCTTGGGATATGTTTTCAAATTAATGTTTCATATAAATAGTTTAACTTATATAATGATAATAAGAATGAATGTACGACATTTGTAGCGTCCATAAGGGGGCATTACATAAAATGCATTTCTCATTTATATGGCCTAAACGACAGTGCCAAATATAGGTAGGGTTTAAATCTTTAAATTTAAACTTCTTTATATTAACATTATAGATGGACTTTTCATTTTTGTTTTCAATGTTCAGAATATAAAGACCCTTCGTTCATGGAGCATATCCATAGAAAATGTTATCACGGTAAATGGAGCATTTATTATTCCTAATAATAAACTCAAAATTTTCCTTGTCCAAACAAGAAAGAGAAATAATATTCCTACTCATAGCAGGTGCATAATAACAATTTTCTAAACTTAAAACAAGTCCACTAGGCAAAGTCAACTCATATGTTCCTACAGCTAAAACAACAACTCTTGCTCCATTTCCAACTCGAATGTCCACTTTGCCTTTAGCCAAGATTCTACTCCTCTTAAGACCCTACATATTAGTACAAATGTGAGATCCAGATCTAGTATCTAATACCCTAGAATCAAAAGTAGACAAATTGACTTCTATAACATAAATACCTGAAGGAGTAGTCGCACTACTCTTCTTCTTCTTCAGATCATCCAAATAGAGCTTGCAGTTTCTTTTCCAATGACTAGGCTCATTGCGGAAAAAGCATACTCCCTCCTTTGGTGGTTTAGCCTTAGGTTTAGGATTGGGGCTTGGGCTTCTTAAAGTCCTTGGGAGCCTTATTCTTGCTCTTACCCTTTCCTTTCCTTTTCATACCTTTCCCTTTATTAACCATCAGAACATCTTTGGTATTCTTGATGCTTTGTTCAGTAGTCTTAAGCATCCCATGCAACTCAAAAACAGTCTTCTCCATATTATGCATGTTGTAGTTCATAACAAACCCATCATACGCAGCTGGCAAAGATTGGAGAATGATGTCAATAGCCAACTCTTGGCTAATCCAAGACCAAGTTTCTACAAATGATCAAGATGACCCTTCATCTTCAGAACATGAGGACTCACTGAACTGCCAGCAGTCAACTTGCACGAGAGTAATGCCTTTAAGGTGGCAAACCTAACAATTCTAGCTTTCTCTTGGAACATTTCCTTGAGATGGCCTATCATGGTATAAGCCTCCATTTCCATCAGTTACTTTTGATGCTCTGATTCCACGCTTCCAAGCATGAGGCAAGTGACATCAACAGAGTCATTGAGATGCTTACTATGAACATCCTTTTGAGTTCTAGGAGCATTAGTAGCTGGTTCATTAGGGATAGGTTGATCAAGGACATAATCCTTCCTCTCTTGTTTAAGAACAATTCTCAAGTTTCTGTACCAGTCAAGGAAGTTAGTCCCATTGCGTTTATCCTTCTCAAGGATCATTCGTAGTGACAAGTTAGATGTGGTTTTTGATGCCATTATCTACAACAAATATATACACAGAATACTTAGCATTTTATTAAATAATTTTTAACGAGGCATAATTTAAATCCCACTAATTTTATCAAATTAATGACCCTCAATAGTAATTTGGCAACCACAATAATTGTAATTTTAGTGGGCCAAGATCCATATTTCACCTTACTTTAAGTAAGCTTTGGCTTATCACCTAAAGTATGTTTATTTAGGTAGGTAACACTTTACCAATTACATCTTATGTAACTCTTGGATAAATATAGGATTTGACATCACATGTCCCAACTAATTAAAATCCCATCTAATGCCTTAGGTCCAAAACCATTTTGATAACCTAGTTAAGTCTAACCATTTCAAACATATGGATATCACTATTATCCATCTTGTCTTACCTAGAACCCTGCTTTGGCAGAACCTATGTTTAACAATCCAAGTCTTGACAAGTGTTGAATTATGGAAGACATTTTAATGACTTAATATTAAGTGAGGGTTCTACTTTATTTTTATTTTATTGTTTATTATTATGTCGCATCACATACATAGCATCATATACACAAGCATCACATATATAGCATAATAATAACACAATAAGCGTGTCATAGGATGGCCCAAATCTAGATTGATCTTCATAAGCCAATAAGAAGGTTAATGGTCAATCCTAGGTAATCTTCATCTCCATGGATTTCCTTAGATTGCCACGAACGGCTCCATCTTGAGCCTCCATCTTGAACTTCCATCTATCTTAATCTTGGGCTTAGATTTTACATTACAAATTGCAATCTAAATTATTCTACTTTACTAAATAAACAAATAAATTACAACAAATTGAAAAATGACACGCAGGCCGTATTTAAAATTACAAACCCAAAATAAAATAAAATAAAACCTGCCAATCACATTGGTATAAAAGGGCCATGCTATATGCAATTCACACTAAACTCATAAACATAATAATATAATTTCATTATAGTTAAATTTTTTTTATTATGACCAAAACGATATATGTGACAAATCAATTCAGGGTCAAGAGCAGCGCCCCTAGCGGCGGTCCCTCTAGTCCATTAATTTTAATTAATTAGATTACCTAATCTGTTCATAACAAAATTAATTAATCTCTGTTTAACACTTAAATGGATTCATGAAATTTATTGATCTGTTTTAAACCGATCATCCTTGTTTAACAATTAAACAGACCTTATGATATATATAATCTGTTCAAAACAAATTATCACTATTTAACATTTAAACAGTTCGCCACCTTAATAAAACCGAAACCTGATTTATAGTATATCGTTTAATCATCTTGAAACAGATTACTAGATTCTTGTTAAATTGTAATATTAATCAAATTAACAACAACAGGTTACAAGAAACAGTAAGCGTATTAATCAAATTAACACGGTAAAAACGTTTAATCAAATAAAACCTCAAACACATTAATCTATTTAATGTACAAATCGTATTCATGCATATCACATATACATAGAATCATATAAAATCAATTTAATCGAATTTGCAAGTGGCTCTGATACCACTGTTGGGTTTTGTTGGATTTTGTAATTCAAATAAGCAGCAAAAAATCAAAATTAATTCTCACAAAACTGCTCACAGGATCCATGCAATTTGATTAAATTGACAAGAAAGTCATAGAATCTTACCAGGATGACAAAAGGGGCAAGGTTTTTGGAAGGAAGAGAGCGGATTCACTCCGGTGACACCCTAACTCGAGCTTTTCGTATTCGGGATCAGATTCAGACGTTGTTACTTAGAGCAACGCCCTATACAGGTATACACATGAATAAACTCTCTCAAAAATGAATTAGTGTGCTAGCACCCTCTAGAAGTCTAAACTAGATATATATAAATATATATATATATATATCTATTGACTTTGAGATAGAGTCAGATTTTAACTAGGGTAAACTATAATTTGAATATGATTCAGAGAATCTAGATAATGTCTGTAATTGGAATATGATTCAAGCGAATCTAGACAATGTCTATAATTCGAATATAATTCGAAGAATCTAGACACAGTAAACCCAAAATTCTTTTTTTTTTGTCTGTTCAAAGTGTGCGACCCTGTAGGTTCACATAATGTTGGTAGTGGGCTTGAAATTATGTCTCTGGCCTACAAATCATAAGCGGCCTCTAGCAAGACATTATGATTACCTAAGTTATGCAAATGTCAATAATCTGACATAACCTAATCCACAATAAGTATTAAAGTCCTTTTGTCACTAGATACCTTGATTGAACATAAGGCATGGTTTATGTCATCCTTATACTATTCAATCATATTATTTCTCGATCCTAAGTAGACTGATATTGACAACCCTTATCAATTCATTCCAGTATGGCCATATATTTTTCTTCAGTCTAACTTATCGAGGGGCCCATAGATATCTTTCTCATAATAAATGAAGGACAAATTCCTTCTTAATCACTCACATTCCTCACATGATTCACTCTATATCCAACAACAATCCATTCCATCATTCTATTAAAGATAATATTAGAATGTGTCAAAATATAGAACTTGTCATGTAGGAAACAATTGTGATTTCAGGTCAGAGGACTAGGATAATACTATCGTGATGAGAATCACTTATGACAATTATCCATGCAGTATTCTCATAGCGGGTTGATCCAATACATCATTTCTCAAATATGTATCTATGAGTTGACTTAGTATCTCATACACATGATTAGTTAAACATATTCATCAGTCAAACTTCGTACTAGTCTTCATTCATTATTATCCCAATAATAATGAAGTCACATACTTGATGACCTTAGGCAAAATTAACTATTCATGGAATTAGAATAAAAAAATAATAATGAAAATGCCTCTTTATTAATAAAATGCAAATATAACGAAGTCAAAATATGGTCATTACATAATTAACCTAGGGCACATCACTAACAGGATCTACCATGTAATCATGAAAACTATGGCGGTAAGAAGCAAAAGAGGCATCAAATAAAGCCTAATTGGATGAAAAGGAGTATCTTTTGGGAATTACGTTACTAGAGCTCATTGTCATTGCATCACAACGTAGATGTCATGCATATCGAGAAAAACAGTGTGTGACAGCTTTTTGCGCACAAATTTGAACATCGATGGAAAAAGTAAGGATACGATCAACTTGTAAAACATGGAGGTATGTAAGGAGTTGCATTTGTATGAGGAAGATGATCGTTGGATGAAACCACATGTCCGCGTACACATTGACCCTAGATAACATAAAGTTTTGTGAGTATTTAAATCAGTACAAGGTTCCCTAATGAGTTTGCGTCATATCTAAGGAAAAACATGATTGAGGGGAACAAAAAGATCACTGGGTTAAAATCACATGACTGTCATGTCATAATGCGGCGATTATTGCCAACTGGGATTCAACCATTCATGAAGAAAGAGATTGTCGATGCACTAACAAAATTAAGCACCTTCTTCTAGTTGATATGTTCGAGGACATTGAGGATAAGTAATTTAGAGAAAGACCAAGAGGATATTGTTCTTATTTTATACAAGTTAGAACCAATTTTCCTACCAACCTTTTTTGATATTATGGTTCTTTTAGTGATGCACTAGACAGAAAAAGCCATTTGAGGAGAACCTATTCATTTAAGGTAGATGTATTTGTTTGAACACTTCCTTGGATCATTCAAGAAGTATGTTAGAAATCATGCACAACTAGAGGGATCAATTGTCGAAGCATATATTGTTAATGAAGCTCTGACTTTTTGTTCCACGTATCTAACTATGATTGAGACAAGATTTAACAAATTTGAGGGAAATTGGGTAGATGATGATACAGATGGTAACGCCAAGATTTTTGTCTTTGACAATCATTTTTGTCCAATTGGAAATATGACCCCAATCATCTTAGATAACTAGTCACGAAATAAAGCAACACATCTGTTCAGAAATTCAACAATACATTGAATAAGTATTACCCTACATTTGTCTATAAGTATGGTTCTGTCAAATACTATTGTGTCACTCACTCAAATTCCATAATAATAGTGAACAAATGAAGGAGTTGGAGGATTGCAAACAACCAGATCATTGGAGGATCTTCAAGGATGGAGTTCCCAAAATGGTTTTAGAATAAGATATAACCTTAATTTAAATTGTATACAATACAACTTCCATCCGCATTGACTAGATATTCTTAATTTCTAAGAATTATTTACTATTGACATGTGTTTAATCCTCGAGAGCAGAACACATCAGAGCCAACTAATTAATTGGTTTCGCTTTTATCTGGTTCAAGCTTTCCTATTAAATGCTATCATGGTTGTATGGTGAACGGAGTCAAGTTTCTAACATAGAATCAGGATATCAATCGAACTACCTAGAATTAAGATTTCTATGTTCATGTATCAAATAATCAAACATATTCAGAGTCTGCGAGGAGATTTATGAATTAACCTCCATAAATGACAGTTCTAGTATTCTTTCAAGTGTAAGTGGTTCAACACTCTTCCTGAAAAGAAGAGAGTTCAACAATACAAAAATAGAATAAGCATCTTTGTTAAGAACTCATGATACGAGAATGAACCATTCATACTTGCATCTCAAGCATAACAAGTATTTTATGTAGATGATTTGTTTACGATCCAAATTGAAAAGTTGTTGAACACTTTGGACATTGACATATATAGGATTTTCTAGAAGCGAATACATTGTCTCCATCTTTTTGTCCCTTAACTCCATTCAAAGAAACCATTGGATTGCTTTTTAAATTAAGGTTTCTGACACATTTGCCACTAAACTTTTTGCTTTTTACAATGCGGTGCTTAATTTTTTATGGCAATTGAATTCCTAAGCTTATCAAAGTATGACAATTAAGTCCTAACCATAAATGTCAGTCAAAATTAACAGTCACGTAGATGCATGTGACTTATTTAGAAGACATGTGCACCTCATTTACTTCTAATGAGATTCAAATTGTTCCATTATATACCTAAAAAGGTATAAAAAGTGAAAGATATTATATTACATTAATATTTTTTAACAATTTTGTCGGCATACATGTACATTTTAATTACCCGTAGTGCTCAAAATTCCACCCATTCTCTTATAAGTAGGTCACAGTGCTTCAACGCGAATCGTTTTTCATCTCAATTTTGATAGGCATTTGTGATTAGGACTTAATTGTCAAAAAAAATTTAAAGATCACATTGTAAAAAAAAAAAAAAAAAAAGTTAAGAGATAAATAGGCCAAAAACGCTTTAAATTATTGAAAACTATACCTATTATAAACAAAAAGTCAAAATAATGTGTGGAAGTGAACTCTGTCAAAGAAAATTGTGTGGAACTGGTCCATCATTTCTTAAGCAAGAGACTGTAGTCTTGCCCTAATAACTTACCCTAAATTAAGTATTTTTTGAAAAAACAGCCTATAAAACGTCAAGGAATATTACATATTTGCAAGTCATGTCATAAACAAAGAATATCCCATTATACTTAAGCATATCCTTCACGCTATAAATGTATTCCCTAGCTTCTTCAAGGCGCTTTAATCTTGGCTTGAATTTTGAACAATTTCTAACCATCATCTCTTACATATATTAATGTTTCTGAGATCATTTTCTCTTATACATGTAACATACCACAGCCATGGCTTCTTTGTCCTCTGAATATTATAGTAACAATAGAGCAATAATACTATTCTTCTTTATTTTCACCGCTACCCTTTCACTTTGCTTTCTTTCTTCTGTGGCTGAACTTCAATATTTCCAACATCGGGCAAAAGCCGACGGAACTCTCAGCTTCTTGGTCGTCGGTGACTGGGGACGACAGGGACTCTACAACCAATCCGAAGTCGCTCTTCAGGTCTACTTTTTCCGTCATTGAAATTTTCTTATGTGGTTAAATAATCATATCCTTGCGCTCTTATTTTTTATGGTTGTTTATGTTTTCTCAAAAGTGTTTATTCGTGATAACAATATTATATATTTATAAATTTGAGTGCCTAACTTATCACATATGTATACTTAATCTGTTTTTCACACGTTAATTATACAATTATTGATTCACACATCTGATGATGCATGTGTTTGTGCAAATAATTTGTTCATTTTTTTTATTAAGTTTGGTTTCTTCATGCTATTTATTTTCTGAGATCACTACTTTTCCAATAATGGTTGAATTACTAATCAAATAATGTTAAATATGTACTCTCTTTTTGGTCGATTTTCTAAAAGGTTGATAATAAAAGAAAAATTATAATTGGACTCATAGGGTACACACATTTATACAGGAACATAGGAAAGTTATTTACATCTGCTTGAAACTGATGCTTGATAAATTTTGCCTTTTTATGGATGTTCTTTTGTTCACATATGTACTTATAACTGAAAGCAACAATATTTTACAGATAAAAAGGGCCTACAAAAATCAATGATAAGCCAAAATGTCACTAATTTTATCTTCAAAGAAAATAAAATAAAAAATAGAAATAAATAAATAAGAATTTCCTTCTTCCTCTTATGTCTGTGTAAGAAATCATATACAGATATCCCCATTTATAGAACTAAAAACCAACTTGATCAATAATAACGACCATAAAGATCGCAAGCTAACGTGTCCTAGTAAATTAAGTATCTAAATAGCATTATGCCATATATATTCCAAAAGGATCTTCTTCGCATATTCTCCCTCTTTAGTTGATGCCAAGTACATATTGAAAATCGACATTTACATCATTGTCATAGGTTTAAATGATCTATCTAATATAGGACCCTCCACATGTATTATTCCTCGTCCTTTTTTAAGATTAACAAAGAAAAACGACCCTCTCAAAAAAAAACAAAGAAAAACGACTCTATTATTGCTTTTAGGCATTAATAAACATTTTGACATATTATACATTTTCCACATACTAAGATGTCATTCATGACATATGGATAGAAAGTATACACGTGACACAAATTAATTAGCCTGTATCTGTCATCCGAAAAGAAATTTCAAAGTTGTGTAAATATGACCATGATTTTCTAATGTCCTTTACATTCTCTAGATAACATGCAATATGGCTCCGCTTTTCATGAAAAGATCACTGTATTATGAGTTAATATTAAATGGTTCGGTGAAAGAAATGCTGTTGTTTTGTATTCTTTTTTTTTATTATTTTTATCTTTATTTTACCATTTCATGATTGTCTTACACAAAATTAGTTTTTCTCCCCTCAAAAAAATTGGTTTTTCTAAATTCAGATGGGCATAGTTGGAGAAAAACTAGACATCGACTTTGTAATCTCCACGGGTGATAATTTCTACGAAGATGGTTTGGTAGGTGTGGATGACCCTGCATTTTATAAATCATTTTCCAATATCTACACCGCCCCCAGTTTGCAGAAGAAATGGTACAATGGTATCATTTTCAACTACATGTTTTTTTTCCAATTAACAATTATTCTATTACATGTAATTCTTTTACAATTTAGAGGGTGTTTGGATTGTCGGTTCCAACTATTAGTTCAAACTTGAAACACTATAACAATTTAAATTCTATAAGAAAAAATATTGTAGCAAAATCATTTCAAATTAGATTTTTTTTTTGTTCAAATTGGTGAACTAAACAACATATTATTAATAATATGAGACATGCTATATTTGTAGGTAGTCCCATATTGAGCTTACTTTATACTATTAATTATTGGCAGTGTTGGGGAACCATGACTATCGTGGGAATGTTTCAGCACAACTGAGTCCCCTTCTCAGGACAAGGGATGGTAGATTTCTTTGCTTGCGATCATACATTCTTAAAGCAGGTGAGTAAGATTCAAATTTGGTTTCCAAACTTGTAGGGATTAAATTAAAAGGAACACATGTAATATTGTTTGGTTGATAACAGAGGAAATGTGGAAATTTTGGTGAATTTAGTATAATTGTTCAAACGTTATTCGGCATGATCATTTGTACGGTTTATGTATGTATACATGATTTATGTATGTTCCATACACATATCATATCATATAATATATATATATGTAGTTTTATGTCGCCCTCTTGTGCAGCAGACATTGTAGAATTTTTCTTTGTGGACACCACGCCATTTGTAGACGACTACTTTACAAACCCAGGGGACCACACCTACGACTGGAGGGGTGTTTTGCCAAGGCTGGATTACCTCTCAAACCTGCTGAAGGTAACTCGGTAATTGATCTCTTAAATCATCTGAAAGCCTACTACTTAAATAAATCAATTACACCTTTTATGATTTACGCCTTTTTTGTTGAAGAAAATTGACCAATTACAAGTCCTTTCTCTTTCACAATTTGCACTTAGAAGAGTGATATTATATATGGCATAGCTGATTAATTGGGTTTTGCAAATAGGATGTGGAGTCAGCATTAAAGAATTCCATTGCAAAGTGGAAAATTGTGGTTGGACATCATCCAATCAAAAGCGCTGGACACCATGGGAATACTCAAGAGCTTCGACTACAGCTCCTCCCAATCCTTGAGGTACATATATATACATATACATATACATATACATATATATACGCACGCGTGCACATGAATTTACAAATAAGTTGCCAACCATGCGCAAAATTGATGTATTTTCTTTTATTTAAACCATTGTTCAGGAAAATAGTGTTGATTTCTACGTAAATGGACATGACCATTGCTTGGAGCGCATCATTGATACTAAAAGGTAAATATTGTGGTCTACAATGTTGTTAAGTAGAGTTGTGTATTTGAAACAATGGAGCTAGAATAAGCCTTTTAGTTGTTGCACTGGAGTCATTTGATTGCAGTCCCATCTAAACACCCACCTAAATTGGACGAGTTATAGTCCTAAACAACCCGACTCAGGTAGGGTCGGGGATCGGGATATGAAATACATAGGCCCCGACCCTACCCGACAAGGCTCACTTTTATCTCATAGCACAACTCAACCTTGTCTGAATGTGAAGCATTTTTCTAATCTTGAGAACCGTACAGAAATTGATACCCGTGATTGATGCTAGCATGCTTGCTTTATAAAATTAAATTACCAAAAAAAATAATCGATTAGGTAAGCCTTCTTGTGCAGCCAAATCCAGTTTTTGACGAGCGGAGGTGGCTCCAAAGCATGGAGAGGTGACATAAAATCGTGGAATCCAGAAGAACTTAAGTTCTACTATGATGGGCAAGGTTTTCTGTCCGTGGAAATGACCAAGGAAGTGGCCAACTTTGTATACTACGATGTCTTTGGTAATGTCTTGCACAAATGGAGCCTCTTCAAGGAGGTGAACTTATCCGCACAAAGAAATTCCTCCAAAAACAGCCAAGAGAGGATCGCGTAGTTATGCAATGAATAGAGAAGATTATAAGAAAGTGATTATCAAGGAAAGTTGGTGAAAGTCGCTATTTGCTATGTATGTGCTGTGTGCATTCCTGAGTCACTCCCTACATGATGTGTGTAAATATATACTGACAAAATGTCTACATATAACTATAGCTTAATCAACTCCACTGTAATAACATCCCTAATAATTTTCCTTTTTTTACTTTTTAAAGGACGAGAAAAGAGAGTAGGATTAAGAAAAGTGTACTGTTAAAGTGTTGTTAGACAGTTATAAACGACATTTTACCCATAAACAACAGTCATAAAACTATATGTTGGTTGTCAAACATGTTCCTTGCACCTTTGATAAGTACTCTCGCTGTAGCTCTCCCTCACCATCACATCCCTCACCCTCCACCCACTATTACATCTGCATGGCTATAGTAAAAACAATATTTAAGAAGAAAAAGAAAAAATTCCTGACACCCTTTTTTTTTTTTTTTGCTAATCATATTGACATAAATGACGACAATATATGTAGATGCATACCTAGATAATTTCGACTACATTTCATGAAGCAGTGTCAGACGAATATGTTGTTTTCTCCTCGTCGAACGCAACAAGGAATATAGATTTGTTGTTTTGTCCAGTAGGGTAAGCTCTGTACTATTCTGTCATACGACGCACGCACATAATCTTCCCACATCGCTGCAACAGCAACGAACTTTTTCCAATCGAAGTACAGTGGCAAACTTTTGCCACAAGCTGCACGACTGAGCACCGTCTCCATTAGATGATCGTCCTTCGAAAATAAAGATTTGAGGCCACTAATCCTTTGCTTCTGTGACTCAGATAGTAGTATGACTTTGCTGCTTTCTGCTTCCGCATTGGTTGTGGTTTCCAATTCAGAGGTTTTCCAACAGTGGTATTGCACCACCTATTGTGATGCGAGGATGATAAAAAAGACAAATTTCAAGGCAATTAAACACAACTTCCCTACAAATTACTGCTCTAACTACTTGGAAAACGGCAATCAATGAAGGATGGTGGTCAAAAAGTATACTGAATAATGCGAAATAGAATAGCATCAAACCAAAATGTTAGTTCAAGAAGCAAAAATTGACCTTGAATAATTGCCTTAGTAACAACCTGTGAGATACCAATAGTATCACATGGAGTTATTTTAAGATAATTAGTGGGTTTATAGCCCTTGGATTTCCTCCCCTTGCAAGCCAGTTTTACAAAGGTGAGTTCTACTCAATGGGTTTGTAACAATCCCAATTAACGGGACACTAACACTAACGGAGAAATTGAACTGAAAAGAGTGAATCTTTATAGAAGATCGAAGAATTGCAGATGAAATTGACAAACCCTACCAATGAACTATAGAAGCAGAGAGACAAGAGTAGCAGATATTCTAGACATCTGCCAACTCTCCCAAGGGCCTCCCCAAATTCCCATAAACCAGACCGTCCCAAATAACTACTAATTCCCTCCCCTTTGTGCTGCCCATTCTCCTCTAACAAACAACTAACAGCTATGATTAGAGAAACTCTTAGCTTTCAAGGGAAAGCGGATAAAAGACAACATTGTACCTTCCCATATTAAAGATTGCCTGTCCATATATGCATTCAAAAGGGATTCCTAAAATCCCAAAACCTCAAGCATTGTTATCAATATAACAATAAAAATCAATATCTTAGGGCATCAATATATCAACCAAGCCTATCCGCAAATAAGATTTTTCAAATAGTCATGAATAACTTTGTTTCCAAATTCAAAATGCTTTGACAATCTCTAAGAGGAAAGGAGAGAAAGTAAGATAGAGAAAGGATGAAAAACACCATAGAATAACGTATATAGCTCCCTTGAAATAATAGAAAAGCTAAAATTTTGAATTTTGAATTTTGAACCATTACCAAAAATTCCATAGTTTTTCCAAAACACACTAACTCTAAACAAGCAATGCCTCAATACCTGAAGTGCATGTAACATGTTTACAAATCCCGTTTCAAACAATTCATCTCCTCTTGCCAATCGCAGCGGCTCCATTAATAACTCAGAGATATCAGAGTAGCGACTGTTGTCTTGAGAATAAAGTACGTCAAGTAAAAGTACACGCAGTCTTGCCCAGCATATATCAAAACCTGACTGGTTGTCATCAGAGGCATTGGCCCAGAAAAAACCAGTACATATTACTGGATGCTGGCAGAGGTACCATGAATTGAGTTCACTACTATGTAATGAGCTTTCTGAGAGAAGGGAAAGAAGTTTAGCATCCTCATCACAAGAACTGTCATGACTAAACCAAAATGCCAAAGTAAGTCTTTCTCCCTCACTAATCTGTAGATAATATAAATTAGAAACATGAAATAAAGAATTTAGAAAATACTTCACATCCAGGAGTGACTATTTAAAGAGGTCAAATGGATGGAAATGTGAAGTTTCTAGCCAGCCCATTATGATATGCAATTTTGTTTTCGGTCCATATTTATGCAAGTATATGAGTGTGTGCGTGTTTATGAATGAACAAGAGAGAGAGAGAGAGAGAGAGAGAAGAACCTCATCGACAGAGTGAATGTAACGGCCATCAGCTGTGTATATCACAACATCCTGGAAATATAGAAGTGGCTAGTGAATTTGGGCGATCAATTAGAATACGAGAATTTCGAAGACATCAGAAATTTCTTTTATTATTTCCATGAGGCAAACTTTCGAGTCCAAAATATTAATACATGCATTAGATTGATAGAATTCGAGGAAACCTTTTTAAGTATCTCTACTTACTCCACGTGATGGTATAATAGTTGGAGGATCCCCATCCTTGAAGTGGAAAATTCCACCATTGAAATCATCCCCATAGTTGTTCAAATAACAAACTGCCTTTACAATCAGAATTAATGAAAACAGTCGGCACCCAAGTAACACATTTCAAGCAGACATAACTGCACTAAGGAACAATTAATTATACAAGGAAGAAGCTAAAAGAGAAAGAAAGGGAGAAAATGGCAATACAAACTGCAAAGGATAAAATCGGCTCCTAAACAGGCAAATCATGATCAAACAGATCAAAAAGACACCATAAGAGACAATGAAAAAAAAAAAAAAAAAACAAGGCAATTATTGTTAGTGAAATATCTCTGACAAGTTGCATACGCACCGAAATATCGCGTCGTTTGAGATAAGGCCTATTATCAACACTATGCCACCCGATGCTTGCTCCTCTAGTCCAGCTGAATGTAAAAAGAATAATATCATAACATGTTACTGCCACAGAAATCTCGTTGATGTACTTTTTGATAAGAAAAACTCATTGGGTATATTGCACAAACCTAATCAAACCCGTGAACTCAACAAAGAGTTCATACTCGCACCCCAAGAATTCCTCTACCATCTCCTTCAGCGTCTCTATACCATGGTTTTAAGTTTATAAATAGAAGCTTCTTTAAGGGAAAAAACAAATAAACAAAAAAAATACAAAAACAAAAATGGTAAATTAAACTATAATGTCCTGTCACGCCCCGGAGTACGGGAGGTGACGTGGCGGGTTAATTAAGTTAATTAATAAGAATTTAGCAAAAACATGAGTTTAAGCCTTTAAATTAATTATGACAATATGGATAATTTTAAAGCCCATTTTGGAATAAGCATTTATAATAATTAAACAAATAAGAATATCAAAGTAAATAATAAGAAAGTGCAAAGAAATAAAAGAAATGAGAATAGGTTCCACTGACCCACGTATTGTGCACACACATAGTACTGACAATATTATATTACAATCACAGTCCAAGTAAAGAGAAAGTTAAGATGTTACATGCCTTGATATTATAATTTAAATAACCTACTGGGTCCTTCTATTGCTCTTGAGTCATGTCTGTGGAATCTTCTCTGAACCTAAGCTGAAATCCACTTAGAGGGGGAAAAGTTTGAAAACAAATAAAATGTGAGCGAAAGGCTCAGTAGGACTATATTTGAGGAAACGTTAAATTTTTAAAAAGAAATATCATTATCCAAGAAATCACTTCAGAAAAAGGACTTGAATAAATAAAGTTAAACAAAATCAGTCTTACCCAAAGCAGTTTATTGGTCGACCAGAAAGAACATCATTTTCTTTTCCTGGGCAAACCATATGTATAACACCACCGTAGTTGCCCAGCTGGGTTTTGGGACTTGCCCCCAAGGTCGTACGCTACACGACCCGATCTCTGATATGGCATCATGCCCTTATATTCCTTTCTATCATTATTTAAAACTCATTTACCAGGTATTTTCATTTACATTCGTTATGGAGTTTGTTATGAAATTCACCTCATTCCACGGTTTATAAAAATAACCGATAAGATTTCCTTTTTCAATCAAGCATTGAAAACATTTTGATAAAAACCCTTTTAAGGCCAAAATCATTGAAACTGGGTTACCAAAGAAAGGGTAGAAGTCCTACCTCAACACTCGTGCTGGTGTCTCACACCGTAATTCCGGTTTGCTATATGTTAGCTCCGTAGAACCATGAACGACCTTAAATAGAAACTAGGTCTATCAGTACCTAGTTTAAGACATTCTACATTGCTGAACTATTTCATGGTGTCCTAGTGTGCCATTTGTATTAATAAAATCATTTTATAAAGTTAGGATTTCAATCGGGGTTCACAACAGTAAAAAAGAATGAAAAATCACAAAATCTCACTATTCTCGGTCGGCCTGCCGATCACCCTGGTTCGGCTGGCCGAATTGCACAGTTTAGCCTACCGGAAGACCAGGTCCGGCCGGTCAAACTTTTTCCAGGTTTGGCTTGCCGGACATATGGATCCGGCCTGTCGAACCCATGAATCTGACCTGCCGAACTGGAAAATTCTAGAATTTTTCAGGCATAGGCTCTCGACCTCCTGAGCCCAAATCTCCATTTCAACCTGTTTTTTCTCAATTCTCAGGCATGGAAAGCAAGCACAAATGATAGAAAAACATAATAGGACACTTTTAAACACATTTAAACAAGATTTATAACAAAATCCAAGAAAATCCGAAAAAAGAGAAAAATGAAAAATCTTGATTCGAATTTGTTTTTCTTCAAACAAAGCTTAGATTCTAATTCTTCTAAGTTTCCCTAACTAGATGAAAGGTTTCTAAGTTCAAATAAGCTTAAATTTCAAAATGCAAGAAAAATTAAAAATTTGAAAAAGTTTTAAAATTTTGAAAACTAACCTTGGATTGAGCTTTGAATCGTGTTTTTTTGTTGCTCAATCACATTCCTGAGCCTCTGTTAGACATGTATGCCCTAAGGAGTAAAAATGTAATACGTTTTTGGAGACATTTTAATCAATAAAGAATTTATTCATTTATACCAAATCTTGTCCTCTTTACGTTCATATTTGTTGAATGTATGATAAGCAAACAGTAGCCTGAGACTGTCGGTCTAAACCTTAAGAATTGGGCATATGATGAGCTGATTATGCGGAAGACACAATTCTTAAGGTGACGGTCTAAAACATATGATCCGCAATTGAGGGAATAAAGTTAGGCGCTTTATTCATATAAAGATTGTTATGTTGTCTATATCCCTTTTGGGAGATGGCTTGTCTTGACCATCGGAGTTGGACTCCATGAATAGAAACATTGGCATGCTGTCATAGGTGACAATGTGTTGGATCGGGACATAAAGTGAATTGATTTGGATTAATAATTCTGTCTTGGCAAATCAATTCACTTTAGATAGTCATTTGTATTGTATCTTAATCCTGAGATGAATAGTGGGCCAGTTGTCTCGACTTGTGTCTTTCGATGTACCAATGGGTGACTCCCACATCTCAATAGTGGTATGCATGCCGGTACGTTGGAGGCGTGACTCTTGATGGTGTAGACTTGTTATTCATAGATATGGAATCCATAGCTCCTCTTTAGGAGTAATGGTATCCTCTTTATATGCGTTGTCCTGTAATTGGAAAACTAGAGCGCTCAACCATTTGGATACATAGGTGTAACCGAATGGTATACTATCTTTGGATGGTAAGTTTTCTAATGGTGAGACAATGGAACATAAGATAAAAATAATCAGGAAGGTAAGACAGAACTTGTCCTTAAGCTGATTATGGATTATCATATGGGGATACGATACACTATGATATGTCATGGAGACTTAGCTGTACGAGCTTCGTAATTCTATAAAGTTCGAGAGTGCAGCTCCAGGCTTTTAGTGGAGTAGCGCTGGAGTTGTTAATTGTGAAATGTATATCTGGGATATTGGGTTTCATAATTATCATGAGATTAAACTCTGTAGGTCCATTTTGGTCCCCTTTGTTAGCTCACAAAATCTTGTAACGACACGGCGTGCTTTTCTAATAATTTGTGACTTATGTCGGATTTATCAGATTGGTTTAAAATTTGTAAGAATCAAATAATTCATGTCTGTTTATCGGTTGAATTAATTTTGTAATAAAATTAATTTAAGATAAACTTGTTGAATTATTGGGATCGGATAATTCTTGTCTGTTTATCGGTTGATTTAATTTTGGATAAATTAGATCACGATAAACTTGTAGAATTATTGTGAATTGATTTATTTTCTTAGAGATTATCTTGATAAAGTTTGTTTTGATTAGATAACTTCTCTATTGGGTTATTTGAATCAAAACTGAGACTTTATCTTTTAGAATCTCGGGTGGAAAATAAAAGATTCGCGGAGATTTTTTCTCGGGAGTTCGGCTTGCCGGATGACGTGTTAAGCCTGTCGATGGGGCCTGTTCGGCCTGCAGATCAGGATGTTCAGCCTGCCGATCAGCGAGCAATAAGATTACGCATTTTCATGCAGATCTTATCAGATATTGATCCAAACTTGATTCTATTTCGAGTTTTTGAGACCTAATCTGATAAGAACTGACCCTAGGACCAATAGCTATAAAAAGGGAGTGAATCTCATGATTTACTCAGATCAGTCGAGAGATTAAGAGTGTTACTCTTCTGGTGAGCATCTGAAAACTCCCTGAGAGCTTTTGTTCACAAATCACAAACACTAGCTTTGGGTTCTCTCTATTGGTTGGAAGGAGAATCACCGGTGGAAGAGCTGTACGTGTGAGCCCACACTCACTCTGGTTGTGGATAGAGAATAGCAAAGAAGACTAGTTGGTTGAGGCTCTTCTAGAACGTTACTTCTCTACACAGGTTGCGGAGGTTCTTACACAGAAAGGTTAGTAAGATCTGTCTAATTTATACATATAGCATGTCAAACTTGTGTTTTAGAAATTACTCTGATGAAAATTTTTAAAATTCTACTGTGCACCATGTTTCCAACAATTGGTATCAGAGCCGAGGTTTTTACAAAAATTAACAAGTTTGTGATCATGTTATATGCATAAATTTTGTGATCTTAATATCTCCTATGCTTGAATTGAATTTTATAGAGAGATGGCACTCTAGGTTTCTATATAATATATATGTTGTCATGGATTATGTGGTGAATGTTTATTAATTAATTATGGTTGATTAAATCATTGTTTAATTATTTATTAATTAATTAATACCGATTATGGTTCCTTAGAGGTTAGAATGTGTATCTAGGTTTTTCATGTAATTAGATGGCGGACTATCATCTCCGTCTAGGAATTATTATTTATTTTAAATTTGTAAAATTTTGTAAGTAAATAATTATTCGGAGAAGACAGATCTAGAAGAATGATGATGGCGCCCCCAGGTATTTCTTGAGTCTCTAATTTTATGTTTTTGAATTGTTGAAAATAAAATTGATAAATTGCATTAAAATTGTATTTTCTGGAATAAGGGATTTCTGCTCGGTCGGCATGCCGGACATCACAGTTCGGCAGGCCGATGGTCACAGATCGGTAGGCCAGACATATGGTCCGGCAGGCCGACAGTGGGGCAGAAATTGGCTGGCTCTACCGGTAGGCCGAACTTTCAGTTCGGCAACCCAAACTTTCATGGGTCGATAGGCCGATCTTTGGGATCGGCAGGCCGATGAAGCATGACCGGCAGGCCGATCACCCAGATCAATCTGCCGACCGAGAGCTGGAAAATTTCCAGAAAAGGTGTAATTTTTACAGTACAGTTTTAATTTTATTTTTGAGACGATTCTGAGAAACATTAAATTTGGATATGACCGAAAATATGAAGTATTTGATTCATACGGGATTGAAGACTTGAAGATGGGTATTGCATGAAGAAGGATACAGTTGGAGGATTCAAGGATGAAGAATCGATAAATGTCTCGATTATTCTCTTGTAATCTTAGTTTTCTATTCTCTAGGGTAAAACCATAATATTACGGTTATTATTATTTTGCTTGTAGCTTTGCTTGATTGCTTTTCTTGTTTGCTTTATAATATGATTTGTCATGTATATTGATAACATGTCATATAGAATAGGGAGTGCCGCTCATATTAAAATTGTTCATGCATAATTTTAAAATAAAACCTTGACTTCAAAAGATTGAGTGGGAGAAGGTTTTCGAAGAGATGACCTAAGGCCTCCATCGTTGGTCCATAGGCAGAACATGGTGGTCTCGACCCCTAGGAAGGGATTTCTATCATGTACCAGATTGGATCTCTGAAAGGATAAGGTATTTTAGTATGATTTATGGTTGCACACCCCTAGGTGGTGATTATAAATCATGGATAAAATATTGAAACGATGGTTATACACTCACGTTAATTTTATTATTAACCTCCTCTAGGAGCTCTGTTAATAAAATTAATGGCCAAAGAAAATGATTATTAATATATGCTGGATCATACGGGTCATGGATGGCATATATTAATCAGGAGGGGATCCGTGTTCCTGATTGAATTTGGCGTGACTCCCCTATGAGCTTGTTGAATTCTGAGTTGGGAATTATCGTTGTAAGGTTGTGATATTTTTAAGGTTTTGACACATAAACACTTTTGTATGATTTTACATGATTGTGTTATCTTACTAAATTATTTTTATATGTTTGCTTATGTTTGGTATATGATTCTTTATTGTAGATTGAAAATGTCTAAAAACGCTTTATCTTCGATACTTGACAAAAACCAATTAACCGGTGAGAATTATAACGATTGGAAACAGAACCTGAATATCATTCTATCCTTTGAGAAACTGAAAGATATTCTGACAACTCCTTGTCCTCCCGAGCCTACGGGAGACTCAAGTAATGAGCAATTTCAAGCGTACGATTGCTGGAAAGATGCTAATGATCAGGCCCGCTGCTATGTTATGGCCAGCATGAACAACGTGCTGCAAGCTCAACATCAGGATTATGAGACTGCGAAGCATATCTTGGATAATCTTGAGGATATGTTTGGAGGCCAGGCCATAACAAAGCGGCAAGGGATGCTTCAGAAATTCTTAAACTGTAGACAGAGACCGGGGACATCTATAAAGGAGCACATGATGTTGGTCATGGGTTACCTCATTGAGGCTCAAACCAATGGAGCCGACATCGATGCTGAAACTCAGATGACTATGGTCTTTGAGACTCTGTCTAAGAAATTTATTCCATTTAGAGCTACTTTTAATTTGAGCAATAGACGGGATATGACCTTAACAGAACTGATGAAACAGTTACAAGAGTTCAAACTGCTGATTAGGGAGTCTCCTGCGGGTGGTGAGGCCAACATGGTAGCTGCTTCTGGTTCCAATCCTAACTCAGGGAATGGAAAGAAGCAACGGGCCAAGAATGGGAAGTCTTCTATTCCTGCTGCTACCAAGAGCAAGAAGAAGAAGAAGAAGAACCCAAAGAAGCTTAAGTGCTTCTTCTGTGGAAAGGTCGGGCATATTAAGAAGCATTGCAAGGACTTCCTTTCCAAAGGAGGTAGGTGTGATCTTCTGTATTTAGAAACTTGTTTGGTTGAGGAATCCAGTGACATCTGGGTCATAGATTCCGGTGCAACTAATCATGTTTGTGTTTCTCTGCAGGGATTCAAAGAAACGAGAAGTCTGTTGTGTGAAGACTTAACGCTTCGGATGGACGATGGATCCTTGGTATCGGCTGAAAATAGTGGGAGATGTCCATCTTTATTTTGATAATTATAGGAATTTAATTTTGCGAGATTGTTTTTATGTTCCTAAATTTAAAAGGAATTTAATTTCTATATCTTCTTTATTTAAAGACTTCTACGTGGTGTCTTTTAATGAAAAAGTGGTGATTCGTAAAAACAAATCTTTTATCTATTCTGGATGGATGCAAAATAATCTATATTTTATCAACCTAAGATGGACTTATTGCTTAATGCTAAGATAAATGATAATGACTCTAAAAGACTTAAAACTTCTCACTCTAATAAGACTTATCTTTGGCATTTGCGCCTTGGTCACGTTAACCTGAATAGGATTCAAAGGTTGGTAAGGGATGGACCTTTAAGTCACTTAAAGATGGAATCTATACCTCAATGTGAATCTTGTTTGGAGGGTAAAATGACCAAAAGACCATACGGGTCTAAGGGCAATAGAGCCGAAGGGGTTCTAGAACTTGTGCATAGTGATGTTTGCAGACCGATGAACATCCGGGCACGAGGAGGGTATGAGTACTTCGTCACTTTTATTGACGATTACTCAAGATATGGGTATGTGTACCTGATGCACCACAAAAGCGAAACTTTTGACAAGTTCAGGGAGTTTCGGGCTGAAGTGGAAAAGCAATTGGGTAGACCCATAAAGGCACTTCGATCCGATTGAGTTGGGGAATACCTTTCTGATGAGTTCTTGGGACACTTGTTAGAGAATGGGATTTTATCTCATTTGACTGCGCCAGGCACTCCGCGGCAGAATGGCGTAGCAGAGAGAAGGAATAGGACTTTGTTGGACATAATTAGGTCCATGATGAGTTATTCATCATTGCCTTTATCCTTTTGGGGATATGCACTACAAACCGCATGTTATCTTTTAAACAATGTGCCTTTAAAATCGGTCCCTAAAACTCCTCACGAGTTGTGGACAAGAAGGAAGACATCCTTAAACCATATTCACATATGGGGATGTTCGGCTCATGTCCTGTTTAAGGATTCAAATAAGTTGGAAGCACGTTCGAAAGTTTGCGTGTTTGTAGGATATCCAAAAGGGACTAAAGGGGGTTATTTTTATAACCCAAAGGAAAATAAAGTCGTGGTTTCAACTAATGCAACTTTCCTTGAGAAGAGTTACATGGACGACTTTAAACCTCGAAGCAAAGTGGTGCTTAAGGAGTTAAAGGGTGATCCGTTCACTCCGGAGGTTCCAAACGAAACGATTCCGATCGGTGTAGAAAAACCAAACAAACCTAAACAACAACCTCAGGGGCTTCGGCGTAGTGGGAGGATCGGGCATCAACCTGAGAGGTATATGTTCAATGGGGAGGTCTTTTTGGCTGAACCGGATGAACATGACAGGGATCCTTATACTTACGCAGAAGCTATAGAGGATGTTGATTCGAGACACTGGATAGAGGCCATGAACATAGAGATGAAGTCTATGGAGACTAATCGGGTCTGGGAGCTTGTGGATCTTCCCGAAGGGGTAAAACCCATAGGGTGTAAGTGGATATACAAGAGGAAAAGGGGAGTGGATGGAAAGGTCGAAACCTTTAAGGCTAGACTGGTGGCTAAGGGTTATACGCAAAAGGAAGGAATCGATTATGAGGAAACCTTTTCGCCTATAGTCATGCTTAAGTCCATCCGGATTCTCTTATCCATAGTTGTTGCTCTCGACTACGAGATTTGGCAGATGGATGTCAAGACTGACTTTTCTGAATGGCTATCTTGATGAGTCCATTTATATGGTACAACCAAACGGTTTCAAGGTTGCGAGTCGAGAGGGTAAGGTTTATAAGCTGCTAAAGTCAATTTATGGACTTAAGTAAGCTTCCCGTTCTTGGGACATAAGATTTGATCAAGTGATCAAGACTTATGGGTTCTCACAAAATATGGATGAACCATGTGTTTATAAACACATTAAGGATGGGAAGGTGGTTTTTCTATTACTCTATGTAGATGACATTCTGCTAATTGGCAATGACGTTGGGGCGTTGTCATCGGTCAAATTATGGTTGACCAAGCAGTTTGACATGAAGGACTTGGGTGAGGCTAATTTTGTTCTCGGTATCTAGATCTTTCGGGATAGGAAGAACAAAATGATAGCTTTGTCACAGGCCGGCTACATAGATAAAATTCTCAAGAGGTTTGCAATGCAGGATTCCAAGAAAGGTGGGCAACCATCTAGGTCTGGAATTCCTCTTTCTAAGAGAGACTCTCCAAAGTCTTATGAAGAAAGAGAATACATGAAGAAGGGGCCTTATGCTTCGGCAGTGGGTAGTCTCATGTATGCCATGCTTTGCACACGACCGGATATTAGCTATGCGGTCGAGATTGTAAGTCGATTTCAGGCGGATCCAGGACCGAACCATTGGGTTGCGGTAAAGCATATTTTCAAGTACCTTAGAAGGACTCGTGGGTATATGCTTGTGTATTCGGGTAAGGACTTAACTCCTCTAGGATACAATGACTTGGATTTTCAATCTTGTCTGGATTCTAGGAAATCGACTTCAGGGTTTGTGTTTACTCTGGGCGGCGGTGCCATTAGTTGGAGAAGTGCGAAGCAAGATAGCACTTCAGATTCAATGATGGAGGCCGAGTATGTGGCGGCAAGTGATGCTTCGAAAGAAGCAGTGTGGCTCCGCAAGTTCCTTGGGGATCATGAGGTAGTTCCTAGTATGGATAAAGCGGTATCACTGTACTGTGATAACAGTGCGGCGGTAGCTAATGCTAAGGAACCAAGATTTCACAAGAAGAGTAAGCATATTGATCGGAAGTATCATGTGATAAAGGACTTCGTTGAGGGCGGGCATGTCACGGTGTGCAAGATCGCGTCAGAGGACAATTTAGCTGATCCATTTACGAAGACACTTACTAGGAGAGTCTTCGAGAGGCATGTGGAAGCTATGGGGATGCGAAATTTGCTGTATTTACTCACTTAGTGCAAGTGGGAGATTGTTAGACATGTATGCCCTAAGGAGTAAAAATATAATACGTTTTTGGAGACATTTTTATCAATAAAGAATTTATCCATTTATACCAAATTTTGTCCTCTTTACGTTCATATTTGTTGAATGCATGATAAGCAAACAGTAGTCTGAGACTGTCAGTCTAAACCTTAAGAATTGGGCATATGATGGGCTGATTATGCGGAAGACATGATTCTTAAGGTGACGGTCTAAAACATATGATCCGCAATCGAGGGAATAAAGTTGGGCGCTTTATTCATGTAAAGATTGTTATGTTGTCTATATCCCTTTTGGAAGATTGTTTGTCTTGACCATCGGAGTTGGACTCCATGAATAGAAACATTGGCATGTTGTCATAGGTGACAATATATTGGATCGGGACATAAAGTGAATTGATTTGGATTAATAATTTTGTCTTGGCAAATCGATTCACTTTAGATAGTCATTTGTATTGTATCTTAATCCTGAGATGAATAGTGGGCTCGTTGTCTCGACTTGTGTCTTTTGATGTACCAATGGGTGACTCCCACATCTCAATAGTGGTATGCATGCCGATACGTTGGAGGCATGACTCTTGATGGCGTAGACTTGTTATTCATAGATATGGAATCCGTAGCTCCTCTTTAGGAGTAATGATATCCTCTTATATGCGTTGTCCTGTAATTAAAAAATTGGAGCGCTCAACCATTTGGATACATAGGTGTAACCGAATGGTATACTATCTTTGGATGGTAAGTTTTCTAATAGTGAGACAATAGAACGTAAGATAAATAATCAGGAAGGTAAGACAGAACTTGTCCTTAAGCTGATTATGGATTATCATATGGGGATACAATACACTATGATATGTCATAGAGACTTAGCTGTATGAGCTTCGTAATTCTATAAAGTTCGAGAGTGTAGCTCCAGGCTTTTAGTGGAGTAGCGCTGGAGTTGATAATTGTGAAATGTATATCTGGGATATTGGGTTTCATAATTATCATGAGCTTGAACTTTGTAGGTCCATTTTGGTCCCCTTTGCTAGCTCACAAAATCCTGTAACGACACGGCGTGCTTTTCCAATAATTGGTGACTTATGTCGGATTTATCAGATTGGTTTAAAATTTGTAAGAATCAAATAATTCATGTCTGTTTATCGGTTGAATTAATTTTGTAATAAAATTAATTTAAGATAAACTTATTGAATTATTGGGATCGGATAATTCTTGTCTGTTTATCGATTGATTTAATTTTGGATAAATTAGATCAAGATAAACTTGTAGAATTATTGTGAATTGATTTATTTTCTTAGAGATTATCTTGATAAAGTTTGTTTTGATCAAATAACTTCTCTATTGGGTTATTTGAATCAAAACTGAGACTTTATCCTTTAGAATCTCGGGTGAAAAATAAAAGATTCGCGGAGATTTTTTCTCAGGAGTTCGGCCTGCCGATGGGGCCTGTTCGGCCTGTCGATTAGGATGTTCGGCCTACCGATCAACGAGCGATAAGATTACGCGTTTTCACGCAGATCTTATCAGATATTGATCCGAACTTGATTCTGTTTCGAATTTTTGAGAACTAATCTAATAAAGACTGACCCCAAGACCAATAGCTATAAAAAGGGAGTGAGTCTCGTGATTTACTCAGATCAGTCGAGAGATTAAGAGTGATACTCTTCTAGTGAGCATTTGAAAACTCCATGAGAGCTTTTGTTTACAAATCACGAACACTAGCTTTGGGTTCTCTCTATTGGTTGGAAGGAGAGTCACCGGTGGAAGAGCTGTACGTGTGAGCCCACACTCACTCCAGTTGTGGATAAAGAATAGCAAAGAAGACCAATTAGTTGAGGCTCTTCTGGAACGTTACTTCTCTACACAGGTTACGGAGGTTCTTAACACAGAAAAGTTAGTAAGATCTGTCTATTTTATACATATAGCATGTCAAACTTGTGTTTTAGAAATTACTCTGATGAAAATTTTTAAAATTCTGCTCCGTACCGTGTTTCCAATAGCCTCTAACCCACCTAATCGACGCTTGGGGCTCGATTTGATTCAAAAAATTTTGGACAAAATGGGAGAGAAAGAGAGAGACAGAGTGAGAACGAGAGAGAGAGCTAGGAGAGAGTGAGAGAAAGGAGAGGGAGTGAATGAGAGGAAGAGAGGGAGAGGGGAAAATAAATAGAGAAAGAGATTGCTGCAAGAAAACCGTGTGCAGCACCCCGTTTTCAAATGGGACATACTTGATATTTGACAAATTGTTTCATTTCAAAATTCAAAATAACAATTTAAAACAATTAGAAATAATTAGAAATCATTAAAATAATAAAACAACTTTAAATTCAAAATTTTATCAAATGATCAAATTAAGTTTAAAATATTCATTATAGCACACTAATCCGCTATTTTACATTATATTATCACTTAATCAATTTCCGGCCGTTACATGCCCTTGGCACACTGCTACAAAAATCTGTCATGTCACTCTTTTAAATTTGTAGTCCTTTCCAATCCTTTTCTGTGCAAATCAACTCTTAATATCTATCAATATCCTAGACACTAAGCTAATAGTTAATTTGATTAGGATTAATGATGTTAAAATTTAGGAAGAAACTCCCTCATGCATGTGAGATGGTATTCTACAATTATCACATAAAATTTTAGTCACTTCCTTTAAACAAGCGCACGTATTATGTATGATGGCGTTATCAACAAGGTGCACTCTACAATGCTTTGTTCAGTACGTAAGTTATTAACAGTTTAAGAGGTAACTTGCCAATACTTAAAAATAAAGAGACAGATGTCCCAAATCCAGCATTAACACTACAAAGATGAGTTTTTAACATTTTGGTACCATGTATTTTATGAAAACATCTTATTGGTAATTTATTGTTTAGAAAATACCAAAATGGTACCTTACAATTTTTGAAAATATCATTTTAGTACCTGAATTTGTGTTTTGTGACATAAAATTTTCAACTTACTCATTTATTAATAAACCCCATATTATTTTATGAAAACTATAAAGAAGAATAAATACAAATAATGCCAAAAAAATAAATAAGTCCACGTATATGTTTTTTTTTTTACGAGTTTTCTCAAATTTTTTTAATTGTTTATTATAGTTTTACAAAATTAATTTGAGATTCGTAAAAAAAAAAAGAAATAAAAAGAAAATTTTATGTCAAAAACCAAACTTAGGAGACCAAAACTATCATTGAAAACTATAAGATATCATTTTAATATTTTTTAAAACATAATACCAATACAATGTTTCTGTGAAACATAAAATACCAAAATGATAATATTCTAGAAAAGATTTAAGAGTTTAGAACGAAATGTACCTTTTTTCTCTCTCTTTTTGCAGGAGTAATAAAGAAGCGAGTTTTGGGTTTTACCTCTAATGGGAACAAAGGGCATTAAGAGGTGAGCAGAGTTGGTAGCGATGAGATGAGAAAGAGTGGTCGAGACGACATTGGGTCTGTAACCCACTATACTGCAACTCTTGTCAATAAACTTCAGCTCTTGAGAACAACAAACCCACCAAAACCCACTTAGCTCGCGCCCATTAAAAACTAAAAAATACAAAATAAACCGACACAATTGGAATATTTGAGGAAATGGGACCAACCTTGTATTCATGGCAGGAGAGGGAATTCAGGAGGATTAGTCGCGGCTGTTGAGATTCCACCATTTTTTTGTGTGCCCTTATGTTTTTGTGTTAAGAGAATTTTGATTGTCAAAGATCACGTACCAACCTAGGGACTTTTTCTCTCTAATCTTAATGTTTCAAATGACATTTATAGGATGTTTGATAAGGTGGTTAAAAATATTGTTTATAACTATTTTTACTATAGCATATGAGAGCTTAGCATTGTAGTAATTTTTTTATTGTTATTGCAGCTTATAAAAACTTTACACTATTCATAATCGAGATTATGGTTAGAAACGAGCATGTCAAACAATGTATTAATCAATTTGCTTATGGCACATTATTTAAAAGATTTAAAATAAGAGATTTTTCATAAACTCATATATTAAAATTTATTTTTTATAAATGTCACAACTTAACATATAATATAAATAATAATATGGCATAAACGTTTATAAATATGGCATAAATAAACACAAAATAAATACAACTTTTAAAAGTATAGTATAAATAAACAAAACTTTTAAAAGTACATGTAATTTTCTCTTTAAAGTAGCATCTAATTAGTTTTTAAATATTTTTTATTAAATAATGTGTCATAATATAATTGATTGGATATTATTTAAGACATCAAAATTCAAAGGATTTAAGTTCCGATATAAAGTTTCGACTCGTTATATTTTAAGTTTTGGGTTAGTTCAAAAGCTCTAAAGAAGTAGTTCCTCGTTTACTTTATTTTATTTATTGACATTGTAGTAATTAAGGTAGTATAACTCTAATCTGTTAAGAATAAACTGGAAAAATAATCCATTTCAAAAAAATAGAAAAATAAATGATAACGATTGTCTTTTCCTCTCACAACTCAAATTCAAAAGATTGCTTGTCAAGTTTATCAAAAGTTACAACTTTAATATTTCCATCATTAAAGCGTCGGTTTTTAGTTGTTCTACTAGCTTGTGATTAACTTGACTACTAATAACAAAGAACAATATAGTAAATTTAAACAAAAAAAAATCTAAAAATCTAAAAATTAAAAAAATCATAAATTCTTCCGGGTTTTAATATGTCACTTCCTAACCCTGTCATTGACATTGTCCTCTTCTATTACCTTCTACACGCTAGTCATGTAATTGTTGTTTCTTTAGCATAAGTGTTAACATTGTAATTTAAGATATTATTTTGAGTTGCATAATCAAATTTAAAATTTAACCCAAATCAAAATAAATGAAAATATAATTACAATAATATCTTGTGTGCAGAAGTGAAATATAAATCTCACTCTGTATGTTTAAAAAGGATTAAAACATTGCTTTATTTAGCAAAGTACATTAAAAAAAAGGCTCCTTTAAGTTTAAAATAATCAAACTTAGGGAACATTTATTTATCAAGAATTCTAATTTAAGAAAGGAGAATTAAGTTTCTCGTTTCAAATTCTAGTATTTATTTTTATTTTAGAAAATTAAATGATGTGGACCCTATTTATAAATATGAATTTTGTTCCTTGGTATGAAGAAACTTATCTCCCCTCTTAGACTCATAGAATTGATTTCCTTTTTCTTCAAAAAAAAAAAAAAAAGATAACTACCTCTTGTAACAAAATTAACCCTACTTTTATTTTATCCATACCATCATACACGATTCTCTACCCACTACTTTTTCCTTGCTGCGTATCAAACCATCGCACAAAGAGTAAAGAAAAAATGGTTGCACAATACTTGTTTCTCTCTCTATAAAAATCCAAGATAGTATATGGTTGTGTATAAGTATACACGATTGCAAGTAATAAAAATAGGAGTAGGAGTGTTGTTTTCTACATGGATCAGACTACTTGATTTTGCTATCTATCACTGTTTAAGCACTTCTAATTTAATATAGACAATCAAGGTTTGATAGCAATTTTAATTAAAAACAAGAAATTATAGAAAACTAAAATAAAAATAAAAACAATCAACTAAAGGAAGCTTAAATTATGGGAATCAATGAAATGAAAACCTAGAGGGACAACTTCACTTAGTTTTCTTCATGTTTGTTCATTTTCCTAGAGTATTGCCAATTAATTAACCTAATTTATTAACCTAGAATTTTTAATGTATCTCAATTCTCCTCTCCTAAGTACAATTGAGAAATAAAACAACTAATTTTAATATTCCTATATAGAATTAATTATTAAGGACTCATTAAGATCAAATTCTATTGAATTGTCACAAAGAGAAAATATGTCTCCCAACTCTATATTTCTCTAGGTTGTATTTTACAAACTAATATGTAGAATTTTCCTCTCCAAATTACTAATTTGAAATATTAAATCAACTAATTAGTGATCAAGCAATTAGAGGCATTAAGATCAAGAAATACAAATAAATGGAAAGAAAATTAACTTGCACTAATTATAGGCAAATTACAAAATCATGAATCCAACTAGGCTACATCGCCATCTAGACAACAATCTAGCTCAACAAGTCTCAATAAAATTAAAAATCAAAAACAAAAAAATAAACATAAACATAAACATAAAATCCATAACAAGATACCAAGGAAATCAAAAAGAAAGAAGAGAACTAGAAATAAAGTAGTTGATCAAGTCTTCAAGTAATCTCCAGCTTTCCCTCTTCTCTTCAAAATCCCTCAAGGATGGCTGTCCTAAAATCAGCTCAAAAAATTCTTACAAAACCCTAGAAAAAGGATATTTATATCTCCTTCAAAACTTGGAAATTCTTCACCCAAATCTTCCTCAAAATTAGTATATTCTCTTGGATCAGAAGTTGGGTGCCACAAGGGCAGAGTAAAAAGTCCCTCTTTTCTTCAAAAATCCCCAAGGATGGTTGCCCCAAAATCGGCTCCAAATATTTTTACAAATCCCTTAAAAAAGGCTATTTATATCTCCTCCAAAAACTTGGAAATTCTTCCCCCAAATCTTCTTCAAAATCAGCAAATTCTCTTGGATCAAGAGTTGGGCGCCACAAGGGCAGAGTAAAAAGCACGCAACTGTGCATGCTTGAATTTGATGGAGCTGGGGCGAGGATAGAAGTGTGATGTGTAATTTTGTAAGTGTATAAATCCACTCAAGTAATATAATGATGAGAAAGAATCGTTTCTACGAGGATTAATTTAGCAATTACCTAAATTATAATATTCTTAACTTTATTTAAACAAAATATATTGAGTTAAAATTATAGAAAAGAATTAAAACTAATAAAACAAAAACAAAAACAAAACTCAAATTCAATTAATGGAAATTCAATTATATGAAAGCACTAAACCATACAAGTTCACCAAGATGATTCTAGTTTGATTCCAATTATTAACTAACATTGCCAATTATTCATGCGTTAGAAGGAGAAACCATAATTTATTTACCATTCCTTCTAGGGTTGATAATAAAAATATCTCTACCAAGTGAACACATTATCGTTTGATGTGAATTCCACCATCTTAAAGACATTACATACAACAACTCTCTCAACTGTTCACGCAAGTCATACTATTATCGCTCAATGTCACATGCACCTTGCAGTTAATTTTACAAGAAGGTACTCCTAAAAATCTCCTTCTGAGGTTTCAATTTAGGTCCTATAATCAATTCAAATATTGGCCAGATTTTCAAACGTATTAAGAACGGTAAAATTAACAACAATCATAAATAATTAACTCTTAGAGACAATAAATTCTTCAAAAGAAAATAAATTAGAATTAAACATTTATTGTTTTGGCTACACTTGTACCCCTAGTAAAAGAAAATTAATTCATAATTGAAAACACAAAGATCATCATAAACATAATATTCATGCTTAATTAGAAAACTAATTTAAAAGATTAAGGGAAGAGAAAGAACGAAGAAGTCTTGAACATAATTGCCCTTGATCCGTCTTCAAACCCCTCTCAAAAGAGTGCTAAAAAGCTAATAATAACTTGTGTACATTTTGTGTTTCTAAGTTGGATATTTATAGGTTAGCCTTGGAGGGTGACTAGCGCTCAAATTAGGTCAATTTTGGAGTAAAATTTCGTAAAGGTACGAGTGATAGCACAACTAACTATGCTAGGCACGAATTGGGGTACGTTGTAGGGTCTTCGGTGTGCTAGACACACGTTGGGCTATACTAGCACGCAGCATTCTTGAGCTGCAAGCCTGCTGGGGCTTCTTTGCCCATGCGTGAAATGTTACTCTACCTGCACAACTGTGCAAATGGCACATCACATGGCTAGGAAGAGCTAAATTTCACACACTAGAGCCCGCCTTTTGTTGTGCGGCCTCACAGTTGGTATGACACATGGCATGGTTGTGGCACAAATGTGGCTTTTTGGGCACAAGGGTGTACTTAACTTGCTCTTACATGCTAATTTCACCCCCCTTAAGTTCCAAAAAGGTAATTTTGGTCCTTGATGACTCTCAAAATAAATAAATGTTATTTTTGAACTCCAAAATCCTCACTTTCCATATATTTTTTATCTTATTACCTCATTACACCTATAAACCATAAAATCACATATAGACACAAAATACTCGAGAATAAAGCAAAGACATAATAGAAAATTGAGTAGAAAATTATATCAAATTAAGCACTTATCAAAGCGTGTGGCCACACCAATGCTCTAGACTGCAGCAAGGTCTCGAGGTCCCTTAGGCGCTGTTGCGCGAGTAGCATCTGGGAAGGCCTGATACTCTTCTTGAGTTAGGATACGCTTTGGACTCTGCGAGTAAAAATATTGGTACATTGTCATATGTGACAATGTATTAGATCGGGATATAAAGTTGAATTGATTTAAATTAATAATTTTGTTTGTACAAATCAATTCACCTTAGACAATCATATGTCTTGTGTCTTAATCCTAAAATGACTAATGAGCCCGCACTCTTGACTTATGTCTTTTGATATACCAAAGGATGACATCCTGACTTTATAATGGTACGCATAGCGGTACATTAGAGACATGACTCTTGATAGCATAGACCTATTATGCATAGATATAGAATCCATAGCTCTTTTTGTAGAGTTAATGATATTTTCTTATATGTGTTATTTTGTAATTGGAAAACTGGAGCACTCAACCATTTGGATGTATGAGTGCAACCGAATAGTATACTGTCTTTAGATAGTAAGTTTTCGAATGGTGAGATAACAAAATATAAGATAAAAATAATCGAAAAGGTAAAACAGAATTTATTCTTAAGTCGATTATGAAAATCCTATAGGGATATGACACATTATGATATGTTATGGACGCTTAGCTTACTTGAAGCTTCATAATTTTGTATAGTTCAAAAGTGCAACTCTAAGTTTTTAGTGGAGTAGCGTTAGAGTTGATAATTATAAAATATGCATCTGGGATATTGTATTTTATAATTATAGGAGCTTGAACTATATAGGTCCATCAGGTCCCCTTTGCTAGCTTATAATAAATCCTGTAATGATATAGCTTACATTTCCTATATATTGGTGACTTATGTTAAATTTTTAGATTGGCTAAAATTTGATATGATCAAATTTAATAAATCATGTCTATTTATCGGTTGAATTAATTCAAGATAAACACGTTGAATTATTGGGATAATATTTTATTTTCTATGAGATTATCCAAATATGACTTTTTTAATTAGATAACTTTTCTATTGGATTATTTAAATTAAAACTGAGGCTCTATCTGAGAATCTTGGATGGGAAATAAAAGATTCTCAGGGATCATATTATCATAAGTTCGGTAAGCTGATCTACTAGTTCAGCCTGCTGATAGAGTAAGTTCGGCAGGCCGATGGGTAAGTTTGAACTGTTGATAGTGCAATAATCTGTTTACACATTTCAGACGCAATTTTCATCAGAAGTTGATCTAGATTCAAATTTTGAGGCCGTATTTGATAATGACTAACCTTAAGTCCGACCTCTATAAATAGGGGTGAGTTTTCTCAGTTATTCAAATCAGTTGAGAAGTATGTGAGTTTTCTCAGTTATTCAAATCAGTTGAAAAGTATAGAGTGAGTACTCTAATGTGAGAAACTCTAGAACTCCCTGAGAGCTATTGTTCACAATCAAGAACCTTAGCTCTAGGTTTTCTCAATTGGATGGAAAGAGAGTCACCGGAGGAAAAGCTATATAACGTGTGACTACCCATACTCCAATCGTGGATAAAAAATAGCAAAGAAGATTAGTTGGTTAAGGCTCTTTTGGAACGTTCTTCTCTTCACTGATTGTTGGTGCTCTTCAGCATACAAAAGGTTAGTAAGATCTATCATTAATTTATGCATATAGCATGTCAAACTTGTATTTTGAAAAATACTCTGATTTAAATTTTTTTAAAAATTTCCACTGTATACTCATTTTCCAACACCTAAGCCTCCAAGAGCCTCTCAATTACTCTCTTTTCTTATTTTAACACGAAAACATAAAAACATAAAAACTTAAATAACTAAAAATTTCATTAAAACTTAAGTAAATACAAAAACTGCCAAAATATTCAAAAATTAATGAAATATATAAGTTAAGGTATGTAACTAATAAAATCATTCTATCAGTGTACGTAATGATTTATGTGATTAATTTTTTATTTTATTTTTTGCTTTGTATTGCTTTTTTCTCATTCGAAAAATGCTCTTTTATTTGTCTTATTAGGATTCATTTTATGTTTTAATGCCTTCAACCCTAGTTACTACGAGTAAGGTTGTTATGCTTTCATTTTATTTTTTTTTATATACTTTTCTTTCCCTTTGTTTTATTTGCATGAATCGACTTGTAATATGTTAGCTTATGTTATTGGAAATTAATACAACAATATTATTATAAGAATAATTTTTAAATAACATATATTTTTATTCCAATTCTTTAGTTTAGTAAACAGCAGAATGGGAATTTAATTTATTTTGTAGCTTAATTCCTTCTATGTTAATAAACACTTTAATAGAATTTTAAAATCTATTTCCAAGTAACTAAATTCCTCGGTTGTTGGAATTTATTTTCTATTTTTTGAATTCCTAGTATGTAAACATGCCCTTACAGTATAAAAGACTTAACTATCGTTGAATCTTAAACAATTAAATCCAAATCTATGAAACAAACTTTTTTCTTTTTAAAAAAAAAAAAAGCCTCTCCCACAACCCACAGCGAGAGGAGGTCATCACCCACAGAGAAAACCTATTGGCACGGGTAGCAAGCTAAAGTTGTGCTTGTACGGGTCGCGGGGTGCTGACCACTGTCTAGAGGGGTTGTTGTGAGCGACTCTCTCCTTCTGTTTATCGGGCCGATATGACATGAAAAATAAATAGAAGTACTCCAACATTGCATCTTTGTTGTGAATACAAGTTCAAATTTGTGTTCTTTTAATGTTTTAGTTATGTTTTTTGAATTTTGATCAAATTATTTTTAATATGTGTTGTTTTACCGTGCATTTGACACACTAGTTCAAACTTATTAGTTCGAACCGTGTACAGTATAAAGTTTTTAGTAGTTACAATGTTAAAGCTCTCACATAATATAATAATTCAAACTTATTTTTCTAATTCAAACTAGTTTGTTAAACACCCCATTAGTTTCAAAAAAAAAAATAGCTAAGGCGTAATGTGGACACTTTGAACAATTTTTTCACTCCTAATCAACAAGACAACATGAAAGAATAACATGTTTACTCATGATTACAAGACATTATTATAGGGACTTTTTTTAACATTCAAGAAATAAAATCTTTAGTAGTTGCAGGCACAGCTAAGCGATAAAACGACCCGACTCTATCCAAAAATAAAAAGTTTCCTTCCCCTCTAAGTTAAAAATAAAATAAAATAAAATCTTTACAAAAAAAAAAAAAAATCTGCAGGAAAAAAGTAAACATAAAAAGAACAAAGAAATGTAGAAATTATGCAACAGTTGTATAATGGGGGGGTTTTTTCTTTTTTGGTTAATAGTCAATAATGCGGGTCGCAAACTAGTCAAGTCGCCCACTTTTCGCCTATCTAGTATTTAAAAAAATAAAAATAAAAAAAGGGAACATCGAGTCTCATAAAATCCGAGAAAGGTGGATAGATCAGAAGAGAGAAATAATTTTATTGGAGGGAACAATGAAAAATGTGAGGAAGAAAAAGAACAAAGAAATGATAAAACTATGCAACAGTTGTATAATGCATGGCTTTTTTTTTTATTATTATTGGTTAGTAGTCAATAATGTAGGTTGTAGATTTGTCAAAGTCACTCAATTATTGCATATCTGAATTTTTTTTTTTTTTTTTGGTTTTGAAAAAACTCCGAGTCTCATAAAATCCGAGAACGCGCATAAATCAAATGAGAAAAATAATTTTATTGGACGGAACAGTGAAAAATGCGAGGAATTAAAGGTTCCATGTGTACTAAATTATCCAATTAGATTTAATCAAATACAAGTTAATAAGAATATATTTTTATACAAATACAATACGGAATCAAACTAGTACTAACGCCCTCCCAAACCCCCCGTCCTAAGCCCTACCCAAGTTTGACTACAACAATAACCATATTTAAAGTAGTTGAAAAAAACAAAAAAAAAACAACAACAATTACGAGTCTATTTGGAAACATAGTTCCAACCTAAAACGCTATTGTAATTTCAATATTGTAAAAGAAAACACTATGTAACAAAGTTAGTTTGAACCAGTATTTTTTGTTCAAATCATGATCCCAATAGGCTCCAAGTGTCTTAACAAATTGATAAAGAATAACCAATAACCCCACGTCAAACTATATGTGGTAGAGTGAGGTGAGACTTGGATTTGGGAGGACGTATGTTTGATACTGCATTGTGTCAATAATTTTAAAAAAAAAAAAAAAAAAAAAGTTGGAACATCTTTTCTTACAACTATTTTGTAAACGTAATTTACCCTTGATTTTTCTTTCTGATAATTTTGAGAATTGAAAAGTGAAGTTTAGTGGTGTCTGATTTACATGGATATGCATAATATCATGCACCAATGTCTCCAAAGTATAGGGATATGATTTAGATGGGTTTGCTCTCCTGGAAATTTCTGTTCCTACTCATTTCATTTTCTTCTCCAAATTAAAGAATATGAATGATCCTGAATGTGAATGTAGGGTTGGCATAGTTTGAGCCGGATAATTTAGCAAATTAGCACATATGTGATCAAGTGCTCACGGTCCAGCCTTCATGTTATTGCAAGGCAACTAGTCCCTTAACTTGTTCCAATTTTTCTTTCATGAGGTTTTTTTTTTATTTTAAATTATTTGGCTGTCTAAAAATCTCAATGACTGTTGTGTAGATAGCTTTGGCAGAAATATGGTATATTTTCAAACATCGGTCACTGATGATCGTTCTTAATTTTTTTCCTTTTTCAATAAAAGGAGGGGGGGGGGGGGGGGGGGGAGAGAGAGAGAGGGAGAGAGAGCCAAACAATACTAGTGGACCATGCTGCAATTTCTCACGTCTTGAGTCTTAACTTAGTCGTTGCCTTTAAACTTCCACACACTGTTCAAAATAAATGAAAAAAAAAATGCAATTAATATATAGGAGGAAACAGGGGAGTGAAAGGCATAATTTCATGTCTGCAGCGAGTAGCAACAAAATGTCAACATTGAGCGAGAACAAAATTTTCTGAACCAAAGATAGAAAAGATGAGCCAAAGTTAAATTTAAATGTTGTGCTTTCCACCTAATGTAAGAGTTCATATAATAGGTAGGACAACAAAAAAAGAACAGAGGACAAGGGATTTCAAGAACTGAACAAGTTCTCCCCCTCCCTTCCTTTCCCCTTGCTGGTATGGTGTCAAAAGTCTTGAATTTTGCCGCTCTTTACATTTGCTTCCAACTCATTGCCGTTCGCAGCCTATTTCCTTTTTTAAGAATCACTCTCTTCCTCTTTCTATCTCTATTTATCTCTCTCTCTCTCTCTCTCTCTCTCTCTCTCTCTCTCTCTCTCTCTCTACACTGCTGCAACCGACTTGCTGGTTGCTGTATTGTCAGTGCTCTGCTGTTGCTCATCCTTAGTCACTGACCTTCTGCTTCCATTCTCCTCAATGCCTCCATTGTATTCCTGTTTCTGATTTTTCCCATCTACTATTCCTTTCGGAGAAACAGCCGTACCATTGTTTGGCTTTCCCAATCCATTTTCTTTTTCTGGTGGGGCAGAAGTCTCAACATTGTCATTTGCTTCATTGCCCGTTACCTGTTGAGGGGCTGATGAATTGCCACTGGAGCCTGGTGGAGGAAGGAAAACTCCAGTACCAGGAGCGGGCAGGCGAGGCAGAGGATGCCTGGTAGGAGCCGCTGGCCATCCACTTGAACCGGGTGGAATGGGAACCGGTGCAGGAAAAGGCATGGAAGGTGCAACTGGGGCAGTCACAAAAAGTGGTTGGATGCCATTAGGGGGCGAGATTTGGGGACGAATAGGTGGAGCTTGCAATACACCGGTGGTGGGTACTGGTGCATAGTGCTTTGGACCAGGATGCCGAACGTGATTGGAGGATCTACTGGGTGGTGGACCCCAATGTGACGATGGAGCGACTCCAGGTGAAGGCATACGCTGACCATCACTTGGCACGGATTTCTTCAGTTGGGACTTGGTGAAGGTGACAAGTATGCGTTGTCTGCGCAGGGAAGGAATTGCATGTTTTGCAATATCCGCGGATTTCCCTAGCATTGCAAGGAGGGACCTGCATTGTCAGACACTGAATTATGGCCATGGCAGATATCTAAAAAGTAAAAGAGATACTTAGTTAGAGCAATATATAAAACCACACATGAAAAAACTTGAACTGTGTCGATAAAAAAAAATGCTGAATCGCGGTTTCACTGTTATTAATGCTAGTGCTTTAAGTTTGGAATCATTGGCGCCCAGTAGTAGTGCCACGAACTTTTAGTCCAATCGTATTTTTCTATATAGTGGTGTGGGACCCAAATGAGCACCATATACTTCTAATTATTACCGTACAAAATATGCTAAAGGGTCCAGCTCCGGTACTCACATAAGGCAGAGCCCACTTCATGTGTGTAGCCGAGCCCAACTCCACTGATGTACTCCAGCTTCTTCTTTTTTTTCACTTTTACATATCATTATGCAATAGGACACCAAGCATGTGGTGCTGGGCACCACTTGATCTTTAGTATTTTCTTACAAATATGTTTCCAATTGACCCCATCATATTGAGATATGGATGGAAACAAATAGGTTTCCAGCCTTAGAAGTAGATATGCCACACGATTAAATCGTTTGAAAGCAATTTTGATCCCATTAACTATACTTGCCGGGCAATGATTTCTAGTAACCATCACCTCATTATATCTGGCAAAGCTCCGCCTTTTCCAGTCAACGCCAGTCACCATATTGTAACCAAACTGTTTATCTGTTATAACATAAAGCTACAAACTATTGAACAGAAGACCATGATACTTCTAATAAAGCAGTTCCAACACACTTCTTATATCACAGAAAAAAGCAACCCCAACAAACCTCGTGTCTAAAAAAAGAAAATAGAAGAAGATACCCGGAATTGGTACTTCTAGAAAGAGGATGATGCTGTAAGGCAGACTAAATTATTGAGCAGAAGGAAAAGAGAGCAAAATTACCCAGGTTTAAGAGAAAGCTTAAGGACGCCTCTATAGTCCCCAGGATGGTCTATTGCAATTAATCGTCCAAAAGTCATGTCACATTCTGTCAAGAACAGGACGCAAACGGGCCTTCCAAACCAAAATGGCCACAAGTGAGGCTGTGAATGATCGCCCTACAAGATCGTCAACACAAAATTAAGCTTGCTTAGCACACTACATGCTAAATGAAAAGCATGAAACAAATTCCACCATTAGCAACCTCATTATAGAAATCAATTATACAAGAATCTGGCTTCACAGTGGCAACTTGCATCTCAACTAAGCGTTCAGCAATATCCTGCAGCAAGGGAGGGATGGCTTCCATTCTCCAATCTGCATTTGTTAATTAAAAGAATGCTCATTAATGGTTTAATTTAAAAGGCAAGACACCTAAATGCTTTTTCATATTGCCAAAAAAAGTTCAAAATAAAAACTCAAGTACCTTTTAAGGCCCCTGCAGAAACTTCGTCTTCAAATGGAGCATCTGCAATTGGAAGGCCCAATTGAATCATCTCTCTTCCATGTCCCTTCATTGGTCTCTTTGAGACAACATACGTTTGACCTGCTTCACGTAAAAACAGGTGGTAGTCAACTATATTCGGATTCATCTCCATGAAAAGACAATTCCTTTTACATGCCATCAATTACTCAATGGCTCTCAACAAGGTTAACAAAAAAATAAAGGATATAATATATATTTATTCCTCTACTACAAGGTTCCCATAAGGTATGTATATATCCCAAGATCAAATGGAAAAGAGCATAAGCATCGTCCTGTATTTAAAAAAACAATGGTTAACTTCAAATAAATCATATGAGGTGATGTTCTAGATAATGCGAGGAAATTCCTCCTCGTATCCACCAAGATAAAGCATACCTTGAAAGGATTAACGAGATAACACCCAACATCAATTTAGTAGCCAAATGGCTTAGACATAGTGACATACATAAATGTATACAACATGCAACATTATAAATACAAATTTAGTTTAAGGTTCTAAAAGTACAAACTACTCTAGCAAGCCATGATCAACTTATGAAGACTTACAAAAGGATTAAAGAAGTAAAAGTTGTATGAATAAAGTAGGTTACATGTGTGCATTGCAATTATATTGATTTTTTCAAGATTAAGAAAGAATTTCCAGAACCTTACGGGGGACACTAAAATAATGCACCTGTGAAAACTTTAATAATTATCTGATACTGCAACAAAAACTGAATAACTATAATCCCGTTTGTTAGTGTTTTCAAAACAAGTGAAAATGATTTTGTTTTGGAAAGTGAAATTTTTTTAGGGAATTGTGCTGAGTATTTTTGAAATTTTGCCTCAAAAAACATGCAAAACATTTCCAAAAACTCCTAAAACAGTACCAAACGGAGCTTATATATCATATACTAGAGAGTGCACAAATCTATAACTTCCATATTGCTGTCACAGAAATGTGAACCAAACTCAATGTCATGCAACCAATGACAACATTTAAGACAACTAGCAGAACTGAAATCATGAGCATCATTCATCTCAGACAACACAATTTTCTGGAGCATTATAGATTAAGCATTAATAATAAAGAATTACAAATCAGCTGCTTTAGTCAATTCTAGATGATAAATCATCTCAATGAACTTACTTTGCAATTGTCCTTTCTTTCCTGTAGACCGCAGGTCATTTACCATCGCAACAAGTTTTGACACCTCAGTATTGTCACAGAATCCTTCATACAATTTCAGTCCTTCAACCGCATTAACCTAGAAAGCAGATAAGTGCATAGAAGAAGTAGCAAAACCAAAAATTATGAACTTTCAATGAAAAAAAAATAGCTACATATGTCAGCAACAGTTTGAAGACAAAGAATAAACATTTAAGTGTCAAATAGAAGACTACCAGCTTCCCCTCGAACATCTCTTTACCAGAAAAGGTTTTTGGGACATTAGAAAGATTCGAATTCTCATTCTGGCTTGGTGTGGAATGTAAATCATTCTCTGAAAACATCAAATAATTGGATAAGTTAACAATAGCAGTATACCAGAATTCTCTATTATTTCAGTGTTCAGTTTGTGACAGCTGATGCAACTTATAATACACATCTGCACACGAGAGAAAGAGAGAGAGAGAGAGAGGCCAATTTATCAACTCAAATGATCAACTATATTCTATCATCACTCTAAGAAAAAAAACCCTACATAAACGTAAAATGACTACAAGCTAAATACTGACGAGAATCAGCTTTCAGGTATCAAATTCATATACAAACCCCCCATTCCTTCGATAAATGACACCATATAAAAAAAAAAAGGCAAATACCTTTAGAACTTGAGGTGCATCCATCATCTACCGCATGAACTGCAGGTTTTGAAATTCCAGATATCGCTCCTTCAGAATTCCCTAAGCTCTTCGCATTACCATCTTCCTGAGACTTTATTGCAGAACCTGTCAAAATTTCAAAACAAAAAAAAAAAGAAAAAAAAAAGAACATATATATACATCAAGATCACCATATTCAATCTGCACACTTTTGTATAAACTCAAACTTGGCTGTCAAATCTTAGATAGGACAAACAACAAGAACCCATATACAAAACCTACGTACAAATGCGCATAAAAGTCCTTAATTTTAAACCAAACAGCAACCTTGAAACCCAACACGCCATGAATGTACTTTTTTAACGTTTCAGGACGAAACTGTCTGATTTTCAAACTTCTAGACTTCCAAGTTAAACAAAACCAAGATATATATATATATATATATATAAAATAAGAACCAAAAAAATTAAAACACACGCACAGAGGGCACCAAACAGATATTTCTGATAATACACAGCTAAAAGATAAGGAGTAGTTTTTTTACATAAAAATCGACCCTTTTTTTTTCATCATGGTTAGTCCCAGTTGGCTATCAGAATTAGTTTAGGCAAAAAAAACTTTCATTATCAGCTCGCAAGATGCATTCTTTAACATAGTACCCGCTGAGGGAAGTCTCTATCAACATAACATCATAAGCAGAACATAACCAAAAAAAAAAAGTTATACTTTCCCGTAACAGAACAATCATCATCTATAAACAACACCTTTAGTCATACCAATAATACATCCATATTATAAATGAACATCAATCCATTGGGGGGGAAAAAAGTTACCATTTTTCTCCTCAGCAGCAGGCACTGAACCACCCTTGTCATCGGAATTCCCCGCCTCGTCCCTGGACTTAGTCCCGGCTTTCTCTGAACCGGCATTGCCGGAAGAAGAATTCCCATCGAAAGAATGACTCTCCACAGCAGAATTATGGCCATCCTTGAAACTATCATTCCTGTGTCCTTGCTTAAATTCCGTTCCCAATCGCTTGAAGTCCTTGTTCCCTGTCTTGACCGGCTCATAGAACCTCTGCTGCCTCCTCCAGGCGACCTGTTGGAGTGCGAACATCACCTCGGCCACTGAGAAGTACTGCTGCATATGGAGAACGGGATTCCAGTTGCAGCGCCTCTGCTGGATGCAGCCGATTACGGCGTCGTACTCGCCAGGCTCCCCGACGGCCCGAAGGTGGTGGCAGAGTGAGTCGATCATCGCGTTGGCGGCCGCGAATTCCCCGCGCAGCCACAAGATGAACCCGTCCCGCTCATCCGGGAACCACTGCCGGTTGCTGTGGTGGTGGTGAGAGATCTCGCCAGCGCCGGAGTTGCCGCTAGGGAACTGCATTTTGTCCGAAGATACCACATTTCCCGATGGCATTGCCATGAGAGAAGAAAACCTCGCTCAAAATACAACAGAATTCGAAATTCTCCACTACTAGAAAAAACTATTGTAGCAAAGCATTTGCTCAAAAAATAATAATCTGATAATTATTAATACACAACAAAAATTCGATTAGATCCCAGTAAAATAAACGGCGAATGTAGCGAAATTGAGCTTAAATAACACGCAATTCGGTCAAATTACCACTGCCCAGATGATAAATAACGCGGAATTCAGTGAGAAAAAAAAAAAGGGAAAACAAAAGAATTGTGGAAAACGCGTTATGGGTTTTTCTTAAATTTTGTTCGAAACTTGAACCGATCCGATGAAATTGGAACTGAATCGAGGAGAATTATTAATGGGAATTCGCCAGATCTGGGAAAATGGGTAGTGTGGTGTGGTGGGCTCGGAAGGGTTTGTGTCTGAATGATGTAAGATCTAGGGTTTTGTGTGGAGATAGAGAGAGAGGAGAAAATGGACTTTTGTGCGCAAGTTGAAGTGAAATGGGGAAAAATGGCTTATTGAGTACGCTTGTGTTTGTATTTGTGTTTTCTGTTTGGTCTTAAACAGTGGCTAAGAAGTGGGAGCCCCTCTCCCTCTCTCTCTCGAAATTGTTTTTTGGGTTTGGGAGGGAAGAGAGAGCAGGATTACTCTACCCACGAGTCGGGGAGGGACCAGGAAGGAATATTCTTTAAGAAGGGGTGTTTACGTAATTACGCGTTTGGGGATTATTCACTAATCTGTGTGGCTATGTCAGTCTGTACATAAATAAAAAAATTAAAAAAATATATTGTAGTATAAAGCTCTTATATATTACAGTAAAAATAGTTTTAACCAATAATTTTAACTATTATGCCAAACACATTATAAAATCTCTTTAAATTTCCAGTTCATGTTGGGACAATTGGGCTTGAAAATTGAAACACTTTTTTTAGGAGATATTTATGCTATAAGTAACCTATTTTACAATTGAATTGATTTATGCCACGTGTTTAAAAATTATTTGAAAATATGCCACATGAGTATAAGTAATATTCCACATACTGATTAAAATACCTATAAACTAAACTAATTTTTTCTTTCTTCCTCTTTCTCTCTTTAGATATTGGCTAATATGTAAAGGTATATTGGGTATTTCTAATATTATGACCAGCCTTTTTGGATCGTAATTAAACAATCCTTTATATTTTAAAGATTTTAATTAGAACATGAAAAAAAAATGCATACATTTTTTTTCACTTTAAATTTATAGAAGTACATTTCATAATACTATAATTGTTTGCAAAAGAATTTACTACATTTACTTATTTTAATATTACATGCCATAACTTATTTAACATTTTTTTTCAACACTATATATACAAAATACTTAATATACAATGGAAACTCTACTGCAGCGGTATCCATATTCTTACTACACACTTGCCCATCCACCATTGCTAGCTCCACAATGATATTATTCTGGCCTCTTAGCTGGATTCCCTACTGCATGAAATAATTAGGTGAGCTAATACTCAGTACGTCCAAACATAGCTTACAAAATGATTCTTCTACTTAAATACATGATCCATCTATGCTCATTTAGCATAACTTAAAACTCCCCTTGTGTTGAGAGGTTAGTACAACATTTTCTTATCTTATACAGTGCATCATTTACCGGTTTTTTTTTTAATTATGGTAACATACTATTCTTGATGCTCAAAGAACTTAAAATGGATATCCAATCAAGACATTGGATTAATCAATACAATAATACTTTCTATAACACGATAATACTCTTCTTGAAAACCGTTTTTATCCTTACTATAAATGGGGTTCGGAACTTACTCGGTGGTTGCGCCGTGCTTAATCAATTTTTTCCACTTTCAATCTTCATCGACGTGTCCTGTTTGGACAATTTTTTGTCATTAGCAATCTTACTTAATATCAACCCACATGTCAATAGATAAACATAAACATGTTGGAAACAAAGTGCGCAGCGGAATTTTTTAAAATTTTTCATCAGTATAATTTCAAAAACACAACTTTGACATGTTCTATGTACAAATTAAACAGATCGTACTAACCTCAGTGTGCCGAAGAATCTCCGCAACCTGTGTAGAAAAGTAACGTTCCAGAAGAGCCTCAACCAACTGGTCTTCTTTGCTATTCTCTATCCACAACCGGAGTGAGTGTGGGCTCACACGTACAGCTCTTCCACCGGTGACTCTCCTTCCAACCAATAGAGATAACCCAAAGTTAGTGCTCGTGATTTGTGAACAAAAGCTCTCAGGGAGTTTTCAGATGCTCACTAGAAGAGTATCACTCTTAATCTCTCAAATTGATCTGAGTAAATCATTAGACTCACTCCCTTTTTATACCTATTGGTCCTTGGGGTCAGTCCATATCAGATTAGGTCTCAAAAATCGAAACAGAATCAAGTTCGGATCAATATCTGATAAGATACGCGTGAAAAACGCGTAATCTTAGCTGTCGCGGTCGGCATGCCGAACTGTGTGATAGGCAGGCCGAACTGGCCAGTTCGGCAGGCCGAACTTTCCGATCGGCATGCCGAACTGCCGAGAAAAAATCTCCGCGAATCTTTTATTTTCCACCCGAGATTCTAAAGGATAAAGTCTCAGTTTTGATTCAAATAGCCCAATAGAAAAGATATCTGATCAAAACAAACTTTATCAAGATAATCTCTAAGAAAATAAATCAATTCACAATAATTCTACAAGTTTATCTTGTTCTAATTGTCCAAAATTAAAACAACCGATAAACAGACAAGAATTATCCGAACGCCATAATTCAACAAGTTTATCTTGAACTAATTTCTTACATAATTAATTCAACCGATAAACAAACATGAATTATTTGATTCTTATAAATTTTAAACCAGTCTGATAAATCCGACATAAGTCACCAATTATTGGAAAAGCACGCCGTGTCGTTACAGGATTTTGTGAGCTAGCAAAGGGGACCAAAATGGACCTATAAAGTTCAAGCTCATGATAATTATGAAACCCAATATCCCAGATATACATTTCACAATTATCAACTCCAACGCTACTCCACTAAAAGCTTGGAGCTGCACTCTCGAACTTTATAGAATTACGAAGCTCGTGTAGCTAAGTCTCCATGACATATCATAGTGTATCGCATCCCCATATGATCATCCATAATCGGCTTAAGGACAAGTTCTGTCTTACCTTCCCGATTATTTTTATCTTACGTTCCATTGTCTCACCATTAGAAAACTCACCATCCAAAGATAGTATACCATTCGGTTACATCTATGTATCCAAATGGTTGAGCGCTCCAGTTTTCCAATTACAGGACAACGCATATAAGAGGATATCATTACTCCTAAAGAGGAGCTATGGATTCCATATCTATGAATAACAAGTCTACGCTACCAAGAGTCATGCCTCCAACGTACCGGCATGCATGCCACTATAGAGATGTGGGAGTCACCCATTGGTACATCAAAAGACACAAGTCGAGACAACGGGCCCATTATTCATCTCAGGATTAAGATACAATACAAATGATTGTCTAAAGTGAATCGATTTGCCAAGACAGAATTATTAATCCAAATCAATTCACTTTATGTCCCGATCCAACACATCGTCACCTATGACAACGCGCCAATGTTTCTATTCATGGAGTCCAACTCCGATGGCCAAGACAAACCATCTCCCAAAAGGGATATAGACAACATAACAATCTTTACATGAATAAAGCGCCCAACTTTATTCCCTCGATTGCGGATCATATATTTTAGACCATCACCTTAAGAGTCGTGTCTACCGCATAATCATCCCATCATATGCCCAACTCTTAAGGTTTAGACTGATAGTCTCAGACTACTGTTTGCTTATCATACATTCAACAAATATGAACGTAAAGAGGACAATATTTGGTATATATAAATGAATAAATTCTTTATTGATAAAAAATGTCTCCAAAAACTTATTACATTTTTACTCCTTAGAGCATACATGTCTAACAAAACACTAATTACTAAATTTGGTTATTAGTAGGTTTTTTAGAAACTTAGGCGTATCGGTACTTATTTGCTCATCGACTAACACTTTTTCATCACTCACAAAACTTAGGTGAAATTCCTGCTAAGGAGCCTTGCTCTAATTCGAACGTTTCGGGATCTGTTTGGCTGTTTTTATGAAAAATGACATTCTTGTTTTCAACGGGATCTTAAAACTTTTTGAGCATACTTTTGCTACATAAAACTTGCCTTTTCTTATTCTTTGATAATGACCATAAAAACGAAGCATCGATACTCATTTTACGAACAAAACCCATTTTGACTAAACTTTGTGATTTTACCTCGGTATGTCAAAATTTTGACAACAACCATTTTATACCGTTAGGCTAGGTTTTTTTTTTCAATGGGATCAAAACTCTCTAAAGTTTCTAAATCCAATTCCTTTAGTTTAAAAACATTTTTTTTTTATTTTGTGATTAAAACTTTCAAAATTCATAACTCATAAACTGTGTAGAATTTTTGCGAACTGTCTAGAAGTTTTAAGTGTTTCAATGAGCTCTATAATTTTTGTGTTTTAGCTTTCCACAAATTTCAGTTGAAAAGTGGACTTTTCTGCTATTTTTCAATTCTACAGAAAATTGTACAATCTTTTCAATTTAGTCCTTTAAAATTTCACAAAAGTTGTAAATCTCATTGTCTTGGATAGGTTTTAGATCTTACTAAGAAAATAAATCACCTTTAAACGTGTCAAATTTTTATTATTTTGAAAATAATCCAAACTTTGCAATTTTGCATAGTTTTTTTTTTCCAAACTTATTTTCAAGTACATAAACCCTAGTTTCTAGCCACTAATCAACATCATCATACACATAACAAATCACATAATCATCCATTGGATCATTTTAACATGCCATAGTCTATACTTTAATTATTAATTACATATCAAATTCCAAAAAATAATAATAACTTTCTAGAGTAAAGGTTAGGGCTTACCTAAGGACTTCTTTGTGAGCTTTGTAATCATCTACCAAGAGCTTGACTTTATCAATTTTTTTCTTGATACAAATCATGCCCAAACTTCTATCAAAACTCATTATGATCTCAAGAAAAATGCCAAAATTCCTATGGAAAAGTTTGGAATTTACCTCAAGAATATTGCTAGTCTTGAACCCAAAGAACTAGAACTTGCTTAAGAGCTTGTTTGGAAGTTGTATTCTTGAGGGATTTTTTTTTTTTTTTGAGAATTTTTTTTAGAGAAAGGCCTATAGGATGCCGGTTTTAATTTGGAGGTTATGTTTCTTCAAGTTGTGTGACACCCGTTATTTTAACAGGTGTGATTTTGTAAAACTTAATGAATAAAACATGACAATTTAAAATTTTTGTTGTATTTAAAATTACCATATTGCTTATGAAAGTTCCATTTATTTATGAAAATGGCACTTTGGCATTTTCTTGCCAAAAGTCTCCGGAGGAGACATGGAAAACTCCCATCACCCACTCTCTTGTTCTTTCCCTCAATTTTCTTCATGATTAGTTGCTTTGTCTCCTCCCCCTCAATTATTTGTTCCTTATTAAATTCAACTTCTTTCTATCACTTCTCACGTCTCCCACTTTTGCTTTTCTCTGCACATCACTCTTCTCCTTTCTATTGAGATACCAACCAGAGAAAGGACTAAAGAAAACTCAACAAGTTCTCTCTCTACAGCCATAATTCCCAACCATATTGAAGCCAGTCTTGAAGCTATTTCAAGCTTTCATCTAGCTGTAATTTGATGTTAGAATCTTGTGAATGAATTTGATCTTTCAATTTTACATTTATATGCTCAAAAGTATGTTTAAATTGTTGCTCTTGAACCTGGGTTATCATAAGAAATCAACTATAAGCATGTTTTTCCTTTGGTTATAAATGAACTTTGAAATTGTGAGGATGGTATTTTTTATGTTTAGAGATGTTATATATCGTTTATGTATAGTTTTTATGTTTATAAAGTTGCTAGGAGACTAAGTATTTGAGTAAAAGGCTTAGAATTCGGATTAAAAGCACTCTGTGAAGAATTGTCGTTTTCACAAAACTATGTGTCGTTTTCTTAAAACAACATGTCATTTTTTTATACAAAAATTTAATAAAAAGAAGCTTCAAATAAGATTCAAACCCCCAACCTCAAGTCAAGTGAAAGGAGGTTAAACCACTAGGACAATGATAGTTATTTGATAATTTATGGTTTGGAAATAATAAATAGTTTTCTGTATAGGTTGTAATTTCAAATAATTTTATAAATATTAATTTTTTTAATTATTTTAATTATATTATTTTAAAATCGTATTATTTATTTTAAAAATCTAATTTAATATGTTTGTGCCAAAATAAAATTCACATATTTTATTATTTTATGGTTATTTTATAATTTACAAAAATTAAGTTATAAAATTTATATTTATAATTTTAGTACGTTAATAATTATGGCACACTAATAAAAAAATAAGTGATGAATTAACATAATTAAAAATAAGAATTTAAGTTAAAGTATGTCTATTTTATACGTTTTAGGATAACGACGTACTTGGAGAATATGTGGTGAATTATGTAAGCTGAAAAATTATCAGTGGATATTTAGAAAAAGATAGAGAATTTATTACTCATCTTTTATGAGGCTTTGATGAATCAAAATTTGGTTGTTTTACTTTGCAAGATATATAAATAATATTTTGAAACGTATATCATTACACCTTAACACAATGATGTGGAAATCGTCCCGTATTACACAAGGAGGAACATAATGGTTGACACATGTTGTAAAATTGAGTAGCATAGTTAGGAAAAACTAACTCTATAAATAACAGATGAATATAGAGAAATAATAAGACATGAAGAGGGCGACGGTTACGTTCTTGGACACGAATACCATAAAAGGTAAAATAGGGAGGAGGCGATGACGCTCCCTTGGGTCGAAAGTCTCAAAACGCACTGTACAGGAATCGACTTGGTGAGGATTCGGGGCTTAATGTCCCCTCACCGGAACACCCTTGGAATGTTTAGAGGGTGGCCAAGCACGTCCATTTGGGTTTCGATGAGTTGAGTGATACTCTATTTAATATGGATACCTAGGAACAATGATGAATGGTAATATTTGTATATATATATATAATTATGAAATTTGGTAATGATTAACTATGGTATCTACAAGATGTGATCATAATAAACCTCATAATCTGAAATATGATGTAAGTTAACAAACCATGCAGTTTTAATGTGGTAATGAATAAACCATAAGGTGAGTAATGGTTTTCCCTATTGGGCATGTCGATGCTCATCTCTATCATATCTATCATATTCCCATCTCTCAGGTGGAACTCGGTGCAACTTATCTGACAAGGAATAGGCAACAACTGTGTTGGTTTCGTGTTATAAGATCTTGTTTATTTGTAACTCGTCTAGAACATGTAAGATATGTATTATTTTTGTGATAGCTGTGTTAAGTTATTTGGAAATTGTACTATGGTGATGATGACTGTATTTTAATATTTGGTGTTACACTAAAACTATGGTTTGTATTTACAGTTAAATTTTATTTTCTGTTTATTCCTAAAGACCTATGGGCAATGTTTTATTGTTTTGAAATGATATTGTATTTAACTTTATTTTTATTTATTCAATACTGTAAACCCCCATGTAGAGGCGTTACAAGTTGTATGGTTAAATGATGACAAAACTTGGGATTATTTTTTCCAACTTGACACCTAAGTTAGATAACTCACCATAAGGACTTAGATGGAAGCAAAATTTGCCCAAAAAGAAAGGCTGAAAACCGGTGCAAAACTAGTGCAACAAGGGGATGAAGTGGCCCAATTTCAACCTTTGAGGTGTTGTTTTTTGGTGGGTCTCACTAGCTTTTACACAGTGTAATTTTACACTACACTGTATTTTTCCTATACTGAGTGTAAAATTGAAGAGATATTATCTTTAATAGTTTGAAAATTACATTGACTAATTTTACCTACACTGGCTATTCCCCAACACAATATTTCATATATCTGTGTTTGTACTTAATCAGTGCGATACATTGTACTGTGCACCCTTTTCACTTTTGTGTGTCTTTTTATGCTGTGTTCTATCAATTGATAAATTGTAGACATAGAAATTTTTACCAGTTTATTTGATTGGCAACTAACTATTTTTATATTGTTTTGGACTACGGCATAATTATTTGCTTTAATTAACATTTATTTCTCTTTACTAATTTATACTATAAAGTTTATAATTATTATGATATAAATTCCATCTTGAGAGTATTTTACAAATTTTTGAGTAATTATACTCATAAAATCTACATATTAAAAATATTTTAAATTGTAAAAAATTTACAAACATAATCCACATTAATATTATCTGTAAATATTCCATTTTATCATAATTTTACAAAAAATACGATTTATCAAGAAAAATTTATTATTTAAATCCAAACAAATTCTATATCTAAGTAAGTAAATTTTCTAGGACATTACATTTAATATAAGTGATGACGTGGCAGTGACATTCTTTGCAAATATTTTTTTTCATAGCATAAATCAATTCAAATTTAACACGAGTGATATTTTTGAGAAGAGTCCCCTTTTTTGGGGCTAATCTTCAAAAAATAGAAGTTTTCTCGTTTTGATCTCTACAACCTAAAATGGAACAAAAATTTTTCTATATCGTAAGTCAAATTTTATTAATTCTGTCAATTTTTAATAGTTTTAATTATGTATAAATCAGACAACTATTTGGTAAAGAGCAATAATTTATTTTTTTTATTTAGAGAAATTTACAAAAAAATGTCCCCCAATAAATAATGCTTATCAAAATTGTCCTCTTTTGTTTCACTTTTAATACTGTCTCTTTTATTATTATTTTCCTTTTAGTTAGATTTATTATTTGACTATTTTACCACATCCAAAAAAACCCTAACAAACCCCCCAACAAACGAAAAATTTATTAAACCCATGGAGATGAAAGTGTGGGTACATAATCATCCGAGCTTGAAGAAAGAATAATTCTAGCAAAAATTTAGCTTTACGGCGCTTATAACAGGCTTTTGTTTGAGGGTCCATACTGGATGTGTTCATGGTCATAATTTTGTCATCTTTTTCTTTCTGCCCCCTTTTGTTTTGTTCGGCATTATTTTTGGTTCTACTTCTGCTTTCTTTCTCTACTTCTGCCTTTTTTCTCTCCCTTTCATTTTCTTCTTCCAAAATTTGTAGCTTTCTTTCTTCAGCAAGAGCTTTGCGTTTTTCAGTCTCACATGCTTGTTTATTGAATTCAGAAAACAAAATCACAAAAACATATGCTTGAAGTAGCAACTACCTTGCTCTACTTTCGTAATTCTTTTTTTAGCTTTCTTCCCAATAGGCCTTTCAGAATTTAGATCAACAATATCATCTTCAAGTGGATCACGATTGGAGCTTAGAGAAACTATTATATCAAGAACTTCTGAAGGAGAATGAGGGCTGGGAGACTCATTGACCAAAGTTCATTTTTTCTGTATGACTCAATCTTGCCACTTCACACTACATTGCAAGATTTCCCAGTAATGATTAAATTGAAATTCTTTTTTTTTTTTCTCAATCTCACTCTATAGCAGTTTTGCCCGAAGAACCTAGATATAGATTACAAAATAGACCATTTAAAAAGAATTTTACATAGTATAGATTATTTAAAAAAAAATGAAGTATAAACTATATCAAGCAAAGTCAAAAACGATACCTACAATAAACACCAACACAACCATAGGGAAAAAAAAAATGACAGAGGACAACAAAGTCTGATTAGAACTTTTTTTTTTAGGGCAAAGAAGGGCCAACCTACATAGTATAGATTGAAGCAGAGGGTACAAGGAAAAAAAAAATCTGAAAAACTATGAAAACAAAAATTACAAATCTTACCTTGTCGGATTCAGTCACTCCGTTTTGTTGCCTATTTTCTATTTGAGTGAGATATCCACGCAACTTGTTGCAACTTTCCATGATTGTTCCCCAACGAGACTGAATAGAAGTTTTTGAGCATACACTCTCATTATTTGCTTGGCATTATAATTCTCAGACTTCCTGTCACAAAAGTTATTCGATGTTTGTAAATTGCAGACTATGGGATCTTGGCTGATGCTCAACCAAGCATTACAAATTGCTCTATCTTGGCTACTGGTAAATGACTTCCTACATTTTACACAAATTTGGGTTTCTTTCATTTTTTTTTCTTGTTTTTTGTTTATCGAGGAGAGTTCTTCTTTTTGGTTAAGGGAGGATAGTCTAGAGAAGCAATAATTACATTTGGTGTTTCGAGAACTTTTTAGAGTTTTAAAATATAATAGGGAAGTCTTGTAGTTAAATGTTGAATTTTGATCAATGAAATAAAATATCAAATGTCAAATTTACTATAATTTTATATTTTATGACAATTTTTTTACAAAGTTTAAAATATAGTAAATTTGATATTTCAAATAGAGTTTTTTTTCACCCTTAAATATCAAATTTGACATTGCACATCATTTTGCCACTGCATTGAAGATGCTACTGATACATCAATGCATTGAAAATTAATTGTTTTCGATAGAGATACTTTTTTTTTCTTTTTTCTTTTTTCTTTTTTCTTTTTTTTTCCTTAACTTCACTACTTTGAGGATGAATGAATTGAGCAATCCACTAAAATCATTATTGTGGCTTTGTGCTTGTGAAGGGCGCAGAATCTGATATATCTTACTATAGAAAGTTCCTTTTGCGTCAAAGGAATTTGTTTTAATTTTTATAGGTTTCATTTACTTGATAGCACTACCCTAAAAGAAGAATTTAGGTAAATAATGGGCATAGCATATGATTGTATCTGGGATATTTATGCAATGCATTTGTATTATTATATTCAATAAATTTCATGAACTACGTGATTTAATGTTAATAAAAGAGCTAAATCAAGCTACATACTCAAATTTGGGTTTAAAAAAGTTATAAAAGACAGTAAAGTTACGTCACAAAAAACTCATTGCTACTTTTACAACTATAATTTTACGTCGTCGTTTCTCCTTCTAGTGTCGTTGAAATTATCAAACGGAAAAACTCATGAACTCATTACATAATTACAACATTAATTGCTCAGTTATTGCAATAGGTTAACAGGTAGGTTATGGTTCAACATCAATTACACACAATTACAAAAGCTAATGATATACATGTAGGACTATCACGTAACTACTAAGTAACTTAAGTCAACTAACTATATACCACATAAGGGTCGCTTTTCCACCCAAGTGGACTGAAACAAATTCCTATATATATATATATATATATAATATGTGTTTTGTACATATATACACTATATGTTCCTTTTTTATATAGTACATCGATAGAGGGAAGTGTTCGTGAGACTCCATGTTTAAAGGAATAATGTATAACAATTGTCAGACGCTTTAGAGGGGAAAAACCAATTGTAGCTGGTGGCAAGATTACTTGTGCAATGTTCTTTCAGTGATTACATGTAAGGCGTAAGGGCTTGACAAGTCTCTCAACATTACTTTTGTAATTAAAACTAAATCTTTATAATAGTAACACATGGTCAAGGTCATGTAATTTTTTACTTAATGACACCTATTTGGTTGCTTTTTGTGTTTTGTTTTATACTACTATAAAAATCCATTTTAAATTATTGTAATTTTTTTTTGTTTTAATTCTAATGGAGAGAATCCTTCCTCCTATAAATTCGAAGCCAGAAGAAGGGCAAATCCTCATCACATATATGAGAATCTGCCTTAAACATTAAGGTTTTGTAAGATTTGTTAGAAAATCGTTAAAAAATGCTAATAGTTTCATTTTGGGAAAAAAAATTCAATGATTGTTTTCAACACTCAATTCTTAGTTCAAATAACAATTTATGTATCTAACTAAACAACAATTCAAATTATAATTCAAATGAACTCATTTAATTTTTTTGTTCAAATCAAATTGTTTGAACTACAAGAATTTAGACATGCGGAGCAAACGATCATCCTTAATTTAGTTTTGAAAAACTCCCTTCAATTTCATAAAATCCAAATCATTTTGTACAATGCAAATTATTTCTCTTAGGATAGGTGCCTTAAGGGTGTGTTTAGTAGGATCGATTGGAGGATGGAAGGTTTAGGGTGTGGAAAGTGACAAGCGAGATTGTTTGTTAAAGGGAAAGGAAGAATGGATTGTAGTAGGGATTGCCAATCCCCTTAGGGCCACCAAAATCAATCCACCCAATATTGGAGGGATTGGAGAAGTAATTAAAACATGAAGTAAAATCTCAATTTTACCCTTCTTCTTCACCTTATATATAAAGGTTAAAAGTGAATTTGAGCTATTTTTTTAGATACACGAACAACGAAGTACTTATCAAACATTCTGATGAGCCAAGCGAATGGGAAAGTATATTAGTCATCTCATCAATTTAATAGATATTGTTGTTTTTTAAAACAAAATTGAAAAAAAAAGAATTCAATCATATTACAAGAATGTAATTAGGCACACTCCGCACAAACGTATAATTTTATTTTGTAATATAAAAAGTAAGCTGATATAGCGTTCGAAAATAATTAGAATATAATGTATAATATATTAATATTTAATAAAAGGATTATAAAGTAATTTATGTGTAAAAGTTAATCCTTTCTTTCCCTTTTTTCTAATACTAAACAAGGGATAAGGATATTTATTATCCTTCCTTCCTATTATACCAAATAACTTTAAAGAAAGCTCCAATCTTATCCTTTCCTTCATACTCTCCATGAAGTAAAATCTCAATTTTACCTTTTTTCACCTTATATATAAAGGTTAAAAGTGAATTTGAGCTATTTTTTTTAAATAGACGAACAACAAAGTACTTATCAAACATTTTGATGAGCCAAGCTAATGGGAAAGTATATTAGTCATCTCATTAATTTAATAAATATTGTTGTTTTTTAAAACAAAATTGAAAAAAAAAAAAGAATTCAATCATATACAAGAATGTAATTAGGCACACTCCGCACAAACATATAATCTTATTTTGTAATATAAAAAGAAAGCTAATATAGCGTTTGAAGCTAATTAGAATATAATGTATAATATATTAATATTTAATAAAAGGATTATAAAGTAATTTATGTGTTAATACCAAACAAGGGATAAGGATAGTTATTATCCTTCCTTCATATGATAACAAATAACTTTAAGGAATGCTCCAATCTTATCCTTTCCTTCACACTCTCCTTCCATCCTATCCTATCCATTCTTACCTCTTTTCATCCCTCAAACCAAACATGCTCTAAAACATGTGATGTTTTTGTCAATGACATATATATATATATATAAATGAATGAAGTGAATTTTTCATTATCTTTATGTGTATGGATATTGAATACTTTATGAATATTATTTAAAATTTTATAATTATCCATGTGAACTTAAATATTGTATATCAGTGTTATATACAAAAGGATAATATTTAATGATAATAATTAAAATAGTTAGTAATATATAATCGATTATCTAATTAAAATTTGAAATCTTTAATTAAGTGTTATTAGTGCAGGTCATTTCTATTGAGAATTGAGTGGTCTTATCCTAAGTGTTGATGTAATGAGTCATTAAACGAATGCTCTATACATAGTTAGATTATGTATGACCAAGATGATGTTATATGAACGACTAAATTATTTCTAATAGAACGTAATAAGTTCTAATCATATCGACTCTTAGTTTAATATAAGATGATCTTAATATTGAATTATTAACAGACTCTTATTTATAGAATTATGTCTTTTGATTTACTCAGTATCTAGAATCTAATCTTATCCATTGTATTTTAGAAGCATAATGAGGTAGGTAGTTTGGAATGTTAATATCATAAGATGAAATTTGTTTCTTCTTTAACAAGAAATAGATATATAATTCTTTTGAGTATTAGTTCAGGTCTTCAATAATATGAGCATTCAAATCGTGATTGAGTTCATGAATTATTATTTATTAAAAAATCAACAGCACTCAATGATAAAGAAGTAATTAGAGAGGTTAACAGATTTCACTAATATCTAATTATGAGTTATTTATGGAGGATCAATTTTATGTAATATATCAAATGGACAACTCTAAAATATGAGTAATTATATATAATTTCAAGAGTGCAATTCTAAGTTTTAAGTGGAGTAAAATTGGAATTAATAGAAGAGTAATATATTAATTAAAGAGTTTAATTAATATATTGGTTTTATTGAAGCTTGAAATCATGAGTCCTTTAGTCCTCCTGCCATCTTTGTAAACATTGTTTAAACAAGTAGAATTATTGGTATAATTAATTTATAATGATAGAATTTAGTATATTCTAAGGGAACACCAAATTAATAACTTACTATTAACTATCATCATTTATTAGAGCAGTAATGAGTATGAGTCATTCCTGTAAAGGATTGAGTTCAATTAATATGTTATTAATTTTCAAAATAAATTAAAAGGAGCCTTTTGGAATAATTAATTAAATTAATAAAAACAACAAAAACAAAAATACATAAATTAAAACAAAACTGATAATGCAAAGTTGCAAAAAATAATGATGAAATAGGTTAAAGGTTCATTCACCACTAGACAACAATTATGCAATTGAACACAAAATTATTCCCAATGGTGCTATCAAAACTAGTAACCGTAGATAACAATAAGTGATGCTGTCCCAATCTCTCCTTACTGTGTGGTTAAGAAAAATAAGCTCTTCACTTAGATGACGTTTAGTTTGATGAAATGTAATAAGAATAAGAATAAGAATAAGAACATGAATATAATGAAATGTGAATAGGAATAGATTGAATGATGTATTCTAATTCAATTGTTTGGTTGAGCGTTAGAATTAATATAAGAATCATGATTATTATTTTTGGTTTTTAATTGAAATGGAATGGAATATATATGCTTTAAAATGATTTTTTTTTGGAAAGGGAAAGTGATTTTTTTGCTTTAAACATTTTAAAGAGATTATTTTATTTTATTTATAACTAGTAACCCTAAACAATTAACTTCATTAACAAAGATAATCATAATTTATATGTGAAAAATTGTGTGAAATATTGTTTAAGCACTAATAATTACACTCAGTTGCAGTAGAGTTAATAAAATTAAATATATTTTTATATTAGGATAATAAAATAGGCATTTAATAAAATAAATAATAGGATATTAAGCGGGGTAGTTTAGGAAGAGAGAATTTAAATTGCTTTAATCTTAAAATGGAATCATCATTCCACTGGTTTAATTTATGAATAACTACTCAGCCAAAATGGTTGAATAGCAATTCCAAAGGAACGGCTATTACTAAATCTATTTGTCCAACCAAACATAGGAATGACTAGATTTTAAGAATTTTCATTCGATTCCAATAGTCACTCCATCAAACCAAACGCATCCTTAATCCCTTTCCCTCAAACAATCTAGAATAAGCTCTCTAAGTTTAATTCAAATGAAGCATTAAAATAAGAAGAATAGGATTCATTTGGATAACAAACACATAAGCTCAGATTGTTCAACCTAGGTTACATTCTTCACTATAATTAACAAATGCCTCTAGCAATCATCAATTGCAATTTGCTACTAATAATTAGAAATTCAAGACAATTACAGATAAAAAATTCCTAATTTAGCAATAAATAATTATCCTATCTGACCTAGTTGGCCACCCCAATAAAATAAAATAAAAATCATAAATATTAAAAATAGAGAAACATAAACAATTCCAACTAAGAAAATTGAAAATAATTTTTAAATATTAATCACATAATTGACTCTAGGGCTTTGAAATCACCCTTAACCTAAGAGAAATTTAGCCTAACATTATTGTAAAATTAACCAACAAAAAATAAATTAAGAAATTCAGAGTTCAAAGGAAAGCAAGAAAAAGAAAAACTCGTTGTCGATAGAGAAGAAATCTTTATGTGAATGAAAATTCCTTGAACTTCAAGAAAATTCTCCTTGTTTTCTCTCTCTTTTTCTCTCCAAAGATATCTAGAAAATAATGGAAAAACTAGTGTAAAAACTCCTCTAATTTTGTGTTTGAAGTTAGGTATTTATAGGCTTTTGTATAAGAGATGAATAATGGAAAAGTCTCGTGTCAAATTAGGTCAAATTTGGCCAAAAGATCACACATACATAGAGGCGCATTGGGCTTCTCGCCACTATGTGTGAGGCATGAATCCTCGTATGAAGTAGGCTTGGCACGCACAGGGGCGATGCATTGTTGCATGCGGGCCCTTGAAATGCTGAATGTCAGCCTCGTAGATTCTTCTTCCACTCATGGGGCGAGCATTTGGTGCAACTGTGAGGGCTACTCTTCGTAGTGGCATGGGCTCTTCGTGCTATGGCAAGGTCATGTGGCCTTTTTGTGCAGGGGCACACCCTACGTTAGCTGAAAGTTATATTTTGGCCATAAATGTTCCCAAAACTTCCACTTTGGCCCCTGGTTGACTTCCACATTTATTTAATAAACCTCTTAGCCTCCAAATCTTCAATTTTCATCCCATTTTCTTCTCATTGTTGTAAAAGACCTACAAGACATAAAATTACATAATAAAACACATAATACTAAAAAATAAGCAAAGATTTATTAGAAAATTAATTTAAAAATTATATCAAATTAAGCATTTATTAGAATTCTAAATTAAATATCTTTCAAAACAATTAATTATGAATTAATTTATGTATTAATATTATTCAACACTAAAGAAATAATAATTAATTTTTGAAGACACATAGTGGGACCCACCCATTGTATATGGCATGTAATAGCACAGGGAATGGTTCCCTGTGTAGTTCAAGTCTTGTTCACCAAATTTTATGTTTCTAGAAGTTTCTAATTTTTGTACATGCGATTTATTCAAAATTGGAAAATTTAAATTATGAAAACAAATCAAATTGAGTAACAAGTAGTATTTTTCTCTCCCTTGGTTGGTGATTTTTGTGTAGCGCCTACTACAAATAAAGAAATGGGAAAGTTATCTCTTTTTTTAATTAAATATTTAATATTCAAAATTAAAATAAAGGAGGTTTTAGAATTAATTGGGTCTTATATTCTCAACAAATAGAGGCCTCCTCAATTTATTTTACACATAATTGAGAGTCATGAATAGACTACAAAAACTTTGCCAAAGAACCCCAAGGTAGGTGTGTAGAGAGAGAAAGAGAAAGAATAAATGTCTTTATTCTTAGTCTCGCTTTGCCTATGTGTTGAGATTAGTGGACAAAAGTAAGTGAGTGATCTCCTAGAAACCCTTATTCTCGTCTACGTCCACACATTTGTTTGTTTGCTGCCAAAGACTAGACAAAAAAGACAATGGTTCATATTGAGAATGTTTTTCCCATTAGAAAATTCTAACCATCTTGCTTCATCCGAATAAGCATAAATTATAAATTTTTATTAGGTGTTAAATTAATATAATTTATAGTGTTGTTTTACAAAATTTTTTATTATATACGTTCCACTCCTTTATAACATTTCTGCATATTTCTCTCTAAAAAATGCTCTAGAAAACTAACAATTTCCCTATTTCAAAATTTTCACCTTATCTATACATTCTCTCCCAAATTCATGTTTTCAATGCATATCGAAATATAGGTTCATATTTTATTCCTTATTGAGATATTCACTTTTAACTACATGTACAAACATTGGTTTGGATTGTAATTTTATGCACACTTTTTTTTTCCCCCAAATTTCACAATTCAAATCAAAACAGTTCAAATCCTATAATTTGAATTTTTTTAACAAATCTTACAAAACCTAATATCCAAAACATATTTTTGATGGGATATATGCATGGGGATTTCTTCCTTTCTTTGCTCTAAATATAAAGAAAGAAAAATCATATCAATCAAAGTTGATACGAAGCGTTGAAAAATTACAACAATTTATATAATTATAGATGATAAATATCAATAACATTAAATTCTTCCACGATTATTGATCTATTTTCTAATTGTAGCATGAGTAAGATAATACAGAAAACATACTTCTATTGTGTTTGAATTTTCCATTGTGATAGCATGAACTATCTAAATAAGAATTGTTAAGTAAAACAATTAAATAATGGGGTGATGAATTCACTCTTGTCTCTCCTCTCAATGGGCACTAAACTACATATTAGATATCATTACTGCTAAAAGATGATGTATTTATAGGACACTAAAAATATGGCCTAAGCCTATTGGGTCAAGCCCACAAAGTAGTAGAGGGTTATTGAGTCTAATGGTTCTACTAGGCTAACTGAAACATTTTGAATAAGGTGAACACATGAGCATCATACAATAAAGTATATATAAATCTATCCCATTATGGCCCTAACAATACTATAAATGACCAATATGATCTAAAATATCAATTGTTATTAACATGCTTTGTACAATATGTTTGAAATTAATTTGTGAGTTTAAGTAATTATACTAGTCCATATAAAATAATTCCAACATTCTTCCACTTTAACACAATGATTAAAACATTAAACACTCATATAACAATATGACAAATAGCAAGAATAGCCATAAACATTAGCCAAACTAGTAGGACATAATATTGTATCGACATGATACAAAACATGTTCAACTAGGCGTTGGTGATTCATTAAGCATGATAACAAGACAAACACATAGAGACTAGAACCAAATATCTCATATCCACTTGTCACTAATCAACACATGGATATGAATGAAGTTCAGGATCATAGTGACAATAATCCAAAACAAGAATATATTGTATAAACAAATTAACAATAATCATCATCAACTTGATAACCAAATACAAGAAAATAGAATCTTCCACTAACTTAATACAACAATATGGTCAAACATTCCCATATGGCTTATATGCTCTTAAACTATATATAGAGCTACATCTTTAATTAGGAGATCTATAACATATTGCTCATTGGCATGTACTTAACATATAAGAAATCGTTTGAAAGTTTCTCTTTATCAAAAAGGAACATGATATTAATACACTGAAAATGCAAAAGAATTCATAATGTTCCAAAACAAAGATACAATAACAAAGTAAGCACAAATATCTCCAGTGACCTTTCAATTAGCTTGAGCAAGTCTTGACACTGAGATAAAATTTCAAACTCGTACAAGCAACCTCAAAGCATGCCATATATTTTGCTTAAAGTTAAGGGTGCTGTGAGTGCCAATTAGACATATTCCAAGAAACAACCCCCCTTACCATAAAAGTATGTCCAAATATATATATATATATATATAATAGCATCATCAGCCAAACAAACAATATCGGCATCACAAAATCTAACTACATTCAAAATGTTGGTTTGCTGACAACACGAGATCTTTACCAACAAGGCTGTGACGCCCCGAAATGTATTTAAAGTTAATGTAATGTAAATGATAAATTAGTGTGCCATAATTAAAGTTTTAACTTTAATTAGATTATTTGGTTGGATTTTGGATTTTTGGTTGCTTTGTTAAATTAATGCATTCAAATGATTTCTCATTTGTTTTAAAATGATGTTTTGAGTTTTAAAACACAACAATTCGTAAAATGTTAAAAATACTCCGTTTTACTAAACCGTGGGCGGCACATGGTTTTCGCACAGTAAAATCGCCCACCGATTTTCTCTATTTATTTCCCTCTTCTCTCTCTCTCTCTCCTCACTCTCCCGCAACACCTCTCTCTCTCTTCCCTCTCTCTCTCGGCAGCTCCCTCTCTCTCAATCTCTTTCAAAAATTTTTAAAACAAATCCAAATCCAAGCTTCGGGATAGCAAGGAGGAAGCTCGGGGACGTGATTCGGAAACCGAGAACGCGGATTGAAGCTTCGATTCGAGGTTAGATTTGAAATTTCTAAACTTTTTACAAAATTTTCAATTTTGTGCATCTTTGAAATCTAGGTTTGTTTAAGCTTAGAAAACCTTGTGTTTGAGTTAAATGAACTTAGAACAACTAAAATCTAAGCTTAGATTGAAGAAAAACAAATTGAATTCAAGATTTTTCATTTTTCCCCTCATTTTCTTATTTTTGGATTTTTGAGGATTTTGAGTCAAAATCTTGTTTAAATGAGACCAAACATGTTTTAGTATGTTTTTCTATCAAGTATAATTGTTTTTCATGCCTGGGATTTGAGAAAAACAGGTTGGAAACAAGATTTGGATTTTGGGGATCGAGAAACCCGTGGCTAGGATTTCTGGATTTTCCCTGTTCGGCAGGCCGGAGTGATGATCGGCAGGCCGGTGTTCTTCCGACCGGCAGGCCGAATCTGGGAAATGTTCGGCCGACCGAACTTTGCTTCCGGCAGGCCGAACTGTGCAGTTTGGCAGGCCGAAGCAGGGCGTCCGGCAGGCCGACTGAGGCATGGAAAATTTTATGATTTTTACCCGTTTTCACTGTTTTGAACCCAGATTTAAATCCCAACCTTATAGAATGATTTTAAAGGTACAAATGGCACACTAGGACATCATGAAATGATTTAGTAACATAGAATGTCTCGAACTAGATATTGATCGACTTAGCTTGTATCTAGGATCGTTCGTGGTTCCGTGGAGCTAACGTATAGCGGACCGGGATTGCGGTGTGAGGCACCGACACGAGTATTGAGGTAGGACTTTTATCCTATTTCTTTGGTAGCCTGGTTTTGAAATGATTTACCTTTGAAAATGATTTCTATCAGAATGTTTTCAACGGTTGTTTGAAAATGGTTTTATCGGTTATATTTTAATATACCGTGATCTGAAATAAATTTCATAATAAATGTAATTGACAACACTCGGTAATTGGGTTTTGAATGATAATGATAATAAACACATGGGCATGATGCCATATCAGAGATCGGGTCGTGTAGCGATCGACCTTGGGGGCAGGTCCCGAAACCCAGCTGGGCCACTACGGTGGTGATATCATGGTTTGCCTAGGTAAAAGTAAATTGGTGTTTTGATTTGACGAGTGGACTGTTCTGTGACAGAACGGTTCTACTCAAATTATTTATTTATTTATTTATTTAAGTTTCCTTTGAATAACTTCTAATGATGCTATGTTTCCTTGCATTAAATTATTTTATAAAACATAGTCCTACTGAGCCTTTCGCTCACGTTTTATTGTTTTAAATTTCCCCCCTTTCTAGGTGGTTTCCCATTTAGGTTTGGAGAAGATTCTTCGGACCGAACTCAGGAGCAATAAGAGAGTTTATTTATATTCTGTATTATTAATCAAGGCATGTAAGATTTAACTTCATTTGTACTTGGACTGTAATTGTATTTATGATATTGTCAGAACCATGTGTGTGCACAAGTTGTGGGTTGTGGAACCCATATTCGCGGTTTTTATTTAATTTTTATTACCTGCTTAATATTTATAAATTCTTTTATAAAATATGGTGGAAAATCTTCTTAATTTTTATTTAATTTGATTCTCAAACTCTCGATTTTTATTTAAATTCTTGTTTAATTAATCTAAACATTCCGCCACGTCACCTCCCGTACTCCGGGGCGTGACAGAATGGTATCAGAGCTCAAGGTTATGAACATTGGGAATTGTGCACACATAGGTTTGACAATGAAATACCTCTGACAGTCCAAATTTTGTTTTCAGAAGTGAGAGAATAGCACCTAGACGTCGTTCGACTACTGACGCCGAGTTCGGAAATGATGAGAGCATGATGAGGTCTATGTTTGCGGCTTTCCGGTAGATGGCAACCAGGGCTAGACCGGAAGACTCCAGTGTTGGTAGTCGGCATGCGTTCTTTAAAGAATTCCGGCGGGCGTCTATTCTGACTTTTGATGGCAATGGGGATCCGCAGTTAGCAGAGTATTGGTTGGATTCGATCTTGAAGCATCTAGATACTCTTGGTGTGCCTGAGGAGTATCGTGTGGAATTCGCAGCGTATAAGCTCGAGGGTGGCGCCAACACCTGGTGGAAACAAACTAAGCGTCTGGAGCGCGGTGGCGATATTGGTTGGGACAAGTTTGAGGAGCTGTTATATGATCGGTATTTTTCGCAGGGGTATAGAGGCCAGAAGGCAGCTGAGTTTTATAGATTGCAGCAGGGTGATCTGTCAGTCTGGGAGTATGAGGCAAAGTTTAATGAGTTGGCTAGATTTGCTCCATCAGCTGTGGCATCGGAGCGTGAAAAGTGTATTAAGTTTTAGGAGGGACTCAAGGCTCCTATTCGGCGGCAGTTGGTTGCTCTACGGCTTAGGAGTTTCGGAGAGCTTGTGTCGTCGGCGATCTCCGTGGAGAATGATTACGTGCAGTATTGTGAGGACCGAGCCAAGGCTTCAGGAGGACCGCAGAGGAGTGGCAGGAAGAGCATTAGTAGTCGTCCAGCTCTGGGGAAAGGCAAGCAAGGCGGTGCGACCAGTGGCAGTAGCAGTTCATCTGGCAGCGGGCGCAGCAATCCCTACAGCTTTCATTGTCATTTCTGTCAGCAGCCCGGACACATCAAGAGGAATTGCCCGATCAGGAGTGCTCGTCTTGGATCGCAGACCGGGGAGGATGCCGGTCGTTCATCTCAGCCTCAGCCTCAGACCCTACCTCCGCCTCTTCAGTACCCGCAGTTGCAGTATCCGTAGTTCTCTCCTCAGCAATTCTCATATCCGGCACGGGGGCAGCAGCCGCAGCATTTTCAGCGCAGTGTTCCTCAGTATCGAGCGCCGAGTGCAGGTAGTGTGCAGTCATCTCCATCTCAGCAGCATCGGCCGAGTAATCCAGGACCCAGTAATGTCGGTAGAGGAAAAGGAAAGGCGCCAGTGCAGGTTCATGCAATGGCATCTGGAGGGTCAGATTCTCAGACTGGTAACGCGGTTGTCGACGGTATGATTTTGGTTTCTAGATCTTTAGCTCGCGTTTTATTTGATACCGGTGCCTCTCATTCTCTCATTTCGAGTTCTTTTGTACATGCCTTGGGATTAGAGGTAGAAGAGTTTAATGAACCCCTAGTCATAACTTCTCCCTTGGGGCGGGTGTGTGTAAATTGTGTGTGTAAATCCTGTAAAATAAAGATTGGGGATGAGATTTTGAAAAGTGATTTGATTATACTCCCCATGAGTTCCTATGATGTGATTTTAGGGATGGACTGGTTGTCAAGATATAGTGCAGTTGTGGACTACCAACTTAGAAAGGTGACCCTAGTGTCTGATAGGGGGACGGTAATCACTTACCAGGGTGGTAGTGATTGGTTAATGAGTGAGCGTCTCATGAAGCCGTGTTTAGGAGGGCGAAGGAATCTAGATTGTTTTGCTTTTCTTGCCAATTTGGATTGCGAGCCCTATGTTTCGAGTAGTAGTGTAGTGATTTCGGTGGTTGATGAGTTCGAGGATGTCTTCCCCGACGAGTTATCAGGGTTACCACCGCATCGGGAGATTGAGTTCGGTATCGAGCTGTTTCCAGGGACATCACCAATTTCTATGGCACCTTATCGGATGGCGCCAGCAGAAATGAAGGAATTGAGGAAGCAACTTCAGGAGCTTGCTGATAAAGGATATATTCGGAATAGCACATCTCCGTGGGGAGCACCAGTTTTGTTCGCTAAGAAGCACGATGGGACTCTCAGGTTATGTGTGGATTATTGGCAGCTGAATCGTGTTACGGTGAAGAACAAGTATCCCTTGCCTAGGATTGATGAGCTATTTGATCAGTTGGGAGGTTCGCGATACTTCTCGAAGATTGATTTGGGTTCGGGTTATCATCAGCTCAGGATCAAGGAAGAGGATATTCCCAAGACAGCTTTTAGGACTCGGTATGGGCACTTCGAGTTTCTGGTCATGTCTTTTGGGTTAACAAATGCTCCGGCAGCTTTTATGGATCTGATGAACAAGGTATTTAGGCCGTATCTGGATCAATTTGTGATCGTGTTCATCAATGATATTCTTGTGTACTCTAAGACTTGGGAGGAGCATGAGCAGCATCTTTGGATCGTGCTTCAGACTCTGCGGGAGCACCAGTTGTATGCTAAGAGGGAAAAGTGTGAGTTCTGGTTGACTGAGGTCAAATTTCTAGGTCATGTCATCTCGGAGCATGGTATTTCAGTGGATCCATCCAAGATTGAAGCTATACTGGAGTGGGAACGACCGAGGAATGTAGCGGAGATTCGCAGCTTCTTAGGTCTTGCTGGGTATTACAGGAAATTTGTAAAGGACTTTTCGAACATTGCAGCTCCGTTGATGAGATTGATCAAGAAAAATGTCAGGTTTGAGTGGGATGAAGATTGTGAGCTTGCTTTTCATGAATTGAAGAACCGGTTGACTTCAGCTCCAGTGTTGGTTATTCCTAGCAGTGACGAGCCGTATGAGGTTTATGTGGATGCTTCAGGGCGCGGACTTGGATGCGTGTTGATGCAGCATGGACGTGTAGTTGCATACAGATCGAGACAGCTACGACCTTACGAGCGAAATTATCCTACTCACGATTTAGAGCTTGCAGCGGTGATCTACGCGCTGAAGGTTTGGAGGTGTTATTTGTATGGAGCGTCGTTTCAGGTCTTCTCCGATCATAAGAGTTTGAGGTATTTGTTCACTCAGAGGGATCTCAACTTGAGGCAGCGCAGATGGGTAGAGTACATGGAGGATTATGATTTCGCGTTGCAGTATCATCCCGGGAAGGCTAATGTGGTCGCGGACGCGCTTAGCAGGAAGTCTTCAGGGGTTCTCGCTTGTTTGATTTTTGAGGACTGGAGTAGGGATGCGACAGTGAGTGAGTTTCGGCTACTGTATCATGAAGATGGTGATCGAGTTTCGTTATATCATGTGGAAGCGACTCCAGCTCTTGTTCAGACGGTGAAGCAAAGCCAGTGGCATGATCAACATTTGCAGGGGATTTGGTCGCGGATTCAAAACGGGGAGCAGTTTGAGGAATGGAGCGTGCATGCAGATGGATCGTTGTACTTTCGGGAGCGTCTTGCAGTTCTAGTTATCACCGAGGTGACGAAAGCCGTTCTAGACGAAGCTCATAGGTCTCAGTTTGCTATTCATCCAGGGAGCACCAAGATGTATCGTGATTTGAAGAGGCAGTATTGGTGGAGAGGCATGAAGAAAGATGTTTGTGAGTACGTGGCCAAGTGTTCGACGTGTCTCCAGGTGAAAGTTGAGCATCAGAAGCCTGCAGGTCAGCTTCAGCCGCTTCCTATTCCAGGGTGGAAATGGGAGCATGTGACGATGGATTTCCTTACAGGTTTACCGAGGACGGAGCAGCGGCATGATGCAGTTTGGGTTGTAGTCGACAGGTTGACGAAATTGGCGCATTTCATTCCGTTTAGGTCGACGTGTTCGAGGAAGATTCTTGGGGAGTTGTATATGCAGAACATTGTGAGGTTGCATGGAGTTCCTTTGTCCATCACCTCTGATCGAGACACCAGGTTTAATGCTAAGTACTGGAGGAGTTTTCAGGAGGCTTTGGGTACGGATTTGAACTTCAGTACGGCGTTTCATCCTCAGACTGATGGGCAGTCTGAGCGGGTTATCCAGGTTCTCGAGGATATGTTGCGTGCTTGTGCGTTGGACTTCGGCGGGAATTGGAAGCAATGTTTGCATTTGGCGGAGTTCGCGTACAACAACAGTTATCAGGCGAGTATCGGTATGGCACCATTTGAGGCATTGTATGGGCGACCGTGTCGGTCACCTGTGTGTTGGGCCGAGCCGAAAGATAGAGTTATTCTTGGGCCGGATGAGATTCGTGATAGCAACGAGAAAGTCGCGGTGATTCGAGATCGGTCGAGAGCAGCTCAGAGTCGGCAGAAGAGCTACGCGGATAGGAGACATAGACACTTAGAGTTCGCGGTTGGAGATTTCGTTCTCTTGAGGGTATCGCCTCGTAAGGGGACTATGCGGTTCGGAGTGAGTGGAAAGCTCGCACCGAGGTATATTGGGCCGTTCGAGATCACTCAGCGTGTTGGTGTGGTCGCTTATCGGCTTAATCTTCCACCCGAACTTTCCCATGTGCATGATGTGTTTCATGTGTCGATGCTTAGGAAATGTCCACTTGGGCAGGATAAGATAGTTTCGTTTCGCGATGTACAGGTTCAGGAGGATACGACGTACGAAGAAGTGCCGATTCAGATTATCGACCGGAAAGTGATTAGTTTGCGTCGTCGTGAGATACCGTTGGTGAAAGTCGTGTGGCAGCATCATGGGGTCGATGAAGCCACTTGGGAATTAGAGTCGAGTATGCGAGAATTGTATCTGCATTTGTTTTGTTTTTGAGATGAGTCGTAAATTTCGAGGGCGAAATTTCTTTTAGGGGTGGAGAGTTGTGACGCCCCAAAATGTATTTAAAGTTAATGTAATGTAAATGATGAATTAGTGTGCCATAATTAAAGTTTTAACTTTAATTAGATTATTTGGTTGGATTTTGGATTTTTGGTTGTTTTGTTAAATTAATGCATTCAAATGATTTCTCATTTGTTTTAAAATGATGTTTTGAGTTTTAAAACACAACAATTCGTAAAATGTTAAAAATACTCCGTTTTACAAAACCATGGGCGGCACATGGTTTTCGCACAGTAAAACCGCCCACCGATTTTCTCTATTTATTTCCCTCTTCTCTCTCTCTCTCTCCTCACTCTCCCGCAACACCTCTCTCTCTCGGCAGCTCCCTCTCTCTCAATCTCTTTCAAAAAATTTTAAAACAAATCCGAATCCAAGCTTCGGGATAGCAAGGAGGAAGCTCGGGGACGTGATTCGGCAACCGAGAGCGCGGATTGAAGCTTCGATTCAAGGTTAGATTCGAAATTTCTAAACTTTTTACAAAATTTTCAATTTTGTGCATCTTTGAAATCTAGGTTTGTTTAAGCTTAGAAAACCTTGTGTTTGAGTTAAATGAACTTAGAACAACTAGAATCTAAGCTTAGATTGAAGAAAAATAGATTGAATTCAAGATTTTTCATTTTTCCCCTCATTTTCTTATTTTTGGATTTTTGAGGATTTTGAGTCAAAATCTTGTTTAAATGAGACCAAACATGTTTTAGTATGTTTTTCTATCAAGTATAATTGTTTTTCATGCCTGGGATTTGAGAAAAACAGGTTGGAAACAAGATTTGGATTTTGGGGATCGAGAAACCCGTGGCTAGGATTTCTGGATTTTCCCTGTTCGGCAGGCCAGAGTGATGATCGGCAGGCCGGTGTTCTTCCGACCGGTAGGCCGAATCTGGGAAATGTTCGGCCGACCGAACTTTGCTTACGGCAGGCCGAACTGTGCAGTTTGGCAGGCCAAAGCAGGGCGTCCGGCAGGCCGACTGAGGCATGGAAAATTTTGTGATTTTTACCCGTTTTCACTATTTTGAACCCAGATTTAAATCCCAACCTTATAGAATGATTTTAAAGGTACAAATGGCACACTAGGACATCATGAAATGATTTAGTAACATAGAATGTCTCGAACTAGATATTGATCGACTTAGCTTGTATCTAGGATCGTTCGTGGTTCCGTGGAGCTAACGTATAGCGGACCGAGATTGCGGTGTGGGGCACCGGCACGAGTATTGAGGTAGGACTTTTATCCTATTTCTTTGGTAGCCTTGTTTTGAAATGATTTACCTTTGAAAATGATTTCTATTTGAATGTTTTCAACGGTTGTTTGAAAATGGTTTTATCGGTTATATTTTAATATACCATGATCTGAAATGAATTTCATAATGAATGTAATTGACAACACTCAGTAATTGGGTTTTGAATGATAATGATAATAAACACATGGGCATGATGCCATATCAGAGATCGGGTCGTGTAGCGATCGACCTTGGGGGCAGGTCCCGAAACCCAGCTGGGCCACTACGGTGGTGATATCATGGTTTGCCTAGGTAAAAGTAAATTGGTGTTTTGATTTGACGAGTGGACTGTTCTGTGACAGAACGGTTCTACTCAAATTATTTATTTATTTATTTATTTAAGTTTCCTTTGAATAACTTCTAATGATGCTATGTTTCCTTGCATTAAATTATTTTATAAAACATAGTCTTACTGAGCCTTTCGCTCACGTTTTATTGTTTTAAATTTCCCTCCTTTCTAGGTGGTTTCCTATTTAGGTTCGGAGAAGATTCTTCGGACCGAACTCAGGAGCAATAGGAGAGTTTATTTATATTCTGTATTATTAATCAAGGCATGTAAGATTTAACTTCATTTGTACTTGGACTGTAATTGTATTTATGATATTGTCAGAACCATGTGTGTGCACAAGTTGTGGGTTGTGGAACCCATATTCGCGGTTTTTATTTAATTTTTATTACCTGCTTAATATTTATAAATTCTTTTATAAAATATGGTGGAAAATCTTCTTAATTTTTATTTAATTTGATTCTCAAACTCTCGATTTTTATTTAAATTCTTGTTTAATTAATCTAAACATTCCGCCACGTCACCTCCCGTACTCCGGGGCGTGACAAAGGCTTTCTATTTTAACCAAAATGGCTTACTCTAGGATTGCTTAAGTACATAATACGCACATCTACAACAAACACTATATTAGGACATATGTAAACTTGAGTAACATATTAGGTTGCCAATCACTGATCGATAAGGGACTTATTCGAAATTTATTTTTCTAATAATTATGCTATGGACACCATTCTTTGAACTTTTTTTTTTAAGTTCTCGACTAATATAGGTTCTTCGAGACAAGCAAGTAAAAAGATTTAATCATAAATCATGTAAAAAATTTAATTACCACTGTATTAGTTTACTTGGGAGAATTATATGGTTGTGTAACATGAAATTAAATATGCCCATAAATATATATATATATATATATATTGGTAAAAAAAGCCGTGAGAACAAGTTGCCAATACATTATGTATCCTTAAAACCAAAAGAAATGATATAATGTAGTTGATGAAAAGCGTTCTTTTTTTTTGAAGGATGAAAACCGTTCTTTACTCTACCCAATAAAAAAAACCGTTTTTGGCAAAATCTTTGTTTAGCCAAATAACCAAATTACTTTGAACTTGTTTTTACTATGCTCTTCTCATTCGCATGCATCGACCTTCATTTTATTATCATTACTATTTTTTTTTATAAGCGGATACAAGCAAGACATAAATATACCTTGTCAAGTGGACCTTTCCAAATGCAACTCATGAGGCTCAAGGCTAAGGAATATGCATCAGGCTCCTTTATTTTTCTATTTTCCTTTTTTAATTAATTAAAAAATAGAAAAGCATGACATCAATTGGCATGAATAGATGTGTGGTTTTGCACACGATATTTCTGATCTCTATTAGAGTCCGATGGCCAATACTTTTATATATATATATATATATATAGATGGCGTTGAAGATCCAATTTAAACAAAAAGGACAGATTTCAAACATGTAATTTATTATTTTGCTTAGTAAAAACAAGAGGAATATAAATGAGACATCAATTTGAACAAAAAAATACCAAAAAAATTTCGGATTTGGCTCTTTTAACAAACAAATGTTTTTTTAAGATATGATTCAAAACAGACACAACCAAAATTTTTCTTATTCAATAAAATTATCACTCACATATAGCAATAGACATTCACAAGGTGGATCAAAGATTTTGGGTGAAATAATTAAGAAATAAATAAATAAATTAATTAAAAATTACCCAAAGCCGCGATTTCACGTAGCCATAATAGAAAATAGACTGGCTTTTATACCAATTGCTGAAAAATTATAACAAATACTAAACAAATAATAATAACTGATGATCTTAATATCAATAACATGAGATTCTTTCAAGATCATCATCGATCTATTTCTATTTATAGCATGAGTAAAACAATAAAGAAAACATAACTCTATCATGTTAGAATTTATTGTTGTGAGAGCATGAACTATCTAAATAAGAATTATAGAATAAAACAATTAAATGGTGTGGGTGATGAATTCACTCTTGTCTCTCTTCTCAATAGGGACTACTATATATAAAATATCATCATTATTAAAAGATGATGTATTTATAGGACACCAAAAATATGCCCTAAGCCTATTCAGTCAAGCCTCCAATAGTAGAGAGTTATTTAGTCCAATGGGCGACTGAAATATTTTGACCAAGGTGAACACCCTGGCCTCAAACAATAATAAAGAATATATAAGTCCATCTCGTTACGGCCCTAGCAATACTATAAATGACCAATATAGTCTAAAATATTAGTTGTTATTAACATGCTGTATACAATATGTTTGATATTTATTTGTGAGTTTACGTAATTATGCTAGTGTATATAAAATAATTCCATGGCGAAAAATTATGAAATTTTTAAATTTGAGTTTTTTAGAGGTATACGAAAATTATAAAGAAAAAAAGAAAAAAAAAACTAACTGAATATGTGTTATTGGGATCTTGGAAAATATCAATGTGTATAGAATATTTTTCAAGGGCTATATAGAGAGAGATTTGTTCCTCTCTTTGTTTCCCTTCATTCGAACCTAAAACTTTAAACTGAGGTGATTTGATATATGTTTCAAACCATTGTTTGATAAGCAAATAAATTTTAATTTGAACCGAGAATAAAATCTGACCATGCACTTGCATACAATGTTGAAAATAATTATTTGAAAAACTTCAGCTTTCTAACCAATATTACAAATCTCATTGAATATGATGGATTTTCATGGGCTTTTATGGATGGGGAGTGATAACTCTAGATTAGAGAGTTATTTGGCCGCTTTTAGTTAGCGAATATTACTATGTTTTTGAGAAAAATTACATGAAACACCAAATTTTTTCATGAAAGTATGTTTTTATTGATGTAGGTTGAAGAAAACAGAAAAGAAAAGAAAAGGGAGCACGAGCACAAGAAATTGGAGAAAAATTGCAAATCGAGCACGAACTTGGAGTTTGTTGACAGAGGAGAAGCGCCGCGGCGCCCAAGGGTGGTTTGAAAAGAGCTTTTGGCAGGGACTCAGCGTCGCGGAGCTGGGAAAAGAGCTCCGCGGTGCTATGACGAAAAAAAAAAGAAAAAAAGGAAGTGCTACAGCGCTTGGAAAGGAGGGCCGCGGCGCCGAGGGTGATTCTGAACCATGATTTCTGGACGTGAAACAAGGGTTTAGTTAACTTAAGAGTAGTATAAATAGATAACAATATAATATTCAATAGAGCCAGTTTTCTTATTTTTCAGAGCGTTGTTTATTTTTCTTAGGAGCCATCAAGCAATCCGGAGTAAGAAATGAGAGATTGGTGACAGAATTTCTTGTTCTCTTAACTCTTAATGTTTGATTCAATTAAATTTTTAGTTTTTATTTCTTTTTCAATTATGTTCTAATTTTCTTAGTTAGGGCTATGATATAGCCTAATCATGACGAAGTGAATTTCATATTTAGCTATGCACCATAATTGATTTTATTCATGTGAGTTATTTGTTATTATGTTTAATGCTTTTGAATGATTAGCTACTTTTTAAATGATCTGATGTGCATGTTCAAAACTGAGAAGGGAGAATTATGCAAATGCTTCATCTAACATATAACCATGAATTAAATATGGATAGAGATATACTATATTATTTGTGTGGCTTTATCTGAAAAGTTCATGAATCCTAATGCATTCTGATTTATTTAAATTCACATAGAGATATAGTGAATTAATAAACTGAGTAGATTTGCTATACCTAGAGATAGGATAGTAAATAATTTAGGAAGTTCCGTCATCACATGTATATTGTTAATTGGGTTGCATAATTTTATGAAATTCATATCTAGTAATTATGGTGAAATCAAATGCCTTAACGTCTTGTCTTATTGAAGTATCTCTTGAAATTAATTGCAATTTTTCTTCTTAATTTAGTACTTAAGTTCAGTAGTTTATTCAATCTCAACTTCATATGATCAGCTAGATAAACTTTAGAGTTAATCTAACTTTAGTACTTAATTAGATTATTATACAACAGTCCCTATGAAACGATACTCTTACTCACTATTATATTACTTGATCGATAACGTGCACATGCGTTAGTGAATTTTACCAAACAGGGAGTTGTTCTTCTTTTTGTTCCAAAAACTTAAGAAGAAGAATTGTCTCAAGCAAAGTTTTAAAAACAAAAAAGTAAAAAGCAACTAAATACATGAAATTGGAATCTTACAAAACGTCAATGTCTATGGTAGGCTTTTGAGGGCTATAAAGATGGGGATTTATTCTTCTTTTCATCCTGAATATATGTGAAGAACAATGGTCTTAATTGAAATTCAAATCACCACAATTCAAACCCCATAATCAAATAAGACCTTGATTACTGTAACATTAAACTGATGAGATTTGAACTACATTCTGAATCAATATTTATATACACATATACATTACTAGATTGTCTGGTAAGTCGATTGGAACCGATTGATTTTAACTAACTATAGTGTGAAGCTCTTAGCTAACACAGTAAAAAGTAAAAAGTTGCTATCATGTAAAGCTCTCATATGGTATAATATTTAACCAAAATTTTCAGTTCTAACCAGTTTACCAAACACCTTATATAATTAAAACTAGAAATAAAATCTAAATCTATGCTTTACATAAAGCGTTTGAAAACAATCATCTGGCGAACTTTGGCATTTTCTAACATATCTTATAAAATCTCAAAATACATGGCAGATTTTGATGGGTTATAAGGATAAGAATTTGTTCATCTCTTAGTTCTAAATGCATAAAAAGTAGAATCGTGTTAATTGGGGTTGAAACAAAAAAAGTAATTTCAAAACTTAGATGGTATAGAGACAGAAGAGAGGGGAAAAAAAAAGCTACAAAGAGGAGTTACTGCCCTCAACAACGAGTTATTGTTAAAAAATTAAACGATTTTATAATTGCAAAAGTTGCATAAGATTGTCATATAGGTCTTGATAGTTGAAAATGAGTCTTTATGAATTCAAGTAGCACCTCGACTGATTGTAGAAAGGTTCTATATATATAAGAGTGTGTGTATAAGTAATTATGTACAACTAATATTGACTAGTAAAATTATATGCAACAAATATACATTGAATCGATATGGTTCCGATTCGGTTTTAAATTCAATCAAACATTTAATCCGATCCAACTAGATGAGTAAAGATACCATCTAAATCTAATCAAACAGTTTTTAGACGTATATTTTTAGATGAACTATATAGGATGGCTCGATTAAAAAATTAGATACTTTATTCATCCAATATCCAATGATATATTATCTCGAATGAGATAAATAAATATATAGAAAAAAAATTCTTAAGTTGTGGAAGATCAAAGATTAACTTATCAAGAGATTTTTGTGCAGTATAATTTAATTCAATTAATAATTGTTTGTTTATGACATACTTTTGGATTTAACAAATAACAAATAAATAATCGAGTAACTTTAGAGAAACAAATAATAGTTTTTAAGCCAAATACATTGCATATTCAAAATTTTTATTTTTTAGAACATGAAAAAAGGAGCAAATATATTTGCTTCACCGTTGAAATAGAATTTCATTATATATAACGTTGAATCATTTTATCATATTGAAAATAGCATCTTTTTTCATCTTTTTTTCTTTTTCCTGTTTGCCCTACCCCAAATCGCATAAATAGCTTGACCTTTTTTTTTTTTTTTGTTCTTTCTATAGTGAATTAGCCAGAAGAAAGACCCCTTCACAATTCTCTAGACTTTAGTGAAAAATTAATAAATGAAGAGTTTTATAACAACAACTTAATATGAAACTTCCATAAAGAAGATGGATCATTTACTTTACTAGTCTCTTTACAGGCCATAAATAACATATTGACATTACTTGAGACTTTGACGGATACAAAAATAGATCACTTGTTTACTATAGTTGATTTCACTTGTACGTATTTTGCATGTGAGTAATAAATGGCAAAATGATAATATTATTTTTAGTAAAGCAAGAATAACATTTCTTTAACTTATGATTCTACTTACATTTTTTATGTTGAATACAGTGACAATCCAAAGTCAACATTGACATGATTTCTGCTAAATTTCTTCTCGATTACATTGAACTTGACTCCATGAATGTTCTACTAATCAAGTTGGTAGTTGAGCTAAGTACCACAAATTAGGATTAAAGAAATATGGATTATAACTTTAAGATTGCAAGAAATTATATTTTTCTTTTTTATAGTGAACCTCAACAACTAAAGTAAACGTAACTCTTTCATCGAGATAGAACTATTATGAGTTTTGGTATCTTCATCCTTTTACTTATTATGTTTGTGATTAATCTAGATGAGTTCATATGAGAATTAATCCTAGTAGATAATTTTTTTTTTCCAATAACAACCATTTCAATGTGATATCAAGGAATGCTTGCAAAGTTTCTCGTAGGGGAATTCCAGTAGCCATGCTTTAGCTAGTTTTATCTTTATCTTCACAAATAATAAGGAACATATATATATGGAAAGTGGATAATGTATTTTTTACAATATGGATTCTAATTCTTTTCGCAAAAAAAAAAAAAAAAAAAAAAAAGAGATTCGAATCAAAAATATTCCAAATCTATACAGTAATTTACGTTTATAACTACATCCAACATACAAAGTAAAAATTAAATCTAATTGAATCCATAAGTAAATATTTTTCCTTTCAAATCAATAATAATAAGTGTGTACCAAAAAAGGGTAGTGCAGGTTGTTCAATACTAAGAGCCCGTTTGGCATAGCTTCTGCTTGTGCTTTTAGTCAGTAGAAGAAGAGAAACAAAAACTGTAGCTTTTCAATAAGTATTTGAAACTATATTTTTGAAAGAGATTTTATGGATTAAAATCATTAAATTTTTCTTTCAAGAGTTTCAAAAATATTTTATTTAAGCTTATAATATAATATTAATACTTTGGTATAAGTTTCAAGGTCCATTTCATCTTTTTTTTTTAAAAAAAAAGTCACATTTTGTAGCTTTGACAAGAAACACTTTTTAGAACAAAAGTACTTTTGATAGATAATCCAAACACTTCCAAAATTTCTTTTGGACCTAAGAAGCCAAAAGCAACTTAGGAATCCCTCCCAAACAGGTCTCAAGTGGATGCATTTTTGTGTTTTTGATTTTCTATTTTACCTAATTTTGTCCCCCTGCTTTTTAGTTTTTCTTTTAAACTTGCTTTTTAGTAAATAGTTTGCTTTGAGTTTATCTTCAACATTGTTTTTTAAAAGATAAATAGAATTATTGTTTCAATTAAACAAGTAAAAGAAATTATAATATATTTATGAAAACAACTAGCACATACACAATATCACTTTTTTTTTCTACCTAATCACAATTTTGAGAATAAATTTCGAAGCCAAGATCTACATAATCGTGCATGTTATTATTTTTTTAATGGTAATAAGTGGTGTTTTTAAATAATACTACAGGACATCAATTGTATTGAATACCACGAATTAATAAAAGGTGTGTTACAACATAAGAAGAAAATACAAAAAAATACCACCTTAGTTTTAGTTTAGTACAACATTTACTTTTGAATTTTTCAAAATACAAAAAGTATCCCTTATGTTTTTTAAGTCATCCAAAAACCATCTTCTCTTTTAACTTTTCTAGTTTAGCTTTTTAAAAAGACTAAATTGTCCTTGAAGTACGAACATAGTCCAAGATATATGTGTGATTATGCTAGCCAATCCCCCTCTTGGATTCAACATCAACATGAATGAAATTTTGCACACCCATTTGATTTTTTTAAAGACTATAAGTTTTTTTTTTTCAATTGAAGAAGAAAGTGAAATCTATTTTTTTTTAAAAAAAAGAAGAATGAAAACTTAGTACTATTTGGATGTGTTAGTTGTATTGGGCATTTGTAACAAGTTGGTTTTACTTTTCCATATGAAATATATTATTATTTCCAAATGGAATTTCAATATCATAAGTATATGTATATAAAAAATTGGCTAATATAGAATTGATCACAAGTGAGTTTTACCTTTTCACTCTCCAAATATTAGGTGTTTGGTTGTAGTTTCACCAAGATCCCCATCTTTAGTTTTTAAGGGGGCATTTGATATGCAGTAATCAGTAGGAATCATATTCCAAAAAAAAATGATAGTAGGCAATATAATTCTCAAGAAACTAATATTATCACATTTGGTTGTACGTCTGAATCTTTTATTAGATTCCTATGAATAATATATTACTGTGTTTGGTTGTAATAGGAATCTCGTATAATTGACAAAAATAAATTTTAATATTAACATTAAATGTATCAATATAGTATGTTAGTGCTAATATTAAATAATGACAACAATATAAATATGAATAATAAAATAATATTATATATAATTTAACATTAATATTACTAAGAATATTAATAATACTATTCATATCGATGTAATTATTGTTCATGTTATTCTTATCATTATTATTAAATAATAATTATTTTATATTAATATAATATTTATATTTATATTATATAAAAATATTAATTTATAATAATCATAAGATTAATATTTAACAATATATTAATATTAAAATGTTGTATATAATATATAATATATTAATATGAATATAAATAATAAAAATATAATTTTTAATAATATATTATTATTTATATTAATATTTACTTTAAAAAAATATTATTATAAAAAATTATACATAATTAATTATATTTTATATTTATTATAACTATAATAGTATTAATATAATTTAAAATTGATATTATCATGAATATTAATATTGTATTGTTCATATTGATATCATACTATTATATTTTTATTATTATTATTGTTAATGTTGTTATTGTCCTTGTTATTAAATTCTTATTATTTTATACTAATATAATATTTATATTTATATTATATAATAAATAGCACTAAATTATTTGTATTTTATTTTATATTATAGTATTTATATATATTATATGCTGGTATTATGTAATAATAATATATTGCTTAAATATTGTATTTGTAATATATTATATATATTTTATTATTATTGTTAATGTTATTATTATCCTTATTATCAAATTATTATTTTAATAATAATATAATTATGCTAAAAAATTATATATATAATATAATTTTATGGTAAATAATATATAATATATAGATATGAATATGAATATAAATAATAATAGAAATATAATTTTTTATAATATATTATTATTTTATGTTAATACTGAGATTAAATAATAATAATAATAAGTTCTAATAATATTATAAATATTTAACAGTTTTTATATTATGTTATATTACTTATTTATCATCATCATCATGGAAGAAAATATGAGATTCTTATGGTCTTGAGATTCTTAAAATATAAATATCATATTTTTGATGAGATTTAAATTACCCCAAAATGAGGTAAAGTAAATCTCATGGGATTGACTTTTTCAAGAATCCAAAAATCATAATTCTTATACAAAACGTAGGAATCTTGTAGATTCCATTCCCACCTTTAAGAATATTGCATACCAAACATCCCCTAAGGTTATATTTGACATTTTAAACGTGAAGATCTATCTTGTCTCTCTCTCGATAGGTAACGCTCATGAAGACAACATAAGTAACGCTTTTGAGTGCTTTTCTTTTCTTTTTTTTTTTTAAAAAAAAAACTGCATACACGCACGCACAAGTAATGCTTCCATAACTTTCTGTCCTCTATCTCGCGCTCTCTCTCTTAAGTCTCTGTGAAGCCATGTGATGAGACTTAGAAAATGCATATTTCTTAATGTTAAATCAATCACTTTACATTAATATTTCTCTTAAAATCCTTAATTATAGCAATTTAGTGATAAACAGTGTTTTAGTGTCTTAGTGTGAAAATGTGTTTTTATTGTATTTTTATGTTTAATAATATTTTTGGTAATTTTTAGAGTCGTTTCAATGTGTTAACCGCGCTTTTAGTCTGTAAATACTCAAACTATAAACATGATAAGTGGTTATTTTATTTTCAGTCTTAATGTATTTGGTAGTGGCTTTAAGTTTGCAATATGTTCTATTATATTTTTAGTAATTTCTAAAAATATTTTCAAGTCATAAAAATCATACCTGTGGTAAACTAAAAAAGATTGAAAAGTTTAAAAGTTTGTAATTAATTTTATGTGTTTTAATATAAAATAAATATTTTTAATATTTTATAAATAATATGTTTGTAAAATAATTAATTTGGTTTTAATTCTTAAAATAATTAATTTGGTTTTAATTTTCTATGTTTATATTTGAAATCGAGAAGAAAAAGAGAACAAAACGCCACAAAAACAGATAAAATTAGACATCAAATGTATCAAAAACCGATTAAAAATTCGATTTTATCTATATAAGTCACGTGTCCCTATCTGGACCGTCGATCGAATGCCAAACGAATATCGACCGTTGGATCTGGGCTGCAGTCAGCAGTGCGCATGCCACGCGTCACGCGCAGCCCGCCTCAGCCCTAACCGTGTCAGATGGGTCCTGCGCATGCCAGGCGGCCGTCCTCACTGCTCTTATTTCTTCAGCCCTTAGATCTGTCCATGTAGACTAATTGGACGGTTGAAGCACTCGGTCCCACTTGTCCCACGTGAGCACAAATTGTTCGCATAAGGTGACCGTCAGATCAATATTTCAACGTCCAAGATTGCGTCTGTTTCAGTAGTCGAGGAGCCACGTCACAGGGGATTTCAAACGAATTCTTAACCACGACGGAATCTCGTGTAGAAAAAGGACGCAATTTGTTTTAAAATTTCAACGAAGCAGTTAAACAAATTGCATGAAAAAAAATTATAAAAAATTCCAAATAGTAACTTTTGACCGTCCACAAAAACCGGGGCAATCCCTCCACCGTGTAAAACACGGCTACCTAAATAGTTTAATTTTTATTTTAGCTTTTAGTCTAATTTTTTAAAATATTTTTTTAATTTATGTTATAAAAATAATATTTAATAATATTAACAGTATTTTATTAATTATTATTATTTTTTAAATTTTCGTTTTAACATAGATGAGAGGAAAAAATTTTGATAAAATTACTTTAAATATTTTTAGTTTTTCTTAGTTTTCTAAGTAGTGATAATATCAAATTATTTTCTTAAAAAACTTGAGATTTTAACATTTTATTAGCTAAAACTCTGCCAAAGTTACGATTTTAATTTATCGACGACATAGACTGGCACGTAAAATGCTTGGAAGGACCTTGATTAGTCGTAGACAGAGAATGGCTCGATAAATGCTTAACTTATTATTTTGTTGTTATTTTAGTTAAGTTATGTTGAAATGCTGTTCATTTATTAAGTTGTATTTTTGTTGCATTATAGACATAAAATGACATAACAAATGCCTGAAAATTCTTAATTTATTGTAACATAGAGTATTTTTAAACCAACTAATAAATAAATAAAAAACTAAATTGTATTTAAGATAGTTGTCGGGACAAAATCTTTAGATCTCTACCTGTTATTATAACTGATTTACTTTCTTATATTACTGTTGTTATTGTCGTTGCTCTACTAAAATATTTTAAATTGTCTATCTTTTCTGTTGTTAAAGTTTTAAATTATCAAAATTTAAAAACAAAAAAATTATAAAAATATATAAATATTATAAATATATTCTATAAATTAAAAAAATTAATCCTCGTAGTTTTTCAGCTTAAATACAGAATAAATTCTTCCTCATAGTTCAGGGGCATTTTGAAAACTGACTTGAAGAAAAAGTCATTTCAGGGTTCGACCTTAAATTCACTCTGAGACGATCTCATACTTTGCTAATTTTAGAGTGCGTTGATAGGCGCATCATCACCATGGCGGCTACAAAGATGCGCTCTCAGGCCATCATTTTCAATCAACCGAAGACCCCCATTCCCTCCAAAGCCCTTCAACGCCCGTTCCAAACTTTCCTGTCATCACCCTCCTCCCCATCACGTATTTCCCCAATCCCTTCATTTTTGTTTTTGTTGATATCTTCTTCTGATGTAATTAATTTCTTCCTTTGATTTTGATTTTTTTTTTTTTTTTTTTGTGCAGAACTTAGTTTTGCGGTCAAGTTGGGAAATGGGTTCGCGGCAAAAGCTTCAATGGCCGTCTCGGAATCGAACTTGAGGTCTCGGATTTCTGACAAGAAGGTGAAAAGTCCTATAATCGTGATTGACAATTACGACTCCTTCACCTACAATCTTTGCCAGGTAATTACTTGTTTCATCTCAAGTGAAAGTTTCATTTTTTATTTTCTGTGTCTACGCTTCTCAAATGTCCTGTTGTCTTTGGTGTAGTGCACGTTTGTTTTTTATACTTGCCGTTTGCATGTACCCTTCCTTTTTCTCTTTATTTGGTAGGCTATCTTGTTTGTCTAGGGTTGCTTCTCCTTGTTTGTTTATGTGTTTTGACCAACTTTTCTTTCCTCATAAAAATTGCTGAGAAATTGGGGTTAAGCACGTAGGCGAAATTATAATGTTTGGTTTGATAGCAGAATTGAATGATAATTCATTAAATTGGAGGAAATTAATCTGTTTGGGAATTATTATTATTATTATTTATTTTTTTGTGAACTTGATCATAACGTTACTATTTTTACACCTTCATAGCTTGCGTGCAATAGAAGGTAATATGTCCACGTCTATTCGAACTAATCAATCTTTCTCTTTTAAGGTTAGATGCATTGTTAGATAGGATTTGCTCTATGCGTCTTTATTCTTTTCCCTCAAACATATGGGGGAAAATACATGGTCATGAAGAATTCAAAATTCTTGAAGATTCAATGCAATTGAATAGCATAGAATCTGCAGAAATAGTTACCTAAAAAAAAAGTCAGAAGTGGGCTAAGTGGGTGGTAGTAAATGAAAGGCTATCCAGGAGTCATTTTTTCTTATTAAGAATGGAATTCAATCATAATGGCAGAAAGTATTTCCTTTTCCTTTCCCTTTTTTCAAATATCTACATATTTCAAATGAAGTAGAAAGTGGGCAACTTTGGAAAGTCCATAAATTGCTATCAGCCAAAGCAAACGAATGACAATTTAAGGGTAAACTGTATGCGAGGTTTTCTGTGTCATTTTAGGGAATAGCGATTTGGGATTTTGTCGACTAGCGTCAAGTGCCATGTGTTGTCTATTCGATTTTTTAAGTAGCCATTTATCTTTTCATATTGTCCTGTAGATTGTCCCTGCAAGTGCTCCTTTGTCGATTACAACATGATAATAGTTTTTTGAATGACCTTTTTTAAGGTTCTTATTGTTGGCCTTATGAATCTATGCTTGTTACGGAGTTACCAAAGTTAGTCCATAACCAAAGTTAGTTATCAGAGTCCAACTCTGTTCGATATCAGCATAGTAAAGTTCTGTGGATGCTTAAAAATATTTTGTTAGAAACCTGGACAACGAACGTATAAACCCCATGTATTTCTTTCTTTCTTTCCTTTTCTTTTTCTTTCTTTCTTTCTTTCTTTCTTTCTTTCTTCCTTCCTTTCTTTCTTTCTTTCTTTCTTTCTTTCTTTCTTTCTTTCTTTCTTTCTTTCTTTCTTTCTTTCTTTCTTTTAACAAATACAATGATTAAAAGGGTTTGTTTTGAATGATGTTGACGCATTATGTTGCTCCTGCTTGAAAGTGAATGTGGAGGTATGACCTTATTCAGGATATGTTCATAGTGAATGGAGTTATTTCTTGCCTTTGCATGAAAATTGAATTAGCTATTTTTGTGAATATAAGAAATACGTCACAAAGCAGGGGAATTTTATCAGATCAGCCTGTACTGAACCGGGAACAAACAGCGCTGATGGCAGCAAACTACTATTAGAAAAAGAAATACATACCTTAAGATCCGCTAGTTTTCTCATTTTCAGTTAAAAAAAAAAAAAAAACCAAAGCAAATATTAGGGGGTTTTGTTTTAAACAATTTCTTTTGACAAATTGTGAACTTGGATAGAGATAGAATAATTGATCACACTCTGAACATTCCTTCGCTTAAAATAGCTTTTATTTGGATTAAGTTTTTAATTAATAATTAATGCTTTTGGGGAAAAACATCTGTTTTCATTATCAGATAATCTTTTCACAGAGTGGGACATTTGAAGGTTCCCTTCCTTTAAAATGGGAAACATCCTGTAGAACACTTTGTTTTTTTGAAGTCCCCTCTCTACTTGAATGTTTTATTTGTAAACTTTTTTTATATTATAAATGCTGCTATTCTGATGTCTTTCATGTGATGTGTAGTACATGGGAGAGCTTGGTTGTCATTTTGAAGTCTATCGGAATGATGAACTAACCGTTGAAGAGCTAAAAAGGTAAAAGCCAGCACTTCAGTATATTCTAGCTGTTTACATATAAAATAGCTGATTTTGAGAACATGAAGGCCCATCAAAGAGCATAGATAGTTCATTTAACATGTTTACGTTTTTTCCCGTCGTTTTGACAAATACTATATTTCATTTAATAATATTTTTGGATGCTGGAATTTTTCTGCATTCTGTAGGAAAAATCCCAGAGGAGTGCTAATCTCACCTGGGCCAGGTAAGAATTATATCCTTGTTTTATTTTCTGTTAGACATGACGAAGAAGGAGTTTTTAAGATAAGGATTATACTCGTAAAGATAGTAAGGAATCGTGCTTCTGCATCATAGGTGTGCCCCAAGATTCAGGAATTTCGTTGCAAACTGTGTTGGAGCTTGGACCAACTGTACCCTTGTTTGGTGTATGTATGGGTTTGCAGTGCATAGGAGAGGCTTTTGGAGGTATCTTTTTCGACGAAATTTTCAGTCGTGCCATCATCAGTTAGTTCTCTCTATGGACTATGCTACCAAAGTGCTTGCTTTTGGGTGCTCAATTTACACATTGGTGTTGCAGGGAAAATTGTGAGATCTCCTTATGGCGTCATGCATGGGAAAAGCTCTCTTATATACCATGATGAAAAAGGGGAGGATGGTTTGTTCTCAGGTCTATCAAAGTATGCATCTACTTCTTCTCAAATTTCTATTAGCTTTTATAAAAATATATCAAGAAAAAGATTTGTTTGTCCTTGTAATTCTTTATTCACTAGTAAATATTTCCTTGGAGTACCACCTTTTATGTTTTCTCTTTGGAAGATGTCAAGGTTTCATAACTTAAAGAAAGTATTTCCATTTTTTTATAGCAATGCTATGCTTTTAGAGAAGTAAGATCTGAATCATTTTTAAGATTTTCACATTTTATGTTTAGTTTCTTGTATTCAAACAAACGGCACGTTCCTCATGCCCCTAAATCAGTTTCAGCATATCCTTTATTGCATTCATCTTTATTTTCTCCTTTATTATGTGCACTTATTTTGCTCAATCTCCCACTAATATTGAATTCTGTTCAATCTATGACTGCATAGACTCAAACTCATTCAATGAGAGAGCTATTTTCAGTGAAATTTTTGTTTGCAAAAAAGCGAATAGAAGTATATTTCTTTTGACTGCCAGTCTCGTCATCAAAAGTCAGACACATTCTTTGGTATCCATGAATCCCTAACATATGTTCTCAATCATCATTTGAAATGGTGAAACCTCAGAAGATATTTGACATGGTGAAAGAATGTAAATATTGTTTGGGTGGTTCTGGTGGACAGAAATTGTGTTGCATTATGATTGACCTTTCTGTTTGTTGATTGGACTTGCATTGTATATCTCATAAAACTTTCTGTTTGTTGATTGGACATGCATTGCATATCTCATATGATAATAGTAAGTGTTAATATTAGTATATGTAAACAAAATTATTGCAACTCTAATACCAATTTCTCTCTCTGAATCTTAACTTGTATTTGATTTCCCTGTTTAAAACTGTGCCAGTAATTTTCGAAAACATCTTTTCATGAAACTTCTGTTGGAAATATAAGCTATAAACTTCGTTAGGAATTTCCTTGATGCCTCAGATTATTAATTTTATATCAGATAGGCGCCCAAGGTTGTATGCATTTGCGCAGTTTGCTGTGTTTTCTCTTGGTTTTCCTGTGTAGTGACCGATTGAACTACTATTGTAATATGTAGCTACATTTTATTTTATGCAGTTATAACTCTTTCCTATTGAAGGGCTTCTCCTTCACTCAGTTGTATGATATTATATTTGTGAAGAATTATTGTTTCTTCATCGTATTGTTGTTTTCCTTAAATTCTTCTTGCAGTCACACCAATTTATAATATTGAATGTATCTGTATGCTTTTCCAGCCCGTTTACTGCTGGAAGATACCACAGTCTTGTGATTGAGAAGGACACTTTTCCTCATGATGAGCTTGAGATTACGGCATGGACGGAAGATGGACTTGTGATGGCTGCACGTCACAAAAAATATCGGTATGTTCAGGTAAGACATTATCCTCATTTCTTCAATTCGAAATCGATGCTTTCTTATCAGCTAAACTTCCACATGGTAGATCTCTCTCTCAAAGTCTCATGAAAAAATAGTTGCTTGTGCAATACTTCAAAAGGAATGGTCATGAAATTAGGCCACACAGAAGAATGATCATAAAACTTTTTATGTCTGCGACTTCTTTTGTCTCAATCTGGTAGAACCAGTGTAGAAAAAGGATAGTAGTTAATTTTCACAAGTTTTGGATTTTAAAAAGAACGAAGATAAAGCTTTTGAAACTTAATACTTTGAATTTTTTTTCCTTTAGTTTGGAAATTCATTCCTGCTGTAATGATACATACATACATACATAATTAAAGAGCAGAAGATTATGCTAAAATGGATAATCATATTTTGAGGGACTATGAGTTGGGTGAGGATGCATGCTATCAGTAAATTTTGATCACAATTTGACATAAGGAGATGCTTGAGATGAGTACATTGAATTTTGATTCGTTGCATGTATTTTCATGATTTTTTTTGAAAATGGTATTTTTGTGATTTTGTAACTGAAGCACTCACTATCATATTGTTCGGACTTGTTCTTTCCATGACTCCTCTTAACTAAGATTAACTGAGACGGGAGATCCAATGCTTGAAGTAGGAATCAATTTGATTCCACCATACATATTAGGTTGGGTGGGTCAGGTCAAAATACGATTAATCCGGCATGTGCTAGAGAGAAAAATCAAAAGAAAATAATAATAAAAAAGAAGAAGAAAAAAGAAGGGAGAATGTACGTATAGAAATAGCGGAAACCTGGGATAAGTTTGTAATTGCTCAAGTAATAAGAGGTTTTTTGTTAGTAACCCAATCAATTCTGAGAAAATATATTATATTACCCTCATTGATAATAGTTAAAAATATTGGTCGTATACTATTATTTCAATTTCCTGAATGGTCGGAGGATATAAAGGATTGGAAGAGAGTGCATGTTAACTGCACTTATAATGGCGTTCAATTAGCAGAAAAAGAATTTCCGAAAAACTGGTTAATAGACGGTATTCATATAAAGATCCTATTTCCTTTTCGTCTTAAACCTTGGCACAAATCTAAGCTTAAGCTACGAAACAATTATAAGGACTTGAAATTGGATCCTGCTTGTATCATAAACAAGTTTATGGGATTTGAGAAAGCTTCTTTCCTTGAATTAGTTTAGAGGCCCAATTGTCACGTAAATATATATGTAAATAGTTTGACATGAATACCATGAATGCATAAGTTGCAAAATTATGTCAAATCTATAAAACTGAGATTATTGTTTTTGTCCCACCTTTTTTACCTCTAATATGTTATATTTTAGTTTCACGATGTGTCATTAGACTATTCTTTCATGGCGTGCGTCAAGTAAAATGAGGCAGAAATTTATGGAGTATATTTCTTGGAGCAATAAGGAACAGTTGGAAATGTGGAATAAAATGCTTTAGACCATTAGAAATTTGATCTTTTTATTTTTTATTTTTTCACTCAAACTACAAACCCAAGCAAAATAGCCTTTTAGTTAATGAGGTTGTGATTTAGTCAGCTTATGCATGTGACATTGTTTAATTGACATTCCTTCTTGTCTACATTCTGGCTTGAGAAATCGCTTTTCAAGTTTGTGAACCTTTTTTTGACTTTGAAGTTGAAGTGTTATTTTATCTTATTAGCTTTTTAGGCTTTAACTTGATGCAATTAAATTGCTCGACTGTATGATTTCTTTTAAGTCTATAATCAAATGAATTGAAAAATTGCAGGGAGTTCAGTTCAGTCCAGAAAGTATTCTCACCACTGATGGCAAGGGGATTGTTCGCAATTTTATCAGGATGATTGAGAGAAGAGAGTTGGAAACTGAGAATTGGACTCTAATAGAGAACTTACTTGATCTGTAAATGCAATGTTTATTTTCCTTCTTCATCTTTCCGGGGTCCTAAAAACACTACTTTTTGGATTGTTGTTATAGTTAATAATAAAATAATTAAGGGGGTGTTTGGTAGTGGTGGGAATCACTCAGTTTCTGCCACAATCTCAGTTATAAATAGTATGAAACTCTTACATGTTACAATAACAAAAAAAATATATGCTACAGTATAAAACTCTCATATGTTATAGTAAAAGTGATTCCTATTATTGATTTTCACTACTCTTTCAAACAACCTATAAATTTGCCTGTTGGTTCCCTGTTGCTTTATAATTTTCTCTCTCGTTGGTGTGGGTGTATATAAATATATATATTGGCCGGGGCCTCTGCTGGTGGCCCACCTTATTGATTAATGCACACAAATTACCCGAATCTGTACTATAGTCATCATCAATATGCTACCCAAAAATAAACGCTAGTCAATTTTCTATCCAATTTGAATTGGTTAAAAAATATTAAAAAGTATTTATTCAAGTAAGATAAATGTCAAGTATATGGGGTAGGGGTGTACAAAAACCGCCTCGCAACCATCGGCCGCCCGCAACCGCCGGCCGCCCGCCCAAAAAAAAGGCTATGCAGGTTCAACCCGCCCATTGGCGGGTTCAACCCGCCCGCCTACATATGTTGACGGGCGGGTACGGTTTTAAATTTTAGGGGGCGGGTTCAACCCGAACCCGCCCGCCTAATTCTTAAAAAAAAAAAAAAAAAAAAAATCTTAATCTAAACCTCTCTCACTCCTTATTCTTTAAAAAGAAAAAGAACATTTGACTTTGTTCATCATTTCATCTGTAGTATCCTGTTATTTTCGAACCCAATGAACAGGTTTTATGGAAAACAAGAATTCTTGACTTTGTTCATCACTTCATATATAGTTTATGTTTCTTGTTGCAATGAATGATTATGTTTCTTAATTTGTTGTGAATATGGTTATTGTCTTTAGGCGTCAAACTTGGTTGTTGTTGAGAATGCTTCATACATTATCGTCTTATATTTTCTACAAATTTTCTTCACTTTTTTTTAATAAAAAAGAGCTCAAAAAATTATATTGTACATTAGTGTAGACCCAACCCGCCCAACCCGCCCGCACCGCCCGCACCCGCCCGCCACTCCATGGGCGGTTTGTGGGTTGGTTAATCGCCAACCCGCCACATCAAAAAACCGCCCCGCACCCGCCCAAAAACCGCCTACACGCCCGTTGTTCACCCCTAATATGGGGATGGAGGACAAAAATGTTGTTGACGGATTCATTAAGGTTTTCATTTATAGATAATGTTGACAAAAGTTTTCATTTACCGATAATATTAACAGAAATATTGATGTCATTGGATATTCAAAAACAAAAGATATCTTAGACAAAAGATATCTTAAGAAAAATTTAAAATTTTTGCTTAAAATTTAAATAAAATGCTAAAACAACCAATATTATATAATTTAAAATAAGTTAATGACATAAATAATATATTTTTGTCTAATTTAAGAGTTTTATCTTATAGCATAAAAAGAAATTATTATAACTTTATATTCATTATGATTTTAATCTAATATTATTTCACAAACTCATCAAAAGTAAGATAAAATAATATAATAAAGTACATAGAAAATGACTGCCAAATAAATATAAACATAAAAAATTGTTGAACATAATAAATACATAAAAACTTCATGTATTTTCAATACTAAAATGAGTTGCTTACATGTTGGAAAGCATTATGTAGGTTTCAATCTTGACTTAAACAATATTTTTGCTAGGATACTATCCTTGAATTGTTCTAGATGTAATTGTTAATGTGTCATATGTATGTTACCTTATCTGTTCTTACTGTTAAATCATAAATTGGATATTGTTGGTTTATTCAACTTGATGAGTAGTTTTCGTGGATTTGTAATGTTAACTTAACATTAATTTATGATGGAGAATATTTAAGTATATTGAAGAAATCATATTGGTTTTGTATTTCTAAACTCGACCTCATTTAAGAACTATAATAAATACGATAACTATAAAAACTTTGGTTAGATCCTAAGATCATGGATTTAAAACTCAAGGTAACAAAATCTTCCCATCTGTTTGACTCATTTGAGTTATATCATGTCTTCTTATATGTTGCTTTCAATTGCCTCAATACCCTTGTTTGTTGCTCTACAACTATGATTTTCATTTTATATTGCATGCGTAAAATATTCTATACTCTAGCAAATATAATCAAAGGCATTGGACTTGACATTGTAAAGTTTGAGCTTTTATTTAAAAAAGTAAAAATTATTTAAAAACTAATTAAGCCTTAATAAATACAAATATTAGTCCCATTTATAGAAAATAATAAAAAAAACTCACAAAATTGATTTTTGTGAAAAAAGAGAGTTTTTGCAACGTTTTTGGATATTTCTAGAAATATCTAGAATATTCATTGTTATTCATCAATATTGAGGATATTTGTGAACATTTTACAAACATATTGGAAAAAAGTCCTTCTCTTCACATTTGTGTTGAGTCTTCAAAATATAGATATTGTCGTGAAAACATAGACAATATCATAGACATTTCATCGCTGATAGGGATCTAAATGCGTCCAATTGAAACAGAACTGTATAACAAACGCCTTCTCAAAAGGGATTAGGATCCTCTGTCTCCTATTTTTGTCCCTTTCTCTCCAGCCAATAAAATTATCCCACGTCATTTGAGAAGCCACATCAGCAAGACACTAACCCTCCATTTCTAACTTTAACATTTTTGTTGGTCTTTTATTTGCTCTGTTTTCTTAAGGTTTGCTGACAACGACAATTTCCAATGCTATTAAATATCGACTTTTTTTTTTTTTGGTTTTTTATACAAACAAAACAATGTTCCCAACTTGACGTTTCTTCGTCCTCTTTTTCCTATCGTCCGCTTTCTCACCATCTCAAAGAGGGTCCAAGATGCAACATTTAATGTTTGCAGATCAATAAAACTTGAAGCCAGGATTGGGAAACACAGTAATCACAAGTTAAAAAAAAAAATTCCTCAACAACTCACTGAAGAACTTTTATTTTACATCCTAGATTGAAGAGTGCCAAAGACCAAAACACTGGAACAACCCTAGAGAAGTTATACAATACCCTACAGACTAAATTTCTTAGGTTGATTTGAATCAAACTCTTTTTTTTTTTTTTTTTATTTATAAGAAACGTCTTCATTAATTGAAAGAAATTTGTACAAAAAAATTGGATGGTTGAGATATCCATCACAAAACGTCTTCATTAAGGGCCCGTTTGGTTCTAGTATTTGAGTAGAGTATTTGAATGAATATTTAAATTTTTATGAGAGAAAATACTGTAGCAAAATGATTCAAACTTTGATTTGAATACTCTACCAAACATACCCATAAAACTACACAGGAAGAGAACTAACCGAGGCCAAATCTCTAAACCCGCCTACCCCAACCCAAAAGGAAATACAACATAACAGAAGTTAGACCAAAATATCTCTCCAACTTAATAGAATCAAGATTCAAGAATAATGAGAAATCCCTAAATGATTTATATGTGGATGCCCAAAGAGAGGCCAGAAAATTAACCTTCTCAAATAAATCTTCACTATTCATCTCCTTTTCTTCAAAAATCCTCTGATTTCTCTCAAGCCATATAACCCATAATGTAGGTAGGACCATTGCTCGCCACATTGTTTTACCTCTCCTTCCTTTTCCAAACCCAAATAGCTCTTGTGCCAACAATGCATTACTCTAGGTAGGGCTTGCCCAAGAAAGCGTAGCTGCCCCAAAAACCTTACACCATAAATTTCCAGCCATCTTGCAATGGAGGAATAAGTGGTCCACCAATTCTCCATTTCCCTGCACATAACAAACCAATTCGGAGACAAAGCAATGAACGGCTGTTTCTTCTGCACTAAATCACAAGTGTTTAATTTCTTATGAAAAAATAACCAAGTAAAGACCTTCACCTGAATAGGAGTACAAGATTTCCATGTTGGATCAAAATCCAATTATGGGCCAATATATTAAATAAATGTGAATTAAAGGCTATCAATAAGGTTGCCCAATTAAAAGTGATCAATTTGGGTTTTGGGCTTTTAATGCATCATTAAGTGTGGGCCTCCTATGTGTAGAGACCAAAAGGAAAATTACTAATTTTATGATGGGCTAAATTGGTAATTAAGGATAATTGCTAGGGTTTAGCAATTATATAAAGGGGTTGTGGTCCCCAAGTCAGTACGTACATTATTTTTCTGTTACCCATCTACAGAGAAATTACAGAGCATTCTGATAGGGAGGATTTACGTACCAGACTTGGAAGATCCTCAACCAAAGGGACTCAAGAATCACATTCAATCTATGGATTCAGGTTAGCTTCCGCATCTTATTAATATTCTTGATGATTTGACATGAACGATCCTGGGTGATGATGGTTTTCATCACAATTTTATTCTAACAAGTGGTATCTAGAGCCTCTTCATGTTGAATCATTGAGAATCAATAATTTTCTATATGTGATTCTCATTAAAAATTCTCAAATTTAACAATCTATGGTTTTATAAAAATTGTTGAATTTGAGAACAGTTGTTCCAAAATTTTTGGTTTATCAATCAATGGATTTGGTCCTGTGCCCGAAAAGAACAAAAACATAAATTATATGCCCGATGCTTTCCCCGTTTTCATTCGATAACCAGCCATATTTTGGGTTATAATATGTTATATATATATATATTCGGTTGTTTTGTATATATGCACATATATATATATGTTATTTTTGTTGGTTGGGTTTCTGTTTCGGCAAAATGAAAGCCGGCGGCATCATTACTGCCGCCGTCGAAGGGACTCCGACGACGACCATGTGGCCGCGCCGGAAAGACAGCGCCGCGGCCTCTGGCCGCGGTGGAGCAAGAAAGCGGCGGCCTCTGTGGCCGCCGCGTGAGGAAACAAAAAAAAAAAAGAAAAAAAAAAGAGAGAAGGGATTTCGCCGGCGTCGGCCGTGTCTGGGTGCAGCCGGAGAAGTTGAGCTGCGGCTGTCTGGGCCGCAGCACGGGGGCGGCGGCCGTGAGGCCGCCCGTCGTCTTCACCCAGGGGTCGAAGACCCCTAGGGTTGTTTGAGGAAAGGTCTGGGCTGAAGCCCAGACCTGAGGCGTTTTTACACGGGCTCGATTGGGCCCGTGATCAGTTCAAACCCAGGGGCTCAACCCCTGGGTTACCGGTTATTTAAAAAAAAAAAATCACGGGCCCAGCTGGGCCCGTGACTGGATAAGGCAACTTACACGGGCTTAGCCCATGACCCGAATTTAAAAAAAAAAAGAAAAAAAAAAGGGGGTTGGTTTAGGATCCAGGTAGGGTTCTCCCGACCCGGTCCAGCCCCGACCCAGTCAAAGTTGACCCTGACCAAAATTTTTGTTTATTTTTATTTTTTTATTTTTTAATTTTGGTCAATTTTGGTACAATTTTAAATTCAAATATTGGTATTTTATATATATTTTGAGATGAATTAATTGAAGCAACATGTCACCAAAGTGGCCTCTCTTGTGGAAATTAATTTGTTTTGAAATATAAAAGGTTGTGTTTATGTAACTTATGTGAATATTGACCGGCCCAAAGGAAGGCAATATTTGACAGAATTGCATGTACACCTGTGGTGATAAACACGTGATGATTATTCGGTTTTACATGTAAGCAATAAATCAGCCCAAAGGAAGATTTATTGTTTGACATGTTCTTATTGTCAGTGTTTGATTACTACACCAAGATATCATTTACAAGTTAATATTTCTATCCAAAGACTAAATATTAATGGAGTGCCCGATATCTTGAGATGAGTTTACCTTTATTTGGATTTATTATTGTTATTATGGATTCTTATGTGAGCTTGTTTTGGTTTTGTTTATTCTGTTCTCTATTTTCAGCTACTAGTCCTGCCTCTAATATTACTGCCAACATCAATTCAATTCCTATGTTGAATGGTAGCAACTTCAAATCATGGCAAGAGAACCTCCTAATAGTTCTCGGAGTCATGGATCTCGACCTTGCGTTAAGGGTTCCTTCTCCCGCACCTCTTACAGATAAAAGTTTCTCTGATCAAAAGAAGGACATGGAAAGGTGGGAGAAGTCAAATCGCATGTGTATGATGATCATGAAGAAGGCCATTCCAGAAGCATTCAGGGGCACTATATCGGAAACGATAAAGACAGCCAAAGAGTTCCTTGAGGACATTGAGAAGAGATTTGCCAAAAATGAAAAGGCTGAAACAAGTACACTTTTAGCAAACCTCATCTCAATGAGATACAAAAGTAAAGGGAACATCAGGGAGTACATCATGGAGATGTCTCATCTTGCTTCAAAATTGAGAGCACTTAAGCTTGACCTTTCTGAGGACTTGCTAGTGCATTTAGTTCTTATATCTCTTCCTGCACACTTCAGTCAGTTTAAGGTGAGCTACAACTGCCAAAAGGAGACTTGGTCTCTTAATGAGCTCATCTCACATTGTGTGCAAGAAGAGGAAAGGTTGAAGCAAGAAAAGACAGAAAGTGCTCACTTGGCTAATACTTCCAAAGACAAAGGGAAGAAAAGGAAGAAGGATAAGGACGCTACAGTTACAGCACCTCAAAAGAAGTAACAAAAGAGACCGGTTGATCCGGAAGGTGCGGGTTGCTTCTTCTGTGGAGCTACAGGGCATAAAAAGAAGCATTGCACCAATTATCACGCTTGGTGTGCAAGAAAAGGTATGCTTCTTAATTTGGTTTGTTCTAAGGTTAATTTAACTTCGGTACTTGAACACACTTGGTGGATGGATTCTGGTGCAACCACTCACATTAGTGTGTCTATGTAGGGATGCCTGAGATGCCGACAGCCAACTGATGGTGAAAGATACATCTACGTGGGCGATGGCAAGAAAGTTGAAGTTGAAGCAATAGGAAAAATTAGATTATTGTTAAAGACTGGATTTTATTTGGATCTTAATGAAACATTTATTGTACCGTCTTTTAGACAGAATTTGATTTCTATTTCAGCTTTGGACAAATCTGGTTATTCTTGTTCATTTGGAAATGGAAAATTTAGTTTGTTTCATGATTCAAAATTAGTTGGTTCTGGTTCTTTGTCAGGTTACGGTAATCTTTATTTGCTTGATACAATTGCTTCATTTAATGAATCCTTGCAATTAAATACACGAGGTATAAAGAGAAAATTAACCAATGAGAATTCAGCTGCGTTATGGCACAAGAGATTGGGTCATATCTCTAGAAGGAGAATAGAAAGACTTGTGTCAGATGAAATTCTCGACCCCTTAGACTTTACAGATTTTGATATTTATGTTAACTGTATTAAGGGGAAACAAACCAATAAAAGGAGATTTGAGGCCAACAGGACTTTGGACGTCTTAGAACTTATACATACAGACATTTGTGGGCCATTTCCTACGGCTTCTTGGAATGGTCAACAATATTTTATAACGTTCATAGACGATTTTTCCAGATATGGCTATATATATCTCATTCATGAAAAGTCACAGTCGCTGGATGTGTTCAAAAATTATAAGGCTGAAGTTGAAAATCAACTCAGCAAAAGGATTAAAAGCGTCAGATCTGACCGTGGTGGTGAATACTATGGTAGATATGACGGTTCAGGTGAACAACGTCCGGGACCGTTTGCTAAGTTCCTAGAGGAAAGCGGTATCGTCCCATAGTACACTATGCCGGGTTCGCCCACTATGAATGGTGTTGCTGAAAGACGAAACAGAACGCTTAAGGACATGGTGAGGAGTATGATTTCTCATTCTACCTTACCAGAATCACTCTGGGGAGAAGCACTTAAGACTGCAGCGTATATCCTTAACAGGGTTCCAACTAAAGCAACTACCAAAACCCCTTACGAACTTTGGACGGGCAAAAAGCCTAGTCTAAAGCATTTGCATGTTTGGGGATGTCCAGCTGAGGCAAGGCCTTATAGGCCTAATGAAAAGAAACTGGACTCAAGGATGGTTAGTTGTTATTTTATTGGATACTCTGAAAGATCCAGGGGGTACAAGTTTTATGATCCCACAACTAAATCGATATTTGAGACAAGAAATGCCAGGTTCTTTGAGGATGTCGAGTTTGCGGGGGGAGATATGGTTAGGGACTTTGTCTTTGAAGAGGAATATATTGATTTTACCATAGCTGTTATTGACATTGATCAGGTTTCTACTCCTGATATTGTTCAAGAAGCATACCCAAATCAAGACAATGTCGGAGAACCTCCCATTCCAGAAATTGTTCCAGAAGAACAAACTCAACCACCTCAAGAACCTATGCCATTAAGGAGATCCACTAGAGAAAGGAGAAGTGCGGTGCCAGATGATTACATTGTATTTCTCCAAGAACATGAGTATGACATTGGCATGGTGGAAGATGATCCAATCAACTTCCGTCAAGCCATGGAAAGTTCTAGATCTCAAGAGTGGATTGATGCCATGAATGAAGAGATAAAGTCTATGAAAGACAATGACGTTTGGGATCTTGTCCCATTGCCTGAAGGTGCGAAACCCGTTGGTTGCAAATGGATATTTAAGACCAAAAGGGATTCAAAAGGCAATGTGGAGAGGTATAAGGCTCGTCTTGTCGCTAAAGGCTTTACACAGAAAGAAGGCATTGATTATAAAGAGACTTTCTCTCCGGTTTCTTCGAAAGACTCTTTTAGGATTATAATGGCATTAGTGGCACATTTTGATCTTGAGCTTTATCAGATGGATGTTAAGACTGCGTTCCTCAATGGTGACATTGATGAAACAATCTATATGGTGCAACCGAAAAACTTTGTGTCAGGAGATGCAAAGAAGATGGTTTGCAAATTAAAGAAATCTATCTATGGGCTCAAGCAAGCTTCTCGTCAATGGTATTACAAATTTCATCAGGTTATCATCTTGTTCGGTTTTGAGATGAATTTGGTTGATGATTGTATATACCACAAGTTTAGTGGGAGTAAGTATATTTTTCTGGTTTTATATGTCGATGACATTTTGCTTGCCAGCAACGATATAGGCTTGTTGCACGAAACCAAGAGATTTCTATCAAAGAAATTTGAGATGAAAGATCTTAGTGACGCCACTTTTGTGTTAGGTATACAGATACACAGGGATCGCTCTCGGGGTATTTTAGGATTATCACAAAAGGGCTATATCAAAAAGATTCTTAAGAGATATGGCATGCAGGATTGTAAACCAGGTGATACCCCTGTGGCTAAGGGAGACAAGTTTAGTCTCAATCAGTGCCCTAAGAATGATTTTGAGGTTAAGGAAATGCAGAAGATTCCTTATGCGTCAGTAGTAGGGTGTCTAATGTATGCTCAGGTTTGTACACATCCGGATATTGCGTACGTTACAGGGATGTTGGGTAGGTACTTAAGCAATCTTGGAAAGGATCACTAGGTAGCAGCCAAACGAGTCTTGAGGTATTTTCAGAGAACAAAGGATTACATGCTCACGTATCGGAGGTCAGAACAGCTTGAGATCATTGGGTATACTGACTCCGATTTTGCTGGATGCCAAGATAGTATGAAATCTACATCGGGCTATGTCTACCTTCTGGCTGGAGGTGCTGTCTCTTGGAAGAGTGCTAAACAGTCTCTTATAGCATCTTCTACAATGACGACAGAGTTCATAGCATGTTATGAGGTGTCCAATCATGGAATATGGCTGTGAAATTTTGTCACAGGGCTGCGTATAGTGGACAGTATTTAAAGACCACTCAAGATATTTTGTGACAATAAGTCAGCAGTTTTGTATTCCAACAACAACAGGAGCTCGACGAAGTCAAAGCATATAGAGATCAAGTTCCTAGTTGTGAAAGAAAGAGTTCAAAGTGGACAATTGTCTATAGAGCACATCGGCACAACTCCATGATTGCGGATCTGCTTACTAAAGGATTGCCACCCAAAATGTTTCATGAGCACACTGCTCGTATGAGTGTCATATCATTTCAGGATATTTAGTTTTAGTGGGAGTTTGTAATTTTAAATGCTCTTATGATATAGACATTTTTCAGTTATTTCAGTTTATGGATATTTGAGGTTATTTTCTGCAGAAATAAAGTTTTCAGTTTATTCACACTCTGATTTTGGTATGGTTTGATCTCACTAAAGTTTTCAGGTGGACCAGTTGAAAATAGGCATGTTAAGATCACATTGCATGAAATTTTCATGCTACACATCCATGCTTGATCTTGTCATTAGTTGTATTGGTATATGTGATCATTGATGGGTCTAGTTACGACATATGTAACGAAGGTCGCTTTGGTCCTATATTGATATGGTTAATGGACAAGATTGTTGAGGTGCATAAGGTTTTGATAGCAAAATTCATGAGCTCATAAGGTATAATTCACATTTATAAAGTTTCATATATATAGCCCAAGTGGGAGATTGTTGGATCAAAATCCAATTATGGGCCAATATATTAAATAAATGTGAATTAAAGGCTATCAATAAGGTTGCCTAATTAAAAGTGATCAATTTGGGTTTTGGGCTTTTAATGCATCATTAAGTGTGGGCCTCCTATGTGTAGAGACCAAAAGGGAAATTACTAATTTTATGATGGACTAAATTGAAAATTAATGATAATTGCTAGGGTTTAACAATTATATAAAGGGGTTGTGGTCCCCAAGTCAGTACGTACATTATTTTTCTGTTACCCATCTACAGAGAAATTACAGAGCATTCTGATAGGGAGGATTTATGTACCAGACTTGGAAGATCCTCAACCAAAGGGACTCAAGAATCACATTTAATCTATGGATTCAGGTTAGCTTCCGCATCTTATTAATATTCTTGATGATTTGACATGAACGATCCTGGGTGATGATGGTTTTCATCACAGTTTTATTCTAACATTCCAAATGAATTCAAAGGGTACAAAAGACAGACGGTTCAGAGACTGACTCAAAAAGTAGAAGAAAGAGTTACAAAAAAACCCCGAAGAACCTATAGTCCAAACTCTTGAATCAGGGAGCGAATTATCTAATGAAAAATTTTGTAAGGAGGTCAATAACTCCAAGAAATCATCACGTTCTCGATCATTCAAGTTTCTTCTAAATCTACAGTTCTAGTTAGGAAGAGATCCCTCCTCGTCCACCAATATCTCTTTAATTTTCAGCTCTTTTTCCCTTGCCAACCTATATAATCTAGTAAAGGTGGCTACAAAGGACTGGTCACCATACCATTTATCTTCCAACTCACTCTATTAAAAAAAAAAAGGTTTTACACCCTGAGAAATGTATTCCAAGGGTTCCTATTAGTGCCTCTATTGACAAGGTTAGAATTCCAGCCGTTTGATTGCAGACCATATTTGCTCCTGATGACTGTGGCCCAAAATCATATTTCCTATGTTTTGAATCAGACTCACAAGAGTCATAATTAGAAATTTGCAAACAATTAACGATCTGAGAGTGGAAACCATTACCCAAAGAACGATATGAGACATGGAAGGATATGGACCTCGCAACATCGATGCTGACAACACAAGCTGCCGAACTGGAGGCCACTCCGATGGGGTGGTATGGGAACGGTGGATGGGTTCCAGCTAAGGCTGAGAAATAAAGCCAAGGTAAAAAGGTTGTTCATGTTTACAATATTGCCGTCGGTGCTGGAGTTTCTACATCACACTTGCACAACTAGCATGGCGCACGATCTTGACATCGATGTTGAAGTGCTCCAACCATCAAACTGAGAAAAAAGGCAAGGCAAATAAAAGAGCAAACATTAAAAGGAGGCATTTTTGTGCCACATGTTCCTAAACTTTGTAACTGACACTTAGATTCTTATTTTAAGAATTTGGATAATTAGGTCTCAAATTGTTAATCTCTTGACACCTTAGTCTCCATTTTAAGAATTTAGATGCTCATGTCCTCAAACTTTTAACTTGTTGACATTGTTAGTCCTCATCTTATTTTTAGTATTAAATGACATAATAGATATTAATATTTTAAGGCTTTTTTGCTCATAAAGTCTCAAAAATGCACTTCTTTAGCAAAAAAGTCCTCAAAAGTTATCCTTTTGTTTTTTTTTAAAGTATAACTCATTGTCTTTTGTCCAAAAATAGTATTTGATTGTCTTAGTATAAAGTTAATTATGATAATTATTGACAACAAAGAGATTGATTTTAAATCAGATTAGTAAACAAGAAATTCATAAATATCCATTCTATTTTATTTTTAGCAAGTTGATATCAAATTATAATGAAGTAACTAAATAATCATAACACAACAATGTCTAGTTGTTCAATTATACACTTTTCTTTCTTAAATATCTTTAATATAATTGAGAATAATAAAAAGCATGTAACCAAATAGTATATAGTAAGACAACTAATTTTTTGTTTGTCTTTATTATATCTTTATAATTTGAACCAATTTAACCAAAATATAATAAAATAAATAGCTAATTTTTTCAATATTCATCATAATTAACTTTTTTCTAAGACATGTAAGCAATATTTTAAACAAAAAATAAGCGATACTTCAAAAAAAAAAAAAAACTTTTGAGAACCTTTTTATAAAAAAACAGTGATAAATTACTCAATTAATCTCAATTTTTTATAAAAATAAGATTTTAATCCTTAACTTTTGTCTTTATAAATCAATCTTTAACTTTTATTAATTAATCTTTAACTTTTTATGTTAATAGCTGAGGGATCATTTTAATGGTTAAATTGTTAGATTTTATTTTTTAATTAAAATTATTAAATTATCCTCTAATGATATATAAAAAATTAATTTTATATTAAAACAAAAATAATTTAAAAATCTGAAAAAATAAAACAAACCAAACAAAGAAACTTCAAACCGAGATCTTCACAACTTTTCTACGAAAAACAGAAAAAGAAAAAAAAAAAAAAAGCTAAGGAAAAAAAACACAAATCTCAAACCCAGATCTTCAAGCAAGAACAACTTCTCTACGCATCTTTAACCAATAACAACTTATACACGAAAAAACAGAAAAGAAAGAAAACAAAACTGAAATCTCAAATCCAGATCTTCAACCAAGAACAACTTCTCCACAAAAAAATAGAAAAAGAAGCTAAGAAAAAAAACCCAAATCTCAAACCCAAATAAAATGAACTTTTTTTGCAGGCCATTAATGGCGCTCATCAACCAGGAAAAAAACGCATCTTCTCAAGCCTAGAAAAAAAAAACGCATCTTCAATCACGCCGACTACTTCTCATCTCTTTAGATTTTTTTGTTTCTCAACCGAGATAAAAGAAAAAAAACCCTTTTTGCGGGTCATCAGCCCAGATCAAAAATTTCTTTCTCTGTTCTCCCTTCTCTTTTTTTTTTTGTTTGTCTCTGTTTAATAAGTTTACAAGGAATGGGAAATCCTCTAGTTTTTTGATCTATCACCTAGTTTATCACTCAAATCAATAGAAGCTCGCAACTGGGCTTGGAGCGTGTGACGAAGGGGGGGGATAGAGGGGCGCTACTGGGACTCTTTTTCCTTCCTTCAAACCGGGTTTTTGGGGATGAAATCCTCTCCTTCGGATATTCGACGAGGATGACCTCTACACTGCCTCAAGTCCTTCCGTCGGTGTCGCTCGTCATTGGCCAGTTCATGGAGACGTACTCGCCGGCGAAGAGAGATGAGTCGGGGGCTCCGACTGACACGAGAGGAAAGGAGAGAAAGATCAGGCGGATGCCAAAGCAGTGGATTGGATCAAAGATGGAGAGGCCTTTTTGGGAAGATTTTGACAAAAGGGCCAAAAAAAAAAAATCCTAATTGAATAAATGGTTTTTTTTAATTAAAAAATATGTTTTTTTATATAGATAAATTTTTTAGTTTTAAAAAAAAAAAAATGACTGTTGTTGAGGGTAAGCTCGGCGCCACCATCGAGGACACTAACTTTGATGGTCGGCAACCAAGTTCGGTAGACATTAGGCTACCACCCCGACCCGACGACTTATACTTCTCCCCGAGGTGCCTCCCATTTATCTGAGGGCACGCCCCCAAGAAGGCTGCCACCTCGGGGATGTACAGTAGCTCGGGCCGGGTCATGTTATCCGTCATAATACGTCACTGTCCCCCCTTGTAGGCCAACACCAGGCAAACGTGCTGCCGTCCAATATAGTCCAATCCATTAGACAATGGACGCGGCACTTGTCACTCACTGCTTGATACACTTTGATGTGACACCTAGGTAATAGGCAAAACTCATCTTGCACCCGATCCAGCTGGTGGCCTATAAATAGGATGCATTTATGACGTTTTAGAGAGAGAGACTTCCTCACACCTAATTAGCTGCCGACCTCTGCCGAGCAATACTTGCCTTGAGCATCGGAGAGCCCTTGTCTATTGACTAACCCCATTTCTCCGAATCATCCCTCTCGCAGGTACACACTCCCAGCCAGGGGCAAGCTTAAGAGGAGGTCAGAAGGTGTTCAGTCACACGTGGGTGTTGATCCGACGCCGGACGGCGGTAAGCATCAACATTTTGGCGCTAGAAGGAGGGCGAACGCGCCCCAATTCAAAGTTATTGTACCTCAGACTCCCGAGATGGCGACACGAGGTAACGCAAGAGACAGTACCGCCCGACACCAGGAGTCAGGAGATGCCAGGCATAGGCAACCGGCTGCAGACAGTCCTCGGACTGCGAGATCTCGGTTCGGGGGGCAAGGAAGCACAACAAGGGCCGAGCCGAAAGAGGCCCGAGCCGCACAAGATCCGATTCGGGAGCTTACAGATGCGGTCTGGGTCCTAACTCAGCAGCTTGTACAAGCTCAACGGCAAGCTGCACCGGCTCCACCACCCCCCGCCCAGGTTGACCAGGTAGGGGGTCGGCATGAGCGAAGTGCCACCAATTTGGAGGATCAATCGGAGCAGTCTGCAGGATCCACTAGAGGACCCCTGCTCGACGTTAGACTGGTTCATGAACATCAGATGGGACGTCAACCGCCCCGTGTCCCTTCACCACAAGGTTCCCGAGCTTCAGTGTTTGATCGACTCGGGTATAAAGGGATAAACAGAAATCGCCAGGTCGGAGTTGGAGGCCGTGCTGAGGGCGGAGTACCCTATCGGGTTGAACTGCCCGAAGACACGAATAGTCGCCAGTTCCGGGTGTTGCAACGACAGATCGATGAGATCCGGAATTGTAGGTTCGGTTTGGATGAGATCGGGGCTCAGGATCCGCCCTTCCCGGATCACATAATGCGGGCACCTATGCCACCAAAATTTAAGGTCCCACAGATCAAGTCTTATGATGGGGCCACTGACGCGGATGAGCACGCCGAACTCTTTCGCGGGCACATGCTATTGCAGAATGCTAGTGATGCTACAATGTGCAAGGCCTTTCCACTCACTCTTACAGGCCCTGCCCGGCAATGGTTTAGACGACTCGAACCGGGGTCAATTCTTTTTTTTAGGCATCTTGCCGAAGTCTTTTCCTCCGCATTCTCTACGACCAAAACGCGGAGGAAAGAAATAACCACCTTATATGCTGTTAAGCAGGGAGACGACAGCGTCAGGGATTATATTAACCGGTTCACCCGGGCTACTCTTGAGGTCAAGCATGTCGAAGACGAGACCCTCAAACACATTTTTGTAGGGGGACTCCGAGACAAGAAGCTGACCTGGTCTTTGGCCTTCGAGCAGCCGAACACATTCTCACAAATGCTCGGGTACGTCCAAAGACATGCGGACGCTGTCGAATACATGAAAAGCCACCGGGAAGAAGCCGGCCCGAGCGGGACAAAAAAGGATAAGAAGAAGAAGAAGGGGCCAGAGCAGGGCAACGCCGAGCATGTGAAGAAGTAGAGGAAAGAGAAAGCTGATAAGCCGAAGGGGCCAACCGGTAAGTTCCAAAACTACACGCCCCTGGTGGCAACTATCGATGAGGTGCTCGCCCAGGTTGGCGACAAGAATTTGTTGACACCGCCACCTAAGCTCGCGCGGCATTAGGGTGAAGCGTGACCAGTCAAAGTTCTGCAAATTCCACCAACATGTGGGCCATACTACCCGGGAATGCATCCAGCTCAAGGACCAAATAGAAAGGTTGGTCCGGGAAGGTCTGTTGCAGGAATTTGTGGAGAAAGCCATAAACCTGAGGGCAACCTCTGCAAGGAACGACCCGTCAGGTCGAGACGTACAAAGCCGACCCAGGACTGATAGTGGGAACGCCCCGGAACCCCCAAATATCGTGCACACGATATTTGGTGGGCCTGTCGCCGGGGACACATCGAGTGGGCGGCGATCCTACGTCAGAGAAGCTCGGCGGGTCGAACGGGATGACTTCATGAATGTGTCTGAGCACATCAATAAGATATGCCGCCAAGAAGACACCCCGATCACTTTCACTGAGGAGGAAGCATACCGACTAATGCATCCCCACAACGATGCCTTGGTTTACGAACTGCCTATCGCCAACAATGTTGTACGGCGTGTCTTAATTGACAATGGCAGTTCCACGGACATTCTTTTTAAGCAGGCATTCGACAAGCTGAAGATCAGCAACGCACCTTTAGTCTCGGTTCGGACCCCGCTTTTCGGCTTTGCGGGTGAGTGTGTCCGAGCAACCGGGAAGGTTAGTCTCCCGGTAACTTTTGGAGAAGGTGCTGCTAGGGTCACTCGGGTAGTCGACTTTTAATCGTCGATAAACCCTCTCAGTATAACATCATCATCGGCTGGCCGACGCTGAACGGATTAAAGGCCGTGGTTTTGACATATCACTTGGCAATGAAGTTCCCGACTGATGGTGGTGTTGGAGTAATCCGCTCGTCCCAGACGGACTCTCGGGCTTGCTATGCAAATGCAGTCCGAGCAGCCTCAACTTAGCAACAGGGAATCTTGGCTGTATATTCGGTCGACGAGACCGACCTCTCAACCGATCCGACGTCGAAGATGCTCGCAGACCTAGACCCCAGGTTTCCCGAGGAAGAGGTAAGTGGTACCCCGGTCGAAGACTTAGTACCGTTCTCCCTGGACCCCAAAAGGCCAGAACGTACAGTCCAACTCGGGTCACAGTTACAACCTGAGATCCGGGCCGACCTGGAATCCCTTCTTTTTGAATACCGTGACATTTTTGCATGGTCCCATGAGGACATGCCCGGCATAGATCCGAGCGTCATCAGCCATCGGCTTAACGTCCAACCTGGTCACAGGCCGGTGATACAAAAACGAAGGGCCTTCAACCCGGAGAGATATGCTGCGATCAATGATGAAGTCCAGAAACTCCTGAAGGCTGGATTTATTAGAGAGGTCAAATATCCGGAATGGTTAGCAAATGTCGTCCTCGTCAAAAAGGCGAACGGCAAGTGGCGGGTCTGTATCGACTATACCGATCTTAACAAGACCTGCCCGAAGGACTGCTTCCCACTTCCTCGGATAGACCAGCTCGTCGATGCCACAGCCGGACACGAGCTACTGAGCTTTATGGACGCCTACTCCGGATATAATCAGATAAGAATGGCCGAAGAGGATCAGATCAAAACCTCATTTGTCACCGACCAGGGCTTGTATTGCTACGTTGTCATGCCGTTTGGTCTCAAGAACGCCGGGGCTACTTATCAACGCCTCGTCAACAAAATGTTCGCTCGACTGATCGGGAAAACTATGGAGGTCTACGTAGACGACATGTTAGTAAAATCTGTCCAAGCGAAGGACCACATCGCCGACCTCCGAGCTAGCTTTGACATTCTCCGGGAGTATGGGATGAAACTCAACCCGGCAAAATGCGCTTTTGGCGTCGGCTCAGGCAAATTCCTCAGATTTTTGGTTAACCGACGAGGAATCGAAGTGAACCCGGCAAAAGCCCAGGCAATCATAGACATGCATTCTCCTCGGACAGTGAAAGACGTGCAAAGGCTTACTGGCATGGTGGCCGCCTTATCAAGATTTGTCTCCCGGGCTACCGATAAGTGTCACCCTTTCTTCAAGGCACTTAAGGGGAGGTTTGAGTGGAGCAGGGAGTGTGAGGATGCTTTCCAAGGCTTAAAAACTTACCTAGCCACACCCCCGCTCCTGTCCAAACCTTTACCCGGTGAGGTTTTAACTGCCTATTTAGTCGTCTCGGAGAAGGCTATCAGCTCGGTGTTGGTCCGAGAAGAAAACGGGATCCAGAGACCCGTCTACTATACCAGCCACGTGTTCCAAGGTGCCGAGGAGCGGTATTCCTCGTTGGAGAAGCTGGCCTTCGCCTTAATAACATCAGTTCGGAAGTTGCGGCCATATTACCAAGGCCAAACCGTCAAGATTCGGACCAAGTTCCCTCTCCGGCAAGTTTTACAGAGCCCAAAAATATCAGGTCGGATGGCCAAGTGGTCGGTCGAGTTGGGTCAGTATGATGTACAATTTGTGCCGAGGACAGCGATAAAGGCTCAGGTCCTAGCGGATTTCCTTGCCGAATTTACAAAAGCCGAAAAAGTGGCTCCCTTAGTTGAGAAATCACCCGTCGAGGAGCCTGATACAGCTACCTGCAGTAAACAAGGCCTTTCCCCGGAGCAAAACTGGAAACTACACGTCGACGGTTCAACCTGCGTCGACGGGTCGGGGGCTGGCTTGATTCTAACAAGCCTCGACGGGTATAAGGTCATTTATGCCCTTCGATTTGATTTCAACACCTCTAATAACGAAACAGAGTACGAAGCTTTGTTAGCCGGACTACGAATTGCCCGAGACCTTGGAGTCAATCACTTGACCGTCTATAGTGACTCGATGCTAGTGGTGCAGCAAGTCACTGGAGGGTTTCAGGCCCGGGTAGAATCGATGGTGGCATATTTAAAGGAAGCGAAACAGTTGCTGGGGCAATTTAAGTCCTATACTTTCAAACAAATCCCCCGATCCGAGAACGTGGAAGCTGACGTTGCCCGACTGGCTTCTGGGACGGGTGGAATAGACTCGATGTCTGTTCCCATCGAAAGACTGTCTGGACCAAGTATCACTAAGGAGGTCATGAGCCTGGATGCCGAGCCGACATCCACATGGATGGACCAGATCATCCGATACTTGACCATAGCCGAATTACTCGACGACCGTGAAGAAGCACGTCGGATACGTAACAGCTCAGCCCGGTATTCGATGATTGGGGAAAAGTTATACCGACGTGGCTACACCACGCCATACCTGAGATGTCTGGACCCCAAGGAGGCTGAATATTTAATGAAAGAGATTCATGAAGGCCTTTGTGGCAATCACACCGGTAGACGCTCCTTGGCCCAGAAATACCTGTGGCAAGGTTACTACTGGCCCACCATGCAGCAAGACTGCGGGAGCTTCGCACGGAGATGCCTCAAATGCCAGCAGTTTGCTAAGGTGCCAGGTTCACACGCCGAGCCTCTCAATCCGGTAACTTCGGCATGACCATTTGTAAAATGGGCCATCGACTTGATCGGACCTCTCCCGCCGGCCTGTTCGCAGTTCAGATATTATATCGTCGCCATAGACTATCTAACAAAGTGGATTGAAGTCGAGCCTTGCACTAACATGACCGAAGCCAAGTGCACCAACTTTGTATGGAAAAATATCGTTTGCTGGTTCGGAATCCCGCACACTATTGTGACTGACAATGCCAAACAGTTTGACTCCTCGGGACTACGCCATCTGTGTGAGAAGCTCGGCATTAAGAAAATTTTCTCCTCCCCAAGCTATCCGTAGAGTAACGGCCAGGTAGAGGCCGTAAACAAGACTATTAAAGATAATCTGAAGAAGAAACTCGAGGGCCTCAAGGGTGCGTGGATTGACGAACTACCCCAAGTACTTTGGGCATACCGAACAACCACACGAACTGCGACTGGCGAGACACCGTTCTCCCTGGTATACGAGGCAGAGGCCGTCATCCCAGCCGAGGTAGGATTACCGAGCTTCAGGGTTGAGCAATATGCCGAAGCACAGAATCTTAAGCTCATGATGGCCGAGCTCGACCTTCTTGAAGAAAAAAGAAACCGAGCGTTAATTTTTAATGAGGCTCGGAACCAAGTAGTAGCTCGGTATTACAACAAAAGGGTTCAGCCGAGAAACTTTAAAGTTGGTGACTTAGTAATGAAGAAGGTCACGGTTCAACAACCCGGTCTCAGGTCTTTTGGTCCGAAATGGGAAGGTCCTTTTAAAGTCGAAGGTGTCGTGCGACCAGGCACTTACAGGCTGACCGATACGAAGGGGAATCAGCTCGGGCATCCATGGAATGCCGAGCTTTTAAAAAGATTCTATGCTTAAAAAAAAAAAACCAATCAAAATCAGAGCCAAATTCTCTTTTTGATCTCTGGCCGCAATTGTTTTGTAACCAGACCTGCTGAGCAGGGCTGGAAAAATCCATGTAAGTATTACATCAATGGAGTACAACTTCCCTAAACTCATTCCACCTGAGCAATGTCTTTAAGGGATGACTATGCCTAAGACGCCACAACCCCAGCTCGGAAGACAGGATGTTGACTCCCCATCAAGAGAGTCATCCTCGTCAAACCGGACATGGGGGTTAGTCAGTATATGCATTATGTATATCATACAGAAACCTTTAAGTTGCCCGGCACATCTATGTGTCCGATTAGCCCTACACTTGTAAAGTTTCTTTAAAACTTCAACAAGTCTACAGGGGGCAACGGGGTAAGGGTAGTTATACGCCGTTTATATTCTGCCCGACCGAGATCAGAAACCTGAATTTGCTTGGATAACTAAGCAGATGAGGATAACTACTCGGAGCGACCGAGAAAAGAAGTGCTCGGATTAACCGAGATCAGAGGTACCATATACCTCTGCTCGGACAACTGCCCAGCCTGGGATCCTCCCCGAATACAATGAAAATATAAAATGTTTTAATTTTATTTGTTGGGGAGGTACAAGGAAAACGGGCACCTCCCTAGCCCGAATACAAAAGGGAAAAAGAAAAAAGGTTTAATCAGCCTGGGTCTCGCCCCCGGCCGTGTTGTCGTCCTGGCCTCCCTCGGCAACCTGCACATCCCCGTCATCATCACCGTCCACAACGACGACCTCCTCTTCAACATCCCGCTGTTGCTCAGCATCACCTTGGTCCGGCTCGGTGATGACCGACCAGTCGAATCCGGCCTCCTCGAGATGCTTTTTGATCAGATGGTCACGGAGGTCCGCCATTCCGTCGAAGTAGAGATCGGTATATTCCGGGGACGACTTAAACTCCTCGACCGCAGCGGCTAAGCGGTCGGGGAAGCCGGCCACAAATTGCTGGTGCTCGGTTTGCAGGGTTGCCAGCTGCCCCTCTAGCTGTGCAGCTTTATTCTCTAGCCAGGCGGCTTTATCCTCCGCTTCCTTGAGGTGCCTCGACATGTCCTCGACCTCAGACTTTGCCTTCCGAGCTTCCTCCTTAGCTTGATCTAGCTCAATGTTCTTATCATTGAGCTCTTTGTCGGAGTCCAACTTCATCAGGAGGGTCTTCTTGTGCCTCTCTTTCTCCTTGTGGATCTCCCTCATCCCGATAGAGTGCACCATATGCACCATGGCGCTTGACTGCGAGACACACAAGGGGTTAGTCCTCAGTAACATTATTACAAGTTCCTGAACTATTGATCAGCTCGGATACTTACTGAGGCAGTCGCTCAGAGGGTCATGTTGCACAAGTCCTGGAAGTCCTCGCCCCGGATGTTCATAAAGAAGTCATCCGGGGGAGCTACGTCCCTGAGACGTTCGAGGAGCATGCCACGGTAGTCCGGGTGCCTTCTTTGCTGGTCCTCGAAAGAGCCTCTAGACGCCTCGTCTGCTCGGTCGACCTCTGACGAGGTCCTCCTCGGTGGTGGCGGCGGTAGAACTTGGACTGATGTGGAGGTTTGCCCGGTGCGTGTTGGGGGCTCGGGCGCCGGCGTCCGCTTGCGTTTTTTGCTACCTTCGACAGCCTTGCCCTTGCCCTTCCTTTGAGTCGTCATCTGGGCAAGCCTGCCAGTGCAGGAGGTCGGTGCGGTCATTTCTGTGTAAAGAAAATCGAAGTCAAATGAAGGTCATAATAAAAAACGGGGGAAAGGGCGATTATAAATAAAGTTCTGGGCTGACCTCCGATCCGGAGTTGGCCCGACGGGTACAGGAGCCTAATCACGCTCTCGAGGCCCTCGTCGGCTACAGGTGGCCCCGCATCGAGGGAGCCACTGGACGAGTCCTCGGTACTGGACGAAGAAGGCTCCCTCGTCGGCCATCCGGACGGGCAACTGTAACCTGCCCGGTTTCCCGGGCAGGGTGCCCGGCTCGGGGAAGAGTGCTGGACTCCCCAAACCAGCCATATTTGGATAGAGTGTCCTTTCTTAGGAGAAAGGACTGCTGTCTAGACTCGGGCTTTTCGAGCAGTTCGCCCACGACCTTTATTACGCGGCTCGATGCCCAAGGGCGCTTGGTCCAAACGTGCCCCTGCTCAAATGACCTCGGCACCTGTTCATCCTCAGGGATAACTTCACTGGCTCGGGCTAAAAAGTTTCCCCCGACGTAAAACCATTCGTACTTCCACAGCTTGTCCGAGTCGGGGTTGCCCAGAATAAAGTCCTTTCTGAAGCCGGTGAAGTAGTACCAGCCGGACTGCCGAGGAAGCTTCTTCATCTTGAACACTTGCTTGAAAGCCTCCAACGGCATCTCAGTGCTCCGGTGGTACTTCCACAAAATGTACATCCCGATCAGCGACCTATAGCTGTTCGGGTTTAATTGCGTCAGGCACACGTTATAATCGTTAAGTGCCCGGCGAAGATAACGGTGCAGTGGCAGATGCAGCCCAGCCCTGAAGAACTCGGCGTAAAGCGTGATAAACCCCTCTGGCGCCTCTAAAGGTGAATCTCCCTCGCCGGGAACGACGAGATCCACATCGGCCGGAATACCGTATTCGACGCGCAGGGTCTCTAACCGCGACTCTGTAATCGCGCTCGTATATCCTGCCGCCGAGGTTTGCCCAAGACGGCTTATCCGATATGCTGTGATGCCCCGCACGCGGGTGGCCTGGACCTCCTGCTCCATCTCCGGCTGTTCTGCCCCTGTCTCCTCAGCTGCGTGCTCCTCATCGGAGACATCAACCGTAATCACCCCCGCGATTTGGATGGGGGCCCCAGCACTCCGACCAGAGGTGTTCGGAGCATCCTCATGGGCCCGAAACTCGGCTCTCTCCCCTGAAAAAACTTGGGAAGAGCCCGCTGTTGCCGCCCCTGTATAAGGGTCTTGTTCCATGGATGGCCTGATAAGCTTGCGCCCGCCCAGCATATTTAAAAATTCCTGCCCGGGCACGGTCTAGGAATCGACCCTTAGGATCTGCTCCAGCCGACTGGCCCCGTCCCGTTTTTGGGACGCCACCTCGGTGTCAGATTGGGTCGAAGAAGAGCTACTGCTCTCCTCGCTACTTTCCGACCATGAAACCTCCACGTTCTGTGAGTCGGAAAAATCGCTCATTTTTGCTCAAAAAATTACCTGCTCGGGTTCTTGGTAGCTCGGATGATGTGATCTTCGGCTATACTACTCGAGCTCGGCAGCTAAAATTTTTCAGTCGAAAGATTTCTGGAAATGAAGTGCAAATTATGAAGAGGAGGGACCCTATTTATAGCCATTTTAAGCGGGAAATTCGAGCGCGAAAACCCAAAAGGCCCAATTAATACTCCTGACAGCCGCACAGATGGCCGTGATGCGACACGCGTCCCCCGCCTGATCCGCGCGTCTTTTCACCTCACCCCGCTTCTAAGTGTCGCTTGGTCTTCCTCCTTTGAGCCGACCTCACCCACTCGGCATAGTCCACCCGGCCGAACACCGACCAGGTGAACTGGGGGGCTAATGTTGAGGGTAAGCTCGGTGCCACCACCGAGGACACTAACTTTGGTGGTCGGCAACTAAGTTCGGCAGACATTAGGCTACCACCCCGACCCGATGACTTTTACTTCTTCCCGAGGTGCCTCCCATTTATCTGAGGGCACGCCCCCAAGAAGGCTGCCACCTCGGGGATGTACAGTAGCTCAGGCCGGGTCATGTTATCCGTCATAATACGTCACTGCCCATCCTTGTAGGCCAACACCAGGCAAACGTGCTGCCGTCCAATATAGTCCAATCCATTGGACAATGGACGCGACACTTGTCACTCACTGCTTGATACACTTTGATGTGACACCTGGGTAATGGGCAAAACCCATCTTGCACCCGATCCAGCTGGTGGCCTATAAATAGGATGCATTTATGACGTTTTAGGGAGAGAGACTTCCTCATACCTAATTAGTTGCAGACCTCTGTCGAGCAATACTTGCCTTGAGCATCGGAGAGCCCTTGTCTATTGACTAACCTCATTTCTCCGAATCATCCCTCGCAGGTACACACTCCCAGCCAGGGGCAAGCTTAAGAGGAGGTCAGAAGGTGTTCAGTCACACGTGGGTGTTGATCCGACGCCGGACGGCGGTAAGCATCAACAGCTGTAGTAGGATAAAGAATCTCAATATGATAAAAAAAAAAATAAAACCATTTTGATGTCTAAAAAATTTTTTTTTTAATATCAAAAATTGTCCAAAAAAATTTGGACAATTTGTCCAAAAAAATTTCCCCTGAAGACCCTTTATAAAAATCCCTCGTCTTTTTGGAAGATTTTGACGAAAGGGTAAAAAAAAATCCTAATTGAATAAATGGTCTTTTTTTTTAAACCAAAAAACACGTTTTTTTATATAGATAAACTGTCTTAATTTTTTTTAAAAAAATAAAAAAAATGACTGTAGCAGGATAAAAACCTCAACATGATGAAAAAAAAACAAACCGTTTTAATGTCCAAAAAACCTTTTATTATGCCAAAAACTGTCTAAAAAAATTTGGACCATTTATCTAAAAAAAATTTCCTATAAGGTCATTTTTAAAAATCCCCTGCCTTTTTTAATAAATTTGATTTTTTAGTGAAACTAGATCTTATTTTTGTTTAGGAAGTAGATCTGATTTTTTATTTTATTTTATTTTATTTATTTTATTTTTTTCTTACTTTTTTGTTTTTGTTTTTTTCACTTTTTTTTATTGTTTCCTATGTTTTAATTTAATTTTTTGAAAACATATTTGGTACTTTACTGGAATACCCTTACTCTTATGTGCCCCTCAGGTGGTATAATTTTAACGATTATCATGTTAAAATAGTCCCTCGGTTGCTAAAATAAAAAATTGAAGACTGATTAAAAAATTTAAGCATCAAAATCTTATTTTTATGAAAGGTTGTGGATCAATTGGACAATTAACTCTAAAAATATATGTTTTTAGGACCAAAAAACGCTTCAAAATATTAAAATCTCTATGTTATTTAATAGCAAAAAAAATAAATGAGCACTAACAATGTTAACAAATTAACAGTTTAAGGACTTAAATGTCTAAATTCTTAAAATAAAAACTTACAGTGTAAATAAATCGAAAGTTTAAAGACCTAAATGACCAAATTATTAAAGTGGAGATTAAAATGCCAATAAATTAAAAATTTAAAGATCAAAGTATGTACATTTTTAAAATAAAAATCTAAGCGTCAAAAACAAAAAATCCCTTGAAAGTAAAAAAAGAGCAAGAGAAACAGAAACGTTGGGTTAGGAAATGAAGGTTTAACATTTTGCTGACAGGTTTAAAGTTTTAATTGATGTGACAATTTAAGTGATGTGGTATGATTTTATTGGCTGGAGACAGATAAAGGAACAGGGATGGAGACTGAGGATCCTTAGTTCTTTCAAACGAAGGGGAAAGAAAAAACCTTTTGTCTGGCTTCTTAAGAAACAAGCGAACTTATAACACGGAAACAGTTGGCAGAAGGGTAACCATAGGTAACCCCATAGGCCATAAGTGTTCATGAGTTTTATGGGACATCCTGTGGTCTATAAATAATGAAAAAAAGAGAGGGATATTTTTTTTTGGAGGGGATAGAGAGGGCATTTCCTTTTCACTATTAACACCCAGAAACTCAAAAAAAAAAAAAAAAGAAGAAGAAAACCTCCAGTATAAAACTATTGGCGGCTGTACTTGGCTGCAACTTTGCTCGAGATTCTCTAAACCTCCTTTTATGTCTACTTGGCCACAAAAAATTGGAACCTAGGAATATTCAACGAGATATTGTAAGATTCTCTGAGAGCCAAAATTCAAGACGTTTATTTGTTTTTTTTTTTTAATTTTTTCTCTGTCCAAAGATGTTTAACGTGAGCTTTTAGAAAAAGAGAATGGTCATTGACTACCTATATTTTCCAAACGTGATTAGTTTAAAAACCTCCGACATTATATTTGTCCCAACCTATCTAAAAATTGGTTTTTTTGTAGTCATACGTGTAACTTAGTGGTAAATTAAAGAAAAGATTAAAAATCAAAATTGGTCTTCTTGATCACTAAGAGGGTAAAAAAAATCAATTTATTTAACTTACTCAAAAAAAAAAAAAAAAAAGAGAAACAAACAAACAAACAATTTTTAAGTTGTCCACAAGACTTTGATGTTGCTTTTGCAAAAGAAGAAAAAATAACAGAATAAGAGCTAAACCGAAAAAAGTCAAGAGTCTAAAAACTAGGCGGAAACTACGCCGGAAACTAGTTAAGCTAAAATCCAGGTGGTGGAATTTAGCTTTCTCAAAAAGGTAAGAAACTAGGCGATGACTCTGTAAACTTGAAAGAAGATTCCCGTTGTAACTTTTTTTCCCCCTTATCTCCATAACAAAATTATAAACACAAATAAAAGCTTTCCCGCAATAATGGTAATAATTATTACTACAAAAATTCCCGTCTTTATACAACCTTGGTAACAACGTGTCCTTTAAATTTTAAAATATAACATGTATCTTTTAATTTATAAAATGCTATCAAAAACTTTTTTTATTAGAGTTTTCAAAAAAAGTTGGGCCATAATACAAAAATATTTTAATAACTCTATCATGGTAAACTAATTTGAATCCAAAATTGATATGATTTAAAAATTTTAATTGTTAAAAAACTAAACTAAAATACCTTTAAAAAATAATCGTTGCTTTTACTTTCATGTGGCTACACCTATATTAGCAAACAGTGTAATAGTTTACTAAGAGCCCGTTTGGTTCGAGTATTTGAATAGAGTATTTGAATGAAGATTTAAATTTTTATGAGAGAAAATACTGTAGCAAAATGATTCAAACTATGATTCGAACCATGAAACAAACGCACCCTAAATTATTTAACAATCCTCATTATTTGGTGATCGTGTCATTTATGGTAAAAATCACAATAAAATATTTTTTAACATTTCAAAAATCAAGGGAACACATGTTACGCTTTAAAATTTGAAGGATAAAATATTATAAGGGCTATAATATCAGGGGATTTTTATAATTAGTCTTTATCATCATCGTTGTTGATGCTTACCGTGATCCGGCATCGGATCAACACCGCGTGCGGCTGTGCACGGTCCGACTCTCCTTTGATTCGTCTCTGCCCAAGCGGACGTACCTGCAACAAGAGAAGGGACACTTCCGAGGCAATAGAAAGGTTAATCAATGGACAAGGCTCTTTGATGCTCGAGGCAGGGTTTGCTCGGCAGAGGGCGGTAACCAATTAGGTAGGAAGAAGAAGTCTCTCCCTAGAATGTCATAAATGCATCCTATTTATAGGCCACCACTTGGACCAGGTGTAAGGCGGGTTTTTACCCACGACTCAGGTGTCACATCAAGGCGTGTCAGGCGGTAGGTGACAAGTGTCGCATCCCTCGCCCGACGGATTGGGCTCTATCAGACGGTGAGTTATCTGCCTCTTGTTAGCCTATAATGGCGAGTAGCAGCCTACTTGCGAGTGAGATTCATCCGACCCGAGCTAGTGTATATTTCGAGGTGGCAGCTTACTCGACATGCAGCCTGGGAGGCCCTGAAAGGCACCTCGGAAGGGTGTACGTCGCATCGGGGGCTAATAGCAAGCTTACGGGAGGTTCTGTTGAACTTATTAGCCGACCACCAAAGTTCATTTCCTCGGCGGTGGCGCCGAGCTCACCCTCAACATTAGCCCCCCAGTTCACCTGGTCGGTGTTCGACCGGGTGGACTATGACGAGTGGGTGAGGTCGGCTGAGAGGAAGAAGGCCAAACGACACTTCAAAGGGGGATGAGGCGAAAAGATGTGCGGATCAGACGGAGGACGCCTGTTGCACTGCGACCGACTGCACTGCCTGACAGGCGTAATGATCGCGCCTCTTAGTTTTTTGTGCCCAGATTTCTCGCCTGAAATGGCTATAAATAGGGCCATCCTCTCTGTTATTTTCACGCGATTCCTAAATTTTTGCACCCGAAGAGTTTTAGCTACCGAGCTATAGTCATCCACCTGAGGATCATATTTTCCCGAGCTTCCAAAACCCGAGTAGGTAATTTTTCAGGGGTGCCAGAATGAGTGATGTTACAAATTCTCAAAATTTAGAAGTTTTCTGGTTAGAAAGCAGTATAGAAAGTAACTCGTCAACACCCAGATCGACGTCGAGGGAGCGTCTCTAGGATGGGATGGGGCCGGCTGACTTGAGCAAAATTTGAGGGTCGACTCCTAAACGGTACCCGAGCAGGAGTTCCTGAGCATGCTGGATGGGCAAAGGCCGATTAGGCCGTCCAAGGAGCAGGACCCTTATGTCGGGTTAGCCACTACGGGCTCCTCCTGAGTTCTTTCTAGGGAGAGGACCGAGCTACAAGAGAGTGGCGATGCCCTGAGCACATCCAGCCGGGGTGCTGGAGCCCCAGTCCAAGCTACGAGGGTAATAATGGTGGACGTTTTCAGCGAGGAACGGGCAGCCGAGGAGGCAGAAGAAGAGCAGTCCGAAATAGAAAAGGAGGTCCAGGTCACCCGTGTCCAAGGAGTGATGGCGTACCGGGTAACCCGGCCTGGGCAGACCTCAGCCGCGGGCTATACAAGTGCTATCACAGAGTCGCGGTTGGAGAACCTATGCGTCGAGTATGGTATCCTGGACGACGTGACCCTCACTGTTCCCAATGAGGGCGACTCACCTTTGGACACGCACAGAGGGATGTATCACACTTTATGCCGAGTTCTTTAGGGCTGGGCTGCACCTCCCGTTCCACCCATTCTTGTGCCGAGCACTCAATGATTTCAACGTGTGCCCGGCTTAGCTGAACTCGAACAGTTACAAGTCGCTGATCGGGATGTATGTATTATGGAGGTACCACTGGGACATCGAGATGCCGTTGGAAGCTTTCAAGCAAGTGTACAAGATGAAGAAGCTTCCTCGACAGTCCGGATGGTACTACGTCACTAGCTTCCGGAAAGACTTTATCTTAGGCAACCCCGACTCTAATAAACTCTGGAAGAACGCATGGTTCTACGTCAGGGGAAACTATTTAGCCCGAGCCAGTGAGATCATCCCTACCTACCAACACGTGCCGAGGTCGTTCGAGCAAGGGCATGTGTGGACCAAGCGGCCCTAGGCACCGAGCCGCGTGATCAGGGACGTCGAAGACGTGTTCGAGAAATCAGAGTCGACTAGGCAGCAGTCCTTCCTTCTCAGGAAGGAAACTTTATCCGGTTACGGCTGGTTCAGGGAACCCTGTAGAATAAATCCCCAAATAGTCCACCTTGCCTGGGGTACTAGGTAGGTTACAATTGCTCGGCCTGGTGTCGTCGACTTCCCGGGTCCAAGCGCTTCCTGATCCCGGTGGCTGACGAGGGAGCCTTCATCGTCTAGTTTTGAGGACTCGTCGAGTGGCTCCTTGGATGCGGGGCCACCCGTAGTCGATGAGGAACTCGAGGACATGATTCGGCTCCTGTACCCTTCCCGTCAGCTCCAGATCAGAGGTCAGTCCTGATTTTTTTTTCTTTACACGCGCCGACCTCATTTTGACTTGGGGTTTTATTGTATAGAAATGTCGTCGCGGCTGAGCTCCGCTGCTGAGAGATAGGCTCTGATGGAGAGCCTAAGAAGACAGAAGGGCAAGGCCGTCGAGACCAAGAGGAAGCGTAAGCAGACTCTCAGGACAAAGCTTCCTCCTCAACCCGAGCAGGGACGCGCTCAAAGTGATGCCGATCAAGGACACGGCTGGAGGCTCATCCGAGGATCCGCAGAGGAGGCGCCTGAACTACCGCGGTGTCATTCTCGAACGTCTCAGGGATGTGATACCCTAGGATGACTTTTTTATGAACATCCGCAAGGAGGACTTCCAGAGCCTATGTAATGCGGCTTTTTGAGCTGCTGCCATCGTAAGTATTCATCCAAACCGAGCCTTTTAATTCCTTTTTTTTATCACGCTACTGAGCATGAAGTCTTGTTCCTTGCAGACGAGTGCCATTTTGTATATGATCCACTCGGCTGGGATGAAGGACATCCATAAGGAGAAGGAGATGCACAAGAAAACCTTCATCAGGAAGCTAGACACGGACAAAAAGCTTAGTGCTAAGAACATTGAGCTAGACCAAGCCAAGGACTCTCTTTCTCAGGCTCAAGAGGAAGCCCAGAAAGCCAAGGCCGAGGCCGAGGAGGCTTGGAGGCAGGCTAGGGAGGCAAAGGATGAAGCTGCACGGCTTAAAGAGCAGCTGACATCCCTACAGGCCAAGCACCAGCATTTTGTGGACGAGCTTCCAAGACGTCTGGTTTGAGCTGTGGATGAATTCAAGGAATCCCCGGAGTATGCCGATTACTATTACTTCGGCATGACCGACCTCCGCGAGCACCTGATCAGGTAGCACCCCGAGGCTGCAGGCTTCGATTGGTCGCTCATTGTTGAGCCCGATCAAGGCGCTGCTTAGCAACAGCAGGGTGAGGAGGAGGTCGTCGTAGTAGACGGCAATGACGATGGAGATGGGCAGAGTACTGCCGGCGGTGGAGGCGAGGAAGACATGGCTGGAGGTGAAACCCAGGCTTAGGCTAATTTGTATCTTTTTTTTTTTTTGGTTTCTTGACTTGTCTGGGCTCGGGAGGTGCCCGGTTAATTGTAACTTCCCCTATAAATAAAATTGATTTCCCGTTCTTCTCTTCGCATATTGTCGTATTCTAATTTTCTTTTAAATGTTTTCCGAGTGCGAGTGTTTTCGGGAGAATATGTTCTCGTTTCGGCGCGAGAGGTTCCTCGAAGATGCGTTACAGCTTTGAACTGCCGAGTAACCACATACCTTGGTCTTCGGAATTAGAGTAGAATGCTTCATGTTTTCAAGTTAGATGCTCCTCGAGGGGGCATTCCTAGAAACGACTCTAGGAGCTCAGTCATTCTTTTCTCCTCTTCTTTTCTATTCCTTGTTGAGACCGAGCATTCTGTCTTGATGGCTACCCTGTTACCCGAGCAGAGGTGGTATCCCTGTTTTCTCGGTTAATCCGAGTAGTTATCCTTGTCCGCTCAGTTAATCCGAGCAAGGTTTAGGTTTCCGTTCTTAGCTGGGCAAAGCACAATGGTGTGTGGCTACCCTTACCCTGTTGCCCCCTTAGACTTGTTTAAGTTTTTGAAGAAACTTTGCAAGTGTAGGACTCATCGGGCATGTTGTTGTGCCAAGCAACTCGTTGGGTCGTCTGTATGGCGACAGACCTAGGGTTGGTAAAATGCCAACCAGCCCCCCAGCTCGATTAATCAGGATGACTCTCCTTTGTTGGGAGTTATTGCCTTGTCCTCCGAGCTAGAGTTACGGCGTACTTTTTTAGATCCACATTTCCTTCAAACGCATTGCTCAAGTGGAATGGTGTAGGAAAGTTGTATTCCATTAATGTGTTATATACATACATTTTTCTAGTCCTATTCGAAAGGCCTAGTTACAAAAGAATTTTGACCAGAGGTCAAAAAGGGTTTCTAGCTCTGAAATTAACAAAAGAACTTTTTCAGAAGCTCAGCGTTGCAAGGATGCTCGAGCTGATTTCCTTCCATATCAGATAATCTATACGTGCCTGACCGTATGATAATATTGACCCTAAACGGACCTTCCCACTTTGGACCAAAGGATCCGAGGCTGGGCTGTTGAACTGTGACCTTCTTTAGTACCAAGTCTTCGACCTTAAAACTTCTGGACTGGACCCTCTTATTGTAATACCAAGCTACCACTTGATTCCGAGCTGCGTTATGGATCGCTGCCTTGTTTCTTTTTTCTTCAAGTAGATCGAGCTCGGTCATCATCAATTCCACGTTTAGGGTCTCCTCGTACTGTTTCAATTCGGAAGCTAGGCAACCCTACTTCGGCCGAGATGACAGCTTCTGCCCCATATACGAGGGAGAATGGAGTTTCTTCGGTCGCTGTCCGGGTAGTTGTTTAGTAAGCCCAGAGCACTTGTGGGAGCTCGTCAATCCATGCACCCTTGAGCCCCTCGATTTTTTTCTTCAGGTTGTCTTTAATTGTCTTATTTACAGCCTCCGCCTAGCCGTTACTCTACGGATAGCTCAGGGAGGAGAAGACCTTCCTAATGCCAAGCCGTTCACATAGGCGGAGGACACCTGAAGACTCGAACTGTTTGGCATTGTTGGTCACAATCGTGTGCGGGATCCCGAATCGGCAAATAATGTTCTTCTACACGAAGCTGGTACACTTAGCTTCAGTCATGTTGGTACAAGGTTCAACCTCAACCCACTTTGTAAGATAATCTATCGCCACGATGCAGTACTTGAATTACATCGGGCTGGCGGGAGAGGTCCGATCAAGTCGATGGCCCATTTTCCAAACGGCCATGCTGAGGTCACTAGAGTGAGCAGCTCGACGTGGTGGCCGGGCATTCTTGCAAACTGCTGGCATTTGAGGCATTTTCGAGCAAAATCCTTGCAGTCTTGTTGCATGGTCGGCCAGTAGTAGCCCTGTCGAAGGCACTTTTGGGCTAAAGAGCGTCCCTCGGAGTGGTTGCCGCATAGTCCCTCGTGGATTTCCCTCATTAGATACTCGGCCTCTTTGGGATCCAAGCATTTTAAGCATGGTGTGGTGTAGCCTCGTCGGTATAATTTTCTACCGATCATCGAATACCGGGCCGTGCTTTTTCATACCCGACATGCTTCTTCTCAGTTGTCGGGTAGTTCAGCTGTGGTCAGGTATCGGATGATCGGGTCCATCCATGTGGTCCTGGGCTCTTCGGCTACACTTAACACTTCCTTGATGATGCTCGGCTCGACAAGTCTTTCAATGGGGACCGAAGTTAGATCGCTTCTGCCCAAGCCAGAAGCTAATCGGGTAAGGGCGTCGGTTTTTGCATTTTCTGACTGGGGAATTTGCTTGAAAGAGTAAGACTTAAATTGTTCGAGCAGTTGTTTTACTTCTTGCAAATATGCAGCCATGGAGTCTGCTCGGGCCTGAAATCCCCTAGTGACTTGCTGAACCACAAGCATTGAGTCGCTGTGGATGGTTATGTGGTCCACCCTGAGATCTCAGGAGATCCAAAGTCTGGCCAGGTGAGCTTCGTATTTTGCCTCATTATTGGAGGCCTTAAAGTCAAACCGGAGGGCATAGATAACTTTATAACCATCTGGGCTAGTTAAGATCAGCCCGACGCCCGATCCGTCAAGGCAAGAAGATCCGTCGACATGCAGTTTCCAGTCCGGCTCTGGGGCGACACTGTCCTCACTACAGTTGGGCGCATCAGGCACTACGACAGGTGACTTCTCAACGAGCGGAGTCACCTGTCTAGCGTCTGTGAATTTTGCGATGAAGTCTGCTAGAGCTTGGGCCTTAATGGCCGTCCTCGGCATGAAATGCACATCGTACTGGCCGAGCTCTACTGACCATTTGGCCATATAGCCTGATATCTCCGGACTCTAGAGTATTTGTCGAAGAGGGAATTTGGTCGGGACGTTGATGGTATGGCCTTGGTAGTACGGTCGTAACTTGCGAAAAAAAGTAATTAAGGCAAATGCCAACTTTTTGAGTGGCGGGTACCATTCTTTGGTGCCTTGGAATACGTGGCTTGTGTAGTAAACTGGCCTTTGGACTCCATCTTCATCTCAGACTAGGACTGAGCTAACGGCTTTCTCAGACACAGCTAAATACGCGGTTAAAGCTTCATCGGGCAAAGGTTTGGACAGGAGCGGGGGCATGGCTAAGTAGGTCTTCAGGCCTTGAAAAGCTTCCTCACACTCCTTGCTCCACTCAAACCTCCCCTTAAGTGCCTTAAAAAATGGGTGGCACTTGTTGGTAGCCCAAAAGACAAACCTTGACAGGGCTGCCACCATGCCGGTGAGCCGTTGCACGTCTTTTATTGTCTGAGGAGAATGCATATCAATAATTGCTTGGACCTTTGTCGGGTTAACCTCGATGCCTCATTGATTAACCAAAAATCTGAGGAATTTGCCCGAGCTTGCACCGAACGCACATTTCGCCAGGTTTAGTTTCATCCCATATTCCTGAAGAATGTCGAAGCTTGCTCAGATATCGGCCATGTGGTCTTCTGCTCTGACAGACTTTACTAGCATGTCGTCCACGTAGACCTCCATAGTTTTTCTGATCAGCCGAGCAAAAATTTTATTGACGAGGCGTTGGTATGTAGCTCTGGCATTCTTTAGGCCGAAAGGCATTACCACATAGCAGTATAGGCCCTGGTCGGTAACAAAGGCAGTTTTCACTTGATCTTCCTCGGCCATCTTTATCTAATTGTACCTGGAGTATGCGTCCATAAAGCTCAAAAGTTCATGGGCGGCAGTGGCATCGACGAGGTGATCTATTCGAGGAAGTGAAAAGCAATCCTTCGGGCAAGCCTTGTTAAGATCGGTATAATCAATGCAGACCCGCCACTTGCCGTTCACCTTTTTGACAAGGACAACATTCGCTAACCATTCCAGGTACTTGACTTCTCTGATGAATCTAGCCTCGAGGAGCTTCTGGACTTCTTCGTTTATTGCAGCGTACCTTTTTGGGTTAGAAGCCCTTCTTTTCTGTATCACCGGCCTGTGGCTAGGTTAGACATTCATTCAATGGCTGATGATGATAGGATCAATGCCGGCCATGTCTTCATGGGACCACGTAAAAACGTCCTGATATTCAATAAGAAGCCTTTCTAAGTCGGGCCTGATCTCAGGTCTTAGTTGCGATCCGAGTTGGACAGTGTGTTTCGGCCTTTCAGGGTCTAGGGAGAACAACACCAAATCTTTTATCGGGGTGGCTCTTACCTCCTCTTCGGGCAATCTGGGGTCTAAATTTGATAACATCTTGGGTGTTGGGTCAGTAGAGAGATCCATTTTGTCAACCGAATAAATGGCCGAGACGCCTAGGTGCCGAGCTATAGCTGCTCTTACAGTACTAGCGTAACAAGTTCGGGAATCCATATGGGATGAGCGAATCACTCCAACACCACCATCCGTGGAGAATTTCATGGCCAAGTGATATGTGGAGACTATGGCCTTTAAAGCGTTCAGTGTTGGTCGGTCGATGATAATGTTATATTGGGAGGGTTTGTCGACAACCAAAAAGTCAACAACCCGAGTGACTCGAGCGGCTTTTTCTCCAAAGGTTATGGGCAAGCCGACCTTCCCTACTGCTCGTACACATTCCCCCATGAAGCCATAAAGCTGGGTTCAAACCGGGACCAAAGGGGCTTTGCTTATCTTCAATTTATCAAAGGCTTGCTTGAAGAACATTTCAGCCGAGCTACCGTTGTCGATTAGAACACGCCGTACTATGTTGTTGGCGATAGGTAGTTCGCACACTAAAGCGTCATTGTGCGGGTGTATTATTCGGTCTGCCTTTTTCTCGGTAAACGTGATTGGGGGTGTCCTCTTGGCGACATATCTTGTTAATATGCTCGGATATGTTTATGAATTCACCCTACTCGACCAACCAAGCTTCTCTGACATACGACCGCCGCCCACTTGACATGTCACTGGTAACAGGCCCGCCGAAGATCATGTGAACGATATTCGGGGGATTCAAGGTGTTCCCATCTTTGGTTCTAGAGCGGTTCGGTATGTCTCGGCACGACAGATCATTCCTTCTCGAGGTGGACCTTGGAGTTATAACCCGTTCGATAAACTCCCGCAAATGGCCCTCTCAGACTAGCCTTCCGATTTGGTCCTTCAGTTGAATACATTCGCGAGTGCTATGCCCCACATCCTTATGGAATTCGCAAAACCTTGATTGGTCTCGCTTCACCTTGCTTCCTCGGAGCTTGGGTAGTGGTATTAACAAATTCTTGCCACTTACCTAGGCGAGCACCTCGTCGATGGTCGCCACCAACGGTGTGTAGCTCTGAAATTTACCGGTCGGCCCCTTTGACTTCTCGGATTGCTTCTCTTTCTTTTGCTTCTTGCTCTGCTCGGCGTTGCTATGTTCCGGTGCTTTCTTCTGCTTTTTATCCTTCTTTGTTTCACTTGAGCCGGCTTCTTCCTTACAGCTTTTCATGTATTCGGTGGCGTCGGCATGTCTCTAGGCATAGCCGAGCATTTGAGAAAATGTGCTCAGCTGCTCGAAGGCCAGTGACTAGGTCAATTTTTGATCTCGAAGACCCCCTACAAAAATATGCTTGAGGGTCTCGTCTTCGACGTGCTTGACCTTGAGAGTGCTGGGGTGAACCGGTTGATATAATCCCTGACTTTACCGTCTTCTTGTTTGACAGCATACAGGTATGTAATTTCTTTCCTCCGCATTTTTGTCGTAGAAAATGCCTAAGAGAAGGCGTTGGCCAACTACCGAAAAGAAGAAATAGATGAAGGTTCGAGCTGACGGAACCATTGTCGAGCAAGACCTGTCAGAGTGAGCGAAAAAGCTTTGCACATCACTGCGTCGCTAGCATTCTACAGTAGCATATGCCCCTGGAAGAGTTCAACATGCTCGTCAGCGTCTGTTGTCCCATCGTAGGACTTGAGTTGTGGTACTTTGAACTTCGACGGCATAGGGCCCACATTATATTATCTGGGAAGGGTGGATCTTGAGCTCCCGTCTCGTCTAGGCCATATCGATAATTTTGAATCTCGTCGATCTGATGTTGTAGTGCCCGAAACTGGTGGCTATTAGTGTCTTAGGGCAGTTCAACTTGATAGGGTACTCCGCCCTCAGCACGGCCTCTAGCTCTGGGCTAGCGGTTTCGGTTTGCTCCTTGACATCCGAGCTTGTCAAATACTGAGGCTCGAGAACCTTATAGCGAGGGAGCACAAGCTGCTTCGTGTCCAAGATGGCCTCCTTGGACCAATCTATTATTGGCTGAGACGCCGCGAGTGGATCCTCTAGATTGCTCGGAGTGGGCTTCTTCATGGTCTGTCGCTTCTCGCTCTATCCGACCTCTAGCCTGGTCAACCTAGGCCGAGGGTGGTAGAGCTGGTGCAGCCTGGCGCTGAGCCTGCTGGGCGAGTTGTTACGTTAGGATCTGGATTGCATTTGTGAGTTCCCTAATCGGGTCTTGAACGACCAGACCTTCCGCATGCTTGGCCCTGGCTGTGCTTCCCTGACCTCCGGACCGGAACCTCGTGGTTCGGGGACAGCCCCTAGGCCTACCCATGTTGGGTTGCCTATTCCTTGCGTCGTTCGACCCCTCATGTCGGGCTGTATCGTCTCTGACGTTTTCTCTAGTCGTCATCTCGGGCGTTAGAGGTGATGTGGCTGATGTTTGGGTGAAGGCGTAGGCAACCTCCTTCTAGCGCCACAATGTTGATGCTTACAGTGATCTGGCGTCGGATCAACACCGTGTGTGGCTGTGCACGGTCCGACTCTCCTTCGATTCGCCTCTGCCCGGGCGTACGTACCTGCAATAAGAGAAGGGACGCTTCGGAGGCAATAGAAAGGTTAGTCAATGGACAAAGGCTCTCTGATGCTCGAGGCAGGGTTTGCTCAACAGAGGCCGGCAACCAGTTAGGTGGGAAGAAGAAGTCTCTCCCTAGAATGTCATAAATGCATCATATTTATTGGCCATCACTTGGACCGGGTGTAAGGCGGGTTTTTACCCACGACCTAGGTGTCACATCAAGGCGTGTCAGGTGGTAGGTGACAAGTGTCGCATCCCTCACCCGACGGATTAGGCTCCATCGGACGGCGAGTTATCTGCCTCTTGTTAGCCTATAATGGCGAGTAGCAGCCTGCTTGCGAGTGAGATTCATCCGACCCAAGCTAGTGTATATTTTAAGGTGGCAGCCTACTCGGCATGCAGCCTGGGAGGCCCTGAGAGGCACCTCGGAAGGGTGTATGTCGCATCGGGGGCTGATAGCAAGCTTACTAGAGGTTCTACTGAGCTTATTAGCCGACCACCGAAGTTCATTTCCTCAACGGTGGCGCCGAGCTCACCCTCAACAATCGTTGTTGTTGTTGTTGAGTTTAAGAGGCAGCTTTATAATTATTTAGAAGCTTTTTTTTTCAAGAGAGACCCATTAGTAACCTCAAATATAATGGAGAAAGTGTATGTATTTAATATAAAAAATATAGTTTTTTATTATTAAATTTTCATCCAATTTGTTAAATTGTTATATATTATCTAACCTAATATGGTATAATTTTAACTTGGAACTTATTTTTCAAAGTTATATCTATTTTTTTTAAAAAGCTGAAAGATTATATTTGATCTATCTAACCTTATTAATAAGATATTTTTTTTCATACTGTATTATAGTGTGTGTGTACATATATATATATATATATGTTTATTTATATATGAATTTTGCTTCCATCTAATGGATGGAAGCGTCTTTCAACTATTACTTGTGTAAGTAGACAACATAAACTACTTTATTTAGCCCAAAGCTGTCCTAGGTGGCGTCAATTAGTTTATCTATTTTTGTTAGAAATTCAAGTGCAGCCAGTTCTGACCCATAGATGGGAGAAGTTGACCCGAGGACGTATTTTTCTTTTCTTGGTTACATTTGTCATTTTGCATGTAAGGATCCTTGACGGTAGCGATAACGTAATTTCTGGAGACGTAAACGTAACAGTTTGCGTAAGGACACGTAACTTTCGTTCATTTCATATGTAAGCCATAATTAATTTTTTTTTTTTAATTTAATCTGTGCGTGACTATTAGACTTTGGAATTTTACGAAAAACATTGCATAATATGGCAAACTTAAAGTTTAAATTTGCGATCATTTTTTTTCCACACAAAATGATTAATTTTTTTCTTTTAAGTTGCTTATATTTTTTTATTTTTATTTTTATTTTTTTTTCTAGATAGCATGTTACAAGTTAATGGTGCTAGTATGGCGAGCGATACATCCGATCAAGATTGTCCTCTTCTTTGAGTTGAAAATCGAAGGAGTAATCATATTGTCGACAATTGTCGTTTCGATTGCTTGACGTGGAGTGAATAAAAGCCCTGTAAATACTTTCATCTTCATTCATCCGGTTATTGAGTGGTGGTATAATTGGTGTTTCATGCTGGCTTGTCAGCGTGGTGGCTTGGGACTAGGGGTGACAATTCGCAGCGAGTCAGGTTCGAATTAGGTTGAGAGTCAGTTTTACATAAACTAGCTCAACACTAACCCGACTTGTGACACGAACAAGTTGAGAAATCTCAACACTAACACGGGTTGACATGAACATGACCCATATTAATTTATTTCTTATGCAACCTATGAAATGTCAATGACCTGCAACCCGCCAATTACCTGTAACCCACCAATGACCTACAATCTGTTAATGACCGCACTAATTTGTGACCTTTTTTAGCTTTGAATTTACACTAATATTACATAAAAATAAACATAAATCAAATTTCCACAAAATCAAGTGAGCTCCACACTACTGCAACAAAAAATTGTCCTAATATTTTTAGAAACATTCAAGAAAATAACAAGTCCAACATCAACAAAATGACAAGTCTAACAAAATAACAAGTTTAACAAAATAAAAAAGCCTTAAGTGACCAAGCTAAAAACACTTTCTTATTGTTCAAGAGTTAAAATCAATTAGTTTGAAGCTTGGTATAAGATTAAGTGAATTGGAGTTTTGTCTTATGGGTATATTTGATAATAGCAAAAAATATTTTTAAAAATATTTAAATAATTAATCGCATGTCAGACGGGTCATTTTAGTGTCAAATGGGTTGAACTGAACACGACCTGTTTTTGGACAGGTCAGCTTCGAGTTGACACTAAAATTACCCGTGGTTAATTGTTTTAACCCTAACCTGTAAAAAAAGTGTCGGGTTTGTGTCATGTCATAATCTGTACTGCGATCCTGTTAGACATGTATGCTCTAAGGAGCAAAAATGTAATATGCTTTTGGAGACATTTTTATCAATAAAGAATTTATTCATTATATATATACCAAATCTTTTCCTCTTTATGTTCATATTTGTTGAATGTATGTTAAGCAAACAATAGTCTGAGACTGTCAGTCTAAACCTTTAAGAATTGGGCATATGATGGACATATTATGCGGAAGACACGATTCTTAAGGTGATATTCTAAATCATAAGATCCGCAATCGAGGGAATAAAGTTGGGCGCTTTATTCATATAAAGATTGTTATGTTGTCTATATCTCTATTAGGAGATGGTTTGTCTTGACCATCGGAGGTGGACTCCGTGAATAGAAACACTGGCACGTTGTCATAGGTGACGATGTGTTGGATCAGGACATAAAGTGAATTGATTTGGATTAATAATTCTGTCTCGGCAAATCGATTCACTTTAGACAATCATTTGTGTTGTATCTTAATCCTGAGATGAATAGTGGGCCCGTTGTCTTGACTTGTGTCTTTTGATGTAGCAAAGGGTGACACCCACATCTTAATAGTGGTATGCATGCCGGTACGTTGGAGGCACAACTCTTGATAGCGTAGACTTGTTATTCATAGATACGGAATCCATAGCTCCTCTTTAAGAGTAGTGATATCCTCTTATATGCGTTATCCTATAATTGAAAAACTGGAGCGCTTAACCATTTGGATACATAGGTGTAACCGAATGGTATACTGTCTTTGGATAGTAAGTTTTTTTATGGTGAGATAATGGAATGTAAGATAAAAATAATTGGGAAGGTAAGACAGAACTTGTCTTGAAGCTGGTTATGGATAATCGTATGGGGATATAATACACTATGATATGTCATGGAGACTTAGCTATACGAGCTTCGTAATTCTATATAGTTCGAGAGTGTAGCTCCAAGCTTTTAGTGGAATAGCGTTGGAGTTGATAATTATGAAATGTATATCTGGGATATTAGGTTTCATAATTATCAGGAGCTTGAACTACATAGGTCCATTTGGTCCCCTTTGCTAGCTCACAACATCCTGTAACGATATGGTGTGCTTTTTCAATAATTGGTGACTTATGTCGGATTTATCAGATTGGTTTAAAATTTAGAAGAATCAGATAATTAATGTCTGTTTATCAGTTGAATTAATTTTGTAATAAAAAATTAATTCAAGATAAACTTGTTGAATTATTGGGATCGGATAATTCTTGTCTGTTTATCGGTTGATTTAATTTTTGGATAAATTAGATCAAGATAAACTTGTAGAATTGTTGTGAATTGATTTATTTTCTTAGAGATTATCTAGATAAAGTTGTTTTGATCAGATAACTTCTCTATTAGGTTATTTGAATTAAAACTAAGACTTTATCCTATAGAATCTCGGGCAAAAAATAAAAGATTTGTGAGATTTTTAATCGCCAGTTTGACCTACCGATCCACGTGTTCGACCTGCCGATGGGGCCTATTCGGCCTGCCGATGAGCGAAGGATAAGATTACACGTTTTCACATGAATCTTATCAGTTATTGATCCGAACTTGATTCTATTTTGAGTTTTTGAGATCTAATCTGATAAGGAATGACCCTAGGCCTAACCTCTAGATAAAGGGAGTAAGTCTTAAGAGTAACTCAGATCATTTGAGAGATTAAGAGTGATACTCTGCTAGTGAGCATCTAAAAATTCCTTGAGAGCTTTTGTTCACAAATCACGAACACTTGCTTTGGGTTCTCTCAATTGATTGGAAGGAGAGTCACCTAGTGGAAGAGCTGTATGTGTAAGCCCACACTCACTCTGATCGTGGATAGATAATAGTGAAGAAGACCAGTTGGTTGAGGCTCTTTTGGAATGTTACTTCTGTTCACAGATTGTGGGAGCTTTTCGGCACATAGAGGTTAGTAAGATCTGGTTAATTTATGCATATAGCATGTCAAACTTGTGTTTTGAAAAATACTCTGATGTATAATTTTTAAAATTTTACTGCGTACTATTTTTCCAACAATTGGTGTCAAAGCCATGGTTTTTACATAAATTTACGCGTTTGTAATCATATTATATGTATAAATTTTGTGATTTTAATCTCTCCAATGCTTGAATTTAATTTTATAAAGAGTTGGCACTCTAGGTTTCTATATATTTTATATGTCGTCATGGATTATGTGGTGAATATTCATTAATTAATTATGGTTAATTAAATCATTATTTAATTATTAATTAATTAATTTATGCCGGTTATGGTTCCTTAGAGGTTAGAATGTATATCTAGGTTTTTCATGTAATTAGATGGCATACTATCATCTTCGTTTAGGAATTGTTATTTAATTTTAAATTTGTAAGGATTTTGTAATTAAATAATCTTTCGGAGAAGACAGATCTAGAAGGCGGATCTAGAAGAATGATGATGGTGTTCCTAGGTATTTCTTGAGTCTCTAATTTTATGTTTTTGAATTGTTGAAAATAAAATTGATGAATTGCATTTAAAATTGTATTTTCTAGAATGAGAGATTTCTTCTCAGTCGGCATACTAAACCCTACAGTTCGGCAAGCCGATGGTCACAGATCGGTAGGCCGAATGTGAGGTTCGACAGGCTGTCAATGGGAAAAAAATCAGGCAGCTCTAGCGGCAAGCTGAACTTCAAGTTTAGCAGGCAAAACTTTCATGAGTCGACAGGCCGATCTTCTTGATCGGCAGACCGATGGAGTATGATCGGCAGGCCGATCACCCAAATCGGCCTGCCGACCGAGAGTTAGAAAATTTTCAGAAAAGGTGCAATTTTTGCAGTGCAGTTTTAATTTTATTTTTGGGATGATTCTGAGAAACATTAAATTTAGATATGACCAGAAATATGAAGTATTCGATTCATAGGAGATTGAAGACTTAAAGATGGACATTACATGAAGAAGGATACAGCTTGAGGATTCAAGGATGAAGAATGGATAAATGTTTTGATTATTCTCTTGTAATCTTAGTTTTTTATTCTTTAGGGTGGAGCCATAATATTACGGTTATTCTTATTTTGCTTGTAACTTTGCTTGATTGCTTTGCTTGTCTACTTTATAATATGATTTGCCATGTATATTGATAACATGTTATATAGAATATGGGGTGCTGCTCATATTAAAATTGTTCATGCATGTTCTTAAAATAAAACCTTGATTTCAAAAGATTGAGTGGGAGAAGGTTTTCGAAGAGAGAACCTAAGGCCTCCATCGTTGGTCCATAGGCAGAACATGGTGGTCCCGACCCCTAGGAAAGGATTTCTATCATGTACCAGATTAGATCTCTAAAAGGATAAGGTATTTTAGCATGATTTATGGTTGCACACCCTTCGGTGGTGATTGTAAATCATGGATAAAATATTGAAATGATGGTTATACAATCACGTTAATTTTATTATTAACCTCCCCTAGGAGCTCTGTTAATAAAATTAATGGCCAAAGAAACAATTTTTAATATATGCTGGATCATACAAGTCCCAGATGGCATATATTAATAAAGAGGGGATTCGTGTTCTTGATTGAATTTGGCATGACTCTCCTAGGAGCTTGTTGAATTATGAGTTGGGAATTATCGTTGTAAGGTTGTGATATTTTTAAGGTTTTGACACATAAACACATTTGTATGTATTTACATGATTGTGTTATCTTACTAAATTATTATGATATGTTTGCTTATGTTTGGTATATGATTCTTTTTTGTGGATTAAAAATATCTAAAAACTCTTTATCATTGATACTTGACAAAAACCTATTAATCGGTGAGAACTATAATAATTGGAAACAAAACCTGGATATCGTCCTTTCCTTTGAGAAACTGAAATATGTACTGACAACCCCTTATCCTCCCGAGCCTACGGGAGACTCAACTAATGAGCAATTCCATGCGTATGATCGCTAGAAAGATGCAATGATCAGGCCCGCTGTTATGTTATGGCCAGCATGAATAATGTGTTGCAGGCTCAACATTAGGATTATGAGACTGCGAAGCAGATCTTGGATAATCTTGAGGATATGTTTGGAGGCCAGTCCATAACAAAGCGGCAAGGGGTTCTTCAAAAACTTCTAAACTGTAGGCGGAGACCGAGGACATCTGTAAAGGAGCATATGATGTTGGTCATGGGTTACCTCGTTGAGGCTCAAACCAATAAAGCCGACATCGATGCTGAAACTCAGATGACTATGGTCTTTGAGACTCTGTCGAAGAAATTTATTCCAATTAGAGCTTCTTTTAATTTAAGCAATATACAGGATATGACCTTGACGGAATTGATGAAACAGTTACAGGAGTTCTAACTGCTAATCAGGGAGTCTCCTGCGGGTGGTGAGGCCAACATGGTAGCTGCTTCTGGTTCCAATCCTAACTTTGGGAATGGAAAGAAGCAACGGGCCAAAAACAGGAAGTCTTCTATTTCTGCTAGCACCAAGAGCAAGAAGAAGAAGAAGAAGAAGAAGAAGAACCCGAAGAAGCTTAACTGCTTCTTCTGTGGGAAGATCGGGCATATTAAGAAGTATTGCAAGAACTTCCTTTCCAAAGGAGGTAGGTGGAAAGGAAGTTGGTGTGATCTTCTGTATTTAGAAACTTGTTTGGTTGAGGAATCCAGTGACATTTGGGTCATAGATTCTGATGCAACTAATCATGTTTGTGTTTCTCTGCAGGGGTTTAAAGAAACGAGAAGTCTGCTGCATGAAGACTTCATGCTTCAGATGGGCGATGGATCCTTGGTCTCAACGGAAGCAATGGGAGATGTCCATCTTTATTTTGATTATTATAGGAATTTATTTTTGCAAGATTGTTTTTATGTTCCTAAATTTAAAAGGAATTTAATTTTTGTAGCTTGTTTATTTAAAGACTCCTATTTGGTTTCTTTTAATGATAAAGTGGTGATTCATAAAAACAAATCTTTTATCTGTTCTGGATGGATGCAAAATAATCTATATTTTATCAAACCTGAGATGGACTTATTGCTTAATGCTGAGATGAATGATAATAACTCTAAAAGACTTAAAACTTCACACTCTAATAAGACTTATCTTTGGCATTTGCGCCTTGGTCATATTAACCTAAATAGGGTTCAAAGGTTGGTAGGGGATGGACCTTTGAGTCACTTAAGGTTGGAATCTATACCTCAATGTGAATCTTGTGTGAAGGATAAAATGACCAAAAGACCATTCAGGTCTAAGGGCAATAGGGTCGAAGGGGTTCTAGAACTTGTGTATAGTGATGTTTGTGGACCGATGAACATCCGAGCATGAGGAGGGTATGAGTACTTCGTCACTTTTATTGACGATTACTCAAGATATGGGTATGTGTACCTGATGCACCACAAAAGTGAAACTTTTGACAAGTTTAGGGAGTTGCAGGCTGAAGTGGAAAAGCAATTGGGTAGACCCATAAAGGCACTTTCATCCGATCGAGGTGAAGAATACCTTTCTGATGAGTTCTTGGGACACTTATTACAAAATGGGATTTTATCCCATTTGACTGCGCCGGGCACTTAGCAGCAGAATGGCGTAGCAGAGAGAAGAAATAGGACTTTGTTGGACATGGTCAGGTCCATGATGAGTTATTCATCATTGCCTTTATCCTTTTGGGGATATGCAGTAAATCCACATGTTATCTTTTGAACAATGTGCCTTCAAAATCAGTCCTTAAAACTCCTCATGAGTTGTGGACAGGTAGGAAGACATCCTTAAACCATATTCGCATATGGGGATGTCCAACTTATGTCCTGTTTAAGGATCTGAAAAAGTTGGAAGCACGTTTGAAAGTTTGCGTGTTTGTAGGATATCTAAAAGGGACTAAAGGGGGTTATTTCTATATCCCAAAGGAAAATAAAGTCGTGGTTTCAACTAATGCAACTTTCCTTGAGGAGAGTTACATAGACGACTTTAAACCTCAAAGCAAAGTGGTGCTTGAGGAGTTAAGGAGTGATCTGATCACTCCAGAGGTTCCGAATGAAACCATTCCGATCAGTGTAGAAAAACCAAATGAACTTGAACAACAACCTAAGGGGCTTCGGCGTAGTGGGAGGATCGAGCGTCAACCAGAAAGGTATATGTTCAATAGGGAAGCCTTCTTGGCTAAATCGGATGAACATGACAGGGATCCTTATACTTACACAGAGGCTATAGAGGATGTTGATTCAAAACTCTAGACAGAGGCCATGAACATAGAGATGATGTCTATGGAGACTAACTAGGTCTGGGAGCTTATGGATCTTCCCGAAGGGGTAAAACCCATAAGGTGTAAGACAAGAGGAAAAGAGGAGTCGATGGAAAGTTCGAAACCTTTAAGGCTACACTAGTAGCTAAGGGTTACACGCAAAAGGAAGGAATCGATTATGAGGAAACCTTTTCGCCTATAGCCATGCTTAAGTCCATCCGGATTCTCTTGACCATAGTTGCTGCTCTCGATTACAAGATTTGACAGATGGATATTAAGACGGCTTTTTTGAATGGCTATCTTGATGAGTCTATTTATATGGTACAACCAGACGGGTTCAGGGTCACGGGTCAAGAGGGTAAGGTTTGTAAGCTGCTAAAGTCAATTTATGGACTTAAGCAGGCTTCCTATTCTTGGAACATAATGTGGATGAGCCATGTGTTTATAAACATATTAAAGATTGGAAGGTGGTTTTTCTACTCCTCTATGTAGATGACATTTTGCTAATTGACAATGACGTTGGGGCATTGTCATTGGTCAAATTATGGTTGACCAAGCAGTTTGACATGAAGACTTGGGGGAGGCTAATTTTGTTCTTGGTATCCAGATCTTTCAGGAAAGGAAGAACAAAATGATAGCTTTGTCATAGGCCAGCTACATAGATAAAATTCTCAGGAGGTTTGCAATGTGGGATTCTAAGAAAGGTGGGCAACCATCTAGGTTTGGAATTACTCTTTCTAAGAAAGACTCTCCAAAGTCTTATGAAGAAAGAGAATACATGAAGAAGGTGCCTTATGCTTTGACAGTGGGTAGTTTCATGTATGCCATGCTTTGCACACGACTGTATATTAGTTATGTTGTTGAGATTGTAAGTCGATTTCAGGCGGATCCAAGACCAAACCATTGGTTTGCGGTAAAGCATATTTTCAAGTACCTAAGAAGGACTCGAGGGTATATGCTTGTGTATTCGGGTGAGGACTTGACTCCTCTAGGATACACTGACTCAGATTTTCAATCCTGTCTGGATTCTAGGAAATCAACTTTAGGTTTTGTGTTTACTCTAGGCAGCGGTGCCATCAGTTAGAGAAGTGTGAAGCAAGATTGCACTTCAGATTCAACGATGGAGGTTGAGTATGCGGCAGCTAGTGATGCTTCGAAAGAAGCAGTGTGGCTTCGCAAGTTCCTTGGGGATCTTGAGGTAGTTCCTGGTATGGATAAGGCAGTATCACTGTACTGTGATAACGATGCGGTAGTAGCTAATGCTAAGGAACCAATATTTCACAAGAAGAGTAAGCATATTGATCGGAAGTATCATGTGATAAAGGACTTCGCTGAGGGCGGGCATGTCATGGTGTGCAAGATCGCATCAGAGGACAAGTTAGCTAATCCACTTACGAAGACACTTACTGCGAAAGTCTTCGAGAGACATGTGTAAGCTATGGGGATGCGAGATTTGTCATATTTACTCACTTAGTGTTGGAGATTGTTAGACATGTATACCCTAAGGAGTAAAAATGTAATATGCTTTTGGAGACATTTTTATCAATAAAGAATTTATTCTTTATTTATATACCAAATCTTGTCCTCTTTACGTTCATATTTGTTGAATGTATGTTAAGCAAACAATAGTCTAAGACTGTCAGTCTAAACCTTTTAAGAATTGGGCATATGATGGACATATTATGCGGAAGACACGATTCTTAAGGTGATATTCTAAATCATAAGATCCGCAATCGAGGGAATAAAGTTGGGCGCTTTATTCATATAAAGATTGTTATGTTGTCTATATCTCTATTAGGAGATGGTTTGTCTTGACTATCGGAGGTGGACTCCGTGAATAGAAACACCGGCACGTTGTCATAGGTGACGATGTGTTGGATCAGGACATAAAGTGAATTGATTTGGATTAATAATTCTGTCTCGGCAAATCGATTCACTTTAGACAATCATTTGTGTTGTATCTTAATCTTGAGATGAATAGTGGGCCCGTTGTCTTGGCTTGTGTCTTTTGATGTAGCAAAGGTTGACACCCACATCTTAATAGCGGTATGCATGCCGGTACGTTGGAGGCATGACTCTTGATAGCGTAGACTTGTTATTCATAGATATAGAATCCATAGCTCCTCTTTAGGAGTAGTGATATCCTCTTGTATGCGTTATCCTATAATTGGAAAACTGAAGCGCTCAACCATTTGGATACATAGGTGTAACCGAATGGCATACTGTCTTTGGATAGTAAGTTTTTCGATGGCGAGATAATGGAACGTAAGATAAAAATAATTGGGAAGGTAAGACAGAACTTGTCCTTAAGCCGATTATGGATAATCGTATGTGGATATGATACACAATGATATGTCATGGAGACTTAGCTATACAGGCTTCGTAATTCTATGTAGTTCGAGAGTGCAGCTCCAAGCTTTTAGTAGAATTATGTTAGAGTTGATAATTATGAAATGTATATCTGGGATATTGGGTTTTATAATTATCGGGAGCTTGAGCTACATAGGTCCATTTGGTCTTCTTTGTTAGCTCACAACATCTTGTAATGATACGGCGTGCTTTTTCAATAATTGGTTACTTATGTCGAATTTATCAGATTGGTTTAAAATTTAGAAGAAAAAGATAATTCATGTCTGTTTATCGGTTGAATTAATTTTGTGATAAAAAATTAATTCAAGATAAACTTGTTGAATTATTGGGATTGGATAATTCTTGTCTATTTTATCGGTTGATTCAATTTTTGGATAAATTAGATCAAGATAAACTTGTAGAATTATTGTGAATTGATTTATTTTCTTAGAGATTATCTATATAAAGTTGTTTTAATCAAATAACTTCTCTATTGGGTTATTTGAATTAAAACTGAGACTTTATCCTATAGAATCTTGGGTGAAAAATAAAAGATTCGTGAGATTTTTAATCGCCAGTTTGGCATGTCGATCCACATGTTTGGCCTACCGATGGGGCCTGTTCGGCCTGGCGATCAAGCTGTTCGGCCTACCGATGAGCAAAGGATAAGATTTTGCGTTTTCACGTGGATCTTATCAGATATTAATCCGAACTTGATTCTATTTCAAGTTTTTGAGACCTAATCTGATAAGAAATGACCATAGGCCTAACCTCTGTATAAAGGGAGTATGTCTTAAGAGTTACTCAGATCGTTTGAGAGATTAAGAGTGATACTCTGCTAGTGAGCATCTAAAAACTCCCTGAGAGTTTTTGTTCACAAATCACGAACACTTGCTTTAGGTTCTCTCAATTGGTTGGAAGGAGAGTCACCTAGTGGAAGAACTGTACGTGTGAGCCCACATCACTCTGATCATGGATAGAGAATAGCAAAGAAGACCAGTTGGTTGAGGCTCTTCTAGAAAGTTACTTCTCTTCGCAGATTGCGGGAGCTTTTCGACACATAGAGGTTAGTAAGATCTGGTTAATTTATGCATATAGTATGTCAAAGTTGTGTTTTGAAAAACACTCTAATGTAAAATTTTTAAAATTTCACTACGTACTATTTTTCCAACAGACCCTACTTGGGATGTTTGAATTGATGGACTTGAAGTAGCATCGAGACTCTTACCCTTCCAGATTTTTTGAGGATACATTTGCTTGTTGTGTTCGTATCCCTTGCAATGATTGTATCTCTTTCGGACTGCATCTCATCGTCTGAACAAGCTAGAAATAAGTGAAAACTTCCATCCAGATGGATAGAGGCACAACTGTCGCACCCCCGAATCTAGATGGTGATGTGGCAGATTAATTAGATTAATTAAACCAAATTTTTAATTAAAGTCCACCAATTAAATCAATTAAAATGTATTTATGAAAACATTAGAAACTTTTTAAAAACTTTTCCAAATAATCATCAAAATATTAAAGCGGATAAAACAAATTAAAATAATGAAACAACTAAATACGGGTTGGGCCTCACCAAACCCACATTAGTGCACACACATAGTATCGATAATAAATAAATACAACCATAGTCCAAATTAAAAGAAATAATAATTAAAACATTACATGCCTTGTACAAAGAAGTAAATAACCTAGTTGGAGAAGAATCCTATGGTCCACGATTTATTCCAGCTCCTCCTAATCGTCTCTATGGTGCAATCCACCTAGAGGGGGAAACTTTTAAAAAAAATAAAAAGTGAGCGAAAGGCTTAGTAGGGTTAAGCTTTTAAAAATATTTTATGAAAATCTATTATAACGAAGGAATTATAAAACACCGTAAATAAAACTCATAAATTCATTCTTACCCTTTATTCTATTAATCCATTGGAAATAGTCTTATTATTTAATTTCTAGCAAAGCCATATAATCACCACAGTAGTAGCCCAGCTGGGTTTCGGGACCTCCCTAGGTTGCACTCTATATGACCCGATCTTTGAGTATGGCATCATGCTCTAGTGTATCATTCTGGATGGTATTACGGCACGTTCGGCTCTATTTCATTTTCAGAGTTTCACATTACCAAATATTATCATTTACATTCGTTATTCTGTTCGTTATGATCATCTCACTACTTAATAGTTTCCAAAAATAACTGTACAAATTCATTTCATTCATCATTTGAAAACATTTTGAAAGAAATTAACTTGTGACCAAAATTCTCTTTAATAGGGTTGCCAAGAAAAGAGGTTTAAAGTCCTACCTCAATTCCAGTATTAAAGCTCAAGCACCGCAGTCTCGACACGTTATATTTTAGCTCTACAAAACCACGAACAACCTTAAACAGAAACTAGGTTCATCAACATCTAGCTTAGAGTATTCTACAACACTAAGCTATCTCATGGTATCTTAGTGTACCATTTAAGTTCACAAAATCATATCACAAGTTTAAAGTCTTCATCTACATTTAAAACAGTGAAAACAGGTGAAAAACAGTCATTTTTCCTGAAATTCGGTTAGCCTGCCAAACTTCTTGGTTCGGCCTGCCGGCTATATAGGACTGGCCTGCCAAGCTGTCCCTAGGTTCAGCTTGTTGATGATATGAATTCGACATGCCAAACTCATGAGTCTGGCCTACCGATGCTCAAGATCAGCCTACTGAACTGGAAAAATTTAGGGGCTCTAAGACTTCAAGTTTTGGCTTCCCCGAGCCCAAAATCTCAATCTAAACTTATTTTTCAATTCCCAGAGCATACAAAACACTCATAAATGATAGATAAACATACTACAACACTTTTAAACAAGTTTTACATAGAAATTTTTAAAGAAATCCAAAAAATGAGAAAAAAAGGAAAAACTTGGTTTAATCCAATTTTAGTCCAATCAAGCCTAGATTCTAGGTGATTTGAATTCTACCAACTTAGATTCAAGGCTTCCTAAGCTTAAGAAACTCGAATTTCAACTTTCTAAGAAAATTTGGAAAAAAGTTTAAAAATTCAAAAATAATATAATCATGGTTATGGAGGCTCAATCTCGCTCCTTAGCTTCTAATACAATTGAAGATCAAAGCTTGAGCCCAAAATTTTTTTGAACAAAATGAGAGAGAGGGAGAGAAAGAGTAACGGTGAAAAAGAGAGGGGAAAGAGAACAAAGAGTGAGAGTGAGGGAAAATGAGCAAGAGGTGAGAATAAATAGAAAAAATTTGAGTAGTTTTCCTGTCTCAAAACCATGTCCCACACATGTTTTCCAAAATAGGACGTGTTGTGCATTTGACAAATTGTTATATTTCAAAATTTAAAATAGCAAATAAAATAATTAAAAGGGAGATTAATTTAAAAATACCACAAAATATTAAATTAAGTTCAAATCACATTTAGACACACTAAAATACCATTTTATACATTAATCATACTTAATTAAAATCTGGGTATTATAGCTCTCTACCCCTAAAAGAAATTTCGTCGTCCAAATTTAGAAATCAACTCAGAAACAAAATAGAAGTGGGTACAGCTCTCGCATAGTTGACTCTAATTCTCAAGTCACTTCATCAATCCCGTTATAATGCCACATGACTTTCACTAACAGTATATCATGACGTCGTAGACTTATTACCTTCCGATTGACAATCTAGAATGATACTTTCTCATAGGTCATGTCCTCCTAGATCAATACATCATGGAATGAGAGGATTTTGTTGGGCTCGGGCGGACATTTCTAGAGCATCGACACATGGAATACATCATGGATGTGAAAGACCTCGGGAGGAAGATCAAGTCGATAAGTGACCACATCGACACGTTGAGTAATCTCGAACAGTCCAACGTACCTTGGTGTAAGCTTCCCACTCAAACCGAAACGTAAAATTACTTTGCGCGAAGAAACCTTCAAGAGAATGATAACTCCTGTTTTGAATTCTAGAGGTCGGCGTCTCCTATTAGCATAATTCTTTTGTCAGCTCTAAGCAACCTTCAACTAATCACGAATCATGGCCACTTTCTCGTTGCTCTCACATATCTCATCGGGTCTGAGAATGATCTTGTCTTTCAGTTCTGCCTAACACACTGGCAATCGACACAGTCATCCATAAAGAGCTTTGAACAGTGCCATTTCGATACTCACTTGATAGCTGTTGTTGTACATGAATTTTGTGAGATTCAAGTACTTCTTCCAATTCTCGCCAAAATCTAATACACATGCATGTAACGTATCCTCAAGAATCTGAATAACTCGCTCGGACTGCCCAATGGTTTGAGGATGAAAAGCCACATTGAAATTTAAATCCGTTCCCAAGGCTTCCTGGAAACTGCTCTAATACTTGGCATTAAACCGGGTGTCTCTATCGGAAGTAATGGACAATGGAACTCTGTGCAGCATTACTATATTCTCTAAATATAACTCTCCAAGAACTCTCCTTGAACATGTCGACCTAAAGGGTATGAAATACACCAATTCGGTCAACTTGTCGATCACGACCCAAATCGCATCCTGCCTTTGCTCCATCCTGGGCAATCAGGTGGGGAAATCCATCGTGACATATTCCCATTTCCACCCTAGAATGGGAAGCGACTGAAGCAACCCCATGGGCCTCTGATGCTTAGCTTTCACATGGAGACAAGTTGCATAGTTGGCGATGTATTTAGGATATCCTTTTTTATACTCTCCACCAATATTGTCTCTTCAAATCGCAATACATCTTCGTGCTTCCTAAATGAATGGCAAATTAAGACTTGTGAGCTTTGTCCATTACGGCCTTCGTCACTTCCTCTATCGTAGGCACTGCCAGACATTCCCTAAAGTACAACGACCCATCTTCATGTACTTTTCATTCTTCAAACTACTCTCCATTTTGTATCCACATCCATATTCCTTGAAGATGCTGATCCCGCCATTGATTATGCTTTATCATCTGAACGAGCACTGGGGAAGATTCCATGTGATATACCAAAACCTGCTTGAAGTCTTCATAATACTGTAGCCCATATTCACTCACTATAGTGTCTCTTCTCTAATCCTTAAGTGCCAAACATGCTTAAATCCTTAAAGACTTCCTACTGAGCGCGTCTGCAACCACATTGGCCTTCTTCAGATGATACTATAGTGTGAAATCATAGTCCTCCATGTATTGCATCCATCTCTGTTGCCTCAAATTCAAGTCCTCTAAGTTAACAAATATTTCAAGCTCTTGTGTTCCGAGAAAATCTAGAAAGTTACTCCATACAAATAGCAATTCCAAATTTTCAAGGCATGAATCACCACGGTAAGCTCCAAATCATGTGTGGGTTAGCTTTGCTCATGAGGCCTCAATTTTCATGATCCAGAAGCCACAACTTGTTCGTGCTGCATTAACACGCATCCTAGTCCTTGTCCCGATGCATTAGTATAGATCTCATATGGCTCATCATTGCGCAGTATAATTAGCACTGGAGTGGTGGTTTTCAACCGATTCTTTAATTCTTGAAAAGCAAACTCACATTCTTCATCCCATTCGTACCGAACATTCTTCTTGATCAATCACATCAACAAAACTACTATCTTTGAGAAATTTTGCACAAATTTCCTATCATATCTTGCAGGTTCCAAGAAACTATGAATCTCTACCACATTCCTCATTCATTCCCACTGCACTATTGCTTCTACCTTGGATGGATCCACTGAAATACCCTATTCCAAGATAACGTGACCCAAAAACTTAACCTCAGTCAACCAGAATTCAAACTTTTCCCTCTTAGCATACAACTAGTCTTTCGAAGAGTCTAAATCACGATCCTTAAATCTTCTTCATGCTTTTCCCAGGTCTTAGAATAGATCAGTATGTCATCAGTGAACATGATCACAAACTAATCTAAATAAGGTCTGAAAATCCTATTCATCAAATCCATGAATGCAACAAGAGCATTTGTTAAACTGAACGACATCACCAAAAACTTGAAATGTCCATACTAAGTTTTGAAAGCTATTTTTGGAATATTTTCTTCCTTTATCCTTAGCTGATGATATCTAGATCACAAGTTTATCTTTGAGAAATATCGGGAACCTCCGAGCTGATCAAATAACTCATCAATCCTTAGCAATGGATACTTATTCTTTACGATGACCTGATTCAGTTGCCGATAATCTATACATAATCAGAGGGTATATCATGCTTCTTAGCAAACAAAACTGGCCCTCTCCACGGTGACGTACTATTCCAAATATACCCCTTATCTTTAAGTTCTTGAAGCTGCTTTCTTAACTCCTTCATTTCATCCAACGCCATTCGATACGGTGCTACAAAAATTAGAGTGGTCCACGGAAGTAACTGAATACCGAACTCAATCTCCTAGTGCGGTGGTAATCTTGGTAAGTGGTTAGGGAAGACATCATCAAACTCATCAACCACCGGTATCGTTATATTTCTTCCTATTACACTAGACTCTTCCTCTATATTCAAAAGGAGTACATAACACGCCACATTCCTTCGTTCCCTAAGGCATGTCTTCATGAGTCTCTCACTCATTACTGGCTCATTATTACCCTTATAAGTAATTGTGGTTCCCCTATCGGTCATTAGGGTTACCTTCCTAAGATGACAATCTACGATGGCATTATATCTAGATAACCAGTCCATTCCTAAGATTACATCATAGGAACTCATGGGATTATAATCAAATCACTCTTCAGAGTCTCACCTCTAATTAGTATCTTAAAAGACTTACAGATACAGTTCATATACACTCGCCCTAAGGGGTGAGGTAATAATCAAAGGCTCATCAAATTCCTCTACCTCTAATCCCAAGGCATGTACAAAAGAACTCAAAATGAGAGAATGAGTGGCACCAGTATATCAAACAAAACATGAGCTAGAGATGGAGAAATCAAAACCGTATCGTCGACTACCGCGTTGCTGGTCTGAGCATCCGAACTCCTTGAAGTCATGGTGTGAACTTCGGCTAGAGCTTTCCCTTTTCCTCTACCAACATTGCCGGGTCTTGAATTTGTCGGTCGATATTGATGTGGCTGAGGCGACTGCACACTAGTCATACTTGGTGCTCGATACTATGAGGCATTTCATTGAAAATTCTGCAGCTGATATCCTTGAGCTGGGTGTTGGATTTGCTGTAGAGGGAACTAATGAAACTGCAGTTAAGGGAGTTGTTGTGGTGGAGGTAAGGATTGAGGTTGAGGCTGACGGCTTGCACCTTCTCCAATCTAGATTCCTTGTTGAGCATTCCTTATTGGGTAGTTCCTCTTGATATGTCTCGATTGCTGATAGAGTGCCAATGGAAGTTGTAAGGATTGCTGCGTCCGTTGCCTAATGAACTACTACTCCAACTAGTGTTACCTTACTGATTCTTTGTCACAACTTGCCTTTTTCGAGTTGTGATAAACCTTTTTTTTACTTACGCATAGGTGTAAAACTTAGGAATATATTTTTTAAATATATTATCCATGCAAATTTTAGCAATCCTCAAAATGAAACCATACATATATATTTACATAAACACACTTTCTTTTACAATACTATTTACCAAATACTCTTGATAGAGGTTTTGTCTTACTTAACTATGTTTCAACTTTTATACAACACTTTTCAAAATAACGTAAAATATATTACAGCAGAAACATAACCATGGCGGCATCCATACCCATTTTGCACATTAATCATATCCTTCTGCCAGTTCATCAGTGAATTTATTTTGATCTTTTAGTGGAAATACCTACAACATGAAATTCTAAGTGAGCTTACACTCAGTAAGTCCCTACACAACCCAAATGCAAATTCATTAAAATGCAAGATCTAGTTATGCTTTCTTATGAACATTCTTTATCTTTTTCATGTCTTATATTTACTAGGGCCCAAGTGTTCATACCAATGGGCACAGAGATCTACGTGACACCGAGATCTTACTATACCCTTAAACTCCTCTTAAGTCAGGAGTCGGTACGACACTCTTCTTAAGTCTGGTGATATATTTACCAGTCTAATTATTATGGTTATCATACCATTCATGAATTTATATTCACATGTTATACACAAAACATAAATACTCTTATACTATATAGCATACACAGGTACATACTTTATATACTCACAGATACATATTAATATACACTCAGATATATAACATAATATACACCTAGGTACTTATTTTGTATACTCACAAGTACACATGAATATACTTATAGGTACTTATATTATTGTACACACGCAGGTTTACACCTTGATATACACACAGGTATAAATATATATTTATTCTATTCTATACCTACAATTCCATACTATAGGTGGGATGGGTACTTACTTGGTTTGGGTTGCTATGCAAGTTGACATCAGTTCCCTTTTTCCTAGTCTTCGAGGGGTCCTGTTTGGCTAATTACAATGCTATTAGCTAAATTTTCATTACTTCCTCTATGTGTCAATACAAAATGATTGTTGATTCATAGATCGAGTTGCATAATTGTATACAACTTTGATAATCACAAGTTCTCTTACTCCTATCTTACTCTACCTTATCGTCTCTAATGAAGGATGAAAATCTTTCTAATAATCCCTTTTCCCCCTAGATCGTTTTGAAGCAATTCAGGTTACTCAAGGAAAAATGACGATTTTGCCCTCGGTGGGCCTTTCTAAATTTTTCGAGCTCAATTCTGCTATTTTAGCGAAAATAGTTGCGTATTGATCTTAAAATAATACCCTGGCTCTCTTTATTTTGCATCAATACCCCATTTTAATAAAACTTTACAATTTTGTCCCTTATCTGAAAATTTTGACAGTTTCTCCCCTGGGACTGAAATTAATCTTTTTAAACCAAAGTTTTCTATTTTTCATGAGGATCATTTTTGCTCAAAAAACCATACCCTAAATCCTTTTGAAAAATGGTATTTTTTCCCTTTTAATTTTTTTTTCTAATTTTAACAAATTTTTGTAAAATTAATATCTCACAAACAAAGATGATTTTTTTGAACCATTCCCGATTCCCAACAGTTTCGTCGAGATCTACAACTTTTGTGTTTTAACTTTTTTAAAATTCTCACTGCACAGAGGTGTTTTTGGTCATTTTTCAAATCTACCGAGAAAAACTTTTTCTTTCCTATTTAGTTTTTGTGTCATTTTTGTAAAAAATCAGTTTTAAAACTACCTTCCAGCCACTGTGTGGGTAGATTTAACCCTTCCCTAAACCATTTCCAAGCCCAAGTCACATTTTTTTCAAAACTAACTTAAAGTTCACAAAACCACCCTTTTTGCACTAAATGCCACTTTTCATTTTTCAAACCCAATTTCAACCACAACTTCCACATAACCATGAGATTAGGGAAATTAAATCATAACCTACATAAAAAAATTACATGCCTTTTGAAAGAATCACCTAAACTTAAAAGCAAATAAACTTTAATTTGAAAGAAATTAAACTTACCAAAAGAAAGATTTGTGAACCCAAAACTTTTCAAGAGCTTTCTTGAAATTCCGAAGCATGATTTGCACAAAAGACATTCTTATCAAAATCCCCTTCTAAAACTATGAAAACCCTAAGAAATTTAAGAAAAAGTTTGGATTTCATACCTCAAAATTGATAAAACCCTTTGAACTTTGCTTCTTAAACTCAATTGGGGCAAATTTTGCACTAGTTTAGGGTTTTAGTAGACTCTCTATCTTATTTATACCTTAATTACCTATTATTTATATCACAATTCTATAATTAATTGTGATATAAAATTTATTTAATGGATATTATTTACAAATTTTTGAGTATTTAGACTCACAAAATTTGTATTAACAATATCCAATATTACATCAAGTTTGCAATGGAGTTTCCTATTAATACTAGTTCTTTGTACATTATCACTATTTTTACAAAAAATACAATTTTTAAGGGTAAATTCATTAACTAAACCCAATTAAATATTAGGTTTCATTAATGAATTTCTTCTAGTAATTACATTCTTCACCTGGGCTTGGTAGTTGTTACCTCTCCTACTGCTCTTCCTATTGCTCTTCTGGGGTCCTCCAGATGTCCTTGCCCAATTCTCGCAGTAGAGAGCGTAGTCACTTTCCATAGATATAGTTGATGACAGTAACTCACCAAAATTCTGGAGTTGTAAGGCCACGAGTTGTTGTCGGATGGATCCCTTGAGTCCCTCCTAGAACTTAATACACTTTTCATGCTCAGATGCCATAGCGGATGGAGCAAACCTGGCCAACTCATTAAACTTTGTCTCATACTCCTGAACTGACATATCACCCTACTCTAATCTATAAAATTCAGCAACCTTTTGATCTCGGTACCCTTGTGGAAAGCAATGATCATAGAATAACTCTTCAAAATTGTCCCAATTGATGTTCTTGTTGTCTTCCAAATGCTTGGCCTATTTCCACCAAGTATTAGCACTACCTTCAAGTTTATAAGTTGCAAATTCCACTCGATACTCCATCGGTACACCAAGGGTATCCAAATACTTCACAACTAAGTCTAACCAATATTCAGCCACCTGTGGGTCCCTATTTTCGTCAAAGATTAGGATAGACGCATGTCGAAACTCCTTAAATTACTCACACTGGCGACTTGCCTTAGAATCATTAGGCCTAGCTCTTGCTGCCATCTATCGAAAGGTGACAAACATAGCCTCTATCATGCTTTCCTCATTTGCGAGATTCACGTTGGCAGCAACTGGACGATGTCTAGGTTCCATTCTCTTAGTTCTGAAAATAAAATTGGACTGTTAGAGATTTTTTATTGTCATACATATGTGTACATAATTCCCAAGGTTCAAAACCTAGGGCTCTGATACCATTCTGTCACACCCCCCCAATCCGGGTGTGACATGGCAGATTAATTAGATTAATTAAACCAAATTTTTAATTAAAATTCACCAATTAAATTAATTTAAAATTTTTTATGAAAACGTTAGACACTTTTAAAACCTTTTCCAAACAATCATAGAAATATTAAAGTAGATAAAACAAATTAAATAATGAAACAACTAAATACGGGTTGAGCCTCACCGAACCCACATTAGTGCACACACATAATATCGACAATAAATAAATATAACCACAGTCTAAATTAAAAGAAAATAATAATTAAAACATTATATGCCTTGTACAAAGAAGTAAATAACCTAGTTGGAGAAGAATCCTATGGTCCATGATTTATTTCGGCTCCTTCTAATCGTCTTTATGCTGCAATCCACCTAAAGGGGGGGGGGGGGGGGGAATTTTAAAACAAATTAAAAGTGAGTGAAAGGTTCAGTAGGACTTAAGCTTTTAAAAATATTTTATGAAAATCTATTATAACGAAGGAATTATATAACACTGTAAATAAAACTCATAAATTCATTCTTACTCTTTATTCCATTAATCCTTTGGAAATAGTCTTATTTTTTAATTTCTGGCAAAGCCATAATAAATACCACCGTAGTGGCCTAGCTAGGTTTCAGGACCTGCCTTCAAAGTCGCACTCTACATGACCCAATCTTTGGGTATGGCATCATGCTCTATTGTATCATTCTGGATAGTGTTTATGACACGTCTGGCTCTATTTCATTTTCAGAGTTTCACATTAACAAATATTATCATTTATATTCATTATTCTGTTCATTATGATCATCTCACTGCTCAACAGTTTCTAAAAATAACTATACAAATTCATTTTTATCATTTGAAAACATTTTGAAAGAAATTACCTTGTGGCCAAAATTCTCTTAAATGGGGTTACCAAGAAAAGAGGTTTAGAGTCCTACCTCGATTCTAGTATCAAAGCTCAAGCACCGTAGTCTCGACCCACTCTATGTTAGCTCTACGGAACCATGAACAACCTTAAATAGAAACTAGGTTCATCAACATCTAGCTTAAAGTATTTTACATCACTGAGCTATCTCATGGTATCTTAGTGTGTCATTTAAGTTCACAAAATCATATCACCAGGTTAAAGTCTTCATCTAGGTTTAAAAAAGTGAAAACGGGTGAAAAATGGTCCTTTTTCTTGAAATCCGATCGGCCTGTTGAACTCCACAATTCGGCCCACTGGCCTGCTGAACTGTCCTTGAGTTCGGCCTACTAACAATATGAATTCGGCATGCCGAACTCATGAGTCCGGCCTACTGATGCTCAAGATCGGCCTACTGAATTGGAAAAATCTAGGAGGTCCGAGTCTTCGAGTCTGGGCCTCCCCGAGCCCAAAATCTCAATCTAAACCTGTTTTTTAATTCCCAAAGCATACAAAACACTCATAAATGATAGATAGACATGGTAGAACACTTTTAAACAAGTTTTACATAGAAATTTTTAAAGAAATCCAAAAATGAGAGAAAGAGGAAAAACTTGGTTTAATCCGATTTTCATCTAATCAAGCCTAGATTCTAGGTGATTTGAGTTCTACTAACTTAGATTCAAGGCTTCCTATGTTTAAGAAACTCAGATTTCAACTTTTTAAGAAAATTTAGGAAATTTGGAAAAAATTTGAAAATTCGAAAATAATATAATCATGATTGTGGAGGCTCAAGCTCGCTCCTTAGCTTCCAATCCAGCTGAAGATCGAAGCTTGAGCCCAAAATTTTTGAACAAAATGAGAGAAAGGGAGAAAGAGAGTGACGGTGAAAAACAGTGGGAGAGAGAGCAAAGATTGAGAGTGAGGGAAAATGAGAGAGACGTGAGAATAAATAGAAAAAAAAATTTGAATGGTTTTCATGTTTCAAAACCATGTCCTATACATGGTTTTCTAAGATGGGACGTGTTGGGTATTTGATAAATTGTTATGTTTTAAAATTTAAAATGACAAATAAAATAATTAAAAGGGAGATTAATTTAAAAATACTACAAAATAATAAATTAAGTTCAAATCACATTTAAGCATACTAATATACCATTTTACACATTAAACACACTTAATTGAAATCTAGGTGTTACAACAACCCTTTCCATATAATAGGGAAAAAAATAAAAAACCTTAAACGAACCATCTTTCATTTGACAAAAATTACGTTTGATGACATCTTTCTTATAGATGCTAATGCTATACATTTTTTTTAATGCTAATGCTCAATAGCATTATTCCCTGCTGATCTACACTGGCATTACCAGTATTTTTTAAGTATCACGTAACGTTACTGAGAAGGAATTTGGTGCTATAAAAATTCCCATGCTTGGCCAAAATACATATATTAAGTAACAAAAAGGAAGTTTTTCACAATACAAAATGAACGTTTGGTAAAGATTCCTAAAAATTGATACTGTATTGTATTGATTCCCCTCAAACTGCTAAATGAGACACAAATTTAGCTGTGTCAGATGGATATTATTTATTCCCCTAAGCAATTGTCAAACTATTCTCAGACGACATGGATCCAATTTATTAATTAATTTATTATTTGGCCCAAATCCTCTAAAATGGTCGGTTTAAAGATGGTTTAATTTAATTACCCTCCTTTTTTTTCCTGAAGGAACTAAGTTTTCACTTTCTTTTTTAAAGGCAAAATTTCACTAAAATAATTGGGGAATCTTAAAAGAGGATTAAAAGGTATGATTTCACCATATATGTGGGACAAAAACTTGCAGAGTTACCACTGTAATTTGCATGCATGTAACTGCTTATATTAATGGGATAGTGACTTGCGCTGAATATTTTACAATGCTTCTCTTTTGTTTGTATTACACTGAGATGCCATATTTTCTTAACTTTGTTAGGTATATTAAAAGCACTAAGAAATTCATGTCCATTACATTGGAGTGATTTATAAAAATGAGGGCTTATTTCAAATTATATATTGATACTTTTGAACTACATAGGACACCCTTGAAAAAAATAGAAAAAATTAGAGGTTAGTAAACTTTAAAATTAATTATCAATACCTACTCATTTCAAAATTTTCTACCCTTACAAAGATTAATAACTCGATCAAAAATTTAGTGAAAGCTAAAAATCACAAGTTATTTCAAGTTTCCAAGGATGTTTTTTCAATGCTCTTATTGACTCAATTTATTTACTCTAAACACATTACGTCTAGCAAAAGTGAATTTTGGAAGTCTCCAATATGTATAATGTTCGATTATTCATAAGTTACCCCTGAAGATTGCCATGAAGACTTAAGTAGCAGAGTTTTTTTTTTTTTTTTTTTTTTTTTTTTTTAACATAAGACAGTGTGTGCTTAGCCAAAAGATCTTTAAAATATATTGACCGAGAGAGAAGCGTCCCTCTGGAGTCACGAGCAACTTCAACTCTTAGGAAAGAGTAGAGCTTTCCAAGATCCTTAAAAGCAAAAGATCCTTAGCAATGTTTGCAAACAAACAAACAAACAAAAAAAGAAAGGAAAAGAAAAAGAAAAAAACAGAGAGTATAATTCTTGATGTTGGGTCACCGAGCTGGGCCTGGTCGGGTATCTAGCCAAGAAAGGCCCGAGGTTGATCTCGGCCCATATTGCCTTGGTGTGTTCTAGTAGGTTCTTTCCACAAGATACCCGGGAAGGGTACAATAGTCTATTTGCATTTGAATTTAATTTAGAAGAACTCCAAGATTACGATAAGCACTCAAGCAGATCATAATCTACCGAATGTAAGATATTCAAAAAGGATAAAGCTTAAAAGAGATTACGGTGATGAGGTCTGGCCAATAGGAGAAGAGATTTTCTTTTATTTGAATTTAAAATAGGCTTAAGGGATAAGGCATTAGCCATCCTCATGAACTATAAATAAGGGCCAGTTTTAAAGAACAACCAGAGTCCAATTTTTGGTACAAACCCTTTGTATCAATATTTTCTCATAGTGAAACCAACCACTCGAGAAAATTTTTAGTGGACATAGCCTTCAATTGAGGAGAACCACTATAAATTCTCATGTTCTTGCTATTTTTTTTCTTACTGTTTTATTAGTTTTGCATGTGAGTGATAATTTTGGTGAGGAAATCGAGAGAATCTTGTTAGACGAATTTTGCATGTCAAGAATTGGAGCTAAAGGAAAGGCCCAGAAGAATTTTCCATTCTTTATTCCGTAAGAATTCTATCAGTTATTCGAATGGCGAAAACACATACTGAAGTAAATAACCAAAACTAGAACAGCTGTTATGGTTAGGATAATAAAAATAATGATGCTGCTACTCGAGGTGGAAGATAGGACCCACCTTCGCTACCGCCTCAACTGACGATCAAAATCGTATGCCTCCACTTGAAGATGCACCTCCTAACTCGAATATGTCCTTGTAGGCTTAAATTGGGAAGCTAACACAAAATTACACTTAGTTAATGCAATCTTTTTAGTGGATGGCGAATGTCTTAAATAACCTTGCTCAGCTTGCAAACTATGGTCTCCCATTGGCTCCAAGAGTTGAAGCAAGTCCATAAGAAGGGACTGGAGATTCTAACGGAGCACAGTCGTGCCGAGAACAAGCATCAGGATCACAAGGAAGTAGGCAAAGAAGAACACAAAGAAGGCATGCGGCCTAAGAAGGTGCAGGGGCATAGGAAAATCAGAATCGTGAAGGGTTACCACCTTTAGTACCATGGCAAAGAGTGCCTTTTGGTTCAGTAAATCATAAGAGCAATAGAGGCCGAGGATAAGAAGACCTTGTGCTACTACAAATAGGGTCTTTCATAATGATAAAAAGTCATCACAAAAAATAAAAAGTCGTCACAAATATTTTTTTTGCAACAACATGTCATCACCACTAAGTCGTCGCTAAAAACTAATCGCACATAATTTTTTTGCGACAATACTGTCGTCACATTTTTATTTGTGATGACAAATAGTCGCAACAAAGTCGCAGTAATTATGTCATCTAGCTCATCCTTGGTGTGGCGTGGCAAAAATATTTAGCAACGACAATTTCAAAAATGTTGTCTCAATTAAAGGAACTAATGCTGACATGGTCTTACTTTTTGTGGCGATTTTTTTGAGAAAGCTGTCGCAAATATATTTTTGTTTCTAATCTTTTGTGACAACATTAGTTTTTAATCAAAATTTTTAATATATTTTTAATACTTTTTTATAAAATTTTTAATATTTTTTTAATAATTGTTATTAATTTAAATAGAAATAATCAAATTATAATAATAATAATAAAAATTTAATATTAAAAAGACAATTGACAATACATTGATCTAATAATGAAATAAAAACCAAACGAAACATAATGTGCTGAAATATTAAACAAAGAAGAAAATACAATCTAATCCCCTAAATTTGTAGCATAGTTGGTGTCATCATTGTTGTCATCAACGACACTTGGTGGAGGCGGAGGACCTAGACAAACAAAAGTTGGAGGAGTCATCGCAGGTAGGAGGTGGATGCCAGGGAGCAACTTGCCCACCAACTCCGTCAATGTCCTGTGGCTTTGGTACATATTCATTTTGTACTGGGCCGATCTCTATAGAAAATCTTCCACATGCGAGTCAACAGGCGTTGAAGATGTTCCCTCTGACCGGGGGCTAGAGGATGAACCAACACCACCAGAGTAAATCCTCTATAGGTGTGTAGGGCCTAGTTTAGTCCTGTGTCCTCTATGTCTACCTAGGACATGCGCCAAAATTTCCTCCTTGTTAAGTAGAGGTGCGTCTGAGGAGGAAGCAAACCATGTCATTTCGGTTTGTCTCTCCAACTCCATTGCATTCTGTGCAAATAACAGTTTACATATGTTATAAATACACTGAGTAATTCGAATAAGAGAAGATATTGTGCTTAGGGGCTAACCCAAGTCTCCCTATGATGATACATGTCTGTCTAGTTGTCTATGGTAGACATCGGCATCTGGGTTAACGTGTTGGCCTGTCTAATGTCCTAGAATAATATATTCTTTGATAACTTTTAAGATTGCTTGTAATTAAAAGAACTTACTAACCTTCTTGTGGTGATGTAGGGAGATGGATATCTGATCATGCAAACTTGACCACTTCTGGTTGCCACAATTGTTTTTATTGGTCGTCGAATTTTTTCAGTTTATTATAGGTTTTAGCATTAGCAATATTGAAATTAATATGTATAATAAAAAACCAACTTAGTAGATATACAATTATCTAAAATTTCTTAGACATGTACCTATCGCAGCAACGATCCCAGTGTTCTTGATTCCTGAGGTTCATGGGAGGTTCCCTCTGACGTGTACCTCGTTTGATGATGCTCCAAGTGCTTTGAAGTGTTTGTGGAGGTCGCTTTTCTAGCCTTTATAGCACGTGGATGCCTCCCTATCAACTACACCATAGAAGATATCGTTCAACCAAACAGGACAATTCAAGGATTGGTGTTAGTACACCCATCCTCGAACGGGTCCAAGAAAACTCCTCATGAGTTATGGACGGGTAGGAAGACATCTTTAAACCATATTCACATATGGAGATATCCAGCTCATGTCTTGTTTAAGGATCCGAATAAGTTAGAAGCACGTTCGAAAGTTTGCGTGTTTGTAGGATATCCAAAAGGGACTAAAAGGGGTTATTTTTATAACCCAAAGGAAAATAAAGTCATGGTTTCAACTAATGCAACTTTCCTTAAGGAAAGTTACATGAACGCCTTTAATCCTCAAAGCAAAGTGGTGTTTTAGGAGTTAAGGAGTGATTCGATCACTCTGGAGGTTCCAAATGAAACCGTTTTGATCAGTATTGAAAAACCAAACAAACCTGAACAACAACCTGAGGGGCTTTGGTGTAGTGGGAGGATTGGGCATCAACCTAAGAGGTATATGTTCAATGGGGAGGTCTTCTTGGCTAAACCAGATGAACATAACAGGGATCCTTATACTTATGTAGAGGCTATGGAGGATGTTGATTCAAAACTCTGGATAGAGGCCATGAAGATAGAGATGAACTTTATGGAGACTAATTAGGTTTGGGAGCTTGTGGATCTTCCCAAAAGGGTAAAATCCATAAGGTGTATGTGGATCTACAAGAGTAAAAGAGGAGTGGATGGAAAGGTTAAAACCTTTAAGGCTAGACTGGTAGCTAAGGGTTATACGCAAAAGGAAGAAATCGATTATGAGGAAACCTTTTCGCCTGTAGCCATGCTTAAGTCCATCCAGATTCTCTTGTCCATAGCTGCCACTCTCAACTATGAGATTTGGTAGATGAATGTCAAGACTGCTTTTCTGAATGGCCATCTTGATGAGTCCATTTATATAGAACAACCAGACGGGTTCAAGGTCACGAGTCAAGAGGGTAAGGTTTTTAAGCTGCTGAAGTCAATTTATGGACTTAAACAGGCTTCTCGTTCTTGAAATATAAGATTTGATCAAGTGATCAAGACTTCTGGGTTCTCACAAAATGTGGATGAGCCATGTGTTTATAAACACATTAAAGATGGGAAGGTGGTTTTTCTACTGCTCTATGTAGATGATATTCTACTAATTAGCAATGACATTGGGGCATTGTCATTGGTCAAATTATGGTTGACCAAGCAGTTTGACAAGAAAGACTTGGGTAAGGCTAATTTTGTTCTCGATATCCAGATCTTTCAGGATAGGAAGAACAAAATGATAGCTTTATCCCAGGCCGACTACATAGATAAAATTCTCAGAAGGTTTGCAATGCAGGATTCTAAGAAAGGTGGGCAACCATTTAGGTCTGAAATTACTCTTTCTAAGAAAGACTCTCCAAAGTCTTATGAAGAAAGAGAATACATGAAAAAGGTGCCCTATGCTTTGGCAGTGGGTAGTCTCATGTACGCCATGCTTTGCACACGACTGGATATTAGTTATGCAATCGGAATTGTAAGTCAATTTCAGGCGGATCCAGGACCGAACCATTGGGTTGTGGTTTAGCATATTTTCAAGTACCTAAGAAGGACTCGAGGGTATATGCTTGTATATTCGGGTGAGGGCTTGAGTCTTCTAGGATATACTGACTCGAATTTTCAATCATGTCTGGATTTTGGGAAATCAACTTCAGGTTTTGTGTTTACCTTGGGCGGCGATGCCATCAGTGAGAGAAGTGTGAAGCAAGATTGCACTTCAGATTCAACGATGGAGGCCGAGTATGTGGCAGCTAGTGATGCTTCGAAAAAAACAGTGTGGCTTTATAAGTTCCTTAGCAATCTTGAGGTAGTTCTTGGTATGCATAAGTGATATTACTATACTGTTATAACAATACAGCAGTAACGAATGCTAAGGAGCCAAGATTTCACAAGAAGAGTAAGCATATTGATTGGAAGTATCATGTGATAAAGGACTTCATTGAGAGCAAGTATGTCACGATGTGTGAGATCGCGTCAGAGGAAAATTTAGCTGATCCATTTACAAAGACACTTACTAGGAGAGTCTTTGAGAGACATGTGGAAGCTATGGGGATGCGAGATTTGTCATATTTACTCACTTAGTGCAAGTGGGAGTTTGTTAGACATGCATGCCCTAAGGAGTAAAAATGTAATAAGTTTTTGGAGACATTTTTATCAATAAAGAATTTATTCATTATTCATATACCAAATCTTGTCCTCTATACGTTCATATTTGTTGAATATATGTTAAGCAAACAACAGTCTGAGACTGTCGGTCTAAACCTTTAAGAATTGGGCATATGATGGATAGATTATGCGGAAGACACGATTCTTAAGGTAACGGTCTAAATCATAAGATCCGTAATCGAGGTAATAAAGTTGGGCGCTTTATTCATAAAAAGATTGTTATGTTGTCTATATCTCTATTGGGAGATGGTTTGTCTTGACCATCGGAGGTGGACTCCGTGAATAGAAACATTGGCACGTTGTCATAGGTGATGATGTGTTGGATCGGGACATAAAGTGAATTGATTTGGATTAATAATTCTATCCCGGCAAATGGATTCACTTTAGACAATCATTTGTATTGTATCTTAATCCTGAGATGAATAATGGGCCCGTTGTCTTGACTTGTGTCTTTTGATGTACCAAAGGGTGACACCTACATCTTAATAGTGGTATGCATGCCAGTACGTTGGAGGCATGACTCTTGATGGCATATACCTGTTATTCATAGATATGAAATCCATAGCTCCTCTTCAAGAGTGGTGATATCCTCTTATGTACGTTATCCTACAATTGGAAACTGGAGCACTCAACCATTTGGATACATAGGTGTAACCGAATGGTATACTGTCTTTAGATGGTGAGTTTTTCGATAGTGAGATAATATAACATAAGATAAAAATAATCGGGAAGGTAAGATAGAACTTTTCCTTAAGCCGATTATGGATAATCATATGGGGATACGATACACTATGATATGTCATGGAGACTTAGCTATACGGGCTTCGTAATTCTATGTAGTTTGAAAGTGCAGCTCCAAGCTTTTAGTGGAGTAGCATTGGAGTTGATAATTATGAAATGTATATCTAGGATATTGAGTTTCATAATTATCGAGAGCTTGAACTATATAGATTCATTTGGTCCCTTTGCTAGCTCACAACATCCTGTAACAATACGGCGTGCTTTTTCAATAATTGGTGACTTATGTCAGATTTATCAGATTGGTTAAAATTTGAAAAATCAAATAATTTATGTCTGTTTATCAGTTGAATTAATTTTGTGATAAAATTAATTTAAGATAAACTTGTTGAATTATTGGGATCAGATAATTCTTTTTTGTTTATCGCTTGATTTAATTTTGGATAAATTAGATCAAGATAAACTTGTAAAATTATTAGGAATTCATTTATTTTCCTGGAGATTAGCTAGATAAAGTTGTTTTGATCAGATAACTTCTCTATTGGGTTATTTGAATTAAAACTGAGACTTTATCCTATAGAATCTCGGGTGGAAAATAAAATATTTGCTAAGATTTTTATTTGGCAGTTCGGCCTGCCGATGGGCCAGTTCAGCCTACCGATGAGCGAAGGATAAGATCACACATTTTCACGTGGATTTTATCAGATATTGATTTGAACTTGATTCTGATTCAAATTTTTGAGACCTAATTTAATAAGGACTGACCCCAGACCCAACCTCTATAAATAGGGAATAAGTCTTAGAGTTATTCAGATCAGTTGAGAGATTAAGAGTGATACTCTATTGGTGAGCATCTGAAAACTCTTTGAAAGCTCTTGTTCACAAATCACGAACACTTGCTTTGGGTTCTATCAGTTGGTTGGAAGGAGAGTCGCCTAGTAGAAGAGCTGTACGTGTGAGCCCACACTCACTCCAATCGTGGATAGAGAATAGCAAAGAAGACCGGTTGGTTGAGGCTCTTTTGGAACGTTACTTCTCTTCATAGATTGCGAGAGTTCTTCAGCATTCAAAGATTAGTAAGATCTAGCTAATTTATACATATAGCATGTCAAACTTGTGCTTTTGAAAATACTCTGATGTAAAATTTTTAAAATTCCACTACGTACTATTTTTCCAACAAAGACGTCCTTATCAGAGGTATGAAGTATATAATGAGCTCGGTATGAATATTGAGGAGATTTATAACTACGTATAGAATGATAACATATTAAAAAGGCCAATCTAATAAGAAAGGACCCACCAAAAGAAATCAGAATAAGCACTTTAGCTTTTATGCAGAGGTCAGCCATAACGTTGTAGATTGCATCGACCTAAAGGACAAGATAGAAGACCTAATTAGGAGAGGATATTTATGAGAATACATTAGAGAAAATCTCCTAGGCGGTGCACGAGCTGAGCTAAACAATCCAGCCCCTCCAGGAGGAAACAATCAACAACCTATGGGAGTAATTCACATCATACATGGGGGACCATATTTTGGTGGAAATTCCAAGCAGTCCTAGAAGAATTATGCTCGGGAGGCTAAAGGTAGGCCATTCCGTAATTACATGAAGGTTGACATGAGATCTTCCAAAATTCCAAGGGGAGCTAGTATGGTAATTACTTTTTCTAAAGATGATGCCTGAGAAGTACACTTCCTATAGAATGATGCATTAGTGGTCTCAGCCATGATTGGTAATCATGAAGTCCATAGGGTTTTCATTGACAACGACAGCTCAGTGGACATCCTATACACCAATGCATTGGTCCAAATTCATATTCTTAGGACTCAGTTGATGCCATATTCACAATCGTTGTATGGTTTTATAGGAGATAGCATTGTTCCATAAGGTATGATCACACTTTCTATTACTATTGGCATTCGACCAAATACTTTGACCTTAATTTCAAATTTTATAGTTGTTAAAGGAGGGACCCAGTATGACGTTGTGATAGATAGACCAACCTTACGGGCCCTTAAAGCACTTTCCTCTATAAGAGAGACAAGGGGGTGACCAATACAAGGCACAACAACATACTTGGACTCTATTTGGGATTTTTAATTCCTTGAGCATAGAGTGATGATGGTTGATCATGCAGCACCACCAAATGAGATAGATTTAAATCCAAGAATGGATAATGAAATCATTGCAGTAAAACCAGTGGAGGACCTGGAAGAGGTAGCAGTGGATAATGATAACCTGAGAAGGATTTTGAAGATAAGCACAGAGCTTAGTGCTAGACACCAAGCAGATCCGATAGCGTTTTTGAAAGAAAATCTTGATGTCTTTGCTTGGACACATGAGAACATGAAAGGAATCTCCCCACAGGTTATTTTCCATTGATTAAACATAGGCCCAGCATATCCACCTCTAAACAAAAGAGAAGACCATTGAATGGAGAGACATATCAAGCCTTGTGTGAGGAAGTTGGCAAATTAATTAAAAACAAGACCATTAGGGAAGCTCATTGCTTGACATGGGTTGCAAATCCAGTCTTGGTAAGAAAGCCAGATAGCAAGTGGCGTACCTATGTGGACTTCACTGACCTGAATAAAGCATGTTCCAAGGATAGCTTCCCACTACCAAGGATAGATCAATTAGTAGACACAACTCCGGGTCATGAGCTGATTATTTTTATGGATGCATACACAGGGTACAATCAAATCGCCATGCATTGCCTCGACAAGGAGCACTAGCATTTATCACTAATCAAGGTTTGTATTGCTACATAAAGATGTGCTTTGGTCTTAAGAACACAGTAGCGACATATCAAAGACTGGTGAACAAGATGTTTAAGAACCATAAGCAAGCAACATATCAACAACGAGCAACTCGGTACAATAATACAAAAGTCAAGAATAGAAGTTTCTCAATAGGTGACCTAGTCCTTAGACAGGTAGCTCAAAATACTAAAGAGAAAAATGCTAGACCTTTAGGAATGATGTAGGAAAGGCCATATCAAGTTCAAGGAATTTTTAGATCGGGTACTTATTACCTCGAGTGTTTGTCAGGTTGGGCCATAAATCACCCATGCAGTACAGCTCATCTTAAGCCGTATCATCAGCAGGCCATAACCATTCATGTTTTTTGTTTTGTAGGACATCAAAAAATAGATACTTATGTCTTTTTCCCTTTGAGAAGTTAATAAAGTTTTTTTAAGGTTATTCAGTTAATTGCTCTCGTTTTATTTTAAGAAAATTTATGCTAAATGCCAGAGCATAGTGCTCATCCAAGGACAAGGGCAACTCGATGCATAGAGTACACCACCCTAAGCCAAAACTAAAACTCTATCGCGGTTATTTGCACTTTACTGAAAAAGTAACATATCTATCCTAAGAGGCATAATGTCCCTTGATATATGTATTTAGGCATAAAGACCAATGAGAAAAGGACAAGCTCGGCTATAATACACTTGTGCTAAATTAGAACCAAAGACGTGATCAGCTTAGCCAATTTAAAAGCTTAGTGATTAGCCTGTGATGAGACTGTGAAAAGGCACATTTCTTAAGGTTAAGTATCATTATTTTGCATTAACATTTCTTATTAAATCCTCTAATTTACTGCATTTTTATGTTAATAAACATTTTTAGTGTGTTTTTATGTTTAATAATATTTTTTGTAATTTTTAGAGTTGTTTTGGTGTGTTAATATATGTTTAGTTTGTAAATATTTAAATCATAAAAATAATATTGCATGATTTTATTTTGAGTCTTAAAGTGTTTATAAATAAATTTTAAGTTTGTAAATATGTTTTATTATATTTCTAGTAATTTCTGAAAATATTTCAGAGTCTTAAATAATATATTTGTTAAGGTATGTTAATTTTAGAAGTTTTTTATTTATTTTTAGTGCGCTTTATATGTCTTAATGTAAAATAAATATTTTTAATTATTGCAAAAATTATGTTTGTAAAATAATTAATTTTAGTTTATTTATTTTATTCTAGATTTGAAATCTGCAAGAAAAACGGAGCAAAACAGCTCAAAAAGGGCAAAAACAAACCTCAAATGTACAAAGAATAAAAAAGAATCAAAAATTAAAAATAGTGCCATGTGGCTGCGCGAGGACCATCGGATAACGCCACCCAAAGCATCCCAGCCATCCGCATGTATTCTATGTGATTGTCTCCACTTGAGTGCACTTTTGTGTTCCTTGGATCAGTTTATCAAGACAAAACGAACGGTTCGGATGTATCTTCTTGATCGTAGCTGCTTTCTACAAATGCTAGCCATAGGATCTCTCTTGATCAGCATATCTAATGCTCCAGACGCGTCCATCCCGTAAAGGCACTGCACCAAATTACCTTCAAAAGCACCATAGACAACAAGGATTAGCGTGAAAAAAGGAAGGAAAAAATCTTCTTCTAATTGCATCTGCTTTAGATGCAATCGAAGGAGAACAAATAAATAAAATATTATAAAAATTATAATAAAAAATTAGGTGAATGATAGAAACTCTCTATTATAAATAGCCATAGCCTCCTCCTTTAGAATCAACCTACACAGCCTTTTGGCCATTCTTTCCACTTTTTTCAACTGCTGAGCTTCTAGCTTAGCAGTACCCCTTTTGGGAGGAGTTGTTAGAGCACTCCCCGACCCCACTAAAAATAATAAAATAATACCTAAATTAGTGTAGAGAGACTAGTAAGGCAGAGAGATGATCTTGTATGTATAATACGCTAGTATGGTTTAATTCTATATCTGCTTTGTAATGTTTATATTTTTATAGAATAAATTATATTCTATATGCTTTTAATCACTACTCTTAATGCTGTTACGTTGCCCAATTCTTACATAAATCCAATCATGCTTTCTTTATGTAATTTAATTGTGTTGTATAACTAATACTAATTATATTTAAATCATGTATGTTTATTAAGTTGAGTTTTTGTTACATTATAGACATGAACTGGTATAGTAGATGTTTGGTAATACTTGATTTATTGTCGACAGAGAATGGCATAGTGTATTCTTAAACCATTTAATAAAAAGAGGTTATGCCAGAATCAACGCAATAATTTATTCCATTAAAATATATTGATTTTGATTTGTTATTATTTTTTCTATCTTAAAATTATGTTAATTATATTTGTAGCAACAACAACTATAATTTTTATAGTTAGTGTACTAAATCATTAGTGAAAGATAATTATTTTGTTATTTTTTATAGCAAAACCCTTACTGCATTATAGCTTGTTATATTGTCACTTTGGTTAACTTATAAAAAATAGTAAATGCGCTTGCAATTAAAAGGAAAAGATATAATAAATTAAATGCTTTAGACAATTTATTTAGAGTTAAAACTTAATATCAGTTACGAAATATACAATGGATTCTCGAACCTTTTAATTTTATTTTTATATTTTAAAATCTTATTTTAAAATTCTCAAAAATATTTGTTTTCTTTTAAGTTTTGTTTAGAAAAATCCCTTTCCATTTTAAATTGAAATTTTTCAATCTTTCAAAAATTCACCTCCCTATAGATACGATAACTTTTCTATACTACAAATGTTCGTGTTTACAGAACCATTTTAGGTGATACAACAGCCTGGTTGTTTACACTTGTGAATTTTTGAAACAATTATAAGTCAAAACCAAAAGAACATCTAGGACGAGTGATAACTTCAACCTAGTCATAAAAGATTAGCTCGGTTACTTACACTTGTAAAAGTTTTGCTAAAATCTAGCCAGTTAAAGAAGTCGATCACGTAAAAGCTCAATTATTAGTCACATTGGGCATTTGCACTTATAAAATCTATTAATATACTTTTGTTTTGAAGAAAATAGCCTTATATTAAAAAATATATATACAAGTTAGGCATGAAAGCCCCATAAGTCACAGCCTTATGGCCGTTACAAAATAAAAAGAAAGAGGAAGAAAAGAAAGGCTAAGTTGTAGCAGCAATGTAACGCCCAGAAAATTTAATTATGCGTAAATGGTGATTAGATGGTGAATTAGTATGCTTTAATGAAAACTTGAGCTTAATTAAATTATTCTATAGTATTTTAAATTTATTCCATCATTTATTATTTTCATGTGTTATTTTGAATTATGAAACAAAACAATTTGTCAAATGCCTGATGTGTCCTGATTGCAAAAAACCATGTGTTGGGGGACGATGTTGTTTCCCCGTCCCTCTATTTAACCACCCTCACCCTCATTCTCACTCACTCTCTCTCAGCCACTCTCTCTTTCTCACTCCCTCTCTCCCACGCTACCCCTCTCTCCCTTCCTCCTCTTTGATTTTGATTTCAAAATTTTGAGCTTTGGGCTTGATTCTCAGTTGGATTGGGAGGCAAAAAACACAAATTCAGACTCTCCAAACGTGATTTTGAGCTTTGATTCGAGGTTTGTGTCTTTAAATTTCAAACTTTTAAATTTTTGTCCCAAATCTTTTAATCTCCTTAAAATGTTGTGATTTAAGTTTCTTGAGCTTAGGAAACTCCTAATCTAGGTTGGTAGGACTTGAATCATTCAAAATTTAGGCTTAATTTCATGAAATTCGAATTGAATCAAGTTTTTCTCTTTCTCCTTCATTTTCAGATTTTCTTGAAATTCCTATGAAAATCTTGTTTGAATGTGTTTAAATGTGTCATATTATGTTTGTTTATCATCTATGATCACTTTATTTGCTCTGGGACTTGGAAAAAACATGTTTTGATTTGATTTTGAGCTTGGGGAGGCTGAAACTCGAAGCCTCGGCCCTCCCATGATTTTCCAGTTTGGCAAACTGGACTCGGTGGTCGGCAAGCTAGATTCATAGGTTCGACAGGCCAGATTCATCTAGTCAGTAGGCCGAACCTGGGAAAGTTCAACAGGCCGGTTCTGGTTGGTCGGCAGGCCAGACTGTGGAGTTCGATAGGCCAGACAAGGGGTTCCGACAGGCTGATCGAACCTCGTGAAAAATGACCTTTTTTGCCCGTTTTTACTGTTTAAAACCTAGATCAAGTTTTCGACCTCTTAAAATGATTTTGTGAGTACTAAAAGCATACTAAAACACCATGGATATCTTAGGGATGTAGGATACCTTAAGCTAGGAATTGATAAACCTAGTTTCTATTTAAGGTTGTTTGTTGTTTCGTGGAGCTAACATATAGCAGATCGAGACCGTGGTGTTGGACATTGGTACAGATATAGAGGTAGGACTTCTATCCCTTCTCCTTGGTAGCCATGTTTTGAAAAGAAGTTTGATCACAAAACCTTTTTATGACTTTCAAGAAATGAAGTTTATTACTTATTTTCATTATTGGTTAAATAATAGATGATAATAATGAATGTAATGAGAACATTCGGTAAAATGAAACATGATGATGTGATGACACCAAATGTGTCGGTTGGTACCGTCTGGAATGATAAAATAGAGCATGATGCCAGGTACAGAGATCGGGTCATGGGAAGCGCAACCTTGGAGGCAAGTCCCGAAACCCAGCTGGGCCACTCCGGTGGTGATTCATTTGGCTTTGCCTATAACCTAATAATGAGATTGTCTATGGATGAGTAAAGGATTAATCCTATGTGAACAAATTTAATAAGTTCCAATTCATTATTGTTTCATTTAATTGCCCCCTGTTATAGCATTTGATTAAATATGATGTATATATGTTTAAATTAAATGTTCTTTTAAGATTTAGTCCTGCTAAGCCTTTCGCTCATATTTTCTTATTTTAAAATTTCTTCCCCCCCCCCCCCCCCCCTCTCCCACTAGGTGGAGTTTAGCTTAAGGAGACTGAAGAAACAAGAAGGAAATTGCAGGATTAGAACATTATCTTCTAGGGTATTTATAACAAGGCATGTAATGTTTTAAATTCACTTATATTTCCTTAGACTATGGTTATGTATTTAATATTGCTAGTACTATATGTGCACACTAAAATGGGTTCGGTGGGACCCAATGGGGTTTATTTATTTAATGTTTCCTTTCTATTTATTTGATTTAGGATTTCTAATAATTTTATATTTTTTTTAAAAAAATCAGTTATTATTACCTTTTAAGGGCGATTCTTATTAAATCTAATTTATTTAATTTAATTAATCTGCCACATCACCCCTCAGATTTCAGGGCGTGACAAGCAATCTCGTGCCTTTTGCGGTCGCCTCCTTAATTGGGATCATTTCTTTAGCTAGGGTTAGGAGAAAGCTCAAATCGAGGTTGGGAAACTTCTCTTTAAAGGTGGCAATAACAAACTCGATCCCTTCATCAAAGGAGTCATCCTTGATCTGAGCAAACTCAGCTAACTACTTGAACTCCTGAACAGCTTCAACACGAGTAGTAACCATCCCTTTTTGGAACTCGACCTCCTTATTTGCCAAAGTCTCTTTAAGAGCCTTGTCTCTAAGCTCGGCCTCGAAAAGGAACACCTCAACATCTTTCTTCTTCTTCTGACAGAACTCCAACTTCTCCTTGACTACATCAAACTTAGTATCAGCGTCCAGAGCCCTAGCATCTACTTTCTCTTTCTGATAAACCACAAACGCATGAAGGTTGAAGTTGGTGAGAGGAGAAATGAGAGCTTGCAAAAGTAAGCAATATTAATACCCAAGAGAACAAGAGAAAAGAAATGATCATCGAGTAGGTGGCAATGTACCCTTATGTTACAATTGACCAGGTATTTGTGCTGCTTCATGCTAGTCTTCCCTTGTAGGTCCACCCAATCCCGATCGTTGTAGTTTCACGGATGGTCTCCATCACCGAGCTCGTCCATGGCAGGTAGCAAAATATCACGGCTGCAAGATCATCTGTGAGAAAAGTTGAGATGGTTTAGGCACTTTTGCCTTTTGAGTTGATGGCGCCTGAGGGGGGAGTAGAAAGAATGGTCTCTACTTGGGAAGGTGGCTGTTTGTCGGCATGACTACCACTAGGAGACGAGCTACCCTTTGAGAGGCCTAGTTTAGACTGACCAACTTTAGAGATGTCATGTTTTCCTTTTTTATTTTGCCTGGTGCTTTGAGAAGAAACACCCAACCTCTTAAGACCTGAGAACTTCAACACCATACCTACAGCTAAGGAAAACACCAAGTCAGTTACTTACACTTTAAGATTTTTTTTTTTTTTTGAAAATTTTCAAGAATGCTAACATTGAAAAGATATAATAATACCTTCTTCTTTTTCTTCACTGTTGAGGTTTACGACATGTATGGACTCGTAAGTAGTCATGCTACTGCTTGCACTAACCTCGGTAATTGTGGTTAGGGGAATGGCAAATTTGGAAAGACCAGTTGCTAATAGAATGAAGCTATTGGACAAAGACTGGTAAGAATGAAGCTCCTGGTACTCTAAAAGCTGCTTCTATATAAGCAAGCTAATCTTCATCCAAAACCAGCCGAGGAGGGGAAGTATCTGTAAACAGAAATTTAAAAGGTTAGTCTCAGTTGTGTAGCCGAGGAAAATGGCGTTTAAGTTAGACGATAACGTTTTGGGGCAAAACGACACCTGACTAGTATGGCATACCCCGTCTCAGTCCAGTGGCAATTAAAAGACCCTTTAAAAAAAATATAAACGTCTCCTTCCATCCATGTGTTGATCTGGGCTTCCCGATGATTAACTCACCAATCTTTGGATAGGATCGAAGAAAGAAATAGCCTTGCTGATTGGGTACCACTTGATTATAAACATGTAGAGAAATCCATGAACAGTCAGTTCAACCTTCAGGTGAACTTTCCAAAATATGTATGACCTAAACATGATTCTCCAACCATTAGGGTTCAGTTCAGGTAGGGCAATGTCGAACTCATTAAAAATCTTTTTGTGGAAAGGATGGTAAGGAAGAAAAAAGCCACAAGAAAGAATGTTGGTGTAAACAGTAATGGTGCCTTTAAGGGATTTGAAGCCCTACCGTCAGGCCCTAGCATTATATAACCAAGGTCGTATAAGCCAAAAGCCTCTGTAAACTTCTTATAAACGACATTGTGGCATGCCTTGGACCGAAGTACAGCCGCCACGAGATCTTCAAAGAACTCATCGCTTGAGGTGAGAGGGTGAGAACTTTCTACCTCGAGGTTTGTCTGGGAAGTATTTCAAACGACGTTAAGGCTAGAGAGCATTCTTCCCAAGAGCTCGTCTATCGAGTTAGTTTTCTCTGAATCTTCATTGTCCACCTTTCTTCAAGATATTCATCAATATCTCTCATGACCTCGTCATATTTAACCTCGGGTATAGTAACTTTCCTCAACCTTTGGTGGTAAAGCCTGAGCAGAGTTTCTTCAACAATGGTGCCTTCCACTTCTTGGATTGACATAATACCCAACTTGCTGGGTTCGCTAGTAGAGTTAACCCTTAGAACTATAGCCCTATTGGTTGCTCGACCATTATCAAAGTCTTTTGTCAGGTTAAAGCAAGAAAAAAATTTAAGTCGTAATAGCCGAGAAGCCTCTCTCTAAGAAAGACTATAGTTGCTAAGTATGTACGAACTCGATAATTGAGTTCATTTTAGAGTTCAAAATAGTTCAAAAACCAAAAAAAGAAAACACCCTAAATAGTCCCAAAAGTCAGGAATTTCTACATACAGACCCTCAAATCACTCCAAAAAAGGAAAATATAGATATTTACGCCCAAAAAAATTACAAAATTAAGAAAAATTGAAGACAGAGTTGAAGGACCAAGAAGTTACCTTTTTGGAATGACGATTTTGAGGATTCAATGTTGTAGATCTTTAAAGCAAGCTTAAAGCACCTGAAGATGGTTGTCCTTGCTGAAATTTACAATAAGGATGATTAAAATGAGCAAAAGAAGGTTTGGAGAAATTTCGATAGACGTTCGGCTTCTAAAATGTTTCGAAAAGTGGAAATGGGTTAAGTATTTAGGTATATAAACCAAACGATCACCTTGGATATCGACCGTACGATCTACAAGGATATTGATCCACCGGCATGAATAAAGATCCCTAATCAACAGCTACGAGTTATGCAAGAAAAGCCTCTTCGAATTAACAGCCCAGATGCATTTCCCGGACACACGACACGAAGATTGACATCCATAATTTGGCAGGCCAATAATCAAGGTGACTTCTCAACTCCACCACCATCATTAGTTGTCAAAATCCCGAGAGACTTCTCCAAGAAAATATTATCTAGTGTTGCCTTCACCGATCACAAGGCACTTAGGCTATCAACCTATTGTTGGAAAAAATGGTACGCAGTAGAATTTTAAAAATTTTATATCAGAGTAATTTCTAAAACACAAGTTTGACATGTTATATGCATAAATTAACCAGATCTTACTAACCTTTGTGTGCCGAAGAACCCTCGCAAAACGCGAAGAGAAGTAATGTTCCAGAAGAGCCTCAACCAACTGGTCTTCTTTGCTATTCTCTTTCCACGATCGGAGTGAGTGTGGGCTTACACGTACAGCTCTTCCACTAGGTGACTCTCCTTCTAACCAATCGAGAGAACCCAAAGCAAGTGTTCGTGATTTGTGAACAAAAGCTCTCAAGGAGTTTTTAGATTCTCACTAGCAGAGTATCACTCTTAATCTCTCAATTGATCTGAATAACTCTTAAGACTTACTCCCTTTATATAGAGATTGGTCCTAGGGTCAGTCCTTATCAAATTAGGACTCAAAAACTCAAAATAGAATCAAGTTTGGATCAATATCTGATAAGATTTGCATGGAAAAGCGTAATCTTATCATTCGCTGATTGGCAAGCTGAACCACCTGATCGGCAGGCCGAACTGTCGAATAAAAATCTCGCGAATCTTTTATTTTTCACCCGAGATTCTATAGGATAAAGTCTTAGTTTTAATTCAAATAACCCAATAGAAAAGTTATCTAATTAAGACAACTTTATCTAGATAATCTCTAAGAAAATAAATCAATTCCCAATAATTCTACAAGTTTATCTTGATCTAATTTATCTAAAATTAAATCAACCGATAAACAGACAAGAATTATCCGATCCTTATAATTCAACAAGTTTATCTTAAATTAATTTTTTATCACAAAATTAATTCAACCGATAAACAGACATGAATTATTTGATTCTTCCAAATTTCAACCAATCTAATAAATCCAACATAAGTTACCAATTATTGGAAAAGCATACCGTATCGTTACAGGATGTTGTGAGCTAGCAAAGGGGACCAAATGGACCTATATAGTTCAAGCTCCCGATAATTATGAAACCCAATATCCCAGATATACATTTCATAAGTATCAACTCCAACGCTACTCCACAAAAAGCTTGGAGCTACACTCTCGAACTACATAGAATTACGAAGCCCGAATAGCTAAGTCTCCATAACATATTATAGTGTATCGTATCCCCAAATGATAATCCATAATTGGCTTAAGTACAAGTTCTATCTTACCCTTCCCGATTATTTTTTTCTTACGTTCTATTATCTCACCATCAGAAAACTTACTATCCAATGACAGTATACCATTCGGTTACACCTATGTATCCAAATGGTTGAGCGCTCCAGTTTTTCAATTACAGGATAACACATATAAGAGGATATCATTACTCCTAAAGAGAAGCTATAAATTTCATATCTATGAAAAATAGGTCTACGCTATCAAGAGTCATGCCTCTAACGTACCGGCATGCATACCACTATTAAGATGTGGGTGTCACCGTTTGGTATATCAAAATATACAAGCCAAGACAACGGGCCCGCTATTCATCTCAGGATTAAGATACAACACAAATGATTGTCTAAAGTGAATCGATTTGCCGAGACAGAATTATTACACCAAATCAATTCACTTTATGTCTTGATCCAACAGACCATCACCTATGACAACGTGCCAATGTTTCCATTCACGGAGTCCACCTCCGATAGTCAAGACAAACCATCTCCCAAAAAGAATATAGACAACATAAGAATCTTTGCATGAATAAAACGCCCAACTTTATTCCCTCGATTGCGGATCGTATAATTTAGACTATCACCTTAAGAATCGTGTCTTTCGCATAATCCGTCCATCATATGCCCAATTTTTAAGGTTTAGACCGACAATCTCAGACTTTTGTTTGCTTAACATACATTCTACAAATATGAACGTAAAGAGGACAAGATTTGATATATAAATAATAAATAAATTCTTTATTGATAAAAATGTCTCCAAAAACTTATTACATTTTTACTCCTTAGGGCATACATGTCTAACAATCTCCCACTTGCACTAAGTGAGTAAATATGACAAATCTCGCATCCCCATGGCTTCTACATGCTTCTCGAAGACTCTTTCAGTAAGTGTCTTTGTAAATGGATCAGCTAAATTGTCCTCTGACGTGATCTTACACACTGTGGCATGCCCGCCCTTAATGAAGTCCTTTATCACATGATACTTCCGATCAATATGCTTACTCTTCTTGTGAAATCTTGGTTCCTTAGCATTAGCCACTGCCACACAGTTATCACAGTACAGTGATACCACCTTATCTTTACCAGGAACTATCTCAAGATCTCCAATGAACTTGTAGAGCCACGCTGCTTCTTTCGAAGCATCACTAGCTACCACATACTCGGCCTCCATCGTTGAATTCGAAGTGCAATCTTGCTTAGCACTACTCCAACTGATGGCACCGCCACCCAGAGTAACACAAAACCCAAAGTCGATTTCCTAGAATCCATACAGTATTGAAAATTTGAGTCAGTGTATCCTAGAGGAGTCAAGTCCACACCCAAATACACAAGCATATACCCTCGAGTCCTTCTCAGGTACTTGAAAATATGCTTTACCGCAACCCAATGGTTCAGTCCTAGATCCGCCTGAAATCGACTTACAATCCCGACCGTATAACTAATATCCAGTCGTGTGCAAAGCATGGCATACATGAGACTACCCATTGCCGAAGCATAAGGCACCTTCTTCATGTATTCTCTTTCTTCATAAGACTTTGGAGAGTCTTTCTTAGAAAGAGTAATTCCAGACCTAGATGGTTGCCCACCTTTCTTGGAATCCTGCAATGCAAACCTCATGAGAATTTTATCTATGTAGCCGGCCTAGGACAAACCTATCATTTTGTTCTTCCTATCTTCAAAGATCTGGATACCGAGAACAAAATTAGCCTCACCTAAGTCCTTCATGTCAAACTGCTTGGTCAACCATAATTTGACCAATGAGAACGCTCTAACGTCATTGTCAATTAGCAGAATGTCATCTACATAGAGTAGTAGAAAAACCACCTTCTCATCCTTAATGTGTTTGTAAACACATGGTTCATCTATATTTTGTGAGAACCCATAAGTCTTGATCACCTAATCAAATCTTATGTTCCAAGAATGAGAAGCCTGTTTAAGTCTATAAATTGACTTTAGCAGCCTACAAACCTTACCCTCTTGACCTGTGACCTTGAACACGTCTGGTTGTTCTATATAAATGGACTCATCAAGATAGCCATTTAGAAAATTCGTCTTGACATCCATCTATCAAATCTCGTAGTCAAGAGCGGCAGCTATGGACAAGAGAATCCGGATGGACTTAAGCATAGCTACAGGCGAAAAGGTTTCCTCATAATCGATTCCTTCCTTTTGTGTATAACCCTTAGCTACCAGTCTAGCCTTAAAGGTTTCGACCTTTCCATCCACTCCTCTTTTCCTCTTGTAGATCCACTTACACCCTATGGGTTTTACCCCTTCGGGAAGATCCACAAGCTCCCAGACCTGATTAGTCTCCATAGACTTCATCTCTATGTTCATGTCCTCTGTCTAGAGTTTTGAATCAACATCCTTCATAGCTTCTACGTAAGTATAAGGATCCCTATCATGTTCATTCGGTTCAGCCATAAAGACCTCCCCATTGAACATATACCTCTCAGTTTGACGCCCAATCCTCCCACTATGCCAAAGCCCCTAAGGTTGTTGTTCACGTTTGTTTGGTTTTTCTACACTGATCGAAACAGTTTCATTCGAAACCTCCGAAGTGATCGGATCACTCCCTAACTCCTCAAGCACTACTTTGCTTCGAGGTTTAAAGTTGTCCATGTAACTCTCCTCAAGGAAAGTTGCATTAGTTGAAACCACGACTTTATTTTCCTTTGTGTTATAGAAATAAGCCCCTTTAGTCCCTTTTGGATATCCTACAAACACGCAAACTTTCGAATGTGCTTCCAACTTATTCGGATCTTTAAACAAGACATGAGCCAGACATCCCCATATGCGAATATGGTTTAAGGATGTCTTTCTACCCATCCACAACTCATGAGGAGTTTTAAGGACCGATTTTGAAAGCACATTGTTCAAAAGATAACATGCGGTTTGTAGTGTATATCCCAAAAGGATAAAGGCAATGATGAATAACTCATCATGGACCTAATCATGTCTAACAAAGTCTTATTTCTTCTCTCTGCTATGCCATTCTGCTGCAGAGTGCCCGTCGCAGTCAAATGGGATAAAATCCTATTCTCTAATAAGTGTTCCAAGAACTCATCAGAAAGGTATTCCCCACCTCGACCGGATTGAAGTGCCTTTATAGGTCTACCCAATTGCTCTTCTACTTCAGCCGAAAACTCCCTGAACTTGTCAAAAGTTTTGCTTTTGTGGTGCAACAGGTACACATACCCATATCTTGAGTAATTGTCAATAAAAGTGACGAACTACTCATACCCTCCTCATGCCCGGATGTTCATTGGTCTGCAAACATCACTATGCACAAGTTCTAGAACCCCTTTGGCCCTATTGCCCTTAGACCCGAATGGTCTTTTGGTCATTTTACCCTCAAACAAGATTCACATTAAGGTATAGATTCCACCTTTAAGTGATTTAAAAGTCCATCCCTTACCAACCTTTGAATTCTATTCAAGTTAACATGACCAAGGCGCAAATGCCAAAGATAAGTTTTATTAGAATGAGAAGTTTTAAGTCTTTTAGAGTTATTGTCACTCATCTCAGCTTTAAGCAATAAGTCCATCTTAGGTTTGATAAAATATAGATTATTTTGCATCCATCCAGAACAGATAAAAGATTTATTTTTACGAATCACCACTTTATCATTAAAAGAAACCAAATAGGAGTCTTTAAATAAACAACATACAGAAATTAAATTCCTTTTAAATTTAGGAACATAAAAACAATCTTGCAAAAATAAATTCCTATAGTTATCAAAATAAAGATGGACATCTCCCACTGCTTCTGCTAAGACCAAGGATCCATCGCCCATCCGAAGCATGAAGTCCTTATGCAGTAGACTTCTCATTTCTCTGAACCCCTGTAGAGAAACACAAACATGATTAGTTGCACCAGAATCTATGACCCAAATGTCACTGGATTCCTCAACCAAATAAGTTTCTAAATACAAAAGATCACACCTACCTCCTTTGGAAAGGAAGTCCTTGCAATGCTTCTTGATATGTTCGACCTTTCCATAGAAGAAGCACTTAAGCTTCTTTGTGTTCTTCTTCTTCTTCTTCTTGCTCTTGGTAGTAGCAGGAATAGAAGACTTCCCGTTCTTGGCCCGTTGCTTCTTTCCATTCCCAGAGTTAGGATTGGAACCAGAAGCAGCTACCATGTTGGCCTCACCACCCGCAGGAGACTCCCTTATCAGCAGTTTGAACTTCTGTAACTGTTTCATCAGTTCTGTTAAGGTCATATCCTATCTATTGCTTAAATTAAATGTAGCTCTAAACGGAATAAATTCCTTTGACAGAGTCTCAAAGACCATAGTCATCTGAGTTTTAGCATCAATGTCGGCTCCATTGGTTTGAGCCTCAGTAAGGTAACCCATGACCAACATCATATGCTCCTTTATAGATGTCCCTGGCCTCCGTCTATAGTTTAGAAGTTTTTGAAGTGCCCCTTGCTACTTTTTTATGGCCTGGCCTCCAAACATATCCTCAAGATTATCCAAGATCTGCTTTGCAGTCTCATAATCCTGATGTTGAGCCTGCACCACGTTATTCATGATAGCCATAACATAGCGGCGGGCTTGATCATTAGCATCTTTCCAGCGATGATACGCTTGGAAGTGCTCATTAGTTGAGTCTCCCGTAGGCTTGGGAGGACAAGGGGTTGTCAGTACATATTTCAGTTTCTCAAAGGACAGGACGATATCCAAGTTCCGTTTTCAATCATTATAAATCTCTCCAGTTAATAGGTTTTTGTCAAGTATCCGTTTTTAGACATTTTTTAATCTACAATAAAGAATCATATACCAATCATAAGCAAACATATAATAATTTAGTAAGATAACATAATCATGTAAAAAATACAAATGTGTTTATGTGTCAAAACCTTGAAAATGTCACAACCTTACAACGATAATTCCCAACTCAGAATTCAACAAGCTCCTAGGGGAGTCATGTCAAATTCAATTAGGAATATGGATCCCCTCCTGATTAATATATGCCATCCAGGACCCGTATGATCCAGCATATATTAATAATCGTTTCTTTGGCTATTAATTTTATTAACAGAGCTCCTAGGGGATGTTAATAATAAAATTAATGTGAGTGTCTAACCATCGTTTCAATATTTTATCCATGATTTATATTCACCACCTAGGGGTTTGCAACCATAAATCATGCTAAAATCCTTATCTTCTTAGATATCTAATATGGTACATGATAGAAATCCCTTCCTAGGGGTTGGGACCACCATGTTCTGCCATGGACTAATGATGGAGGCCTTAGGTTCTCTCTTCAAAAACCTTCTCCTACTCAATCTTTTGAAATCAAGGTTTTATTCTGAGAATATGCATGAACAATTTTAATATGAGCGGCACTTCTTATTCTATATGACATGGTATCAATATACATGGCAAATCATATTATAATGCAGACAAGCAAAGCAATCAAGCAAAGCTACAAGCAAAATAATAAATAAGCGTAATATTATGGCTCTACCCAAGAGAATAGAAAACTAAGATTACAAGAGAATAATTGAGACATATTATCGATTTTTCATTCTTGAATCCTCAAGCTGTATCCTTCTTCATGTAATTCCCATCTTCAAGTCTTCAATCCCATATGAATCAAATACTTCATATTTCTGGTCATATCTAAATTTAATGTTTCTCAGAATTATCCCAAAAATAAAATTAAAACTGCATCGGAAAGAGTGCACCTTTTTTGAAAATTGTCTAGCTCTCGGTCGGCAGGCCGATCAGGGTGATCGGCCTGCCGGTCATGAAAGTTCGGCCTGCCGCCAGAGCCTCTTGATTTCTGCCCCACTGACGGCCTGCCGAACCTCACGTCCAGCCTGCCAATCTACGACCATCGGCCTGCCGAACTGGTGACTTTGGCATGCCAACCGAGCAGAAATCTCTCATTCTAGAAAATACAATTTTTAATACAATTCATCAATTTTATTTTTAACAATTCAAAAACATAAAATTAGAGACTCAAGAAATACTTGGGAGCGCCTATCATCATTCTTCTAGATTCGACTTCTAAATCCATCTTCTAGATCCGTCTTCTGTGAATAATTATTTAATTACAAAATTCTTACAAATTTAAAAATAAATAATAATTCCTAGACGGAGATGATAGTCCACCATCTAATTATATGAAAAACCTAGATACAAATTCTAACATCTAAGGAACCATAACTTATATTAATTAATTAATTAATAATTAAATAAGAATTTAATCAACCATAATTAATTAATAAATATTTACCACATAATCCATGAAAACATATATAATATATAGAAACCTAGAGTGTCAACTCTCTATAAAATTAAATCCAAGCATAGAAGAGATTAAGATCACAAAAGTTATACATATAACATGCACAAACTCGTAAATTTATGTAAAAACTATGGCTCTGATACCAATTGTTGAAAAAAATGATACGCAGCAAAATTTTAAAAATTTTATATCAGAGTAATTTTCAAAACACAAGTTTGACATGCTATATGCATAAATTAACCAGATCTTACTAACCTTTGTGTGCTAAAGAACTCTTGCAAAACGTGAAGAGAAGTAACATTCTAGAAGAGCCTCAACCAACTGGTCTTCTTTGTTATTCTCTTTCCACGACCGGAGTGAGTGTAGGCTCACACGTACAGCTCTTCCACTAGGTGACTCTCCTTCCAACCAATCGAGAGAACCTAAAGCAAGTGTTCGTGATTTGTGAACAAAAGCTCTCAGGGAGTTTTTAGATTCTCACAAGCAAAGTATCACTCTTAATCTCTCAATTGATTTGAGTAACTCTTAAGACTTACTCCCTTTATTAGAGATTGGTCTTGGGTTCAGTCTTTATCAGATTAGGTCTCAAAAACTTGAAATAGAATCAAGTTTGGATCAATATCTGATAAGATCTGCGTGGAAAAGCATGATCTTATCATTCGCTAATCAGCAAGCGGAATCACTTGATCGGCAAGCCGAACAGGCCCCATCGGTAGGCCGAACTGCTGAATAAAAATCTCGTTAATCTTTTATTTTTCACCCGAGATTCTATAGGATAAAGTCTCAGTTTTAATTCAAATAACCCAATAGAAAAGTTATCTAATTAAAACAACTTTATCTAGATAATCTTTAAGAAAATAAATCAATTCTCAATAATTCTACAAGTTTATCTTGATCTAGTTTATCTAAAATTAAATCAATCGATAAACAGACAAGAATTATCCGATCCTTATAATTCAACAAGTTTATCTTGAATTAATTTTTTATCACAAAATTAATTCAACCAATAAACAGACATGAATTATTTGATTCTTCCAAATTTCAATCAATCTAATAAATCCGACATAAGTTACCAATTATTGGAAAAACATGCCGTATCGTTACAGGATGTTGTGAGCTAGCAAAGGGGACCAAATGGACCTATATAGTTCAAGCTCCCGATAATTATGAAACCCAATATCCCAAATGTACATTTCATAATTATCAACTCCAACGCTACTCCACTAAAAGCTTGGAGCTGCACTCTCAAACTACATAGAATTATGAAGCCCGAATAACTAAGTCTCCATGATATATCATGGTGTATCGTATCCCCATATGATAATCCATAATCGGCTTAAGGACAAGTTCTGTCTTACCTTCCCGATTATTTTTATCTTACATTCTATTATCTCACCATCAGAAAACTTACTATCCAATGACAGTATACCATTCGGTTATACCTATGTATCCAAATGGTTGAGTGCTCTAGATTTTCAATTACAGGAAAACACATATAAGAGGATATCATTACTCCTAAAGAGGAGCTATGGATTCCATATCTATGAATAACAGGTCTATGCTATCAAGAGTCAGGCCTCCAACATACCAGCATGCATACCACTATTAAGATGTGGGTGTCACCTTTTGGTACATCAAAAGACACAAGCCAAGACAATGGGCCCACTATTCATCTCAAGATTAAGATACAACACAAATGATTGTCTAAAGTGAATTGATTTGCTGAGATAGAATTATTAAACCAAATCAATTCACTTTATGTCCTGATCCAACACATCGTCACCTATGACAATGTGCCAATGTTTCTATTCACGGAGTCCACCTCCGATGGTCAAGACAAACCATCTCCCAAAAGAGATATAGACAACATAACACTCTTTGCATGAATAAAGCGCCCAACTTTATTCCCTTAATTGCGGATCGTATGATTTAGACCATCACCTTAAGAATCGTATCTTCCGCATAATCCGTCCATCATATGCCTAATTTTTAAGGTTTAAACCGACAGTCTTAGACTTTTGTTTGTTTAACATACATTCAACAAATATGAACGTAAAGAGGACAAGATTTGGTATATAAATAATAAATAAATTCTTTATTGATAAAAATGTCTCCAAAAACTTATTACATTTTTACTCCTTAGGGCATACATGTCTAACACCTATGTAGTACCTGAGCTGAAAGCAAATCTTATCGAGTCACCGAGTTTGACCTAGTCAAGAATTGAGCCCAAAAAGGCCCAAGGTTGATCTCAACCCATATTGCCTTAGTATGTTCTAGAAGGTTCTTTCTAGAAGATGCCCAAGAAGGGTAAAATGGTCTATTTGCATCTGAATTTAATTTAGAAGATCTTTAAATTGGTGATAAGTACTCAAGCAGATCATAATCTAACAAATATAAGATACTCGTAAAAGATAAAACCTAAAAGAGATTACAATGATGGAGTCTAGCCAATAGGAGAAGAGATTATCTTGCATTTGAATTTAAAATAGGCTTAAGGGGTGAGACATTAGCCATCCCTGTGTACTATAAATAGGGTCCAATTCTGAAGAACAGCCGGAGTCCAATTTTTGGCACAAACCTTTTATATCAATATTTTTCTCATAGTGAAACCCAACCATCCGAAAAAACCCATAGTGGATGTAGCCTTTAATTGACATGACCCACTATAAATTCTTGTGTTCTTGATATTATTTTCTTATTGTTTTATTAGCTTTGCACATGTGTGATAATTCTAGTGAGGAAATCCAGAGAATCTTGTTAGACAAGTTTTGCCCGTTAACAATTCTCATGTTGTTGTATAAAATAGTTAGCAATAATTTAGAGGGTGTTTGGCAGTGGTGGAAACCACTCAGTTCTCGCCACAAACTCAGTTATTAATAGTGTAAAGCTCTCACATGCTATAGTAACAATGAAAAAAAGGTGCTACAGTATAAAACTCTCACATGCTATAGTAAAAGTGGTTCCCGCCACTGGTTCCCACCATTCTTCCAAACACCCTATTAGTTTTCACCTAGTTGGCTAACGTTTGAATGATCAAATGTTCCAAAAACTTATAGTCTTCATTATTCTCCTTCTCTAAATTATTGTTATATGGGACCCATTTGATCATCTTCGACTATCTCAATTCTTCTTCCAATCTCTCTTGTCTATGTTTTTTTAGCTCTAAAATGCGAACACAAAAATTCTATATGGAGGCCAAAGAATAATTTCATGAAAATAAACTACCGAGGTCTATTTACAACACGTAATAAATTAATTTGGCTTTGGCCAAATCCCACTCCAATACAGCGTGGTGCATGCCTACTTTTGGCATATCCTCCTGCTAGGCGAATGCCACATGTCACACTTGACTTAATTTCATCTAGTAGTTATTCAAAATCCATTTTAAATCCATATTGAGATAATATATATTTAAAACTCTTAAAATCAATATATATATATATATTTCAGATTATTACAATTAATTAGAATTTGAATATGAAGAGATTTGGGAGATAAATTACTACGTGATTTTAGGAGTTCTTATGTACCTCTTCACTTTCAATTCTCACTCGGCTAGGCTCAGACCTTGAAACTAGTAGAAAAGGAATGCAACTGCCTTCTTCACATTCACATTTGAGATCCTTGCTCCACTACGTAGACCTTGAGTCTAGCTCGGTCGTAGACCTCAATGGAGCTCTGCCTTTATCTCAACCACCTTCTTGGCTTGATGGCATTTATAGAGCTTTTAGCTCCACACCAATGATAACGCACTTGGTAGCAAAATCGGCTGCCACTAGGTTGGTAAGCTCGGCGGCGATACAACTCTAATAAAAGTTAACCATCGTAGTTCAAAATATGAGACAAACATTTGGAATAAAAAAGGTTCTAAATTTAACGATTCTTAAAGCCCGTTTGGAATGGTTTATTTTAAGTTGCTTATGGCTGATTCTATATAAAAGTTGCTTATGAGCCCGTTTAGATGACCTATTGATCCAGTGCATTTTCCCTTATGATGACATTACTCGGTTGGCTGGAGCTTTATTGTGAGAAGTTTTCAAAAAGTTACCTAATTTTGAGTTATTTTTAAATTTAAAATATTAGATTTTGTTTCCTATTATTAGATAGACTTTAATTACAAATTTTATATAGGTTAGTTTCCTTTTTATTTTTAATTTTTTGGAATAATTAATTATCCTATTTTATTTATAGTTTCTCATTACTGTTTAGGGCAATTTAGGCCATAAATAGGACAATCATGTCATATGTTACAAGGAAGAATTATCAATAATAAAAGTAGAGTGTTTTACTGTCCGTTTATCTAGTTTTCTCGGTATTTTTTAAAATCAATGAGTGATTGATACCTATTTTCTTAGTATTCAGAGTGAGTTAATAGGTTTATTGAATTCCTATCTTCTGATATTCATAGTGAATCAACAAATTTTATGGCGTTCTAATTGAATCAACGAGTTTTAGGAACTTATCCTTTTTTCTTTTTTCTTTTTTCTTTTTTCTTTTTTTCTTTTTAAACACTTCCACTACATCACCTATGGAATAGTGCTTATGGCTTTTATAAGTACTTATTGAAGAAGCAAAGCCAAGGGTGCTTATGAAAAAAGCATTCATGAAAAGCTTTTCTATTTACACTTTTGACCTTATATTTAAAAATAACAAATTAAAAATTTCATCATATGCTTAAATTACACTACTTTTATATCAATAAATGCTTTTGACTTATTTAACTAAACAAGTTTAAAAACTCTTTTGAAATCATAAAGCACTTTACCACACACTATCCAAACACTGACTAAAAAGCCTTAGCTTATGGTTCTTATTTTTTACTGCTTAAAAGTAAAAGCACAATCTATCCCAAATGAGCCCTTAAATTTTGAATCTAAAAATGTGTTTCCTTATTGACACATGTTATTATAGATTAGTTTTGATTATACAATACGAAATTGCCAACCCCAATAATACGTTTATATGGATTTAAAAAAAAAATCGAAATCCTTTTGTGTTTTGTCTAAAAATTATTTTTGCCTCTCTTATTATACAAATGCCCAAAACAACCCCTTTATTTTTAAATTATACTCTAAATACCCCCTAAAACAATTTTACTCTTTAAAAAACCAAGATTGTCCTACTCAACCTTAACTAATTACAATTTAAAAATTATTAAACCGAAATATTAAATAAAATCAATCTTAAAAAGTTCAAAACTTTGAAAAGTAAAAATAATTAAAGTATTTGCTCAATTGAAATATTTACTTAAACATCTCAAATAGTTTTTTGTTTAATTTTTTTTCAAATAAGTAATACTTAAAATAACATTTAATATAAAGTGGCAAATATGATCTTCAAATTTTCAAAAATCTAATTGTTTCAAGGTAATTTTAATATGATTTTATAAACATAAATGGTGCTTTGTGTCTTTGTATAATTAGAGACACAAAAATAGTATTTAGGCAAACTCAGGAGATATTTTGGGTATTTTTTATTTTTTCTCTTAAACTTTGCTTGTAAATTTGTTAAGGGACGTTGTACTTGTACAATCAACAGTACTTAACAAACTAACAAATGTGACATTCTATAAGGCGCTATCATGATTACTAATTTTGGTGCAGCGCGTGCAAATGAAACAGAGGTGAATACATGCTATAATATGAGATATATCAGGTTAATCTAATGTGCCAATTTGAGCTTTCATTTACTCATCAAAAAAAAAAAAAAAAATTGAGCTTTCATTTGTCAAAATGCCTTTTCTAAGACAGCCTTTACGTTACAAATGATCCGATCAAAGAGAAAACAAAAGAACCTTGTCAATGGGTATTCCTTAACTAGGCCTTGTTTGGCAAAAGGAAAACTAGGAAGAGGAGTTAGAGTGAGAGGATTAGTGAAGGGATGTTCAAGTATTAGTGGCGAGGAGAGAATGGATTAGATAAAGGACAAAATTTAAAGAATTCAAAAATAAACATAAGAATAGAAAGATTCTCTGTTTTCTCTTATCTAAATTATATATATTTTTCTCCTCCTTATTTTCTTTTCCCATCATCAAACACGGACTTAACATTGAGCATTGAATGTTATAAAGTTTGGTTGGATGGAGAACACGCCAAAACAACGGTGGAAAGAAATCCTTGATTTTTGTTGTCTTGTCTTTAACCCATCTTTTAATCTATCATTAAAACCTACTTTTTGACTTCTTAGACAGCAAAAAGAAAAAAATAAAAAATAAAAAAGTAATGTGGACGATTTAATTAGGACTTCTTTTTGTACTCCACAAGTAACCAACATATGATCCTCAAAGGTGAGTTTTCACTGTTAATTACCGGAAGTTCTTATAAAAACTTTTTCCCTGTTTGTAGGAATCGTTATTTAGCCATTGCATCAAGCTTTTAAGGATTTGTTTTATAATTGGAAACGGTTTTATATGAGTAAATTTTTAATGTAATTACTAATATATAAGACTATTAAAAAATTAACCTAATAACTAAAATAACAATTTCTATTAATAAGAAAAAAAAATACACTTTTACTATAAAAGTTACGGTGAGTTATATTACTATTTCTCCCCTAAAAAAATATGTTACCATCTTAAAGTTGGAAATATTTTTTCTATCTTTACTAACCCAAACTTTAATGTTCACAACATATCAAATTATTTATATTTTTTTTATCAAATTAGTTGAATTTATTGATCTCTTTTTTCTTTTCTTTTTGTTTTTGAAAGAAAAAGATTTCATTGAACCAGCAAAACATTACAAGACATAACCCTCAAAAGAAACCAAGGAGGAGTGTTAGAAGCTTGAGAAATGAGAGTACTTCGATACATCCAGAAACAAGCCATATTATGCTCTTCTAAGAAACCCTAAAATCAAAAGGAAAACTGTCACGCCCCGGAGTACGGGAGGTGACGTGGCGGAATATTTAGATTAATTAAAAGAGAATTTAATTAAAAATCGAGTGTTTAAGAATCCAATTAAGCAAGAAATTAAGAAGATTTTCCACCACATTTGATAAACGAATTTATAAATACTTAGCAAATAATAAAAATTGGATAAAAACTGCGAATATGGGTTCCACAACCCACAACTTGTGCACACACATGGATCTGACAATATCACAAATACAATTACAGTCCAAGTACAAATAAAGTTAAGTCTTACATGCCTTGATTAATAAATACAGAATGTAAATAAATTCTCCTATTGCTCCTGAGTTCGGTCCGAAGAATCTTCTCCAAACCTAAATGGGAAACCACCTAGAAGGGGGGGGAATTTAAAAACAGATAAAACGTGAGCGAAAGGCTCAGTAGGACTAAGTTTTATAAAATAATTTAATGCAAAGAAACATAACTTTATCAGGAGTTATACAGAAAGGGAACTTGAATAAATAAATAAATACATTGAGTAGAACCGTTCTGACACAGAACAGTCTACTCGTCAAATCAAAACACCAGTTTACTTTTACCTAGGCAAACCATGAAATCACCACCGTAGTGGCCCAGCTGGGTTTCGGGACCTGCCCCCAAGGTCGATCGCCACACGACCCGATCTCTGATATGGCATCATGCCCATGTGTTTATTATCATTATCATTCAAAACCCAATTACCGAGTGTTGTCAATTACATTTATTATGAAGTTCATTTCATAATCACGGTATATTAAAATATAACCGATAAAACCATTTTCAAACAACCGTTGAAAACATTTTGATAGAAATCATTTTCAAAGCCAAAACATTTCAAAACCAGGCTACCAAAGAAATAAGATAGAAGTCCTACCTCAGTACTCGTGCTGGTACCCCACACCGTAATCCCGATCCGCTATACGTTAGCTCCACGGAACCACGAACAATCCTAGATACAAACTAAGTCAATCAATATCTAGTTCGAAACATTCTATGTTACTAAATCATTTCATGATGTCCTAGTGTGCCATTTGTATCATTAAAATCATCCTATAAGGTTGGGATTTAAATTAGGGTTCAAAACAGTGAAATCGGGTAAAAATCACAAAATTTTCCATGCCTCGGTCGGCCTGCCGGACGCCCTGCTTCGGCCTGCCGAACTGCACAGTTCGGCCTGCCGGAAGCAAAGTTCGGCCTGCCGAACATTTCCCCAGATTCGGCCTGCCGGTCGGAAGAACACCGGCCTGCCGATCATCACTCCGGCCTACCGAACATGAACTTCGGCCTGCCGAACTAGGAAGATCCAGAAATCCCAGCCACGGGTTTCTCGATCCCCAAAATCCAAATCTTGTTTCTAACCTGTTTTTCTCAAATCCCAGGCATGAAAAACAACTATAATTGATAGAAAAACATTCTAGAACATGTTTGGAATCATTTAAACAACATTTAAACTCAAAATCCTCAAAAATCCGAAAATGAGAAAAAGAGGAGAAAAATGAAAATCTTGAATCCAATCCGTTTTTCTTCAATCTAGGCTTAGATTCTAGTTGTTCTAAGCTCATTTAACACAAATCCACGGTTTTCTAAGCTAAAACAAACTTAGATTTCAAAAACACACAAAATCGAAAATTTTGTAAAAAGTTTAGAAATTTCGAATCTAACCTCGAATCGAAGCTTCAATCCGCATTCTCGGTCGCTGAATCACATCCCCGAGCTTCCTCCTTGCTGTTCCGAAGCTTGGATTCGAATGGAAATCAAAATTTTTGAAAGAGATTGAGAGAGAGAGGGAGCTGCCGAGAGAGAGAGAGAAGAGAGAGAGAGTTGAACGTGAGAGTGAGGAGAGAGAGAGAGAAGAGAGAAATAAATAGAGAAAATCGGTGGGCGGTTTTACTGTGCGAAAACCATGTGCCGCCCACGGTTTTGTAAAACGGAGTATTATTAACATTTTACAAATTGTTGTGTTTTAAAACTCAAAACATCATTTTAAATCAACAAGAAATCTTTTGAACACATCAATTTAACAAAACAACCAAAAACTAAAAATCCAACCAAATAATCTAATTAAAGTTAAAACTTTAATTATGGCACACTAATTCATCATTTACATTACATTAATATTAAATAAATTTCGGGACGTTACAGCTCTCCACCCCTAAAAGAAATTTCGTCCTCGAAATTTACAACTCATCTCAAAAACAAAACAAATGCGGATACAGCTCCCGCATACTCGACTCTAATTCCCAAGTGGCTTCATCAACCCCGTGATGCTGCCACACGACCTTTACCAACGGTATTTCACGACGACGCAAGCTAATCACTTTCCGGTCGATGATCTGAATCGGCACTTCTTCGTACGTCGTATCCTCCTGAACCTGCACATCGCGAAACGAAACTATCTTATCCTGCTCAGGTGGACACTTTCTAAGCATCGACACATGAAACACATCGTGCACATGAGAAAGTTCGGGCGGAAGATCAAGCCGATAAGCGACCACACCAACACGCTGAGTGATCTCGAACGGCCCAATATACCTCGGCGCGAGCTTCCCACTCACTCCGAACCGCATAGTTCCCTTACGAGGTGACACCCTCAAGAGAACAAAATCTCCAACCGCGAACTCTAAGGGTCTACTTCTCCTATCTGCGTAGCTCTTCTGCCGACTCTGAGCTGCTCTCAATCGATCCCGGATCACCGTGACTTTCTCGTTGCTGACACGAATCTCATCTGGCCCAAGAATAACTCTATCCTCCGGCTCGGCCCAACACACAGGTGACCGACACGGTCGCCCATACAACGCCTTAAATGGTGCCATGCCAATGCTCGCCTGATAACTGTTGTTGTACGCGAACTCCGCCAGATGCAAATATTGCTTCCAATTCCTGCCAAAGTCCAACGCACAGGCATGCAACATATCCTCGAGATTCAGGATAACCCACTCAGACTGCCCATCAATCTGAGGATGAAACGTCGTACTGAAGTTCAAATCTGTACCAAAAGCCTCCTGAAAACTCCTCCAGTACTTAGCATTAAACCTGGTGTCTCGATCAGAGGTGATGGACAACGAAACTCCATGCAACCTCACAATGTTCTGCATATACAACTCCCCGAGAATCTTCCTGGAACACGTCGACCTAAACGGAATGAAATGCGTCGATTTCGTCAACCTGTCGACTACAACCCAAACTGCATCATGCCGCTGCTCCGTCCTCGGCAAACCTGTGAGGAAATCCATCGTCACATGCTCCCATTTCCACCCTGGAATAGGAAGCGGCTGAAGCTGACCTGCAGGCTTCTGATGCTCAGCTTTCACCTGGAGACACGTCGAACACTTGGCCACGTACTCGCGAACATCTTTCTTCATGCCTCTCCACCAATACTGCCTCTTCAAATCACGATACATCTTGGTGCTCCCTGGATGAATAGCGAACTGAGACCTATGAGCTTTATCTAGAATGGCTTTCGTCACCTCGGCGATAACTGGAACTGCAAGACGCTCCCGAAAGTACAACGACCCATCTGCATGCACGCTCCATTCCTCGAACTGCTCCCCGTTCTGAATCCGCGACCAAATCCCCTGCAAATGTCGATCCTGCCACTGACCTTGCTTCACCATCCGAACAAGAGCTGGAGTCGCTTCCACATGATACAACAAAACTCGATCACCGTCTTCATGATACTGTAGCCGATACTCACTCACTGTCGCATCCCTGCTCCAGTCCTCAAAAATCAAACAAGCGAGAATCCCTGAAGACTTCCTGCTAAGCGCGTCCGCTACCACATTAGCTTTTCCGGGATGATACTGCAACGCGAAATCATAATCCTCCATGTACTCCACCCATCTGCGCTGCCTCAAGTTGAGATCCCTCTGAGTGAACAAATGCCTCAAACTCTTGTGATCGGAGAAGACCTGAAACGATGCTCCATACAAATAATACCTCCAAATCTTCAGCGCGTAGATCACTGTCGCAAGCTCTAAATCGTGAGTAGGATAATTTCGCTCGTGAGGTCGCAGCTGTCTCGATCCGTACGCAACCACACGTCCATGCTGCATCAACACGCATCCAAGTCCGCGCCCTGAAGCATCAGCATAAACCTCATACGGCTCATCACTGCTAGGAATAATCAACACTGGAGCTGAAGTCAACCGGTTCTTCAATTCCTGAAAAGCAGACTCACAGTCTTCATCCCACTCAAACCTGACGTTTTTCCTGATCAACCTCGTCAACGGAGCTGCAATCTTCGAAAAGTCCTTTACAAATTTTCGGTAATATCCAGCAAGACCTAAGAAGCTGCGAATCTCCGCTACATTCCTTGGTCGTTCCCACTCCAATATAGCTTCAATCTTGGATGGATCCACTGAAATACCATGCTCCGAGATGACATGACCCAGAAATTTGACCTCGGTCAACCAGAACTCACACTTTTCCCTCTTAGCATACAACTGGTGCTCCCGTAGAGTCTGAAGCACGATCCGAAAATGCTGCTCATTCTCCTCCCAAGTCTTAGAATACACAAGAATATCATCGATGAACACGATCACAAACTGATCCAGATACGGCCTAAATATCTTGTTCATCAAATCCATAAAAGCTACTGGAGCATTCGTCAACCCAAAAGACATAACCAGAAACTCGAAGTGCCCATACCGAGTCCTAAAAGCTGTCTTGGGAATATCCTCTTCCTTGATTCTGAGCTGATGATAACCTGAACGCAAATCAATCTTCGAGAAGTATCGCGAACCTCCCAACTGATCAAATAGCTCATCAATCCTAGGCAAAGGATACTTGTTCTTCACCGTAACACGATTCAACTGCCGATAATCCACACATAACCTGAGAGTCCCATCGTGCTTCTTAGCGAACAAAACTGGTGCTCCCCATGGAGATGTGCTATTCCGAATATATCCTTTATCAGCAAGCTCCTGAAGTTGCTTCCTCAATTCCTTCATTTCTGCCGGCGCCATCCGATAAGGTGCCATAGAAATCGGTGATGTCCCTGGAAACAACTCGATACCAAACTCAATCTCCCGATGCGGTGGTAACCCTGATAACTCATCGGGGAAGACATCCTCGAACTCACCAACCACTGGAATCGCTACACTACTACTCGAAACATAGGGCTCGCAATCTAGATTGGCAAGAAAAGCAAAACAATCTAGATTCCTTCGCCCTCCTAGACATGACTTCATGAGACGCTCACTCATTAGCCAATCACCACCACCTTGGTAAGTGATTACCGTCCCCCTATCAGACACTAGGGTTACTTTTCTAAGTTGGCAGTCCACAACTGCACTATACCTGGACAACCAGTCCATCCTTAAAATCACATCATAGGAACTCATGGGGAGTACAATCAAATCACTTTTCAAAATCTCATCCCCAATCTTTATTTTACAAGATTTACACATACAATTTACACACACCCGCCCCAAGGGAGAAGTTATAACTAGGGGTTCCTTAAACTCTTCTACTTCTAATCCCAAGGCATGTACAAAAGAGCTCGAAATGAGAGAATGAGAGGCACCGGTATCAAATAAAACGCGAGCTAGAGATCTAGAAACCAAAACCATACCATCGACAACCGCGTTACCAATCTGAGAATCTGACCCTCCAGATGCCATTGCATGAACCTGCACTGGCGCTTTCCCTTTTCCTCTACCGACATTGCTGGGTCCTGCATTACTCGGCCGATGCTGCTGAGATGGAGATGACTGCACACTACCTGTACTCGGAGCTCTATACTGAGGAACACTGCGCTGAAAATACTGCGGCTGCTGCCCCCGTGCCGGATATGAGAATTGCTGAGGAGAAAACTGCGGATACTGCAACTGCGGGTACTGCGGAGGCGGAGGTAGGGTCTGAGGCTGAGGCTGAGACTGACGACTGGCATCCTCCCCGGTCTGCGATCCAAGACGAGCACTCCTGATCGGGCAATTCCTCTTGATGTGTCCGGGCTGCTGACAGAAATGACAATGAAAGCTGTAGGGGTTGCTGCGCCCGCTGCCAGACGAACTGCTGCTGCCACTGGTCGCACCGCCTTGCTTGCCTTTCCCCGGAGCTGGACGACTACTGGTGCTCTTCCTGCCACTCCTCTGCGGTCCTCCTGAAGCCTTGGCTCGGTCCTCACAATACTGCACGTAATCATTCTCCACGGAGATCGCCGACGACACAAGCTCTCCGAAACCCCTAAGCCGTAGAGCAACCAACTGTCGTCGAATAGGAGCCTTGAGTCCTTCCTGAAACTTGATGCATTTCTCACGCTCCGATGCCACAGCTGATGGAGCAAACCTAGCCAACTCGTTAAACTTTGCCTCGTACTCTCGAACTAACATATCACCCTGCTGCAATCTATAAAACTCAGCTGCCTTCTGATCTCGATATCCCTGCGGAAAATACCGATCATAGAACAGATCCTCGAACTTGTCCCAACCGATATCGCCACCGCGCTCCAGACGCTTAGTTTGTTTCCACCAGGTGTTAGCGCCACCCTCGAGCTTATACGCCGCAAACTCCACACGATACTCCTCAGGCACACCAAGAGTATCAAGATGCTTCAAGATCGAATCCAACCAATACTCTGCTAACTGGGGATCCCCATTGCCATCAAAAGTCGGAATAGACGCCCGCCGAAATTCCTTAAAGAAAGCATGCTGACTGCCAACACTGGAGTCTTCCGGTCTAGTCCTGGCTGCCATCTGCCGGAAAGCCGCAATCATAGACCTCATCAGGCCCTCATCATTTCTGAACTCGGTGTCAGCTGTCGAACGACGTCTAGGTGCCATTCTCTCACTTTTGAAAACAAAATTTGGACTGTCAGAGGTATTTCATTGTCAAACCTATGTGTGCACAATTCCCAAGGTTCATAACCTTGAGCTCTGATACCATTCTGTCACGCCCCGGAGTACGGGAGGTGACGTGGCAGAATATTTAGATTAATTAAAAGAGAATTTAATTAAAAATCGAGTGTTTAAGAATCCAATTAAGCAAGAAATTAAGAAGATTTTCCACCACATTTTATAAAAGGATTTATAAAAATTAAGCAAATAATAATAATTGAATAAAAACCGCGAATATGGGTTCCACAACCCACAACTTGTGCACACACATGGATCTGACAATATCATAAATACAATTACAGTCCAAGTACAAATAAAGTTAAGTCTTACATGCCTTGATTAATAAATACAGAATGTAAATAAATTCTCCTATTGCTCCTGAGTTCGGTCCGAAGAATCTTCTCCAAACCTAAATGGGAAACCACCTAGAAGGGGGGGAATTTAAAAACAGATAAAACGTGAGCGAAAGGCTCAGTAGGACTAAGTTTTATAAAATAATTTAATGCAAAGAAACATAACATTATCAGGAGTTATACAGAAAGGGAACTTGAATAAATAAATAAATTGAGTAGAACTGTTCTGACACAGAACAGTCTACTCGTCAAATCAAAACACCAGTTTACTTTTACCTAGGCAAACCATGAAATCACCACCGTAGTGGCCCAGCTGGGTTTCGGACCTGCCCCCAAGGTCGATCGCCACACGACCCGATCTCTGATATGGCATCATGCCCATGTGTTTATTATCATTATCATTCAAAACCCAATTACCGAGTGTTGTCAATTACATTTATTATGAAGTTCATTTCATATCACGGTATATTAAAATATAACCGATAAAACCATTTTCAAACAACCGTTGAAAACATTTTGATAGAAATCATTTTCAAAGCCAAAACATTTCAAAACCAGGCTACCAAAGAAATAGGATAGAAGTCCTACCTCAGTACTCATGCCGGTACCCCACACTGTAATCCCGATCCGCTATACGTTAGCTCCACGGAACCACGAACAATCCTAGATACAAACTAAGTCGATCAATATCTAGCTCGAAACATTCTATGTTACTAAATCATTTCATGATGTCCTAATGTGCCATTTGTATCATTAAAATCATCCTATAAGGTTGGGATTTAAATTAGGGTGCAAAACAGTGAAATCGGGTAAAAATCACAAAATTTTCCATGCCTCGGTCGGCCTGCCGGACGCCCTGCTTCGGCCTGCCGAACTGCACAGTTCGGCCTGCCGGAAGCAAAGTTCGGCCTGCCGAACATTTCCCCAGATTCGGCCTGCCGGTCGGAAGAACACCGGCCTGCCGATCATCACTCCGGCCTGCCGAACATGAACTTCAGCCTGCCGAACTGGGAAGATCCAGAAATCCCAGCCACGGGTTTCTCGATCCCCAAAATCCAAATCTTGTTTCTAACCTGTTTTTCTCAAATCCCAGGCATGAAAAACAACTATAATTGATAGAAAAACATTCTAGAACATGTTTGGAATCATTTAAACAACATTTAAACTCAAAATCCTCAAAAATCCGAAAATGAGAAAAAGAGGAGAAAAATGAAAATCTTGAATCCAATCCGTTTTTCTTCAATCTAGGCTTAGATTCTAGTTGTTCTAAGCTCATTTAACACAAATCTACGGTTTTCTAAGCTAAAACAAACTTAGATTTCAAAAACACACAAAATCGAAAATTTTGTAAAAAGTTTAGAAATTTCGAATCTAACCTCGAATCGAAGCTTCAATCCGCGTTCTCGGTCGCCGAATCACGTCCCCGAGCTTCCTCCTTGCTGTTCCGAAGCTTGGATTCGAATGGAAATCAAAATTTTTGAAAGAGATTGAGAGAGAGAGGGAGCTGCCGAGAGAGAGAGAGAAGAGAGAGAGAGTTGAACGTGAGAGTGAGGAGAGAGAGAGAGAAGAGAGAAATAAATAGAGAAAATCGGTGGGCGGTTTTACTGTGCGAAAACCATGTGCCGCCCACGGTTTTGTAAAACGGAGTATTTTTAACATTTTACAAATTGTTGTGTTTTAAAACTCAAAACATCATTTTAAATCAACAAGAAATCTTTTGAACACATCAATTTAACAAAACAACCAAAAACTAAAAATCCAACCAAATAATCTAATTAAAGTTAAAACTTTAATTATGGCACACTAATTCATTATTTATATTACATTAATATTAAATAAATTTCGGGACGTTACAAAAACCAAACGATTAAGGATCATAACACTATAATACAAAAGAAGGCAACACTGCAAAGAAACACTCTTGCAACAAGACACAAACAAATAAACTAGAAGATGGAGACACCATCTTCTATTATTGCAATTGAAACACAAACTTGCAAAATAAAGTAAAACCAAAGGCAAAAATACCAACAAACAAACATTATTGAAAAATAAAACCAAAACTACAAATAGAGAAAAAAAAAAAAAATGGACTTGGCCTCGCGCACCTATTGACGAACAAGCTCCAAGAAAATATAGAACCTAGGACGAAAAATAAACCTGCAAGAAATGAGCAATCACGAGAGAGAAAATCAATACCAAAGACGATAAGACCATGAAGTATACGTAATCATTGCCTCCACCGAGGCGCACCTAGGGCCTCGAAGCTCCACCACCAGAGCAAGGCTCGTCACATAGGAACAAACACTTGATAAATCACCCCTTGTCAAAGGCAAAGGAAGAAGACATCACCGATTCCACGCTATTTCACACCAGGCACCACCTCCACAGATGCTAGACGGTGACAAAGCAAAATTCCCCCAAAGACGCAGCACCATTGGATGCCGAAGCTCTAAAGGAGAAACCCTAGAGCATAGCGCTCCACCTTTTCATCTCATCAAAGTTGCCATAGGAACGCTGCAGATTTGCAAGCAAGACACCACCAAAAAGTCATTGTGAGACCCTGAGTACCAGCTTTGGGCTTGAAAACTAAAAACTAGCCAAGCAGCGGCTAGGTCTCCGACGCAATTGCGGTACACCAAAGAGAAAGAGAATAACCCTAGATACTTGGGAGAAAGGGGGGAAGTCAATTGAATTTAAAGATATCAAGTCCTTAAGATTTGATATCAGTAATTTACTTTACTAACTCAACCAGCTAGCATGTTTACAAATCCATATTTAATTTGGCTCTTCATGTAAATTAAATTTATTATACATTTTGCAAGTAATTAAAGTTTAGGTAACTCACTAATTAGCGGTAGAACATCACCACGTCTTGCCATATCAATAGAACAATTTTACTAACTATTTTATTAAGTTTTAATAGTGTGATATTTATGAGTATACATTTTATTGACATAAAAATACTCTTACTCATAAATTAAATTGTTAAAATTTAATAAAATGGATATAAACTTGCCTTACTAGTGGAGCAAAACTATGTGTCCAACCATAAAATTTTCACTTTTTTTTTGGGTAAATTAACATAGAATTATTTACCTTCTTACTTAATCATTCTTTTAGTCGCCTCTTATTTGAATTTAACCATTAAATCTTCAAGTTAAATTGATGTTCTTTTACTCTTCAGCAAAAGGAAATCTCCAAAGAGGGAGGTTCATCCATTAATTTAGCTGGAAAACAAGAAAAAACTTACATTGATATCTCTAACTGCATGCATGTTGATCATTTTTGTTATCTTTACTTTCGGTTGGTTGGCCTTTTTTGTCTTCATATTTTCATTGTTCATTTTAAATTTTTTTGTAGTATTTTTGTTTTCATGACTCATTGGCAAAATATCATGAATCAAGCTAATAAAGAAGGCTCTTTGGTGTAGATTGAAAGAGGACCGCAAAACAGCAAAGCCAATATACCAAGGCATGACTACCTTACTAAAGAATACGAGTTTCTTGCTGAACTAAATTTGGGGCGTTAATTTCTTCCACAGTAAAAAGTGGGAGATTATTTATTTTTCCAAATTTCAATGATTCCAATTTGTACACAATCTGAAGCAGGTTTCCAAACCTTGATCAATTGTGCTTGTTTGCATTCCTTTTTCTCCCTTGTTTCGCTTTTCCTCAAAAATAATTATTACAATCATGTCTTTCCCCATTGGAAAAAAGACAACAACAAAACAACAAAGCAATTTTTTTTTTCCCAACTACCCAAAAGAAAATTTATCTCCAAAATTTATTTCAATCTTTCACTCTTTCAAAGCTCTGAAACCCATTATTTATGCTGATTTTCTTAGAAAGGAGGCCCCTTTTAATATCATCAACCAAACCTAACCATGCTTATGTATTGTGAGCTGAAAGTCACAATGTACTGCCAATTTGCTGCACCGTTTCTTCACCACTTGTCACATCCAGATGACTTTGGATTCCACCAATTACCATTCACATACTCCCCTTCTGAACATGACAAAGTCTCACCTTGGGGGGGTTAAAAAAGAGATGATGGTGAAACCAAAGAACATAAATTTGGGAATTGGGACATCAAAGGAGAACAAGCTTTAAAGGGGGCATGCTTATATCTTCTCTTTCTATTTTTCTCTTTTTTTTTTTTTTTTACTATTTTTTGTGGGAACCATATTTTTTTTAAAACCATTAGAATTTTATCAAAATTATTTTTCTTTATCTAACTGTTAAAAAATAAATACCTTCTTTTTTTTTTGTTCCTAAAAGAGAAATTGTCATTTTTTTAAAGGACATGCTTACTTTCTCCAAAGAATGCAATAATTAATATGGAAATTTTGTGAAAAATTCTCTATTTGATACCAGGTCACTTTATTTTAGCTTACAGTAAATTATCACAGAATTCCATTAAAAATTTTAATAATTTGATTTTGACCGTCCATCAATACATTGGACGCCGCCGTAATACGCATACTCATACATCAAACTATCAAAAATTTAATCAAATAATCAAATGACTACTAGAACTTATTAGTTGGGAAAAATGAAGTACCTTATGCTAAAAATTATCATTTAATAAATCACAAGGGAAATGCATAAATACGTTACTGAATAAACTAAAAATAATTTATTGAACCCATAAGGGTGTATCAAAATACAGAAATCATCACGAAATTCAATCTGTAAAAAAGCCAAAGACAAACATAATGAAGAATGGTAAAGATGACATGAAAATGTAAGAGGTTTGAACTATACACATACCATAACCCCCCTCTTTCTATCCCACCATCGAGGAAAACATATAGAAACTTTATTATCATATCACCCTCAATAAATCTGTGCTCTCTCTCTCTCTATACACAAACAAAAGAAACTGACCCAGCTGAATTATCAAATATGAAAAGTAATGCCCATCATCATCATACAACAAAATAAGCCCTGCTACTGCTGCAGTAGCTGTAGTAGTAGTAGTATTCTTGTTTCCTTCAAATGGAAGACTCTTGGCTGGCCCTGCTCCTGTGGCGGCGGTGTTTCCCGTGGCGGCGTCGCCCATTCCCGAACGTGACGGGGTCGAATGACCGGAGTCTCTCGGCTTCCTGAGGGCTGATCACGCACTCCGGAGGAGGGGCCTTGTATCTAGCTCTGTCGTAGCAATAGGAATACGTCAGATGCTTCCTCCTAATTCCCTCCATTTTGATTCTTTGCACTGGTGTGACGCCAGTGGGGATGAATTCAGACTCCTGGGAGTCGTCGCACTTCAAAAACTGCTCAATCGGATCCACCGCGCAGCCGTGGAGGACGAGGTCGGAGAATTCAGCGATATAGGGGGCATATTTGTAGCTCACTCTGTATTTTCCACCATTTGTGGCCCAATCTGATCCATCCCATATAGTGGCGTACAGTGACATTGGCTTCGAGGGGAAGTCACCACCCATGGACTCTGTTCGTTTCACCTCTCTTATTGGAATATTGTCCACATAGAATCTGCATTGAAACACAAACAAAAACAAAAATGATTTACGCACCAAAAACAAAAAACAAAAACTCCAACACACATTTCACGGAATCATCATCTAAATCCAGAAATCCTGAAACCCAGAAACTGTTTTTTGTTTTTCAATGGAAGAGACAGGGGACGGTATTTAAAGAAAACAATCAAAACCCATCTATACAAACCATCCCAAAAGGGTAAAAGAAAATTAAATCATCACAAAGAAAATTAAACAAGACTAATAAAATAAAATTGAAAAAAGAAAAGGAGCAGCTCATACATGATTTGAGAATCGGTCCAGAGAATGCTGTACTGATGGAAATCATCAGAAGGATCAAACCAAAGATTGTACCGCTCTTCTCTGCCAACACTGGTACTTCCATTCCCATAAACATTAGTCTGAATCCTCCATTCTTTTCCTCTTATGTTCCCCAAGAACTCGAAATCGATTTCGTCGTGGTTCTTCTCGAACATGTCTCCGTTCGACATCTGCAATCGCAAAAATCCCAGATTAGATGCAAAATACATAACGGCGTCACTAAAAATGTAAACTTCATTCAAAAACCAAGTGAGAGAGACGAGTTTTGGACTCAACAAGAGAGATATGAAACAGAAAAACTGGTTTAGATTAAAAGGATCAACCAAAAGACCAACCTTTATAAAAACTGAGTTTATATTGACTTGTTAATCGGATAGAGATAAAGATAAAGGTTGTACTCACATAAAAGGCGACAACAACTCCAGCAGTGTAATCGGAAGGCAACTTAATGGAAGCACTGAAAAACCCATGAAGGTAAAGGTCCTGAGACACAAATCCAGACCCTGAAATTAAAAAAAAAAAAAATCAACAGAGAAATAAAATCAAAAGAGAAAACCCTTTATAAGGACCCAGAAAGAAAGGAAAACATAAGAACATAGACCTGTTCGTTCGTTAAGGGTGAGATGAACGGTTTTTCCATCTTTGTGAATCAGAAGATTGTCGTCCCCAAAGAGTTGGGTGTAGCCTTCATCGAAGGCTATAATAGGCAAGTCACTGGTTTTGGCTTTTGACCCAAAAACAATCACATCCAAATAACAACAACAGAGAAGAAGAAATCCAAGATAAGAGAAACCCATATCCTATTATCTCTGTTTAACTTTTTTTTTCTTTTTCTTCTTAATAAAAACTGTTGCGGGTTTTGAGAAACAATGGCTGTTCTGTTTTCTCCTTTATTTTCTTCTTTCTATGTTTCTTTTCCTTTGTTCCGAGTTTTCTCTCTCTCTGTGTTTTATATATATTATAGGAAGAGAAGAGACTAGAGAGACATGGAGAGTGGAAGCGAAAGGACGAGAGGGAGAGAGAGAGAGGGAGAGAGAGGCGTGGAATATCTCTACAGCTATGAGCAATAGAGAGAGCCGAAAAGGGTTAATGAGAGAAGAAAGACATGGCCAATGGGCAGCTCATTTTATTGGTGTATGGGAGGACTTGAGCTGTTCTTATCATATACCTAGAGTGGACAACCTTCCTTTGTTCATTTTCTCTTTTTCTTTCCTTTCCTTTCCTTTTTTTTTTTTCTTCCCTTTTTTCGCCTTTTCTCTGGCTTCACCGGTGTTTTCCATGTTTTCTTTCTCCATTGGACTGGTTTTTTAATTCTGAAAACAATTTTAATTGGTGGCTCTTCTCTTATTTGCTAATCAGTAAGGGTGATTTTGAGGTAAGACAACACTAGATCCACATGTTTTGGGATGCCTTTGTGGTTGGAAAGTATGATTCGACCAAAATTTTTTGATCAAAAACCATAACATTGAGCCGTTAAATACTGTTTTTAAAATAAGTAAAAATATTTTTATTTTTAAAAATTATATCAAAAGTATTTTTAAAATTTTTACATCAAAAAAAGTACAAAAACATGAGAATAAAAACAAACGGGCCACTGGCAAGGGTATTTGACATGATAGTTAAAACTATAACATGTTAAAGTTTTATACGGTTCATAACTAAGAAACCTTCGCTTTATCTTTTAAATTGTAAAAATAAAAATTTTAAAATAATTTTATTTTATGAACTTTTTATAATTTTTATCAAAATGAAGTTGATAATTTCTTTTCACATATTAGTTTTTTCATGAAAGATATAATGCATTGTTTGATTTACACTGTAATTTCTTCCCGATTTATCAAATAAAACGATAGACTTACCAAAAGTAAATCAATACAAATTTAATTACAATTAAAAGGTCACCCAACAACCTATGCTCATACTCCTACGGCTTTCGTTATAGTAAGAGATTGAAATCTCATATCCAAGTCAATCTCTTAGCAAAGTTAATATTTTTATAGATCGTCTCATTAGTGGCTTGAATTTATTTATATCAATTTTCAAATTAGAAAATTTAGTCATTTGATAGTTTTCTATTACTTACCTAATTTTATGTTTATAATTTATACCTGTATGGAACTCATCAATTGTGCTCTTTACTAATGATTTTTTTTTCTTAGTCTGATGAACTACATTATCTTCTTTTTCGCTTTTTTCTTGCATTTTCTTATTTAATGTTAACTGTCCAAAATATTCAAGCACAAGATTTTTAACTTATTTTTATTTGAAACTAAGAACAACCTTAAATTTTATAAACTCTTTGCCTACTGTCAATTTTCAGAGAATAAACGAAGGCCATTTGGCAAAGTAATAAAGTCTCTTGGAATCACAATTTAGTTATGTGTTTTCAAATCTGTCCTTACAAAAGTTATATGGGAGTTATGGGAAGAAATATAAGGTTATTTGTTTGGAGTTCAGTGGTACTACTTGATTGGAGAATCTTGTGGTAGACTTTAAAAAAAAAAAAAATGCTACCGATATTGTACAATTTTAAACTGCCATATTTTTCAGGATAAAGCATGCAGACGTGATCGGGCTTGATAGAAACATGGCAATTTGGACTGTAGATTAACACTAGGATTCTTTTTAAAAAAAGAAAAAAAAAAACAAAGCATAGAAGGCAAAAAAAAAATGATATTTACTATTTTTGTACCTTGTATTTGTAGTTTATTATTAAAAAAAAAACCTTGCGTTTTGAATATTCCAAAGATTGTACCGTCGAATTAAATTTATAAAAATTTAATCGACTAACAAAAACGAATTTACCATCTTAGCTTATGAATAAACCTATAATCATATTTCAACTGAAATAACTTTAACTATATTAATCGACAGAAATGCCCTTAAAAATACAATTTGTACAACAAAATGTCCCATAAACAAACATTAGTCCCAATCTACCCTATAGGTAAACTATGATATAACTTGGTTAGAAAGCAAGATGCAAGAGTATTACATTTTAAACAGCCCACTGCGTTTAGGTTGTTATCTTTCAATTATCGTATACTTGAATTTGACTTTGATCAATCGAAATAGTTGTTATTTAGTTTAAAAGAAAAAATCAAAATAGTTTGTGGAGAAAACTTTGGTACGAAGAAATAGAGATAACATAACATCTTTGAAAAAAGGCATGAAGATAAACAAAAGCTCTTCTACAAGTTAAGTTTTCCATTGGCTTAGAAGAAAACCCAATGGGAGAATCCGTAGTTTTATTAGTGGAAGGATAAACCTCATGATCCACAAAAAGTGGAGAACATCTTGTACACCAAATACATACATCTATAAAGAAACAAAGAGATATAATGATAGCATATTAACTACATTGCACGTTCCAAATTGAATTGTTCCTTCCCACAATGATTTTTGGGCACTTTAAACCCGTTTGGTTCGAGTATTTAAATAAAATATTTAAATAAAGATTTAAATTTTTATAAAAAAAATACTATAACAAAATAATTTAAACTGTGATTTAGATCATAAAACAAAACAAACGTACCCTTTATCCCTCCTACAAGACTGAAAATAAAGTACTCCCCCTGAAAAAACTTTGAAGTCCTTCGTTCTTCAAAGAGGGATAAAGAGTTTCACATTTAATATAAATACAACAAAAGTGGGGGAATAATAAATAAATAAATAAATGAAAGGATAGGACAACAGTGCAGGGGAAGGCACACGGTGTAAGAAAGAATAAATCATTTGGGCAAAAACAATCATTATTAAGACTTTTGGGGGCGAAAAGAGGCCCCCCTTTTAAAATTTTAAAATTTTTATTTCGTAAATCCAAACCATGACACATAAAATTTTGTAATAAAATAAAAAGTAGAGAAGGAGCAGCAGAAATACTTGCACCCTCAGGCAGGCAACCGAACAGCCCAAGGAGCCGCCCCTTTTCACTCCATTCCCAAAGTACCCTTGCATGCCCCCCAAAATATCGGATTTGCCACAACCAACAACCTGGAGTGGCAGGTTCGTAAATAGAGAGTGGGATTTTGGAAAGGCATTTAATGAAACGAAAAAGTGGAAAAGCTCTCGTCGTCGTCCACCAAACCAGGCCCATTGACGAGAATCGCGTGGGGTCAGGGTTTTTTTTATTTTATTTCGACGCCTAAGAAAATGACACGCTGTGACACGTGGCCAGATTTGGTGGCTTAGCCGGCGAATCTATATATTAGGGGGGAAAAATAGCCTCCGGAAATGCCATAATAAATTTTGAATTGAATTTTTGCGTTTTTATGGCAAAGAACGGAAGCTGAGTGATATTATTATTCTAGTCCCAGAGCTTCAGAAGAAGTTAGGGAATGCCAACTGTTGAACAGTCAGCTTGGAATTAAGAGGAGCCTAAAGTTTCTACTACTACTGCTTTTAAGGCCGATAATTTAGATACAACATAATAATATGATATAAAAATAATATGACATAAATAAGTTTAGATTATACGTTTATTAATTATGTCATAAATAGGTTGACATGAATAACATAAAAATAAACAGATTAGACTCGTGTTAATACGCTAAACACGCCTTAACATGTTTAATTAAACGGGCTGTAAACGTGTTAACACGGCACGAGATAACCCGCTCATTTATAATACATTTAAACTTAAAAATAAAAATATTTGAAATATATACAATAGGTGAGTATTAATTAGATATTGTGTTTTTATTAATTTTCTTTATTGATTTTTTAAAAAAAATTTAATTTTTTTTTTTAAATTTTAGTTAATTGGGTCATAAACGTGTCATATGCGTATTGTTATCGTGTCAACCCATCACGGCACGTTTAATAATCGTATTAATCGTGTCGTGTCGTGTTACGCGTGCTATAGGCGTGTAGTGTTCGTGTTTGTATTTTTGACACGTTTATTAATTGTGTCGTGTTTATGTTCAGGCTAAACATATCGTGCTGTAAACGTGTCGTCACAAACACGACACGAACATGATTATTGCTACATCTACCTGCCTTCACCTTCACACACTTCTCACTTCCCATCCAGCTGGGATATTGATTTTTTCTTTCTTTCTTTCTTTCTCTTTTTTTTTTTTGTTTCAATACTTTAAAAAAAAAATCTGTTACATCACAAGAGTTGAGATTTGTCAAGATTAAAACTCAATATCTTATTCTTGACGTGAGTACAATATTATTGCTAGACTTCATCCACAATTACTTTTTCATTAGAAGGTTAAAATTGACGGCGTATTAACTAATATTCTATAGAAATGGGTAGTTTTGTTACAACATGTCTTTTGTTTTTTTAATTAACCACGATGTGTCTTGATGCTTAATGTTCCAAAGAAATAAGTTATGTATTTTCTCATAAAAAAATAAAATAAAATGCATATTACACAGTGACAGCAACAGGGTGTTTTATTTGAAAAGATGGCATTGGGATTTTAGATTATAGCACCGCTGCATAATAATGTAATGTAGTCCCACCTTTTGCCATAATAGTATTGCAATAATGTCAAGTATACAATATGATTACTCTTTAATTCAACTCCTAAATTCTTGGCTAGTAAAGGATTTTTATTCGATATCAATGCCCAATGGTACTTCTTTTAAGTAAAGGCTTTTTATTCAACGTCAGTTACATCGATCTTTTCATGACATTTAGTGAGATTATATTGTAATTTCAATTTCTCAAAAAGTAAATTTAGGGGTAAAGAGAAAGCAATAGCATGGTTAGAAAGAACATTCATCAATTCAATGTCACCGGCATCAGTGTAATTATAATCAAACCTAGAATTGATATCAATTAACTTCCTTATATATACTTTCACAAAGAATTCTCAGACATTAGGTGGATAACTAGTAATTTTTTGCATTAATAGTAGTTTTTTGTACTAATGCCAGGCCCTAAAGTATTTGCTGCTAAAGGCTCTTCTATTTGTTGTATTGCAATTAGAATGTCGTGAAATTTAGGCTTCGGCTTGGCAAATAATTTTAGACTTATGAGTTTAAACCGTGAACAATATCTAACTCATATATGTTATGATGTAAGACAAAAGTATATGACAATATAAAACTGTCATATAGTATAGTATTTGAATTCAAACTCGTGAGTTTGATCTTATCTGCCAAACGCCTTATAATTATAAGCTCAAGAGATATTAAAGGGCAAAAACATGTTCACAATATTAGATAGTGCAATTCTGAAAGTATGAACCCAAAATATCTCCTTTGATTACATATTTGTTTGTCAATTTTCTCAAAACTAAAGCTTAGAAAGTAAGCTAACACCTTTATACATATAACGTCCTGAAATTAAATAAGTGATATTAGTATGAAAGATGATGGATTAGTATATCAAATTGTAATTTGACTTTAATCTAAACATTTTGTAATGATTTTTTAATTAACTTGATTTTTAAATCGTTTTAATTATTTTAGTTATTTTATTTGTTATTTTAAATTTTAAAATAAAACAATTTGTCAAACGCCAAATACATCCCTTTTGCAAAACTGTGGACACACATAGTTTCTCCTCACTGGATTTGCTCTCCCCTCTCTTTATTTAATCCCTCTCTCTCTCCCTTTTCCTCACTCTCTCATGTTCTCTCTTCCTCACTCTCTCAAACTCCCTCTTTCTCTCTCCTTCGTTCTCTCTCTTTCTCTCACTGCCCTCTCTTTCCCTCTTTCTTTCTCTCAACTTTTGATTCAAAAGAAAAGTTCAAGCTTCGGTTTTCAGTGGATAGGAAGCTTAGGAATGTGATTGAGCAACCACAAACTCGATTAAAAGATTAAATCAAGGTTAGTTTTTAAAATTTTAAAATATTTCTAATTTTTCTATTTTCTTTGCATTTTGAAATCCGAGCTTCTTTAAGCTTAGGAAACCTTGAATCTAAGTTAGTGGACCTTAAAACATCTAGAATCTAGGTTTATTTTGATGAAAAAAGGATTTAAATCAAGTTTTTCTATTTTTTTTTATTTTTCTCATTTTCAGATTTAATTAAAAATCTCTATGTAAATCTTATATAAAGTTGTTTAATAGTGTTTTATTATATTTTTATATCATGTATGAATATTTTCTAGGCCTAGGAATTGAGAAAACAGGTTGGAAATAGGATTTCGAGCTTGGGGAGGCCGAGACTCGAAATCTGAAACTTTCTAGATTTTTCTAGTTACACAGGTCGAATTACGAGTTCGACAAGCCGAATTCATGAGTTCGGCAGGCCAGATTCATATCATCGGCAGGTTGGACTCATAGTCGGTTCGGCAGGCTAGACTTAGATGGTCGGTAGGGCGAACTATGCAGTTCGGCAGGCCAGACTAGGGAAACTAGTAGGCCGACTAGGCTTTATAAAAATTTATTATTTTTCACCCATTTTTCTTGTTCTAAAACCATATTAAGATTTTAACTTTATAATATGATTTTACAGACATAAATGTGCACTAGGACACCATGAGATTGATAGTAGGGTAGAATATCCTAAGTTAGAAATTGACGATCTTAGTTTATATTTAAAGTTGTTCGTGGTTTCATGAAACTAATGTATAGCGGATCGGGACTGCGGTGTTGGATATCGGTATGGATTTGAAGTAGGACTTCTACCCCTTTCTCGGTAGCCAAGTTTTTAAATGATTTTTGGCCTCAAAATAATTTCTTTCAAAAATATTTTAATAAATGATAGAAAAGGATTTTTATCAGTTGTTTTCATAAACAATGGAATGAGATGATTTTCATAATGAACTGCATAATGAATGCAAATAAATATACTTGATAAAAATGAGTTTTTAATAACTATAGAAATACATAAATGGGCATAATGTCATAATCAGAGATCAGGTTGTGTAGAATGCAACCTTGGGGGCAGGTTCTGAAACTCAACTGGGCCACTACGGTAGTGATACTTATGATTTGCCCAAGAAAAGTTAATAATCTCCTTTCTAGTTAAACAATAAACAGTTTTTGGTAAGATTGATTTTATTGAATTTATTTATCTATTTATTTATTTATTTAGTTTTATTTTCTAAATATTTTCTTGAATAATGAATTATATATTCAAATCAAATGTTTTTATAACCTAGTCCTACTAAGCCTTTTGCTCACTTTTTACGTATTTTCAAACCCTTCCCTCTAGGTGGAATCTAGCTTAGGATCAACAAACAGTCCACTGGATTGTGTTTGTATTAATTAATCAATGCATGTGCCATTTTAACTCTTTTTTCTATATTGGATTGTGGTTGTAATTTAATTATTGTCGATACCATATGTGTGCACAAATTATGGGCCCAGTGGGACCCAAATGTGCATTTTTCCTCTTTTTTTACTATTTTATTTTATCTTGTTTTATCTTACTGGTTTTATTATTATAAATATATGTTTAAAAAGTTTTAAATCTATCACATTTTTATTAATTAACTAATTCCCTAAACTAATTAACTTCTAACTTAATAAAGTTGAATTAATTAAACTAATTAATCTGTCGTGTCACCTCCCAGTCTGTGGGCGTGACAGAATGGTATCAGAGCCATAGGCTATGAACCTTGGGAATTGTGCACATATAGATACGACAATAAAAAGCCACTGACAATCCAATTTTGTTTTTAGAAGTAAGTGAATGACACCTATATGTCGTTCATTTGTTGTTGATGCGAACCCAGGAAATGAGGATAGCATGATGGGGGCAATGCTTGTTGCTTTCTAGCAGATGGCAACAAGGAAAAGACTAAAGGATTCCAAGGCAAGTAGTCGGCACATGCACTTTAAGGAGTTCTGGCGTGCATCTGTTCCAACCTTTGATGGAAATGGTGATGCACAGGTGGCCGAATATTGATTAGATTCAGTCGTGAAACACTTAGATATTCTTTGCATGCTAGTCAAGTATCGTGTGGAGTTTACAGCCTATAGATTCGAAGGTGGTGCTAATACTTGGTGGAAGCAAGCTAAATGCCTAGAGAACAATGGAAAAATTAGCTAGGATAGGTTTAAGGAGCTATTCTACGATTTTTATTTCTCACAAGGATATAGAGATCAGAAGGCTATTGAATTTTACAGATTAGAGTAGAGTGATATGTCAGTTCAGGGTACGAGGCAAAGTTTAACGAGTTGGCTAGGTTTGCTCCATCTGCTGTCGCACCGGAGTGTAAGAGGTGTATTAAGTTTTAAGAAGGGCTTAAGGCTTCCATTCGACGGCATATGGTTTCCCTACAACTCAGAAATTTTGGTAAGCTTGTGTCATCAGCTATATCTGTGGAAAATGATTATATGCACTACTACGAGGATTGAGTAAGGACGTCAAGGGGACCATAAAGGAATGACAGGGGGAGTACTAGCAGCCATCCAACTCAAGGAAAGAGTCAACAAGGTAATGTGAGTAGTAGAAGCAGCAGTTCATCTAGCAGCAGGTGCAACAATCCCTACAGTTTTCATTGCCATTATTGCCAACAATCAGGACACATCAAAAGGAATTGTCCAATCAGGAACGCTCGTCTAGGACTATAGATCGAAGAAGGTGCCAGTCGTCAACTTCAGACCTTATGTCCTGCTCAGTAATTCCCTCAGTTGTAGTTCCATCAATTCATCCTTCAACAACTACCACACCCAGCGCAAGGATACCAGCCGCAAAACTTCTAGCATAATGCCCCTCAATATCAAGCGCCAAGTACAGCTAATGTGCAATCACCTCCCCCGTAGCAATATCGACCGACAAATCCAGGACCTAGCAATGTTGGTAGAGGAAAAAGGAAAGCTTCAGTTTAGGTTCACACCATGACATCAGGGAATTTGGATGCCCAGACCAGTAACGTGGTTGACAATGGTATGGTTCTAGTTTCTTAGTCCTTAGCGCATGTTTTATTTGATACTGGTGCCACTTATTCTCTCATTTCAAGTTCTTTTATACATGCCTTGGGGTTAGAGATAGAAGAGTTTGATGAGCTTTTAGTTATTGCTTCACCCTTGGGGCAACTATGTGTGAATTGCGTATGTAAATCTTGTAAAATAAAAATTTGGGGTTAGACTTTGAAGAGTGATTTGATTGTAATCCCCATGAGCTTATATGATGTAATCCTAGAGATGGACTGGTTGTCCAAGTACAATGCAGTAATAGACTACCAACTTAGGAGAGTGACTTTAGTGTCTGATAGGGGAACGACGATTACTTACCAATGTGGTAATGATCGAAAGATGGGTAAGCGTCTCATGAAAACATGTCTCAGAGGACAGAAGAATCTAGCTTACTATGCCTTCCTCATGAACTTAGAAGGAGAGTCCAGTGCACCAGGAAAAAATGCAGCAATTTCAGTGGTTGATGGGTTTAAAGATGTCTTCCCCGTTGAGTTACTAGGATTGCCACCACATCTAGATATTGAGTTTGGTATTGAGTTACTTCTAGGAACGGCTCCAATTTCTATAGCACCTTACTAGATGGCGCCGATAGAGATAAAAGAATTGAGAAACCAACTTCATGAGCTTGCTGACAAGGGATATATCAAGAATAGCACGTCGCCATGGGGAGCATCAGTTTTATTTGCTAAAAAGCATGATGGAAGCCTCAGGTTGTGCATAGATTACCAGCAACTAAATCGAGTCACCATGAAGAATAAGTATCCACTGCCTAGGATTGATGAGTTGTTTAATCAGTTAGGAGGTTCACGGTACTTCTCAAAGATAGATTTACGGTCGGGATACCACCAACTTAGGATTAAAGAAGAGGACATCCCCAAGACAGCTTTTAGGACTCGGTATGGACACTTCGAGTTTCTGGTGATGCCATTTGGGTTGACAAATGCTCCGACAGCTTTCATGGACCTAATGAATAGGATTTTCATGCCTTATTTGGATTAGTCTACTCTAAGACTTGGGAGGAGCATGACCAGCATCTTATGATCATGCTTCAAACTCTACCGGAGCACCAGCTGTACACCAAGAAAGAAAAGTGTGAGTTTTGGTTGACAGAAGTCAAGTTTCTAGGACATGTTATCTCTGAACAAGGCATCTCAGTGGATCATTCTAAGGTAGAAGCCATAGTGGAGTGGGAATGACCATGGAATGTAGCAAAAATCTGTAGTTTCTTGGGACTCGCGGGATACTATAGGAGTTTATGAAGGACTTCTCGAAGATAGCAACTCTGCTAACAAGATTGATTAGGAAGAATGTTAGATTTGTTAGATTCAAATGGAATGAAGAATGCCAGTTCGCCTTTCAAGAGTTAAAGAATCGGTTGTCTACAGCTCCAGTGTTGATTATCTCGAATAGTGATGAGCCATATAAAGTTTATACAAATGCTTCAGGACATGGAATTGGATGCGTGTTGATGCAACGTGAATGCGTGGTGGCGTATAGATCGAGACAACTATGACCTCACGAGCGGAACTACCCCATCATGACTTAAAGCTTGCAGCAGTGATTCATGCACTAAAGATCTAGAGATGTTATTTGTACGGGATGACATTCTAGGTTTTCTCTAATCACAAGAGTTTGAAGTATTTGTTCACTCAAAGGGATTTGAACTTGAGGCAGTGAAGGTGGATATAATACATGGAAGATTATGATTTCGTGCTGCAATACCATCCTGGAAAAGCTACGTAGTCGCAGATGCGCTCAGTAAGAGGTCTTTAGGGATTTTCGCTTACTTGGCTCTTGAAGATTGGAAAAGAAATGCAACAGTGAGTGAGTATGGGCTACAATACTATGAAGATTATGACCGAGTTTTGGTGTATCATATAGAGATGACCTCAACTCTTGTTCAGATGGTGAAACAGAATCAGTGGAGAGACCAACACCTGTAGGGAATCTAGATGCGAATTTAAAATGGAGAGCAATTAGAGGAATGGATGATACATGCAAATGGATCACTATACTTTAGGGAGCGTTTGGTAGTTCCAGCAATCGCAGAAGTGACGAAGGCCATAATGAATGAAGCCCACAAGTCTCAATTCGCCATTCATCCGGGGAGCATGAAGATGTTTTGTGATCTGAAGAGGCAATATTGATGGAGAGGTATGAAGAAAGATGTCTGAGAATACTTGGCCAAGTGTGCAACTTGTCTCCAGGTGAAGGCTAAGCATCTAAGCCAGCAGGTTAGCTTTAGCCATTTCCTATTCTAGGGTGGAAATAGAGCACATCACAATGGATTTTCTGATCGGTTTGCTAAGGACGGAGCAAAGATATAATGCAATTTGGGTCATGGTCGATAAGTTGATGAAATCGGTGAATTTTATCCCTTTTAGGTCTACATGTTCGAGGAGAGTTCTCGGGGAGCTATACCTGCAAAATATAGTGAGGTTGCATGAAGTTCCTGTATTCATCACATATGATAGAGACACCTAATTTAACACCAAGTACTGGAGGAACTTTTAGAAGGCCTTGGGAATGAATTTGAACTTCAGCACGACATTTCATCCTCAGACCGATGGGCAATCTGAATGGGTTATCCAAATCCTTGAGGACATGTTACGTGCGTGTGTGTTAGACTTTGGCAAGAACTGGAAGAAGTATTTGTATCTGGCAGAGTTTGCATATAACAACAACTATCAAGCGAGCATTGGCATGGCATCGTTTAAAATGCTATATGGACGACCGTGTCAGTCGTCAGTATGTTAGGCAGAACCAAAAGATAGGATTGTCCTCAGGTCAGATGAGATCTGTGATAGCAACGAAAGGTTGCCGTGATCCAAGATCGATTAAAAGCTGCTCAAAGTAGACAGAAGAGCTATGTAGATAAAAGATGCTGACCCTTGGAGTTTAGCGTAGGAGATTTCATTTTCTTGAAAGTCTCACCGTGCAAAGGTATATCGCGATTAGGTGTAAGTGGTAAACTTGCATCGAGATATGTTGGGCCGTTCGAGATTATTCAACGCATTGGTGTAGTCGCCTATTGGCTCTACCTTCCTCCCGAGCTCTCTAATGTTCACAATGTGTTTCATGTGTTGATGCTTCGTATGTGTCCGCCTGACCAAAACAAGATAGTCTTATTCCATGATGTGCCAATCTAAGAAGACATGACATACGAGGAGGTGCCGGTTTAAATTATCGATTGAAAAGTGATCAACTTACGACGTCGCGACATACCATTCGTGAAGATTGTGTGGCAGCATTACAGGGTTGATGAAGCCACCTGGGAATTAGAATACACTATGTGGGAGTTATATCCATATTTGTTTTGTTTCTGAGTTGATTGTAAATTTCAAGGTCGAAATTTCTTTTAAGGGTAGAGAGTTGTAACACCCTGAAATTAATTATGTGATATTAGTGTGAAAGATGGTGGATTAGTGTGCCAAATTGTAATTTGACTTTAATCTAAACATTTTGTAATGATTTTCTAATTAACTTGATTTTTAAATCATTTTAATTATTTTAGCATTTTATTTGTTATTTTGAATTTTGGAACAAAACAATTTGTCAAATGCCAAAGACTCCCCTTTGTAAAACTATGGACGCACATGGTTTCTCCTCACTGGTTTTGCTCTCCCTTCTCTTTATTTAATCCCTCCCTCTCTCCCTTTTCCTCACTCTATCATGGTCTCTCTTCCTTACTCTCTCAGACTCCCTCTTTCTCTCTCCTTCGTTCTCTCTCTTTCTCTCACTTCCCTCTCCTTATCTCTTTCTTTCTCTCTACTTTTGATTCAAAAACAAAGTTCAAGCTTTAGTTTTCAACAGATAGGAAACTTGGGAATGTGATTGAGTAACCACAAACTCGATTCAAATATTAAATCAAGGTTAGTTTTCAAAATTTTAAACTTTTTCCAATTTTTCTATTTTCTTTGAAATCCGAGCTTCTTTAAGCTTAGAAAACCCTAAATCTAAGTTAGTGGAACTTAAAATATCTAGAATATAGTTTTAGTTTAATGAAAAACAAATTTAAATCAAGTTTTTCTATTTTTTTGATTTTTGAATTTAATTGAAAATCTCTATGTAAATCTTGTTTAAAGTTGCTTAAAAGTGTTTTATTATATTTTTCTATCATGTATGAATATTTTCTAGGCCTGGGAATTAAGAAAACAAGTTGGAAATGGGATTTCCAGCTTGGGGAGGCCGAGACTCGAAATTTGAAACTTTTCAAATTTTCCCAGTTTGGTAGGTCGGATTCATATCATCGATAGGCTTGACTCATAGCTGGTTTGGTAGGCCGAACCCAGATGGCCGGTAGGCCGAACTGTGCAGTTCAGCAGGCTAGACCACGGAAACCGGCAGGCCGACTAGGCTTTGTAAAAATTGTTGTTTTTCACCCATTTTTTTGTTTTAAACCCATAATTAGATTTTAACTTTATAATATGATTTTACAAGCATAAATGACACACTAGGACACCATGAGATTGATAATAGGGTGGAACATCCTAAGTTAGAAATTGACAAACTTAGTTTATATTTAAGGTTGTTCATGTTTCCGTGGAGCTAACGTATAACGGATCAGGACTGTGGTGTTAGATATCGACACGGATATTAAGGTAGGACTTCTACCCCTTTCTTAGTAGCTAAGTTTTTAAATGATTTTTGGCCTCAAAATGATTTCTTTCAAAAATATTTTCAATAAATGATAGAAAAGGATTTTTATCAACTGTTTTCATAAACAATGAAATGAGGTGATTTTCATAATGAACCGCATAATGAATGTAAATGAATATACTTGGTAAAAATGAGTTTTTATTAACTATAGAAATACATAAATGGGCATGATGCCATAATTAGAGACTGGCTCGTGTAGAGTGCGACCTTGAGAGTAGGTTATAAAACCCAACTAGGCTACTACAGTGGTGATACTTATGGTTTGCCAAAGAAAAGATAATAATATCATTTCTGGTCGAACAATAAACGGTTTTTGGTGAGATTGATTTTATTGAATTTACTTATCAATTTATTTATTTAGTTTTAGTTTTTAAATATTTTCTTGAATAATGAATTATATATTCAAATTAAATGTTTTTATAACCTAGTCCTACTGAGCCTTTCGCTCACTTTTTGCCTATTTTTAAACCCTTCCCCTTTAGGTAGAATCCAGCTTAAGATCGACGGAGAGTCCACTGACTGGACTCGCGAGTAGTAGAAGTCTCCGAGTAGGTTATTTGTATTAATTAATCGAGACATGTATCATTTTAACTTCTTTTTCTATATTGGACTATGGTTGCAATTTAATTATTATTGATACTATGTGTGTGCACAAGTTGTGGCATCGGTGGGACCCAAATGCGCATTTCCCCTCTCTTTACTATTTTATTTCATTTTGTTTTATCTTACTGGTTTTATTATTATAAATATTTCTTTAAAAAGTTTTAATCTATCACATTTTTATTAATTAAACAATTCCCTAAAATAATTAACTTTTAACTTAATAAGTTTGAATTAATTAAACTAATTAATCTGTCAAGTCACCTCCCGGTCTACGAGACGTGACAATACACTAACCATGGTGACTATGCTTGAACAATAAATACTTTTAATTAGGCTAAGAGAAACCTATCCTTCCATGTTCGTCACTGTTGTTTTCAATTGCTTGCACAAAATATTTGAATCCTCCTTTTCAAAAAAACGAAATTTGGAAGTTTAATGATAAACCCCAATCTTTTTCCTTGTGAAATCAACTAGAGTGCCAAACTAGCAAACCTTAGCCCTCCAACAAATACGTTTTCTTTCATGCTGACTTCTTTTGCTTTACTCTCCTCAAATAGTAGATTTCAATATTTCTCTCTTACAATTTCTAATGTCTTAAAATTCCCTCCTTTATCATTGATCATAATTTCTACTTAGTCTAATGAAAAAAATTCCTTTTTCACTTCAGACTTTCTCTATGTTATGATTGTGTCCACAGCCATCTTATTAACTTGCGTAGCCTAATTATTGTTATGACAGTTATTGCCTTTCATAGAGACAACATGCTAATCGACCTTCAATAGAGCATATTCAAAATGGATGAAGTAAAGCCAACAGGTACTCATTTGGAGCCCCTGAAAAAAATTCCCAGCTCCGTCCCTATAGCCAATGTATCTTATGTCTCTACTATTTGCAATCTCATGTATATTATGGTACGTACTAGACTGTACAGAGCACATGTAGTGCGACTTGTAAGCGGATTTATGAAGATTAGCAAATCTAGGTAAACTACATTAGGAGGTCGCGAAGTGAATTTTCATGTATTTGAGAGTTATTGCATGTATGATCAATGCTTCGTAAAGTCAAGCTTGAATTTATAGGGCTATATAAATGTTAACATGGTGGGTGATATGTACGCAAGTTGGGTGGTATAGCGGTTAATTGGGTGCAAAAGATAATTGCTCTTTCTCATATCGAGGCAGAATATGTTGTTGTGATTGAAGCTAGCAAAGAGATAATATAGTTGTATTCCTTATTGGAAGAATTAGAACCTAAGCCTGAAAAAGCGTGTTGCATTGTAACGATCAAACTTCTATTCACCTGGTAGAGAATCTTGTTTATTATTCTAGGACAAAGCTTATATAAGTTCATTATCACTTCATAATATCATCTTTAGAGGATTAGCACTTGAGAATATGGAGTCAATAGAAATGTAACTAAAAGGGCATTTGGCTGTTTGGTTCTAATCAACAAACAGTGAAAACCTTTCACATATTACAATAAAAAGCAAAAAATTGTTACAGTATAAAGCTCTTACATGCTACAATGTTTTTAATCAAAAGAGGTTCTAACCACATTTTCCAAATACCCTATAATATGTTGCTTTGAATAAGAAACTAATCATTTGATTGGTGCACGGGTTCGTGATGGTGTAGTTTAGAACTTTATGGTTTGAACTGTGGGTTTTAAACTATATGGTTTAAACGGTAGTTTTGAAATGGCGTTTGGAATGGAAAGGTTTAAAATGAGAATAAAGCCACATCAAGTTTAAAACAAGAGCTGGTGTTTAAAAAACTATAATTTATGAAAGAGAAAAAAGAGAACGAGAATAGTTTTTGCTGTAGAAAATGGTTCAAATTATGTGAACTTGAGAGGGAGGGAGCAAAGCTTGGATTTTGGAGGTTTAGGCTATTTTAAAAACCTCCTTCACAATTTGAACTGACCTTAATTATTACTCCATCAAATGCTAGTTTAAACCGCCTTTATGGTTTGAACTGCCATAAACAGTTTTGGACCTATGTATCAAACGGCCTATGAAGTTCTTCATACTTCAGTTGGACTTATCTAAGAATAAGGAATTCTTGTCTCTATAGTGAGGAGTCATTGATGGTGGATTAGTCTTCAAGTGGGAGATTGTTAAGTTATGGAGCCTAATAATTTCTATGATGATTAGTACCTTATGTAGAGGCAGCACACGGATTGACCTTGTAATTTTGATTTTTCTAATTTTCTTGTATATAGGAAGAGTTGATTTTAAGGTTAGTTAGAAAGATTAGAGAAAACAAGGTATAAATTTCTTTTTTATAAAAGTAAATAAAATTATATAGACTTACGCTAAATGTGAACCACCATAAGTTTTTAATCTTTTTATTTATTTAATTTTTTCTATCTTTTTTTGCTCAAGTATATTTTTTTATTCTTATTGATATAAAATTAGGACGACTAATTCTTTACTACATCTATTCTCCCATGCACCTTGTTCATCTTACAAGTATTCTCATCTTAGTAGCTTTCTTTAGATTGAGCACCAATATATCACAAGTCGGCACTACTGTACAAGCTCCCTAACTTAACCACAACACGCTACATTAATAGTTGATAATTTCCTAATTACAACATCATATTAGTATTAGGGAAGTTTGAAAATTTTTGAAAGAGAAAGAGAGAGATAAGAAAGGGAAAGTTAGAGAGAAGGGGTTGAGGGTGGCAAGCCAGCACGTTGCTAGACTACTTGCCTCTATTCTTAGTTTGGAGTATTATTGTCAGACGATCTATGTTGCTCTGGAGTTCATGCCACCAGCCGAGGATGCTTCGCTCGAGATGGAGATTGAGCATGGAGGAGGGAGAAGGGCCTTGCTTGCAATCTGGGCTCAGAACTAGGGAAGGACGCTTTACGGCCATGTTCGATGGCTATCAAAGGGCGAGTTTTCCTCTGGGTTTGGGCGACATCAATTGGGTAAGGAGGGAAGCTCGGCTATTCGGGTTTGCCTAGGCTTGGGTGGGATTGGCTATCGTTCTGCTGACACCAACATTGACGGATTTGGCTATGATGGGAGCTAGGTTTGTGCCGCTAGTGGAGGATGGGTTGAGGTGGGTCTGTCATTGCCATGGACTTGGATAGGGGAGCCGTGGGGTTGGCTGATGGGGGAGTCGTTGAATTAGCCGAGGTGGGACCATGGATGCTCTCTGGCGAGTAGTTGGCTGGAGTTCAGAGGTTGTGGTTTCAGGGTGGTTGGCATTGAGGGATTTCGGAATCCTAGATTGTGGTGGAAACTGTGCTTTGGACATTTGTGTTGTGTTTTTTTTGTTCTTTGGTTCGTTATAATAAGGTCAGCGGTTGCCCACCCCAGTGGCCCTCTGGGCTGTGTTTGCTATTTTTGTGTTTGTGTAGGTGGTGTTAGTTGTAGAGAATGATTTTCCTATGCCTCTTGGTTCAGTGGGTGATGTTTAGAGTCAGGATTGGGTGAAGATGTGACCCTTGTCCATAGTCGTTAGGATCTCTGTTAGTAGGAGTTCAGCTTCGTCTAGAGTTAAGGATTCATTTAACTTCGTCAATTGGAGCACAAATTCATGAGTAGATTTTCTAAATGTGCTTGTGTATCATGTTCTCGGCCTTTCAACTTTTGGCTGTATCTTGGCCGATTTCAACTAATGGTAATAAAGTTTGTTCCTTCGTTTCAAGGCCTTAATAAAAAAAAAAAAACGTAGCATTAGTATTCGGGACATTATTCCCTAACTATAATTACTGGTTGGCTAGGCTGTTAAACAAGTGGTGGGTGAGTTAATAAATATATATTTCCTGGCAGTGAAGTTGGCAAAAATAGCAGCAGAGGTGACATCTTGTCCGTTTCTTATTTCCTCTTTTCTGTAGTATTAACCTAGTTTTACTAGTTTACTAAACTAGCCATTCCCCGCTAATACCATGCTGGGCCCGACCCCTAAATTTGCTACTATCACTGAGTCCTCAGAACAAATACGAATCAACATGAGATTTTTGTACTCGAAAATTTTAAAAAAAAAAAGAGATTTGGTACCGTAATTTATGGGCTATTCGAAGTCTTGACTCTCTTTCTTTTCCTCTTCCCTTTGGGGTCTCTTTCTCTTACTCTGAACGGTGTTAATTACGGGGTGGCCCAACCCCATTAAAGTTGATTCGATTCCGTGACCTCTACATTAATGTCCGTTGACAACGACGTCGCCTTTTCCACCACCATTCTTGTGGGTCCCACATTTCACACGTTCGAGCTAAATAAAATATGAAAATTGAAAAAAGCCAGAAAGAAGAAGGAGGAGCAGGTTTTGTGGTGGGGAGGGGGGGAGGGTGTGGTTTCGTTTTGCATCCGGAAACGCATAGGCCACTGCATGGTAAAGGGCTCAAAATGGTATTGTGTGTAGGTAGTGTGGTGACCGTGTGGGTTCTTTTTTTTCTTTTGTAGGAATGGCAAATTATTTTTGATCGTTTATTATAAGTGGACAATCTATCAGAAAAGTGAAAGTGAAATTAACATGCAAGAGAGAACATAGTTGAAAGAATAATCCATAATAATTGAAGTTACATTTACGGTTTCAACGGGGTTGCCAAGTAACTTTGTAGCTATAAAAGCATATGCATCGGTAAGACATACTTAAAAATTTTCCCTCAAAAAACATAGTTATTGATTGTGAGATCAACATAAAAATATTTTAATTAAATTTGATCAAATAATAAAACGGTTCAAAATCTTACTTAACAATATTTTTAGAGAGACTTTTTTTAATGTTAAGGTACATACTGTTAATGCATATTTTTTAATATTAATCTAACCAAAATCACATTAAATAATAAAAATACAAAATTGGTCATAAAACCTGGTATTTTTTTTATGAAAGTGTTTGAGAAACAATTTAGAACTAAATAGCGTAATATGTAAAAATTTTATAATGTAATATACTTTTATTTTACACTGTAGCATATGAAAAGTTTTATATTATATTAGTTAAAACTTAGTTCCCAAGCACTATCTCGTCATGAAATTTTTTATTGATAATAAGAAAAATACTTGAGAGCATTTTTTTTTTCAAGTTTGCATGGGGAACTTGCACCCAGGCGAAGCATTGGCGCTTACCGTGGGTGCCATGCACATGAGCTTCACGAGAACTTTCTTATAGGGCACAAGCTTTGCAAAACCCCCGTTTTGAGCATCCTCAAGAACTTTTAGGATCCATACGACACACACTACCCTCCACTTGTATGCTCGTGGTGCATTTTTTTTAAGGGTATTGAGTTTATTAATTTACAATTTTTCTTTAGTAAATTAATTTGTACGTCAAATTTCAACATGATCGACAGATAGATATTATGATTGTATTAAAATATATAGATGGAATAATATAACAGAGGAAATTAAATAAATTACATTTTAATTTTTTAATGCAAGAGATATGTTGTGAGTGGACAACAATTATAATTCAAGGAATAACAAATTAATTTACACAACAAAACCTAAGTATTACAAGGAGGCAGAGACTGTAGAGTTGTAGACCCTAGGATAGCAATCTCTTATTGGTCAAAAAACCACCTCACCATCAACCATATGGGTTCACATGCACGGTTAATCTACATACCCTTCAGCAGAAGTTCACTCTAAGGGCTGCCATTGACCTTGGGACCGGTGGGTCACAATTGTTGGATCTTCTCTTTCTTTCTCTCTCTCTCTCCCCCTTAAGGTTATATAACATAATTGTTCACATAAAACAATAAAATATTTTTGATAAGAAAAATGAAAGTCACCATATATTATAATTCTTACGTCATTTTGTAACACAAAATTTGAAAATACAATAATTACTAAACACTTTGCTATCCCTTAAAATATATATCCAAAAAAATTAACATATTTCAATTATACTTTTGTAAATACGTGATACAATGTAAAAATTCTCTCCTTAAAGCTTTCTATGGCATTGTAATTTAAAGACATTATAATTTATAAATGAATGTTTTGTAGACATTAATTTGACAAAATCACATTTAAAAAGAAAAAAAGATGCAAAACTAATAGAAATTAATTAATGCTTCAAACCATAATCCTAGTACTCTAAGAGCCCGTTTGTTTCGATACTCGAATCACGGTTCGAATCATTTTACTACAGTATTTTCTCTCATAAAAATTTAAATTTTTATTTAAATATATTATTTAAATACTTGAATTAAACAGTCATTAAAAATTCTTTGTTTTTAATACTCAGGTTCTCTATTATGTTTATATTTATTTATAAATTTATTAATTATTAAAAAGAAATCTAGCATGAATGGAGTGGAGGAAAGGGCAAGGCAGGCGCAGCAAAACTACTAGAGTTTGGCAGTCCGTATGAGCAGTCAAAGATACGGGCCCGTCGGTTGGTTGTTGGTTGGTTTAATGGTTGGGAATATTTAAGGCTTCTTTAACATTTTAGCTGACCCGGTCTCTTTTCTTTGACTCTCATAACGTTTGCTGAATAAATGCCTTGGGAAAAATTAGGGCAGGATTCAACCTGTCGAAAATTTGTTTTTCCGTTTGGCAAAATGATCTGCTTTACAAACAATAAACATGGCTACAAATAAGAGATTAGATGGCGTCTATTTAATTGTGTTTTATAGGAGGTGAACATCGAATGAGTTTGGTAGATTTTAAAGATTTTTTAACTTATTTAATCAAAGTTTAGGTGGATTAATTCACTCTTATAAATTAGAAATTAGACAATGTCTCTTTAGTGACATTTCCTAAAAAAACCATCGTCTAATGTGTTTTAAAAAGTGCATTATGTTTTAAATGTGACGACTCGTCTTTTTAGGCAGTCACTGAATTTTTTTAAAACATCGTTCTTAAATATTAATCTTACTTAGTAAGAAAATACTGAACAATTTTTTTCTTTAAACATCCTTAAAAAACGTTTTTAAAAACTGTTGCGACCTCTGTCGCCAATCAAGTTGAAACCTTGCTCAACACTTGCCTTTAAAACCATTTCAAATCGTTTTTTAAAACTTATTAAGAAACCTTTATTAAATCATAGCTTAAAACTTTACTTTATAATTTTATAAAACATTTCATTCAATATATCTTAAAACTTTTGAAAACATTTCTTGAACTCTGATTTTCTTAAAACTTTTAAAACACTATATTAAATAGTAGACAATATTTCTTTTGAACAACAAGAACTTACTGTGGTGGTATCCATACCCAAATATTTGCATCTATCCTCCATAGCACCCAGCTCTTCTAACGGGTTCTACTGGTCGCCCACAAAACTTCCTACAGCATGAAGAAACTTTTAATAAGCTTCACTCAAAAAGTTCAAACCTATTCTCATAAATCATTTTAAACATGCTTTAAAAACTCTTCTCATAAATACTTTCTCTTAAAACGTTTTTCATAAAGTATTTTTAAAAGCGTTTTACATAAACATTTTTCTTAAACATTTCTGAAACGTTTTACATAAACGTTTTTTGTAAAACATTTCTTAAACATTTTTCTTAAAACGTCCTTCATAAATCTTTTCTTGAAAACATAAAAATATTTTTCATAAGCATTTAACATAAAACATCTCTCAAAATGTCTTTCATAACATAACATATAAATATTTCATAAAAAGGAATTCAAGTAAAATCAGAATGCATGATTCCATTTATACTCAATTATGAACTTTCATTTATTAGCGTCTTATGAACATTCTTTAAACTTATACATTCATTTCTTTCTTAACCTTTATTATTGTTTCTTAACTTTTTTTATCTTATAACCTTTAGTGTTTGTACCAACATCTTTAATCATGAGATCATAAACATGATGCTTCCCTTACAAAAGACTTGAGACCATCGAACATCGAGGTCATATACCTCACATCTAGGAGGTTAAACTTTAACTTTACTTGTGTACCTCACATTTAGGAGGTCACAACTTTAGCTTTACCTTCAGTACATCACAACAATGAAGCTGGTACGATGCTTTTCTTTTATTATCTTTACTCTTACCTTCTTTTTAACTTTAGTGAGCATATTAAATGTAACCACATTATATGCAAACACATTTGTAAATCATAATTGTTCTCTTTAAAATTTATTGCATAACAAATGCAATCAATAAACTTATAACTTAAACTGTAAAACTTTGTGCATTAACAAAATGCTATCATGCTTTAAAAACAATAATTGCAAATACGTTGCAAACTTTTACTTGATCTTTTAAACTTCATGCATATTGAATGCAATCATGCTTTAAACATAATAGTTGTAAGTATATTGCAAATCTTGATTAAAACTTTAAAACCTTTTGTATAAAAAATGCAATCATACTTTAAAAATAAATTTGCATAACAATTACAAACATGTATATAAGCATTTAAAAATCATTTACTTCATGCTATAGGTGAGGTTGAAACTTACATGGACTTAGCTCTAACATTCTCTATTTCGTTCCTTTTCCTTTCCTTAGTCGGCTTCTGTGTCTAAGGTATTCCTCAAGCTTTTACACCTTTTTGGTGCTTGTTCTTGGCTTAAATTTCTTAACATAATCATAGCAATAGTCCCTCAAAAACCCATCCATAATTTGGAAGAAAACCATTGAAATCCTAAAGGAAAAAGTTAAAATTTTTACCTTAAAACACCTTAACCTTCTCAAGAACACTTGCTCTTGTTTCTTTGCATGCTTTGGAGGCTTGAATTTCATTGAAATCTTGAGAAAGAGAGGCCTAGAGAGGAACGGTTTTATGGAGAGAGTATAGCTTTTTGTTTTTCTTCCTTCCTTCCTTTCTTTCTTTCTTTCTTTCTTTCTTTCTTTCTTTCTTTCTTTTCATGTTTCACTCACTCTTCTTTCCTTCTTTTCTTGCACGTTGGAGACATTTGGTCTCTTATATGATGAGTCATTCACCTTTATTTTTCTTTTCTTTTTTTTTTAATAAAAAGATGATGAGTCATCACCTTGGTAATCAATTAAATTACTTCGGGTGGCCAAGTGTGATTGGGCCACATTTCATGGTGTGGTGGCCCAATCAAAATCCGTTGAATATCCATTAAACTTTTTATGCCATCTAAGTTTATACTGACAGTATTTTTTCTATACTGTTAGTATTTTTTCCATACAGTTCATGAGGTCTCATAACCTCCAATACTTATCCACATCCATCACATAATGTAATTCCAATATTATCTCACTTTGTACTATCTAAATTTATTTTGACAGTATTTTCTTTATACTGCCGGTATGTTCTCTATACTGTTACAGCATTTCTTATTCATCTGTATTCTCCAAACAATATTATTCCTATACTGCTTCAACTTAGACAGTCTAATTTATGTACTATATGACCTTAAACAATTAAATTTTTACACTACATTACTTGTGTAATGTAATTTTTATACTGTATAACTTTATCAATATACTTTCTTACACTGCATTATTCTAATACCGTATAATTTTTCATATTATTATATAGTATTTTTTCTTAAATTGTATTTTTCGTCTTAATATAATTCTTAACTTAATGCATTTTTAATATATTAAAAATGCTCTGATGTTACCTTAAAAATTCATACAAGAACATTAAACGATAGTTTTCTGAAAAAAATATCGTCTAAAGCACAATATTAGACGACGGTTTTTGAGAAACTATATTCTAATGTTCTCACATAATAAGCAGGATTTTTCTTTCCCATTCTTTTTCCAAAAAATTTTGAATTTTGCTATTCCTTACTTAAATTTTTAAACAATATCTTCCGTTCTACTCTATTTAGTTTATAAATTCTAAAGTTTTTCTCTTAAATTCTATCTTCTCTCTCTAATTTTTCTCCATCTCTCTCTTTCTCGCCTCCTAACTCTCTACTTAATTCTATCCTCTTACACAACAATTTTCTCCAAATTCCCTCCATCATCTCTTCCAAACTTCTTACTTCCTCAACCACCACACCAAGATCCTCATATCCATCATTGTTGATGTCGTCGTCATTATCGCCACCTGGTTGAGCACCAAGGGTACTTTGCTTTCTTTGAATTTAATTTTTTTTTGTTCAGATATATAGTTTTTCTTTGTATTTGATTAAATACGTTTTGTTCTTAGATTTTGTAGAAAAACTTTGTTTATGGTTTTATAAATAAATATGTTACATCAATATTGATTATATATGACAAGGAGAATTTGTAAGATATGTTTTTGAAAGTTGTTTGTTTAACTTAATGAGATGCGAATTAAGTTTATTAAAAAGATGGATATGAAGTTGTGAATAATATCTGAAGAAATTGTTGTTTAAGAAGAAATAGTTTTTGTGATTTTTATTTTTATTTTTATTTTTATTTTTTAATGTTAAAGGCATATTAGACTATGGTTTTTGCAAAAAACCGTTGTCTAATGCGTATATTAGACAATGATTTTCTTTAGAAACCACCATCTAATGTTAATAAAGACCGCCCAGGAAGAGTTTTGACAACGGTTAAAAACTGTCGTGAAAAATAAACCACATATTATGACTCTAGATTATATGATAGTTTGCCTAACCGTTGTCTTATTTTTAGACAAAATGATCAGTCCTTATTAGTAATTTTAAATTTAATCCACACAATAAACCCAAACTTTAAAAGCAACCCACTTAATTAAAATTCAGGTGAATTATGTAAGATAATCAAATTGAGCATTATAAAGAAGAAAAAATTTCAAACTAACAATTTATCAAAATAAGAAATACATTAAGAAAAAAACTAAAATTTGTTATATGTTGGATGTCTAACAAATCTCAAATACATAAGTCATACCTAGCAAATAAACCATACTAAAAAAATAAGAAAACAAATATGTTTATTGTCAACAAACACTAACCACAATGTTGCACAATTGTCAATCTCCAACTCCAAGTATTTCTACTCAAATATTCTCAATATATGTAATGCAAGATCCATCACCTAGCATAAAACATAAACATTTTTAAAATAATTAATGTAAAATATATACCTTATAAAATAAAATATGATCAATGCATTGCCTGGTGCAACTTCTTCATATTCGTACAAGGCGTGCACCTCATCCATGTATTCTCTAAGCTCTATAGGCTCCTCTTCCTCAGACATCAACCAATTCTTTGGACATATCAATGCCTCAACCATCTTTGGTAATAAATAATTCCTAAACAAATCAAGTATCCAACCTCCAATTGAAAATACAGATTCATAAGCAATCGTGAAGAGTTATACTGCCAATACATTTTTGCAATTTATGAGATAGTTTTATATTTTCTTGCATCAGATTTCCACCATTCTAATATGTCAAAGCAGACTTTAGAGAGTTTTTCAAGCATACCATTACAAACACGTTAAATGACGATGACAAGAAGAGACGATACCTATGAGAAGAAGACCATGTGAAAGAGAAGCATAAATGTAAAGGTTAGTAGTGATCAAGTGAAATGAGAAAAAGAGGGTTTTTTTTTTTTAGGACTTTGAAGTAAAGAATGAAATGTATATATTGGAGTGGAAAATGGTAATGTAGTCTTTTTTATTTTTTTAAAGGATTTATAGTGTAGTGTGTGCTATATTGTGTAGTATGTATTAGAAAGTAGAAAGTAAAAACTAGAAGTCTAGAACCAAAGAAAAGAAATCTTTATAAACTATGTTACTATATATAAAGGTTTTTTAAGTATAAGGTTGTATTAAAATTACAATATGTATAATAAATATTTATATGTAGTTTACATTGGATAGGTTTGGATTATCTCGTATGTTGAAAAACTTAACCTAAACCCACCTAATGAAAAATCGAATTAGATGGGTTAGTGGAAATTCTTATTTGGATTTGTCGGATTCGAATTATCTCAGATTTTATTGGGTAGGTTAAATCGGATTTGTTGGATTGTCGAATTTTTTGTTCACCCCTAGCATTTTATACAAAACCATCATCTTATGTGTTAAAAAGTATGGTACAAATTTTTTCGTATTTTGAAAACCTACACACTCATATTGTCACTTTTTATAAGGTGTAAGACTTATAGCTCCCATTATTTTAAGGACAAAATGAAACCATTACGTTTCGAACCCTATAGATCACACATTAACATAATCAAGTAGCCGGTTACTCTTTAGCTAGCCTAAAGTGGTAAATATTAATCATATGTTTCCACACAAAATTAGAAATAATAAAGGCAGACCCACACAATATAAACAAGGATAATTACAAAAATTCCTCATGAACTATAACATTTGTAACATTTTGCCTCGAACTTCAAAACATAACATCCGTTCCCCTTGAAGTATAAACTGTTAACCACAATGGTCCTTCTATTAAAATTTTAACTACAAATTGACAAACAATTTTAAAATTGGGTGTATTTTAGTAATCCTAGTTATAAAAATAACAAAAAATTAAAACTATAATAAAAGTCTTTATTGAGGATTAAAACAAGAAAAATCAATTTAAAATATACTACTGCTCGGATCCCTCTTTTTTTCGATGTAGTAAAATTTTCTTTAAAATTTTATTAACTTTTTTTCCACACTCAAAAAAGTATTTTGAAATTTTAAAAGGTATAAATACCAATAAAAACTTCAAAAATATAAGAAAAAATTTATTAATACTATCAGAGTTTTTTCTGTTTAAAAATTTTTATTATATTTTTAGTTATATTGAATATATTTATGTTATATTTTTTTTAATTCACTAATATATATATATATATATAAATTTTAAAATTTCAAAATACTTTTTAGGTGTGAAAAAACTAAAATTTTGAAAAATTTTTGTTATATCAAAAAAGAAAGATTCTAATGGTATAATTGTTTTAATTGAGTTTTTTTTTTTTGTTTTTAATCATCAATAAAAACTATTTGTAGTATAGTTTTATTTTTATGGTGATTTTTATAATTAGAATTACTAAAATACCCTTAACTTTATAATCATTTATCAATTTTCTGTTAAAATTCTAACAAAAAGGTCATTTTTGTTAATAGTTCATACTTCAAAGAGAACGGATGTTACGTTTTGAAGTTCAGAGGGTAAAATGTTACAAATACTATAATTGATAGGGAATTTTTGTAATTAATCCTATAAACAATAAATGAGGAAATAAAATCTCAATCATTACAATCCCTTAAATCTTGTTTATTATAAACAAGGAAACCTACAGGGAGGGAGAAGGATGAGAGGATTCGTAAAATATTTCGAAACCACAGTTATTGAGTAGGAGAGAAAAGATGACAAAATGAATTGTATGGGAGATTTTAAATCCTTCAAAAAATCTCAATTTTAATCTCTCCATAAATGAAAAGATTAGAGAATAGAATTCATGCCAAATCCAATAAAAGAAAAGCCCTCTGTTTTCTCTCTCTTTTTTCCTGACAAGGTTTTTCTTCCTTTCTTTCTTCCTATATTTTTCTTCCTTTCTTGCCAAAAGATACCTTTTGTAACCGCTAATTTTCTAGTTAAGTGGATGCATGTGAATTTTATTTTACATATTGTTAATAATTTCACATGTTATATATGAAATGTTATAATAGTGTACTAATTATGAACTAGCAGTTTTCATTTTGGATTACTCAATTATCTGATGAGATTCCTATTTTTGGTTTAGAAAATACTATAAAATAAAATTGATTCCATTACACTTTTAAATAGGTAAATTAAATAAAAATCAAAGTTAGAAAATTAGTGACTTCCAATATTCATTTATTTTAATTTCCTTTCTAAATACAGTATTTTTTATTATATTTTATTGCAGTGGTTTGGTACACGTCTTGAGTTTCAAGTGAATATCCATCTTAAATCATAATAAAATATTAAAATAACAAAATATATGAAAAAAGGAAAAAAAAAAAGAATTATGGCTGAGGGAGATTGTGGATGATGTCCTCTTATATGAAAATTTTCAATGTTTGAAATAAAAATATAAAGAAAAATATAAAAGAGAATGAGAGAGTGCACCCTGACTCTCGTTCATATGGTGGCTTCTTTTTAATATTAGAAAATATTTTTCGTGCATTTTTTTTAATTTAGAGATAGATAATTTAAACTCTTCACATTTTAAATAAAGTCAAGTATGATTTTATCCTTACGCTATGTATGTCACAACTTTGTGCATTTTCATATACATACTAAAATAATTATTTGTCGCAAATTCGCGTCTATAGCAGGTGCTTCAAAAGAGAAGTAATTTCTTGGCGCCAAAAAAAAAAAAAAACAGAGAAGTAAATTGCTTTGTTGAGTCATTGGAAAACAAGATACAGCCCAAAATTGGACATCGATTAATGACTTAATACCAACACCCTTTATTATGCAAAATGCTGTACACTATTAATGGATTGTCGTACATTACTGTTCTATCCAAATAAAATGGCAATACTCCATTTAAACAGAAAAGAAGAGAGTTCCTCAAAAAAAAAAAAAAAAAACAAAAAAGAGGGAGAGATAGAGGAAAAATCCAAAAGAGGAAGTTCAGAAGATAAGGTGAATACGGGGATGGGATGCCTGGCTGACTCACTGAACAGCCAAGACGACAAGAAACTTGCACGTGGAGACACCGACCCCATGAGGGAATATCGACCAACGGAGATGGGCCTTATTGTAATTTCACCATCAACAGGGAGAGGGAGACGTAAGATTCAATTCCTGGCCCCTCCCAAAGGCCAACCCCAAAATTCCAAAAAAAAAAAAAAGGAACTATTAATAAAATAAATTATTAATATCTTTTTTTTTCAATTGTATTATTTTTTAATTTTTTATTCTTAGTGACTGCTGTGCTGGGGTCCTTGCCTTGGAGGATGTTTGCCTGCCGTTTAAGAAACCGAGCCTTTTCTATCTCTCTCTATCTCTCTGTCTTTTTTGTTTCTCTCTCTAGAAAAACACTTTTCTTTAGATTGGGAAATTGAGAAATTCGGCTTGGAGTCCACCACGTGGCAAAAGATGTTTGGTCTTTCAGTTTTTATCCAAATGGCACGCCACGTCACAGACACTGTCGGGGTTTCTCTTAGAGCCGATTTCAGGTTTATTCTTTCTGACGGGTCAACCCGACCATTTATTCCTTCCATAATTCTCCATTTTTATGTCCCAAAATACCCCAAAATTAACATTCAGGGTCCTGTTTATTTATTTATTTATTTATTTTTCGTTTTTCTTCTTTGCGGTTGAAGATAAATTTTTCATATCCTATGGAATCAATTTTTCAAGCTGATATAGTTTCTACTAAGTAATTGGTACATTTCCTTAGATGAAGAACATGGGATTTGAACTTAAAACCTTAAAGCAAAATAGGAATGAAATTACGGTTAATTTAATTTTAAACTTTGTTTTCACACTTGAGTTACAACTTTACAACTTTAGATATTTATCACATGATAAGTTCTATATATGATGTATGTTTTAAAATCATTAGATCTAATAAAAAATATTTTTTTTCTGTCAATCTATCTGTTAAAAGATATCTCTATCAATAGATATCTTTTTCGGTTCTTATCAAAAAAATTATCTACAACTTATACTTAAACTTGAAATACAAAAGTTATTTTCTAAACTCCTTTTAAAAGAAGGGTCATAATCTGAAGTGTTCAACGCGTTAATTTTCAAACCTGAAGCCGCTGAATTGGGGGAACGTTGTTCAAAGGGGTCAATAAAACAAGACGCGTGAACCCGTATCCAATGCCCACCCCTGGTCATTCTTCCACGCGAAAAAAATTGAGGTCCTTGGGAACCTTTTTGACATTTACAGCGCACACGGTCTCCGTCTTTTCCCTAGTCATAGAATTCACAAATCCATCGCTTAGGGGGAAAAAAACCACCTTAAAAAGAAGAGAAAAAAGTAATAATTAAAAAAGAATAACCCTAATTTGTGCACTTGGGATCCAGGACAATTGTAAGGGCTTCTCAGTGTAGTGCTTCTCTATTTTAAATTACACACCCATTGCTTTTGCTTTTCCTTAATTAAGAATTAATTTTTCTTTCCTTTCTTCTTTCTTTTGGGCAATTTCGGTGCCATGACTGGGTCAAGATTTCTCCAAGGTGCGTTTGAAATTATTGGCATTAAAATAAAGATTAGGAGGTAGTTGTTAAGCATAAAAATCGTCCTTTTTTAAGTTGTCATGTGATTCAGAGATGAATGAAAGTTTCTGAAATTGTAATTTTTTGTGTAACCTACCATCCCAACAAGTTGATTCTCTACAGCTCTTGCGAGGAATCAGTAGGTACATCATTCACTTCAGATATAACGGGAAGACAAGTTTGCGATTGGCAAATGGAATATTTTTTAAGAGGTCTGCTTTAGGTAACTTTTGGGGTTGTTGAAAGCAATGCTGGCTTAACCTCTAAGTAGGTTAACCAACGGCTTAAGGCCTCAAAACTTAGGATCTTCTAAATTTTTTTTCCCTAATAAAAAAAATTTATTTCAATTGTTTTTATTTTAAAAATTGAAAACATAAATCATTTTTTTTATTATGTTATTGCCTTTAAAGCACCAACCTCTCTAAAGAAAACAACCGTTGTTTAGGAGCAATTTTTGTGGAACATTAAATCATATTGAGATTGTATAGGGCATAAATTTTTTTCTTTAAAAAAAATTAAAAACAGAAAAATAAATTTGCGAACAAAAATAAATGCCAACGTCATTTGCAAAAGAACATCATTTTAACTTAATAGCAATGTCATTTAAAAAAATAATAAAGTACTGTAGAACAAAATAATAAACGTAAAAATGAAAAAAAAAATCATATATTTAACAAAATCTCCAGGTTAATACTTTTGCTTCCCAAAAGGTGAGAAAATAAATTTTTGAATAAATGTTTTATTTTTATGTCTTTTCTGTTTTTTTGGTTATCTTCTCATGATTTATGGATTCAAGAAAGCCCATCATTGTTTGCCCACATTGGTTAAGTGTAGAAAAGCTTGCTTATTTTTTAAATGAGAAACTTGTTTATTGACTTTGATGTAGTTTTCTTTTGGTTGTTTTTCTGTTCACTGGTTGCTTTGTTATTGAATGATGTTAAGATTTTTTTTTTCTAATTTTAAGAAAAAAATTTATTCTGAAAAAGCTCCTTTTAAAAAGTTAGCTTAGAGTCCTAAAATCTACGGAGCCGGCCCTGGTTTAACGCCCAAAAGTCAAGCATTTTCTTTTAACTCTATATTCCTTTTTTTTTTTTTTTTTTTTGGGAGAGGATGTTCCGACTCTAAACCTCAACGTTAAGTACAAGACTGGAAGTTTACTGCTATATCAAAACCTACAACTACTATTCTGTATTGCTTTGCTGGTGTCTCAGAACTGACCTTCTCAACCGTTCCTCTCGAAAAGATTTTCTCAAGATGATTTTCTTAGGCGAACACAGCCTTAACTTGGGAGATGATTTCCTTTTCTTTGCCTCAAGCGTGCTGGAGCCAATTTGGAACACAAGGAACAAAGCAATCCATCAGCAGAAGATCTTCAACTGAATCAAAGTGTTCAGGGCTATCCCATTACAGGCCAATTCACACCGGTAGGTGATAAAGAATCAGCAGCATAATGATCATTGCCTCGCAGCCCGGTCTCCCCCTCCTCCGGCGGATTGGCACAAGATCAACTTGGATGCAGCAATCACAACTACCGAATCTATTACTTCTTTTGTCATCCGCAACTACAAAGGTTCAATGATTGCCTTAGGGTCGCAAAAGGTGCTCCCTACGGACCTTTGGCCGTGGAGGCTTTGGCCATAAAGAGCGGACTTATATTAGCAAAGACTTTGCTGTTATAAGCTGCGTTGGCGTTTGCAGGATATCCATATTGACTGTGTTGTGCTGAAATCTCGTTTTGAAGTAGTGGAGTTCAGTTGGATTGGGAGAAACTCAAATTATGTGGCTCATAATCTTGCAAAGTCGAAAAAGTGTTTTAATAGATTTAGTTTGTTTTTGGCAGGACTCAGTGTTACCTGATGAGGAAGAGTAAAACCCTACTCCTCTGAACTAGGCCTTTGTTTTCTTCATGTGGTTTCCTTTGTAGTTTGCTTTGTTTCTGTTCGGGTCTTGTGTTGTAAAGGTTCTTCCCTTTGTTTGTGGGCTGCGTCCTTTGTTCGTTGGTATGAAATTATCATTTAGCCAAAAAAAAAATAATAATAAAAAAATAAAAATAAAAATAAAAAATAATAAAATAATAAAATAATAAACACATAGAAAATGAAAAACAAAAAAATAAAAATAAAAATAAAAGCGTTTGCACAACTTTTTTAACTCACTATACTCCCTTCTAAAAACACACCCTATATAATTTTAAAATAACTAAATTTATTTATTACATGCTCTTATATTTCCAAAATTACTCCTATCATTTCTATACAGTTATTACTTATTGCTACTTTATTTTTCTTTTCAAACACACAATTTTATTTTTCATTATTAAAATATTTTTATTTTTTATCTCTCTCTCTCTTTTTTTTTTTATTTTTTAGTTTTTGAAGCTTTAGACATGAAACATTTCCATGCATTAAAAAAATTTGTAAACTAAAAAAATTACCACATCTAATTGAGAAATATTTACTATAGTTTCTACCAAGAAAATATTTTCTATTACAATTACATATTTAACTAAAAAGCCACTTGCTTTGATGCTACTTACGGTAAACACTAAAAAAATATATATATTTAACTAAAAATATTTACGGTAGACACAAACAGGAAAAAAAAACCACAAAATAAAAATAAAAAAGAAAATTTTGCATATATTCACATAATTTGCTAGAATAGTTATTGAAATGTGAAAATTAGGGTTTGTTTATGAATTTCAAAATAGCAAGGATTTATGCATGACGAGGTTGCTTATATGGGGATATTGCAATGACTGAAAAAATCCAGAAATAAATAAGTTTAATTAATTAAAGATTTTCCATAATTACGCCATTGAGTTCATTGGAAAATGTGTTTAGAACTTATAACTTTAGGTTTCGTTAGGAATTATGAGAAATGTTCATAAGAGAGCATGAAAATTTAAGAAAATGATTGATTTTAGACAAGTCAATAATTTTTTTAATAGTCTGAGTAAGACTTTAGTTTGATAATTAAGCATTAAATTAATTATGTTATATAGAACTCAAGAATTTAAGTCAAGAATTTTCTTGAAAAACCCAAACACTTAATATAAGTGTAACATAAATTTCCACGCATCTATAATTAGAGTGAATTCGGTAGTATTCAATGCCATTTAATATCAGCAAACCTTTCATCTTAAAGTTAAGGATGAATGGAGCTTATCAACGAGAAACCTTAGATTTAATAGATCAAAATTTCAAGTATAAGTATTGAGTTAAAGATATACATATAGACACTTTAACACAGTTAAACGAAATTAGTAAGCTCTTATTTAATTTATAGAGTTTATTATTAGTAAAATCAAGAAATTAATGTTAAAAGCACTAGAACTTAATCCATTTTAGCAAAGGGTGAGAAAATCCTAGAATTAAATTATGTAGTTTACATGAATTTTTGTGACTAAAGATTTTACAGAATTAATATAAATATTCCAAAATTGTACAGTAAATTTTAAAGTTAAATTTATTAACTTTTGTAATTTAATAATTTGGTTGATAAATTCTACCACACCTTAAGGTGGAAGAAATTTAAATTCATATGTTACTTGATATTGTAAATTGCACAAATTTTCAAGTACATTATAGTGTTAATAGTGAATCGGGAAAACACTCTAATGCATATTAGATCTTTAATTGCCAATTAATCTAAAATTTGAGCTACGTGAGTAACAATATTGGTAGAAGATGCTGCACGAACTCAAAAAGTGACACTGTCAAAAGCTATGTTATTACTAAGTCTAGATACTGAAAAGCCAAATATAGATTTTTATTAAGCCTATAACAAATTTCTAGAATCAACATAGTCAAAATCGATACGCGATTAAGCTTTTATTGACATCGCTTCATATTGTGGTTGGTGTGTCATTATATTTGAAAAATAGAAGAGACCTGTCAGATATTAAAATTTTTTGCCAGTTAAGTTTGTCATTGCTAACAATATAAAGAATTATGAGAAGCTTGCAAGAAAGAACAAGATACAAATAGTAACCCTTGAATTAAGGAAGTCTTGTAGGATAAATAATCAAAGTTATGACATGAATAATATGAAAGTATGGGAGGCATGGAGTGAATTAAATGCAATCTTTTCTCTCTTTCCCTACATAAGATTGGTGCCATACTTAAGGCCCCTAAGCGAAAGTTTTAACTCATCTAAGTCACTTAGAAACTAAATTAAGCATTAGTTAGGTAGAGCAATTAGATTAGCCTTGGTCTATAAATAGGTAAACCATAAAAATACCTCATTTTGGCCACCATTTCTCTCCAAAACCTCTCCTAAAGCCAACCACTCTAAAGGAGGTTCTCCAAAATTTTCTTCACTATTTTTCTCCTAATCTCTCCCATTCAAGACCAAATCAAGCTCAAGTCTCACCAAGAAATTTTCCAGTTCTTCTTCACCTTCCAAAAACTAGTCCTACTACAAGTTCCCCAAAGAAAATTTTCTTCCATTTTCTTGCCCAAGAACCAGTTTTCGTCTACACAAATCTTCATAAAAATTTTTTGCCATTTAACCCTAAGATCACTCATCAAAAAAGAAGAAAAATGAGAAGAACAAGTAAGGAATAGAAGAAGGAGAAAGAGGAGGTTTTAAGGTAATTTCTCCTTATTTTCCTAGCTAAGAAAAGAAAAGATTATCTAGATATGACTATTTTAATCAGATAACTTCTCTATTAGGTTATTTGAATTAAAACTGAGGCTTTATCCTAAGAATCTCAGGTGGGAAATAAAGATTTATAAGGATTTTTAATTGGAGGTTCGACAGGCTGATCCTTAAGTTCAGCCTGCCGATTAAGGACGTTCGGCAGGCCGATTTGCCAGTTCGGCCTGCCGACTAGGCTATAAAAAGATCATGTGTTTCCATGCAGATATTATTAGATAATAAGCCTGGTTTGATTTTCATTCAAATTTTTGAGGGATTATCTGATAAGGATTGACTTTTGGGCCCAACCTCTATAAAAAAAGAGCGAGTCTTATCATTATTTAGATCAATTAAGAGATTAAGAGTGAAACTCTGCTAGTAAGATTCTGAAAACTCTCTGAGAGCTCTTGTTCACAAATCACAAACACTAGCTTTGGGTTTTCTTAATTGGTTGGAATGAGAGTCACCTGGTGGAAGAGTGTCACAACCCGCCTTTTCGGGCTGTGATTAAACTCTTTCTTAATTACTTTAGGGCAAAAATTTAGGAAATTTTTTTTTTATACAAATACTGTACATATATTGTTTAATAACCTTTGAGATACAAACATATACTTGTGTTTACATAACCATCATTCTCTTACAATATAGCTTATCAAACATTACTTTCAAAATATTTTAAAATATCATACAGCGGAAAACATACTGTGGCGGAAACCATACCCAGTCTGCACACCTCATCCGTCCGCCAGCTCATTATTATTATTTATTCTGACCTTTTTGTCGGAATACCTACAGCATGAAAAACTTAATGAGCTAACGCCCAGTAAGTCCCATATAAACCCACATGCACATTCAATAAAATGCATGAACATATTATGCTTTCTTATAATCCTTCTTTACCATTATCATTTCTTATCTTTAACTAGGGCCCAAGTGTTCGTACCATTGCGCACTTAGGTCTATGTAACACCGTGACCATCCTGTAATCCTTAAACTCCCCTTGAGTCAGGAGTCGGTACGACACTTTTCCTAACTTTTGGTGATTCATTTACCAATTCACTTATTATGGTTAACATACCATGCATGAAGTGATGAATGCATGTTATACATAACATAATCTACATAAATGCTTTTGTACGATATAGACCATACAGGTACATACTTTATATACACACTGGTACACATTAATATACACACAGGTATATAGCATAATATACTCACATGTACTTAACATAAAATATACACACTGGTATACATTAATATACGCTTAGGTATACATAGCATAATGTACTAACATGTACTTAACATAAAATATACACACTGGTATACATTAATATACGCTCAGGTATACATAGCATAATGTACTAACAGGTACTTAACATAAAATATACACACTGGTATACATTATCATATACACTCAGGTATGTGTTATTATATACATTCAAGTATATATATATATATATATATATATATTCCATATTCTCACAAGTATACCCTTTCATTTTTTATAAATACTCATGTTGTTGCATACATACAAGTATATACCTTGATATACATACAAGTATACACATATACATATTACACTATAATCCTACAATTTCATACTGTAGGTGGGATGGGTACTTACTTGATACAATTGTCGGGCAACTTAACCACGATATCCTTTCTTCTAGATTCCTAGGATCCTGTTGGCCAATTACAAAGCCATTAGCCAAATTTTACTATGTTTCGATACGAAACATTTGTTAATTAATAAATTGAGTTGCATTACTATGTTCAACTCTAAAAACTACCGTTTTTTCTTATTTCTATCTAACTTCACCATATCGTTTCTAACGAAGGGTGGAAACCTTTCTAGTCGTTTTCTTATCCCATTGGAAACATTTCAAAGCGGTTCGGGTTATTTGGGCAGAAATGACGATTTTGCCCTCCGCAGGTTTACTAACCTACCCGAGCTCGATTTCGTTATTCTTATAAAAATAACCATATATTCATTCTAAAATAACATCCTAGTGGGTCAAATCTCTTTATTTCTCAATTATGCCCCATTTTCATTAAACTTTACGGTTTAGTCCCTGAACCAAAAATTTTGACGATTTTACCCCCAAAACCAAAATTTACTTCTTTGCACCAGAATTTTCTATTTTTGTCAAGGATCATTTTTGCTCAAAGTACCATATTCAAAATCCTTTGAGAAATGACGTTTTTGCCCCTTTTTCAAAATTTTTACAATTTCCATAAATTCTTGAAAAATTAAAATCTCATAAACGATTCAGTTTTTTGATGAACCGTCCACGATGCCTAACAGTTTCATCGAGATCTACAACTTTTGTGTTTTAACTTTTTCCAAAATATCACTGTACAAGGGTGTTTTTGGCTAATTTCCAATTCTGCCGAGAGGAATTTTTTTCTTTCAATTTAGTCCCTATGACATTTTTACAAAAATCCATTTCAAACTTGCAATTTTACCCCTGCAGAAATCATTTCATACCTTAATCAATACATTCCCATGCTCAAACATCACCTTTGCAAAGTTAAACATCAAAATTACAAAAACATCATTTTTACAAAAATTGCCGATTTGCACTAAAATAAAAATTCCATAACTCAAACTTATCATCCACCACATATACATGAACTTCCATCAAACACATGTTCAAAACCCCTCATGGGTTTGAAAGAATAAGAATCACAACAAAATCTATAAAATTTCAAACTTTAAAGCTTAAAACTTACCAAAATAAAACCCTTTTGGTTTGAAGCCTTCAAAATCCTTTTAGACTCCCTCCTAAGCTTCCTTTCCATACAAAAATACCATGGATTAATCTCTTGTCCTTTGCCCATGAAAAATCCCTTGAAAACCCATTAAAAGTTTAGGATTTTACCTTAAACTTGTGGGAAAATCCTTGTACTTGCTTGTAAAATTTGTTTGGGGTTACTTTTGCAAGATTTGGGGGCTGAGAAAATTTTTTTGGGAGCTGAGTTATGGCTGCCGGAGCTTGGGTGGAAAGAAAAGAAAAGAAAATTGTGATAAACTTGCCATAAATGCATGTTTATCACATTTGGTGACTCATGGTAACCCATGAGTACACCACTAAGTGTCACAAGATGATTGGGCCACTTTTCTTGACATGTGGCCCAATAGAAAATCAAAGAGTGTCCACTTTATGGAGTTAAAAATTTATACTGTGTAAATTTTCACCACACAGTATTTTTCCTATATTGTCGTGGTCAAATCAGTGTACTTTCTATCCTTAGAAGGTATAAAAATATTTAACTTACTTTTCATTTACTTTTGGAGGCCAATCATAACGTTTTTCGTATCTATGTTTTCATTTAGCAGTATACTCATACTGCTTCGGCCTCCTTTTTACCTCTATTTTAGGTTTGGACAACTTCTATGTTATATTTACATTCTAATCAGCCACTTATTTATATTACAATTTTACAATTAATCGTGACATAAATTTCATTTTATGGATATTATTTATAAATTTTTGAGTAATTAAACTCATAAAATCTGTATTCGGCAATATCCAACATTGCATCACATTTGCCATATAATTTACATTCAATGCCGTTTATTCCTACTTTATCGTAATTTTTATAAAAATTACAATTTTTTACAAAAATTTACATTTTTAAAAGTAAATTCATTAATTAAACCTAATTAAATATTAGGTTTTATTAATGAATATTTTTTCCCGGTCATTACAATCTACCCCCCTTAAGAATTTTCGCCCTCGAAAATCAAAACAACTCGTGGTAGCTTTTCCTCATTGTATCCTCTCGTTCCCATGTTGCCTCTTTCACTTGCTGATTGCGCCATAAAACTTTGACGAGAGGTATCTTTTTGTTCCTTAATTCTTTTTCTTCTCGTGCCAATATTTGAACCGGTTTCTCTTCATAAGACAAATTCTCCTGCACATCGATTTCTTCTGGTTGCAGAACATGTGATGGATCTGGTATGTACTTCTTTAGCATAGACACATGGAATACATTATGTACCGATGCTAGGTCAGAGGGTAAAGCCAACTTGTAAGCTACATTGCCCACTCGTTCTAAGATTTCGAATGGTCCGATATATCTTGGGCCAAGTTTTCCTTTCTTTCCAAACCTAATTACTCCTTTCATTGGCGTCACTTTTAAGAAGACCAAATCCCCTACTTGGAATTCCAGGGGTCTTCGTCGTCGATCTGCATAACTCTTTTGTCGACTAAAGGCAGTTTCTATTCGTTGACGGATTAATTTCACATCCTCCGTTGTCCTTTGGACAAAATCCCTTGTCGACAATGTCTTTTCTCCTGTTTCATACCAATGCAATGGCGATCTGCATCTTCTTCTGTAAAGAGCTTCATAAGGAGCCATTCCTATAGAAGCTTGATAACTATTATTATACGCGAATTCAATCAACGGTAGCTTTTTATCCCATCCTCCTTTGAAATCTAGCACACAGGCTCTTAGCATATCTTCCAGGGTTTGAATGGTCCTTTCAGATTGACCATCAGTTTGAGGGTGAAAAGCTGTACTAAAAGTTAGCTTCGTCCCCATAGCTTGGTGAACGCTCCTCCAAAACTTGGAAGTGAATCGACCATCTCGATCAGAAATGATAGATTTTGGAACTCCGTGGTATCTAACTATCTGGGCTACATATAGTTCAGCTAGTCTTTCCACAGAACTGCTGAGTTTAATGGGTAAGAAGTGAGCTGATTTTGTCAATCTATCAACTATTACCCATATAGCATCGTGTCCACCTGTAGTTCTGGGTAGCCCAGTCACCAGATCCACAGTTATCTGGTCCCATTTCCATTCGAGAATTTCAATTTTCTGTAATTCACCGGCTGGTCATTGATGTTCAGCTTTCACCTTTTGACACGTAAGGCATTTGGCGACAAATTGTGCAACATCGTTCTTCATTCCGTGCCACCAATAATGCTCTTTTAAGTCTTGATACATTTTAGTAGCTCCTGGATGAGCCATATATGGCGCTTCATGAGCTTCCTCCAAAACTTGTTTCTTTAGTCTTTCATCATTGGGGATGCAGATTTTGCCCTTATAACGGAGAATGCTATCTTTTAAGATGCTAAATTCTGTTTCCTTATGCTCGAGAACCTCATTCCTAGCTTTAAGTAGCGACGGATCTGCTTCTTGTCGCTCTTTTAAGTCCTTTGAGATAATTGGTCGAAACGACAATTGGGCCAATCTTCTAGTGATTAGCTCTATTCCTGCTTCCATCAGGTCCTTCTGAAGGGGTTTTGGCATTAACCGTATCATTGCCAATGAAGACATTGTTCTACGACTAAGGGCATCGGCTACTCGGTTAGCCTTTCTCGGGTGATATAAAATTTCACAATCGTAGTCTTTAACTAACTCTAGCCACCTTCGTTGTCTCATGTTAAGCTCCTTTTGTGTGAAGATATATTTCAGACTCTGATGATCTGTATATATCTCGCATCTAGCCCCATACAAATAATGATGCCAAATCTTTAATGCAAACACGACCGCTGCTAACTCCAAGTCGTGTGTTGGATAGTTCCTTTCATGATCCTTCAACTGCCTGGATGCATACGCAATCACTTTTCTATTTTGCATAAGAACGGCTCCCAAGCCCGTCTTTGATGCATCACTATAAATCACATAGTTTCCTATGTTCGGATCTGGTATTGCCAGTATCGGGGCACTCGTGAGTCGCCTCTTTAATTCATTGAAACTTTCTTCGCACTTCTTAGTCCATTCATACTTTGCTGCTTTCCGTGTAAGTGCAGTGAGTGGTGCTGCTAGTCGAGAAAATCCTTCCACAAAACGTCGATAGTAGCCTGCTAAACCGAGGAAACTTCTGATTTCGGTCACACTTTTCGGTGTAGGCCACTTATTTACCACTTCCACTTTGGTGGGATCAACGGATACTCCATCCTGTATCACCACGTGTCCTAAGAAATGGACCTTCTTCAGCCAAAACTCATATTTTGAGAACTTGGTGTACAATTGATGCCTTCTCAATAATTGTAGTGCGATCCTCAGGTGCTCTGCATGTTCCTCTGGTGTTCTTGAATATATCAGGATATCGTCAATAAAAACTATGACAAACTTGTCGAGGTAGTCCTTGAAAATCCGGTTCATAAGATCCATAAATGCTGCTGGGGTATTAGTCAGTCCAAATGGCATGACACAAAATTCATAATGCCCATACCGCGTTCGAAACGCTGTCTTTGGCATGTCCTCCTCCTTAACTCGTAGTTGATGATATCCAGAGCGTAGATCGATCTTCGAGAATACTGACGCTCCTTTCAATTGATCGAATAGATCATCAATCCTTGGAAGTGGATACTTATTTTTAATTGTGGCTTTATTTAGCTCTCGATAATCGATGCACATTCGTAACGTTCCATCTTTCTTCTTGACAAATAATACAGGCGCTCCCCATGGGGAATGACTCGGTCGAATAAATCCTTTATTCAGCAACTCTTGTAGTTGCACCTGCAGCTCTTTGAGCTCTCCTGGAGCCATACGATACGGTGCCTTCGATATCGGGGTTGTATCCGGTGTCAACTTAATCTCGAACGAGATCTCCCGTTTCGATGGTAAATTTGGTCACTCATTTGGGAACACATCAACAAATTCTTTTACTATGGGAACCTTCTCTGGTCCTAATTGAGCCTCTTGTGGCTTGCTTACTAAGTTCACCAAATAACCGGTGCATCCACTTTCCAACATCTTCTTTGCTTTTAACGCCGAAATTAGCGCCTTTGGAGCTTTAGGAACCTTTTCTGAATACACGAACTTCTCATTTCCAGAAGGTTGGAACGTAACCTTGTGGTGTCTACAGTTAATCTTAGCCGTGTACTTTCCCAAGAAATCCATTCCCAGGATAACGTCGTAGTCTTGTATATCAATTATGATCAAATCAATATACAATTCTCTTCCACAAATGATTATCGGTACTTGACGTAACCAATAATCAGAACCCAATACCTCCCTAGAGGGAAGTGCAGTTTTAAAAGTTTGTTCTATTCTATCCCATTCATTCCTTAACCGTTTAGCAAACTTAAACGAGGCAAATGAATGCGTTGCTCTAGAGTCAAATAAAACATAAGCATCAGTATTGGCAATAGAAAACTGACCTATTACCAACGACGACGTTCCTGCATCATCCTCCTTCTTCATATAGGCGTAAATTCGTCCACTTGTTTCTGGAGCTTCCAAGCGTCCTTGGCTGATACTAGGGCCTTCAATCTACGCTTGGACTGCATGAAGCTGGGTTCCCTGAGACCTCTGCTGATTCTGGTTATTCTGGTTCTGGGGATTGGAGAAACAGTTTCTGGCATAGTGCCCTTCTTTGCCATAGAGGAAGCACTTGTTGGTGCCAGCTTTACACTCTCTGGCATGTCTTTTTCCGCACTGATTGCAAAGAGGCTTATTGTTTCTTCCATCACTGTTTCTTTTCTGAGGTTGCTCCTTTTGATTCTTTGGACTAACCGCGTTCCATTTCCTTTTGTTGTTAGCATTGCGGTTGCGCCCAACTGGATGGCTCTGGGACTGCCCTTGACTTGGAACACTTCCTTGCCCTTTTGCTTGTATTACTTGGCTCTGCTTAGCTAAAGCCTTCTCCTCCTTTAGAGTCTTAAAAATTCTTGCCCTCTCTTCCTTGTCACAGGCGATTCTGAATTCGGCCCTAGTAGCCCGTTCAATACAATCCTCTACATTTTTAGGGGCTTGCCCTCCACTATCAACTATAAGGGCAATGTCTGTTCGAAACATTCTCATCAATCTTCTTATTCGTTCTCGATCCGTGGGTACCAATTCAGGACATAAGCGCTCCAATTGGTTAAACCTCTTCACAGCATCTGCCACTGACATGTTACATTGTTTAAAATTATTGAATTCTTCTTGTTGGGCTGCCATCGTTTCCACATTGAAATAAGCCCTACCGAACTCTTCCACAAAATCAGGCCATGTCATTTCATTTACATTCCTTCTACGTTCTACCGATTCCCACCATCTCCTAGCATCCTTGGTGAGAGAAAATGAGGCGCACAAGACTTTTTCACGGTCACTAAGTCCCATAAATTTCAAAACTCGCTCTATACCAGTAAGCCAATCATCGGCTTCTAATGGATCTGTAGATCCGTCAAATTCAGGGGCTTTCATTCGTCGAAATCTTTCATAAAACTCGGTAGTAGATGCTACCGGAACAACTGGAACAACTGGAGCAACTGGTTCTTCTTGCTGAGGTGGTAGTACTGGGGGTGGCGAGTTCGCACGTGCCCGTGGTTTGGGATTATGATTCGCTAGCTGCGCTCTTAACTCTTGCATTTCTAACTCCTGAGCTCGGAGTTTCTGTTGTAACTCTGTAATCATGGTCATCAAATCCGGGTTTACAGGTTCTCCGAGCATATCAGCCATCAATAATAAAATAGGTTTACAAGCCTATCATACAATTTCGTCATACGTTAGTATATACTATTAACTTAATAGTATTTATTATTTTATTTTTTTGTATTAAAAAGGAACGTTCTTCAATCATATAAGCACATACAAACATAAACAATAACATAACTCAATATCTTATCTCATACGTTTTATTTCATACATTTCATTTCAATAACCTCCATACATTTCATTTCATACACTTCAGTTCATACGTGTCATTTTGATAACCTTCCTTCATTCCATGAACCTTTTTCATTTCATTTTTACATTCTTTATAATGTTACATGCATAGCTCATGTACATACATACTTTCCTTTTTTACATACTATTCATATCATCTCCGGGAGCAGTTATCACTTCCGGCTACATATATCCTATTGCCGGGAAGAATACCACTTGCCGGTCATATATATACAAAACATCAAAGCTCAAAACTATGATGATCACACATCTATATACATAAGATTATGCAAAAGTCGTCATCATTTCTTTTAATCTGACTCGACTCTTGACATGTCACTATGTTCAGAATCCTCTTCGGGATCTTCCTCTTCCTCTTCGTCCGAGTCAGTAGATTCGTTGTCGCTTGCAATAATGGGTTCAGGAGGCTCGGGCTCTTCATCACTATCATCATCATCATCATGATCCTCCATGTCCATTGGGGGATCTTCTAGGGGCGCGACTACATTCTGCTCTGCGTGTAGTACTGCCATAAGAAAGTCGTGAACGTTGAGATAGTTCCCTGGATACTGCATCTGTTGCTGGACTGCATTAGGAAGATCTCTCCAAACAAGATCGCAAATGCGCCGTAAGGGTATTTCGGGAGGAATCAACGGCATCATGGTTCGGCGAAACCATAAAATATAATGATTTACCGGTTCCCCTACATTTCTTCCCCAAACCGGTTCTATGCGTATGTATAACCTATATCGCCAATCAGCCCACAACATTGGAATCATTTGGATATGCATGACATCTGCTGGAGGTACAGGTGCGAATTCAGCTTGAATCTGTTGTCTGAAGCCTTGCCAGTCCCCGGGTCGCTCATCAGGTCTAATCCTCAACCACCATGCTAAAGCTTCCCTCAACATCAATCCCGAGGCCAATAATACCTGGAGATGTGGTGGCGTATGACAAGCATCAAAGATTACCTCTACTGCATGAAGCCATTCAGTTAACGCCATGGGTTGCCGACTTCCAACGTATCGTGGTGGCATTGCATCTTGAAAAGCAATAGTGGCTCTTCGATCAGCTTCCATATCACGATCATGATGCGGTTCCGTCATATACTATATTTATTGTCGTAATTAACATATCGTTACCATATATAATTAGAAACTAAACATTCATATACTTAAAATCAAACTATCTTACTTGAGCTATAGCAATGAAGCAGACGACAATGTGCAGTAGGGTGGCAAGATTTTCGCTCTGATACCAACTGTCACAACCCGCCTTTTCGGGCTGTGATTAAACTCTTTCTTAATTACTTTAGGGCAAAAATTTAGGAAATTTTTTTTTATACAAATACTGTACATATATTGTTTAATAACCTTTGAGATACAAACATATACTTGTGTTTACATAACCATCATTCTCTTACAATATAGCTTATCAAACATTACTTTCAAAATATTTTAAAATATCATACAGCGGAAAACATACTGTGGCGGAAACCATACCCAGTCTGCACACCTCATCCGTCCGCCAACTCATTATTATTATTTATTCTGACCTTTTTGTCGGAATACCTACAGCATGAAAAACTTAATGAGCTAACGCCCAGTAAGTCCCATATAAACCCACATGCACATTCAATAAAATGCATGAACATATTATGCTTTCTTATAATCCTTCTTTATCATTATCATTTCTTATCTTTAACTAGGGCCCAAGTGTTCGTACCATTGCGCACTTAGGTCTACGTAACACCGTGACCATCCTGTAATCGTTAAACTCCCCTTGAGTCAGGAGTCGGTACGACACTTTTCCTAACTTTTGGTGATTCATTTACCAATTCACTTATTATGGTTAACATACCATGCATGAAGTGATGAATGCATGTTATACATAACATAATCTACATAAATGCTTTTGTACGATATAGACCATACAGGTACATACTTTATATACACACTGATACACATTAATATATACATAGGTATATAGCATAATATACTCACATGTACTTAACATAAAATATACACACTGGTATACATTAATATACGCTCAGGTATACATAGCATAATGTACTAACATGTACTTAACATAAAATATACACACTGGTATAAATTAATATACGCTCAGGTATACATAGCATAATGTACTAACAGGTACTTAACATAAAATATACACACTGGTATACATTATCATATACACTCAGGTATGTGTTATTATATACATTCAAGTATATATATATATATATATTCCATATACTCACAAGTATACTCTTTCATTTTTTATAAATACTCATGTTGTTGCATACATACAAGTATACACCTTGATATACATACAAGTATACACATATACATATTACACTATAATCCTACAATTTCATACTGTAGGTGGGATGGGTACTTACTTGATACAATTGTCGGGCAACTTAACCACGATATCCTTTCTTCTAGATTCCTAGGATCCTGTTGGCCAATTACAAAGCCATTAGCCAAATTTTACTATGTTTCGATACGAAACATTTGTTAATTAATAAATTGAGTTGCATTACTATATTCAACTCTAAAAACTACCGTTTTTTCTTATTTCTATCTAACTTCACCATATCGTTTCTAACGAAGGGTGGAAACCTTTCTAGTCGTTTTCTTATCCCATTGGAAACATTTCAAAGCGGTTCGGGTTATTTGGGCAGAAATGACGATTTTGCCCTCCGTAGGTTTACTAACCTACCCGAGCTCGATTTCATTATTCTTATAAAAATAACCATATATTCATTCTAAAATAACATCCTAGTGGGTCAAATCTTTTTATTTCTCAATTATGCCCCATTTTCATTAAACTTTGCGGTTTAGTCCCTGAACCAAAAATTTTGACGATTTTACCCCCAAAACCAAAATTTACTTCTTTGCACCAGAATTTTCTATTTTTGTCAAGGATCATTTTTGCTCAAAGTACCATATTCAAAATCCTTTGAGAAATGACGTTTTTGCCCCTTTTTCAAAATTTTCACAATTTCTATAAATTCTTGAAAAATTAAAATCTCATAAACGATTCAGTTTTTTGATGAACCGTCCGCGATGCCTAACTGTTTCATCGAGATCTACAACTTTTGTGTTTTAACTTTTTCCAAAATATCACTGTAAAAGGGTGTTTTTGGCTAATTTCCAATTCTGCCGAGAGGAATTTTTTTCTTTCAATTTAGTCCCTATGACATTTTTATAAAAATCCATTTCAAACTTGCAATTTTACCCCTGCAGAAATCATTTCATACCTTAATCAATACATTCCCATGCTCAAACATCACCTTTGCAAAGTTAAACATCAAAATTACAAAAATATCGTTTTTACAAAAATTGTCGGTTTGCATTAAAATAAAAATTCCATAACTCAAACTTATCATCCACCACATATACATGAACTTCCATCAAATACATGTTCAAAGCCCCTCATGGGTTTGAAAGAATAAGAATCACAACAAAATCTATAAAACTTCAAACTTTAAAGCTTAAAACTTACCAAAATAACACCCTTTTGGTTTGAAGCCTTCAAAATCCTTTTAGACTCCCTCCTAAGCTTCCTTTCCATACAAAAATACCATGGATTAATCTCTTGTCCTTTGCCCATGAAAAATCCCTTGAAAACCCATTAAAAGTTTAGGATTTTACCTTAAACTTGTGGGAAAATCCTTGTACTTGCTAGTAAAATTTGTTTGGGGTTACTTTTGCAAGATTTGGGGGCTGAGAAAATTTTTTTGGGAGCTGAGTTATGGCTGCCGGAGCTTGGGTGGAAAGAAAAGAAAAGAAAATTGTGATAAACTTGCCATAAATGCATGCTTATCACATTTGGTGACTCATGGTAACCCATGAGTACACCACTAAGTGTCACAAGATGATTGGGCCACTTTTCTTGACATGTGGCCCAATAGAAAATCAAAGAGTGTCCACTTTATGGAGTTAAAAATTTATACTGTGTAATTTTTCACCACATAGTATTTTTCCTATACTGTCGTGGTCAAATCAGTGTACTTTCTATCCTTAGATGGTATAAAAATATTTAACTTACTTTTCATTTACTTTTGGAGGCCAATCATAACGTTTTTCGTATCTATGTTTTCATTTAGCAGTATACTCATACTGCTTCGGCCTCCTTTTTAGCTCTAATTTGGGTTTGGACAACTTCTATGTTATATTTACATTCTAATCAGCCACTTATTTATATCACAATTTTACAATTAATCGTGACATAAATTTCATTTTATGGATATTATTTACAAATTTTTGAGTAATTAAACTCATAAAATATGTATTCGGCAATATCCAACATTGCATCACATTTGCCATATAATTTACATTCAATGCCGTTTATTCCTACTTTATCGTAATTTTTACAAAAATTACAATTTTTTTACAAAAATTTACATTTTTAAAAGTAAATTCATTAATTAAACCTAATTAAATATTAGGTTTTATTAATGAATATTTTTTCCCGGTCATTACAAAGAGCTATACGTGTGAGCCCACATTCACTCCAATCGTGTATAGAGAATAGCAAAGAAGGCCAGTTGATTGAGTTCCTTCTAAAACGTTCCTTCTCTTCATTGATTATAGGAGCTCTTCAGCTTTCAAAGGTTAGTAAAATCTGGTTAATTTATGCATATAGCATATCAAACTTGTGTTTTGAAAAATATTTTGATATAAAAAATTTTAAAATTCTACTCCGTACTATATTTCCAACAAATTAAGTGTGCGTAAATTTTGAACTTCATATCTTTATTATGTTTTAAGATAAAATCCATTGATCGTCAGTGGTTATAAATGTCTACCTGATATAATCTATATAATTTGTGAGATAATAAATCATTCTTTTAAATGTGTTTTTCATAATTTCTTATTTTTCTACATGTCACATAAAATCCTCAAATGCATATCATGCATATTTGATTTTATAAAAATGCTTAAATCAAGAGTGTTCGCTGTTAAGCATGTCTAATGTTAATATTAACTCTGAATTCATACATGTGTTTTGAATTAGTCTGAATTTATTTGGAGCTAAATTTTGGATATGTTATGATTTTATGTGTCCAATATGTGTAGCAATTTTTGTAAATTATTTTATCACATAAATGTTTTAATCTATAATTTTTAATTAGGACTGCTCACTGTCCAAGTTTTGCTGGCAGATTTTATAGTATTAATTATGTGATTTATTAAATTATCAAATAAAATTTTTATGGCTAAAGAAAAATTTTAGAGTTATATATATGTGTTATCTTTATTCTTGTAAATTTTCATGCTCTAATTGAATGTGAATTGAAAGATACATGATGATGAATCCTTGAAGGTTAGTCAGCTATTATGACTGACAGATTTACTTGAATGTTTTGAAAATTTAAAGGTGTTTTAGATCAATATTTTCAAGAGGAAAATTTGAGTGATATTTTTATATATTAGCTATGTTATGGAAGAAGTTTTGCATTTGATTCATGCTTATAACTTGAGATTAACTTCTTTAAGTAATTAAAGGTCAAGTTTTCTATCTTTATGTTTCTTGATTCTTAGTGCATGTTTGTAACTCAAAGATGCTTTGTTTCATTAAATACGATGAATGATGATGTCATATGGTATTCAATGATATCATGAACATGAATATTAATTTCATGTATTACATGAATGATTGACATGAAAAATTCAACAGGTGAACACATGGAGAAACATGAATATGTCACCCAATTTAAGGTTTAATAAGCAAGCAAGTCAAGTAAGTACATTCTCATCTGCGACATGATAAAATTTATTAAAATGTTAAGCAATATTTTAAAAGTAAAGGTTTGTGATTTCATCTTTTATTTGAAGACTTTTTATGATGAATTTTCCTAAAGATGCTTTTATGTTTATGTTTTTAGGGTTTATGACAAATTTTTAAAGAAAGCTTATATATATATATATATATGTATGTACGTATCATTTAATTAAGCATTGTACACCTTATATTTATATTATGATATCGCGCAAGGTTAAGCTTATCATGTTTGGTTTGGTACTAGGTAACCCACTCCTCTCATGATGATACGCCTACAATGTTAATGGTACAATACTTGAGCCTTTAAAGTTAAAATAAATAATGTTTTAATATGGAAGTTTAAATGAAATATATGTTCTATATAAATGTGTGCCTTGCGCACTACTATAATTATGACTATGCTTATGATGTTACGATATGATTTTATGAAAGTTCATATTTTGTGTTGTGAGATAGGAAAATGTACTTATTAAGCTTATACTTACTTATTTTTATATCATATTATAGACAAAGGTAAAAGGTATATAGAATAGGATGGAGGATAGATTTGAGCATGTGTGCAAGGAGCATTGTATTGGAAACAAAATCACGCCACGAAAAGAATTAATAAATGGAGCAATAAATTTTACTATTAATTATATTTTTTGCATTATGTTGATTTGAGAACTTGGTTTATTTTCTTATGGACTTTTGTTTTGAGATTGTTTGATATTTTCTTAATTATGGTTTCTTGAGGACTATGCCATGTTTTTTTTTATTTTTTTATTTTGATGTGATTAAACTATTCAGACATTCAAGTTTTTTTCTTGATAGTTTTAAACATTATTTGAAGTTTTGTGTGTGTCTATAATTTAATAAATGTTTGTATTTGTAAACTAACCGTTTTTGCAGGATGTCAATTAGTCGAACACTATAGGTCTTTCGTCGAGCAAACTGATGAGACAGAAGTAAATCTAATAAGTACGTTTTCAAATAAAAAAATATATGCATGTTTTTCTAAGATATTTACTTTAGTGTAAATATTTTATTTGAATTGTTTATTTTTAAATAACGATTTTAACAGTAAAAGTAACGATTATTGTAACAACCGTAAGCAACCTTTCCATTGGATAAATTCATTTTTGTTTGTTTAGGTAATATATTATTAACACAACTACCTTACACACGGTGTATCAAATCGCAAACTTGTTTATGGATAGATGCAAAACTAAAGGCAAAAAAAAAAAAAAAAAATCTATGCCTTGGTATAGAGACCAAACAAATTTAGATTTTTATATGGCTAAGTTTGTGATTTAGTGTTAATATAATAAGAGAGAAAAGAGTTTTGTAGTTGCATGATAGGTTTATGTTTTTGCAAGTTTTGGCTTGTAAAAAAATTTTCCACAAACTTTGAATGTGTAAACGGAGGCCTTAGAGTCAGTTTTGAAAAATTTTCCAGACACGGAACTTTTAATTTTTGATGTTTTGAACAAAACCCCGTGACTTAGCAAAAATGCAGTTTTGACTCTAAATAGGCTTTCTAAGCAGTTTTTATAGACTGCCTAAGACAGTTCCAAAAACTGCATCAAAACAGTCCCGAAACTACCTAAAGTACTTTGTGAAAAACTGCCAAAAACAGTTTTGGAGTGCTAGAATCATCTTGGCATTTCGGACTAATTTGGGTACGCATGTCATGTTTTGCCGAACATGAAAGTTTTAGATTTCAACTAGAGCGGACAACTTTCTTAAAGAAACTTTTCCCAAAATCTATCTCTAAAATACAGCTATGGGCAATTTTCCAAAACTGTCCAAAATCAATATTTTAGAGGTTAAAACATTTTTTAAGTTTTGGGTCTTTTCGAGATCGAATCACAATTTTTGCCAAACACAAAAGTTTTAGTTTTCAACAAAATAAAGAACTTTCCTAGAGAAAGTTTTATGAAAATCTATCTTTAAAATAGACTTTAATTGGGATTTTTAAAAACAGTCAAAACTTTTTTAATCAGTAAAATTTGCAAAGTTTAATTAGGAGATAATTATGCAAAAAGATGGTAACCGGGCTTTTAAAACGAGCATGAAAATCATTAAGTCACATATTTAAAACAAGTAATCTTTTATAGATAAAAAATTTAAAAGAAAGTCGCGTTTGACATATGATTTCACATTAACTTTCTAAAACTAACAGAAAAAGTACCTTCTAGTACTAGTTTTTATAAACTAAGATCGCGTGATTATAGAATCTTATTTTTCAGTAGACCAAGAAATTACAGTGCTCTAGATAGATTATATAAGCCCAATATTTAGCGGGTTACTAATTTTAGGCATTATTTTATATAGCGATTTTTATTCAAATCTTTAAGTTAAATTGATGAAATTTCTATGGATAAACTTTCATAGTTTTCAATTTGACACTAAAATAACTGTTATAAAAACCTGATATGCTAGAGTCTTAGTACCACTATGCTAGGTATGGGTCCATTGCCCATTTTAGTCTAAAAGGCTGCTCGGATTATGATTTCAACAATGCAGTATATAGGACATCATATGATCATTTTTAGGCTTAATGGGCTTAGAACCAATTATGAGCCATTAAATGAACTAAGAATATATTTAATTAGAACTAAGTTCATGAATCATGAATTTAGGAAATGGTTAATTTAGTATATTGAGGTCATATAGATTTAATGATGATTAAAAATTAATTAATTGTTTTAAATTAATTAATTATCAACTTTGATATGAACTAATGACAGTTAAAGAAAAATTTAAATCTTATGTGGATTTAATAAAACAATTAATTCTTATAATGGAAATAGTGATTTTATGATCCTTTGGTAAAAAGAATTATGACCTAAGGGAATGATCGAATTCTTACGATTTTGCTAAAAAAAAAAAAATAGCATAAGATATATTTTTCTCACACACTCTCACTGGGTTTTCTATACGGAATTGATTCCCATAGAAGATAAAGAATTCAGGATTTATAGGGAAAGCCTACTTCACTAAAATAGGAAAGTAGGAATCTTACCTATAGTATGAATAGTTTTTAAATCAAATGTTTTTACATGATCTCTAAAATTATGAAATGCGTGTCTAGTGATATGCTCTACCATAATTATGTTAGGAGATATATATTTATCTAAGATATGATGTTTTATCATCTAGTTAGGTCATGAATAATATGTAATGTATGCTGTATTAAAATATACTATTTACTCACTTTTAGTAAAGCATGTTTATGTGTTGGTATATACTGCTATATAGTAACACGCCATACAACATATACATAATAAGACAAGTAAAACTAAATAAGACAAATTAAGGGTGTTGTACTAATCTCTTGACCTACGGTAAGGCTTAATGTTTTAAAAGATCACGGTGTTATTGAGACTTTGCAAATCCTAACTCTTTGACAATTGCGATATATTTTATAATCTTGGTGTTGTTGGGACCTCGCAAACCTTAATTTCTCGAGAATTACACCCAATTAGTATGATCACCCAGGCCTCAATAGTTAGATAAGATAAAGCTTAAATAATTAAGCATAAAATGAGTCAATAAGCAAGCATAAAATGATCATGCATACTTTTATCAAATGATCTTCAATTTATTTTACGAGTTAAACTTCATACTTGTTGAGCAAAAGCTCATTTAAGTGTGTTCATGTTGTAGATAAGGAGCCTATCAGCATCACTTGATTGGGCAGTGACGAGCGTCGGACGAACGATGGAGATGAGAATAGATATCGCTCATGTAAAAATGTATTTTCCACATTATGTTGTCTTTAATAAAATCTTGTATATGAGAAAAATTAAGTACTATTACTAATGAATTTTAGAGACTGAGGTTGTAGTCATTCAACCTCAGATTTAAAAAAGAAAAAAAAGAAAAGGGTTTAAGACTTTCAACAAGGAATATATATATATATATATATATATATATATATATATTGCGACAGAAAATGCAACAAATACACATAAATTTTCTAATACGAAATTATTGTAATAATTAGTTTTAGTCTTTAAAGTATTATTTTAAATTAAGAAAAGTGTTACAAGAAAAATTTTTAGGAAAATTATCACGAGCTTTAAAAGATTAAGTTTTATTAAGTTATTGTTATATTAGTTTTTAAAAGAATAAGTTTTCAAGAAAATTATATTACACTTTAAATTTATTCAAAAAAATTATTATTATGTTTTTTAAAAAATTATTCCTCAAATCTAAGCACCTCATCTTAAATCATGTTCAAGTATTAAGATTATGTAGTTAAGTAACGGTCACATAAGTATGATCGTTACAAATATCACACATAGGTGGATGTGGAAAGAAAAAAAAGTATCACTAGCTTCTTTTCATCAAAAAAATTACATTGTCCTATTTTGTCATTTTATACAAGGTTTTTTTTTAATAAGAAGTTTATATAAAAGGAGGTGTAAATAGTCAAGTGGAAGATATAAGGAGATAGTGTCATTTTCCGAAATATATAGCGTTTTAATAAACAAACAAGAGAAATTTTTGTTATTTTCCTATAAGATTATATATTTATTTTTTTTGTAATGAAAAGTACATATAATTTATCTCACACAACAAAGAATATATATTCTTCTCACTAAGATAGAGAAGAACAGAATGTCTACCACTAGAATAGCCATCATAAATGAAAACTAAAAAGTTTTTTTTGGTGACATGAAATATAAATGGATTGATCAGTTGAAAACATGATTTAGGATAAAAATTTCTATTCTCTTGACACATAAAAAAGGGAATCAATCAAAAAAGGGAATTAATCTAGTAAGACCTTCAAAAAATGTTCTTTGGTTTTGTTTGGAAGGATTTCCTAATAGTTGTTTTTAGCTTTTGAGTCTAAAAGTTGTTTTTGAAAGTGTGGGGATAATATTCAGAAGTTTTTTGGTTTTCTAGAAGTGCTTCTAGTCAAAACCACAAACTATGGCTTTCACAAATGCAAGTACACGTTATCGTTGCCAAGCAATATAGATCTTACAAATGAGTATCGTTCCACAAGGACTAAGTAATATTAACTACCAAAATTGTGTCAACTCTAACTTTATTTGAACAAATTAAAAAAGATGACAAATTTTAATGAAAATGAAATTACGAAAACAAAATAAAAGTGGAAATAACTATTAAAATTACAAAAATTCAATATAAACAAGCTCTAGGTTTTTCGATTTCACCAAACTAATCCACTTTGGAACCAATCTCAAATAATTCTCCTAGTTAACAGTCAAAAATCTATAAATTATTCGATGCACCCTTTTGAGTTACACCAAAAATTCCCTCAATTGCTAACACACTATATTCCTATATGAATTATAGCAATTAAAAAGTTATTAACTTTTATGGATTTTCATTTGGTGACCACACAAACCATGCAAGTATATTCCTATCTTACATGCAATTTATGGCATTCAAAACTATGATAAAAAAACATAAATCTCCTTTTGCTTTCGTTATGAATTAACAAATCATCTAAGAAAAGGAGAAAGAAGAAAAGTAGTTGACAAAGTTCAAGTCGAATCTATCTCCAGTAGAAACGTCTTTTCTGTTGTAGTAGTAGCTTTTTTCTCTTTATTTTCTAAGACTAGAAATGCCTAAAAATAACCTAATGCATCCTATTTATAGGCTTGGGATAGAATTACTTTAAATGGGCTTAGAATATGAGTTTTCATGTAATTCTTCTTGATGGGTGCCGTGGCTTCATGCACTGGAACGGCCTCCTTAACCTCGATGCGTGCCACGGCTTGACTTTATGGGGCTGTAGCATAGCCTCCTTTGGATTTTATATGGAACATGGAAAATCAGTGACGCTGCGACTTCAATCTCCATGGCCGCAGCTTCCATAACTTTTCTTTGCTTAGAATTCCTTTTTGTGCTCCATTTCCTTAGAACCTGCAAAATCAAATCAAAAAACCTAAAAAGGAATAATAAAACTCTAAAAACTAACAAAAGATTAAGTAAAGGAATACTTAAATTATTGGCAAAAACCAACTCATTAAGTACCTCAAAACTTAAGTTTTTGCTAGTCCTCAAGCAAAACAAAGATAAAAGAAAAAGAAAAACTTAGACAAAACACAAAACACCTAAAGAATTGATCCATCTTGAATTGCAACAAGCCTCAAAGATTGTATTTAAGTTATAGCCCGAAGAAGGTTTTATTTATTGTAATTGTGTAAAATCTCAATTCAAAAATTGACCTTACCATACAATAAATTCTTTAGGTGTGTGCATGTATAGTCTCTCCTACTTAATCAAAACAACCTGGATGAATTTATATCAATAAGTGAAACATAATAGACATCTAGATTAAGGAACTTGACAAACTCCATAGGCTTAATTTTTGAAGCACTCTCCACTAATGTAGACTTTACAACACCAAGGGTTATTAGGGCTTTATGAAGCTTGTAATGAGTGGCTATGGTTAAAGATAAGATATAGGATATTATGTAGCTCAAAAATCGCCCATAAGCACACAATTTATTGAAGGACCTTTTTAAGAGCTCAATGTACTTCTAAAGTAGCATTCCCAAGTTTAGCCCCTTCTTCTATCATTCACATTTGTTCACCATTCTCCTTTTTTTCATTCTCTTTTGTACTATTCTTATTTTTGCTATTCTTTTAGGAATAGTTCCCATGTAAATGCTCAAAACTCCTCCCATCCTTCCAACATTGACATTGCCCTTTTTATTTGTTGGAATAATCATATGCCCATAAGTGAAGCGTAAAAAGTGGGAAAACTATTTAATGGCAAGGCTAGAATATGGGCGACAAAGAAAAAAGAAAAATTAGGCTCGAATGGGTGACTAAGGATATTCATATGTATCAAGATAAGCCTGAAAGGCTCAAACAGTTTAAAGATAGCCTAAGTCATGCCCTTAATATTGTATTGCCCAAGATTTCACCTCAAGTGGTTCTCAATTAAGTTCTAGAGTTTGGTTAAGGTCAAGTTTCATTCACTTACTTAGTATAAATCTTCTCTAAATTAGTAAACAATTAAGTGCTCAAGACTCAAGTGCTCAATATGTCCAAAGAACCAAAGGTATTCTAAGATCAACTCAAGAATTAAGACACGCACAAGAACAACAATTATCTATTTCCAAGAGCCATGTTCAAGTTATCATCAGCCTTAAACAATACAAGGTAGATCAACATTCAATACTCAAGACATGACACACTTGACAGAAAGCAGTTTTTTTTAGTAAAAAAAGAAAAAAGCTAAAAACCTAAGACATAAGACGTGACAAAAACCTAAACCTATGATAAAATCCACCTCCAACCTTGAAATGAACTTTTTTTTAATGTTTAATAGAAAATAAATGACAATAGGGTGTAGAGGACTTCCCTGAATAATGGAGGTGGTGGGCACTCTTCTTCTTCTGATTTTTCTGATGTAGCGCGAGTTCCTTCTTTTGTGAAAAACCATGGAATTAAATGCTCCAAAACTGGGGGTTAGAAATCATATGACGATGAACTTCCAATACGTTAACCCCCAAACTTGCTCAATGGCCCGAGAAACAAATAAGTAGAAAATTTTTGTTATTAATTTTTGTTATTTTTTTTTGAACTTAAGACAAAACTAAAGAAAATAAACTAACCAAAAAAAAAAAAAAAAAAAAAAAACAGGTTAAAAGAAAACATAAGGTTTAAGACACTTGGGTTACCTCCCAAGAAGTGCTTGTTTTATAGTCGTTAGCTTGACTTTCTCTAAAACACTCTAGCTCTGGTCAACGAGGGTGATGGATGGCTTAAGTCTTTGCCCTTTGATGTCATCAATGGACCATCCCTATGCGTCCCTACTTTCATCCCATGTTTATTGATGAGCAAGGACATTGTCTTCTTTTCTTGGCCACCCTGATTCTTTCCCTGAATCCTCGAACTTTGGCTTCCTCCCTTGGTAGTTCTGTGCTGCTACTACCACCTGTTTTTTCCTTAGATTTGATAAGCTTGGGGAAAATTTTGTGTGCTTTATTTGGCCCTTTATGTGGCTCTGTAGTCTTTCCAAGATTCTTTTTGACTGTGGCTTTTTCCACTTGTTTAGTCGGCAACAAGATTTAGTTTTTCATTGAGTCAGAAGTGTCTAGAACATCTTCAAAGTTACCTTTTCATTCTCCACTTCTAAACTCATCTACTTTGGAACACCTTAAAAGTTACCTTTTCATTCTCCACTTCTAAACTCATCTATCCTTTTGGTACGTTTATTACAACATTTTTGATAGCTAAGAAAGGTCAACCTAAGATTAACGACATATATTGGTCTCCTTCCATGTCTAACACTATGAAATCTGCCAGAAAGATCAAGTTATTGACTTTCACTACCACATCTTCTAAAGCCACCCTTGGATATCTAATTGTTCATTTAGCCAGTTACAAGGGCACCGTAGTTAGCTTCACTTTACCGATTCCCAGCTTCTTGAACACGGAGAGTGGAATTAGGTTCACACTTGCACCCAAATCACATAATGCTCTATCAATTTCAAATTGTCTGATGGTGCAAGGGATATGAAAACTCTCTGGGTCTTTCAACTTGGGCAGTAATTTCTTTTGCAAAGTTGCATTACACTTCTTATTAAGTGCGATAGTCTCATGCTCTTCTAGCTTTCTCTTCTTTGAAAGAATTTCCTTCATAAACTCTATGTACTTGGGCATATGTTCTAAAGCATTTGCAAATGGAATGTTGATTTGCAGTTTTCATGAAACTTGAAAATTTGCCTATTAAGCTTATGTTTTTGAAACCATTGAGGGTATCGAATAGACAAAACATATGGTGGAGGGTTGTTGGGAAACAGCTTTGACTCTGGGTTCCCTATTTCTTTTGCAAGCTTCTTCTCCTAGTGCTCATTCAATACCCCTTCCTTTTTCTCTCTTGTCTTTGAACTCTCAATAACTACTCTTGCCGGCTCCTTTAACTCCTTGCCACTATGCAGAGTGATAACACTTACAAGCTTTCTATGATTTGTCTCAATGTTGCTTAGTAATGACCTTGATGGTCTTGCAGGGAGCATGTTTGAAAGTTGTCCAATTTGGACCTCTAAGATTCTGATAGACGCCCTATGACTCTGAATAGTTGTCTCTTGTCTCTAAAATGTAACAAGTTCTTGTCATAAATTGATTTGTGTTCACAGTAAGTTGAGCTAGAGCATCTTCCAAGGACACCTTATTTGGTTGAGGTTGAAGAGCATGAGTTAGATTTATCACATTTTGATTTTTCTTCCATGAAAGATTTGGATGATTGTGCCACCCCTGAATGTATGTGTTGGAAAAAGGATCATTTGGCTGCTGATTAAAATTTCCAATAAAGTGAGCTTGTTCATGCTTAGAAGGAGCAAATAGGTTGCCAACTTAACGGTTGTTACTTGCAGGGTCTCTATTACATAGCTCGCATACCTCAGATTAAGTGTGCATGGCATTAGCAGCTAATGACCCAACTGTTTGGACAATATTGCAACTTGAGTAGTAAGTGTAGTGAGAGTTTATCCAACTCCTAGCGTTGTCCTGAAGTGAGAATGGGAACAATCTTAGTCTAATGGTATCATCAAAAATGCCATTATTCTTGAAGGTGTCATAGATTCGAGAAAGCTGGCAAAGTGGGCGTTATGATCATCATTTTGCAACCCCCGAATTGACTAGATTGCACCATTTGAAAGTAGTCAACTTCATCTCAAAGTTGTTAGCTTGAATAGCAAGCAGTCTTATTCCAGAGAGTGCTTCAGTAGCCACAGGCACCCCCATAGTCTTGTAATGCCCGGTTGGTCCTAGCTTCTTGTTGGTTGTTCCTAGCTTCTTGCTAATTGATTCTATCTTCTACCCTTCCAGTGTCATCAATGGTTTCTCACAACCATCTGTTAGCCTCCCTTATATCTTTTCTATTCCTACGACAAGTACGCTTAATTTTCGAATCGTAAGGAAACAAGTCAACGCTTCCAGATTGTATCATACACCTAAAAAAGCACCTGAAGAAAGAAAACAAGAATAACTATAAGCAAGAATAAATTCAAAGTAAAGTTATAATTCTTAGTATCAATATTAATATTAAATTAGTCCCTAGCAACGACGTCAAAAATGCTAAAAATTTGATACGAATTTTTGTGAACGCAAGTGCACATTATCGTTGTCAAGCAATATAGTTCTTAAAAGCAAGTATCATCCCATGTGGACTGACTACTGTTAACTACCAAATTATGTCAACTCTAACTTTATTTAAACAAATTAAAAAATGACAATTTTTAATGAAAATGAAATTAAGAAAGCAAAATAAAAGTGGAAACAACTATTGAAATTACAAAAATTTAATACGAGCAAGCTCTAGGGTTTTTTATTTCACCAAACTAATCCATCGTGGATTATTTATCTAACCAATCTTAAATAATTTTGCTACTTGATAGTCAAAAATGTCTAAATTATTCGATGCTCCCTTTCAAGTTAAACCAAAAATTCCCTCAATTGCTAACCTACTATATTCCTATATGAATTATAGCAATTAAAAAGTCATTTACTTTTATGGATTTTTATTTAGTGACTACATAAACCATACAAGTATATTCCTATCTTATATGAAATTTATGGCATTCAACACAATGATCGAAAAACACAAATCTCCTTTTGGTTTCATTATGAATTAACAAATCATCTAATTAATGGCTAATTAATTAGAAGCATTAAAATAGTGATGAACACTCAACTAGGAAAAATAATTCTTCGATTGATAATTGATAGAATTATTCAAAACATCATGGTCTGGCTACATCGTAGCCTTAGAAAAGAAATTTAGAATATAACTGAAAGATAAAACATCATAAACAAATTCTTAAACATGAGAAAAGGGGAAAGAAAAAACTAGTTGACGAAATTGAAGCAGAATCCATCTCCGGTAAAACCGTCTTCTCCTTCGTAGTAGCAGCCTTTTGTCTCTCTATTTTCTAGGTGTAGGCGAACAATAACCTAATGTATCCTATTATAGTCTTGAGACAGAATTAGGTTAAATGGGCTCAAAATAAGAGTTTTCGTGAAATTCTTTCAAATGGGTGCCATGGCTTCATCCTCTAGCGTCTTAGTGCCAAGCACTGGAACAGCCTTCTCAACCTTGACACACACCACGGCTTAACTTCATGGGGCTATAGCATGGCCTCCTTTGGATTTTGTACGGAGCATGGCAACATAGTGGCGCCGTGGCTTCAATCTTTATGGCCGCGACTTTCATAACTCTTCTTTGCTTAAAATTCCCTTTTGTGCTCTGTTTCCTTAGAACCTGCAAAATCAAATCGAAACACCTAAAAAGGAATAATAAACTAAGAAATGATTAAAAGAATACTTAAATTATTGGTAAAAACTAACTCATCACTTCCCAGAAAACACTCTGAAATAGACAATAAAAGATGTAGCAGAGGTTTCAAAAAACATTATAAACATTATAATATTTTTATTATCTACTAAAAATTTTTACAACTAGACTAATTATTTAAGCTCTTTTGAAAATATGCTTCCAAACATATATTGAAAAGCCACAACTTTTACTCTCTTTCTTCTACTGGCTAAAAGTACAAGCAAAAGCGGTGCCAAGCTGGGAGTAAATTGCACTGTTACGCTTTGAACTGTTCACTTCTTTTCATAATATACCATGAACTTTCAATCTTGGTACAATGCATCCTGAGCTTTAAAATTATTAGCAATTAAGGTCCAATAGCTACTTTTAGTTTTCGTTACGTACTCTTTTTTATGTGTTGAGTTTCAATTGTTTTTTTAAAATGACAAGCTCTACTCTTAAGAAAACTCATGTGCAAATTACGTGACTAAAATTGTCCATGCTTTTTAACACTTATTAGCTATTAGACTTTAATTGCTAGCGATTTCAAAATTTAAGGTGTATTTTGATAAAATTGAAACTTCAGGATGTATTATGCAAAAAAAAAAAACAGAATAGTTCAGAATGTAACAATGCAATTTACTCTCAAATTGCTATATAAGTCTCTATTCTTCAACCGTTAAATATGTATAAAAAATTGTCTGCTTTGTATATTTTAAATCCAATATGATATTAACTAAGTCCATGGATCACAAATATACATTATTGGGACGAAGTCTTATCATAAACACACCTAAAAAAAAAGGAACGAGAAAAACTATCTATTTTTAATATTCTTAATGTACAAGATGGCTTTCATTTATTATTATTATTATTATTTTATATTTGCTAAAGATTCCAACGATCCCATTAATTGAAAGTCGAAATACATGAAACGACTTAATTTGCAGACCCTTTTCTCCAAAATGTCTCCACCGGACCCTACTTCACTTTAACAAAATTAATCCTGTTATGACTTTGGCGCAAAAGATTTTGGGTCATTTTTGTAGGGCCATTTCACATCATTGATTCCCGACATGTCAGATACATAAGACAATTCCAAGTCATAGACCTCTCCCCCTATCTCTTAAGTGCCAGGAGCCTTATCTGAGAAGTTTATTTTGTTAAAAAATATAGCCCAAAAAAAAAAAAAAACTACTACTGTGCTTTTGATATGACAATTCCTCTCTATTTGGCACCCAAATGTTCCTCTCCGTTACCTCAATCTATAACGACCTTTATTTAGCCAAAAAAAAAAAAACATATAAATACATACATACATATATATATATATGCAACGACTTTTTATAACAAAAAACCAAAATAGTTCATGCTTTTGTCGATGTATATTCATTGTAAATCATGACTTTTGAAAGGCTTGTTGAAAAGCTGAGTTTGGCGCGTGCGCATTTAGGGCCGTTTGGGATATCATGTCTTTTTACTTTCAGTAAAATAAAAGAAGAATAAGTTATGAATTTTTTAATTAATGTTTAGATAATATATGAGAATTTTTTTTTGATTTTATAAAAGTTTTTAAATCTATTTGTTTAAATAAGTAAATTTTTTTTATTGATATACAAAGTAGTGTATTTTAAATATATGAATGAAATTCTTAATTTCTTATTCTTAAACTTTTTATAAGTGTTTTTTAAAAACCATAAGCGTTTTTTCATAGATCACTCAAACGGGCTCATAAATAGATTTTAGATAAAATACGCCAAAAAGGCTTAAAATAAACGATTCTAAACAGGCCCTTAGCATGTTATATATATATAATTTTTAGGAAAAGATTATAAATTGCTTTAAAAATTTATAGCATACTTTTTTATTTATATTTTCTTAAAAGTTTAGTTAGTAAAAAAATGTTTAAGTGGGGCGAATTAGAGGGGAAATTATTTACGAGTTGTATATATGAAATAAATATTTAGGAGAGTTACAAGAAAAAAAAATGTTTAGGTCGATATATATTTAAAAATAGAGTATTTCAAAGGACATATAGGGAAACATATCTATGAGGGTTATTAGGCAAAAAAAAATTTCGTGATGGAGAAAAATTTGATAACACAAGAATTTTTATGTATACGTGCCAAAGTGATTAAAACTGAGGAAAAAACTATTTAATAACGTGGATGTGAAGATAGAAAATATATTTAGACAAAAGCATCAAAGAAAAGCGAGGAGGAAAAAATAGACGACCAAAAAAAGTAAATTAAAAAAAAAAGAAAAACTTAAAGAGCAAAAAAGAAAGAAAAAACCAAAGGACAAACCAATTTGTTCTTCAGAGAGAGATCCATTGGAAAGTGGATTTCCTTTGAAAAGTATGTTAAAGATTATTTACTGGGCACATATTAAAAGAATAAATATGAGAGGGTTTATCAGAAGAAATTATTTCAACTAATACTACAGAAGGTTTATCATTAGATGATGATTAGTCAGTCAAACTGTCATTTTTTCTAATGTCGTAGTATGTGGTCTACTTTCCATTATGATTTTAAAGCGTCGTCAAATATTGTCTAGTTTAAATATATGTGGTCTACTTTCCATCATGGTTTCTCTAAGAAACCATCCTCTAATGTCTTTCAGCATAAAAAAATATGTATTGTTTTACACGTATTTCCCATGTGTGGTCTTTAATATACTGTGATGTATCTATTATTTATCCTTGCAATTCACTGATTTTGATTACTATATTCTATACTTGTAAAAGAAATATTTATAACAACTTAAATATTCAAAAAATATAAACAAAACCAAAAATTAATAAATATACATAATGATATTTAAGAGTAAAGATTAATTACAAAAATCTCCCCCCTTATAACTTCAAAAATGTAACATGCATTCTCTCAGAACTATGAAATATAAACAAAAAAACTCCTTTTGTTAAAACTTTTAATAAAACTCGATACAAAATATTGGAATATTTTCATATCTCTATCATATCTAAAGCTAATTTGAACTTAAAAAGTTAATATAATTTCAAAATTTTAATTGTTAAAATATAAACTTAAAAACCTTTAAAAAGTTTTTAAAACAAATAATCTCCTCTTCCACTTTTATGTGACTACACTAGGGTAAGCTAACAGTCTAATGGTCCACTAAATTGTTCAACAATCCTATTATTTGTGTGGAATTGTTCATGTACATTGAAAATCATAATTCAATGAGTTTTCTTATTAATATTTCATTAATTAGAGGGAGTTAATGTATCGTTTTGTAGTTCAAAAAGGAACAAATGTTACATTTTGATGTTTGAGACCATGGTGTTACAAGGGGTATAGTTGAGGGGTTATTTTTGTAATTAATCCTAAGAGTAATTAAATCAATTTTGACAATAATGATAAATATTTGGGCAATGAAATGGTTCAAATAAAAATACAACAAAATGCAATACCATGAGAGAATGAAATACAACATTGTAAAATACAATATAATATGAAATGAAATAATTTAATAAAATAAAATACAACATGATACTTCTTTCTCTTACTTTTATTAGTGTTTTCAATACATGTCTATTCAACATCTAAATAGACTAAGTGTGAATCTTCATTGTCAAAAATATCAACCTCTTCCACCGATAGCAATCCTTTGGTAAGATGGAATATTGTTGCATTCATCATAATCCTCGTCACCGTCATTAATTACTTTTGGCTTCATTGGCATGACTATTGATAACTCCAAGTATCAATTGTGTGGAAAACATATTTTGCTTCCGATGCCACGATGAATGAATCATTCTTATAACTTAATTTTCTAAAGTCTAGCACTGTAATGCTGTCATTATCAACCATCATGTAGTTGTTTTCGGCCTACTTGCACTTAAAAAGTATCACTCATAGTCCACAATAGTCAGTTCTCATATGTATACTACATAACTATATATGGTTCCATACATAGGATTCTTGTCTTTTGCAAAGGAAACATGCATGGAATCAATATGAAGACACACACCACTATTTTGGGCTGGGTGCTTTTTATCTCTTTCGCAAGTATAGAAGATATAACCACTAACTAAATAAAAGTACATCTCACAACCGTCAACAAAGGTCCTCCAACCAACTTATAAACAAGTCGTGTGAGACACATTCGCTTTGATACTCACAAGCCAATGCATGTATGTGTTCTCATATCCACTATCTAAAACTGTGGTTATATTCATCTTGCCACCACTTGTCTTTTCTTCCTCTTTTGGGGTTTACATTTTTTATTTCCTTCATGCAGACATTGATGAATGGTTTTGTGACTCCTAAGAATTTCTAATGCATTATATATGCAATTATTAAAAGTTATATCAAGTAATTTATATTTAAATTTTGTACTCAAACTTTTTTGAGAGCTCAAGGAGCAATTTTAGTGTCACAAGGATTATTGTTTAATCCAATCTGTGTGACAAATTTAATAAGAGTAAATATGGAACTTATAAAATTAGACATCATGCCATAGTCCTACACAAAGTATGAATTATATGAAAATGTATGCTAATTGATGAGCAAGAGGGAAATAAGCTAGAAAGCTTAATTGTTACAGAATATGTTGCAATACGTTTTAAAATGAAAATACAATTTAAGAAAATACTGTATGAAAAATATGAGAATTATGTAACATGGACATTTAGCAGAATAGAAATTATCAGCATTAAAATAATGTAGTATAAGGATTATACAATATAAAGTTAATCAGTATGGAAATTATATTGTATAAAGTTAAGAAGTATGGAATTACACTGTGTGTAGGATGTGGATAAATAGGGATGATGTGGAAGCTTATGGAACCATAAAAAACAGTATAGAAAAGTATACTGATAGCATGGGAAATATAGCAACAATATAAAAAATATTACGTAGTGTAAATTTGGATTGTGTAAAAGTAAGTGGGACCCATCAAAGTGACATTTCAAAAATAGAAAATTTACCACATCTTCTCCCAAAAAGAACTGGTTATGGCCATGTATTTGTAGCAATTTTTTTTATGATATTTAAGTCCTTGATGAGGTGTTTTGATGAGTTAAGTGTATGATTAGAACTTGAATTATTTTTGCTCCATCAAAATCTTGTTCCATGAAACATTTAGAAGCCCATTTCTCCCATTAAAAACCGCCCCTATAGCAAGAAAATTCTCTAAAAATCTTGATGATTTAGACCTCCAAAACATCCAAGGAAGCAAGGATAAGTGTTTCTGATGAAGATTCAGGATTTTTCAAGATAAAAACTCTAACTTTTCTTATGGTGTTCTAGGGTTTTATTTATGTTTTGGATGAGATTTTTATGAGATATGTCATTTATGTTGCCAAGGGGTTATAAAAGGTTTTCTAGCACCAAAGAAGAGGAACACAGGCCCTTAAAATCTCATGGAAAAATTCTAACACTAGCCCTTGAAAAGTATGTTGTTCTCATGAATTAAGTGTATATTTTGTAATATGTTTGGACTATGGCATGTATAAGGGACGCTATAACATGAGTAGTTTATGTGTTTTATGTATGATGATATAAATGAATGCTAGAAACTAGGGTTTTTTGTTTGAAAAGAGAAAGTTTAACAAACTTTGTCAAAAGACGAAGTTTAGATAGTTTTCAAAGAATAAAGTTTTTGATAAGCATTGAGGCAATTTATTTTCCAAACAAAACTCAAGATTTATCATAAACATAAAGATAAACGACTTTCGTGAACAAAACTTTGTAAAAATTCAATTAGATCATATTGAAAAATTTAAATTTTTAGTTCAGAAGATTTGAAAAGTTGCTAGAACACCTTTAAAACGTTAAAATTTGAGAAAAGTTAAAACACAAAAGTTATAAATCTTTCCAAAACTGTTAAAATTTGCAAACGATTTGTGAAAATTTTGCACGGATTTTAAGTTACGAGTTTTATAAGATTTAACATAAAATTTCAAAAAGATAAAATGAAGAAAATATTTTGAAATTGTTTGAGTTTGACTAAGGAGCTTTTGTAATTTTAATCCTTGCAAAAAACTGAACGTTATGGTATAAAATGGTTATTTTTAGTTTCAGGGGCTAAAATATCAAGATTTTGTGTTTCGGGCCATAACTATAAAACCATGTGGAACTGAATTTTTCTTTATGCAGGGTGGTTTTCTAAACATCTATGGGCAGTAAGTAATCTTATGTTTTAAATCCCAAAAGAATTTAGGAATTTTCTAAGAAAAGCACATTAAGGGCAAAATTGTTAAGAATTTAGTATTATGATAAGAACTCCTAATACTCTGGCAAATACAACCCTTTTGATCATTTCTTCACATGTACCTGTAGTAGCATTCAAGTAATGTCCTGGGTAAAGTTTTTTTAAAATAGATTTTTTGCAAAAAGAAAACTACTATTTTGTTTTTCGAAATGTTACGAGTAGCATGGAAATGTAAGCTTTGATTTAAACGGGTTCAAAATGTTTTCTAAGACTTGTAAAAGGCAAAACAGTCATTTTACATAAAAAGGCCTCGAATGGACCCCAAAACGTTCGATTTAGGAAAACGTCCATTAGCGCGATAGTAAAGTAAAACAAAAAGTTTAGTAAAGTTATGTGACTTACAAAAAACCTATTAAAGGTAAAATCCTCATTTTTTATATAATGATTAAAATGAAATCTGAGCGCTCTGATGTAGCTAAACGCCCTTAGAAGAAAAATATTCTATATCATGTTAAGTAATGAAACTATCAAGTAAGACATGAAATTTCACTAAGGAATATTCAAGTTAAGTAATAGAGAAATAAACTGATGATAACAAGATGAAAGGATTAAGAAGGAACATTTAAGTTGTGTTATCGATCAAGTAGGTCGATAATCAGAAATGCTTGCTAATAGTTAGGTGTCGTTTGAACAAGACACAAAGCTGACTAATAGAAGGAAAAGGATAAACTAAGAATGTTAGAGCATTGCTTAGATAAGTTTCAAACCTCACTTATAGCATAAATAGAAAGATTTTACCTATTCAAAATATGTTTCTTTTGCTATGCATGTTTTTTAAAGAACAAGTCATGATTTGTAATATGATTGCATTTGTTATGTTTATTGTTTTAGACATTAAGTTATGCCATACAAACGATCACTAAGATTACAAGATTAGTAATCTAAACCTTCAAGATAAGATAAAGAAGTGTTATACCAGCCTCCCGACTCAAGGGGAGTATCAAGTTATGTTTATGTTATGGCCTTGGTGATATGATGACCTTACGCTTTTGGTACGTGCACTTGTCACTTAGGCCCATAGTTCAAGTTAAGATAAGAATGATGATATAAAGTTCATAATTAAGCATAATTGGAATCATACACTGTGATAGTGCTTGCATTCCTCTTAAGAAATGTTTTTATGAGGAATGTTTTGTGAAAAAAATTTTGATGAGAAATGTTTTTAGAAGAAATGTTTATGAAAAACATTTTATGACAAAAATTTTACGAGGTTTTATGAAAATGTTTTATGAGAAATGTATAAGCAAGATGTGTTACGAGAAATGTTCTAAGAGAAAAGTTTTATGAAGAATGTTTCTATGTTTTGTGAGATTTGTTTAAAATTACTGAGCAAAAGCTTATCATAAGTTACTTCACGTTGTGAGTAATTCTACAAGAGACCAGTAAGACTAGTTGATGAGCTTAATATTGCAGTAAGAAAAATGCGTTGGTTAGGCTATGGCTATAACTACAAAGGTGTTTCGCTGCAATGGAAGAAGTTTTCGTTATAATGAAAAACATTTTACAAGCTTCAAGAAAGTAAATGTTTAAGGAAATGTCTTATAAAGAAATGTTTTATGAAAAACATTTTAAAAGATATGTTTTCATCAAATATATTTTGGATAATTGCAAAATTATGTTTGGTACTTATGCTTCGGTTTATGTTGCAACGAAAGTTGCAACAGTTTTAGATGTGTTTTTAAGTATGCTTTTAAGAAAATAAAATTCTCGGTATTTTTTTTACTAGTAAGTAAGATTAATATTAAGAAATCAAGTTTAAGTAAGGTAAGTAATGGCTTGAAAAGGTATGTCATTACAGGTTCAACTACATGGGTATTGTGCAAAACATAAACACTTGACTGCTCTTATTCCTTACAAGAAGCGGATGATGGAGTATCGAAAGACTGCTTTAGGCTTCATGTTAACCTTCCTCGGCAAACCGATTGCTTCGACATTAGACAAATATTCCAAGCAAAATTCTATGGCTTATTCGACTATTTAATTTTCTACAATGCAACCCTCCATCCTATTTTGGTTCATGACATAACTCTTCAAAATCTTCGTGTATTTTTCAAAAGGGTATGTCCACCTTAAGAACACTAGCCTACAAAGCCTAATTGCACATGCTAAGTGCAGCATTAAGTGAATCATAATGTCAAAAAACAATGATGGAAAATACTTCTCATGCATACATAAGGTCTTTAGCAACTTTGTTTATATTGTATCTACTTTCGTTGGATTTATCACCTTGGAGCATATGGAGTTGAAGGAAAACAAAACATCGTAAGAGCATATCTCACCTCCGATTGGCGAATTCCAAACAACACAAGTGACAATAATTATTACGTCAAAGTGTGATAATTCTGTGTCTTCATACCAATAATATTCAAGTCTTTCATTGACACCAAGTTTTTGAAGTTAGAAGAATAACCTTTCAGAACCTTGACTGAAACAAGACATTCATAAAACTCTTCTTTTTTTTCTTTCTCTTGTCTCAATAAGGTGTACTTTGCCAGGCATAAGAAAGTCTGAGCCCCCTTTTTCTTGAAAGCCAAATCACCTCTTATATTCTTATCAATAAGATCCAAAAATACATTAAGACCATCTTTAGTTTTGCATGGAATGTCAAGAAATATACCCACTATTGATTCACAAATGTTTTTCTTAATGTGCATGTCATCCAAGTAATGTTGAACGAGAAGAGTACTCCAATATAGAAATTGGAAGAAAATTGACTTGTTTTTTCAAGGTCTTTCTTTTACTGGCTTATTCTTTTTATATTTCATTTTCCTAAAAACCATTTTGATATTCCTCACCATCTCAATCACTTGTTGAGCAATCAAAGGCCTTGGAACTTGTCTTGCCATTACATGTTTTCTTTTGCTTATGATATCAACGGTTTATAAAGAAAAATCATCTACGGCTATCATAAATCGTCTTCTTACCATGCTTCAACCGAAAGGAAGATGTCTCTGTCATGTAAAATAGGACAACCTATTGAATACTTAACCGAGTACCTGGATAGTTTTCTATATGCTAAAATTCATTATGAGTCCACATCAACATTGCTCGGAGTGTAAATGTCTCCTTGTGAAAGTATCTTGGAATTGTATACCACTTTCGCACAATATCGTCAACTCATAAATGAACGGTGCTAGGAATACGTCAATGTCATTTCTCAGTGGACTGGGTTCAAAGATCAACAAAGTTATCATTAAGAACTTTGGCTTCGTGCACAAGTTCGATGGATGATTGTAGTTGACATGTATCATGGGCCAAGTACTATTTTGCTATTAAAACTACTATGAGGATTCATTTCATCTGCAGATAAAGCAAGACAAAAATTCTTAGGTTCTGCACTAAATTTTGGAATCTTCGCTGGGCATTTATCTAAGTCTTCACACTTTTTCCAGTATAGCATGCAATCATTTGGACAACCATGTATTTTCTAGTACTCCATTCCTAAAGTAATCAATGTTTTTGGTGCCTCGCACATAGTTGCTGGAATCTTATTCTTATTCGGAAACACATCATTTAAAAATCCTAAAGTCCCATAAAACTTGAATTTGAACACCTACCTGATGCTTTCAAATTCCATAATCTAATCAAACAGAATTATTTGGTACACTTTTTAAACTCGCTATACAACGGTGTCTCTCCATCTTCCATCCTTGTCTTAAATAACACCGATTGGTGTATAAAGTCTTCTTCTATATTATTCATAATGTCAACCATGTTATTATTGTCATCTTCTTCATCAACATGTCTAACATGGACATTTCCACTAACCGCTAATGATGATGTTGGGACGTGCTCACCATTCCATATCCATGAGTGATAAGTCTGATCAATCTCGTATTGATACAAATGAAACCTAATAACATTGTATCATTGTTTTCTAATCTTTCCACAATCTACCCTAGGACAATGAATCATACTTTCTTTGACATTTCGCCTTCATAAAAGCCACAAAATTCTTAACCCCTTTTCTTATATTCATTACTCAACCTATAAACATACATCAATTTCTCATTGATTACAACAAAATCAAATTAAATTTTAACAAAGTTTCAATACTCAAAATCATAACAATAACTGTCGGGACGCTCCGTTCAAGGACCTTCCCTGGAAGTTTGTCGACCACCTTGCTTGGCACATGATGTTGTTGCATTGTCATTGAGGTCGCCAAAAAGTGCCTGATCGATGGCCGCATCAAAAGGATTCTTCAGCACTAGTTGACCACCCTACAAAAGGAAAACTAAGCTTAATGGATCAAGATGTTCTGCTAGACGCCAGAGACCTATCCGACCGAGCACAACGACACTTCCATGAGTAGAGGTGAACAACCCTTAAGACCACCATGTGGCACCATTCCCACCCTCCGACGAGGAATCCTCTACACTAGTCCATGACAAATACTATAAATAGAAGCATTAACTCCACCCACAAGTTAAGTGGACTCTCTCTCTCACCACCCCAGCTTCTCTCTAACCTGAATAGGTACTTGACTTGAGCGTCGGAGAGCCCTTGGCTAAAACCATATTGGTGTCTCCTTTGACACCCAAGGCATTCCCTCATCTTGTAGATGCAACTCGAGAAGCCGTGAAGACGTTGGGAAAGTAGTCCGACCACTATGCGCAGTTGCATGTGGTGTTGATCAGTTCCAAGGCATAAACATTTGGCGCTAGAAAGAGGGCATTGCTCCCTTGTAGTGTTCAGTTATTACCCTCTATGCCAACCAAAAGACATACTTGAGATTATGTGAACTAACTAGAGGGATCAAGGTACCATGCCAATCGGGACCCACCACCAAGATGCCAAGGTAGGCCCCAAGGCACCAAATCTAGATTGGCCATAAGCGTTGGGGCAAACGGCCTTGCATAGGATGTTGACATTTAGTAGCCTACCGAGGCGGTTTGCCTCCTTATCCAACAAATAGAGGCCCAATAAGTGCAGCAGCGACCACATCCAACTTTCCTTCCACCAGCTTAGGAAGACCAGGCTGTTGGTCAAGTACGGAAGGGAGTCCCAAGGAGGAAGGAGACACTAAGCATTCAAGAACCTTAGTTTTAGGGCATGTTTCTTAGTCTAAACGAGGAGGCAATGGTGACCGATTGGATGCTTGAGCAAGCTAAGACCGTTCACCTTAAGGCTCCATTGCATTTGTTTTTGACATTCTCGGAAATCGAGGAGTTCGAATAGCCCAAGACCGAGCAGTTGACCAGGGTAATAATCATCAAGAGAATGAAGCCCCTTATCATGTAGAACTCCTCGAAGACACCATTGTAATATTTGGAATCTCCAACGATAGATTGACCAGATCATCAATCTGCAGTTTGGAATTTATGACATTGGCATGACTGATTTCCCTTCACCAAGCTGATCGTGAGGGTTCCAATGCCGAACAAGTTCAAGTTCTGTAAAAGATGGGATAGCCGACACCAATGAGCACCTAGAGACTTACCAAGGGCACATGCTTCTTCAAAATGTAAATGATGTTGCTATATGCAAGGCTTTCGCACTAATGCTAACTGGCACTGCCAGGTAGTGGCACCATTCCGACCCTTCGATTGGGAATCCTTCGCACTACGAGTGTAACGCCTCCTTACGAGCACCACAGGAAATGTTGCTTTTATCGTTAAACTTAATAATTGCTGATAAGAAGTTCGAAAACATCACCAACACACAGAGAAATATCTCAAGAAATACATCCATTTTTTTTTGACAACTACTTCTGCATTTAACTTTTCCTCCTCAGTTAGCCAACAGAACACCTTAGGCATTCGTTTAATCGATCACCTTCAGAAAACTTAGTTTACAAAAACAAATATTTAACAAATACAAACTCACATATACATTGCAAGCACTCTTAACTTCTAATCAAGCAATTAATTAAGACTAATTATGAAGAAATGAACTATATAGCGTATTATTTAATAAGTAACCTATGAAACTAAAAATCTAAAATACAAATTACATTCAATAAAACATAAGTTCAAAAGAACATATTACAAATAGAATTGAGTCTCAAACAAATAAAAGTGCGAAACATAATATATTAAATTTTGTTTAAGTTTAAATTCCTTTTATGACATGACTCCGTTTCCAATCCAACACTCCTTGCATATATGCTCATCCTTGTCCTCCATCCTATTCAACTTGCATCTTATCCTCGTTTGTAACATGATATAAACTAAGTAAGCATAAGCTTAGTAAGTACACATTCCTATCTCACAACATAAAACATTATCTAAAAATCATTACATAACATCGTAATCATAATCATAGTAGTACACGACACACAGGTGTAACTAAAACATATCTTTTCATTTAAACTTCCATATTAAAACATCATTTATTTTATCTCTAGGGGACCAAGCATTGCACCATTAACATCATAGGCGTACCGTCATGAGAGGAGTGGGGTAGCGAGTCCTAAACCAAACATGACAAGTCCAAACCTTGCGAGACATCATACACATAAACATAGGGTGTGCAATGCTTAATTAAATGATACATATATATATATACCTTTAATATGCCTCATCATTAAAACATCCATTAAAACTTCTTGTTGCAACGAGAGTTTTCATGAGAAGATAATATGTAAAAACAAAGTTAAAAATTATCATAAAACATATTCTCAAAACTTTTTCGTATACTTTTATCATGTTATAGGTAAGAATGTACTTACTTAACTTGCTTGCTTAACATCATAGGCGTACTGTCATGAGAGGAGTGGGGTAGCTAGTCCTAAACCAAACATGACAAGTCCAAACCTTGCGAGACATCATACACATAAACATAGGGTGTGCAATGCTTAATTAAATGATACATATATATATACCTTTAATATGCCTCATCATTAAAACATCCATTAAAACTTCTTGTTGCAACAAGAGTTTTCATGAGAAGATAATATGTAAAAACAAAGTTAAAAATTATCATAAAACATATTCTCAAAACTTTTTCGTAAACTGTTATCATGTTACAGGTAAGAATGTACTTACTTAACTTGCTTGCTTACTAAACCTTAAATTGGGTAACGTTGCCACGGTTTTTTATGTGCTCACTTTTTGGAATGTTCATGTCAGTCATTCATATGATACATGAAGTTAATATTCATGTTCATAATATCATTTAATATGATATTATATCATCATACATCATTCTTTACGAAACAAAGTATTTTTGACTGATAAACATGCACTTAGAGTTAAGAAACATAAAAACAGAAAACTTGACTTTTAGTCACTTAAAGAAATTAATCTCAATTTATAAGCGTGAAAAACATACAAAACTTCTTCCATAACATAGTTAACATATAAAAACATCATTTAAATTTTCTTCTCTTGAAAATATTGATCCAAAATACATTTTTTCCAATTTTCCAATTTTTTCCAAATCATAAAATTAACACATATATATAACTCTTAGATTTTGCTTCAGCCATAAAATTTTCATTATTCATTTAAATAAATCATATAATCAATACTACAATATCTGCCAACAAAGCCTAGGCAATGAGCAATCCTAATTAAAAATTATGGATTAAATCATTTATGCCATAAGATAATTTATAAAAAATAGTACACATAGCAGATATATAAAGTCATTACATATCCAAAATTCAAATCCAAAAAAATTCAAAATAATTTAAAACGCACATTTGAATTTAGAGTTAATATTAACATTAAACATGTTAAATAGCAAATATATTTCATTCAAATATTTTTATAAAATCAAATATGCATGATATGCTTTTGACATTTTTATGTGACACGCTTAACATAAAATAAATGCTAAAAAAAATAAATCATTCAAAACACATTTAAAAGTATGATTTATTATCTCATAAATTACATGGAGCATATCAGGTAGATATTTATAACCACTGAGTACTTGGCAATCAACAAATTTTATCTTAAAGCATAATAAGGATATGAAGCTAAAAATATACAAACATTTAGTAACATATTAATAATGACTCATAATATTTTACAGAATCAAAAGACGCTTTTTGACCTATAAAATGGTCTCTACAAAACACAAATACAAATCTACCAACAAATAAAATTTCGTGAGCAATGTTTAATTGAAAGCTCATAATCCTAAAAATATTTTGAGAGAAAATTTATTAAAAACCCCAAACATTCCTAACATATATATACAAATCATATCCAAAAATCATAGCAAAATAAAATTATTTGTTTTCAAAACATTACTAGCAACCTTACTGATTAACCAAAAACCTTGAAATTCTTATATCACACTCCAATAACAAAACTTTATATTCATGAAATTTCATGATGTCATACGAACATAAATGCTTTGAACCATAAAATAAAATTTTTATAATGAAAATAAACAACGTTATTTATTTTTCATAAAAAAATACATGCATACGCATTCACAATATAAACGAAAAATTTTCTAACAAAGTTTGTCATAAGACAATACATATAAATCATAAAAATTCAAAACCATAAAAACCTTTAAACCATACCTTAAATTCTTATGTTTTTTTTCAACAAATGCAAAGACTTGCATACAAAATCTCCAAAAAGAATTACTTCTACTTTGGCTTGAAAGAAAATAAAAGTAATGAATTCTTAACTTTGAGGATTAGAGGGATAGTGGAGACTTTTTTGGAGAGATTTTTGAGAGGGGGTGAGGGGGAGAATTTTCTTTGGCTGGAAATTAAGAGAATGAAGGCCTTGGGGGCTTAAAGATATATTTATAGGTTTATGTGAGAGAAGAGATTAGATGAGTGTAGAAAACCCTAATCCTAATCTAATTAGGTTTTCCCTCTTTTTTTTGAATGAGTGTAATTATAATCTATTTAGGTTTCCTTATTTTTTAGATGCGTTTAATCCTAATCTAATTAGGTTTCTCATTTTTTTCTCTTTTTCTTTTCTTTATTAACTACACTGCCTTTTTTTTTCAACAAACTTTTTTTTTTTCGTTCTTACTTTACGTTTATCTTAATATATATAATATAATATAATATAATATAATGTAATATAATGCAATGTAATATAAAATAATATAATTATAATACATAATTATTTACACATAGCAATAATATTTATTCCTATGACCCAAAAAATATTAATTTACCCATTATTCTTTTACACAATTTATATTATCTAATTTCTTAACACCATAATAAAAAAATGCTACACATGTAATTTATCATGACATCATAAATGTTATAAAAATAAAAAAATGCAATAAAATAAATGTCATTATCAAGAATATAACTCTAGGGCATACATAACTCTAGAGTATTATAAAGATTATAAATTTAGAAAAAGTTGAAACTCTTAGAAAAACAATAAATACTTTCTGCTTATCATCATTTTTGACATGAGCCATAACTCCCCTAAGTGGGGGTTAACAGTTTCTAATAAATTAAATAATGGTAAAAAAAAAATTAAACTTCAAAATGAATTTGCCCAAGACTTAAATGAAAACTCTCAAATCAAAATAAAAATATAAACAACAAATAAACCATAGTTTAATATAACACCTTTAATTTAATAATATAAAATTGTCATCATCATCATTCCAACCTTCAATACATCTTAATACAGTCACATATAGTAACATACGATACTTACATTGTCATGAAGAACATTATTTATAAATGAAGAGATTCTAACTAAGTACAATTACATAACTTCCTCAACTATGTTTTCTGTCACTACCCATACTTTGTGAGTCCTAAAAAGTTGAAAATATAGGAGAATGAGCAACAACATACTCAGTAGGGAAAACCATTACACACCTTTAAGTTTTTATTATTGCCACATTAATTCTTGTATATTTAGTTAGTTCTCAATATTATTCATTAATATTATCATGTCATTTCCAGTAAATACTCTATACATATACACACATATTAGTTTAGGATTTAATAATGCTTATTTGTATCCACTGTGCAATAGATATCATATCACTCAACTTAACAAAACCTAAATGGTCGCGCTTGGCCACTCTACAATTATTTCAAGAGTGTCTAATGAGGGGACATCAAGCCCTAGTCCTAACCAATTCGATTCCTATACAGTGTGTTCTGGGACTTTCGATCAAAGAGAGCATTATCGCCTCCCTCTATTTTACCTTTTAGGGTATTCATACTCAAGGACCTAACCGCTGCTTTTTTCACATCTTATCATTCCTCTCATAACTACTACTATGATGTGTAGAGTACATTTTCTAACCATGCTTCTCAATTTATTACATACATGACAAATTAATTTATTCCTTGCTATATATTACTAGATGAGTTCATGTTATTGTCTTGTAAGTGATATTCATATAATAGACAATAAGTGTTATTCATATAATAACAATTTAACATATATATATATATATTGCAATGTAAAGAACCAATATTAATTCCACAAAACCTCACAAAGGATGAGTAAAAGATTCTCTACCTTTTAGTGAATACAATGCTCATAACTTCTAGCTGACGATACCAAATTTACCACATAAACTCCAAGTACTTTGTTATCTTACGACGTATAAAATAACCATACTTTAACTTAATTCCTAATCGACAATCATTTTAATTTAACATCTTTTCTTATTAGTATGCTATAATCATTAATATGAAATCTTTGGAATATTTCGTAACACAAAACAATGAAAACAGATGAGTTTGGGCTACTTAATTGGCCTGCCGATTAGTTACTTCTGGCCTATCGTTCAAACTATACATTTCAAACCTCTCTGTCGGCCGGCTGATGTATAAGGTTCGGCCTACTAGTCTACAAGGTTCGGCCTGCCGAACCTACCGACAAGTCCAACTTGCCGATTGGCAAGTTCGATGTGCCAACAAAAGAATTTCTAGAAATCCAGTTTTCTATTTTCAAAGGTTTCAAACTTGAAAACTAAATATGATCCTTTTGGTCAACTACAAAGACATAGAAAATGCATAGAAACTATGAAATATCACATTCATACTTATATAGTTCATCTATCTTAAAATTTTCATACCCAACATACAACTCTAAACTAAAAATTAAAACTTTTTAGAGCTAGTTCAAATCTCAATTTAAACAAAGATCTATGTAAATTAAACTTCAAAAACGTTGTATGATTAACCACAAACATCAAACACACAATTTTCACAAATCTCATGCTAAAACATAAATTTAAATCAAAGTTTTAGCTTAGAAAACTTTACCTTAAGCTTAAAGAAAATCAATGATTTTGTTTGCAAAAATCCTTGATCTTTGTTTTATGAGTTTGGAAGAACTAGGAAAATAACTTTAGATTTCTTTCTTGATTATCTTGAAGCTGAGTTAATGATCCTTGATCTTGGAGAAATCAAAAAGAAGAAAGAATAGAGGAAATGAGAGAGAAAAAGAAAGAGAGTTATCATGAGAGAAGAAGAAGAAGAAGAAGAAGAAGAAGAAGAAGAAGAAGAAAGAGAAGGCAAGAGGAGGTTCGGCAGGTAAGATCAAGTCTTCATCAGAGACCTTTGGAGCAAATAATACCGAAAGGCATTTTTGTAATTAATTAGAGGTTCTAAGGTCATTTTGGCAGATATACTAAATAGGTGTAAAAAAATTTAGAAAATTTGAAAATAGATAGAAATAAATAATGTGAAATAGATTTTAGATGAAACAAAATTTTAATTGGCACACTAATAGTTAATTTTATTATAATGACACATGTTAGAAAAATAACATATGTCACATGAGCAACCCGAGCATTTCGATCTCTTGTGGCCGTCACCAGTGATATTGCTACACAAAAAATTAGTTTACTTAATATAAATAACAATAGCACTTAAAATATCACATTTTAACATTAAATTAACATAAATATCCATAAAAGAAAATGGTAGCATTACAAGGGGATTGTGACATCTATCACTTGCCACCTTGGCATTGTACCACGGTACACTCAAGTTGTGGGACGAACCTACCTTAGGCCCGATTCATGACAAATACTATAAATAAGAGCATTAACTCCACCAACAAGATAAGTGGATTGTTTCTCACATTCCTTAGCTTATCCCTAGGTCGGACTGGTACTTAACTTGAGTGTCGAAGAGCTTTGATTTGCACCACATTCGTGTCCCTGTTGACTCCTGAGGCATTTTTTCTTCTTGTAGTTGAGACCTGGGAAGCTGTCAAGAGATCGAGGAGGTTGTACGACCACCGTGTGTAGCTGCATGTGGTGTTAATCAGTTGCAAGGCATCAACAATAACTATACAAACTAAAAACCAAGACAAATTCAAATAATTTTATCCAATCTAATAAATTTTAATAATAAATTAAATCATTTCAAAACAAACAATAAAGACAAATTCAACTAATTTCATCAAATCTAATTAAATCTAGCAATAAATTAAATCATTCAAAACTAATGAAACCTAACAATAAAATCAAGCCAAAACAATTAAATAATCACAAATTAAACTCATATAGGCATAATATCCAAATTAATATAACAATGAAACTAACATAATCAAATAAAATTTTATGTCATCAAATAAATCAAAATAAAACCTACTAAACGGAGGCATGAGGTGTTGGTCGTGGTGGTTGATGAAAAAAAGTGAGCTTAGGAGCAACGGCTGGCTTAGGCACAATAGCAATAGAGGGAAAGGTGAGGGCTTGGGCGATGTAAGAGCAAGCAATGACAAGGTGGGTGACAGGCTTTAAGGGTAACTAGGCAACGAAAATTGCAAAGGTAGGAAAAAGAAGACTGGTGAGGGACAAGAAATGTAGAAAAGAGAGAGACAACTAGGCGTGATATGATTTTTTTTAGGAAAATTAAAAAGAGTTGTATAGGACTAGAGAATGGCTTCCTAAAAACCATTGTCTAAAGCACAGTATGGATTTTTAAAATACAAAAGTCTCTCTGTTGTGCTGTTTTTAAGCCATATAACAACGATTTCTTGAAAACCATCGTCTTTCATGAGTCGTCTAAGTTGGAATTTGTGGTAGTGTAGACAATTAGGAAACAATATTTATAAGGATAAGATTTAAAGGGGGGAAATATGAAGGAAAAAATAGGCAAGAATTATCAAAAAAAGGGGAAAAAAGGGCGAGATAGAAGATAGAGAAAAGTAAAAAAAAAAAAGGGGGGAAAATCCATAAAAAAAAAGAAACAAAATTTCTCCCTTAAAATATAGTGGAAGATTAATTTGCTTTTTTTTTTTTTATTGAACTGAAGATTTTGTACTTTTGTGTAAAAATTTCTGGTAAATACATAATATTATACAACTAGAAGAAAAAGAAACAAAAGGCATGCAAGTAAATATATTTGTGATATTTTTTACTCAACAAGTTACATTAGAATCTTAGGGAAAAAAAGAACTAGTTACGTTAAATTCTTAGCAGAAAAAAGGTAAAAATTTAATTGTATTTGATGAAATGTTGATAGTCTACAAATACACAACAATGTGTTTTTTTTTTTCTTTTCAATTAATTTTAAAAATTTCTCTTTAATTATAGCCCTTCCAACAACATGCTCTTTGTCCTTTAAACCCTAATATTTGTTCCATGATATATTAAAGATTTCTTGCATTAAGTTTCTTAACAAAAATTAACACATAATTAACACATAGTACATAACTTTTGAATATATTAGTGAATCTATTATGTCTAAAATCTAATTTAAATTTAAAAGTTGATTTAATCTAAAAATTATGGATGTCAAGAAAAATATAATACTAAATAAACTAAAAAACATGAAGAATTAAAAAAAATCTAGAATCTCTCCTCTGACTTCTTTGTGACTATAGAAGGAGGAGCTAGCAAAGTAATTGTACGCTAAAGTGTTCAATGATCTTCATTTGTTTTGTGACATGTGTTATTTTTTAAAAGCCCTAATAAAATGAGCTTTTTTTAATGCTTCTTAAATTAGAGATTGAAAGGAATAAATATCAAGTTTTGAAAATGGGGGCACATTGTTACACAAGTTATAAATGAGAGAATTTTTCTAGGTAATCATTCAATTTAACTCTATGCACAATTTTCAGGGAGAAATTGTGATTTTCTTTTTAAATAATTATTGAAAGATGCTAGAAGCATCAAAGAATGTAAAAGTACATGGAAATCCAACATTGAAGCAATAATCACCTAGCTTATCCTTTAAATATACTACCAAAATTGGGGGCGAGGTTCCGTTTTCAAGAATTCTTAGGGTAAGGATTCATGTATGGAACAAATTTGCACATAATAATTAAGGACGGTAAAAAGTGTAGGGAATAATTGATTACAAAAATTCTCACTCAATTATTCCTATCAATCAATTAATCCTGTATTTAAAGTAGATCGGCTGTCCAACTCTCATTAGAGTGAATTGAACAATAACAGCCATTTCTCTTTCTCACAATCTTCCATTGCATGGCGATTTGTCAATGGATCATCCTCACCATTATCAGAGACAGCAACATGTGCTTTTCCAATTTCCTTGTAGTGAGCAAGCGGTCTCACAAGCCTCGGACTACGTCGAGGTAGTATGACATCCTAATCTGGGGATGTGGTTTCCTCATCTTGTCCTTCAATAATGGTTGTCGTTTGCGGTTTGATCTGATTAGAAAGTAACTCTTCAAATACAATTTTGCTATGAGGTTTATAGTTTGTCATATAATCATTCTCCAAAAAAATGGCATTTATCGACACAAATACCTTCTTTTCTTGTGGAATGTAAAACAAACCTCTCTTTACTCCCTTTGGGTATCCTACAAACAAGCATACTTCAAAATGTGGTTCCAGCTTCTTGGTCTTTCCTTTCAATACATATGTTGGATACGCCCATATATGAATATGTCATATACTAGGTCTACGACCATTTCATAACTATAAGGGTGTTTTTGGAATAGACTTAGATGGAACCATGTTTAGAAAACATATTGCAGTTTATAGCGAATATCCCCAGAATGAAGTAGGTAATGATAAGTAGCTAAGCATGGATCTCACCATATCGAGCAATGTTCGATTTCTTTTCTCGGCAACACCATTCTGTTGTGGTGTTTTAGGTGCGTTGAGTTGTGATGGAATACCATGTTCTATCAAATAGTCATTGAACTTTGTATCAAGGTATTTTTCTCCTCAATTAGATCGAAAAGTCTTCACCAACTTTTTTGATTGCTTTTTTGTTTTTGCTTGGAATTTTTTAAACTTTCCAAAAGTTTCAAATTTCCTTTGCATTAGGTACATGTATCCATACCTCAAATAATCGTCAATAAATGTGATGAAATATTCATAACCACCAAGTGCTTGGACCTTCAATGGACTGCAGACGTCCGTATGTATTAGCTCAAGTGGTTCTTAGGCCCTTTTGCCTTCTGCAGAGAAAGGCCTTTTAGTCATTTTACCTTCAAGACAAGATTCACAAACTAGTAGAGAACTAAATTTTAGTTCTCTTAAAGGACAATCCCTTACTATAAGTCTATCAATCCTATCAAGGTTAACATGACCTAATCTAAGGTACCATAGGTATGTTTCATCATCAGAAGAAACCTTTTGTTTCTTGGGTTTTGGTTGTTCAACTTTGAACATTTCAGTATTGAGTAATGATTTTTTGTTAGGCCTGAAAGTGTAAAGCACATTTTCCAAATGTGTAGAACAAATATCCAAACCATTTCTAGAAATATTAACATAATTACCATTAAAAGTGACATTAAATATTTGTTCAAACAACCTAGAAACAGAAATCAAATTTCTACAAAAACTAGGAATACAATAAACATTGTCCAATATTAAAAACCTATTTTTAAAATAAAGTTTAACTACTCCCACTACTCTTGTCAAAAAAAACCGCTCCCGTTCCAACTCTCATCGTTTGCTCCCCGTCGGCAAGCTCTTTTAAAGTACTAAACATCTGCAAAGAAGAACAAACATGGTTAGTTGCCCCTGAGTCAACTATCCAAGGTGAAGTATCATCTTCAACTAAACAAGCTTCTAAAACGAGTAAATCTGATTTACTGTTGTTTTTCTTTTCTTTGACTCCTAAAGATACTTATTGCAGTTTCTCTTCTAGTGCCCAATTACACTATAGTGGAAACATTTTCCTTTAAACTTCTTTTGCTTTGAGATCTTTTTGTTGTTGTTGCTCTTGTTATTTTTAGGTTGTTCCCCATTCTTATACTTACCACTTCCTTCAGTTTCTTTTCTTTCTCTTCCTATTCTTTCGAGTAGATGAGAAAGGTTTAGCTTCTGTAACATTTATCTCACCTTCTTTGGCCTTTTCTTTCGAAATAGACTCGAAGATTTGTAGCTCATTAAGCAACTCAGTCATGTTATATTTCATTTTGTTCATGAAATAGTGGCTTCATCTATCATAGCCCTGTTTACCTTACCTTTATGGAGATGATTAATCATGCTAAGAACATGTTCTCTGACTGAAACCCGTGCCTTTATTTTGGCATTTGTCACAACCTTAAAGGCTTCATGGCATGTCTTTTCAGAAGGTTTCCCAAACATGTCTTGTAGATACTTTAATATCTTATAAGCAGTTGACATGCTTTCGTGCTTCATCCTAAGCACATTAAACATGCAAGCCAAAAGGAAGCAGCAGGCTTTGCTATTTGCCTCGATCCAACGATCATAAGCTTCTCGTACATTATAAGAGGCATTGGTAGCAGGCGGTGGAAGACATTCCTCTTTCAGGACAAACTTGTAATTTTTGCAGATTAGTGCAATATTCATATTACTCTTCCATTTGATAAAATTATCTATGGTTAATTTTTCACTTGAGAGAATAACGACGATTGGATTAGACATTGTTGTTGTAATAAATAAATAAATAACATAACATAAATTAAACGGTTGCATAAACATCATGAATATATGTTTTAGAATAGTAAATGTGATGCATGATGCATTGGAAAAAACACATAAAATATTTTACTAATTCCACAATTATTCAATTTGAATAAATAAAGTGCCATCGTAAGATAGATCAAATTATTTATAAATTAAATTGAGACATTCTCAATTAATAAAGATATTCAAAATATCTCATATTTACTATATTTATTAGTAGCCGTTTATTTTTGGTCACGATACAATTAACAAATTAATTATATCATTATGAGTGTAACCCACTATTTTAGATTTTAATAACTTAACTCAAAATTACTACCATAATGTAGGTCAATTTTAAAATACATTATAAAATCCTATCTCTTGGAAGCCAACCTTGTTATTGATTTAAATGGACACCCTCCGTAAATAGGACAAAATCAAAACATCATGAGCGCCACCTAAATCTCGTGGTATTGTGCTAATAGTGGAGACCACAGATTATATTGTCATATTACATTCTCCCGCTCATTATTTTAAAATGATGTGTATTATCTTAAAACACATCATAAGTTTCATAATTCTAGTAAATAAAACAAATTTTTAATTACTAGTTTATATTTTGTGTCAATAGAATTCCATCTTATTTACACTTAAATAAATTACCAGATTTTCTAAAAAATCTAAATTTATTATGAATTGTCTAAGTTACCCAACATTAAACAATTTAAAATTAAATAACTTAGTATTAATGTGAATTTTACTAAGTTTTAACTAGTAGAACTAAAATCACATTATATGATTGATTAATAAAATAAATTAAAATACTATAAAATCAACTCAATAAATTTTAATCTCTTTAAATTAATTTCATCACATATTAAATCATTTTATAAACAATTTTATAAAAAATGAAATAATATGTAAGTGTATACATGTCATATTTTAATAACTATAAGTAGACATTATCCTAAATGACATGTTATAATGCATGAATATGTTATCATAATCATTACATAAAATAATAATAACATGAAAATAAAATAAATAATGGATTTTTGATCGGATCCTTTTGGATAATTTAAATTATAACCTATAAAAAAAATAAGATAAAAAATTACAGGGGTCTTCTTGTAACAACATATTTCCCAGCTCCATTAAAGTAGACTTTATCAAGCGGTTTACTGCATGAAAATCTACTGGGTTACCTTTTAAAAATTGTTGGCCCAAATTTAAAATAAGCCTAGCAAGCTATTTGGTTACAAGAGGTAACCAAATCTACTTCATCTTCTTCCTCAAAGTTTTCTTCTTGTGCAGGGTTCTCCTTCCAGCAACCATGCCTGTGCCATCCTTTCTGCGTGGAACAAAGTTGAAGAGGCTCTAATATCATCACCGTTCAGGTTGTCGTCGACTGAGAGGGTTCACGACACTAAAGAGACACACATACGGTGTGTCACGGCTTTGCTCCTCCGCGGAGTGACCAAAGTCAGCCGAGATTCCTGTTGAGCTCGAGGTGATGCTCCCGTCGTGCTATAGGTCCACCGTTTTTCTCCGCTGCCTCATAAAGCGTGATCGCTAAGCAAGGCACTTCCGCCCCGAGTCGCCCGAGAGCTATAGTCGACGGCGCCACGGAGAGCTTCAGCACCCGAAGCTGAGGCTGCTTGCAGCAGGTCGAAAGGCTGCTCAAGCCGCCCTTTCTCCACTCACGGTAGAGCCTTTCTACTGTCTATGTTCCCTCCCGCTGGCTCTCCACGAAAGGTCGCAGCGCTCGAGGCCGAGTCGTGAAGCTCGAGGCCAAGCGTTGCCAAGCGTCGTGGCGAGTCGCGGCTGAGTTTTGGAGGAGCTCAGGCCGGACTGATTAATTTTGTCTCGGTTTAAAACCGAGAAAAATTTCACATTGCAAAAATACGTGAACCTATTGTTTTTGCCATGCCATACTTGCTGCATGTGAAGAGAGAGAGAGAAAAAATATATATATATAACAAATAACGTGCAATTAATTGTATTTATTTTTATTTTTTTTTTATTAAGGAAACCTTATATGTTAATCGGTTTATGTCCAATTGCACGTAAACTGCTATTGCACTTAAGTGCATCTCATGCGCCTTAATGAAGGCAAAAACCTTTTGAACGTGAAGGTACTCAGAAAGAGAAAAAAAAAATAAAAAATGAAAAATAATAATAACAAATTACAAAAAGCGAAAGCCCCCTTATGGGCTTACACAAATTTGATATAATTAAATAGAAAATAATATTACCAATCCAAAAGGACCATAAAATAATGATCAAAAATCCATTCATAAAATAATTCATCACATGAAGAACAATAGTAAAAATGCAAAGTGCCCACAAACATACATCACAAACATGATATTATTAAAATAAAATCATGTTAATTAAAATTATATGGAATATAACCTACCGTGATGCCATTTGTTGGAATTAAATATGAAACATAGCGAAAGGTATAAATTGTTGACAAACAAAAATTTTCTAAAAAACTTTGTTTATCGGGAATAACTATATAATTTTAATTAATAATAGAAATCTTTGAAAATTTTTACAAACCTCTTGAAAACCTATCAGGGTATCCTAGCTTTTCTATTTGACACTACAATCTTTCAAGCTAGGCCTCCACAGCAATGGAAAGATCAGTAGGCATCAAACTACAAAAATGAATTAACCTCATACTTTTTTAGATCTACTACGTACTCAACGCATGAGATGGTAGACCTTCCTTTTTTAGAGAAAGAACTCTCAGTTTTTTCTCTCTGTGTATTCTGTAAAAGTTATGTACAAAGATACAAAGATAACTATTATCTCTATCTTTTTATATCTAAGCAATTAGTTATTTTTTAATTAATTTTAATTTATTTTAAATTTAAAATAACCATCCTATTAGATATATGAGGAAAGGATATGCCGCACATTCCTTATCTCCTTTTTTCTTATTTGAAATGAATCACATTATATGTGATTCTTTTATATATATATATATATATATATATATATATATTCGTTAAAAAATGAAAATCAGATCATGTTTTCAAAAAGAAAGAAATATGTGATTTTCTTATATATTATATATATATATATATACTCGTTAAAAAATGAAAATCAGATCACGTTTTCAAAAAGAAAGAAATATGTGATTTTCTTATATATTATATATATAAAAATGAAAATCAGATCACGTTTTCAAAAAGAAAGAAATATGTGATTTTCTTATATATTATATATATATATAATATATATATATATATTCGTTAAAAAATGAAAATCAGATCACGTTTTCAAAAAGAAAGAAATATGTGATTTTCTTATATATTATATATATATAATATAATTAAATATTATCTATAGATATATAAATTCAAAAATAAATCATATTTATTTAAGAATAGATTTTAAATTCATTAATAATTTAATTTTGTGCCCATATAGGAAAAGACAAAATGTGGTCCAACCACACATGTGTCACACACAAAATTAAATTTATATTTAAATAATCCCATTATTCAAATATTATCTAATTAATTTAAAACATATTTAAAACATATTTTTAATTAAATATAGTTAATTAATTAATTAACAAATGTTTAGTTAAATGTGATAACATTTATCACATTATAATATATGTCACTAAGAACATTTTTCTGTGTCATAATAATATCTCAAGTGTGAAATAATTAATTCAGAATTCAATAATTCTAAAATAAATAAATATATAATTATTCTATGTATTAAATCCAATACAGTGTTATAAAGGTGGCATGGAGGACCTATGGACCTATAAACTAAGCTCCAATAAATTTAAAAATTAATTAAACCCTTTAATTTGTGTCAAATTTATTAGTTTCGATGTTACTCTACTAAAAAACTAAAATTAAACTCTTGAGATTATAGTAAAAATTACTCAAAAAATTAACGAGTAGTCTATTGATATAATCATTACATATAAGTCAGTCCTCTATAAATAATTCATAATAAGAGCTAGGTTTAATTTCCGTTTACCTCTCTTATTACATCTTTATTCTTGAGTTCCAATAAGTCTCTAATGAACAGTTAATTCATAATCTTATTATGAACAAGTTTCAAACCTCAAATCATCACTTAAGAGAGCTATTTTTCTAACTTCTATAAGGAAAGGATTCTATATATGTATAATATTATTCCTAGCTATTTATTCCATTATGTTTCCAAGATGCTAAGTTATAATCTATGTATAGACAAATCTTACCATGCAAGTCACAAAATAATGTCATAAATAGGAGTCTAATACATACTTAGGATTAAGATTGTCAAATATATGGTTATCATAGTGATAAATTTGAATAATCTATTTGTAACGGATAATTATTAGATATTCATAATTTATTTAGTCTAATCTTATATAATCTTATTATATAAAATACCTCCCATCTAATGTGTCTACATTCATAGCCTAGATAAGACTATTTCGTTATATATGAGATTGGCCCATACTTGTAATATTTAATTAAAGATCTCAAACTTTAATTAATTATTACGAACTATTTAGATTATTATCTATAAATTTTATCCTAAGCATGTAACACTTATATGCTAAATTTATAGTCACATAAATAATCATAGAATTTTTTTGATGTTTATAAAAGTATTCATAATACATATAAGCAACCAAAATAATTATAAATATAACTTTATTTATTTATTAATAATATGTACGATGTCGTAGTTTATAGGGCACCAACCCTAACAGAAAGTTTACTCCAAGTAAATTGACATCCAAATGGGCCAAACTTATCACCATTATAAAATAAAGATCTAAGTGGACATATATATTATTGTGACGCCTTGGGGAGGGGGTCAGTAAGTTTTGGGTAAAAAAGATGAAAATAAGGTAAATTAAAAGAAGAAAACGAGGTAAATAAAGAAAAAGTAAATAAATATATATAGAAAGTAAATAAATATCAACGGTCACCATCACATAAATACCACAAAGGTGGAGCTGAGATCTTATCCTCATTACCATCACGTAGATGGTTACCACGAGGTGGGTAGGAAAATAAAATACAATTATCATCAATAATAATAATAATACAAGAATACTGAAAATCATCTTTATAATAAATTAAAAATATACAATTGACAGATGAAAACAACATCAAGACTAGGACAAGTACAGTACTTGTATCATACAATAGTTCTAGAGAAAATACCATTTCAACCCATAGAGCTAGGTTTTGATCTTAAGCCCATCCTTCCTCCTCAAACTTGAAAGGGGGATTTAAAAAAAAAAACAATAAAACATGAGCGAGGCTCAGTAACATAATTAGTTAAAACAAGTTATTTAAAAGCAATTATCACAAATAAAAATTTTATTCGTAACCAAATCTCAAGATCTTGACAAAAATTAATAAACACTTGTAAGAAATTTGATAAATAATCACCGCATAGGTTTGGAAATCGAAAAGAATATCAAAATACAATTCTTCAAAATCAAAGACATAAATTATTTTTATCAATCATTCAGAAGGTCAAGCATTTGGTCAAAAACAGTTTAAAAAGGGTTACCTAAGAAAAGGATAGAAAATATCCTACCCAATTTGAAATCCAATAACGTAAGCTCCAAATAAATTCAACGTATGCTCTATATATGTTCAAAACCTTGAAAACTACATTTAAATCAGAAATCACTTTCAACAAATATCATTATGTTAACTTAATTATTAGTGTGCCTTTTGACTCAAAATAATCATGACCCAAAATCATAGTCCTTTTTAAAACATTTCTAAATCATTAAACATTGAAAACTTAAAGAAAAATACAATTTTCAAAGGTTACAGTCGGCCTATTGAACATCCTGGTTTGGCCTACCGAACCTGCATAGTTCAGCCTACCAACATCTGGACCGACCTGCCAATCTAGACCGACCTGCCAAACTGCTATAGTTCGGCTTGCCGAAGAAATGAATCCGGCCTGCCGAACTTCTTAAATCCAGCATGCAAAAGATCAAGTTTGGCCTGCCAAACTGGCAAAATCTGGGGACCTGAGACTTCGAGTCTCGACCTTCCTAAGCTCAAAAATCCAATTTTATCTTGTTTTCTCAATCCTAGAGCATGAAAATCACATAGAAAGCATAGAAATCATAGTAGAACAATTTTAAATCATTTTTTCCAAATTTAAACTCAATTTCACAATAGATTTGAAAATCAAAGAAAAATACCAAAATTTGATTAAAACAATTTTTGTTCATATAAAGCTTAGATTTATGTTAAAACAAGTCCTACAAACTTAGATTAAATGTCATTCAAGTTCATCAAACCTCATATTACAATTTACGTAGAGATTTAAAACAAAATTCAAAAATTTTAGAAAGAAAAAGGCTAACCTCAAATTTGAACGTTTTTAAAGAAAACTTGGTGGCTTGAAGATTTGAACTTCAATTCTACTCAAATCCGTGCGAAAATCTGAGAAGAAGAGAGGGAAGGAGAGTGTACAGAGAGAGAGACGGGAAAATGAAGAAAGAAAGAGAGAGGGAACAATAAAGGAGTCAAGGGCATTTTAGTAAATATAAAAAAGAATGTGGTATAAAAATATCATTTGATATTTTCAGAATTAAAAATCAAATTTTTAAATATAACAATTGTAATAAAATCTTAAATGACTAAAATTAACAATAAATTCACACTTGACACACTTAAGAATTAAACTTAATATAGTTAATTTCACTTCAAAATTCAAGGGTGTTACAATTATTTATCATGAACACTACTTTAAACTACAAAATAGAAGAGAGTAAAAGGAAGAAATCCTAGTAGAGAAAGATTCTAACATCCCCTTTCTGATGGAAAGGATTTTCGGAATTTGAAATGAGAAGGAGGAGGAGAAAGAAGACAAAAGAATTAGGGTCGGCTCTTAATCTGTAAACAAAGATTTCATCCCATACTTGAAATAGCCAATTATAAGAGCTAATAATACCATTTACCAGGGCTCAAAAAATAGGCAACTAAAACAAATCATCCTCTCTTTGATTCACTAATTCAAACTCAATATGAGTGGTGAACGAAGTTCAAATTCGTGTTTGGGAAGTGCATATTTTGAATTTTTTCTCAGTAAAAACCAAGTTGAAATGTCTAACTGATTAAAGACCCCCAACCCACAAACAAAAAAAAAAGGCTTTCCAAACCATTTTTGAACAGTGACAATCATGCTCATTCTTTGTGCTCTCTGCATCAATCAACATAAATTCGGATTTTATTCCAGGTTAATATTTACACTTTTACATCAATTCATATTGCAATTTAAAATCAAACACATTTCAAATTTTTGATTTTTCATATCTTCAGTTAATATCGAATTTAGTCGCACACCTGAAACGGGCATGACTGGTCGAGACAAAAGGCATCCACATGGATGAAGCTCCAATTCCAAAGTGACTGCACAAAGACAATACATCATTCAAAATAATTTTCCTAATTACGCCCTAGGCATGGCGCACCAATATGCTAAGATGATAAGACGTTGACTTTAAACCAAATGGTGTATGTCAATTGAGGAATATTTAATAATTACCCCAAAAAGATCAATCAAACACATAAGTCCCTGTGCATCATTTGCGCTGATTGATTGGTATGTTTTTGTAATTATGCTGGAAATTAGGCATTATCTCCTCACATGTTATAGGAGCACTTCATCCATTAATATCATGCCAAAATTTAGACAGGGATGGATGATATTGATTCATATAGTGATTTTATTTATCATCCGGAAATCTATGGTATTTGAAAAGAGTCAATAGACAATTTTGATTTGCTAAACACATATCCTCCTACAAGCTTTTTATTTTTTTTAACTTTTTAGTTTTTTTCGTATTTCCTTTTTTTGGTTTTATTTTATTTTATTCTTTTATCCTCTTTTTTTCTTTTGTTTCCTTTCTTCGACCGCTTTCTTTTTTATTTACATTTTCGACCCTTTAGATTTTTGTATCACAAACATACAATATATATATATATATATATATATATATATAAAAGCTCGGGCTGCCTGCTGATCACTATTATGTGTGTGTGTATATATATACACACACATTTTGAAATGAACTCTGTACATATTGTACAGAAAGAGAAAGCGCATTTTACCACATAAAAGTCGAGTAATATATACATGTGTGTGCGTGTGTGATATTTTGTATGTGTAATATACCTTATATATAGTGCATGTATAAAATTTACAATTTGGTTGTATATATGAGTAATATTCTTGATCATACAATTGACCAATTTTAGTCTCGTTTGAGTTTTTCTTCTTTATAGTTCACTAACATGTGTTTCTTTCAATGCTATAAAAAAAAAAAAAAAATGTGTGCGTGTGGGGATGAAAGAGTAGCGATACGGTGGTCAAAGGTAAAAATTATAAAATTAAGAATCATTAACACTAATGACCCTTAAATTATAGGGTCTCTCTTATGTTATCCCTTAAACTATAAAAATCATCACTTTATCTCTTGAACTTTCAAAACTCCTCGCTTTGCCCCTTTAATTTTGAAAATGATCATTTCCTCACTTTGCCTCTTATGCTCTGATCGGTATGAGAAAAAATTGGAGGGAAAAAAAACATTAGAACGGTTTTGGGATGGAAATTGATATGATGGGGGTGTTTGGAAGAAAAGAAATTAGGATGGAAAGGAAAAGTGAATGGAAGAAATGACATGTGGGTCCTACCAAAATTGATCTCTTCAAATATGAGTGGATTTTGTGAGGGAAAAATATAACAACAAGGCAAAGAAAGTTAAGTTACCAATTTGTCCTTCTTTTCCATCAAAATTCCAACAACAAATTTGGGCACCAAATTAGCGAAATAATTAAATAATATTTAAGCACAATGGTAATTGTATTTATAACAGTTTTTCCATTCCTTTGATTTTTCTTGTATTACCAAACAAGAGAAGATAAAATCATTTTCTTTTGCACCTTCACATACCAAATAAGTAAAGGGAAAAACAAAATATTTCCTTTCCCTCTAGTTTTCTTTTCTTCATAGTTTTTTTGTCTCTTGTGACACCCATTATTTTTCTAACGGGTATTATGCTAATTAAATTAATTATTAGTGTGTCAATTAAAATTAGTTTTATCTAAAATCTATCTCATATTATTTATTTCTACTTATTCTATTTTTTAAAATTTTTCTATACTTATTTAGTATATTTACTGAAATGCTCTTGGAACTTCTCATAAATTATGAAAATGTAAATTTGTCATTTTGCATCTAAAAGTCTCCGAAGGAGACCCAACCAACCACCTTGCCCTCTTAATTATTTCCCCTCTATTCAGAATTATTCTCACACTCTTTCACTCACTACATCTCTCTCTTTCTTTTTCTTTCTTTTCTTCTTCTTCATCTTACCTTCTACAGAGAAGCAAACTGGGGAGATCAAAGGAGGATTCAAGCCAATCTTTCACAAAATGTTCATAAACAACTTCTCGCAGCTTAAGGATCAAGGAAACATAAACGTTTTTAAGATCAAACAATGTATTTGAGCTAAGTTTTGAGCTTAGATTTTTTGAAACTTTAACCTTGATTTTAAGTTATATTTTGGTATAAAAATTATGAGACATACGTTTTTGATATTTAGAGATGATTATATATTGTTTATATATAGTTTTTTATGCTTAGAAAGCTGTTAGGAAACTAAGAATTTGAGTAAAAGGCTTAGAATTCAGATTACGTGTTCTTTGTGAATAATTCCTAGGTGAAAAATGACAAGTCATTTTCATAACACTACATGTCGTTTTCTTTAATAAAAAGTAGCTTCAGGTGGGATTCGAACCCCTAACCGAAGGAACAAATAAAAGGTGGTCAAACCACTAGGACAAGGGTAGTTATTTGATAACTCATGGTTCGGAAATAATAAATAGTTTTCTATATAGGCTGTAGTTTCAAATAATTTTATGAATATCAAACTTCTTAATTATTTTAATTATGAATATTTTAAAATCATATTATTTATTTTAAAAATTCATTTTCACATATTTCATACCAAAATAAAATTCATATATTTTTATTTTATTGTTATTTTTTAATTTATTGAAATTAAATTGAAAAAATTGATATTCACAATTTTAGTACATTAATAATTATGGCACATTAATAAAAATAAATGATAAATTGCAATAATTAAAAATTAGGATTTAAGTTCAAGTATGGTTATTTTATACGTTTTAGGATAACGATGTGCTTGGAACTTACGTGGTGAATTATGTAAGCTGAAAATTATCAGTGGATATTTGTAAAGAGGTAGGGATTCTATTACTCATCTTTTGTGAGGTTTTAATGAATTAAAATTTGATTGTTTTACTTTGCAAGATATATATATGATATTTTGAATGTATATGATGATACCATAACGATGATGTGGAACTCATCCTGTGTTATATAGCAAGAAAACATAATAATTTTACACATGTTGTTGTAAATTGAGAACATGGTTAAGAAAACTAACTCTATAAATAATGATTGATTATAAGGAATGATGAGACGTGAAGAGGGCAGCGGTTACATCCTTAGGCACAAATACCCTAAAAGGTAAAATAAGTGGGAGGTGATGATGCCCCCTTGGGTCAAAAGTCCCAGAACATACTATATAGGAATCGACTTGATAAGGATCTAAGACTTGATGTCCCCTCACTGAAACACCTTTGGAATGTTTAGACGGTAGCCAAGCACACCCATTTGGGTTTCGATGAGTTAAATGAAATGATATTCTATTGCACGATGGTTATTGATGAGCAAATTGAATCCTAAATAAATATGTATATATATATATGAATGGAACTTGGTAACAATGGTCATAAGATATCTGCCGGAATTGAATATGATAATATTGATGAATAATGATTATGAATTAACCATGTAGGTTTTAATATGGTAATGGTAAGAATCTAAAGGTGAGTAATGGTTTTCCCTATTGAGCATGTTGTCGCTCATCCCCTATAATTCTATCTTTTCAAGACTTATAATGTGTGAGGTGGTGACAAGAAATATAGTTAAGGAAGCTATGTAACTGTATACAATGTGTGAGTAATGGTTTTCCCTACTGAGCATGTTGTCGCTCATCCCCTATAATTCTTTCTTTTCAAGACTTACAATGTGTGAGGTGGTGACAAGAAATATAGTTAAGGAAGCTATGTAACTGTATACATTGGAAATTACTTTATTTGCTTAAGAATGTCTTTCATGATAATGTAAGCATCGTTTGCTACTTTATGTGGCTGTATTAAGATATGTTGAAGGTTGGAATGATGATCATGACATTTTTGTATTATTAAATTTATGGTGCTACATTAAACTGTGGTTTAATTGTTGTTTATATTTTTATTTTGTTTTAAGAGTTTTTGTTTAAGTCCTAGGAAAATTTCTTTTAATGTTTATTTATAGTTTCTGTTCTTTCTTTTATTTAGTAAAAACTGTTAACCCCTACTTAGGGGCGTTATAGAATTTTTGGTATCAGAGCCTAGGTTCGATTAACCTAAAGAGTATAGCACCACTTTAAAAATTTGTTTTTGAGATGGTTTTGAAGTTAAATTTTTAATGTAATCATCAAAATGAACCGTCAGGTTGATTTATACAGTCCAAAAGGATGTACATAGAAAGGCCCTAGAATGGAAATATTAACGGTTATGTGAGCACGATGATTATATAGAATGAAAGTATTAATGGTTATATGGGAATGATAATTATATGGAATGAAATTATGGATGGATTGTTTAAGAGAAATTCATATAAATACAAGGATTTAAAAGCCTTTAATCTCATAAGAAATGGTAGGAATGTAAGGCTTGAATTATTGATCTCAAGGTTTGGCAGGGTTGTGCCAAATACTTCATAATTGATTTAAACCTATATAGTGATTATGTGTGTACTTGACTGGGTGCTTAAGTCTCGATAAATCTTCTTAGAGGTTCTATTTACTTGAGCAGTATGAGATAAGCTAGGAACCTATAGTATTGAACCTTGAGTGAGATAAGTGTTGATCTTTTGGTCTGTTGAGACTGTGTAAAGGCAAAGAATGCCTGAATTTCAAGGTTGGAATATTTTGTTGGGTACATTGTGTTTAAGTGGAGTCAATGATTTTTATGAATAGATGTAGTGTGAAAAAGACCAATAAAAGTTTCCTTAAGTAAATCATTATACTTTAGGCACTTATGATGAATTTGGACCTTTATGATAAAAGGTTTAACTTTTAAATGTTTTGATGTGAATCTCTTGGTTATTTGAGGTATTGATATATGAGGAAATTAAAGATTGTATAAATGGAATTGTGTGGATTGTAGATGTCCCTAGGATGTAGCATCAGTGATCTTTGCTCATTAATGTGGTATGTGTTGGAAGACATAAAGTGTATTGATTTCAAGATTAGACACATTCAAATCCTTGGTAGTGTTAATAGTGAATATATATTAATAGATACTGAGTATTAAGGATAAGATAAGAATGTATGTATTGTTCAACAAGGTTTTGATTAAAGCAAATTATTTGGGTTATAAGAGGATTTGTTGTTATGGAATGATTTGAATAACATTCAGGTGGAAAAATTGGGTTTTGTCATTTATTTTGGTCAATTGTATTTTAAGTGGACTTCGAATTCGGCTTAAGATCTATACAAGTTAGGCTTCTATTTCATGCTTGTTATTTGACTTGCTTCAAATGTGTTAAGGTCCGAAACAACCTGATCTATTTTAATTTAGAACATTTGGACCTAGTCCCAAATCTTGAATCGATTGTATCCACATTGTCGTTTAAATGTGGTTTCTACATGTGTCATCTATAGTGGTTCAATCATTGTCTATATATGTGTCTATTGTTCATAGTAGCTTATTTCTCCAAGCTCACACTCTCTTTAAACTTGTCACTTCTCTCTAAGTTGCAAATCCTCTTCCTTCTCTCTAGAACTTCTTGTTTCTCTCTCTAAAAGAGGAAGGAATTCTTGAATACTACAACTTACTGTCTCTATTTTTCCTTTCTATATACTCTTCTTTCATCTCATCATGGATCTCAAGTACCAACACCTGAGAAAGTATTTTCCATCACTGTGCTAAAAGATTCTCGAAAAGAAATATAAGACTAGGATCACTCGGTTGTGGATTCTTATGCGTTTTGGCATCTCTGGTGATGTGAGGATGTTGATAGAGGGAAAGATCCATCCGAGTGACTTCAATCAAGATGTCGATTTACTAGGTATGGGTACCCGTCATAGTGCAATGAAAAAAAAAGCTTGCCATCATTGTCACTTATAACAAATGTGGACGCCAAAATTGTAATGGTAAATGTACTTCACCTGGCTTCATGTCTAAAATAGAGAGGATAAAGTAAGGTTTTGTAGGGATGGACTTTCTAAGAAGAACTTGGATAACCTTCATCCTCCTATTCAAGATCACCCTAGTGGATATGTTCAAGGAGCTATCTTTAAGCTCTGGCCTAAATTTCATGCAGAAAGACAACGTCTTAGGAATATGGTATTTCAAGATCCTATTTACCAAACCACAAGGAAACTGGATAAGGAATAATTCATTGCTTTATAAAGGTTGTTTAGTCTTTGTTGTTTGAAATCGTTACAGTAGGTGTTCAATCCTCTGTGTCTTTCTTTTACTCAGAATATTTGCCTTTGTGTTTGCAATAATTGTGATTATTAGATTGACACAGTAAGTGTTAGTATCTCATTTAATTTATGATTTTCTTTAATATATATGTATATAATAAAATATATTATCTTGTCAGACACATCACATGCCGTACTATAACATATTTGAATTTTTGAAACTTATCTAGATATTTCGAGACTTGTGTCCCAAATGTCAAAAGTTTTACAGTTATGTCAGAGTGTCTTTTGTTAAACTATTCTCAATTGTCAAAAGTTATACAGTTTGTGTCTAATCTTTTTTCAAAAACTAAATCAGACTTTCCATAAACTATCAATCGCTTTTTCTTATTTTCTTACCTACAAAATATTTTGTTTCGACCTTTAGATTACCTTTTCATTATCTACTCATCTATCTCTATAGTCCTTTTGTGTATCCTTCATCTTTAAAATCTCATGTAAAACCCCGAGTCTAAAAGGAGTAGACACATGCAACCAATCATATAAACCAAATATGTCTACCTCTCAGTCAACCAGGAAAATGAACAATGTTTGAGTCTTTTCTGGTTCTAGCCTAGGAAAAGATAAAGTCTACCTAGAAGCCGGAAGACACTTAGGGCAAGCCTTAGCACGTAGAAAGATTAACCTGACCTATAGGAGTGGTAGTTTAGGATTAATGGGAAATGTAGCAACAACAGCTAAGTCTAGTGGTTTCGAAGTCCTAGGAATTATTCCTTGAATCATAGCTGAGGGGAATCTTTTTGGAAAAACAATAGGTAGGGAGAAAAGAGTTTTAGACACCCCTAAACATCATATAACCACAATTGATAATTTTGATGCTTTTATAGCATTACCAGATAGTCTAGGTACCTTTGAGGAAATATTCTTAGTTGCTAGTAGGTATTTATTGGGCTTTCATTCCAAACCCTTGGGAATTTTAAATGTAAATGGTTTTTATAATGGTCTTACAAAATTTCTAGATTATGTTGTGGAAAACACTTCATTGTAGAATCGGGGAGACAAATCTTTGCAACTACTTCAACAGTTAAGGAATTGTTAGATAAGATGCAAATCATCCATCTAGAGTTTGACACTGCAACATCCAGGCTTGAATGGGAGAAGGACTAACCATTTTCCCTATATTTAGTATTTCTTGTGGTGTGTTATTGTTAAAACTTTTAGATTCATTGACCCTAATGCTAGGATGGCTGATGATACAGAGTGCTTGATACTCTCAAAATGCATCCCACTTTAGGTCCGATCTTTTGTTTATCGATGTTTTTGTATTCTCTAAGCATGCATGATATGGATAGCTAGATATACGGAGTGCCTTATACTCTCGAAACATATCCGTATCATGTTTGTAATGTGTAGTATTCTGTTAATATTTTGTGAAAGTACCAAAGTCAATTGTGGGGATACTCTGTAGAAAATATGAGTACGTTATGTGAGTAGAATCTTTGTGTAATGAGGGTAGCCGTTTAATGAAGAGTATATTAAGTTTGTTTACAACTACAAGATCCCTTCTAATATCTCAATGTAAGAGTTGAACGTATGATGTGAATAGAAGCACTTGTGTTATATATTTTATGATTATGTCTTAGTTTATTTGTTGGAATATGAAATCAACCTACCCTCCTTGACTTTTCTTTACTTAGAAAGGAAAAAGAACCCAAAGATGAAGTATGTAAAATTTCTCGAGCAATCTCTTTAATGTAATTGTAGATTATAGCCCATGGACAATGAAGGACTAGAAAAAAACATAGCACAATTAACATGTGTGCCTTTTTGATCAAGTTCCTAAACCATAGTACGATGTTGTGAATTTGGAACATGCTAGAAATACTCTTATTGAGGAGTTTAGTATTTAGAGTGAGATTGATATTTCAAGTAAATAAGCGAAGATATGGAAATCCAAATTGGGGACAAATAATAATGACGACTTAGAGACGGAAGTGGAATCATAGCGGAATTGTGATTTCTACTAGTATCGTTAGACTTGAAATTTTGTGGACAAAATTTCTTTAAGTGGGCAGAACTGTGACACCCGTTATTTTTCTAACGGGTATTATGGTAATCAAATTAATTATCAGCGTTCCAATTAAAATTAGTTTTATCTAAAATGTATTTCATATTATTTATTTCTACTTATTTTTAAATTTTTTAAAATTTTTCTATACTTATTTAGTATATTTACGGAAATGCTCTTAGAACTTCTCATAAATTACAAAAAATGTGATTTTGCCATTTTATATCTAAAAGTCTCTGAAGGAGACCCATCTAACCACCTTGCCCTCTCAATTATTTCCCCTCTATTTAGATTTATTCTCACACTCTCTCACTCCCTACATCTCTCTCTTTCTTTTTCTTTCTTTTCTTCTTCTTCATCTTACCTTCTACGAAGAAGCAAACTAGGGAGGGCAAAGGAGGACCCAAGCCAATCTTTCACAAAATGTTCGTAAACAACTTCTCGTAGCTTAAGGATCGAGGAAACATAACCGGTTTCAAGATCAAACAATAGATTTGAGCTAAGTATTGAGGTTAGATTTTCTAAAACTTTAACCCTGATTTTAAGTTATATTTTGGTATAAAAATTGTGAGAAATGTGTTTTTGATGTTTAGAGATAATTATATACTGTTTATATATAGTTTTTTATGCTTAGAAAGCTATTAGGAAAGTAAGAATTTGAGTAAAAGGCTTAGAATTCGGATTATGGGTAGAATTTGAGTAAAAGGCTTAGAATTCAGATTATGGGTTCTTTGTGAATAATTCCCAGGTGAAAAACAACATGTCGTTTTTATAAAATTACATGTCATTTTCTCTAAAACGACATGCCATTTTTTCAAACAGAAATTTAATAAAAAACTGCTTCCGTGGGATTTGAACCCTAACCTCATGAACAAATAAAAAAGGGTCAAACGACTAGGACAAGGGTAGTTATTTGATAACTTATGGTTTGGAAATAATAAATAGTTTTCTATACAGATTGGAGTTTCAAATAATTTTATGAATATCAAACTTCTTAATTATTTTAATTATGAATATTTTAAAATCGTATTATTTATTTTAAAAATTCATTTTCACATATTTCATACCAAAATAAAATTTGTATATTTTTATTTTATTGTTATTTTATAATTTACTAAAATTAAGTTGAAAAAATTGATATTCACAATTTTAGTACATTAATATTGATGGCACACTAATAAAAATAAGTGATAAGTTGACATAATTTTTTCATCAAAAATACTCAAGTGGCTCGAGTATGATCATCGACAAATAAAACAAACCATCGTGATCTAGTTATTTTTTTACCCTTGAGGGACTCCACACATCACTATGAATAGTTGCAAATGATCGAGATGGTATATATGGAGAAATTGGATATGAATTTCGAACATGTTTTGACAATTGACAGACTTAACAATTCAGCAATTTTGGATTTTCATTAACAAACAATGATGGGAACAGTTTTGAAAGATAAATGAAATTTGGGTGGCCCAAATGAAAATGGCATAACATGATTGCATCATCTTTATTTAAACTAGAGACAGATGTAGACACAATACTTTTAGAGACACAATTGGCTGATTGATGAAGCCCTTCATGACTCCTTTTATTCCTGAGAAGGTAGAGATCGTCACATTCATCAACATTGCCAATCATCCTCCCCGAAACCAAATCCTGAAATTTGTAAGATTTAGAAGAAAAATTAGCAATACAGTTTAGGTCCTTAGTTAGCTTACTAATGGATAAAAGGTTATAATCAAGCTTTGGCACAAAGAGCACGGAGTCAAGAACAATTTCTTTGGTGACAAGCACCGATCCATAGCAAGTAACTTTTGATAGAAAGCCATCAGCTATTCAGACGGATACGTTATGTGAATAAGGAAAAAAATTCTAAAGTAAGTTTGCATCTCCCGTCATGTGGTTGGAGATGCCTAAGTCAATAATCCAAGAACTAGATCGTTCTTTGTGAAATGTGATGACTTTTAGTGCATTACATTTCTGTGCAAGGGAACCAGTCCCTATGACTGTGTTCTGAGATAGGTTAGCTGATGCTAGGATCGTCTAAAGATCCTCTAATTGTTCCTTAGTGAATGGGCTACCTTTAGTTTTGGTGGACTAATTCTCGGTTGAAGTGGTAACACTGTTTCCACTCCTTGGCTTGGGTTTGTAATCTAGTGGTTTACCATGAAGATCCTAGCACTTGTCTTTTGTATGTCCCCTCTTCTTATAGTGTTCACATTTAGGCCTCTTCTTTTTGTCTTGGTTGAAGTTCAGATTCTTGTGTACAGCTAATGCAGATGCTTTAATTGTTGATGAGCCGAGCATAACTTTCCTCTTACTTTCTTCACGTCAGACTTCCAAAAAGGCTTCTCAGATGGATGAAAGAGGTTTCGTTCCCAAGATTAAACCACGGACTTCATCAAGACTTTTATCTAGCCCTGGTAAGAACTTGAAGGTTCTCTTCTTTTCTAGTATTGTCTTGTATTTTAATACATTAGTGGAGCGGGCCCAATGATAGGACTCAAACTGATCAAGTTGTTGCCATCTCTGAATGAGAGTGTTGAAATATTGAGTTGCCGAAAGATCACCTTGACGTAATTCATGTAGGGCCCCTTCTATTTAAAAGAATTCTGACATGCTTTCCTTGTCAGAGTAAGTCTCCTTTGTTGCATTCCATATCTCCTTTGTCGTCTTATAAAACATGAAATTCTCACCGATTTCAACAGTCATGGAGTTTATAAGCCATGACATGACAATGTTGTTTTCGGCATTCCATTTTTTTGAAACCAGGGTCTTCATTCTTTGGAGGAGCTACTTCACCGAAAATGTATTCATCTTTTCTATTGCCATATATAAACATCAAAACAGACTAGGACCGAATATAATTTTGGCCTGTAAGTTTATGCACGATAATGGGTGAAGTTTCAGTTTATGGGTGGCTACTAGAAGGAATTATTTCCTAGACAAGAATAACATCGGTTATGGAAGAGGAGGAAGGAGGAATTTCAGTTGCCATGGAAGATTTCAGGCACACTCTAATACCATGAAGAAAACGTAGAGAGAAAATGTGTATATTCTCTTATTTTGATAATGAAAGGAGTACATTATATATATAGGGGTTAGACCTATAAATCTTCTAATTACATTAGCCTACAAATCAACTAATTTCATCAACATAAATCAAAATTAATTCTTAGAATCAGGGAGCTAAATTAGATGGCTAACTAACAATCAGGAATTAGCTAACAATCAGGAATTAGAATTATCTATATTAAAGGATAAATATTCTACAATCAAGATTCCTAAGGATAGGGATATGAATCGAGTTTCCACGGGCAAAAAAAAAAGTGACAAAAGTCTTGCATTTTCAACTTTATATTGATGAATATTGGTAAGTTTAAGATAAGTATTCTAGACATTATTTTAAAAAAATATAAAAGAGGTTTTTAAAAATCATATAATTAAAACAAAATCCACTTAAAAATATTATACAAATTAGATTCGATTGGATCGGTGCATTAGATTTTGACACTAGCTAGTTCAAAAACAAAAGAGATCCAATTCAATTATGGAGGCTATGAACCTTGAAATGGGGTCCATGTACTCTAATTTAGTTTAGAAACTTGTAGACCTACCTAAAGGGATAAAACCCATAGGGTGTAAATGGATCTACAAGAAGAAAAGAGAAGTGGATAGGAAAGTTGAGACTTTTAAAGCTAGGCTTGTAGCAAAGGGTTATACCCAAAAGGAGAGAGTTGATTATGAAGAAACTTTCTCACCCGTAGCTATGCTTAAATCCATTCGGATTCTTTGATCCATTGCATGATGTCTTGATTACAAAATATAGCAAATGGATGTCAAGACTGCCTTTTTGAATGGCTATCTTGAGGAAAGCATGTATATGGAGCAACCAAAAGGATTTATAGTCAAAGGTCAAGAGCAAAAAGTTTGCAAGTTGCAAAGGTCCATCTATGGACTTAAGCAAGCTTCAAGATCTTGGAACTTATGATTTGATGAGGTGATCAAGTCTTATGGTTTTGATCAAAATGTTGATTAACCTTGTGTATACAAGTACATCAAAGATAAAAAAGTGGTCTCTTAGTTCTTTATGTAGATGATATCCTGCTTATTGTAAATGATATAGTGATATTATCTAATGTAAAGAAATGGCTCGCCAATCAATTCCAAATGAAAGATTTAGAAGAGGCAAGTTATGTTCTTAGAATCCAACTCATAAGAGATTGCAAGAATAAATTGTTGGTGCTGTCTCAGGCATCATATATTGATAAGATGTTTATTAGATTTTTGATGTAAAACTCTAAGAAAGATAATTTACTTACACGTCATAGAGTTTATCTTTCAAAAGAGCAGTGTCCTAAGACACCTCAAGATTAAGAAGACATGCGACTGGTACCCTATGCATCTGTAGTGGGAAGTCTAATGTATGCCATGTTGTGTACAAGACTTGACATTGCTATGTGGTAGGTATAGTCAATCGGTATCAATCCAACCCAAGATTAGATCATTGGGTGGTGTTTAAACACATTCTCAAGTATCTTAAGAGAACGAGAAACTATATGTTGGTATATTCTGGTGAGAATTTGATTCCCACTGAATACACTGATTTTGATTTTCAATCAGATAAAAACATACATAAATCTATGTCTGGATCAGTGTTGACTTTTGGTGGTAGAGCCATAGTTTGGGGAAGCATCAAACAATATTGTATAGCTGATTCGACTATGGAAGCTAAATATATGGCTAGTTGTGAAGCAGCTAAAGAAGCTGTATGGCTTCGTACGTTCTTAAATGATCTAGAAATAGTTCTAGATATGGATAAACCACTCACACTGTATTGTGATAAAAGTGGTGTAGTGGTAAATTCAAGAGAACCGAGAAGCCACAAAAGAGGAAAGCATATAGAGCGAAAATATCATTTAATTAAAGAGATAGTGCATCAAGGCGATGTGGAAGTTATGAAGATAGCATTGAAAAACAATTTTGCCAACTCTTTCACCAAGATGTTATCTGCAAAGCACTTCAAGGGATATTTGGAAGGCTTAGGTCTTAGAAATATGTCTCACTTACTTTACGGCAAGTGGGAGATTGTTGAGGTTGGTGCCTTTTAAGCTACGACATTGTATATATTGTTACTAAATAAATAAAGTGACATTTATAAGTATTTTGGTTGCTTATATGTATTATGAATACTTTTATAAACATCAAAAAAATTCTATGATTATTTATGTGACTATGAATTTAGCATATAAGTGTTACATGCTTATGGATAAAATTTATAGATAATAATTTAAATAGTCCGTAATAATTAATTAAAGTTTAGGATCTTTAATTAAATATTACAAGTACAGTCCAATCTCATATAGTCTTATCCGGGCTATTAATATAGAGACATTAGATTGAAGGTATTTTATATAATGAGATTATATAGCACTGGACCAAATAAATTATAAATCTCTAATAATTATCCATTACAAATAGAGTATTCAAACTTATCACTATGATAATCATATATTTGACAATCTTGATCCTGAGTATTGATTAGACTCCTATTTATGACATTATATTTTTTGACTTGCATGGAAAGATTTGTCTAAACACAAATCGTAACTTATCATCTTGGAAACATAATGGAATAAATGGCTGGGAATAATATTATATAGATATGAAATCTATTCCTTCCTTATGGAAGTTAGAAAAATACTCTCTTGAGTGATGATTCGAGGTTTGAATAGTAAAGTGCTCGTTCATAACAAGATTATGAATTAACTCTTCATTATAGAATTATTGGAACTCAAGAATAAAAATATAATAAGAAAACTAAATGAAAAATTGAACCAAGCTTTTATTATGAACTATTTATGGAGGACTGATTTATATGTAATGATTATATCAATGGAGTACTCGCTAATTTTCTTTGAGAAATTTTCATTCTATTTTTTAGTGAAATAACATTGAAACTAAAAATTTTGGCACATTAATTAAAGAGTTTAATCAATTGTCAAATTTATTGGAGCTTGGGTTATAGGTCCATAGGTCCCCAATGCCACCTCTATAACACTGTATTGAATTTAAGGCATAGAATAAGTTATATATATATTTATTTTCAAATTATTGAATTCTAAATTAATTATTTCACATTTGAGATATTAATATGAGATAAAAAATGTTCTTTGTGACACTTAATATAATGTGACAAATGTTGTTAAATTTAACTAAGCATTAGTTAATTAATTCATTGATTATATTTAATTAATGGGATTAATTAAATATGTTTTAAATTAATTAATTGATAATATTTACATAATGAGATTATTTAAATATGATTTTAATTTTATGTGTGACACATGTATGTTGGGACCACATTTTGTCTTTTCCTACATGGACACAAAATTAAATTATTAATTAATTTAAAATCTATTCTTAAATAAATAAGATTTATTTTTGAATTTAAATATATATAAGATTTAATTATGTTACATATATATATATAGAAGAAAATCATGTATTTCTTTCTTTTTGAAAACGTGATCTGATTTTCATTTTTTTAACAAATATTATATATATATATATATATATATATATATATATTCTAGAATCATGTATAACTTAATTAGTTTCAAATTAAAAAAAAAACGTGATAAAGAATATAGAGTATATCCATTCCCCATATATCTGATAGGATAGTAATTTCAAATTTAAAATAAATTAAAATTAATTGAAATATAACTAATTACTCAGATATAAAATGACAGAGATAGTAGTTATCTTTGTATCTTTTACGTAACTTTTACTGAATACTCAGAGAGAAAAAATTGAGAGTTCTTTCTCTTAAAAAAAGGTCTAATATCTCATGTGTTGAGTATATAGCCGATCTAGAAAAGTGTGAGGTTGATTTATCCTTGTAGTTTGACGCCCATTTGTCTTTCTATTGGTGTGGAGGCTTGGCTTGGAAGATCGTGGTGTCAAAGAGGAAAGCTAGGATACCCTGATAGGTCTTTAAGAGGTTTGTAAAAATTCTCAAAGCTTTCTATTATTAATTAAAATTATATGGCTATTCCCAATTAAAGAAATTTTTTTAGAAAACTTTTGTTTGTTAATAATTCGTTCTTTCCTCTGCATTTCATATTTAATTCCAACACTTTCTAGGTTTGTTATTTTTGCAATAGCTTCTAAGAGTCAGATTTTGAAGATTTTAACAAGGTGATCATCATATTAGTTTGAAGAGCCTGATACTAGAGGTAAATATATATATAAGAGTGGAAGATTTATGTCTAACGGAGCTTGATTTTGTATTCATTTGGGGAGTTACATGCATGTAAGTCAGAAAGAGTGCAAGAATAAATTCTCCTAATATTGGTCTCACTATTTTGTTTATTATAACAAATTCTTGTTGTATCTATTTTGAAATTTTTATAAAATCTGTAATATTGGGTTTAACTGAATAAAATTAAGACTTGTTTTCAAAAAAAGAATTTTTTTTTTTATTATGAGTTAAGACTTATGAAGTTAGAATACTGAGTCCAAATTATAGATACTCGATTTGTTAGACTTGACAGACAATAATTAGTGTTTTTCATATTTTTTATGACAAAGGCAACACAAAATAAGATTAAAAACCCTAATACAAATATTGCACGATACTAATTAGGGAATATAAATTCTCGAATTATTATATATGTCAATGGGAGTATAAGACGGGATCTTCACAAATACATCGAATTTCATATGGCCCATTCACATGCTTCACATTATACTATAACTCTTCGGAAATAGCTTCCACACTATTGTGTAGCTAAGAAATCATGAAAGTGGCGAAGGATAGATTATTATTATTATTATTATTATTATTATATAGACGCACATTTACGTGTATTTGTGTAATATGCATTTACGAAAATCAAGCCAATCAGTACAATATATTATATAAAAAAAGTAATATACAAAACTAATGCAATATATATATATATATATAAATATTTGGCTGCAGTTATGTAGCTCGACTAGATCTATTAAAAGGATGGAATCATATAGGAGAGAAGAGACAATACAAAAAGGAAAAATTATTGGAAGGAAGAAAGCGAGGAGATTAATGCTGATGCTTCCATGGTGTGCTAATCAATATTTTGACAAGAAAAAAGAAAAGTTGGGTACTGGAGAAAATAAATTTTTAGCCATACATCAGCTGCCAACCACTAGCTATATGCTGCGATGATTTCATCTCATATAGCCAATCCCAACATGTATAAAAAAGAATAGTAATGATGAAACGAGCCCAAAAACTTTGACGACAATTAATGATAGTTTCGAGATGATAGCATTTTTGCAATTAATGTAGCGGCATATCTTTTCACCATTATTCCTCATTTGTTATCCTCAATTACTTCTGGTTTTTGGGGTCCAACAAGCAATATAATGATCACATAGAGGAAATAAGCCACATATAAACTAAAAAGAAAAAAATGATTAAAATAGTCATCAAATATAATTTTCGGGTTTAACTAATGGTTCCCTTGTACGGCATTATTATAATTATTATAATATTGACTTCACAAAACAAAATCAATTGCTAGGTAGCTGAGATGTAAAATATTGTTTTTGATTATTAATTCACATAGGATGGTCCTGGATCTCTCTGGTCACCCTATATCCGAAGCCTGTAGAAGAGCATGCAAGCTCATTGACAAAATCACCATTTATATGTTGTCCATCTCTTTTTTCTAGAAGGCCAGGTCCGATAGAATAGTGCAAATTCCATCATGAATTTTTTCTATGGCAAAAATGAACCAGGGAATGAGATATTGCTATTATAGTTTGCTATAATTAAGTTTGTTTTCTTCATTTTTTTTTTATCCTGCAATTTCTTATCACTCCTTTTGTCTAAACAAAATACTGTCAATTCCAATCAATATCATGAAATTGATTGAGTCGCACTGGTTAGACTATTCAGCCTTCCCATCAACGTCCGAGAATCTGTTCGAATATTTCCTATTTCCCTATTCATTTGGAAACAAAACCAGAGCAAAGCTCATTGTTAATCTTGATAGCCTCATTAAATCAACTATTTGAAAAAATTAAAAAAAAAGTTGAAAATGAAAATAAGGTTAATAGTCTTTTTTTTTTTTAAAGGCATAGTACAGACAAAAAAGAAATGTCTCTTAACATAATGAGTCAAGGGGATCAAAATATTTGCGAGAAGGACGACTTCAGTTACTGTGAAAACCTTTGCATAAAAATTACTATGAAAACCTGTTGATAGAGCCAGCCAAATGTCATCCCACTTAAAAAAAAAAAATGTCATCCAATATACTAGTTCAAATATGTACACACACGCCACTTATCAGAAGGTTGGTTTTGGGAAATGACCCCGCAAAAGTTGATCTGCGGATTTACGTAACCAAATACTGGAGTTTTGAATATGTGCCCCACAAATAGTTTCGCCAAGAGAAACGAGAAACAATGTGTATGTTACCAAATTTCCACCTTGCTAGTTGTGATATACTAGATTACTGTAGGTAATCAGTTGTTGTAAAGTAATCTAGTAGATAATATTTGGTAATCTATCATGTTACTTTTTATTTTAGAATGCAATATGTTGATACCCAACTCTCTAGAGAAAATTAGGTCCTATACTACTTTTTTAACACCACTAATATTTTGTATCATTTTTTCCTAAACTTTTAATATACAATATATCCAAATTATCCCAACAAAAATCTCACCACACAGCTCTTCTTCTCTCTCTTCCCTCACTCTAAGTTTCACACTCTTCTCTCTTCTCTCATGTCTCTTTCTCTCTCCTCTCTCTCTTTCTATTTCCTAAAAATGGTATGTTTCAAATTTTTTTGCAAAAGTCGTAGAAATCAAAAGTGGTACCATATAAGTTGTATTTATCAAATTGACCCAAACCTTTGTAAGACGTGAGTCCAATACCATCTCTTTCGATAGGCTTGAGGTATGGTAATTGATAAATAGACTCAAACCACGCTTCTTGGATCCCTAAGTGGGTTGTACTATGGAAGAACAATTAAAGTAAACAAGCTCGTTTTCTTTGGTCCAATTAGACTTTTGACCTACTTGGGAAGATTTAAAGTTTATGAAGAATTTTAATAAAATAGATCATGGAGAAAATTAAACCCAAACAAGCCAAAGTGCCTTAACCTAATTTAGAAGAGTAACTTACAAGACTCCCCCCTTAAGGAGTACATTTTCTAGAATGCCCTCCTAAAAGAATCTTTACAAAACCGTCCCATGAATTAAAAAAAGGTGATTTAGTAAAAGTCTAAATTGTCATTGCTTCTTTAATTAAAAAAAATTATTAAAATATCAAATTACCCTCTTTTCTTATATAAATTACTCTAGTCACCGGTGCGGGGTGCCAGAGCTTAACCAGGCAGGTTCCAGAGTTTGGAATTAGGTTCTAACATATTTTCTTTAAAAGAAAAAAGCACTAAACAATTAGGGGGTACTGAAGCGTACTCTAGTGGGCTCCAAAACTTCCAATATATTTTCTTTAAAACAAAAAAACACCAACCAACATGAGATGTTGAAGTGTAACCTAATATGTTTCAAAGTTGGAACATGCCAAGTTCCAACATATTTTCTTTGAAACCAAGAAGCACCAATGGCCTTCAGTCACCTGCATGGCCGCCAGTGTGTAAGCTAGTAGGTTCTAAAGTTGAAACCTACTAGATTCTAACATACTTTATTTAAAACAAAAAAAATGCCAACCACTTCCGGTCGCCAATGCAAGGTGTCGGAGCATAATCTGGTAGTTCCAAAGCTAGAACCTACCAGGTTCTAACATATTTTCTTTGAAACAAAAAAGCACCAAACTTGCTAGATTCTATCATAGAACCCACCAGGTGCCATCAAGTTCCGTCTTGGAACTCGCCAGGTTTCATCGCAGAACCCCCAAGTTATGTTGTGGAACCCGTTCTGTCGCAAAAACCTCTAAATTATGTTGTGGAATCCGCCATGTTCCGACAAATAGAAACTACCTGGCAAATCAAGACACCTGCCGATCAATGAGTTGACCAAAGACTTGCTTACATGATCAAATTGAAATTAATACAATTGAAAAAAAAAAATACCAACAGATGGAGAAACTTGAAAAATAACAAAGAAATTACATAATCGAAGCGCAAATTCACTGCAAAAAATTCACAATCAACCACAATACATATAGCCGCTATAGACTCGAGCAAAGTCCTCAAACCAAAGTGGAGTAAACTCAAATGTACTGTTATTTTGAAGTAGCAGCATATATGCGTCCACAAAAAAGAATAGAAGTTCCCTTTAAAGAAAGGAGAAATGATTTTGTTCACTTACACTTCAACACATTGAGTTTAGGTATACTCAACGAGTTAAATAACTAACAAATGATGCAGCATCCGCTGGTAGCCAAAAGTTGACAATTATTGTAAACAAAAATGCTTTTGTAGTCCCCATTCTCACTTTGATTTAATTCATGAAGATTGAACTTCGTTTAATTACCATTTTAATCCCTCTATCAAAATCCCACTCTGAACTTAAGCTACCTTCAGAGTTGAAAAAATCCAGGAACTAATAAAAACGAAAGTTCAGTGATGGAAAAAATGTTAGAAGCAGTGGCCGTGGCAGCAAAAAGTAAAACATGTTACAACCCACAAAGAAATCAATATAATTCCATCAAACATGTTATTTAGTTAATAAACCGGGTGCCAATAATTCTAAGAATAAAATCTTTGGATGAGTTCTTCAACTCAAAAAAACTAAACAGCTTTTACTTGCTTTCTTGGTCCAATAAGTGCGTATGCTAATCTATTCATGAATGCAGTAAGTCGCTGTCATTCTAGAATTCACAAATATAACGCATTCGTGTAACCCCATCACTTTAAATTGATTTTTAAGATGAACTTTGTATGTTTTGCACGTTCTATGCACGAAAATCATCAAGGATGGCATAACCGTCGACACTAATTTACTAGCAGAGATCATCGACGGAGATCCAACAACCGAAAATCGCTGAGATCGCTCGTCGCGCTAGATATGAACTTTGCTATGGTAGAACTCAAAGGCGATGAGATCCTCCAACGACAGTGTGTCAACCTGCGCGGTGTTGCATTGGAAAGATAGAGAGAGAGGCAAGAACGAGAGAGAGAGAACAATCAGAAAGGGAGAGAGAAAAGTGTGATTTTGTAAAAACCTGGGATTAGGTTTTCTTATTTTCTTTGTTAACCTGGGACAAAAAGGTCAAATTATAAATCAAAATAACAAAAAAATATAAAAATATAGTTTTGAAAAGTTAAAGGAAGGAGGACGATGTTAATAAAGAGTATTTATAAGGGAGTATTCTTTGTAAATTTCTCAATTTAAAAAGACACCCACTAGGTCTACTTGACTCACTTGACGTAATTAGTCTATCAAATCAGCCGACCCAATTTAGGAAGGTTGGTTATAAGAAATGAGGGTCGCTTTGAAAAATAACACTTCTATGACATTGTTTTTCAGTGTTATTATTTTTATGTAAAAGTTTGAAACATATTATTTTTAAAACATGTAAAAACATAATTCATTATAAGTATTTTATATTAAGGTTAGGCAAATAAATATTATCTATTGGTATTTTGGTATTTTTGACTAAAACAAGTGATATGAATCAAATGAAAGAAAAAAAATAAAAAATACAATAGTTGTTATAAGAAAATAGTATACTACTTAATTTACCTAAGAAATGCGCCAATAAAGTTGATCTACGGATTTATGTGACCAATGTTGGACTTTGCGTGCAACAAATAGTTTGGTCAAAATTCGCAATATATAGTTTGCTAAATTTGCGCATTGTTAGTGAAAAAAGGTGTGCACTAGATTATTGTCTGTCATCTGCCGAATTCCGCAAGAAGGTAATGTGTAGTCAATAGTTGTTGTAGAATAATTTAGTAGATTATATTTGGTAACCTATCATATTATTTTTTATTTTCAAACTAACTATGTTGATACCCGAACTTTTGCAAGATGTGAGCCCAATCTTACATTTCTCCACATGGCTCAAGGTGTGGTACTTGGTATGTGGACCCAAGCCATGCTTTTGGGATCTTTAAGTGAGTTGTGGTATGGACTGTCAAGGAATATAAACACGCTCGCTTTATTTCATGTTTTGGCCCTCTCGTGGAGGCTTTAATTATATGTAAAATTTGAATAAAATGGTTTCGGAGAAATTTTAATCCCCAAAAAAGAGCCAAAAAGCCTTAACCTAATTTTAGGAAGATGCCCACTTGGCCCAATTGCCCCACCTAATGCAATCAGTCTATCAGATTACCCAACCTAATCAACCCATTAACCTACACACCCTAAGGAAAGGATCATGCAAAAAGCAAAATCGACCTTACTCTCACTTGGTGGTCAAACTAGGGTGTTATGATAAAAAATTTTGAAACTTATACCAAAGAGGGAAAACACTCTTTTGTGCTTCCTTCTCCCTTCCAAAAGCCACCCAAAATGGTATTTGTATCAGGTGATGTTGCAGGAAACGAGAAAGAGAGAACTAAACGAGGAAAGTTTTGGTCTGATATAGAGAACAGTTGTCTTCTATAGGAGAATTTTGAACTTCTCACTTCAACCAGTAAGCAAAAGTATGCATATACTTATTAAGTATTAAATTAATATAATCTATACCGTATTTTACAAAAATTTTAAATTTTTTTTATTATATACGTTTTGTACTATCATCATGTTTCTACTATTTTTGCTAGAATCTTTTACAAAACCAACATATCCTACATTGACATAAGGGGGTCTTTGCCATGCTAGATAAAATTTGGCAAGTGATAATGGTTGCCTGTTATTGTCGATATCCTTTCAAAATATCGTTGTTAGGAAGTATACAACATCATACTAAAAATTTTATGACTCATGACTGTTAATATCCGGCAACAATTACAGTCTATAGCAATATAAAAAAATCTTATTAGTAACCTATTAATCATTGACCATGAAATTACAACTATGTTACTACTCTTTTCTCGCTTAAATATTTTAAGCAATTAAAGAAAAATACACCAAAACGTATATTCCCCGCTAAAAATGTAAAAAACCGAGAAAAACAAACTACCAAACACACATACCAAAAAAAGAAAAAAAAAACCAAAGAAAGGCCCTTAGTTCTAGATTGTAACTTTCAAATTTTAAAATAAAATAGCTTATTATTAAACCTAATTTTTACCAAACTTTCCCACTACCTACATTAAAATTTTTTTTTATATGATGATCTATGACCTATATGTAAAACATAAAACCGATTCTAACATGCAAAACTATATACATATTAAAATCGAATAAACGGAAGCGTGTGAATTTTGTTACCTTTGGCCATTGCACCTGAGAAGCCCGATGGTGTACCGTGACTGTCTGCACTTGGGATGCTTCCAATTCTCACAAAAACTCAATTGATGGTGTAAGATTCTTAAGAGAATTTTTGGAACTTGGGGACCCAATATTTTGTTCAATGAACGAACAAAGAAAAATTTTCTCTGTACAGCCATTGCTTCCATCAAGCAATATTTATACTGCTTCAGAAAATTCAGTTACCAAGCTGGTTTTAATGGACATAAATGTGAGGCCAACAATGCAACAAATTAAATTGGTTTCAATTCATTTTCTTTGAAACCGTAGAAAGTAGCCAAAACGTTTACATTCTCCCACTTGGTCTCCATATTTATCCTTATATCCATTAAACCCAAACTTTCAGGAAACAAATACATGAATCATGGCGATAATTTTTCTAAATTGTGAGTATTATCTTCCATGTATGACAATGTATTATTTCTCAGACTTTATTCCTTATATGGTAACTTAACTTTATGAATAAACCCAATGTTTATTCTTGGTCCTACTATATGTGAATTTTTCTCTAATAACTTAATGCGCAAAACAAATATGAGAAAACATCACAACTGAATAAGAGTTTCATTAAGACTGTAAATTGTATGTACAAACAAATTTACATTATGGAACCAAGTCCTATCTGTACAACATGATCCTTAAATGACTTTGGTGGCATTCCTTTTGTCAAAGGATCTGCGATCATCAATTCAGTACTTATATGCTCAATGACCACTTTATTTTCCTTAATGCGTTCCCTTATGGCTAAGTACTTAATGTCGATATGTTTACTTCGACTACCACTCTTATTATTCTTAGCCATAAAGACAGTAGCTAAATTGTCACAATATATCCTTAATGGCCTAGACACAGAATCTACAATTCTGAGGCCTGACATAAAACTCTTCAACCATACACCATGCAAAGTAGCCTCAAAACAAGAAACGAACTCTGCCTCCATTGTGGAAGTAGCAACCAACGTTTGCTTTCCACTCCTCCAAGATACAGCTCCTCCGGCTAGCATGAAAATATAACCTGAAGTTGATTTTCTCGAATCAACACAGCCAGCAAAGTCTGAATCGGAGTAGCCAATCACCTCTAGAATGTTAGTTCGTCTATACATAAGCATGTAATCCTTTGTACCTTGAAGGTACCTCATCACTTTCTTTGCAGCCCTCCAGTGGTCAATGCCTGGGTTACTCTGATATCTTCCCAACATTCCCACAGCAAATGCAATGTCAGGTCTTGTGCAGACCTGAGCATACATAAGGCTTTTGACAGCTGAAGCATAAGGAATGTTGCTCATTTGAACTTTCTCGAAATCATTCTTTGGATATTGGTTCAAACTGAACTTATCACCCTTCACAATGGGTGCTACACTTGGTGAACAATGTTTCATCCGAAATCTGTCTAAGACTTTATTGATATAGGTTTCTTGCGATAGTCTCAAAATACATCGAGATCTATCCCTATGGATCTTTATGCCAATGATATAAGATGCCTCACCCATATCCTTCATATCAAAGTTCTTAGAAAGGAATTGTTTCACCTCATATAGAAACCCCTTATTATTGGTTGCAAGAAGGATATCATCTACATACAAAACAAGGAAACAAATCTTGCTCCCACTAACCTTCTGGTATATACATTGATCCATGATGTTCTCTTCAAAACCAAATGAAGTGATGACATCGTGGAATTTCAAATACCATTGACGGGAAGCCCGTTTCAAACCATATATGGATTTCTTGAGTTTGCACACCAATTGCTCACCATCACTAGAGGAGAATCCTTCAGGTTGTTTCATATAAACCTCTTCCTCTAGATCACCATTGAGGAATGCTGTTTTTACATCCATCTGATGTAATTCAAAATCAAAATGAGCTACTAATGCCATGATCACACGAAGGGAGTCCTTTTTAGATACAGGAGAAAAAGTCTCAGTGTAATCTATACCTTCCCTTTGAGTGAATCCTTTAGCAACGAGTCTTGCCTTATGTCTCTCAATGTTGCCTAATGAGTCTTTCTTTGTCTTGAAGAGCCATTTGCATCCAATGGCTTTTACACCATCAGGCAACTTGACAAGATCCCAGACTCCATTAGATGACATAGAGTTCATCTCTTCTTTCATGGCATCATACCACAAGTTAGATTCCTTACAACTCATGGCTTGTGAAAACGTTTCTGGATCATTTCGGCTCCTATGTTGTAGTTAGACTCTTGTAGATACACAATATAGTCACTAGGAATGGCTGATCGCCTTACTCTAGTAGATCTCCTTAATGCTGGTTCAACATTCTCTTGAGGAGCATGTTGATCAGCTGGCTGTTCAACTGGATCTACTACTTCTTGATCAGCAATCTGTCGAACTTGAATGACTGGCTGTTGTTCAACACGCGTTTGAAATGTAGGCGTATCGCGTATAACAATCACTCTATCATATGAAGTGGAAGCTTGAGCATCTGTATGATCTTTCTCTGGAACGGTGTTCCAAGATCGATCGCTCCCACTGATCAAGTCATTCTCAAGAAATTTTGCATTCCTTGATTCCACAAACCTAGTGGTGTGTGATGGACAATAAAATCTGTATCCCTTAGACCGTTCAACATATCCAACGAAATACCCACTTATGGTCCTTGGGTCTAGCTTCTTTTCTTGTAGATTATAGACTCTTACTTCAGACGGGCATCCCCAAACGCGTATATGTCGCAAACTCGGTTTCCAACCTTTCCATAACTCGAACGGTGTCTTTGAGACAGCCTTGGTTGGAACTCGGTTTAATATATACACAGCCGTCTTGAGAGCTTCAGTCCACAAAGACCTAGGAAGCTTGGAGCTGCTAAGCATGCTCCGCACCATATCCAACAATGTTCGGTTTCTTCTTTCTGCCACACCATTTTGATCTGGAGAACCGGGCATAGTATATTGGGCAACTATCCCATGTTCTTGAAGAAACTTCGCAAATGGACCAGGCGCTTGTCCATCTTCAATGTATCTACCATAGTATTCACCACCTCTATCAGATCTCACTATCTTTATTTGCTTACCACATTGTTTCTCTACTTCTGCCTTAAACACCTTAAAGGCATCTATGGCTTCATTTTTGTTATGAAGCAAGTAGAGATACATATATTGTGAGTAATCATCAATAAAAGTAATGAAATACTTTTGACCACACGCGTTTATGTCTGGACTACAAATATCTGTATGTATGATCTCTAATATGTCTGAACTCCTCTTGGCACCTTTCTTTGACATATTGGTCTGCTTTCCCTTTATGCAGTCCACACAAGTGTCAAAGTCAGTAAAATCTAGAGTACTAAGTACCCCATCATTCACTAGTCTCTTTATTCTCTCAATAGAGATATGACATAATCTACGGTGCCACAACATAGAGGAATCTTCATTCATAACACATCTCTTAATGCCAGCATTATCTTGAACATGTATAGAAGTATAAGAAGTTTTATCTTGTAAATTAATTTTGAAAAGACCATTTGACAATATACCATTTCTAATAAGTTTAGATCTATAAAACAAACTAAATATAGTGTCTGAAAAATTAAAGGAAAATCCCAATGGTACAAGCCTTGAAACTGAAATTAAATTCCTAGAAAAACTAGGAATATAAAATGTCTTTTCTAATTTTAAAATAAAACCACTAGATAAAAGTAAATTGCATGTTCCGACAGCCTCTACATGTGAGCACATCTTGTTGCCTGTATAGATGCACTGCTCACTTCCCACTAGCTTCCTTAGGCCTTGCAATCCCTGCAAGGAATTAGTGACATGGATTGAAGAACCAGATCAATCCACCATGTGTTATGTTCAACGTCAACCATATTAGATTCATAACAAACAAGTGAGAATTGAGTACCTTTTTTGTCAAGCCAACTCTAATATTTAGGACAATCCTTCTTTATGTGCCCCTTCTTTTTGCAAAAGAAGCACCTGGATTCCTTCTTGATATCAGCTTGAGCGGGCAGTTTGCCTTTTCCCTTATTCTTGGCTTGGCCCTTGTTCTTACTTTGAGTTGCCAGATGCACACTCTCTCCCGCTTCCATAGCAAGCCTTCCTTCTTCCTGGACACACATGGTCATCAATTCATTGATGGACCACTTATCCTTATGTGTGTTGTAGGATATCTTGAAAGGTCCATATTGATGTGGAAGAGTGTTGAGGATGTAGTGCACAAGGAAGCTTTCAGACATCTCAACCTCAAGTGTCTTTAGTTGAGCCGCTATATCCCTCATTTGCATGATGTGCTCACGCACACCATGAATTCCAGTAAGCTTCATGGATGAAAATTTCATTATCAGAGTTCTAGCCAAGGCTTTGTCTGATGTAGCAAACTGCTCATCAATTGCCTTCATCAGAGCTCGCACTTTGTCATATTGCTCCAATAAACCACGTATGCCAGCCGAGATTTTCGTTTTTATGAACATTACGCAGAGGCGATTAGATCACTCCCACTTTTCATAACGGTCCACGTCATCTGTTGGCTGGTCTCCGTAATGGCAGGTGGCTCATCCTTACGGATAGCCAAGTCAATGTCCATGACAGCTACATGAAGAAGAATTCTCTCCTTCCACACCTTATAGTTGTCTCCCTTAAGTTCGGGAATGTTGCACTGGAAATCAGAGTAACTCACAGTTTGCATAGCTGCATAATAAAAAATACATGCTTATGTTACTAAATTGAGGCTACAATACTTTATGACATGTTTACCAATGTAAATCATGCATTAAAATATGAATCAAATGACATAAAAATTGCCTGTGGGCTAAATTTTTAACTTAAACAGATTCATATATCCTTATGATGACACTATCAAATTATATTCCATTTTCTTAATTCTTGTGGGTAAATTAAGAAAAATAATTTCATACATCATTCTAACTACTCATATTAAATACAATAAAAATTCCTGTGGGATAAAATTTATCATATTACATATGATTAATCACAATTTAATGTCCTTTTATCATATGTGATTTAAACATCTTACATAATTTTTGCATAATTAAAGATGCTGTGGCTGCTCTTTAATTATTCAAAAATTAAATACATATGTAACGCCCCTATGTGGGGGTTAACAGTTTTTAATGAGATAAAATAAAAATAAATAATAAAAGTAAAACCTTAAAAATAAAATTTGCCAATGAAGCAATTTTTTTTATACACTAAAAATTAATTTAATTACCTCAATACCCGTTAGGAGAATAACGGGTGTCACAACATATATCACAAGACATTTATTCTTAAATTTTTGCTCATAAAATAAATTGCATTTACCTTAAGCAATAAATAAATATGAACAAAGAACCACAATTATGAATATTCAAAATTATGAATTTTTCATAAATTATTCCATAATATGAAAAATTCCATAAATATATTAAAATTGTGGATATATTATGAAAATTTCATAAAAAATATAAAAACTAAAAATTTTAAGAAATTTTCCTCAAAAATATCATTTTATAAAATCTGGACAAAATCAAAATTTTTTTTTAATTTTTGGGTTTTTTTATTTATTTTCTGCATATTTAAAAACGACGTTGTTTGGAGAGCCCCCCAGGCGTAAACGACCCGTCGTTTACTGAGAGGGCAGCCTGTCAACATACCAAACGACATGTCGTTTTTTAACGCTGAAACGAGCCCCTCAACGTCTGAAACTACATGTCGTTTTTGGCTGACCCAAGCCAAACGACATGTCATTTTTCTCATCTTCAACCTTGAATCCAGGCCTTCTTCACCCGAACGACCCGGTTTCAACCCGGTTTTGACCTGTTTCAGACCCGGTTGTAATTCTACCATCCAGACACCAATTTTGACGTTTCAAATTGTAGAATTCATAGAAATCTAATGTCTAAATGATTTCTACTCTTAGTTTCAATTAAGAAACGTTAAAAAACAAAACCCAAAAATCAAAATTTTTTCAACCCATGCGTTACTATACAGTGCATATTTTCCATGTTTCTCATGCAAGGCAGAGGTCGTTACGGCTCTGATGCCAAATGTAAAACATAAAACCGATTCTAACATGCAAAACTATATACATATTAAAATCGAATAAACGGAAGCGTGTGAATTTTGTTACCTCCGGCCATTGCACCTGAGAAGCCCGACGGTGTACCGTGACTGCCTGCACTTGGGATGCTTCCAAGTTCTCACAAAAACTCAATTGATGGTGTAAGATTCTTAAGAGAATTTTTGAAACTTGGGGACCCAATATTTTGTTCAATAAACGAATAAGAAAAATTTTCTCTGTACAGCCATTGCTTCCATCAAGCAATCTTTATACTACTTCAGAAAATTCAGTTACCAAGCTGGTTTTAATGGACATAAATGTGAGGCCAATAATGCAACAAATTAAATTGGTTTCAATTCATTTTCTTTGAAACCGTAGAAAGTAGCCAAAATGTTTACACTATACTCTACCAAACTAACTTGCTGCATATTTTAAATGAAACCAATTTAATAGCTTTCCTCTATTGTGAGCTGAAGAAGAGGTCAGAGAAGGAAAGAAAAAATTATCAAACAAATACAAGTGAGGACAAAGACCTAACCTTCCCACCTGCACATCTTGTTAAAAACTCCAGATTAGAAGCTAAGGCTTCATTTGATTGCAATCGGAGTTAATTTTATTTATTTATTTATTTTCACAAAAAACATCTCCGTTCAAAATTACTAGTGAGCATTCGGATTCTGTTTTCGACATGGCTGGTGCCATTGGAAAGCTCTCAACTAATCAAGTCCAACTACATGCTTTGCTGTCGACTATTCAAACCGTAGCTGCAGGAATCTCTGGTCAAAGTTTCAAAACCAGCAAACTTTCAACCTTCATAATTTTTCTACCTGATGTCCAATCAAGACAATTTCGGTCTCTACAAACTCACAACGACGACAAAAATAAAACTAGACCAATATAGCCCTCAAAACTCATAGGAAAATAGTCACCGAAACTATAAATTCTGGCCACCGTCGCCAGTCGCCGGCAAAACTTCAAGGAGCAAGCAAACGATCTCTATTTATAATGTTGTTTCCACTGTTAGACTCAAAATAAAGAGACGAGAAAAGCCCTCTCATTTCCACCGACCAATCGCTGTTGGAAAACTACCAAACATGACCACCATTTCTTCCCATCAATGACCACCATTGGATCTACAGCTATAGGTGATGGTGAGTGACACTACCGCTACCAATCATCTTAGCTGTCACAAAACACTAACCTGGTCGTGTAAAACACACTCCAAAATAACTCTAAGTATAATGTTGTCTCAAGTGATAATTATTTGATGAATCCAAGGTCGATTCCACAAGAAAGGATTTTATTCAATTCCAATATATTTATTATATTAACTTTTTATTTTATCTTAAATTAAAAAATATAAGGATTAATATTTATTATTTGCAAAATATATTCACAATATTTTACACATTTTTACAGCATTTTTTCATTTTTAGAATTTTGTTATTATAAAACTTCAATAACAAGAAATGCAGCTTAAATTAAACACAGAACTTTAACAATAAAAGCAATAAATTAAATTAACTTTAACAGAATAATAACAATAATAACAACAAATTAAAGGGGTAAAATAGTGATTATAACAGAGCTGAGGTTTAAAGGTTATATTCTGACAATTAGCTTAAATATATTGTAGTCTTTCTAATTATCTATTAATTGGTTTAAGAATACATTATGCCATCATATGTCGACAATAAATCAAGAATTATCAAACATTTACTGCGTCATTCCATATTTATGTTGAAGCAAAGACTCAACTTAATAAATAGGCAGTATTCAATATTAGTTAACTAAAATAATAACCAAAATAATGAGTTAAGCATTATCCGTGTTAGTCTATGTCATCGATAAATTAAAACCAAAATTTTGATAGAGCTCTAGTTAAGAAAATATTAAAATCTTAAGTTTTTTAAGAAAGTAATTTGGCATTATAACTGCTTAGAAAATTAAGAAAAACAAAAAATATTTAAGGTAATTTTGTTAAAATTTCCCCCTCTCACATCAGTTAAAAAGGAAATTAAAAAGACATATTTAATAAAATATTATGGATATTATTGGGCATACTTTTTACAACATAAAATGAAAAATATTTTACAAAACCTTAGACTAAAAACTGGAATAAAAAATCACTAAAAACTAAACTATTTATTTAAACAGTATTATTATACTACTTAGGGGGTGAATAATTGAGGCCAACGCCTCGATATATATAGGCCTCGAAAAGCACTAATTTTTTTTTTACATTTTTTTATTGTTGAATTATTTGACAAACATGGATCATATTGATCCGTTTTCTTTCTTTTTTTTTTCCACGCGGATGGCCCACTTCAGTATTTAAGAATCTAGATGTACTTTTCTGCTTCGTGGTGGCTAGAGGCACATAAACGAAGCGATCTTGGACTTTCTTTTTTTGATCCAACGGTCTAAAATCTAATAAGAAAATGGGACCAATGGGACCACGTGGGCCATGAACATGGACTATTGGATGAGTGAAATCAACTAATCTAACGGTTGAAAAAAGAGTTCACGTGAGCTGCTTGCAATAGATTGAAAAGCCTCTTAGTTGCTGCTGTGCTTGGGGCCCGCTGACATACGTTAGCACTGATGCAGGGCTGCTGACTGACACGTGGAGGCTCACTCCATTTGGCCACAAATCGATGCTATATCTGCCACCCGTCGAGCTGATTTCAAATTCAAATTTTTTATTCTTTTTGATACATTTGATGTCTAATTTTATTTTATTTTGGTGCCGTTTTGCTCCATTTTTACCTAGATTTTAAATCTAAAGGTAGAAAATTAAAACTAAATTAATTATTTTACAAACATAACATTTACAAAAATATTAAAAATATTTATTTTACATTAAAATACAAAAAATTAATTACAAACTTCTAAAATTTTTAGACTCTTTTGGTTTGATAGAGATATGATTTTTGAGACTTGAAAATATTTTTAGAAATTACTAAACATATAATAGAACATATTTATAAACTTAACACATATTATCAAACACATTAAGAGTCACAATAAAATTACCACTTATTATTTTTACGGTTTCAACTATTTATAAACTAATGCATATTTAATACATCGAAACGACTTTAAAAATTACCAAAAAATTATTAAACATAAAAATACACTAAAAAGACATTTTTAAACATACACTAAAACACTACTTATTACTAAATTGCTATAACTAAGGAATTTAATGTGAAATATTAATACAAAATGATTGATTTTAACTTTAAAAAATGTGCATTTTCTAAGTCTCATCATACCCTCAACCAGTTTATTGCTAGTTCTGAGCAATTAAAGTGATAAAACTTAAAAACAAAACAAAGGTTGATTTTTGAAAAGCTGGTGATTCCTTGCTGATTTTCCTCAAGGGTTATCTCAGTTTCATACCTCAAAGTAAAAATGTAAATATTAATTAAGGAGGATCAACGAACCTGAGAGAGGGATCCAAAATCTAAGGAAGTGATTGGGCTAGACTATTGATCTTCTAGAGTAGTATCTTCTGGAGTAGTCTTAGTCTGGGAAACATAATGTAATTGCCGCCCAGAATAAACATGTTCACTTCTAGCGTATGTCTAATATTTAAGATAAATTTTCCTGTGAATATGTGATTTTCTATTACTAATTAGTGCATACTAACCAAATAAATTTACATTGATATAAACTAATTTATTTAAATAAATTCTTATAATTTTGTTTTTCATCCTTTCTCTAATAATATAGTATAACACTTTGTTAGAGACCATTAGGAATTTATTCAGCTTGTAATGTAAGGCTTGGGTAAAAAGCAGGATGAAAGATAAATTTGAGGCTAAGTTCACCTATAAAATGTTAGACATGTATGCCCTAAGGAGTAAAAATGTAATAAGTTTTTGGAGATATTTTTATCAATAAAGAATTTATTCATTATTTATATACCAATTTTGTCCTCTTTACGTTCATATTTGTTGAATGTATGTTGAGCAAACAATAGTCTGAGACTATCTGTCTAAACCTTAAGAATTAGGCATATGATGGACGGATTATACGAAAGACATGATTCTTAAGGTGATGGTCTAAATCATACGATCTGCAATCGAGAGAACAAAGTTGGGCGCTTTATTCATGCAAAGATTGTTATGTTGTCTATATCCCCTTTGGGAGATGGTTTGTCTTGACCATCGGAGGTGGACTCCGTGAATAGAAACATTGGCATATTGTCATAGGTAACAATGTGTTGGATCAGGACATAAAGTGAATTGATTTGGATTAATAATTCTGTCTCAACAAATCGATTCACTTTAGACAATCATTTGTGTTGTATCCAAATCCTAAGATAAATAGTGGTCCTGTTGTCTTGACTTGTGTCTTTTGATGTATCAAAGGGTGACACCCACTTCTTCATAGTGGTATGCATGCCGGTACGTTGGAGGCATGACTCTTGATGGTGTAAACTTGTTATTCATAGATATGAAATCCATAGCTCATCTTTAGAAGTAATGATATCCTCTTATTTGTGTTATCCCGTAATTAAAAAATTGGAGCGCTCAACCATTTGGATACATAGGTGTAACCGAATTGTATACTGTCTTTGGATGGTAAGTTTTCTAATGGTGAGATGATAGAACGTAAGATAAAAATAATCGAAAAGGTAAGACAGAACTTATCCTTAAGCCGATTATGGATTATCATATGGGGATACGATACACTATGATATGTCATTGAGACTTAGCTATACGGGCTTCATAATTCTATGTAGTTCGAGGGTGTAGCTCCAAGCTTTTAGTGGAGTAGTGTTAGAGTTGGTAATTATGAAATGTATATCTGGGATATTGGGTTTCGTAATTATCGTGAGCTTGAACTATGGAGGTCCATTTGGTCCCCTTTGCTAGCTCATAACATCCTGTAACGACATGGCGTGTTTATCCAATAATTGGTGACTTATGTCGGATTTATCAGATTGGTTAAAATTTGAAAGAATTAAATAATTCATGTCTGTTTATCGGTTGAATTAATTTTGTAATAAAAATTAATTCAAGATAAACTCGTTAAATTATTGGGTATCATATATTTCTTATTTGTTTATCAGTTGATTTAATCTTAGATAACTTAGATCAAGATAAACTTGTAGAATTATTGGGAATTGATTTATTTTCTTAGAGATTATCTAGATAAAGTTGTTTTGATCAGATAACTTCCCTATTGGGTTATTTAAATTAAAACTGAGACTTTATCTTATAGAATCTCAGGTGGAAAATAAAAGATTCGTGAGATTTTTTATTCGACAGTTCGGCATGCCGATGGACGTGTTTGACCGGCTGATGGGACCTGTTCGGCTTGCCGATTAGGTGGTTCAGCCTGCCGATCAACGAAGGATAAGATCACACGTTTCCACACGGATCTTATCAGATATTGATCCGAATTTGATTATGATCTGAGTTTTGAGACTTAATCTGATAAGTACTGACCCTAGCACAACCTCTATAAATAAGGAGTGATTCTCATAGGTTACTTAGATCAATTAGGAGATTAAGAGTGATACTCTGCTAAGTGAGAATCTGAAAAACTCCCTGAGAGCTTTTGTTCACAAATCACGAACACTTGCTTTAAGTTATCTCGATTGGTTGGAAGGAGAGTCACCGGTGGAAGAGTTGTACGTGTGAGCCCACACTCACTCTGGTTGTAGATAGAGAATAGTAAAGAAGACCTGTTGGTTGAGGCTCTTCTAGAACGTTATTTCTCTTCACAGATTACGGAGGTTCTTCGGCACACAATGGTTAGTAAGATCTAGTTAATTTATACATATAGCATGTCAAATTTGTGTTTTTAGAAATTACTTTGATATAAAATTTTTAAAATTTTGCTGCGCACTCTTTTTCCAATAATTGGTATCAGAGACATGGTTTTAATATAAATTTACGAGCTTGTGATCATGTTATATGTATAAATTTAGTGATCTTAATCTCTCATATGCTTGAATTTAATTTTATAGAGAGTTGGCACTTTAGGTTTCTATATATTATATATATTATCATGGATTATGTGGTGAATATTTATTAATTAATTATGGTTAATTAAATCATTATTTAATAATTATTAATTAATTAATTTATACCGATTATGGTTCCTTAGAGGTTAGAATATGTATATAGTTTTTTCATGTAATTAGATGGCAGGCTATCATCTCCGTCTAGGAATTATTATCTAGTTTTTAAATTTGTAAGAATTTTATAATTAAATAATTATTCAGAGAAGGCGAATATAGAAGATTGATGACGATGCTCCTAGGTATTTCCTGAGTCTCTAATTTTATGTTTTTTGAATTGTTGAAAATAAAATTGATGAATTGCATTAAATATTGTATTTTCTGGAATGGAGATTTCTGCTCGATCGGCATACTGAACCTCACAGTTCGGTAGGCCGATGGTCATAGATTGGTAGGCCGGACGTGTGGTTCGATAGGCCATCAATGGGGCAGAAATCAGCTGGCTCTGCCGGCTCTGCCGGCAGACCGAACTTCCAGCTCAGCAGACCGAACTTCCAGTTCGGCAGGCTAAACTTTCATGGGTTGGCAGGCCGATCTTCTTGATAGGCGGGTCGATGGAGCATGATCGGTAGGCCGATCACCCAAATTGGCCTACCGACCGAGAGCCAAAAAAATTCCCAAAAAAGGTGCAGTTTTTCGATGCAGTTTTAATTTTGTTTTTGGGACAATTCTAAGAAACAATAAATTTGGATATGACTGGAAATATGAAGTGTTCAATTCATATGGGATTGAAGACTTGAAGATGGAATTACATGAAGGAGGATACAGCTTGAGGATTCAAGGATGAAGAATCGAAAATATGTCTCAATTATTCTCTTGTAATCTTAGTTTTCTATTCTCTAGGGTGGAGCCATAATATTACGGTTATATATTATTTTGCTTGTAGCTTTGCTTGATTGCTTTGCTTGATTGCTTTGCTTTTTGGCATTATAATATGATTTACCATGTATATTGATAACATGTCATATAGAATAGGAAGTGCCACTCATATTAAAATTGTTCATGTATGATCTTAAAATAAAACCTTGATTTCAAAAGATTGAGTGGGAGAATGTTTTCAAAGAGAGAACCTAAGGCCTCCATCGTTGATCCATAGGCAGAACATGGTGGTCCCGACCCCTAGGAAGGGATTTCTATTATGTACCAGATTGGATCTCTAAGAGGATAAGATATTTTAGCATGATTTATGGTTGCACACCCCTAGGTAGTGATTATAAATCATGGATAAAATATTGAAACGATGGTTATACACTCAGGTTAATTTTATTATTAACCTCCCCTAGGAGCGCTGTTAATAAAATTAATGGCCAAAGAAACGATTATTAATATATGCTGGATCATACGGGTCTTGGATGGCATATATTAATCAGGAGGGGATCCATGTTCTTGATTGAATTTGACATGACTCTCCTAGGAGCTTGTTGAATTATGAGTTGAGAATTATCGTTGTAAGGTTGTGACATTTTCAAGATTTTGACACATAAATACATTTGTATTTTTTACATGATTATGTTATCTTACTAAATTATTATTATATACTTGCTTATGTTTGGTATATGATTCTTTATTATAGATTAAAAATGTCTAAAAACGCTTTATTATCGATACTTGACAAAAACCTATTAACCGATGAGAACTATAACGATTGAAAACGAAACCTGGATATCGTCGTGTCCTTTGAGAAACTGAAATATGTACTGACAAACCCTTGTCCTCCTGAGCCTATGGGAGACTCAAGTAATGAGCAATTCCAAGCATATGATCGCTGGAAAGATGCTAATGATCAGGCCTGCTGCTATGTTATGGCTAATATGAACAACGTGCTATAGGCTCAACATCAGGATTATGAGACTGCAAAGCAGATCTTGGATAATCTTGAAGATATGTTTGGAGGCCAAGCCATAACAAAGCGGTAATTGGCGCTTTGGAAACTCTTAAACTGTAGACAGAGGCCGGGGACATCTGTAATGGAGCACATGATGTTGGTCATGGGTTACCTCGCTGAGGCTCAAATCAATGGAGCCGACATCGATACTGAAACTTAGATGACTATGGTCTTTGAGACTCTGTCTAAGGAATTTATTCTGTTTAAAGCTACTTTTAATTTAAGCAATAAACGGGATATGACCTTGACGGAATTGATGAAACAGTTACAAGAGTTCAAACTGCTGATCATGGAGCTCCTGCGGTTGGTGAGGCTAACATGGTAGCTGCTTCTAGTTCCAATCCTAACTCTGGGAATGGAAAGAATTAACAGGCCAAGAATGAAAAGTCTTCTATTCCTGCTACCACCAAAAGCAAGAAGAAGAAGAAGAAGAACCCGAAGAAGCTTAAGTGTTTCTTCTATGGAAAGGTCAGGCATATCAAGAAGCATTGCAAGGACTTCCTTTCCAAAGGAGGTAGGTGTGATCTTCTATATTTAGAAACTTGTTTGGTTGAGGAATCCAGTGACATTTGGGCCATAGATTTCGATGCAACTAATCATGTTTGTATTTCTCTACAGGAGTTTAAAGAAACGAGAAGTCTGCTGCATAAGGACTTCACGCTTTGGATGGGCGATGGATCCTTGGTCTCAGCAGAAGTAGTGGGAGATGTCTATCTTTATTTTGATAACTATAGGAATTTATTTTTGCAAGATTGTTTTTATGTTCCTAAATTTAAAAGGAATTTAATTTCTGTAGCTTGTTTATTTAAAGACTCATACTTGGTTTCTTTTAATGATAAAGTGGTGATCCGTAAAAATAAATCTTTTATCTGTTCTGGATGGATGCAAAATAATCTATATTTTATCAAACCTAAGATGTACTTATTGCTTATTGCTGAGGTGAATGATAATAACTCTAAAAGACTTAAAACTTCTCACTCTAATAAGACTTGTCTTTAGCATTTGCACCTTATTCATATTAACCTGAGTAGGATTCAAAGGTTGGTAAGAGATGGACCTTTAAGTCACTTAAAGGTGGAATCTATACCTCAATGTAAGTCTCATTTGGAGGGCAAAATGACCAAAAGACCATTCGAGTTTAAGGGCAATAGGGCCGACTGGGTTCTCCAACTTGTGCATAGTGATCTTTACGGACCAATGAACATCTGGGAACGAGGAGGGTATGAGTACTTTGTCTCTTTTATTAACGATTACTCAAGATATGAGTATATATACCTGATGCACCACAAAAGCGAAACTTTTGACAAGTTCAGGGAGTTTCGGATTGAAGTGAAAAAGCAATTGGGTAGACCCATAAAGGCACTTCGATCGGATCGAGGTGGTGAATACCTTTCTAATGAGTTCTTGGAACACTTGTTAGAGAATGAGATTTTATCCCATTTGACTGCGCCGGGTACTCCGCAGTAGAATGATATAGTAGAGAGAAGAAATAGGACTTTGTTAGACATGATTAGGTCCATGCTGAGTTATTCATCATTGCCTTTATCCTTTTGGGGATATGCACTACAAACTGCATGTTATCTTTTGAACAATGTGCCTTCAAAATCGGTCCCTAAAACTCCTTACGAGTTGTGGATGGGTAGGAAGACATCCTTAAACCATATTCGCATATGGGGATGTCCAGCTCATCTCCTGTTTAAGGATCCAAATAAGTTGGAAGCACGTTTGGAAGTTTGCGTGTTCGTAGGATTTCCAAAAGGGACTAAAGGGGGTTATTTCTATAACCAAAAGGAAAATAAAGTCATGGTTTCAACTAATACAACTTTCCTTGAGGAGAGTTACATGGATGACTTTAAACCTCGAAGCAAAGTGGTGCTTGAGGAGTTAAGGAGTGATCTGATCACTCTGGAGGTTCTGAATGAAACTGTTCCGATCAATGTAGAAAAACCAAACAAACCTAAACAACAACCTCAGGGGCTTCGGTGTAGTGGGAGGATCGGGCATCAACTTGAGAGGTATATGTTCAATAGGGAGGTCTTTTTGGCTGAAACAGATGAACATAACAGGGATCCTTATACTTACGCAGAAGCTATGGAGGATATTGATTCAAAACTCTGGACAGAGGCCATGAACACAAAGATGAAGTCTATGGAGACTAATCAAGTCTAGGAGCTTGTGGATCTACAAGAGGAAAAGAGGAGTGGATGGAAAGGTCGAAACCTTTAAGGCTAGATTGGTAGCTAAGGGTTATACGCAAAAGGAAGGAATCGATTATGAGGAAACCTTTTTGCCTGTAGCCATGCTTAAGTCCATCTAGATTCTCTTGTCCATAGCTGCCGCTCTCGACTACGAGATTTGATAGATGGATGTCAAGATGACTTTTTTAAATGGCTATCTTGATGAGTCCATTTATATGGAACAACCAGACAGGTTCAAGGTCACCGGTCAAGAGGGTAAGGTTTGTAAGCTGCTAAAGTCAATATATGGACTTAAACAAGCTTCTCGTTTTTGGAACATAAGATTTAATAAGGTGATCAAGACTTATGGGTTCTCACAAAATGTGGATAAACCATGTGTTTACAAACAGATTAAGGATAAGAAGGTGGTTTTTCTATTGCTCTATGTAGATGACATTCTGCTAATTGGCAATGACGTTGGGGCGTTGTCATCGGTCAAATTATGGTCGACCAAGCAGTTTGACATGAAGGACTTTGGTGAGGCTAATTTTGTTCTCGGTATCTAGACCTTTCGGGATAGGAAGAACAAAATGATAGCTTTGTCCCAGGCCTGCTACATAGATAAAATTCTCAGGAGGTTTGCAATACAGGATTCCAAGAAAGGTAGGCAACCATCTAGGTCTGGGATTACTCTTTCTAAGAAAAACTCTCCAAAGTCTTATGAAGAAAGAGAATACATGAAGAAGGTGCCTTATACTTCGGCAGTGGGTAGTCTCATGTATGCCATGCTTTGCACACGACCGGATATTAGCTATGCGGTCGGGATTGTAAGTCGATTTCAGGCGGATCCAGGATCGAACCATTGGGTTGCAGTAAAGCGTATTTTCAAGTACCTGAGAAGGACTCGAGGGTATATGCTTGTATATTTGAGTGAGGACCTGACTCCTCTAGTATATACTGACTCGAATTTTCAATTCTGTTTGGATTTTAGGAAATCAACTTCAGGTTTTGTGTTTACGCTAGGCGGCGGTGCCATTAGTTGGAGAAGTGCTAAACAAGATTGCTCTTTGGATTCAATGATGGAGGCCGAGTATGTGGCAGCTAGTGATGCTTCGAAAGAAGCAGTGTGGCTCCGCAAGTTCCTTGGGGATCTTGAGGTTGTTCTTGGTATAGATAAGGTGGTATCACTGCACTGTGATAACAATGCAGCGGTAGCTAATGCTAAGGAACCAAGATTTTACAAGAAGAGTAAGCATATTAATCGGAAGTATCATGTGATAAAGGACTTAGTTGAGGGCGGGCATGTCACGGTGTGCAAGATCGCGACAGAGGGCAATTTAGCTAATCCATTTACAAAGACACTTACTAGGGGAGTCTTCGAGAGGCATGTGGAAGCTATGGGGATGCGAGATTTGTCATATTTACTCACTTAGTGCAAGTGGGAGATTGTTAGACATGTATGCCCTAAGGAGTAAAAATGTAATAAGTTTTTGGAGACATTTTTATCAATAAAGAATTTATTCATTATTTATATACCAAATCTTGTCCTTTTACATTCATATTTGTTGAATGTATGTTGAGCAAACAATAATCTGAGACTGTCGGTCTAAACCTTAAGAATTGGGCATATGATGGATGGATTATGTGGAAGACATGATTCTTAAGGTGATAGTCTAAATCATACGATCCGCAATTGAGGGAATAAAGTTAGATGCTTTATTCATGCAAAGATTGTTATGTTGTCTATATCCCTTTTGGGAGATGGTTTGTCTTGACCATCGGAGGTGGACTCTGTGAATAGAAATATTGGCACGTTGTCATAGGTGATGATGTGTTGGATCGGGACATAAAGTGAATTGATTTGGATTAATAATTTTATCTTGGCAAATCGATTCACTTTAGACAATCATTTGTGTTGTATCTTAATCCTGAGATGAATAGTGGGCCCGTTGTCTTGACTTGTGTCTTTTGATGTACCAAATGGTGACACCCACATCTTAATAGTAGTATGCATGCTGGTACATTAGAGGCATGACTCTTGATGGCCTAAACTTGTTATTCATAGATATAGAATCCATAGCTCCTCTTTAGGAGTAATGATATCCTCTTATACGTGTTATCCTATAATTGGAAAACTAGAGCGCTCAACCATTTGGATACATAGGTGTAACCAAATGTTATACAGTCTTTGGATGATAAGTTTTCTGATGGTGAGATGATGGAACGTAAGATAAAAATAATCAGGAAGATAAGACAGAACTTGTCCTTAAGCCGATTATGGATTATCATATGGGGATACGATATACTATGATATGTCATGGAGACTTAGCTATACGGGCTTCGTAATTCTGTGTAGTTTGAGGTGCAACTCCAAGCTTTTAGTGGAGTAGTGTTGGGTTGATAATTATGAAATGTATATCTGGGATATTGGGTTTCGTAATTATCATGAGCTTGAACTATGTAGGTCCATTTGGTCCCCTTTGCCAGCTCACAACATCCTGTAATGACACGACGTGTTTTTTCAATAATTGGTGACTTATGTTGATTTATCAGATTGGTTAAAATTTGAAAGAATTAAATAATTCATGTCTGTTTATCGGTTAAATTAGTTTTGTAATAAAATTTAATTCACTATAAACTTGTTGAATTATTGGGATCGGATAATTGTTGTTCGTTTATCAGTTGATTTAATTTTAGATGACTTAGATCAAGATAAACTTGTAGAATTATTGGGAATTGATTTATTTTCTTAGAGATTATCTAGATAAAGTTGTTTTGATTAGATAACTTCTGTATTGGGTTATTTGAATTAAAACTGAGACTTTATCTTATAGAATCTCGGGTGGAAAATAAAAGATTCGTGAGATTTTTTATTCTGTAGTTCGGCCTGCCAATGGATGTGTTCGGCTAGCCGATGGGACCTGTTCGGCCTGCCGATTAGGTGGTTTGGCCTGCCGATCAACAAAGGATAAGATCACGTGTTCCACACGGATCTTATCAGATATTGATCCGAATTTGATTTTGATCCGAGTTTTGAGACTTAATCTGATAAAGACTAACCCTAGGACCAACCTCTATAAATAGGGAGTAATTCTCATAGGTTACTCAAATCAATTGACAGATTAAGAGTGATACTCTGCTAAGTGAGAATCTGAAAAACTCCCTGAGAGTTTTTGTTCACAAATCACGAACACTTGCTTTGGGTTCTCTCGATTGGTTGGAAGGAGAGTCACCGGTAGAAGAGCTGTACGCGTGAGCCCACACTCACTCCGGTTGTGGATAGAGAATAGTAAAGAAGACCAGTTGGTTGAGGCTCTTCTGGAATGTTTTTTCTCTTCACAGATTACGAAGGTTCTTCAACACACAAAGGTTAGTAAAATCTGGTTAATTTATACATATAGCATGCCAAACTTGTGTTTTTAAAAATTACTTTGCTATAAAATTTTTAAAATTCCGCTGCGCACTCTTTTTCCAACATAAAATACTTACACAAGTCCTGAACCCTTAAAAATATACATTCTAATTCCCAAAGTTACAATCTAGAACTTGAAATGAACTTTTTATTTGTCATCCACTTTTTTTATTTAACTTCTTTTTTTTTCACTTTTTTCATATTTTTTTTCATATATTTTTTTTCTTTTTTATTTTTTCCTTTGTACTTTTTTTATTTTTATTTTTTACAAAAATATAATATAGCTAAAAATTACAACATAACAAACTTAAAAAGTAAATAAAATTACATACTTTACAGATGTAACGGATATTCTTAACCCTACCCAACCTCCCATAACATTGGCATAAATCCAATTACATTTGAAAGATCAAATGCCTGATGAGTGAAAGGTAAAAGAAATTATTATGAATTTATTAAAAAGGCTAGGCTAAATATGTGGGTGACAAAGAAAAATAGAAATATTAAGCTTAAAAGGGTGGCTAGGGATATAGAAATGTAAACATGTAAGCTTAAAAAGGCTTAAACGATTCAAAGATGACCTAAATTATATCTATAACTTAGTGTTTATCTAGGACTTTGCCTCAAGAGGGATTTAAACAAGTTATAAGATTTTATAAAACTAAACTAGATTATATTAACGTAAACAGTCTCTAAATTAGTATAACTGATCGTAGTTCAAGATTAAGTTCTTAAATTTTTGGAAAATTACAACCTAAATATAAGGCAGGCTAAAAAAACTAACATAAACTTAAACAATATTTAAAGTTTATAACAAGTCATGAGAATGATATAGCCTTTAACATCATCATCGGATAGGAGGCAAATCACCGAAAAACAAAAATACTTACATATATTGCAAAATACTCTTTTAGACTTTTGAAATTTTTTTATTTTTTTGAATTTTTGAATTTTTAATTTTTTTAAGTTTTTTTTTTAAACAACACAGTCAAATGTAATGCAAACACGTAGTTTTTACAAACATGTAGAAATACATTTCAAGAATGCCAGTCATTCTTTTACTCAACTATTTCTAATATGATGAAGATGTGTTTCAAGAATTTTAAGTATTCCTTCCCTTGGCTACCTTCAAACATGTATGCTACAAAAGAAAGATACAAAGATGAGAATATAGAAAAACAAAAGGCTACATTTTCAGACCATATCAAGATGCTCTTCAAGACAAATCCTTTACTTAGCTATCCTAACCTAGGAGAATATAAATCTTAAAGTTTTATAAACAACACACCATTTTTTATTTTTTTTAAGTTTTTCAATTTTTTTCTTTTTTTTCGCTTGGTTTTTAAAACTATTCTCGTACTAAAATAGGCATAAAATTGAAAAATTTTGAAAAATTTTGACACAACCCTCTTCTCCTAACCTAAATTGAATATTGTCCTTAATTTGTAACAAGATTAAGCAGAAAAAGTAACAACATATATATACAAAAGCGATTATTCAAAACACAAAAACATAGACATATATGAAAATGCTATAGGTAAAACTAAAAGAGATAGAGTTTAGGGAGAAAGATCTAAATCTTGGTTGTGCATTCCGCAGAGCTTTGAAGTTGCAGTGTATGCCTCGGGAGTAATGACTTGTATTTTCTTAAGCAATTCCTCAACAGTAGGGGCAGAGATAACAATCTTTCTATTTGACTCCTCAAAAAATGTTTGTCCCATAGCATTATCTAGAAAACTAAACAAACTGTTTAAGTAACCATTTATATTAAGCACAACTAATGGTTTATTAAGAATACCTAATTTATTCCAACTAGCTATAACAAACATTTCCTCTAAAGTTCCTGGTCCTCCTGGTAAAACAATGAAAGCATCTGAGTGATTAATCATGAATTTTGAACATTCAGGAATATTTTTTACTATTCTCTCAGTTCCTATGGTTGGAACACAAAGATTATCTTGAGCAAGAAAACGAGGGATAATACCTAAGACTCCTCCTTTGGCTACAGCTGCAACAGTTCCCATTAAACTAAGACTACCTCCTCAATACATAAGGTTAATTATCTTTTCTTTAGCCAAGACATGACCTAAATGGAATAACCTTTCTTGATCTAGAACTGTAAAACACACAAATGTTTTTAAAATTCGAAGACGATTGGAACGAGGACTTCATAATGGTTTCTAAAACTAAAACTTTTTTTTTATGTTTTTAGAATTTTATGTTTTTTAAACTGATTCCATTTTTACACCGCTCTAAGTAAAACTCTAAAACTAAAGGGATTTTATGTACATCTAAGGAAAACATTGGGTGAAATTAGGTAAAGACAACTATGAGGATAGGTATGGACAAATGGATAGATGTAATACAACTGTAGAATTTTTGAAAATTTTTACCTGACAAAACTACTTAACTTTGACAAACAAAATATCACTATACAACTTTTTGATAAAATGGGACCGAATTTTAAAGATCAAGGCAAAGCTTATCTTACACGACACAAAAAACACCTATTGAAGAAAATAATGCATCTAACTAAAAGAAAAGTCAAAATATTATTATTAAAAAATAAACAGTACATTTACAATTACTAAACAATTACTGTAAGAATCACACAAAAAAAAATCTTTTTGTTGATGAAATTTTATTCGATAATGAATTGAAAAAAACTTATGTTCATTAGAATGGATTTCCAAAAATTCCACCACTCAGCCACTCTAATGTTTTTCATTAAAATTAAGAACATTTCTCAAATAAGTTTTCAACATTTTTTAATTTTTTAATTCTTTTCTATAATTTTTTATGATCTTTTTAAAGAAAAAAATACATAAAAACAAATAAAAACTTTACAGATCTTGCTTCGAACTAGAGGAATCTTGAATTTGTTTCCCATCTAAAATTCTTGCAAACTAAATAGTCGGGTCTTTTAATGTTAGATTCCCAAGATGTTCTTTCTCTACATGTAATTGTGGCTAGAGTTTTAACATATCCCCCTAAACATATCTACTTATATATGACTCAAGAGAAGCTCAGAGATCTTCCAAGTTCTCATTCCTAAGACTATTTTTACAAAATTGAATTTTATCTTCTCTGTTTTTGGACACATAATGAGGTGAGGGATATTTACCAGAATAGGTTTGACGAGAACATTTAGGACACTTTGATTCCATATAACGGGCTCTTTTTTTCCTACCATATAGACTTATACTCGTCCTAGGCAAACCTATATTATTTACATCACTAGGACAAACAAGACCTTTTATATACACTTTAATATTAGTTGGAAGTTTAAAACGAAAAAATACCCAAAGATGAGTGATTCTAGTTTTGTATTTCGTTCTGATTTCTTTTTGAGAAAAAGAAGGAAAATATTTCTTAAGGTGCTCGTACTTAGGATCCATGATTAAGAAGAGAGAAAATATGAGATTCTTGAGAGTGAATTGAAAAACCGGAGATTTTTGAGTGCTTTAATTGGATTTGAAAAAGAATTGACAAAATTTTATGGAAGTAAGAGAGAAGAGATTGAAGATTTTATGGAAAAAGTGTGTTTGAAAGGTCGAAGAACTTTGAAGGATTTTTGAAATTTTTTAGGAATTCTGGAGAGAATACAGAGAATTTTCGAGAGTTAGAGAGAGAATGAGAAGTTAGAGAGAGAAAGAGCAAAAATTTTTGAGCCTGGATACACAATGATAGGATATATAGACAAAGGGTATGTTACTATTTAGACATGGAGAAGACTGTACAAACGCAAGTAACACTATTCTGAATAGCAATAGGCTAAACTAAAAAGGGCTAAGTAAAAGTAAACTAACTAATTACTAAACAAACTTAAAATATTTTTGTGTTTTTGATTTAATTTTTATATGTTTTTAAAATTTTCAATTTTTTGTGTTTTTAATCAAAATTAAAATTTACAAAAGTCTAAAATTCAGAAAAATTTATTGATAAACATTTTATTAAAATGCGTTTCTAGAGATTGTTGCTATAAAAATACCAACTAACCAATCTTGATTATATTCTCCGTAAATTCAGTCACTTTAATGAATTTTTGAAAAATCATTTTTTTTGAGTTTTATGAAAATAAAAAATAATACACAAAATAAAAATAACAATAACACATTAAAAACAAAAACAAAACAAAAGAAATACTAAGTTATATTTGAAAATGGGTCAACATCCATACTATCTAACCTAGAAAGATATTCAGTATGACATGAATAATGTTTAGATATGAATGGACTCTTTTCAAAAATTTTCCACGCACTTTCTTCACTTTTCTTTTTGGATCAGGATAATTTTTCTTAAAAATAGAATCTTTATTCATAGAATTATCTTTTCCAAAATCAGATTTACAAATGTCATCTTTTTTCAACATCAAATTTGCAAGTTCACATACTTCATCAACCAAAGGCTGATCTTTCTCAATTGGTTCAATTTCACGATTTTTCAAATCAGCATAGTGTTTCAACATATTGAACACATTGAATTCAGAAGCCATATTTCCAAAAGACAATTTCAAGATACTAGTTCTACAATTAATCAAGGCATTTGAAGTTGTAAAAAATGGACAACCTAAAATAACTGGAACTTGAAAATTTAAAGTGAAAACCGGTTGTGTATCCAAAATAATAAAGTCTACTAGAAAGTAAAACTTATCAATTTGAACTAACACATCCTCAACTATACCGCTTGGAATTTTTACAGAATGATAAGCTAACTAATGCATAATAGCAGTTGGCTTAAGTTCACCTAAACCTAATTGTTGATAGACAGAATAAAGTAAAAGGTTAACATTAGCACCAAGATCTAACAATAAATGGTCAATTTGAGTGTTTCCTATGATACAAAAAATTGTGGGACAACCTAGATCTTTGTATTTCAATGCTGAATCATGTTAAATGATAGAACTAACATTCTTAGATAAAAATGTAGTTTTAGTCACATTATGCTTTCTTTTAATTGTACAACAGTCTTTCAAAAATTTAGCATAAGATATGACTTGTTTAATTGCATCTAAAAGTAGAATGTTAATTTTGACTTGCTTGAAAAGTTCAAAAATTTTAGCATTCTTATCAAACTTCTCTTTTAAAAGCAAAGCTTGTGAAAAAGGAACTTTCAAGACAAATTTCTCTTTAAAAACAACATTTTTTTTGTCAGAACTTCCCTCAATACTATTAACTTCACTACCATTCTTCAAAGTTGAGTCAACAGTTTTTTTACTTTGAAGAGTTGAAATAAAATTAACAGTTTCTTGTTGTGATAAAAAACTTGAGAGGCAATTTCATTTGCAAAAGGATAATGTATAGGTTTAGTAAGAAATTTTCCTTTTTCTTTAATTGCAAGTGAAAAAGTTAGCTTTGAAATGGATTCCTTAATCTCATGAATGTCTTGTGAAGTACAAGTGTTAATGATATCCTGCCTCTGAATGAATTTTTGCAAAACATCCATAAGAGTTTTAACTTGTGAATTAAAACTTTCAGGAGGTGAAAAATTTTGTGAGATTTCTAAAATTGTGAATTTGGTGGAAATTGTAAATTTTGAGGTTGTTGTGGAAATGATGGATGATTTTAAAAATTTTGAGATGGATGCGGTGGTGGTTGATCATTCCTCCAACCAAAATTGGGATAATTTTTCCATTGTTGATTAAATGTTTAGAATATGGAGATGGAAAGGGTTTCCTAAGTTGATTCATTTGATTTGAATAGTTTGCTTGTTCATGGGATTCTTTCTTAAAAACCGGGCAATCATAAGTTGAGTGACCTAGATTTTGGCAAACACTACACCAAGTTTCAATCTTAGGTTCTTGAACATTCCTACATTCTAGGGCTTCAATCTTTCTTGACAAACTAGCAATCCTAGGACTTAGATCATTCTCTTGACTAAGTTGATGAACACCTCTTTAAGCATTAGCAAGATTGGACCTAATTGAGTCTTCATAATTAACATGTTGCCAATATTGAGAGTTTTCAGCTAAGTTATCTAAAAAATCTAATGCTTCATTAGGTTCTTTATCAAGGAATTCTCTATTACACATTGTTTCAATGAATTGATGAGTTTTAGGAGTTAAACCTTCATAAAAGAAACTAACATAATGCCATATTTCAAAACCATGATGTGGGTAAGAGTTTAACAAATCCTTAAAACGTTCCCAACACTGAAAATAAACTTCCTTTGCATTTTGGGAAAAATTTTGAACTTGTTTCTTCAAAGCATTGATTTATGAGTTGGAAATTTTTTTTTAAAAAACTTAGTTTGCAATTTCTTGCCATGTATCAATTGACCTAGGTTTTAAAGATGCAAGTCAAGTTTTAGCCTTGTCTTTTAAAGAACAAGAGAAAAGCTTCATCCTAAGGTTTTCATTTGAAGCATCTTGATTAGTGAAGGTAGTGTAGACATCTTCAAACTCTCTACCGTGCAAGTAAGGATTTTCAGATTCTAAACCATGAAAATTTGGAAACAAATTGATCAGTCCTGGTTTAAATCTAAAGTTATGGGCATTGAGAGGAAAAACCAAACATGATAGAATGGATTCTCGAGGTGGTTGCAAATATTCTCTCATTGAATGAACAGGATTGATGAGTTATTGACTAGCAATGTTTTCATTATGAGTACTTTTATCATTAGCTATTTTTGGTAAATTAGAAGACACAACAGAGACTAAAGGTGAATCTAAACTTTTCCTAATTACTCTACGTTTTTTAAACATGTGAGACTAAATCGGCATACAAATTATTTACAATATTTATAAAATTTTATAAACAGACACTAAGCTTTTCTTTACTCGGGGAGAATAAAGTAGTTAATGAAAATCATCTGCTTTATTTATTTTGTGGTTTTTGAGAATTATATGCTTTAAGAATATTCCCAAGAAAGATTTATGGGGCTAAGGCTCCATAAAAAGTAACCTTCTAGTCAGAATAACGCTCTTAGAATGACTGGAATTGAAAGAATCTCCAAAAGTTACTAGTTATGGGAAAGATTCTAAACCAGCACTAGTCCCCAAATAGAACTTTCTCAAAAAATACTTTTCACAAAAATACAATTTATTATTTAAATATTATGGAAAACGTAATCTAAAATTTTATGAAGTTTTATTTCTAAGTCAAAAACCTAAAACTAAACCTAAAACTAGTAAAATAAATATATTACAAAGAAAAGAAAATAAAATAATTTTTTTTTGGATTTTTTTGAATTTTTTTATTTTTTATTTCTTATTATTTTTAATAAATAGTGACGTGAATAATACCAAATATGAATAGTAACCACTATTACATAAGTAGTAACTTACAGAAAATACATGTAGATGTCTACGTGAATAGTATTTAACTCTTACAAAATAGCAAATATTAACAAAAGAATACAAATAAAACAAAAAAAGAGAAGTTAGAAAAATAGAAAATAAAAAGAAAAAGAAAATATAATAGACAAAATATACTACATTAAAGATAATGCCGTTTCCCAGCAACGGTGCCAAAAACTTGACCACACGTTTAAAACACACTCTCCAATATAACCCCAAGTATAAGATTGTCTCAAATAATAATTACTCAGTGAATCCGAGGTCGATCCCACAGGTAAGGATTTTATTCAATTCCAATATATTTATTATATTAACTTTTTTTTTAGTTTAAACTAAAAAATATAAGGATTAATATTTATTATTTAAAAAAGATATTCACAATTTTTTACATATTTTTATAGCATTTTTTTTCATTTTTAGAATTCGTTATCATGAAACTTCAATAACAAGAGATACAGCTTAAATTAAACACAAAACTTTAACAATAAAAGTAATTAATTAAAATTAACTTTAATAGAATAGCAACAATAATAACAACAGATTCAAGGTGTAAAAAAATTATTATAATAGAGATGAGGTTCAAAGATTCCATTCTGACAATTAACTTAAATATATTTTAGTTTTTTAATTATTTATTAATTGGTTGAAGAATACATTATGCCATCCTATGTTGACAATAAATTAAGAATTACCAAGCATTTACCATGCCATTTTATGTCTATAATGCAGCAAAGACTCAACTTAATAAATAGGTAGTATTTCAACATTACTTTATTAAAATAACAACCAAAATAATAAGTTAAGTATTTACTGAGTCATTCTCTAGCTACGAAAAATTAAGGTCCTCTTAAGCATTATACGTGCTAGTCTATGTTGTTAATAAATCAAAACCAAAATTTTAGTAGAGTTCTAGTTAAGAAAATATTAAAATCCTAAGTTTTTTAAGAAAATAATTTGGCATTATAACTGCTTAGAAAACTAATAAAAATAAAAAATATTTAAGGTAATTTTGTCAGAGTTTTCACCTTTCACCTAAGCTAAAAATAAAATTAAAAATACGTATTTAATAAAATACTACTGAAATTATTAGGCATAATTTTTACAACATAAACTGAGAAATATTTTACAAAACTTAGACTAAAAACTAGAATAAAAACTGACTAAAAACTAAACTATTTATTTAAACAATATTATTATTATGTTTAGGGGGTGAAGAACCGAGACGCTAGGCCTTCAAAGGCACTATTTATTTATTTATTTTACCTTTTTTACTGTTAAATTTGTTGACAAACATGGATCAAATTGATCCATTTTCTCTCTCTTTTTTTCCACGCGGATGGCCCACTTGAATATCTAAGAGTCTAGACGTAATTCTCTGCTTCGCAGAAGCTGGCGGCACATAAACAAAGCGATTTTGGGCGTTCATTTCTTGATCCAGTGCACAAGAATCTAAGAAGAAATGGGACCACATGGGCCACGAATAAGGACCAGTGGATGAGTCAAATTCAACAGATCTAACGGCTGAGAAAATGAGTTCAATGAGCTGCTTAGATTGGATTGGTCAGTCCTCTGAATTGTGGTTGCGCATGGGGATCGCTGACACCTGTCAACACAGGTGCGAGGCTGAGGACGCAACATGCGGATGGTTCTGATTTATTTGGCTATCCGATCGACGGTTGCAATGCTACCACGTGTCCAACTGATTGCAAATTTGATTTTTTTATTCTCTTGATGCATTTGATGTCTAATTTTAATTGTTTTGTGCTGTTTTGCTCTGTTTTTCCTAGATTTCAAATCTAAAAATAGAAAATTAAAAAAAATTAATTATTTTACAAATATCTACAAAAATATTTATTTTACATTAAAACACATAAAGTTAATTATAAACTTCTAATATTTCTAGTCTCTTTTGGTTAGATATAGATATGATTTTTAAGATTGGAAAATATTTTTAGAAATTACTAAAAATATAATAGAATATATTTACAAACTTAAAACATATTATCAAATGCATTAAAACTTACAATAAAATTACCACTTATTATTTTTACAATTTTAACTATTTATAAACTAAACGCATATTAAACACACCGAAACGACTCTAAAAATTACCAAAAATATTATTAAACACAAAAACGCACTAAAAGTACATCGTTAAACATATTTTCATATTAAGACACTGAAACACTATTTATCACTAAATTGCTATAATTAAAGAGTTTAATGAGAAATAATAATGCAACATGATTGATTTTAACTTTAAGAAATGTACATTTTCTAAGTCTCATCGAACACCTACGTTAGTTTTAGTCAATTGCCCCTTGTTGCCAGAAAACAATGATATAACCCTTGGTCGCTACGTGGGATTCTAATATCGTTCAATTTAGTAACGTTTGATCGAATGAAAGGTTCCAGCATGTTTAGAAGGTGATAAGTACCAATTTGAACACCTCAACTTCAAGAAATAACCGTTGGAAAGTGACATTGAGGGCCGCATGAGTTTCCAAGAAAGAAAAGTCTGATCTAGTTATCTATGGATAGAAGTTCTCAAAATGGTGCCCGAATTTAGAATTAGGAACATTGATTTAGGGGGGTATGTCTAAGGCTTGCAATCACTAAAGCTTGATCAATGCCCGTCAATGCCAGTCAAATTAAGTCAACATTGGTCATACTAATCAAATCTGGTCAATGGTTAGCATGACCTCCGATCAACGATCTGAGACTACTTCTTGACTCATTTCAAAGATCCAGACACAACTGCGACCTCCATTCGGGTTAATTTAATTTCATTAGAAAATAATCCGGCATCAAGTGCACACAAAATGAGGTGAAAGAGATTGATGGAATGGAGACCAAAACTAGTAGCTATACTTTAGGAATCTTTGTGAGTTATTCTTAGTTTTTTATAGTCACTTTAAGATCCGTTTTGAGGTAGGAATTCCATTACTAAATTTATGTGAGGTTTTATTTAATTTGAAATTGGTGATTTGTCTTGCAAGACAAATTATACATTTGTTAATATTATTATATGAATATCTAGTGAAACATAGTATTGTGACCCGTCTTGCAATATACAGCAAGGCCAAGTTGATTTAACATGTTTTGATATAATTTTGAGAAGCATGGTTAGATAACATGGACGCCATGCATATCGGTGAGGATATGAGAGGATGTGAGACGTGAATAAGGCACCGTTACGTCCTTGGGCACATATACCCAAAAAGGTAAATAGAGGAAGGTGATGAAACTCTTTTGGGTTGAAAATCCTAGAGCATATTGTAGAGGAAATGTCTTGGTGAGGATTTGTGACTTGATCTTGTTAGATATGTATGCCCTAAGGAGTAAAAATGTAATACGTTTTTGGAGACATTTTTATCAATAAAGAATTTATTCATTTATATATACCAAATCTTGTCCTCTTTACGTTCATATTTGTTGAATGTGTGTTAAGCAAACAGTAGTCTGAGACTGTTGGACTAAACCTTTAAGAATTGGGCATATGATGAACTGATTATGCGGAAGACATGATTCTTAAGGTGGCGGTCTAAAACATATGATCCGCAATCGAGGGAATAAAGTTGGGCACTTTATTCATGCAAAGATTGTTATGTTGTCTATATCACTATTGGGAGATGGTTTGTCTTGACCATCGAAGTTGGACTCCATGAATAGAAATATTGGCACGTTGTCATAGGTGACGATGTGTTGGATCGGGACACAAAGTGAATTGATTTGGATTAATAATTCTGTCTTGGCAAATTGATTCACTTTAGACAATCATTTGTATTGTATCTAATTCTGAGATGGATAGTGAGCCCGCTATCTCGATTTGTGTCTTTTGATGTACCAAAGGGTGACTCCCACATCTCAATAGTGGTATGCATGCCGGTACGTTGGAGGCATGACTCTTGATAGTGTAGACTTGTTATTCATAGATATGGAATCCATAGCTCCTCTTTAGGAGTAATGATATCCTCTTATATGTGTTATCCTGTAATTGAAAAACTGGAGTGCTCAACCATTTGGATACATAGGTGTAACCAAATGGTATACTGTCTTTGGATGGTAAGTTTTCTAATGGTGAGATAATGGAACGTAAGATAAAATTAATCGAGAAGGTAAGACAGAACTTGTCCTTAAGCTGAGTATGGATTATCATATGGGGATACGATACACTTTGATATGTCATGGAGACTTAGCTATATGGGCTTCGTAATTCTATAAAGTTCGAGAGTGCAGCTCCAAGCTTTTAGTGGAGTAGCGTTGGAGTTGATAATTATCAAATATATATATGGGATATTGGGTTTCATAATTATCGAGAGCTTGAACTTTATAGGTCCATTTTGGTCCCCTTTGCTAGCTCATAAAATCCTGTAACGATACGGCGTGCTTTTTCAATAATTGGTGACTTATGTCATATTTATTAGGATTGGTTTAAAATTTAAAAGAATCAAATAATTCATGTATGTTTATTGGTTAAATTAATTTTGTAATAAAATTAATTTAAGATAAACTTGTTGAATTATTGGGATCGGATAATTCTTGTCTATTTATCAGTTGATTTAATTGGATAAATTAAATCAAGATAAACTTGTAGAATTATTGTGAATTGATTTATTTTTTAAAAAAATTATCTTGATAAAGTTTGTTTTGATCAGAAAACTTCTCTATTGGGTTATTTGAATCAAAACTGAGACTTTATCCTATAGAATCTCGGGTGAAAAATAAAAGATTTGCGTAGATATTTACGCGGCAGTTTGGCCTGCCGATCTACGTGTTCAGCCTGCCGATCAGGATGTTCGGCCTGTCGATCAACGAGAGATAAGATTACACATTTTCTCACAGATCTTATCAGATATTGATCCAAACTTGATTTGTTTTTGAGTTTTTGGGACCTAGTCTAATAAGGACTGACCCCAAGACCAATCGCTATATAAAGGGAGTAAGTCTCATGAGTTACTCAGATCAATTGAGAGATTAAGAGTGATACTCTTCTGGTGAGCATCTGAAAACTCCCTGAGAGCTTTTGTTCACAAATCATGAACACTAGCTTTGGGTTCTCTCGATTGGTTAGAAGGAGAGTCACCAGTGGAAGAGCTGTACGTGTGAGCCCATACTCACTCCGATCGTGGATAGAGAATAGCAAAGAAGACCAGTTGGTTGAGCCTCTTCTAGAATGTTACTTATCTTCACGGGTTGCGGAGGTTCTTTGACACATAAAGGTTAGTAATATCTGTTTAATTTATGCATATAGCATGTCAAACTTGTGTTTTGAAAAAATACTCTGATGATTAAATTTTAAAATTTATGCTGCGCACCTCAGACTGTTTTTTCCAACAACTGGTATCAGAGCTGAGGTTTTTACATAAATTTACAAGTTTGTGATCATACTGTATGTATAAATTTTGCGATCTTAATCTCTCATATGCTTGAATTTAATTTTACAAAGAGAGTTGGCACTCTAGGTTTCTATATTATTATATGTTGTCATGGATTATGTGGTGAATGCTCATTAATTAATTATGGTTTATTAAATAGTTATTTAATTAATTATTAATTAATTAATTTATGCCGGTTGTGGTTCCTTAGAAGTTAGAATGTGTGTCTAAGTTTTTTCATGTAATTAGATGGCAAACTATCACCTCCGTCTAGGAATTGTTATTTAATTTTAAATTTGTAAGAATTTTATAATTAAATAATTATTCGAAGAAAACGGATCGAGAAGTAAAATCTAGAAGATCGATGATGGCGCACCCAGGTATTTCCTGTGTCTCTAATTTTATGTTTTTGAATTGTTAAAAATAAAATTGATGAATTGCATTAAAATTGTATTTTCTGAAATGAAGATTTCTGCTCGGTCGGCATGCCAAACCTTCAGTTCGGTAGGTCGATGGTCATTGATCGGTAGGTCGACAGTAGGGCAGAAATAGGCTGGCTCTACCGGCAGGCTGATCTTTTTGATCGACAAGCCGATGAAGCATGACCGGCAGGCTGATCACCTAGATCGGCCTGCTGACCGAGAGCTGGAAAATTTTCAAAAAAGGTACAATTTTTATAGTGCAGTTTTAATTTTATTTTTGAGACGATTCTGAGAAACATTAAATTTGGATATAACCGAAAATATGAAGTATTTGATTCATACGGGATTGAAGACTTGAAGATGGGAATTATGTGAAGAAGGATACAATTGAGGATTCAAGGATGAAGAATCGATTTATGTCTCGATTATTCTCTTGTAATCTTACTTTTCTATTCTCTAGGATGGAGCCATAATATTACAGTTATTATTATTTTGCTTGTAGCATTGCTTGATTGCTTTGCTTGTTTGCATTATAATATGATTTGTCATGTATATTGATAACATGTCATATAGAATAGGAAGTGCCGCTCATATTAAAATTGTTCACGCATAATTTTAAAATAAAACCCTGACTTCAAAAGATTGAGTGGGAGAAGGTTTTCTAAGAGAGAACCTTAGGCCTCTATCGTTGGTCCATAGGAAGAACATGGTGGTCCTGACCCCTAGGAAGGGATTTCTATCATGTACTAGATTGGATCTCTGAGAAGATAAGGTATTTTAGCATGATTTATAGTTGCACACCCCTAAGTGGTGATTATAAACCATGGATAAAATATTGACACGATGGTTATACACTCACGTTAATTTTATTATTAATCTCCCCTAGGAGCTATGTTAATAAAATTAATGGCCAAAGAGACGATTATTAATATATGCTGGATCGTACAGGTCCTGGATGGCATATATTAATCATGAGGGGATCCATGTTCCTAATTGAATTTGGCATGACTCCCCTAGGAGCTTGTTGAATTCTGAGTTGGAAATTATCGTTGTAAGGTTGTGATATTTTAAGGTTTTGACACATAAACACATTTGTATGATTTTTACATGATTTTGTTATCTCACTAAATTATTATATGTTTGCTTACGTTTGGTATATGATTCTTTATTGTAGATTAAAAATGTCTAAAAATGCTTTATCATCGATACTTGACAAAAACCAATTAACCGATGAGAATTACAATGATTGAAAATGGAACCAGGATATCGTCCTATCCTTTGAGAAACTAAAATATGTTCTGACAACCCATTGTCCTCCTGAGCCTATGAGAGACTCATCTAATGAGCAATTCCAAGCATATGACCGCTGGAAAGATGCTAATGATCAGGCCCGCTGCTATGTTATGGCAAGCATGAATAATGTGCTGTAGGCTCAACATCAAGATTATGAGACTACGAAGCAGATCTTGGACAATCTTGAGGACATGTTTGGAGGCCAGGCCATAACAAAGCAGCAAGGGGAGCTTTGAAAACTTCTTAACTATAGACAGAGATCGGGGACATCTGTAAAGGAGCATATGATGTTGGTCATGGGTTACCTCGCTGAGGCTCAAACCAATGGAGCCGACATCGATGCTGAAACTTAGATGACTATGGTCTTTGAGACTCTGTCTAAGGAATTTATTCCATTTAGAGCTACATTTAATTTGAGCAATAGACTAAATATGACCTTGATAGAACTGATGAAACAGTTGCAGGAGTTCGAACTGCTGATTAGGGAGTCTCTTGCAGGTGGTGAGGCCAACATGGTAACTGCTTTTGGTTCCAATTCTAACTCTGGGAATGGAAAGAAGCAACGGGCCAAGAATAGGAAGCCTTCTGTTCCTGCTAACACCAAGAGCAAGAAGAAGAAGAAGAAGAATCCAAAGACGCTTAAGTGCTTCTTCTGTGGAAAGGTCGGGCATATTAAGAAGCATTGCAAGGACTTTCTTTCCAAAGGAGGTAGGTGCGATCTTCTGTATTTAGAAACTTATTTGGTTGAGGAATCCAGTGACATTTGGGTCATAGATTTCGATGCAACTAATCATGTTTGTGTTTCTCTGTAGGGTTTCAAAGAAACGAGAAGTCTGCTACATGAAGACTTCACGCTTCGGATGGGCGATGGATCCTTGGTCTCAGCGAAAGTAGGGGAGACGTCCATCTTTACTTTGATAACTATAGGAATTTATTTTTACAAGATTTTTTTTATGTTCCTAAATTTAAAAGGAATTTAATTTTTGTATCTTGTTTATTTAAAGACTCCTACGTGGTATCTTTTAATGAAAAAGTGATGATTCGTAAAAATAAATCTTTTATCTATTATGGATGGATGCAAAATAATATATATTTGATCAATCCTAAGATGGACTTATTGCTTAATGCTGAGATGAATGATAATAACTCTAAAAGACTTAAAAGTTCTCACTCTAATAAGACTTATCTTTGGCATTTGCGCCTTGGTCACATTAACCTGAATAGGATTCAAAGGTTGGTAAGGGATGGACCTTTAAGTCACTTAAAGGTGGAATCTATACCTCAATATGAATCTTGTTTGGAGGGTAAAATGACCAAAAGACCATACAGGTCTAGAGGCAATAGGGTCGAAGGGATTCTAGAACTTGTGCATAGTGATATTTGCAGACCGATGAATATCCAGGCATGAGGAGGGTATGAGTACTTCGTCACTTTTATTGACGATTACTCAAGATATGGGTATGTGTGCCTGATGCACCACAAAAATGAAACTTTTGATAAGTTTAGGGGGTTTTGGGCTGAAGTGGAAAAGCAATTGGGTAGACCCATAAAGGCACTTTGATCTGATCGAGGTAGAGAACACTGTTCTGATGAGTTCTTGGGACACTTGTTAGAGAATGGGATTTTATCCCATTTGACTGCGTCGGGCACTCCGCAGCAGAATGGGGTAGCGGAGAGAAGAAATAGGACTTTGTTGGACATGGTCAGGTCCATGATGAGTTATTCATCATTACCTTTATCTTTTTGGGGATATGCACTACAAACTGCATGTTATCTTTGGAACAATGTGCCTTCAAAATCGTCCTTAAAACTCCTCACGAGTTGTGGACAAGAAGGAAGACATCCTTAAACCATATTTGCATATGGGGATGTCTGGCTTATGTCCTGTTTAAGGATCTGAATAAGTTGGAAGCACGTTCGGAAGTTTACGTGTTTATAGGATATCCAAAAGGGACTAAAGGGGTTATTTTTATAACCCGAAGGAAAATAAAGTCATGGTTTCTGCTAATGCAACTTTCCTTGAGGAGAGTTACATGGACGACTTTAAACCTCGAAGCAAAGTGGTGCTTGAGGAGTTAAGGAGTGATCAAATCACTCCGCAGGTTCCAAATGAAACCATTCCGATTAGTGTAGAAAAACCAAACAAACTTGAACAACAATCTCAGGGGCTTTGGCATAGTGGGAGGATCGGGCGTCAACCTGAGAGGTATATGTTCAATGGGGAGGTCTTCTTGGCTGAACCGGATGAACATGACAAGGATCCTTATACTTACGCAGAAGCTATGGAGGATGTTGATTCAAAACTCTAGATAGAGGCCATGAATAGAGAGATGAAGTCTATGGAGACTAATTAGATCTGAGAGCTTGTGGATCTTCCCGAAGGGGTAAAACCCATAGGGTATAAGTGGATCTACAAGAGGAAAAGAGGGGTGGATGGAAAGGTCGAAACCTTTAAGGCTAGACTGGTAGCTAAGGGTTATACGCAAAAGGAAGGAATCGATTATGAGGAAACCTTTTGCGCCTGTAGCCATGCTTAAGTCCATCCAGATTCTCTTATCCATAGCGGTCGCTCTCAACTATGAGATTTGGCAGATGGATGTCAAGATGGCTTTTCTAAATGGCTATCTTGATGAGTCCATTTATATGGAACAACCAGATAAGTTCAAGGTCACGGGTCATGAGGGTAAGGTTTGTAAGTTGTTAAAGTCAATTTATGGACTTAAGCAGGCTTCTCACTCTTGGAACATAAGATTTGATCAGGTTATCAAGACTTATGGGTTCTCACAAAATGTGGATGAACCATGTGTTTATAAACACATAAAGGATGGAAATGTGGTTTTTCTACTACTCTATGTAGATGATATTCTGCTAATTGGCAATGACGTTGGGGTATTGTCATCGGTCAAATTATGGTTGACCCAGCAGTTTGACATGAAGGACTTGAGTGAGGCTAATTTTGTTCTCGGTATCCAGATCTTTCGTGATAGGAAGAACAAAATGATAGCTTTGTCACAATCTGGCTACATAGATAAAATTCTCAGGAGGTTTGCAATGCAGGATTCCAAGAAAGGTGGGCAACCATCTAGGTCTGGAATTACTCTTTCTAAGAAAGACTCTCCAAAGTCTTATGAAGAAAGAGAATACATGAAGAATGTGCTTTATGCTTCAGCAATGGGTAGTCTCATGTATGCCATGCTTTGCACACGACAAGATATTAGCTATACGGTCGAGATTGTAAGTCGATTTCAGGTGGATCCAGGACCGAACCACTAGGTTACGGTAAAGCATATTTTCAAGTACCTATGAAGGACTCGAGGGTATATGCTAGTATATTCGGGTGAGGACCTGATTCCTCTAGGATATACTAATTTGAATTTTCAATCCTATCTGGATTTTAGAAAATCGACTTCGGGGTTTGTGTTTACTCTGGGTGGTGATGCCATCTGTTGGAGAAGTGCGAAGCAAGATTGCACTTCAGATTCAATGGTAGAGGCCAAGTATGTAGCAGCTAGTGATGCTTCGAAAGACGCAATGTGGCTTCGCAAGTTCCTTGGGGATCTTGAGGTTGTTCCTGGCATGGATAAGACGGTATCACTGTATTGTGATAACAGTGCAGCGGTAGCTAATGCTAAGGAACCAAGATTTCATAAGAAAAGTATACATATGGATCAGAAGTATCATTTGATAAAGGACTTCGTTGAGGGCGGGCATGTCACGGTGTGCAAGATCGCGTCAGAGGACAATTTAGCTGATCCATTTACGAAGACACTTACAGGGAGAGTCTTCGAGAAACATGTGGAAGCTATGGGGATGCGAGATTTTTTGTATTTACTTACTTAGTGCAAGTGGGAGATTGTTAGATATGTATGCCCTAAGGAGTAAAAATGTAATACGTTTTTGAAGACATTTTTATCAATAAAGAATTTATTCATTTATATATACCAAATCTTTTCCTCTTTACGTTCATATTTGTTGAATGTGTGTTAAGCAAACAGTAGTCTGAGACTGTCGGTCTAAACCTTTAAGAATTGGGCATATGATGGACTGATTATGCGAAAGACACAATTCTTAAGGTGACGATCTAAAACATATGATCTACAATCGAGGCAATAAAGTTGGGCGCTTTATTCAAGCAAAGATTGTTATGTTGTCTATATCCCTATTGGGAGATGGTTTGTCTTGACCATCGGAGTTGGACTCCGTGAATAGAAACATTGGCATGTTGTCATAGGTGACGATGTGTTGGATCGAGACACAAAGTGAATTGATTTGGATTAATAATTCTGTCTTGGCAAATCGATTCACTTTAGACAATCATTTGTATTGTATCTTAATCTTAAGATGGATAGTGGGCCCGCTATCTTGATTTGTGTCTTTTGATATACCAAAGGGTGACTCCCACATCTCAATAGTGGTATGCATGCCAGTACGTTGGAGGCATGACTCTTGATAGCGTAGACTTGTTATTCATAGATATGGAATTTATAGCTCCTCTTTAGGAGTAATGGTATCCTCTTATATGTGTTATCCTGTAATTGGAAAACTGAAGCGCTCAACGATTTAGATGCATAGGTATAATCGAATAGTATACTATCTTTAGATTGTAAGTTTTCTAATGGTGAGATAATGGAACGTAAGATAAAATTAATCGAGAAGGTAAGACGGAACTTGTCCTTAAGCTGATTATGGATTATCATATGGGGATACGATACACTTTGATATGTTATGGAGACTTAGCTATACGGGCTTCGTAATTCTATAAAGTTCGAGAGTGCAGCTCAAAGCTTTTAGTGGAGTAGCGTTGGAGTTGATAATTGTGAAATGTATATCTGGGATATTGGGTTTCATAATTATCATGAGCTTGAACTTTATAGGTCCATTTTGGTCCCATTTGCTAGCTCATAAAATCCTGTAACGACATGGCGTGCTTTTCCAATAATTGGTGACTTATGTCGAAATTATCATATTGGTTTAAAATTTGTAAGAATCAAATAATTCATGTCTGTTTATTGGTTGAATTAATTTTTGTAATAAAATTAATTTAAGATAAACTTGTTGGATTATTGGATAAGATAATTCTTGTCTGTTTATTGGTTGATTTAATTTTGGATAAATTAGATCAAGATAAACTTATAGAATTATTATGAATTGGTTTATTTTCTTAGAGATTATCTTGATAAAGTTTGTTTTGATCAGATATCTTATCTATTGGGTTATTTGAATTAAAACTGAGACTTTGTCCTTTAGAATCTCGGGTGGAAAATAAAAGATTCGTGGAGATTTTTTCTTGGGAGTTTGGCCTACCGAATGACGTGTTCGGCCTGCCGAATGGGCCTGTTCGGCTTGCCGATCAGGATGTTTGGTCTATCGATCAGCGGGAGATAAGATTACACGTTTTCACACGGATCTTATCAGATATTGATCCGAACTTGATTCTGTTTCAAGTTTTTGAGACCTAATCTGATAAGGACTGACCCCAGGACCAATGGCTATAAAAAGGGAGTGAGTCTCATGATTTACTCAGATCAAAAAAGATCAATCGAGAGATTAAGAGTGATACTCTTCTGGTAAGCATCTGAAAACTCCCTGAGAGCTTTTGTTCACAAATCACGAACACTAGCTTTGGGTTCTCTCGATTAATTAGAAGGAGAGTCACCGGTGGAAGAGCTGTACGTGTGAGCCCATACTCACTTCGATCGTGGATAGAGAATAGCAAAGAAGACTAGTTGGTTAAGGCTCTTCTGGAACGTTACTTCTCTTCACGGGTTGTGGAGGTTCTTCGGCACATAAAAGTTAGTAAGATCTGTTTAATTTATGCATATAGCATGTCAAACTTATGTTTTGGAAAAATACTCTGATGATTAAATTTTAAAATTTTCGCTGCGCACCTCAGACTGTTTTTTCCAACAGATCTCCTGTCACTGAAAAACTTATGGTTTGGCGTTTTGAGTTATCAAGCACACTTTTTAGGGTTTCGTTGAGTAGAAAGACGTGACTTTCAATTTCTTTGTGGATTCCCAAAAGCATTATTTAATTATATATAATATTATATGATATAGAAATATGGTAACGTTTAATTCTCCACTAGTTACATACAAAAATAGATTTGGTATAAATAATATTATGACTAAACTAGCCATGCAGGTTTAATATGGTAATTAATAAAATCAAAAGGTGAGTAATAGTTTTCTTACTGAAAATGTTGTCACTCATCCCATTATATCTTCATATTTTTAGGATTTATAAAGTGTGAAGTGACAACGAGAAAATAGTTAAGGAAACTAAATAGCTATATCCAATTGGAGCTATTTTATTTGTTAAGAATATTCCTCATAATGATGTAAGCATCCTAAGCTCTATCTCTGACTGTATGAAGCAGTCTTGAGGCTTGGAATAATGATGATAGAATTATAATAGTAAATTAAAGGTGTTAGATTAAACTATGGCTTTGTTGTCTTTATGTTTTCTTTTAAATTTCTTTTCAAGACAGGAAAATTTTTAGAAAGTGTTACTATTTTATTTTATTTTCTAGTTTTCTACTTAACTTATTAAAAATACTAACCACTAATTAGGAGTGTAATAGATTTTAGTATCAGAGCCTAGGTTTGGTAAACCTGCAAAATGTAGTACCATTTTAAATTTTAAAATGGTTTTCAGTGTTTTGTTTTTGAAAGGGTCATCATTTTATTGAATCCTCGATTGGAATCATATAGTCTAAATGGATGGCTCAACAGAGAAAAACCCGAGAATAGAGATATTAATAGTTATACAAGTGCGATAATTATATGGATAGAATTTTATGCGTAGATTGGTTAAGAGAGATGATATAGTTACAAGGATCTATATGCCTTTTATCTCATAAGAAATGATAATAAATACAAGGTTTGTGTCCTTGATTTCAAGATTAGACATGATTGTGTCAAATTCTTTATAACTCAACACGTAATGATAATGTATGGACTCGATGGAGTACATAAGTATCAATAAATTTTCTTAGAAGTCCTATTTAATTACTTGAGGAATATGAGATAACTTAGGAATCCATGATGCTAAACCTTGAATGAGATAGATGTTAATTTTTTGATTTGTTGAGATTTTGTAAAGTCAAAGAATTTATGCTTTTCAATGTTAGAATATTTTGGTTTATGTACGTTCTCTTTTAGTGGCATCAATAGTCCTTATTAATCAATGTATACTAAATATAAGAAATTTAACATTACATCGATTTAAAGGATAAACATTGCTAAATCATTGGTAGACCTACTAATGAATCTATTGTCAAAATTTAAGTACTAAGCATAAGAAAGTAAGTAAGCATAAGAAAGTAAGTAAGGAAGTAAGGAAGTAAGTAAGTAAGTATTAAGCATAAGAAAGTAAGTATGTACTTTCTCGAATGAGGTTTTTTTCCTTACGTGAATATCAAAAATATTTGAAGGATTATACTATTGTGTATTTTGGATTTTAAGTTAGTCCATTGCTAATGTTCAACTCTTTTATGTTTAATGAAATTTGAATTAGTCGACCAATATGCTATTGTGAATCATTGTTGAATGCGCGTTATTCCGTAATAAGTTGATGACTTTTAGGTTAAGTTAGGAGCCATAATGTCATTGATTATACGTAAAACATGTGTCATGGGACTAAGGGATCTAGATGGTTTCTGATATAATTCTTGTGATAGAGGGAGAGTAAGGACAGGTAGCACCTTCACTCTTAATTCTATGATAAATAATTTTGTTTTCTGATGGGTTGACATGACAACTATTGTATAGTGGAAACAATCATAAAGTTGACTAGATTGTTGATGCCATCATTATCACTAAAGTCCTAGTCACATGGTCTTATTGTGCTATTTAAGTTGAAAGGAAACACTATAAGGAATAATGAGTTGGTTAACTTTCCAATTTTGAAGTCATTAAGAAAATCTTTTATTTGATTTTGTTTACTAAGGAATAAAGTGGTTTGACGAAACTTTTTGAGAATGGACAACCAAACAGGGTTTAAGTAAGTTATTTTTTTTGACCCCTTAACACTTGTGGTTAGACGATTGTGTAGGTCCTGATAGTTTTTTAACTTTGGCTTAAAATTTGGGTAGTGCCTTCTGGAGATATGGACAATAAAATACTCTAATCATAGTTTCGTGCACACCAAAGAGTATTACGAATAGGTTGATAGATTTTTCAAAATGTCCAGTGACTCTATAATGTTTATTTATGTCATGGATCAGGTTTATTCTAGGTTATTAGACCATTTAGTTAAAATCCACTAAGTAGATGGGTGAATTGCAATGGTAATGTCTAGATGATAATAAACATAATAGAATGTATGCATTGGTTAGTTTGAGTTAGGAACTGTTAGGATTTTGGTAAAGAAAAGAAGGAATGTGCTCTTTTGAGAACAATGACTTTGGCCATTCTTTGAGTTATTTAGATTGAGTGAAACCAAAGAGTTTTTGAAGCATGCTTGAGCTATGATATAGCTTTGACCATACTTGAGCTAGAGTGGGCCATGTGACGATGGCTGTGTCTTTTGATTTTTCCAAAGACCTAGTAGAGACACGATGTCATTTATAGTGGATGTAAATGGGTTGATGGTGGCAGTTTGTTCCCAACAAGATAGACTATAGTGTGCCTGAGCCTAATTACTTATACTTAGAATGAATATTGAAGAATACAAGGTGCTAGTAACTTTTTTATTTTTGATTGAAGTTTCTAGTATAGCTTAAAAAGTTGGATGAGGCTATAGACCACCTTAGAATTCGAATCGAACCATCTTATTGCCCTTCACTCTTTCTTGGATTGTCAATTAAGGCATGTGATTCGAACATTCAAAAAAACATTTCGTATTGCATTGATTCTTTGGGGAGTCAGAGAGAGCGACTTCCTTGATAAGGAACACTTACAGTAACAAAAGTTGTGTATGAACATCACCTTATAAGGCATTATATCGTAAATCAAGTTGTTTTTTATATTGGGTTGAAAGGGGTAGAGAGTGTCAATTTTGGGCTACAATTTTATGGGAAACAACATATAAGTTTTAAATTATTCATGATCAACTTAAGATTGGTCATAATTGGTAGAAGAGTTATGTGAATAAAAGAAGGTTACCGCTAGAGTTTATATGTTGGAGATTTTGTAGTGTCTAGTTTTGGAGTCCGTAGAAAGTTAGCACCCAGATATACGAGACCATTCAAAATCATCAAACAAATTGGAATAGTTGCCTATCGACTAAATTCATCACCCTAGTTATTCCATGTATATAATGTGTTATACGTGTCGATGTTGAGAAAATAGAAACTAGACCACTCACTGATTAAAATGTTCCAATTCAAGAAAACATAACTTATAAAGAAGCTCACGTTCAAATCTTAGATTGTGAAGCTAAAATCTTGAGTCAACAAGAAAATCCATTAGTGAAAGTGATGCGGCAATCCCATGATGTTGACGAAGCTACTTGGGAGCTTTGGTCAAAGATGCGAGAAAAATAGCTCTATTTTTTTAAAATGTTCTCCTATGTTGTGCTCAAATTTTGAGGATGAAATTTCTTAAGAGGGTAGATTTGTAACATTCAAATTTTAAAATAAAATAACTTATTATTAAACCTAATTTTGCCAAACTTTTCCACTACCCATATTAAATAATTTTTTATATGATGATCTATGACCTATACTCTACTAGACCAACTTGTTGCATATTTTAAATGAAGCCAATTTAGTAGCTTTCCTCTATTGTGAGTTGAAGAAGAGATCAGAGAAGGGAAGACAAAAAAATTATTAAACAAATATAAGTGGAGGACAAAGACCTAACCTTCCCAGGGTTAGAAGCTAAAGCTTCATTTGATTACAATCAAAGTTTCTTAAACTTAATTTTATTTATTTATTTATTTTCATAAAAAACGTCTTCGTTTAAAATCACCAGTGAGCATCCAGAGTCTTTGACATGGTTGGTACTGTTGAAAAGCTCTCGATGAGCGTAGTTTAATTACTTGTTTTGTCGCTGATGATTCAAACCGTAGTTGTTGGAATCTCCGGTCAAATTTTTGAAACTATCAAACTTCCAACTGTCATTCCATCTGATGTCTAATTGGGATGATTTCAGTCCTTATGAACTAACAACAATGAAAGGAACAAAACTAGACCAATGTTGCCCCTCAAAAAATCATCAAAACTATAGATTTTAGTAGACGGAGAATGAAACAACATGTCAATTTCAATCAACTGCCACCAGTTGTAGAAAATTGATAATATAGCCCTTGATCGCTGCATGGGATTCTGATCTTATTCAATTCAGTGACGATTGATCAAATTGAAGGTTCCAACATGCTTAGAAGGTGACAGTATTGATTTTCCCACCTCAATTTTGAGAAACAGCTATTGGAAAGTGAGATTAATGGCCACCAGAGATTTCGAGAAAGAAAAGTCTGATACAGGTATCTACAGATTGAATTTTCAAAAATCAAGCTCGAATTTAGAATCAGGAGCGTTGATTTTAGTGGGGGGTGGGGGGGGGGGGGGGGGGGGGGGAGGGGGGGTGGGGGTGAGGGGTGGAATATCTAAGCCCAACAGTCACTAAAACTTGGTCAATACTGGTCAACACCATTCAAACCAATCAAACTAGTCACATTTGGTCGAAGTTCGTCATAATTGACCTAACCTCCGATCAACAAACTAAGACCATCTCCTAACTCGTTTCATCGATTCGAAAGCAGAAGTGACTTCTATTTGGGTTAATTCAATTTCATTAAAAAAATCATCTAGTACCCAATGCATAAAAATGAGGCAAACTAGATCAATAGAATGGAGCTGTAACCAATAGCTATTGCTTTAGGAATCTCTATGAGTCATTCCTAGTCATCCATAGTCCCTTCGGGATTCGTTTTGAGGTAGGGATTCTATTACTCAACTTTTGTGAGGTGTTATTTAATTTAAAATTGGTTATTTGTCTTGAAAGATAAACTATATATTATTTTATTAATATTATTATATGAATATCACGTGAAACATAATATGGTGGACCCATCCTATAATGTACAGTGAGGCCAAGTTGATCCGAGATGTTTTAATATAATTTTGAGAAACATGGTTAAATAATATGAACTCTATGTATATCAGTGAGGATATGAGATGATGATGAAATGTGAAGAGGGTGATGGTTAGGTCTTTGGGCACATATACCCTAAAAGGTAAATAAGGGGAGGCGATGACACTCTCGTGGGTCGAAAGTCCTAGAACACACTATACAGGAAACGTCTTGGTGAGGATTAGGGAATTGATGTCCCTCATCAACAATTCATTGTTTGTTGTTTTGAGTTGTCAAGTGCACTCTTCGAGGTTTCGTTAAGTAGAGAGACGTGATTCTCAATTTCTCTATGAATGCCCAAAAATATTATTTAATTATGTATAGTATTATATGATAGAGAAACATGGTAATGTTTAATTGTGGAGCATCCACTAGTTATATGCAAAAATGGATTTGTTATAAATAATCTTATGGTTGAATTAACCATGTAGGTTTAACATGATAATTAATAAAACCAAAAAGTAAGTAAGGGTTTCTCTATTGAGCATGTTGATACTCATCTCATTATATCTTCATCTTTTTAGAATTTTTTCAGTATGAAGTGACAACAAGAAAATAGGTAAGGGAACTAAGTAGCTATGTCTAGTTGGAGCCGTTTCATTTGTTAAGAATGTTCCTATTTATGATGTAAGCATCCTAAGCTTTATCTATGATTGTATTAAGCAGTCTTGAAGATTGGAATAATAATGATGACAGAATTATAATATTAAATTAAAGATGCTACATTAAACTGTGGTTTTGTTGTTTTTATGTTTTCTTTTAAATTTCGTTTCAAAACCCGGGCAAATTTTTAGAAAGTTTTATTGTTTTATTTTATTTTCTAGTTTTCTATTTAACTTATTAAACCTATACTTAGGCGTGTTATATAGATCCCCTTCGTTAGAGGAATTCTAATATTTTCTGTGTGACCCTCACTGGGGAGGAAGAAAGGGAGAGAGAGAGAAACATGACAAATATTTTTTGGTCCTTACAATCTTTTAATAATTGAACATAATGGTCAACTTTTTGCAAACTTTTAATTTGAATATCTACTACATAGACATTTTAATATCATAATTAAAGGAATAACATATGTTTGAATTCTTATAAAATTTTCAACTATATAATTATATGCATAATATTATACAAATTATTGATATAAATGTGCATTTATTCTAAATCATATCAAAAGAAAATATAATTAATGCTTTCAAAGCAGTTGGCTCCAGCTTTTATCAAGTTAATTAATGTCAATCATTATTATGATGATGAGCAAATTGATTGACAATTTAATAACATTTATCTTGATTTTTTTTATGCATAAATTGTACAAAGAATATAGTTATCCATGATGTACAGAAGAAGAGCACTCAACTTCAAAGCTTGTAGAGGGAAACATAGAGGTTAAAGATGGAATATTAGAATATTCAGCTGCTTAGGTTTTACTTTCGTATTTTAGTATTGTATCAATGTTTTGAACATTTAGTAAAATTGTCTTAATCCTCTGGCTCAATAGTTAAAAAAAAAAAAAAAGCCTTTGTCAAACACATTCTTAAAAACCTTTTTACATGAACTAGTTGAACTTTTTGATTCAAAAATATTATGAAATACCAAGGAATGTTTTCTTAGGTTAAAAGGTGATGGCCCAATTTCCCGAACTGTCATTATACTTACTTAGATTTTCTTACTTAATTTGAACATATTCTTAATATCATATATAGCAACATTGAAACAATAATGTTGGGAAATTTAAAAGATATCCTACCGAGAAAACTATTAACACGCTTACTACAAAATATATATATTGCTAAAGAATCAATAATTTTAACATGCTTGTCTTACGTGAATTTTGGGGACTAGCCATGCGTGAAATTAATTAAAGTTGATGTTCTCTCATTGATTATAAACTCTTTTGCTCTTATTCTACTTCTCCGGTATATCGTCGTTGTCTGTAAAGAGGATGATCCATATTGATTTGCTTCACACAATATACTAAATCTTCATTGAATTGTATGTTGATGGACTTGTTGTCTACTTCTTCTGTCTACTTAGTATAAGTAAAAAACTTTTCATCTATTTTGGAGTGTAATTAACCTGTGAAATGTGTAGAGCATTTTCATTATTATTGTGATTTTATTTTTATCATATTTATTTTTATTTTCTCAACAAGATTATAAGTCCGTAATCATATGGTTCCCGTGTCCTTTGCCGTATTATATTATATAAGGTGAGATACATGGAGTTGTTTTTTGCATCAAGAGTGTAGTGATATTTACTGTATGGTATTATTTTATGTTTTCTGAGCTTCTCTACAGCCTTATTGTGTTACATGGTTTAGTCTGTTTCATTTCTTTCTTCTTTTGCAGTTAACTCTCCAATTATTATATCTAAAGATAATGACATATATTAGGCCAAGTGATATTTACTATTTGTTGTATTATTGCAGAAGGTTTAACCATCAATGAGAGACGACTTTAACAACTTAATCCACCCTCAGACTAAGAAGAAAAGACCAACCACCGTCACCACCGTTAGCTCCTATTTCTTGAATATTTTTCCTTGTATAGGACTTGCATACTAGTAGATAGATTTGTACGAGTATGACTATTGGCAGATTTATTATGGATGCTTTACTAAATTAAATTATGTTGGAATTATTAATATGACACATTTTGTTTATTAAATTTGTCATTTTTAATTTTATTTGATGTATATATTTGTGAAGAATATAAGGTTTTGCTTACAATATACAATTCTGCTACCAAATAATGTACATTTTTGCTACTAAAAATTATATGATTTTTCTACCAACCAGTTTAGCTACCAAAGGGCATTCTACCAACCTATTCAGCTACTAGAGGGTATTTTAGCTACCAAAGGGTATTCAAGACCAAATATTTTGATAGCGAAAACATTTAGCTACGAAAGTCTCTTTTTTGGCTACCAAAATTTTGGCAATTGATTATTCTTTTTTAGCTACCAAAACGTTTTAGATACCAAACTTTGGTAGTAAAATGGCACAGCAAGTCAACTTTTAGAAACTAAATTTTTGAGTTTTAACTAACAATTTGTTATAGCAAAATGTTTTGCTTCTAAAAGAATTTGGTAGCAAAAACTTTCAGCTACCACAAATTTTTGGTAGCAAAAATCATTGACTACCAAAAATAGGAGTTTTTGCTTTTGGTAGTTGATTACGCTTTTCTTACTACTAAAACATTTAGTTACTTTGGTAGTAAAATTGCACGCCAAGTCCACTTTTAGAAACCAAATTTTTAAGTTTTAGCTATCAATTTTTGGTAGGGAATGTTCTTTTGGTAGCAAAAACTTTTAGTTTCCACAATTTTTTAGTAGCACAAACTTTTGGCTATCAAAAACAGGGGCTTCTGCTATTAAATCTATGATAGCTAAAGGTCTATTTTCTTGTAGTGAGTCTTAAGCAGCATAATTCAAAGTTTGTATTTAAGTTTCCAAAGACATTCATGATTGTAGAAATTTCAAAATTTCAAACGTTGTGTAGCGATATCCATTATCCCTTCTGTGCTTCTTCACGCATCAATCGATCAACACGCCAAGTCAAGGCTGCAGATCAGAATGCTTACGTGGATTTTCTACAACGCAAACAAACATGATGAGTTTCCGCTCAACAAGTAGAATCATTCTATTCTCACAAAACATTTTAAAAATAATATTGCACGACAAATTATCAAAACACAATCATGCTTACTACATCTGATGGGCTTCGTGTTCATATCGGGTCCGCATGACAAGCGGAGGGTCGAGGGAGCGACCCTCCAATATCATCCAAGTCTTAACTTATGTCATTTATAAAACCCTGCTTGATAGAGGTTATTACGTGACAGATTAATTTATTTTCATTAGCCTCAGGATTAATTATAGTGAGCATGCAAACATGATCATGTCTTCGAAATGGATAATTTCATTTCATGAAAATAAATGTCATAGCATCATCATAATATGTATCAATCATAGTCACAATACTGTTCAAAGATATACTTGCACATTTTTCAAATCGTAGTTCCATTTTGCAACTGAGATTTGTACTTGCTTGAATTCTACGTTCGACATTGTCCCAAGACTCTTCCCTCACCCGCTGCCTTGCAGTCGTTGTGGTGTCTTAAGCTAACTGACACTCAAATGTCAGAGTTATATCTTGTGCACATCAAGTCTTAATTGACTTGTTTAAATGGATTGGGATTACTGAAATTAACATTTTTTATTTATAATTAATAATTAATAACTAATAACTAATTAATAATTAATTAATTATTAAAAATCCTAAATTAATTTAATAATTAATTAATTTCTTATTCATTTCTTAATAATTAATTATTATGTACGTACTTGATTATGGGTCAGTATTTTATCTGATGACTTATTACTTACTTGACCATCTAGGTTACCGTCAGTAATCTTGAAACTTGTGTCAGTTAAGTTGGCTTTATTCATCGATTTCGGGTCCTAGGATTTGGTGTGAGTCCCTTGATAAGCACTTTTTAATAGAGAAAATTACATGTCATTCAATACTTTTAAAAACTTTATCTATTCATTCTACGTCTGAAAAGTTATAAAGTTGTAAAGTTGTATCACGTTATTACTCATATTATATATTTAAATTATATCATACAAACATTTATGGCATCCATAAAAAGTAAGTTTTAAAAGATTACATTCATGAAAATTTCTCTTTTTAATAAGCATTGAAGAGTTTCGTCTTAACAGTAATTACAAAAGCCAAAAGCATATTTAATAGGTCTATTCAAATATGTTCAAAAGCAACCTTGGAGAAAATAAGCGGAAGGCAGCTGATTTTAAGCCATTCCAAAGCTCTTAGTCAAGCTAGATGCGATTCTGTTTGCTACATTCCATGTATGGGGAATGGTGCAACTCACTTTAAGTGGCCAATTATGCTTGTTCAATTGCTTTGCGTATGTTCCTTTTATGTATTACTTGAGATAGTTTATAATTGATGATACTTTTCCAGTCGAATGAATTTCAGTTTTTCCTATTAAAAAAAAGAAAAAAAGAAAATCCGCCATTCCACTTTGCAAACTATTTGGAAAAGAGCTTCATTCACACACTCTTGTCTGAAAAAATATGCTTAACAATTAAAGACAAGAGAACAAGATCCTTTGAACAATTTTAGAGCTGGCGCCTCCTTTGTTTGTGATGCTTTGCTAAAACACAAAGTTTCCCACCGAAATTCCAAACCCAACAAGGGAAGCAATCCTAGGAACAAAGTTACATTGGTAAATTAATATCAATATTCTTCTTCAGCTTTTAGAAAGAGAGTGGTCTCTATAAGAACCCCACTAAATGAGCATTAAATTTAACTGTTAAAATTAACATACTTTCTTTCTGTCTTCCTTTGTACCAAAGTTCTGCTCAGCCACCAAACACTGCCATAATGGATCCTAGTTACAGATACAGGAGTTCAGCAACTGGTTTGACTGCAATAGCCCACTTGTTTGGCGTCTTGGCAATCATTCTTATGCTAGTTTGGCTGCTTCATTATCGTGGGAGTATTGAATACGACTCAGAAAATCCTGATTGGGTCTTTAATGTATGTAAATTTAATTAATCCTAATTAATTTGCATGCCCTTGTTAGCTTTCTATTTGAAATATTATTAATTATAATTTTTGTTTTTATTTCTGGTGCAGGTTCATCCATTTCTTATGTTTGTTGGGTTCATTTTCTTATCCGGTGAAGGTAATTGGCCTTCTTTGCATGATTTTCATTTTGATGTATAGATATATCCAAATTTGTTAGTCAAAAACACGGCAGTACTAATTACTTTTATTTTTCTTTAGTTTTAGTACGCATAATCATACCATTTAAACCTAAGAATTTCATTAAAGGCACCCTATAGCATGACCTGTCATATTTGATCTCAAAAACCTATCAAATTTTGTCTTTTTGTGCACCTTTTTTCGGACGTCGGATATTCTATGTTAACTGTGGAAATTTTTATTATGGATGTTCTACTTGATAAAACTAATATGTTGATCCATCAATCAACACGTGATAAATTGTTTAGACGTTTGCTTAAAAAAAAGAAAAAGGAAAAATTGATCTTACCGTAATTCTGGCCATTTCATTAAGTTCCACTAATACCGAGGTGCATCCAATAGGATTGGTTATCACGTGACAAAATTGAAGCCTCGTAGGTCTTGCCCGTGATTGTAACTCCTGTTTTTTTTTTTTCTTTTTTTTTCTTCTTTTGCTAAGAAATTATGTGATTGTAGTTGAAATGTTTGTCTCATGTACGTTTATAAAGTATAACCCGCACTTTTTTGTCATGTAAAATAATCCAACTTGAACCCCTAAAGAACTATTCAGAATAGTCAGTAGTAGCGGAGCTACAAAATTCTTCCAAGGGGCATTATAGAAAAATATTTTGAACTAAAATTACAACATAATTACATGTGTGTATGTGCGTGTGTATATATATACATATTTAACTTTATTTCTATTTTTGCCATCATTTTATCTATTTTGTTGTTCTTTTGAATGAACTAAGAATGCAACAAATTTAATTTATTTTTTAAAACTTGGAGCCAAAAAATATGTTTTCATAATACTATAAATGGATTTTGAGTTATTTAGGGTTTTAAGTTTGAAATATGAGTTCACTTCAAAGTGAAAACTTGAGATATAATTAAAATATTTTTAAAAATCCTCTCTCTATAATGCAGTTTATAAGATTTCAAGAAGTACAAATAACAAAAAATATATATAAATTTCATTTTAAAGGGACGAAATTAGATGGAGCTATTGAGCCCATGGGCGGCCGCCCCGGCCCAATCTAGCTCCACCCTTTTGCCAACGGTTACGTTGTTTAAAATTCTATTCGTGTGACAACACACACATACACATATGTAACTCTACTGTCTAACAAGTGCATGCTTTGATTCGAGACCAGCAATGATGGCCTTCAAGACAGTACCAACCCAAAGGAGCACAAGGAAGTTTATGCACATGCTGGTGCATGTAATAGCTATGATTCTGGGAATTGTTGGGATATGTGCCGTCTTCAAGTACCATGACATGAAAAACATTGAGGACATGTATAGCTTGCATTCATGGATTGGCATGGGCACCTTCTGCTTGTATGGCCTGCAGGTAACTATTTCTCTCTCTCTCTCTCTCTCTCTCTCTCTCTCTCTATATATATATATATATTACCAACCTCATTCAAATGGTATATATGTCCGTGCATGCTTTGATTTAATGCCTTAAAATGTTATGTAATAATTTTATTGTTAATGCCATTCAAGATTTTTAATAAACAAAAATAATCTGTCGGTTATTTGTTAATCAACTATAGGACAAATTTTATTATTTTACAAAAAATGATTTCTATTTTCCTTTCAAAATCAATCCTACAATGTTCATTGAATTTTCATCTAAATATGAGACCAAAATAATCCGCGCCATTAATGGAAGGAGAAGATCTTTGCTAATTATCTAGAGATATTAGTTGGACTTTGGTTTAAAGTGATAATTTTTCATTATTTAGAAACAAATAATTTTTTTTGGTTGGGAGGGGGACTTTGTATAATTTTAGTGTGCATAGAGGTGCAAATATGAAAAAATTGAGGGGGTCTTTTTCTTTAGCTGCATCCCTGACTGCCTTTACAATACCTTTTTTTTCAATAAAATTCCAGTTATACCCCTATTTGGTGTATGTTATACTGGAACAAATTTTTGGTGCACCCCTAAAGAAGTTGTCATGTAAATCCTAAGCAGAGTTAATCATAAATTTAATTTTACCTAGTTAAAAATAATAATAATAATAAAATAAAAATGATTCTGACGTTGCATTATACTAATAAAAAGATAGATGACAAGTCGCATTCCATGTCAACTAGTAGCAGATAGTTGGGATGAAAATTTGGATCCCTAGAACTATTCAAATTAATTTATCATTAACTATATGTAAATAATTTCCTTAAACCTAAGTTATGTTTGTGTTTGGCAGTGGTTGCTTGGGTTTTTGGTATTCATGGTTGGTCGTGCTTCGGAGGCAACAAAGTTTTCAATGCTCGGATGGCACATGGCAGGGGGTAGAGCACTCTTGTTCATGTCCATATGCGCAGCTCTTACGGGCCTAATGGAGAAGGCCCATTTTCTTGGGCTTAGACATCAAACTGAAGCCCGTTTGGTTAACTTCACTGGTCTATCAATCCTTCTATTTGGCGTTTTCGTTGATCTTACAATTGTTCTTGGTCGTTACATCTATATCAAGCAATATCCTTGATTTCTTTGATTTCTAATATGTATACCTACTACTCAATTTTTCCCATTATTTGCTTTTTCTTGACTGTATATGATCATGAGTTGATTGCATTTACCGGCCCGAAGGGGTTTCTTGTGTGTAAAATTTAACCTTGTGATTTTCAGCCTAAAAGGGCTTAATTTAATTATTGTATTTGATATGTATAATAAGATGTGTTTTGAGGGTGCTTCGTATTAATCAAATGTCAGAATATTATGAAAAAAGAAACAATTTAAGTGTTTTTTTTTTTTTTTCCTTAGGCTCCGACAATCTCATGACATGAAGGTTTTATTTTTCCTTTTTTGAGTTCATCTCACTTAATTTCCCGTGTTGGCCTTTTTAATTTAACATGGATATCAACATAAAAGTTCGATATCATACGTAAAAGAGATAAATTAAATATAACATGTGCTGTAGAGAAAAATTAATACATTTCATGTATTAAGTTAATACTCCCAATGTCTGTGCTAGAGTTTTTGTTCACTAAAATAATACAATGACCAAAATATCCTTCAACAAGAAAAAAAAAATAAAAGAAAAGAAAAAACAAAATACAAAAAGTTTTGCAAAATTGAACACCCCAATCTACATTTTCTTTTTGTTTTATTAGCTTTTGTTTTTCTCTAAACAATTTCTCCGGTGGGTCCGGTGGGTCCGGTGGGTACTAAAAAAGTATTTTTACAGTATGAATTTGTCTATCATTTATCAGCTCTCCAAAAAAAAAAAAAAAGGGCGATTTTGAAGGTATTTAGTGGTTTAAAAATATGCACTACCAATGAGAGCCTCCGTTGTAGAAATAGCTTTTTTATTTAAATTCTATTTTCTTTTAATTTTTCCTCTCTTTTTTTTTTCTTTTTTTCCCTAGGGACATTTTCTGTCAGGGAACTTATACGGTAAGAACTATATTATTGCATTGTGGGTAAGAACTATTATTTTAGATATTGAATTAATTTTTTAACAGTTTGATCAATAGGTGTTCCCATTAAAAATTTGCAACGTATGATGTAAAACTGCTTTTAATTATTAATCTGACTATTGAAAAATTAATTCAACAGTTGAAACACAAGTTCATACCAGGGAAATCAAAGTATAGTTTCTTCCATAAAAATTCCCTTAATGTTATTTTCTCAAAGTTAAGCATTTGTTTAGGTTATTGATTTGATGCACATTGTAAATGGCTTGGTATAAACTTACAGAAATTAAAAATAAATTATTTCTTTTCAGATTAAATTTGAAATGCAAGTCATATGCATGTAATATTCTCAATGTAAAAAGAACGTATCCATGTATGGTTTCTGATTTTCATTTTAAGATGGTTTCTGAAAGTGTAACTTAATTTCCTTTTCATGTAATGATAAATTTAAAATGGTATAACAATAAGAAATTACCAATCACAAATCAATGATATATACAATTCTAAAATTATTATTACATATAATAAATATTGACCTAGTTTCCAATCTGGCACCAAATTGAAAATGGAAGGGCATGACTTTTGACAATAGCTGGAGGAAAAGTTGAGGATACTGCTTTCTAAACTTGACATGTGGATAATACTATAGGTCTGAGCAAAATTTGGTCATGGGTAAAACGATAACTTTCACTCAATAAAATAATGAAACAATCGATAAAAACTATTTGAGTCAATCAGAACCATGCTATGAGAAAGTGAGGAATAAATGATCAAGACTACATATTTTGTACAATAATATATGTCAAATGACATGTAGTTATTATGAATTACAGTATTTAATTCATCATTTTACCATTTTTTTTTCAAAAGCAATTTCAGACTTATTCTATGTCTGAATAGGATTTAATTAGCTTACCCTTTATTTATTTGATATGAGCCATCCACATCTAATTTAACGCTAAGGAAAATAAAATTCTGCACATCCAAGAAAAAGGTTCTTAGAGAATTTGTTAATAAGATAGCAGTATACTACTCTATTTTTTTTTTTTTCCATTATCATACTTTGTGTTTTAAAATTATCTTATCTTTTGGATTCCATGAAATTTATACCTTCATATTTAAAATTCATGCTAAATTTATACCTTTTTCGGATAAAGGTTTATTTAGACTTTGAAAAATTCCTAAATATCTGTAACATTTTTATGTGATTAATTTTGTTTTTTTTAAGAACTTTAGGATTTTTTTTATAATTAAAGTTGATGTTTTTTTTAAGTAAATATCAAAATTGATCATTGATTGAGAAAAAAAGTGAACCTAAATTTGGAATGTTAAGCTATAAATATGATATAATCGATTTGATAAGCTTAAAATTCAAGGTATAAAAATGTTATGAAATTGGTTAACTTGTAACTATTATATAATTAGAAATAGATATTAAATAATTAATTTTAATATAATTAAGAGCTCTCTTTTTTACTTTTGCCAGGGAAAGGTTAGATCCATTCGAACCTATACTTTGGATGAATTTTAAGGTGTTTGCTAAGCCTTATATATATATATATATATATATATATATATATATATATATATATATTGTCACGAACCTAAATTCGAATGGTGACATAGCAGATTAATTAAATTAATAAAAAATATTAACTAATCTCGCCTATTAATTATCAGGGTTATTTGAAAAGTGGTAAGTTTTAAAACTTTTTGGATAAAATGCCATTTGATAAGTCCTAATAATGATGCTATGAATTACCTTAGCATTATACTAATTTAAAGCATTAAAACCAACGAGAATGATTCGGAACACCCCGACCCACATTGTGCACACACATATTACCGACATAAATGAGATACAAACCACAGTCCAACCAAAATAAATAATATTTACATACCACATGCCTTAATCAAATGAATAGATCTTGAGTAAAGCTTCTAAGATCTACCTGTGAAATCAACAACGTCCTAGTCAGTGGTGTATTAAGACCACCTAGAGGAGGAAAATTTTAAAACAATAAAATCGTGAGCGAAAGGCTCAGTAGGACTTAGATTTTCAAATCATGTTTTATAAAAATTAAACAAATGAATTTAATTATAATTACGAAAGCATTAAATAATATAATAAAATCATACCTACCTTTCACCATTTGAAATCATCATAATTTTCCATAACTGATAATTCCAATTTCGTGCTTACCGTTCATCATCTGTGGTTAATATCATATTTTATGTGCAAAGCTTATAAATCACCACCGAAGTAGCCTAGCTGGGTTTCGGGATCTTTCCATAAGGTTGTTCTTTGCACGACCCGATCTCTATGTGGCATCATGCACTATCATATGATTCCGAATGGCACGTCTGACTCGCTCGATATTAGATCATTATTTAAGTCTCATATTACCGAGTTTTCTCATTTACATCCATTATTTCGTTTATTATGATCGTATCATCATTCAATAGTTATTGAAAATGACTGAATAAATATATCTTAATTATTCCTTAAAACACTTTTAGAAAAACACTTTATGGCCAAAACTTCTTTAAAATCATGGCTAACAAAGAATAAGGGTCTAGAGTCATACCTCATTTTTCTAGCATGATAGCACTCATACCGTAGTTCTGACCCGCTATACATCAGCTCATTAGAACTACGAATAAACCTAGAGGTGAACTAGATATGTCAATATCTAACTTAGAGTATTCTATAATGCTATGTTATCTCATGGTGTCTTAGTGTACCTTTAACATTCACAAAATTATGTCACAAGGTCAAAGTTGCTATTGATGCTTTAAACAGTGAAAACAAGTAAAAACAATCATTTTTATGTTGCCCGATCGGCCTGCCGATCTCCTTGGTCTGGCCTGTTGAACTTTTAAAGTTTGGCCTACTAAACTTTTGAAGTTTGACCTTCTAGTCACCCGAGTCTGGTCTACCAAATTGTTTAAGTTTGGCTTGCCAAAGATATGAGTCCGACCTATCAAACTACTTGATTCTGGGCTGCTAAAACTCAAGTTTGGCCTGCCAATCTGTCAAAATCTAAAAAATTCTAGATTTTAAACCTCGACCTTCTCGAGCACAAAAGCTCATTTAAACTCATTTTTCTCAATTCTCAGAGCATGGATAATGTCCAAAAACAATAAAATAGCATGAAAGAACATATTTAAGCACTTTTTAACAAGTTTTTCACTGAAATTTTTAAATTAATATGAAAATAAGAAAAAGGGAAAAACTTGATTTAGCCCCATTTTTTGTTTAAACTCTCTTAGATTCATGGTAAATAAACTTTACTATCTTAATTTAAACGTTATTTGAGCTCAAGGAAGCTCAGATTATGCTATTCAAGAAAGAAGGAAAATTTTGAAACTAAACTTTGAAACTTTGAAACTTTGAAATTTCAAAAAGAGAGGGAAAGTGAGCTAACCTCAATGGATGTTTTGCAAGAATTCTTGGTGACTTGAGCTTCGATTCCTTGCCCTAAACCAGCTAGAAATTCAGAGAAGGAGAAAGGGAAGAGAAAGAGAGAGACTGTGAGGGAGAGAGGGACAAAAAAGAGAGTGAGAGGGAAAGTGGGAGTGGGGGGGGGATTAAATAAAGGGGGAGAATAGGGTGGCTCATTGGGAATTTTAGAAATTGTTTGGTTACAAAGTGGAAAATGAAATAGATTATTATAAGTGATCAAAATTTGTTCAAAAGAGTTAACAAAATGCTAAAATTGACTTATTGTAATTTTTAACAAACTTTAAAAATTGGATAACTAATAGATTGCTTAAAAGTGAAATTGATCAGAAAAATACCACAAAATGAGTAGATAAATTCTAAATTGAAATTTGGCATACTAATCCACCAATCACATATTAATTATACTTAATAAATTAAAGAGCGTTACAATATTCTCTCTTTATTATTGTTGGACCTTGGATCAAATATGAAGAATGATTTAAGCTGTGAATCGTGAAGAAGAGAAAACGAATTGGTTTTATTAAGCAAGAATTATTTCAAAAATTTTCTTTAAATTGAGTTTTTAGAATAATGGATAAAGTCACAAAACCAAATATAATATACAGAAATACTAGAACAATTTCAATTGTATAACCTAACTACTGGATTCAGTAAAATGAGAACTCGAAGCACATAAATTGAATTAAGAAATTGTTATTTGTCACCAGCCATCCTAGTGTTTTCCTTTGAATATAGTCTTTTCATGCTTTTTTATCAAAACTATTTTTGCGAACTTATCGTTTGGTGGCATGAAGAGATTGCTTTCAAGAATGTATAATTAATGAAGGTGAAAACTAAAATCGACCTCATAAATGTTACTTGTTTGTATTTTAGGGGCCATGAGTTATTGACTTATTCATAAACTGCTCGTATTGTGTCAATGCAAAAATTGTCATATTTTCCTCATTCCAAGGTTCTTTTTTCATCCTTTCTCATTGTTGATGCTTACTGCTGTCCGGTGTCGGATCAACACCCACGTGTGACTGTACACCTTCTGACCTCCTCTTAAGCTTGCCCCTGGTCAGGAATGAGTACCTGCTGAGAGAGATGATCCGGAGAAATGGGGTTAGTCAATAGACAAGGGCTCTCCGATGCTCAAGGCAAGTATTGCTCGGCAGAGGTCGGCAGCTAATTAAGTGAGAAGAGGTTTCTCTCTCTAAAACGTCATAAATGCATCCTATTTATAGGCCACCAGTTGGATCGGGTGTAAGATGGGTTTTACCCATTACCCAGGTGTCACATCAAAGTGTATCAAGCAATAAGTGACAAGTGTCGCGTCCATTGTCCAATGGATTGGACTCTATCGGACGGCTGCACGTCTGCCTGGTGTTGGCCTACAAGGATAGGTAGTGACGTATTATGATGCATAGCATGGCCCGGCTCAAGCTACCGTACATCCCCGAGGTGGCAGCCTTCTTGGGGGTGTGCCCTCAGATAAATGGAAGGCACCTCGGGAAGAAGCATAAGTCTTCGGGTCGGGCGGTAGCCTATGTCTGTCGAACTGAGTTGCCGACCACCAAGTTAGGGTCCTCGGTGACGGCGCCAAGCTTACCCTCAACATTAGCCCCCCAGTTCACCTGGTCGGTGTTCGGCCGGGTGGACTATGCCGAGTGGGTGAGGTCAGCTCAAAGTAAGAAGGCCAAGTGACACTTAGGAGCGTGGTGTGGCGAAAAGACGCGCGGATCAGACGGGGGACGCGTGTCGCGTCGCAGCCGTCTGTGCAGCTGTCAGGCGTATTAATTGCGCCTCTTGGGTTTTCGCGCTCGAATTTCTCACTCAAAATGGCTATAAATAGGGTCCCTCCCCTCCGTAATTTGCACTTCATTTTCAAAAATTTTACGAACGAGAAGTTTTGGCTACCGAGCTCAAGTAATAGCCGATGATTATATCAACCGAGCTACCAAGAACCCGAGTAGGTAATTTTCTGAGTGAAAATGAGTGACTTGTCCGACTCACAAAACGTGGAGGTTTCATGGTCGGAAAGTAGCGGGGAGAGCAGTAGCTCTTCTTCGACTCAATCTGATCCCGAGGCAGCGTCCCAAAGACGGGAAAGGGCCAGGCGGCTGGAGCAGATCCTAAGGGTCGATTCCCAGACCGTGCCCGAGCAAGAATTTTTGAATTTGCTGGGCGGGCATAAGCTTATCAGGCCGTCTAGGGAACAAGACCCTTATACCAGGGCGGCAACAGCGGGCCATTCCCAAGTTTTTCCAAGGGAGAGGACCGAGTTTCAAACCCATGAGGATGCTCCGAGCGCCTCTGGTCGGAATGCTGAGGCCCCCGTCCAAGTTGCAGGTGTGATTACAGTTGATGCCTCCGATGAGGAGCATGCAGCCGAGGATACGGGGGCAGAGCAGCCAGAAATGGAGCAAGAGGTCCGGGCCACCCGCGTACGAGCCGTTACAGCATATCGGGTAAGCCGCCCTGGGCAAACCTCGACGGCGGGTTATACAAGCGCGATCACGGAGTCACGGTTAGAGGCCCTACGCGACGAGTATGGCATCCCGACCGATGTGAATCTTGTCATCCCCGGAGAGGAAGATTCACCTTTAGAGGTGCCGGAGGGATTTATCACACTTTACGCCGAGTTCTTCAAGGCCGGGCTGCGTCTACCACTGCACCGTTTCCTTCGTCGGGCGCTTAATGACTTTAATGTGTGCCCGGCACAATTGAACCCGAACAGCTATAGGTCGCTGATCGGGATGTATATTTTGTGGAAGTACCACCGGAGTACTGAGATGCCGTTGGAGGCCTTCAAGCAAGTATTTAAGATGAAGAAGCTTCCTCGGCAGTCCGGCTGGTACTACTTCACCGGCTTCAGAAAGGACTTTATTCTGGGCAACCCCGACTCGGACAAGCTGTGGAAGTTTGAATGGTTTTACGTCGAGGGAAACTTTTTAGCCCGAGCCGGTGAAGCTATCCCCGAGGATGAACAAGTGCCAGGGTCATTTGAGCTGGGGCACGTCTGGACCAAGCGCCCTTGGGCACCGAGCCACGTGATAGAGGCCGTGGACGAACTGTTCGAGAAGCCCGAGTCATCCAGACAACAGTCCTTTCTTCTGAGAAAGGACACTCTGTCCAGATACGGTTGGTTCGGGGAATCCAGCAGTTTTCCCCGAGCTAGGCGTCCTACCCGGGAAACCGGGCAGGTTACTGTTGCCCGTCCGGGTGAAGCGGATCTTCCAGGGCCAAGCACTTCCCGGTTCGAGTGGCTGACAAGGGAGACTTCATCGTCCAGTACCTGAGGACTCATCTAGTGGCTCCCTCGACGCGGGGCCACCTGTAGCCGACGAGAACCTCGAGGGCGTGATTAGGCTCCTATACCCGTCAGGCCAACTCCGGATCGGAGGTCAGCCCAGAATTTTATTTATAGTCGCCCTTTCCTCTTTTATTTCGCCCTTCGTTTAACTGAGATTTTCTTTGTGCAGAAATGACCGCACCGAGCTCCCGCGCTGGCAAGCTTGCCCAGATGTCAACACAGAGGAAGGGCAAGGGCAAGGCCGTTGAGGCCAGCAAAAAGCGTAAGCAGACGCCAGCGACACGCACCGGGCAGACCTCCACATCAGTCCAAGCCCCACCACCACCGGTAATAAGGACCTCGACAGAGGTCGGCCGAGTAGACGAGGCGTCTAGAGGTTCTTTCGAGGACCAACAAAGAAGGCGCCCGAACTACCGCGGCATGCTCCTCGAACGCCTCAGAGATGTGGCTCCCCCGAATGACTTCTTTATGGACATTCAGGGTGAGGACTTTCGAGACTTGTGCAACATGGCACTCCGAACGGCAGCCTCGGTAAGTGTCTGAGCTGACCAACTGTTAAACCCCTTTTCGCCGAGGATAACCCCTTGTAATTTTCGCAGCTGGGCGCCGTTGTGCACATGGCGCACTCCGTCGTGGTGAGGGAGATCCACAAGGAGCAAGAAAGGCACAAGAAGACCCTCCTGCTGAAGTTGGACTCCGACAGAGAGCTCGACGAGAAGAAAGGTGAACTTGATCGGGCCAAGGAGGAGGCCCGAAAAACAAAATCCGAGGCCGAGGACATGTTGAGGCGGCTCAAGGAGGCTGAGGATAAGGCCGCTCGACAGGAAGAGAAAGCCGCTCGGCTAGAGGGTCGGCTAGCAACTCTACAGGTCGAGCACCACCGATTCGTAGCCGGGCTCCCCGATCAGCTGGCCGCTGCGGTCGAGGAGTTTAAGACATCCCCCGAGTATACCGATCTCTACTTCGATGGAATGGTGGACCTCCGCGACCATCTGATTGAAAAGCATCCCGAGGCGGCTGCATTCGACTGGTCGGTCATTGCCGAGCCAGACCAGGGCGAGGCCGAGCAACAACGGGATGTTGAGGAGGAGGTCGTCGTTGTGGACGGTGATGACGACGGGGATGTGCCGGCTGTCGAAGGAGGCCAAGACAACAATACTGCCGGGGACGAGACTCAGGCTGGTGATGAGACTCGGGCCGATTGATCCTCTGCTTTTCTTGGTTTGTAACTGAGCTTGGGAGGTGCCCAACTTTCTTGTACCTCCCTAGTAAATAAAGTGTTAAAACACTTTATATTGTCCCGTTTTGCATCTACTCTTTCTTACGTGTAGTTTTATTTTTCATTCCACGTAATGTTTAAAGTTAGATACTTCTCGGGAGAGTCTCAGGCTGGGAGACAACTGACCGAGCAGAGGTAAAGGGTACAATTGTTCTCGGTTAATCCGAGTACCCCAGTCCTCAGTTAATCTAAGGGCTTCTGTTCTCGGTTGTTCCGAGTAGTTACCGTTTCTACTTAGTTATCCAAGCAAGTTTAGGTTTCTGGTCTCGGTCGGGCAGAATATAAACGGCGTATAGCTACCCTTACCCTGTTGCCCCCCATAGACTTGTTGAAGTTTTAAAGAAACTTTACAAGTATAGGACTAATCGGGCATATAAATGTGTCGAGCAACTTAAGGGTGTCTGCATGACAGACATGATACATATACTGACTAGCCCCCCTGTCCATTTTGACGAGGATAACTCCCTTGATGGGGAGTCAACATCCTGTCTTCCAAGCTGGGGTTCTGGCGTCTTGGGCATAATCCTCCCTTAAAGATAGTGCTCGGGTGGAATGAGTTTAGGGAGGTTGTGCTCCATTAATGTAATATTTACAGAATTTTCCAGCCCTGCTTAGCAGGTCTAGTTACAAAAGAATTGTGGCCAGAGATCAAAAAAGGAATCTGGCTCTGATTTTCGTTCTGTTTTCTTTTTTCTTCATCTTTTTTTAGGAATAGAATCTTTTTAACAGCTCGGCATTCCATGGATGCTCGAGCTAATTCCCCTCTAAATCGGTCAACCTGTAAGTGCCTGATCGCACGACACCTTCGACTTAAAAAGGTCCTTCCCACTTCTGACCAAAGGACCCGAGACCGGGTTGTTGAACCGTGACCTTCATTACTAAGTCACCAACCTTAAAGCTTCTCGGCTGAACCCGTTTGTTGTAATACTGAGCTACAACCTGATTCTGGGCTGCATTACGGATGGATGCCCGGTTCCTTTTTTCTTCAAGTAGGTCGAGCTCGGTCATCAAGAGCTGTTCATTCAGTTTCTCTTCGTATTGCTCGACCCTCAAGCTTGGTAATCCAACCTCGGCTGGGATGACGGCCTCTGCTCCATAGACCAGGGAGAACGGTGTCTCGCCAGTTGCAGCTCGTGTAGTTGTTCGATATGCCCAGAGCACTTAGGGCAGTTCGTCGATCCACGCACCCTTAAACCCCTCGAGTTTCTTCTTCAGATTGTCTTTAATTGTCTTGTTCACGGCCTCCACTTGGCCGTTACTCTGCGGATAGCTCGGAGAAGAGAAGACTTTCTTAATGCCGAGCTTCTCGCACAAATGGAGTAGACCCGAGGAGTCAAACTGCTTAGCGTTGTCGGTCACGATAGTGTGCGGGATTCCGAACCGACAGACGATGTTTTTTCATACGAAGTTGGTGCACTTAGCTTCGGTCATGTTGGTGTAAGGCTCAACTTTGATCCATTTCGTCAGACAGTCTATGGCGACGATGCAATATTTGAATTGCGAACGAGCCGGAGGGAGTGGTCCGATCAAGTCAATGGCCCATTTTGCAAATGGCCACGCTAAGGTCACCGGATTTAGAGGCTCGGCGTGTGAACCTAGCATCCGAGCAAATTGCTGGCATTTGAAGCATTTCCATGCAAAGCTCCCGCAGTCTTGCTGCATAGTAGGCCAGTAGTAACCCTGCCGTAGGCATTTCTGGGCTAAGGAGCGTCCACCGGAGTGATTGCCACAAAGGCCTTCATGAATCTCTTTCATTAAATACTCAGCTTCCTGGGAATCCAAACATCTTAGGCATGGCATCGTGTAGCCGCGTCGGTACAGCTTTTCCCCGATCATCGAATACCGGGCCGAGCTGTTACGTATCCGACGTGCCTCTTCCAGGTCGTCCGGTAATTCAGCTAGGGTCAGGTACCGGATGATCGGGTCCATCCACGTGCACTTCGATTCAGCCACCAGACTCATGATCTCCTTACTGATACTCGGTCCTGAGAGTCTTTCAATAGGAACGGACATCGGGTCTACTCCGCCTATCCCGGAGGCTAGTCGGGCAAGGACATCGGCTTCCACGTTCTCGGACCGGGGGATTTGCTTAAAAGTGTAGGACTTGAATTGTCCAAGCAATCGTTTCGCTTCTTTTAAATATGCCGTCATTGATTCTGCTCGGGCTTGGAACCCTCCTGTGACTTGCTGCACCACTAGCATTGAGTCACTATAGACGGTCAGCCTATCAACTCCGAGGTCCCGGGCAATTCGTAATCCGGCGAGCAAAGCTTCATACTCCGCTTCGTTATTAGAGGTTTTGAAGTCGAAACAAAGGGCATAAATGACCTTATATCCGTCGGGGCTTGTTAAAATCAAGCCTGCCCCCGACCCGTCGACGCAGGTCGAGCCATCGACATGTAGTTTCCAGTTCAGCTCCGGGGAAAGGCCTCGCTCACTGCAGCCAGCTGTATCCGTCCCCTCAACGGGTGATTTCTCCACTAAGGGAGCCACTTTTCCGGCCTCTGTAAACTCGGCAAGGAAATCCGCTAAGACTTGAGCTTTTATCGCTGTTCTCGGCACAAAATGCATGTCATACTCGCCCAATTCGACCGACCACTTGGCCATCCGACCTGATATTTTCGGGCTCTGTAAAACTTGCCGAAGAGAAAACTTGGTCGGGATCTTGACAATATGGTCTTGGTAATACGGCCGTAGCTTCCGGATCGATGTTATTAGGGCGAAGGCCAGCTTCTCCAATGATGAATAGCGCTCCTCGGCACCTTGGAACGCGTGGCTGGTATAGTAGACGGGTCTCTGGATCCCGTTTTCATCTCGGATCAACACCGAGCTGACAGCCTTCTCGGAGACGGCTAAATAGGCAGTTAGAATCTCACCGGGCAAAGGTTTGGACAGGAGCGGGGGTGTGGCTAGGTAAAATTTTAAGCCTTGGAAAGCATCCTCACACTCCCTGCTCCACTCAAACCTCCCCTTAAGTGCCTTGAGGAAAGGGTGACACTTGTCGGTAGCCCGGGAGACAAACCTTGATAGGGCGGCCACCATGCCAGTAAGCCTTTGCACGTCTTTCACTGTCTGAGGAGAATGCATGTCTATGATTGCCTGGGCCTTTGCCGGGTTCACCTCAATTCCTCATCGGTTAACCAAAAATCCTAGGAATTTGCCGAAGCCGACGCCAAAAGCGCATTTTGCCGGGTTGAGTTTCATCCCATACTCCCGGAGAATGTCAAAGCTAGCTCTGAGGTCGGCTATGTGGTCCTTCGCTTGGACAGATTTTACTAACATGTCGTCCACGTAGACCTCCATAGTTTTCCCGATCAGCCGAGCGAACATTTTGTTGACGAGGCGTTGATAGGTAGCTCCGGCGTTCTTGAGACCAAAGGGCATTACAACGTAGCAATACAAGCCCTGGTCAGTAACAAATGAGGTTTTGACTTGATCCTCTTCGGCCATTCTTATCTGATTATACCCGGAGTATGCGTCCATGAAGCTCAAGAGCTCGTGTCCGGCTGTGGCATCGACGAGCTGGTCTATCCGAGGAAGTGGAAAATAGTCCTTGGGGCAAGTCTTGTTAAGGTCGGTATAGTCGATGCAGACCCGCCGCTTGCCATTCGCCTTTTTGACGAGGACGACATTTGCCAACCATTCTGGATATTTGACCTCTCTAATAAACCCAGCCTTTAATAGTTTCTGGACTTCATCGTTTATTGCGGCATATCTCTCCGGGTTGAAGGCTCTTCGTCTTTGTATCACCGGCCTGTGACCAGGTTGGACGTTAAGCCGATGGCTGATGATGCTCGGATCTATGCCGGGCATGTCCTCATGAGACCATGCAAAAACGTCGCGATACTCGGAAAGCAGGGATTCCAGGTCGGCCTGGATCTCAGGTTGTAACTGCGATCCGAATTGGACTGTGCGTTCTGGCCTTTCGGGGTCCAGGGAGAACGGCACTAAGTCTTCGACCGGGGTACCCTTTACCTCTTCCTCGGGAAACCTGGGGTCTAGGTCCACGAGCATCTTCGGCATCGGATCAGTTGGGAGATCGATCTCGTCGAGTGTATACACGGCCAGGATTCCTTGTTGCTGAGCGGAGGCTGCCCGGACTGCGTTTGCATAGCAAGCCCGGGAATCCGCCTGGGACAAGCGGATTATTCCAACGCCACCATCGGTCGGGAACTTCATTGCCAGGTGATATGTCGAAACCACGGCCTTTAATCCGTTCAGCGTTGGCCGGCCGATGATGATGTTATACTGAGAGGGTTTATCAACGACTAAAAAGTCGACCACCCGAGTGACCCTGGCAGCACCTTCTCCAAAAGTTACTGGGAGACTGACCTTCCCGGTTGCTCGGACACACTCACCCGCAAAGCCAAAAAGTGGAGTCCAGACCGAAACTATAGGTGCGTTGCTAATCTTCAGCCTGTCAAAGGTCTGCTTAAAAAGGATGTCCGTCGAACTGCCATTGTCAATTAAGACTCGCCGTACAACATTGTTGGCGATAGGCAGTTCGCAAACCAAAGCATCGTTGTGTGGATGCATTAGTCGGTCTGCTTCCTCCTCAGTGAAAGTGATCGGGGTGTCCTCTTGGCGGCATATCTTATTGACGTGCTCAGGACACGTTCATGAATTCACCCCGTTCGACCCGCCGAGCTTCTCTGACGTAGGATCGCCGCCCACTCGATGTGTCCCCGGCAACAGGCCCGCCAAGTATCGTATGTACAATATTTGGGGGTTTCGGGGCGTTTCCACTATCGGTCCTGGGTCGGCTCTGCATGTCTCGGCCTGACGAGTCATTCCTTGTAGAGGTCGCCCTCAGATTTATGGCCTTCTCCACAAACTCCTGCAATAGACCTTCTCGGACCAACCTTTCTATTTGGTCCTTAAGCTGGATGCATTCTCGGGTAGTATGGCCCACATCTTGGTGGAACTTACAAAACTTTGACTGGTCACGCTTCGCCCTAAAGCCTCGAAGCTTGGGAGGCGGCGCCAACAAATTCTTGTCGTCGACCTGGGCGAGCACCTCATCGATAGTTGCCACTAGGGGCGTGTAGTTTTGAAACTTGTCGGTCGACCCCTTTGGCTTATCAGCTTTCTCTTTCTTCTGCTTCTTCGCATGCTCGGCGCTGCCCTGCTCCGGCCTTCTTTTCTGCTTCTTCTCCTTTTTCGTCCCGCTCGGGCCAGCCTCCTCCCGGCGGCTTTTCATATACTCGGCAGCGTCCGCATGTCTTTGGGCGTACCCGAGCATTTGTGAAAACGTGTTTGGCTGATCAAAGGCCAGGGACCAGGTCAGCTTCTCGTCTCGAAGGCCCCCTACAAAAATATGTTTGAGGGTCTTGTCTTCGACGTGCTTGACCTCAAGAGCAGCCCGGGTAAATCGGTTAACATAGTCCCTGACACTGTCGTCTCCATGCTTGACGGCGTACAAGGAAGTGATTTCTTTCCTCCGCGTCCTGGTTGTAGAAAATGCGGCAGAGAAGGCGTCAGTTAAGTGCCAAAAAGAAGAAATCGACCCTGGTTCGAGCCGTCGAAACCACTGCCGAGCAGGGCCTGTAAGGGTGAGCGAGAAAGCTTTGCACATTGCAGCATCACTGGCATTCTGCAACAGCATGTGCCCGCGAAAGAGTTTGGCATGCTCATCTGCGTCGGTGGCCCCATCGTAAGACTTGATTTGTGGGACCTTAAACTTCGGTGGCAAGGGTGCCCGCATTATATGATCCGGGAAGGGCGGATCCTGAGTCCCGATCTCATCCAAACCGAACCTGCAATTGCGGATCTCATCGATCTGTCGCTGCAGCACCCAAAACTGGCGACTATTCATGTCTTCGGGCAGTTCGACCCGATAGGATACTCCGCCCTCAGCACGGCCTTCAGCTCCGCCTTGGCGATTTCTATTAATTCCTCGGTATCCGAGCCGATCAAACACCGAGGCTCTGGAACCTTGTGGTGAAGGGACACGGTGTGGTTGACGTCCCATCTGACGTTCATGAACCAGTCTATTGTCAAGCAGGGGCCCTCTGGTGGATCCTAGACACTGCTCTGATCGATCTTCCCAATTGGTGGCGCTCTGCTCATGCCGACCCCCTACCTGGTCAACCTGGGCGGGGGGTGGCGGTTCCGGTGCAGCTTGCTGTTGAGCTTGTGCAAGCTGCCGAGTTAAGATCCGAACTGCATCTGTGAGCTCCCGGATCGGGTCTTGTGCAGCTCGGGCCTGCACCGACTCGGCTCTTGCCGCGCTTCCTTGTCCTCCGGACCGAGATCTGGCGGTCCGAGGACGACCGCTGGGCCGTTCTGTGGCCGGTTGCTTGTGTCTGGCATCGCCCGACTCTTGACGTCGGACGGTACTATCTCTTGTGTTACCTCGTGTTGTCATTTCAGAAGTCTGAGGTACAATAACTTGGGATTGGGGCACGTTTGGCCCTCCTTCTAGCGCCAAAATGTTGATGCTTACCGTTGTCTGGTGTCGGATCAACACCCACGTGTGACTATACACCTTCTGACCTCCTCTTAAGCTTGCCCCTGGTCGGGAATGAGTACCTGCGAGAGGGATGATTCGGAGAAATGGGGTTAGTCAATAGACAAGGGCTCTCCGATGCTCAAGGCAAGTATTGCTCGGCAGAGGTCGGCAGCTAATTAAGTGAGAAGAGGTTTCTCTCTCTAAAACGTCATAAATGCATCCTATTTATAGGCCACCAGCTGGATCGGGTGTAAGATGGGTTTTACCCATTACCCAGGTGTCACATCAAAGTGTATCAAGCAATAAGTGACAAGTGTCGCGTCCATTGTCCAATGGATTGGACTCTATCGGACGGCTGCACGTCTGCCTGGTGTTGGCCTACAAGGATGGGTAGTGACGTATTATGATGAATAGCATGGCCCGGCCCGAGCTACTGTACATCCCCGAGGTGGCAGCCTTCTTGGGGGTGTGCCCTCAGATAAATGGAAGGCACCTCGGGAAGAAGCATAAGTCGTCGGGTCGGGCGGTAGCCTATGTCTGCCGAACTGAGTTGCCGACCACCAAGTTAGGGTCCTCGGTGGTGGCGCCGAGCTTACCCTCAACACTCATTATTGATCAATTAACCTTCTTCCCACCTCAAAGTCTGACGTCCACGAATTGGTGTAATGCAGAAATTAGGATTTGTCGTTCCATAGTATTAACTTTCAAATTCTTAAGCCTTGTATCCGCCAACAGTGGCTGCCTCTTCTAAACAATAATTTGTATATCAAGTTTATTAAAAGTTGCCTTTTATCCCTTTAAAATTGCATTCTGTTCTCTCTTCCTCCCCCTCCCTCTCTTTAAAATTATATATCTTTTTATTTGCCTCATTTCATTAGTTCAATCACGTCCTTGCGTATTGACTAATTTTTCTGGTGCCACCCTCTTTTTCATATATAAATTTTATTTGTACTTGGAGTAATGCAATACATATCTTCATCATCAATAGCTGTTACTTAATATAAAAAATTAAATGTCAATCATAGGCTAATGCTACATCTCGTTTAAGTCATTTTTATACATACAATGAATAGAAGAAATACCCTGTTATACCTTTACGCTAGTAACTAGCGCTTACATAATAATTGCATAATATTGAATGATATGCCTGCAGATTACATTGGGAAAGACTAGTAAAAATGGCATTAAGAAGTGGCACAGACACAGTGACAGCAATGCATGTTTCAATTTTTGCTCATTTGTTGGGCATAACAGTGATACTCTTAGTGCTTGTTTGGGTGCTACACTTTGAGGGAGGCCTCGCATTTAAATCTGATAAAAAGCAGAAGATTCTCAATGTAGAAAAAATTTTTCCAATGAAATTTTAGCCTTTTCTTTCCCAGATTTCTCTTTTTCTTTTGATATTATACATAGATTTATCTTTATTGTCTACTTTATAAGGTCATTGTTCCTTTCCTTTGCGGTTGCATTCACTTTTCATGATACTTGGGCCTGTTTTAGCTGCAGGAGAAGGTAAGCCTAATGTCTTGATTTGAAAAATAATAATAATAATAACATAATATAATTTCATTTTAGTTTATATAAATATCAATATATGTAATTAATTACAATTAATATATATAGATTATATTAATTTAAATAATTTAACTATTATTTCTTACTTGTTACTGTGCTATTTTATGAAAAACCAAAGCTGCTTATCAAATTTGAACTTACACCTTTATCATAGTGTTACGTACTCCACCGCTGAGGTTAAAAAGGACATATTTTATTAAATTTTTAATTAAGTCATAGTCATTATATATTTAGTCTCTATCCATATTACTTACGATATGTAAATAAATTTATCTTATACGTTGTAATACACTATAAACGTATACATAATGGTTCACTCAAGAACAATAAATTATTTGATTTATATAATGAGTTTAGGATGTACTTGTAAGTATAAGTAACAAAAAAAGGCTTTAATGATTCTTGATTTCATAAATATCAGTGAATGCAAAGAATTGTTTCAAGACAAATCCTGATTGCCAGTTTTTACCGCTACAGTTCTATTGAAATATCTATTCAGTTGCATGTATATTGATATGGCTTCTCTTCATTTTGACTTTAAAGTTTAGTAGCGCTGTTAAAAAAAACGCAAAAATTGAGTGAGAATATATGGCCGAAAATCTGATCACATTATTGTTGGAATTAATTGCAATAAAGTATGGGCTAATATATTAAATAAATGTGAATTAACGTTATCAGATAAGATAAGCCTAATTAAAGTGATCTAATAAAGTGTAAAGTTTTGGGTTTTAAAACATCTTATAAAGTGTGGACACAAAATTATATGCAGAGAACTAAAGTCTAATTTCTATTTTTATAATGGGCCAAAATAGAAATAAGACAAAGCAAGGAATAATTTATAAAAGGGTTATGGCCCCTAAGTCATACGATACGTATTTTTCTAGCATCTCATGACTGGAAAACTGAGAAAAACTTCCTCTCAAAGAAACTGTATTAATTCAGAAGATCAAGAACCATAATTCAGAAGATCAATAACCAAAATTCAACAGTTCAAATGGATTCAGGTATGCTTTCGCTAAATTTCTTGATGAATTAACATGAGTTTTGGGATTTGATGATGGTTTTCATCTGTAAAGTTTTATCCAACAAGTGGCATCGGAGCTTCATGTTGAATCATTGAGAAATATTTTCTCAAAATTTTTGGTTGAATTTTTGCGTTGAGAACAATTATGGTTATTTAATTTGTTGAATCTAGGCTGTTGTAAGATATGCATCTACTGTGATTGTGTCGTTGCATTATGGGTTGGTTTTATGGATTCAAATTTAGTTTTATAGATTCACGACCAATTCTAAACGAATGTGTATATGCATGCATGATTTCATTGAAATCGTTTTCTTTGGATTTAGCAACCCTTCGGATTAACGACGGCAATTTCACTGCCGCCAGTAAAGAACTCCAAGTGCTGCCGTCAGGCCACGCCAGAGATGGACCACGGCGGCACATGAAAATGGTGGCCAAAAGCCAGCCGCCTCATAAGGAAAAGAAAAAAAAAAGGATGATGCTGGGTTTTGGCTGGCGGCCTGCTATTCCGCAGCCGACTTCGGAGCTCTCTAGGGGCGGCCATCAGGTCGCGCCGACGAGCAGCGCGTGGCAGCCATAGCCACCACCTGAAGTCAATCCCCAGGGGTCGTGACACTTAGGCATGAAGTAGATTCTGGGCTTCAGCCTAGAATTTGCATTTGATTTACACAGGCCTAAAGGGGCCCATGACAAGATGAAACCTAGAAGCTCAACCCCTAGGTGACCAGACCACAAAAAAAAAAGAAAGAGGGAGGTTGCTTTTACACGGGCTAGGCTCGTGACTGGCAAGAAATCTAGGGGCTCAACCCCTGGGTGACTCGAGAATTAAAAAAAAAAAAATTGGGCCTGAGTCTTTTTTTCTTTTGAGTTGGTTTAATATTGGGTCAAATAATAGGTTAATGGATTGGGTTGGGTAATTGGGTATGGGTAAAGAGTTGGATAGGGGTAACCCGTCTGTATAGTACCTGACCTGCAGGGACCCAACCTGGGTTGACTTTGAGGTCTTACTTGGACCATTGACTGTTGACCATTGACTTTGACTTTAACTGTAGACTTTGACTTTGACCAAAAAAAATTTATTTAAATTTTGGTCAATTTTTTGGTGTAATTTTAAATTCAAATATTTGTATTTCATATGTATTTTGAGATGAATTAATTGAAGTAATATGTTGTCAAAGTGATATCTCTTGTGGAAATTAATTTATTTTAAAATATAAAATGGTTGTGTCCCTGTAACGTATGTGAATATTGACTGGCCCAAAGGAAGGTTAATATTTGACAGAATTGCATGTACACCTGTGGTAATTAACATGTGATGATTATCCGATTTTACATGTGAATAATAAATCGGCGCAAAGGAAGATTTATTGTTTGACATGTACTTATTGTTAATGTTTGATTACTACACCAAGAGTATCACTTACAAGTTATATCTGTCGAAAGACTAAATATTAATGTTGTGCTAGGTATCTTGTGATGAGCCCTACCATTACTTGAATTTATTTAAGTATGATATGGAACTTATGTGAGCTTCTTGTTTTGCTATTTTGTTGTTTTGTTCTCTATTCAGTTGCAAGTTCTGCTTTTAATATTTTTGTAGCATCAATTCAATTCCCATGCTTAATGGCACAAACTTCAAGGCATGGTAAGAGAACATTATGATTGTTCTTGGAGTCATGGATTTAGATATTGCCTTAAGGGTTGAATGATCTCCTGACCTTATAGATAATAGTTCCCCTAATGATAAGAGGGATATTGGAAAGGTGGGATAGTTCAAATCGCATGAGTCTAATAATCATGAAGTGTGCTATTCCGGAAACTTTTAGAAGGGCTATGTCCAAAAAGGTTACTACAGCCAAAGGTTTTCTTGAACAAATTGAGAAGAGGTTTGCCAAGAACGAAAAGGCTGAAACAAGTACACTTTTGGCAAACCTTATTTCAATGAGGTATAAAGGAAAAGAGAACATAAGGGAGTACATCATGGAGATGTCTCATCTTGCTTCAAAATTAAAGGCACTTAAGTTAGAGCTGTCTGAGGACTTACTCGTGCATTTAGTTTTAATATCTCTTTCTGCATAGTTCAATCAATTTAAGGTAAGCTACAACTGTCAAAAGGACTAAGGGTCCCTTAATGAGCTCATCTCGTATTGTGTGCAAGAAGAAGAAAGACTGAAGCAAGAGAAGGCAACAAATGCTCATTTGGCTACAACCTCTAAGGACAAGAAAAAGAAAAGAAAGAACAATAAGGAAGCTGTAGGTGCCACACCATAGAAGAAACAACAGAAGGGACAAGGCGATACATTTGCCTGTTTCTTCAGTGGAGGTATAAGACACAAGAAGAAGCAGGGTACCAACTATCATACATGGCGTGCAAAGAAAGGTATACTTCTCAATCTAGTTTGTTCTGAGGTTAATTTAACTTCGGTACTAAGACACATTTGGTGAATAGATTCTAATGCTACTACTCACATAAGTGTGTCTATGTAGGGTTACTTGAGCAGCCGAAAGCCAAGTGATGGTGAAAGATACATCTATGTGGGTGATAGCAATTCAGTGGAAGTTGAGGCAATAGGAACATTTAGGTTATTATTAAGGACTAGATTGTATTTGGATTTGAATGACACTTATGTTGTACCATTGTTTAGATAGAATTTGGTTTTTTTTTTTTCTGTATTGGACAAATTCGGTTATTCTTGTTCATTTGGAAATAGTAAATTTAGTCTTTTTAAAATTCAAAAGTTACTAGTTCTGGTTCTTTATTTGCTTATGATAACCTTTATTTTCTTGATACGGTTGCCTCATTTAATGAAATCTTATATATAAGTACACGTGGTGTAAAACAAAAATTACCCAATCAGAATTCCGCTTTATTATGGCACAAGAGACTGGTCATGTCTCCAAGTAGAGAATTGAGAGACTTGTGTCTGACGGGATTCTTGATCCCCTTGATTTTATAGATTTTGAAATTTGTGTTAATTGCATAAAGGGAAAATAGACAAACATAAAGAGATTAGGTGCCAATAGGACTTTAGACGTCTTAGAACTAATTCATACAGATATTTGTGGGCCATTCCCTACAGCTTCTTGGAATGTTCAACAATATTTTACTATGTTCATAGACGATTTCTCATGATATGGCTACATGTATCTTATTCATGAGAAGTCCCAGTCATTGGATGTGTTCAAGAATTATAAGGCTGAAGTTAAGAACCAACTCAGCAAAATAATTAAAGGCGTCAGATCTGACCGTGGTGGAGAATACTATGATAGATATGGCGGATCAGGTGGACAACATTCAGGATTGTTTGCTAAGTTCCTAGAGGAGTGCGGTATCATCCCAAAGTACACAATGCCGAGATCACCTAGCATGAATGTTGTTGCTGAGAGGCGAGACAGAACACTTAAAGACATAGTGAGGAGTATGATTAGTCATTTTACCTTGCCAAAATCTCTCTAGGGAGAAGCCTTAAAGACTGCAGCTTATATACTCAACAGAGTTCCGACTAAAGCAACCGCAAAAACCCCTTATGAGCTTTGGACAAGTAAGAAGCGTAGTTTGAAGCACTTGCACATTTGGGGGTGTCCAGTTGAGGCAAGGCCTTATAAGCCAAATGAAAAGAAACTAGACTCTAGGACTATCAGTTGCTATTTTATTGGATATTCTAAGAGGTCAAGGGGTTACAAATTTTATGATCCCACGACTAAGTCAATTTTCGAGACGGGAACTGCTCAGTTCTTTGAGGATATTGAGTTTGCAAGGGGAGATAAAGCTAGGGACTTTGTCTTTGAAGAGGAATATGTTGATATTCCCACAACTGTTATTGACATTGATCAGGTTCCTATTCCTGACATTGTTCAAGAAGCAGATCCAAATCAAGACAATGTCGGAGAACCTCCCATTCTAGAAATTGTTCCAGAAGAACAAACTCTACCACCTCAAGAACATATGCCATTAAGAAGATCCACTAGAGAAAGGAGAAGTGCGATTCCTGATGATTATATCATATTTCTCCAAGAACATGAGGTTGACATTGGAGTGGTGGAAGATGATCCAATCAACTTCTGTCAAGCCATGGAAAGTTCTAAATCTCAAGAGTGGTTTGATGCCATGAATGAGGAGATAAAGTCCATGAAAGATAATGACGTTTGGGATCTCGACTCGTTGCCTGAAGGTACGAAACTCATTGGTTACAAATAGATATTTAAGACTAAGAGGGATTCGAAGGGTGATGTGGAGAGATATAAGGCTTGTCTTGTTGCAAAGGGCTTTACTTAAAAGGAAGGCATCAACTATAAAGAGACTTTTTCTCTGTTTCTTCGAAAGACTCTTTCAAGACTATAATGGCATTGGTGGCACATTTTGATCTTGAGCTTCACCATATGGATGTTAAAACTACGTTTCTTAATAGCGATATTGATGAAACAATCTATATGGTGCAACCGAAGAACTTTGTGTTAGGAGATGCAAAGAAGATGGTTTGCAAATTAAAGAAATCCATCTATGGGCTTAAACAGGCGTCTCATCAGTGTTATTACAAATTTCATCAGGTTATTATCTCGTTCGGTTTTGAGATGAATATGGTCAATGATTGTATATACCATAAGTTTAGTGGGAGTAAGCATATTTTTCTAGTTTTGTGTGACAAGGACATATTGCTTGCCAGTAACAATATAGGCTTATTGCACGAAACCAAGAGATTTCTATCAAAGAAATTTGAGATGAAGGATCTTAGGGACACCTCTTTCGTATTAGGCATACAGATACACCAGGATTGCTCTTGGGATGTACTTGGATTATCACAAAAGAGCTATATTGAGAACGTACTTAAGAGATTTGACATGCAAGATTGTAAACCAAGTGACACCCCTGTTGCTTAAGGAGACAAGTTCAATCTCAGTCAATGCCCCAAAAATGACTTTGAAGTTAAATAGATGCAAAATATTCCTTATGTGTTAGCCATAGGGAGTCTGATGTATACTCAGGTTTATACGTGTCCAGATATTGCATACATTGTTGGAATGCTAGGCAGGTACTTAAGTAATTCAGGAATGGATCATTGGAAAGCAGCCAAACGAGTCATGTGGTATTTACAGAGAACAAAGGATTACATGCTCACATATAGAAGATCGGATCAGTTGGAGATCATCGGGTATTTAGATTCTAATTTTGCTAGGTGCCAAGACGGTCAGAGATCCACATCGGGCTATATCTACCTGCTAGCTAGAGGAGCTATTTCTTGGAAGAGTGCTAAGCAAACACTAATAGTTTCCTCAACCATGGCAGTAGGGTTTATAGCATGTTATGAGGCATCCAACCATGGGATATGGCTACGGAATTTTGCCATTGGGCTGCAAATTGTGGATGGAATTGAAAGACCACTTAAGATATTTTGTGATAATAAGTCAGCAGTGCTATATTCCAATAACAATAGGAGCTCAATAAAGTCAAAGCATATAGACATTAAGTTCCTCGTTGTTAAAAAAAGAGTACATAGTGGTTACGTGTCTATAGAGCATATTGGGATAAACTCCGTGATTGCAGATCTGCTTACTAAAGGAGTACCGCTCAAGGTCTTTCATGAGTATTCTGCTCAAATGGGTGTTCTATCTCTTGAGGATGTGTCATTTTAGTGGGAGTTTGTATTTTGGATGCTTTCTTGTAGTAGACATATTTTATGGTTATTTTCTACAGATATAAAGTTTACAGTTTATTTTCACTCTGAATATGTTTAGTTTGATCTCACTAGAGAATAAGGTTGGACCAGTAGAAAATAGGCATGTTAATATCACATTGCATGAAATTTCCTTGCTACGCATCTATACTTAATCTATGTCGTTCGTTATGTTAATATATATGATCATTGATGGGTTTAGTTATGTTGAATGTAACAAAGACCGCTTTGATCCTATATTGATATGATTGATGGACTGAATTGATTGGAGATGTTTTTAGTAATGATAGCACAACACATGAGCCCGTATAAAGTTTTATATATATATAGCCCAAGTGAGAGATTATTGGAATTAATTTCAATAAAGTATGGGCTAATATATTAAATAAATGTATATTAATGCTATCAGATAAGATAAGCTTAATTAAAGTGATCTAATAAAGTGTAAAGTTTTGGGCTTTAAAGCAACTCATAAAGTGTAGGCACAAAATTATGTGTAGAGAACTAAAATCTAATTTTTATTTTTTTGATGAGCCAAAATAGAAAGAAGACAAATTAAGGAATTATTCATAAAAGGGTTATGGTCCATAAGTCATATGGTATGTATTTTTCTGGCATCCCATCACTATAAAACTGAGAAAAACTGTCTCTCAGAGAAACTGTATTGACTCAGAAGATTAAGAACCAAAATTCAACCTTTCAATGGATTCAGATATGCTTCTGCTAAATTTCTTGATGAATTAACATGAATTCTGGGATTTGATGATGGTTTTTATCTGTAAAGTTTTATCCAACAATTATAACTAACATTGTTGGTATCGTTGGGCAATTCGATTATCGATTTTGAGAATTTAGATACTGACCGAGCACCACACACTAATTTTTAATTTTTTGATATCAATATACGAAAATATATACTATGAGATTTTGCGTAACTTGTACGAGACCAATGACTATGCTTGTGTCTTTGCGTTAAATCTTTTTGAGTTAAAAAGAAAATAAAAACCAGTTGCCTTGGTTATGCTATCTTATCACCTTCGCATACTTTAATGCTTATTTTAACTAACTGCATAAGTTACTGTTTGCTAATTAATTTCCAATGCCTGATGGTGTATTAGCTTATTTGGGTGTTAACCCATGGAGTTATCATGGTGTACCAGACAGTCAAAGCTAGAAGAAGATCCCAAAAACTGGTGCAGTTAACATTTCACTTCGTAGGCCTTGTACTTGGAATTTTGGGGTTTATGCCATTTTCACCATCTGTTCTATTTGGTTTGCAGGTAATTAGTAATGTGCTTTAGGTACATTCTTAGCGCCAAAGAAAGTGCTTTAGGTGTATAAAGTACGCTAGTAGTGATAGAGTCATCTTTTTAATACAACTTTTGTTTGCAATAATTGACATGGTAAAATTTTAACCTCCACCTTATATAATGTTGATAACTCCAATGACACGTGGATTGGTATATCAAGGTTATATATTAATATAAATATAAAAACGGCAGTATGTGTTGTTTTATTTGGTTGGGAATAAGTAAGAAAAAGTTATTTTGTGCTATGTACTTGTATGAAAGTCATATATATATATTTATATAAAGAGAACAGTAGCACATGTATTTTATTGCATTTCGCGTTATAATTTATGTACTTCTTTTTTGTGTGTTTAAAGGTTTTTTTTAGATTATTTAACTCATTCATTATTGTGTTGATAATAGCATTTTAGGCTTCTCTAATGTTTTAAATTTGGGTTAAATAATGACCATGTCATTGCTCTTCAAATACTAGATTACTTTCGGTATCCTGGTTAGTTATTTTAATAAAAAAAACTGAACAAAACCGGTCTCTACAAACTGTTGTTGGTCGAAAATCGATGAATTTTTGTCTATTCAATCGGTTCTTGGTTTTACTTTTTCAAAATCAACCAGCCTCAGTCAAAAACCGAGTGACCAAAAATCAACGGAAACCGACTGATGAACATCCTTAACCACCTCTTTGGTAGGGGAATCAATCACTTGATGAATGACTCATGCTCACTTCATTTAGCTATGCTTTCCATGCATTTTATCAAATCAAATATGAGTAGTAGAAAAAAAAAATACTCTGTTGATAGTGGATGATACTTATGTCAGATTACAAATTAATCATATTATTATTAGACATGTATGCCGTAAGCTATAAAAATGTAATAAGTTTTTGGAGACATTTTTATCAATAAAGAATTTATTCATTGTTTATATACCAAATCTTGTCCTCTTTACGTTCATATTTGTTAAATGTATGTTAAGCAAATAATAGTCTGAGACTATCAATCTAAACCTTAAGAATTGGGCATATGATTGATGGATTATGCAGAAGACATGATTCTTGAGGTGATGGTCTAAATCATACGATTCGCAATCGAGGGAATAAAGTTGGGCGCTTTATTTATGCAAAGATTGTTATGTTGTCTATATCCCTTTTGGGAGATGGTTTGTCTTGACCATCAGAGGTGGACTCCGTGAATAGAAACATTGGCATGGTGTCATAGGTCACGATGTGTTGGATCAGGACATAAAGTAAATTGATTTGGATTAATAATTCTGTCTCGGCAAATCAATTCACTTTAGACAATCATTTGTATTGTATCTTAATCTTGAGATGAATAATGGGCCCATTGTCTTGACTTGTGTCTTTTGATGTACCAAAGGGTGACACCCACATCTTAACAATGGTATGCATGCTAGTACGCTAGAGGCATGACTCTTGATAGCGTAGACCTGTTATTCATAGATATGGAATCCATAACTCCTCGTTAGGAGTAGTGATATCCTTTTATATGCATTATCCTGTAATTAGAAAACTGGAGTGCTCAACCATTTGGATACATAGGTGTAACCGAATGGTATACTGTCTTTGGATAGTAAGTTTTCTAATGGTGAGATAATGGAACATAAGATAAAAATAATCGGGAAGGTAAGACAGAAGTTGTCCTTAAGTCGATTATGGATTATCATATGGGGATACGATACACTATGATATGTCATAGAGACTTAGCTATACGGGCTTCATAATTCTATGTAGTTCGAGAGTGCAGCTCCAAGCTTTTAGTGGAGTAGCATTGGAGTTAATAATTATGAAATGCATATATGGGATATTGGGTTTCGTAATTATCGGGAGCTTGAATTGTATAGGTCCATTTGGTCCCCTTTGATAGCTCATAACATCCTGTAACGACACGGCATACTTTTCCACTAATTGGTGGCTTATGTCAGATTTATTAGATTGGTTGAAATTTGAAAGAATCAAATAATTCATGTCTGTTTATCGGTTTAATTAATTTTGTGATAAAAATTTATTCAAGATAAACTTGTTGAATTATTGGGATTGGATAATTCTTGTCTGTTTATCGGTTGATTAAATTTTGGATAAATTAGATCAAGATAAACTTGTAGAATTATTAGGAATTGATTTATTTTCCTAGAGATAATCTAGATAAAGTTGTTTTGATCAGATAACTTTTCTATTGGGTTATTTGAATTGAAACTGAGACTTTATCCTATAGATTCTCGGTGGAAAATAAAAGATTCGCAAAAATTTTTTATTGCCAGTTCGGCCTACCGTTCCACGTGTTTGGCCTGCCGATGGAGCCTGTTCGGCCTGTCGATGAGCGAAGGATAAGATTACACATTTCCATATGGATCTTATCAGGTATTGATCTGAACTTGATTCTGTTTCGAGTTTTTGAGACCTAATCTGATAAGGACTGACCCTAGGCCCAACCTCTATATAAAGGGAGCAAGTCTTAAGAGTTACTCAGATCAATTGAGAGATTACACATTTCCACGTGGATCTGATCAGATATTGATCTGAACTTGATTCTGTTTCAAGTTTTTGAGACCTAATCTAATAAGGACTGACCCTAGGCCCAACCTCTATATAAAGGAGTAAGTCTTAAGAGTTACTTAGATCAATTGAGAGATTAAGAGTGATACTCTGCTAGTGAGAATCTGAAAACTCCCTGAGAGTTTTGTTCACAAATCACGAACACTTGCTTTGGGTTCTCTCAATTGATTGGAAGGAGAGTCACCTGGTGGAAGAGCAGTACGTGTGAACCCACACTCATTCTGGCCGTGGATAGAGAATAACAAAAAAGACCAGTTGGTTGAGGCTCTTTTGAAACGTTATTTCTCTTCACGTTTTGCGAGGGTTCTTTAGCATACAAAGATTAGTAAAATCTAGTTAATTTATGCATATAGCATGTCAAACTTATGTTTTGAAAAATACTCTGATGAAAATTTTTTTAAAATTCCCGCTACGCACTCTTTTTCCAATAATTGGTATCAAAGCCATGATTTTTACATAAATTTACAAGTTTGTGATCATGTTATATGTATAAATTTTGTGATCTTAATCTCTCCGATGCTTGAATTGAATTTTATAGAGAGTTGGCATTTTAGGTTTCTATATAATTTTATGTTGTCTTGGATTATATGGTGAATGTTTATTAATTAATTATGGTTGATTAAATTGTTATATAATTATTTATTAATTAATTAATTTATACCGATTCTGGTTCCTTAGATGTTATAATGTGTATATAGGTTTTTCATATAATTAGATGGCAGACTATCATCTCCGTTTAGGAATTATTATTTATTTTAAATTTGTAAGAATTTTGTTATTAAATAATTATTCGGAGAAGATAGATCTAGAAGACGGATCTAGAAGAATGATGATGGCGCACCTAGGTATTTCTTAAGTTTCTAATTTTTGTTTTTGAATTGTTGAAAATAAAATTGATGGATTGCATTAAAAATTGTATTTTCTGGAATGAGTGATTTTTGCTCGGTCGGCATGCCAAACATCATAGTTCGGCAGGCCGATGGTCACAGATCGGCAGGCTAGACGTGTGGTTCGGTAGGCCGTCAGTGGGGTAGAAATCGGGCAGCTCTGGCGGCAAGCCGAACTGGAAGTTCGGCTTGACGATCTTCTAGATCGGTAGGCTGATGGAGCATGACCGGCAGGCCGATAGACGATCGGCCTGCCGACCAAGAGTTGAAAAATTTCCAGAAAAGGTGTAGTTTACGGTGTAGTTTTAATTTTATTTTTGGGACAATTCTGAGAAACATTAAATTTGGATATAACCGAAAATATGAAGTATTCGATTCATACGAGATTGAAGACTTGAAGATGGGCATTACATGAAGAATGATACAGCTTGAGGATTCAAGGATGAAGAATCGATAATATGCCTCGATTATTCTCTTGTAATCTTAGTTTTCTATTCTCTAGGGTGGAGCCATAATATTACGGTTATTTATTATTTTGCTTGTAGCTTTGCTTGATTGCTTTACTTGTCTGCATTATAATATGATTTGCCATGTATATTGATAACATGTCATATAGAATAGGGAGTGCCGCTCATATTAAAATTGTTCATGCATATTCTTAAAACAAAACCTTGATTTCAAAAGATTGAGTGGGAGAAGGTTTTCGAAGAGAGAACCTACGACCTCCATCGTTGGTCCATAGGCAGAACATGGTGGTCCCGACCCCTAGGAATGGATTTCTATCATGTACCAGATTGGATCTCTGAGAGAATAAGGTATTTTAGCATGATTCATGGTTGCACACCCCTAGGTGGTGATTATAAATCATGGATAAAATATCGAAACAATGGTTATACACTCACGTTAATTTTATTATTAACCTCCCCTAGGAGCTCTGTTAATAAAATTGATGGCCAAAGAAACGATTATTAATATATGCTGGATCATACGGGTCCTGGATGGCATATATTAATCAGGAGGGGATCAGTGTTCCTAATTGAATTTGGCATGACTCTCCTAGGAGCTTGTTGAATTCTGAGTTGGGAATTATCATTGTCAGGTTGTGATATTTTCAAGGATTTGACACATAAACATATTTGTGTGTTTTTACATGATTATGTTACCTTACTAAATTATTATTTTATGTTTGCTTATGTTTGGTATATGATTCTTTATTGTAGATTAAAAATGTCTAAAAACGCTTTATCATCGATACTTCACAAAAACCAATTAACCGATGAGAATTATAATGATTGGAAATAGAACCTGGATATTGTCTTCTCCTTTGAGAAACTAAAATTTGTGCTGACAACCCCCTGTCCTCCCAAGCCTACGGGAGACTCAACTAATGAGCAATTCCAAGCGTATGATCGCTGGAAAGATGCTAATGATCAGGCTCGCTGGTATGTTATGGCCAACATGAATAATGTGCTGCAGGCTCAACATCAGGATTATGAGATTGTAAAGCAGATCTTAGATAATCTTGAGGATATGTTTAAAGGCCAGGCCATAACAAAGCGGCAAGGGGCGCTTTGGAACCTTCTAAACTGTAGACAAAGGCCGAGGACATCTATAAAGGAGCATATGATGTTGGTCATGGGTTACCTCGCTGAGGCTCAAACCAATGGAGCCGACATCGATGCTGAAACTCAGATGACTATGGTCTTTTGAGACTATCAAAAGAATTTATTCCATTTAGAGCTACATTTAATTTGAGCAATAGACGGAATATGACCTTGACGGAATTGATGATATAGTTATAGGAGTTCGAACTTCTGATCAGGGAGTCTCCTACAAGTGGAGAGGCCAACATGGTTGCTGTTTCTGGTTCCAATCCTAACACTGAGAATGGAAAGAAGCAACGGGCTAAAAACAAGAAGTCTTTTATTCCTGCTAGCACCCAGAGCAAGAAGAAAAAGAACAAGAACCAAAAGAAGCTTAAGTGCTTCTTTTGTGGGAAGATCGGGCATATTAAGAAGCATTGTAAGGACTTCCTTTCCAAAAGAGGTAGATGTGATCTTCTATATTTAGAAACTTGTTTGGTTAAGGAATCCAGTGACATTTGGTTCATAGATTCTAGTGCAACTAATCATGTTTGTGTTTCTCTACAGGGGTTCAAAGAAATGAAAAGTCTGCTACATGAGGACTTCACGCTTTGGATGGGCGATGGATCCTTAGTCTCAACGGAAGCAGTGGGAGACGTCCATCTTTATTTTGATAATTATAGGAATTTATTTTTACAATATTGTTTTTATGTTCCTAAATTTTAAAGGAATTTAATTTCTATATCTTGTTTATTTAAAGACTCCTACTTGGTTTCTTTTAATGATAAAGTGGTGATTCGTAAAAACAAATCTTTTATCTGTTCTGGATGGATGCAAAATAATCTATATGTTATCAAACCTAAGATGGACTTATTGCTTAATGCTGAGATGAATAATAATAACTCTAAAAGACTTAAAACTTCTCACTCTAAGAAGACTTATCTTTGGCATTTGCGCCTTGGTTATATTAACCTGAATAGGATTCAAAGATTAGTAAGGGATGGGCCTTTAAGTCACTTAAAGGTGGAGTCTATACCTCAATGTAAATCTTGTTTGGAGGGTAAAATGACCAAAAGACCATTCAGGTCTAAGGGCAATAGGGCCGAAGGGGTTCTAGAACTTGTGCATAGTGATGTTTGCAGACTGATGAACATCCGGGCACGAGGAAGGTATGAGTACTTCGTCACTTTTATTGACGATTACTCAAGGTATGGGTATGTGTACCTGATGCACCACAAAAGCAAAACTTTTGACAAGTTTAGGGAGTTTCGGGCTGAAGTGGAAAAGCAATTGGGTAGACCCATAAAGGCACTTCGATCTGATCGAGGTGGAGAATACCTTTCTGATGAGTTCTTGGGACACTTATTAGAGAATGAGATTTTATCCCATTTGACTTGTGCCGGGCACTCCGCATAGCAGAATGGCGTAGCGGAGAGAAGAATAGGACTTTGTTGGACATGATTCAGGTCCTATGATGAGTTATTCATCATTGCCTTTATCCTTTTGGAGATATGCACTACAAACCACATGTTATCTTTTGAACAATGTGCCTTCAAAATCGGTCCCTAAAATTCCTCACGAGTTGTGGATGGGTAGGAAGACATCCTTAAACCATATTCGTATATGGGATGTTCAGCTCATGTCCTGTTTAAGGATCCGAATAAGTTAGAAGCAAGTTTAAAAGTTTGTGTGTTTGTAGGATATCCAAAAGAGAGTAAAGGGGGTTATTTTTATAACCCAAAGAAAAATAAAGTCATGGTTTCAACTAATGCAACTTTCCTTGAGGAGAGTTACATGGACGACTTTAAACCTCAAAGCAAAGTGGTGCTTGAGGAGTTAAGGAGTGATCCGATCACTCCAGAGGTTCTGAATGAAACCGTTCCGATCAGTGTAGAAAAACCAAACAAACCTGAACAACAACCTAAGGGGCTTTGGCGTAGTGGGAGGATCGAGCGTCAACCTGAGAGGTATATGTTCAATGAGGAGGTCTTTTTGGCTGAACCGGATGAACATGACAGGGATCCTTATACTTACGCAGAAGCTATGGAGGATGTTGATTCAAAACTCTGGACAGAGGCTATGAACATTGAGATGAAGTCTATGGAGACTAATCAGGTCTGGGAGCTTGTGGATCTTTCTAAAGGGGTAAAACCCATAGGGTGTAAATGGATCTACAAGAGGAAAAGAGGAGTGGATGGAAAGGTCGAAACCTTTAATGCTAGACTGGTAGCTAAGGGTTATACGCAAAAAGAAGGAATCGATTATGAGGAAACCTTTTCGCCTGTAGCCATGCTTAAGTCCATCTGAATTCTCTTGTCCATAGCTGCCACTCTAGACTACGAGATTTGGCAGATGGATGTCAAGATGGCTTTTCTGAATGGCTATCTTGATGAGTCCATTTATATGGAACAACAAGACAGGTTCAAGGTCACAGGTCAAGAAGGTAAGGTTTGTAGGATGCTAAATTCAATTTATGGACTTAAGCAGGCTTTTCGTTCTTGGAACATAAGATTTGAATAAGTGATCAAGACTTATGGGTTCTCACAAAATGTGGATGAACCATGTGTTTACAAACACATAAAGGATGGGAAGGCGGTTTTTCTATTGCTCTATGTAGATGACATTCTGCTAATTGGCAATGACATTGGTGCATTGTCATTGGTCAAATTATGGTTGACCAAGCAGTTTGACATGAAAAGCTTGGGTGAGGCTAATTTTGTTCTCGGTATCCAGATCTTTAGGGATAGGAAGAACAAAATGATAGCTTTATCATAGGCTAGCTACATAAATAAAATTCTCAAGAGGTTTGTAATGCAGATTCCAAGAAAGGTGGGCAACCATCTAGGTCTAGAATTACTCTTTCTAAGAAAGACTCTCCAAAGTCTTATGAAGAAAGAGAATACATGAAGAAGGTGCCTTATGCTTTAGCAGTGGGTAGTCTCATGTATGCCATGCTTTGCACACGACCGGATATTAGTTATGCAGTCGGGATTGTAAGTCAATTTCAGGCGGATCCAAGACCGAACCATTGGCTTGCGGTAAAGCATATTTTCAAGTACCTGGGAAGGACTCGAGGGTATATGCTTGTATATTCGGGTGAGGACCTAACTCCTCTAAGATATACTGACTCAGATTTTCAATCTTGTTTGGATTCTAGGAAATCGACTTCGGGTTTTATGTTTACTCTGGGCGGCGGTGCCATCAGTTGGAGAAGTGCTAAGCAAGATTAGACTTCGGATTCAACGATGGTGGTCGAGTATATGGCAGCTAGTGATGCTTCGAAATAAGCAGTGTGGCTCCGCAAGTACCTTGGGGATCTTGAGGTAGTTCCTGGTATGGATAAAGCCAGTGATAACAGTACGGCAGTAGCTAATGCTAAGGAACAAAGATTTCACAAGAAGAGTAAACATATTGATCGGAAGTATCATGTGATAAAGGACTTCATTGAGGGTGGGCATGTCACGGTGTGCAAGATCACGTCAAAGGAAAATTTAACTGATCCATTTACAAAGACACTTACTGAGAGAGTCTTCGAGAGGTATGTGGAAGCTATGGGGATGCGAGATTTGTCATATTTACTCATTTAGTGCAAGTGAGAGATTGTTAGACATGTATGCCCTAAGGAGTAAAAATGTAATAAGTTTTTGGAGACATTTTTATCAATAAAGAATTTATTCATTGTTTATATACCAAATCTTGTCCTCTTTACGTTCATATTTGTTGAATGTATGTTAAGCAAACAATAGTCTGAGACTGTCAGTCTAAACCTTAAGAATTGGGCATATGATAGATGGATTATGCAGAAGACATGATTCTTGAGGTGATGGTCTAAATCATACGATCCGCAATCGAGGGAATAAAGTTGGGCACTTTATTTATGCAAAGATTGTTATGTTGTCTATATCCCTTTTGGGAGATGGTTTGTCTTGACCATCAGAGGTGGACTCCGTGAATAGAAACATTGGCATGTTGTCATAGGTGACGATGTGTTGGATCGGGACATAAAGTGAATTGATTTGGATTAATAATTTTGTCTCGACAAATCGATTTTTTTTATTCAATCATTTGTATTGTATCTTAATCCTGAGATGAATAGTGGGCCCATTGTCTTGACTTGTGTCTTTTGATGTACCAAAGGGTGACACCCATATCTTAATAGTAGTATGCATGCCGGTACGTTGGAGGCATGACTCTTGATAGCATAGACCTGTTATTCATAGATATGGAATCCGTAGCTCCTCTTTAGGAGTAGTGATATCCTCTTATATGCGTTATCTTGTAATTGAAAAACTAGAGTGCTCAACCATTTGGATACATAGGTGTAACCGAATGGTATACTGTCTTTGGATAGTAAGTTTTCTGATGGTGAGATAATGGAATGTAAGATAAAAATAATCGGGAAGGTAAGACAAAACTTGTCCTTAAGCCGATTATGGATTATCATATGGGGATACGATACACTATGATATGTTATGGAGACTTAGCTATACGGGCTTCGTAATTCTATGTAGTTCGAGAGTGCAGCTCCAAGCTTTTAGTGGAGTAGCGTTGGAGTTGATAATTATGAAATGTATATCTGGGATATTGGGTTTCGTAATTATCGGGAGCTTGAACTATATAGGTCCATTTGGTCCCTTTTGCTAGCTCATAACATCCCGTAACGACATGGCGTGCTTTTCCAATAATTAGTGACTTATGTTGGATTCATCAGATTTGTTGAAATTTAGGAGAATCAAATAATTTATATCTGTTTATCGGTTTAATTAATTTTGTGATAAAAATTGATTCAAGATAAACTTGTTGAATTATTGGGATTGGACAATTCTTGTCTATTTATCGGTTGATTTAATTTGGGATAAATTAGATCAAGATAAACTTGCAGAATCATTAGGAATTGATTTATTTTCCTAGAGATAATCTAGATAAAGTTGTTTTGATCAGATAACTTTTCTATTGGGTTATTTTAATTGAAACTGAGACTTTATCCTATAGATTCTCGGGTGGAAAATAAAAGATTCGCAAAAATTTTTTATCGCCAGTTTGGCCTACCGATCCACGTATTCGGCCTGCCGATGGGGCCTGTTCGGCCTGCCGATGAGCGAAGGATAAGATTACACATTTCTACGTGGATCTTATTAGATATTGATCTGAACTTGATTCTGTTTCGAGTTTTTGAGAACTAATCTGATAAGGACCGACCTTGGGCCCAACCTCTATATAAAGGGAGTAAGTCTTAAGAGTTACTCAAATCAATTGAGATATTCAAAGTGATACTCTGCTAGTGAGAATCTAAAAACTCCTTCCTTGAGAGCTTTTGTTCACAAATCACGAACACTTGCTTTGGGTTCTCTCAATTGATTGGAAGGAGAGTCACCTGGTGGAAGAGCTGTACGTGTGAGCCCACACTCACTCCGGTCGTGGATAGAGAATAGCAAAGAAGACCAGTTGGTTGAGGCTCTTCTGGAACGTTACTTCTCTTCACATTTTGCGAGGGTTCTTCAGCATACAAAGGTTAGTAAGATCTAATTAATTTATGCATATAGCATGTTAATATTGTGTTTTGGAAAATACTCTGATGAAAAAATTTTTAAAATTCCAACTACGTATTCTTTTTCCAACAATTATAACTAAAATAATAAACAAATTTAGCAATATTTAATAAATATATATATATATATATATATATTTGATGATTCATAATTATACTTTACAGATGATTTTTTAGTTTAAATTTTATCTTATTATAGAGTCCTCATAAAAAAATATAAAAACACCCAAAAGTTCAATATAATACAAAGATCTTAGGATATAAAAAACGTGCTTTATAAAAGCTTGTTTTATAATAGAGATCAAAGCGGTTTATAATTGAAAAAACAATATGTCAATCAAGATCCGTCTTAAAATAGGAACTTTTGAAGTGTTAATATTTACCCCTATACTCTAGGGGGTTTATTCATTATTGTTTTTTGGCAAGATGGTGCTTAAACTTTTTCTGCAGCAATTAAGTCTCTAAACTTAGTTAAATATGAAAATTAAGTCTCTAATTACATACATTTGTCTAAATTAAAATGAAATGTGATCACATGATATGCCTATGACCCATATAGAAGAAAAGAGACAAAATTTTGAGCACTACAATGATTAAAGTTACACAAATAAGCCAATACAATTGTTAAAAATCATTAAAAATAATAAAATTTCTTTTGTTTTTCTTCTTTTTTTTGGCCATAAAATTAAACAATTTAACTCTTCTTAAAAGCAAATAAGGTGTATAGGTGTTCTAAATGGGCCACATATGTCTCACTTGATCATTTTCAGTCTTAATTTTGAGAGAAGTTTGTGGTTTTGACTTAACTACCACACTTTATTAAGTGTAGAGACTCAATTGCCACCAAAAAAAAAAAAGATTTAAGGACTATGTTTTAAAAATACGAAAAATTTAGGAGGAAAATGTGCAAAAAAAAAAAACATAGTTTTTGTTTTGCTGTATCATGGCATCTTCCTCACGATCATTGATGATAGGTATATTAGGGCTGCATAAAAATTGCCTTGCACTTGAAAAAAGTGGGTTCACGTCAACAACCCGCCCATGGGTGGGTTCAACCCGCCCGCTTGCATATATTGGTAGGCAGGTTTGGTTTTGATCAAACAGACCTGCCCGCCTAATTCTTTAAAAAAAAAACTTTTTTTTGTATTAATCTAACCAATTGCCTAGGCCTTTACCCTAAACTAAACATTTGACTTTGTTCATCATTTCATCTGTAGTATCCTATTATTTTCGAACCCAATGAACAGGCTTTATGGAAGAACAAGAACTCTTGACTTTGTTCATCATTTCATCTACAGTTGATGTTTCTTATTGTAGTGAATGATCATGTTTCTTAATTTGTTGTGAATATGCTCATTGTCTTTAGGCATCAAACTTGGTTGTTGTTCGGAATGCTTCATATATTATCATCTTATATTTATTACAAATTTTCTTTGCTTTTTTTTTAAAACCTAAAAAATTACATTGGGCAATAATAGTATAGGCCCAAACCACCTTAACCTGCCCGCACTTGCCCAAAACCAAACCAAAACTGCCCACCATTCCACGAGCAGTTTATGGGTTGGTTAATTGCCAACCCACCATCCAAAAAAAATGAACTAAACCCAAAAACTACCAAACTACCCGCTATTCACCCCTAATTGAGTCCAATATAACAAATCACCATCATTGATATGATCTTTAATTCCTTATTTTAGTTCATGGTTTTTTTATTACTTTCAGTGGTTGCTTGGTTTCTCTGCATACTTCTTTCCAGGAGCAGAGAAGTCAGCAAAGGCAACATTGATACTATGGCACATATATGCTGGAATGGACATCTTTGTCTTAGCAGTATGCTCAATTGCGATAGGATTGGCTCAAGCATTCATCTGCTTAGGGTTAGGGCGTAGCTGAGAAGCCTTATTGTTAACTTCAGTGGCCTCTTACTCTTTCTTTTTGTGGCTTATGTTGGCCTTACTGTATTCCTTCCTAGAGGTGATTAGTGATCTTCTTGAGCTCTTCATGAGTGTCATATGCCTTGCAAAGTACTCCATTTGCCTTATGTGTCCTCAACTTAATTAACTTTGATACTATATGTTATAATATTTTTTCACTGTCTAAGTGAGACATTACTATAAATAAAAGTAAAAAGGTTTGTATTGATCTTAAATGTATTATAATGCCAATTAGTCAGTAATAAGCATCTTGTATATCTATGCATTTAGCGAACAAGCATTATTTAAATACGAGCATATAGAAAACATATTTTTACTAACATGAGTACTTATTATTTTTAAGATTGAATCATGCATAAATGTGCTTATATTCATTGAATATGACATTAAATTATTAAAGTATGATCTAACATGTTTTTAAAATTCTAGTTATGGTGAAAAGCTCGATTTCTCGGTTAAGAAAGATTGGTATGCTAAATAGTTATGAATAAATGAGAAAGTGTTTTTCCATTTCAAATGCATTCTAAACTAAATGTTTTGTCTATTTATATATTTGAGATAGGTAGATTTGATTAGAATTGAAAGTATGCAAGATGGTGCAATTTGATTAGTTTGTTGACTAGGTTATAGAAAATTGTGTTGCACTTATTTATACTTGATTTAATTGGCTAATTATTAGCTGACTTTTCTTCTTATTCAACACCCTTTCCATATGTTCATTTTTGACTACGTCAAATAAACTAAAATGTTCATTTTTGTTTCATTCTTTCTTCAACGGCCCTAAATTTTTCTATAGCCTTTCTTTTTCTATTTCTCTTCATTTTCAAAGCCCTCAACTCTATAAAAATTGAAACCAAGTCATAGAAACTCATGTTTACAAAACAACTATAACATTGCTAATTTTTAAGCAGTATGAATATTGCTAATTTAATTTAATTAGTGTGCCAAATTAAGTAGGTGTCATGTATTTTAAAGTTTTATTTGCATAAATCTAATTTTAAAAGCATTTAAAAATTTTGAAATTTTATTTAAAATGTCAATTTTTAATTAGCTTTGTCCATTAACCTCGTGCCATTTACTTTATCTTTTACGAACATGCCATTGAAACCATTCTTTATTTTGGAGTTCTTTTACTTGTAAGCCAATCTTCCAAAGCCTATTCATAAAAAAAATATATATAAAATACTCGAAAACTTTCGTTCACATGATGTGGCCCCCACCAAAGCCCATTCTTCCAATAAAACAAAAAGGACCCAAAAATCTAATCATACAAAACACCCCGCCATTCTCTCTTTCCTTTCCACGTCACACCCTCTCTTCCTTGCTCTCCCTCAAGTGCATCCCAAGGCCATATATTGGAATTTTGCACTACTATAAATGAACCCCAAAACCCAACGTATCATACAAAAACCCATCACACTTTCTGTTTTTTTCTCTCCATTTTTCATCATTCCCTCTCTCTACTTTTCTGAAATTTCTTCCAACCTTCAAACACTCAAAAAAAAAAAAAAAAAACAGAGACCAGAAATCTTCTTCCCCACTTAGTCATACATCTTTACAACTCAAATTTTGGAAACACAGCAAGAAAGAACCCCCAAATTCCCCCAAGAAACCTTAAGGTGGGTAACTTAAGCCAAATCTGGGATTCTCCTTTTCTTTCCATTCCAAATTTTTGTTGAAAACTATAATTATAATTTATGTAATACTTTGAGTATGTATGACTTGCATCTTTACTCATACATGTGTGAAATGTTGGGTTTGGTGCCCTAAAAGCTATGACATTGTACATATTGTTAATAAATAAATAAATAAATAAAGTGACATTTATTATTATTTTGGTTGCTTATATGTATTATGAATATTTTTATAAACATCAAGAAAATTCTATGATTATTTATGTGACTATAAATTTAGCATATAAATGTTATTTGCTTAGAAATAAAATTTATAATTAATAATCTAAATAGTCTGTAATAATTGATTAAAGTTTGAGATCTTTAATTAAATATTACAAGTACGGTCCAGTCTCATTTAGAATGAAATAGTCATTATCCAGGCTATTAAAGTACAGACATTGGATTAGAGGTACTTTATATAATGAGATTATATAGGATTGGACCAGATAAATTATGAATCTCTAATAATCATTCATTACAAATAGAGTATTCGAATTTATCACTATGATGATCATATATTTGACAGTCTTAATCTTGAGTATTTATTAGACTCCTATTTATGACATTATGTTTTTTGACTTGCATGGTAAGATTTGTCTAAGCATAGATCATAACTTAGCATCTTAGAAACATAACGTGATAAATGACTGGGAATAATATTATACAGATATGGAATCCATTCCTTCTTTATGGAAGTTAGAAAAATAGTTCTTTTGAGTGATAATTCAAAGTTTGAACAATAGAATGCTCGTTCATAATAAGATTATGAATTAACTGTTCATTAGATAATTATTGAAACTCAAGGATAAAAATATAACAAGAGAGGTAAACAGAAATTGAACCTAGCTCTTATTATGAACTATTTATGGAAGACTGACTTATATGTAATTATTATATCAATGGACTACTCGCTAATTTTGTTTGAGTAATTTTACTATAATCTCAAGAGTTCAGTTTCAGGTTTTTAGTGGAATAACACTGAAACTAATAAATTTGGCAAATTAATCAAAGAGTTTGATTAATTGTTAAATTTATTGAAGCTTGGCTTATAGGTCTATAGGTCCCAAATACCACCTCTGTAACACTATATTGAATTTATACATATAATGAATTATACATATTTAGTTTGGAATTATTGAATTCTGAATTAATTATTTCACACTTGAATTATTAATATGACATAGAAAAATGTTCTCAGTGACACATAATGTAATGTGATAAATGTTGTCACATTTACCTGAGCATTAGTTAATTAATTAATTGATTAATTTTAAAATCTATTCTTAAATAAATATGATTTATTTTTGAATTTAGATTTAGATATATATATATATATATATATATATGGTTTTGAACCAAATCCTATTTATATATACGATTTTATTATATATTAATATATATATATATAACACGTTAAACGAATTCGCTACCGAATTCGTTAACATTTTGTTTTTTTTAACCTTTATATATATATAAAAGTAAACTTATTAAAAAAAAAACAAAAATCACGTTTAACAAAAACATGAATGTTATATATATATATATAATAAAAAGTAAATGTTTATCTTTTACCTTTATATATATATATACATATATGTTAAACGAATCACAACGTGATTTGGAAAATTTAAAAAAAAAAAAGGGGAAAAGGAAAGCAATAGGATTATGCAGTATATATCCTTTCCCCATATATATGATATGATGGTTATTTCTAATTTAAAATTAATTAAAAAATTACTAATGGCTTAGATATACAAAGGAAGAGATAACAGTTATCTTAGAAGTTTTTTATTCACGTATTTTTGCAGAATACTCAAAGAGAAAAACTTAGAGTTTTTCTTTGGAAAAAAAATCTACTATCTCATGTGTTGAGTACATAGCAGATTCAAAAAAGTGTGAGGAAAATTCATTCTTGTAGTTTGACGCCCACTCGTCTTTCCATTGGTGTGAAGGCCTGGATTGAAAGATCGTGGTGTCAAGGAGGAAAGCTAGGATACCCTGATAGTTTTCAAAAGGTTAGTAAAATTCCCAAAGCTTTCTATTGTTAATTAAAATTATATATCTATTCCTTATGAACAAAGTTTTCTAAAAATTTTTTGTTTGTCAACGATCCGTTCCTTCCGCTGTGTTTCATATTTTAATTCCAACATGAAATTCATGATGGAAGGTTGAAAATAAGACTAAGGCAGATTAAGTTTTGGTTGGTTCAAAATGTATGATTTGAAGTTATAATTTCAATGATTAAATTGGGGGAAATGCATTTATAATGTTTTAAACTATGTTTCTATAATTTTTGTACATTTTCAGTGAACTGGGAGTTGATATAACAGGTTGTGAAAATGAAATTAAACCTCGGCCCTCGCATGCATCTAGCTTTTATGCTATAGATGAGTTTCCAAACACTATCTAATGCGTACTAGATAGTTGCACCTTTAACTCTGGTTGCCGGTACTCATCGATCGAGCTCCCATTAAAACCTCAGTTCTTGTCCACCGAGTGCCTTAGAGTTTAGGTCGTGCAGAGGTAATCCTAGGATACAAGTCCCAAAAACCCAATCTAAACCACTATGACGGTGTTCATAGTCTTCTCAAATTATTTTTATGATTTGCGACAAATCATATGTAAGGCTTCAATAAAGTAAATGTATCATCATTATAATTTTGGGCAAATGACATGTTTCTGTTTTGGTTGCGTATTTGTGTTTGGACTATTTTGTAATATTACACATGTTTAAGCCCTGTACAAGCGATATTTTTATCAGCATTGTTATTCATTTACGAGTCGGTGTAATTTAGGAGGATTGTGTTGTTTAGTTTTTCTCAAATTTGAGTTTAATCTTCTCTTAGTTTTAATTAGTCGCAACCTTATTTTTGGGTCATTTAACAACCCTTGTTTCCACCCTTTTAAGCTTGGAATTAGTGGATTTTAAGCTTTCTAAAGCCTTTGAAGCTGAACCCCAATAAGGTACTTCATTATATATAATTTTATAATAAATTAATCGTGTTTTGATGCAATTTTAAAGTTAGTTTTCTGTTTTTAATATTGAAAATTCAGATTCAATGTGTTTGAAGCAAAACTAAGCAAGTTAAATTAGTTTCTTTGCAAAATTGATAATCTTACGGAATCTAATTATTTCTTTTACCTCTATGATTCTAAGTGTTTATTAAGTGATTTTAAATGCTTGTAAATAGATGGAAATTAATTAGAATGTTATTTTTGAATTTATGGAAAGAAAACGCAAAACTAGGTTAAAAGGAAAATAAAGTTTGCACAATATTAATTCTTGTGTATTTGGTTGTTTTTATAAGATTATATACTTCCTTCAATTCTATTTAAAGTTTGGAAATATTAGTGATTCATTAAAAACTTGATTTGTCCAAAAAGTTGTAACATTGTTATGTGTTTGATATTTTGTAATTCGCAACAAGAATTGGCTTAGCCTATTTTATGTTTAAATTAATACAAAACCATTGTAATATGAATTTATAACATGATCTAATTAATTTGTTTATTAAGGAATTGAATAGTATATAATTTTGGATAGGCCTTTTAGCACATTTTATCTTTCAAGAGGAGTGATCTTTTCACTTAACACAAATTTGACTCAAAGTAATTCGAAACCACTATTTACAGTATCGCAAGAACTATATCTTGTTATGTTTTAAGGTGCATTAATTGAATTGTTGTTATTTAGGAATGATATAAATTGCTGAAAAGCATTCATGATTCATGACATTTACCTTAGAACATGTTATATGATCAAAAAAAGGAATGAGGTTTTTATCTTAAATGGAGGTATGATGCTTAATTGATAGTTAAGTAGGCATGAAACGCGGGTGGGACCAATGGACCCTTGTAAATAATTTGAGGTTGAAAAACAAAGATAAGAAAAGCCACAAGGACTGAAACTAAAAACGACAAATCTCTAAGATCTAAAGACCAAGATGAACACCCCGTATTACTATTATTATTATTACATTGGCCAAATTATGATGAACAAGTTTCAAAAATCACGGCCTATCATTACTAGTTAAGTACCATATTCTAAGGGTACCCAAAAGTTAAGTAAGAAAGAAAGATTTGTTGAAAGAAAAATGATAAAAGAAAATATTTGATTGCATTCTAATTCAATGTTTATGTTGCTCGGTCTAGAAAATTGCAATCCAATATAACCTGAAGTATAAGGTTGCATAAATAATAAAACTCGATGAATCCAAGGTCGATCCTATAGCAAAAAGGTGATGCAAAGTTCGATATATTTATTAAACTATTTATTTACAATATTTACACATTTTTACAACATTTTTCATTCTTAAATTTTTATGATTTTGGAAATTAAATAATTAGAGATGTAGCTAATTTAAAATAGAATTTTGACAGTAAGTGCGATTAAGTAAAATAGAAATAACAATAATTATAACAACTGTTAAGCATCAAAGATTCAATTCTGGCAATTAACTTAACTATATTTTAGTTTTTCCAAATATTTATTAAATGGTTTAAGAATACACTATTTCATTCTCTATCAACAATAAACCAAGCATTACAAAGTATTTACAGTGCTAGTTCATATATATAATGACACAAAAACTTAACTTAATAAATAAACATGATTTCAACATTATAACTAAAATAACAAACAAATAATAAGTTAAGCATTTATTGTGTCATTCCCTATCTACGACTAATCAAGGTCCTCCCAACCATTATTCATATTAGCCTATGTCAACTAAAATCAAAACCAAATGTTTGCCAGAGATCTAGCTAAGAAAATATTAAAAACCTGAGTTTTCTAATAAAATAATTTTGCATTATAATTGCTTAGAAAACTAAGAAAACTTAAAAATATTTAGATAATTTTGCTAAAATTTTTCCCTTCTCTTCTTAGTTGAAAATGAAAATTAAAAAGTACAACATAAGCTAGAAAACTATTTTACAAAAACATAAACTGAAAACCTAAATATTAAAAACTAAAACTATTTATTAACTAGTATTTTTTTTCTCTACTGAAGGGGTGAAGAATAGGAGGACAGACCCCCAGTATTTATAGGCATGAAATGCCTACTAGTACAAAATTTTTAATTATTTTTTCTATATTTATTTTGATAAAAATATATGCAAATTATACAACTTGTATTTTTTATTATTTTTTTCTTCTTCTCCATGAGGGTAGCTGTTCTTTAAAATGCAAGTTGAGCATTGCAATCTAGTACTTTGCATGTCAGATACGGACGAATAGAGGCCATTGATTTGGCTGACCGAGACTCATCTGACAGTTGTTGTGAAAGTGATAGAAAGATGGGGCCCTATACAAGATTTGGACCACTAGATGGGTCATGGTAATCAAATTGGATGGCTTCGAATCTGAACACATGTGGACACGGCCATAACAAATTCAGAGAAGTCTTTGAAGTGCGCTAACAGGCGGGACCCAGTCTGGCGACTATCTCGACGAGTGAGGGCACAATACACGTCCTGATCAGACAGCTCTCGAGTGACTAGCTGCGTGATCCAACAGACAAGGTGATGCCATGTGTCCCAACTTTTAAAATCTAATTTTTTATTTTATTTTTTATTTTTTGCATTTGTAGTCTGTTTTTGCGTATCTTTCTTTCATATTTCAAATATAAAGATATAAAATTGAAACAAAATTAATTATTTTACAAACATAATATTTACAAAAATTTTAAAAATATTTATTTTATATTAAAGCACACTAAAAACAATTACAAACTTATAAAATTAACGAATCTTATCGGTTTCACACATATATAACTTTTAAGACTTGAAAGTATTTTTAGGAATTACTAAAAATATTGTAAAATATATTTATGAACTTAAAACACACTATAAAACACAATAAGATATAAAATAAAATTAGTACATATTAGTTTCATGGTTTTAATTAATTTCAAACAAAACAATTATTTTACACACAAAAATAATTTTAAAAATTACCAAAATTATTATTAAACATAAAAACATATTAACAACTCATAATTAAATATATCTTTACACAACAACACTAAAGTACTTATTGACACACAAATGCTTTAATTAAAGAGTTTAACGAGAAATATTAATGCAAAATGATTGATTTTAGCTTTAGAAAATATGCATTTGCTAAGTCTCATCACCCCCCTCAACCAGCTTATTGCTAATCCCGAGCAATTAAGTGATAGAACTTAAAAAACAGACCAAAGATTGATTTTTTAAAAGCTGGTGACTCCTCGTAGTTTTTTAAAAGCTGGTGACTTCTCGCGGATGTTCCTTAGTGGTTATCTCATATTCATGCCTCAAAGTAAAATTGCAAATATTAATCAAGTTTATGGCTTATTTCAAGAGCATGTCTCATATTTAAGATGGATTTTCCCATGTGTGTGATATTCTATCACTAGTCAATGCTTACTAATCAAATAAATTTACATTAATATAAACCTAGTTAATTTTAATAAAATCTTATAGGTTTATCTTTCAACCTCTCTCCATTAATGCAGTGTAATACTTCAATAAAGATCATTAAGACTTTACTTTGCGTGTATTGTAAGGCTAGGGTAAAAAGGTAGGATGAAAGATACATTTGAAATTAAGTTCACTCATAAGACACTTACAAAATTTTTGAACCTTAAAAATGTACAATCTAATTCCCAATTAACAAATCCGAACTTGAAATAAATTTTTCATTAACATCCACTTCTATTCAACTTTGTTTATAACTTTTTCTCTTTTCTTTTTTTTCTTAAATTTTTTTCTTCGTTTTTTTCATACATACACATATATATATATATATATATATGTTTTCATTTTTTTTCTTTTTTTAAAAAACTGAAAATTACAAAGTTTGCATAACAAACTTACAGGTGACTAAAACATAATAGATTTTCAAAATAAACTTTCACAACAGATAGACAAACTTCTTAACTTCTTAACCCTACCTAACCTCCCATAACATTGGCATAGCTCTAATTACATTTGAATGATCATGTACCTTATGAGTGAAAGATTAAGGAAAGGATTATGAATTTATTAGAGGGCTAAGCTTAAAAGGTATACTATGGATGTAAATTTGTCCGGATTGACTCAAAAAGGCTCAAACGGTGCACAGATGACCTAAGTCATTTCCTTAATGAATTAAGGTCTAGAATTTCACCTTAAGAGAAAATCAAGCCCATTCTAGGACTTAAGAGATTATGGAAATCTCAGTCATATAAATACTTTCTAAAAATAAACACAACTTAAAAATCAAGGCATAATCTTCAATATAGAGCAATCAAACTCAAAATGAAGCAAAATCAAGAACTAAACACACAATGAGACAATATTCACACTTTTCTACAAGCAATGCACAATTTTTAACCAAGATTCTCACACTAGTTTGGGAGAAATCACCAAAGAAAGCACAAAAGAACCCTAATTATTTAAAACTTTTAAAATTCTTTTTTTAAAAAAAAAGAAAAAGCAAACAAAAAAAGTTTAATCTTCCCCCAAACTAAATATATACAAAATTGTCAATATGTATGAAAGCATGAAAATAGAAGTTTAAGGAAAACTCCCTTCGTTGATACTCGTTAGTGCTTAGGCATCATGGCTTTGATCATTGAAGCTCATTTGGCACCTCCCGCGTCACCAACTCCATTTGGTTCCACGACTTGCACTTACAAAAGAAAAAAAAAAGCAAAAGAGAGTAAAAAGATTCCCAAAATTTAAAATTTATTAACTCAAACTAAACAAAGAAAAAGTTTTAGGAAACTTGGGTTACCTTCCAAGAAGCGCTTCATTTTAAGCTATCGGATTGACTCTTGGACAAGCATTCTTCAAAAAGCGATTTCCACTCATTGTAGGTGTCATACATAACTATACATGGGTCTTGTGATATGATGTCGCGCCTTAAGCTTGGCAACATATGAAAAACTTTGGCATGTAACACTAACTTGACTTAGATTCGAATGATGGGCTTGGTGGCCTTGTAGGAGTCATGCTAATGAAGGTGGAGGAGATGTTGGCCACATTGGGTCTTCATGGATGTGATCTTTAATGAGCAGAGTTGGTAACAGAGGTTAGACATCATAGACTTCTTCCAATTCTTCGTCAAGGACTAAGTCTTGTGTCCTGTCTTCAACATGGCAATGTTGCATATTGCACTTGAAGCATGCATGGTTGCTCTCAATTCTTCAAAGCATTGCCCCTAATGCTACCAATTGTTCTTCGGTTTCTTCTTGTATTTTATCCATCCTCTCAAGACTTAGTGCAAGTAAGACTTCTAGGTCGCTCCTTGTCTCTTGAGGTTGAGTATCAAACCATGGCTCCACAAAGGTTGAATTATCCTCCCAACCTTTGTTATTCCATGAACAATTCCAATTCCAATAATCAAATTTGGCCATATCTTCTAATATAAAGTAAACTTCATTAATGGATTGTTGGTAGAAAAAGGTAGTACCATCTCCTCTTTCAACTTAGTTTCTTGTCATGTCGCATAAGCCATTAAGGAAGATTTGTATTTGATATTCTTTAGAGAAACTATGGTGGAGAAACTCAATCAGCAATTGTTTATATCTCCACCAAGCACTAGAGAAGGATTCTACGTATTGTTGAGCAAAATTCAAGGGGACTTGTCGATAAAGCATCTCAAAGTACCTCAATCAAGATAAACAACTCAAACAAATAAAATAAAATAAAATAAAAGGAAAGAAAAGTATTCAAATTAATCCTAAAGCTAATTAGAATCAATATTAACCAAACTTAAATAAAATAATACCTGACAATAGGGGCAAAAAATTGTTCATTGGAAATCCATAAGTGCATAGAATCGCACAAGTAATAAAGTGTACAAGAGTGCAAATATCATTCTCATAGAGATTGTGTTAAATTTTTGTTGATTACCGTAATTTTATTAACTCTAAGATTATTTGCATAATCGATTAAACAGAAAATAAAATGAAACTAATAAAATTAAAATTAAATAAACAAAACTAAGATAATAAAAACAAAGCTTTGGGGATCCAGTTTAACCTAATTAACTTCATTTGAATGTGATTAGTTTTGATGAATGGAATTGTTAGTCGAATGCATTAAATTGCCTACTCGCCTCTTCTGATAAGCTAGTAGGCATATTCGTGTTAAAAACCCTATATTCCTATGAGAAACTAATTAACGCAAATTCATTAAGTTCAAGAATTTAAAATAACTACACATGCATTGAGAATATATTCCAAATTGCACATGCTACCCTATTATTGATCAAGACGCAAACTCTGTTTTCCAATTTCATTTGTCCAACAACATCTCCTAATGATCGGCCGTCACTAAAAGCATTAAGCACATAATAGAATAAACAATTTTCAATAGTCAATAATAATCCAAGAAAGCAAAAAAAAAGCAAAATCTACTAATAGAATTTATTAGAACCCTAGAACACAAAACTAATGCATAAATAAAAATAAATAGCACCAATATGCAAGCAATTTCAGAATATATAAAGATTTAAAAAATAAAAATAAGAAAGAAATCACTAAAGTGGAGTGTCACAAACTCCAAATTCCCTCTTCTCTAATCTTTTTTTTTTCCTCTTTGTAGCTCTAAAATGCTCTCCAATAGAGTCTTCAAAAGAAAAATAAAATATCTAAAACTAAAACTAAATATAAAAACTAAACTAAATATTTATTCTCTTTTGCATTTACTTGCTTTGGATTTGAAATCATCTCTCAAACCCCCCATAATAGGATAAAATTGCACAAGAAGGGTTGCACAAAAACCGCCCCATCCATGGTTTTTGGGTGCACAGCAACAAGTGATGAACCCACACGTCAATATACGTATGCAGGCGGACTACAGATTATTCTCCCTCTTTCTCTCTTTTTAATTTTATTATTATTATTTATTGTTTAACCCTAATTTAGTAATTTTACACTCTAGCCCTAAATTTGTTTGCTTCAGACTAGGGGATTTTTAAAAATGACTTTTTGAGAAAAAAATTTTTAGTCAATGACCTTTTTTTTAGGACAGTTTTTGGTACAAAAAAAAGCTTTTTAGACATCAAAACGATTCCTTTTTTTTTTCATCCTATTAAGGTTCCTTATCCTGCTACAGTCGTTTTTCTTATTTTTTTGAAAAAAATTGAGACAGTTTACCTACACAAAAAAACATGTTTTTTGGTTAAAAAAAAAAAATCATTTACTCAATTCATTTTTTTTTTTTTCCCTTTCTTCAAATTATTCCCTTCAGACTTTACCCTCCTGTGAGTTGATCCTCTTCTCTTTTCGCGACCAAAAAAAAAAAAAAAAAAAGGAAAAACCCTAAACAGACGGAATAAAGGAGGGCAGCCATTCCTTTTCAGGCTTCTGCCTCATCGCCGACGCCCCTCCGTCCACCTCTCTACCACTGCACCGTCGGCTACCTTCCGCCTCCAGTTGGCAGCGGTCAATCTCTGACAATGTAAGACGTTTTGGGGTTTTCTTTTGTATTGGGGTTTTTTTTTCTCCCAGTTTTGTAAAATCATGGTTAAACTTAATTGGTTTTGTTCTTCAGTTGTTCTTGTCTCTTGCTTCAAGCCTCCAGCGTTTTTCTCTCATTGGAGCATCGAAGTCCCAGCCAGCCAGAGCCAGCCAACCGACCACCAATCAGCCAGCCAGCCAGCGTTTTTCCTCCAAGGTTTTCCTTTTTTTTTAATTTTTTGTTGAACCGAACTTAGTTTTTCTTTTTCTACATTCGATTGAAGTTGCGATATTGTGATTGAAGTTTGTACCTAGTGTGATTTATTTTTTCAAGATTTGATTGTCTTCTTTTATACTGATTGTAAAGTTGAAATCTGTTATTTTTTTTTTTAGCTGATTGTCTTCTTTTAGTCTTCTTTTATACTAGTGATATTGTAATTGAAGTTTGAATTAATTGTAAAGTTTGAAGTTTAAACTCTGTGAGTGATAATGTGTTCTCGATTCTGCTTGAGAACTCTGTCTCCATTAGTATTTGGAAAATAATGCATTCAATCTTTTTTTTTTTTTAATTTATGTTATTCATTAAAAAAAGTGTATATACCTTAAGTGTGGTAAAAACTTAAACTTATAGACATCAATATTGATGCATTGCGTCCTATGTATAGTATGTATGAATTTAATTTTCATTTATATACTATGAAAATGATAAGAATTAATTGTTTCATATACTGTTAAATGCTTAGGACCACAACATTGGATCTAAGCTCATTGGCACTTTAGTGTTTGAAAGTATATGTTGGATTGCAAAAATTATTGAAATAACTCTTAGTTCAATTAGAATAAGGTTGTATACTGTTCACTTTTACCAAGTTTAGATGTACTTGAACAGTTGAACTTGATGTTTTAGCATACTCTATTTCAAAACATATCCAAAGTATATGCAATTTTTATTTTTCCACAAATATTTCTTAGTTGGTTTTTTAAAGAAAAAAAGCCCAAAAAAATACATTGGGCCAATCATAGAGGCCCAACTCGTTGAAAACCGCCCGTACCTGCCTGCACCCATCAAAACTGCCCACGGTTCCATGGGTGGTTTGTGGGTTGCTTAACTGCCAACCTGCCTTCCAAAAAAACTAAATTGAAATTGCCCGAAACTACCAACCTGCCTGTCTCACCCCTAGATATAAGGGGTTAAATTTGAAATTAATACTTTTTTTTTTCTTCTTTATTTAATCAATTTTTTAAGAATTCCTAAACCCTTTCCTTTCGCCCGTTTCTTCTTCTTAACCGCTTATCTTGTCTCTGAGACCCAAAAGACCAACCTTCCACTAACCACCGAAACCTCTCCTCCAGTCGACGTGGGCTAGACAGACCCAAATATACTGAAGTCAGTGCTGCCACACATCAGCTACCCTTATTTTACCCTCTTTGCCCTCCCTCTCTTCGCAAAATTAATCGCCAGTTTGTTACCCCTCCTCCTTCTACATCTGGTATGATTATTATGTTTCCACTGGATTTCTTATTTGTATTTGAGGGGTTCTCTTTTTGAGTACTTTCTTCTTGGATTTTCTTTTGTTACTGCTTTGATTGAGTGTTTCTTGTTCGGTGATTTAAGTTTTTGTGCTTTGTGATTGTTTCCTTGAGTTTTTTGATTTTCTTATGGGTTCTGCATCTTATCCTACTATATATGCAATACACACACATGTATATTTCTGAGAGATGGTATTGTCATCAAGAGAGACGACCTACAAACTACAATAGATTTAGATGTGATTGAAATTCGAATGAGTTTCATTGGAGAATGATTTTACTAAAGCAATGAAATTCAACGCTAGGATTTAGAAAATAGCTGATATATTCCAGTTCTAAATCTGTAAATTAGTTTTATTTGGTCTATTCTTGACATTAATGAAGTCTCCATGCTTCTAAAATGTCAGTTGGGTTGATATTTTACTCGTTTAGAATTTGCCTTTTTGCTCATTTACATATACATGCACTACCTGACTTGTTACAGGACGATTAAATCCTTAAAAACTAATTAAAAAAAAAAAAAAAAGAAGAAATGAAAACAGTCTCAGGAACTGTCATCTCATCAAAGCCTATTTCTCTCTCCAAAGCGACCAAAGTTCTGTCCACCTTTGTCTCTGCGGAGAATGGCGCTTCTCAAGCTATTTGTGCATACCTTCGCCGCACCTTGGCATCATTCAAGGAGTTGAAGCAGCTCCACAAGGAACTCAAGACTGATCGATCAGAACACAGGCGGAAAAGGCGCAGATCAGGGATTGCTGATAATGGAGAGACAAACACAGGAGAGAATACAACTCTAATTGTAGATTCAAGTCAAGAACTGCACCAAGAATCACTGGAGCCAAAGCGCAAAAAACACCGGAGGTAAATTAATTGTTTGATCGGTTGTTGTTCATCCTGTAAGAATTTCTAGCAGTTTTCCCATGTTGGCTAGACATCGTGTATGCTTACAATGTTTATCAGAAGAACAAAAGAATATATTGCTGAATTTTGGATTTTACATTTGTAGTTTTTGCACTAACTTGCGCCAGTTTTCCATTTGGAAGCTTACATGCTCATTCTGTATCTTTACTTCTTTAGTCATTGTTCAGATTCAAATGCCATTTTTGGTCGAATTGTTAAAATTTCTTTGTAAACCAAGCAATATTCATTTTACTTATTATGGGTGCTAGTACTTGTTTTGATTTGGCGGCTTTTCAATTTGTGAGCAGTAAATCAAATATCTTCTACTTTTCCGTTCAATTTCAAATACATTCTCTGGTCACTAGTGTACAGTTTGTTGCAATAGTTTGTTTTTGACAGTGAACTGAAGATAAAGTGAGTAATTTTCCTTCTCTTGTTCTCATTATAAGTAGTTATAATGACCAGCACCAACTATTGCTTAGTTTGTTTTGTTTTCTTTTTCTGCGCGGTAGCAATAAGTGGGAGTTACCTCCTCAAAAGTGCTCCCCGTCGCATTTTTGCCAAAAAAGCCCCTTTAGCTAGTCCGAGAGAAAGAACCAAACATTAAAACCATTACAAGTTAAGAGACCATGTCAAGGAAGCTAGTTGGAAGTTAGTTACGCTATTCACTATTGTTAGTTTGTCCATTTCCCACTCGTACTGGTTAGTTAGCTTAGTGAGATTCCTCTTCCACGCGTCTCTATATCAGTGGCTATTGTAGCTAGTAACCAAGAGTTTCTTGGATACTCTGAAGCTGTTTAGAAAACTTTTTACATAGCATTTTCTATTTTTCTTAACGAGACTTTATGGGATTGATCTAGTGGTTAATGCTCAACACTATAGGTTGTTTGTTGGTGCCTCAGAGCTGCAATCATGATTTTATTTAGGATAGTTGCAATTTAGTATCTTATATTATATTAATTTTTGAGTTTGCTATCTTATATTTTAGAATATTTTATGTTGATATTTTGACCTTTTAAAAAATCTTTTTTTAGTATCCAGAGACTTTTTTTTTTGGACACAAAACACATATTTAGCACCAAAAAAAGCCTTGAAGTATAAAAAAAGATTTTCTAAAAGGTTGAGATATCATATAAAACTTTTCAAAAAATAAGGTATTAAATTCATATTTCAATATTATATAGGGTATTAATTTGAAATTTTCTTTTTTATTTCAGTAGGTGCAGAAAAGACGCTGAAAAGAATAAAAGTGGAGAGAAATAATTGGGGTCTTAAGGGGAAAAAAGAGATATAAAGTAGCCTAAACATTAGAGGGAATATATTAAATATAAAAAAAAAGGATTTTTAAGTGAGATCATGTGTGATTTCTTATAAAAAAACAAAAAAACAAAAAAGAGAGATCATATATGATTAAAGAAGTACTTCAACGAGGCAACGTGAGAAAACTATATTAATTTGAAGGGAAATTGAAAGATAAAATTAAAATATAAAAGTAAAGTGAAAACGTGTCTCCACTAAGCACAATAGACTCTGTGACTCAACACACGTCAATTGTTCGTGCTTTTTAATTTTTAATTGCTGAGATCACTTGGTTGCTTTTGTTGCTTGGCGAACCCAAACTAAGTTACACAACTACTTTATATGGTACTTGGTGCATAAGTTTAAAATGCTTCAAATCATAAAAATAGTTTAAATTGATGTTTAATAAAGTAATAATTTAAATTAATTTAAATCATAGAGACAGTTTTAAATCAATAAAAAAAATTTAAACTTTGTTTCCTTTCAAGTTTATATAGTTTGAACCATTTTCTACAGTAAAAATTATTATCATTCTCGTTTTTATTTCATAAACTATAGTTTTTCAAATACTAATTCTCGTTTTAATCTTGATGTGATGTCTTATTCTTATTTTAAACTTTTACATCACAAACATTAGTTCAAAACCACCATCAAAACTACAAGTTTAAAACTCATAATTCAAACCATAAAGTTCTAAACCACGCCATTTCAAACATGCGCATCAAACAAACCCTTAGCAACACAATCCAAAGAGCAACCAATCTATTTTTCCACGCAAGAACGTAGCAGATAGGGCCAAATTTGTACTTTCTGAGAGGTCTTGCAAATGAAGATTTATGTTCATCGTGTTCCTTCCATTGATCAAGCTGGAAATACTTTTAGAGAGGTCTTTTATGCAACTAGGAGTTGAAGACCTGTCCGCTTTTTGTTTGAGGGTGGTTGTAAGGGTGCCGATTAAAGCTAATTAAGACTTGTCCAATTGCATAATAAACTTATACTAGTTAAAAGAAAAAATGCTTGAGGTACCACTAGTGCTAAGCATCTGAACTAATAGAAAATGAAACCCATTTGTGTATTTCATGCTGCTGTTGGAAAAATAATATACAGCAGAATTGTAAAATTTTTATATCAGAGTATTTTTTAAAACACTTTTGATATACTATATGCATAAAGTAACCAAAACTTACTAACCTTTTGTGTGCCGAAAAGCTCCTGCAATCAATAAAGAGAAGTAATGTTCCAAAGGACCTCAACCAACTACCCATATTTGCTATTCTCTATCTATGATCGAAGTGAGTGTGGGCTCACGTCGTTAAGCTTTTTTACCAGGTGACTCTCCTTCCAACCAGTAGAGAAACACCCAAAGCTATAATTCGTGATATGTGAATAATAGCTTTCCAGGGAGTTGCAAAGTCTCACTAATAGAGTCTCACTCTAGATTTCTTAACTGATCTAAATAATAATGAGACTTACTCCCCTTTTATAAAGGTTGGGCCTAGGAGTCAGTCCTTATCAAATAAGGCCTCAAAAATTTGAATTAGAATCAAATCAGAATCAATATCTGATAAAATCTGTGTGAAAACGTGTGATCCTTTTATCGCCCTGTTGGCAGGCCGAACTTAAAGATCGGCCTGCCGAACCTTCAATAAAAGATCCCTACGAATCTTTATTTTCCACAAGAGATTCTTAGGATATAGTCTTAGTTTTAATTCAAATAACCTAATAGAAAGTTTATCTAATTAAAACAGTCATATCTAGATAATCTCTAGGAAAATAAATATTCCTGATAATTCAACAAGTTTATCTTGAATTAATTTATTTAAAATTAAATTCAACCGATAAACCGACATGAATTATCTGATCCTGATAATTCAATAAGTTTATCTTAAATTAATTTTATCACAAAATTAATTCCACTTATAAGCAAACATAAATTATCTGATTTTACTAAATTTCAGCCAATCTGATAAATCTGACATAAGTTACCATGTATTGGAAAAGCACGCCATATCGTTACAGGATTTTTGTGAGCTAGCAAAAGGGACAAAATTGACCTATATAGTTCAAGCTCTTGATAATTATAAAACCCAATATCCCATATATACATTTCATAATTATCAACTCCAACGCAACTCCGCCAAAAGCTTAGAGTTACACTCTCGAACTATATAGAATTACAAAGCCCATATAGCTTAGTCTCCATGATATATCATAATGTATCGTATCCCCATAGGATTATCTATAATCAACTTAAGGATAAATTCTGTCTTACATTCCCTATTATTTTTATCTTATGTTATGTTATCTCACCATCGGAATCTAAAGACAATATACCATTCAGTTACACCTATGCATCCAAATGGTTGAGCGCTCCATTTTTTAATTACAGGATAACACATATAAGAGGATATCACTACTCCTAAATAGGAGCTATGGATTCCATATCTATGAATAACAGATCTATGCCATCAAGAGTCATGCCTCAACGTGCCGGCATGCATACTACTATGAAAATGTGGGTGTCACCCTTTGGTACATCAAAAGACATGAGTCAAGATAATAGGCTCACTATTCATTTTAGGATTAAGATACAATACAAATGATTGTCTAAAGTGAATCAATTTGCCGAGACAGAATTATTAATCCAAATCAATTCACTTGATGTCCCAATTTAACACATCATCACCTATGACAATGTGCCAATGTTTCTATTCATGGAGTCCACCTCCAATGGCCAAGACAAACTATCTCCCGTTAGGAATATAGACAACATAACAATCTTTACATGAATAAAGTGCCCAACTTTATTCCCTTGATTGCAGATCTTATAATTTAGATTGTCACCTTAAGAATCGTGTCTTCTGTAAAATCTGTCTATCATATGTCCAATTCTTAAAGGTTTAGACCGATAGTCTCAAACTATTGTTTGCTTAAGATACATTCAACAAATATGAACATAAAGAAGACAAGATTTGGCACCTAAATAATGAATAAATTCTTATTGATAAAAATGTCTCCAAAAGCATGTTACATTTTTACTGCTTAGAGTATACATGTCTAACAATCCCCCACTTACACTAAGTGAGTAAATATGACAAATCTCGCATCCCCATAGCTTCCACATGCCTCTCGAAGACTCCTAGTAAGTGTCTTCATGAATAAAACAGCTAAATTGTCCTCTAATGTGATTTTGCATACCATGACGTGCCCACCCTCGATGAAGTCCTTTATCACATGATACTTCTGATCAATATGCTTACTCTTCTTATGAAATCTTGGTTCCTTAGTGTTGATGCTTATCGTGATCCGGCATCGGATCAACACCACGTGTGACTGCGCACGGTCCGACCTTTCCTTGGATTCGCCTCTGCCTGGGCGAAGACATCTGGAAGAGGAGGGATGCTTTAGAGAAAATAGAAGGGGTAGTCAACAGACAAGGGCTCTCTGAAGCTCAAGGCAGGGTTTGCTCGGCAGAGGGCGGCAGCTAGTTAGGTGGGAAGAAGAAGTCCCTCTCTAGAATGCCATAAATGCATCCTATTTATAGGCCACCACTTGGATCGGGTGTGAGGCGGGTTTTACCCACGACCCGGGTGTCACATCAAGGTGTGTCAGGCAGTAGGCGATAAGTGTCGTGTCCCTTGTCTGATGGATTGGGTTCCATCGAACGGCGAGTTATCTGCCTCGTGTTGGCTTATAATGGCAAGTAGCAGCCTGCTTGCGAGTAAGATTGGTCCAACCCAAACTACTGTATTTTTCGAGGTGGCAGCCTGCTTGGCATATGGCCTTGGAGGCCTGAGGGCACCTCGGAAAGGTGTATGACGCATCAGGGGCCGATAGCAAGCTTGTTGGAGATTCTACCGAGCTTATTAGCCGACCACCGAAGTTTATTTCTTTGGTGGCGGAGCCAAGCTCACCCTCAACATTAGCCCCCCCAGTTCACCTGGTTGGTGTCCGGCTAGGTGGACTATGCCGAGTAGGTGAGGTCGGCTAAAAAGAAGAAAGCCAAACGACACTTCGAAGGGGCATGAGATGAAAAGACGCGCGGACCAGACGGAGGACGCGTGTCACGTTGTGGCCATCTGCGCCGCCTGACAGGCGTAATGATCGCGCTTTCTGGTTTTTTGCGCCCAGATTTCTCGCCTGAAATGGCTATAAATAGGGCCATCTTCTCTGTTATTTTCACTTGATTCTCATAATTTTTACACCATAAGAGTTTTAGCTGCCGAGCTCCAGTTACACACCCAAGGATAATATCTCCCCGAGCCTCCAAAAATCAAGCAGGTAATTTCCCTGAAGTGACAAAATATGTGATATCACCGATTCCTAGAATTTAGAGGTCTCCTGGTTGAAAAATAGTGTAGAAATTAGTTCGTCCACCTCTGAAACCTACGTTGAGGTCCCCGCAACGGGACGGGGCCAGCTGGCTCGAGCAAATCCTGAGGGTCGACTCCTAAACGGTACCCGAGTAGGAGTTTCTGAACATGTTGGACGGGCAAAGGCCGATTAGGCCGTCTAGGGAGCAGGACCCCTATGTCGGGTTAGCCATTACGGGCTCCTCCTGAGTTTTTTCCAAGGAGGGAGCCGAGCTGCAAGAAGGTGATGATGTCCTGAGCACATCCGGCTGAGGCACTAGAGTACCAGTCCAAGTTGCAGGGGTAATAACGGTAGATGTTTCCAGTGAGGAACAGACAACCGAGGAGGTGGAAGCAGAGCAGGAGGTCCAGGTCACCTGCGTCCGAGGTGTGACGGTATATAGGGTAACCCGGCCTGGGCAGACCTCAGCGGCGGGCTATACAAGTGCCATCACGAAGTCACGGTTGGAGAATCTACGCGCCGAGTACGGCATCCCAGATGACGTGACTCTCACCATTCCCGGCGAGGGAGATTCACCTTTAGACGTGCCGGAGGGATGCATCACGCTCTATGCCGAGTTCTTCAGGGCTGGGCTGCGTCTTCCGTTCCACCACTTTCTCCGCTGGGCACTTAATGATTTCAACGTGTGCCCGGCTCAGCTGAACCGAAACAGCTACAGGTCGCTGATCGAGATGTACATATTACAGAGGTACCACTGGGACACCAAGATGCCACTGGAAGCTTTAAGCAAGTGTACAAGATGAAGAAACTTCCTCGGCAGTCCGGTTGGTACTATGTCATCGGCTTCCAGAAAGATTTCGTCTTGGGTAACCCCGACTAGGACAAACTATGGGAGTTCGAATGGTTCTACGTCGGGGGGAATTATCTAGCTTGAGCCAGTGAGACCGTGCTTGTATACCAACACGTGCCGAGGTCGTTCGAGCAAGGGCATGTGTGGACCAAGCGGCCTTGGGCACCGAGCCGCGTGATCAGGGCGGTCGAAGACCTGTTCGAAAAGCCAGAGTCGACCAGGCAGCAGTCCTTCCTTCTTAGGAAGGAAACTTTATACGGTTATGGCTGGTTCGGGGAAACCAGTAGAATAAATCCCCAAACTGTCTGTCCTGTCGGGGATTCCAGGCAGGTTACAATTGCTCGGCCTGGTGCCGTTGACGTCCCGGGACCAAGCACTTCTCGATCCGGGTGGCCGACGAGGGAGCCTTCATCATCCAGTTCTGAGGACTCGTCGAGTGGCTCCTTCGATGCGGGGCCACCCGTAGCCGACGAGGACCTCGAGGACGTGATTCGGCTCCTGTACCCGTCCCGCCAGCTCCAGATCGGAGGTCAGCCCCTAGTTTTATTTTTTTTTTTTTTATATATGTCGACCTTATTCTGACTTGGGGTTTTGTTGTATAGAAATGTCTTCGCAGCTGAGCTCCGTGCCCATAGACGGGCTCTGATGGAGCGCCTAAGAAAACAAAAGGGCAAGGCCGTCAAGACTGGGAGGAAGCGCAAGCGGACTCCCAGGCCCAAGCTTCCCCCTCACGCCGAGCAGGTTTCCGCATAAGTCCAAGTACCTCCACCTCCGCCTCAGCCAACCAGGGATGCGCTGGAGGTGACGCCCATTGACACAGCTAGAGGCTCATCCGAGGATCCACAGAGAAGACGCCTGAACTATCGCGGCATCATCCTCGAACGTCTTGGGGATGTGATACCTCAGGATGACTTTTTCATAAACATCCACGGGGAGGACTTCCAAAGCCTCTGTAATACGGCCTTCCAAGCCGCTGCCACCGTAAGTATTCATCTAAATCGAGCACTTAAATTTCTCTTTTATCACACTGCTGAGCACTAACGTCTTGTTTCCTGCAGACGAGTGCTATTCTGCACATGGTCCACTCTTCCGGGATGAAAAATATCCATAAGGAGAAGGAGATGCACAAGAAAACCCTCCTCAAGAAGCTGGACGTAGACGAGAAGCTCGATGCCAAGAACATTGAGCTTGACCAAGCCAAAGAGTCTCTTTCTCAGGCCTAGGAAGAACCCCAAAAGGCAAGGTCGAGGCCGAGGCCGAGGCCGAGGTCGAGGTCGAGGTCGAGGAGGCTTGGAGGCAGGCTAGGGAGGCGAATGATGAAGTTGCACGTCTTAAAGGGCAGCTAACATCCCCATAGGCCGAGCACCAGCACTTTGTGGATGAGCTTCCAGGACGTCTGACCCAAGCAGTGGACGAGTTTAATGCATCCTTGAAATACGCCGATCTCTGCTATTACGGCATGATCGACCTCCGCGAGCACTTGATCGGGCATTGTCGAGCCTGATCAAGGCGCTGCCCAGGAACAACAGGGTGAGGAGGAGGTCGTCGTGGTAAATGGCGATGATGATGGGGATGGGCAGAGCACAGCCAATGGCGAGGAAGACACATCTGGGGGTGAAACCCAAGCTTAGGCTGATGATTTTTTTGTTTTTGACTTGTCCGGGCTCAAGAGGTGTCCGGTTAATTGTACTGTTAGACATGTATGCCCTAAGGAGTAAAAATGTAATACGTTTTTGGAGACATTTTTATCAATAAAGAATTTATTCATTTATATATACCAAATCTTGTCCTCTTTATGTTCATATTTGTTGAATGTATGATAAGCAAACGATAGTCTGAGACTGTCAGTCTAAACCTTAAGAATTGGGCATATGATGGACTGATTATGCGGAAGACACGATTCTTAAGGTAATGGTCTAAAACATATGATCCGCAATCGAGGGAATAAAGTTGGGCGCTTTATTCATGTAAAGATTGTTATGTTGTCTATATCCCTTTTGGGAGATGGTTTGTCTTGACCATCGGAGTTGGACTCCATGAATAGAAACATTGGCGCGTTGTCATAGGTGACGATGTGTTGGATCGGGACATAAAGTGAATTGATTTGGATTAATAATTCTGTCTTGGCAAATCGATTCACTTTAGACAGTCATTTGTATTGTATCTTAATCCTGAGATGAATAGTGGGCCTGTTGTCTCGACTTGTGTCTTTTGATGTACCAATGGGTGACTCCCACATCTCTATAGTGGTATGCATGCCGGTACGTTGGAGGCATGACTCTTGATAGCTTAGACTTATTATTCATAGATATGGAATCTATAACTCCTCTTTAGGAGTAATGATATCCTCTTATATGCGTTGTCCTGTAATTGGAAAACTGGAGCGCTCAACCATTTGGATACATAGGTGTAACCAAATGGTACACTATCTTTGGATGGTAAGTTTTCTAATGGTGAAACAATGGAACGTAAGATAAAAATAATCAGGAAGGTAAGACAAAACTTGTCCTTAAGCCAATTATGGATTATCATATGGGGATACGATACACTATGATATGTCATGGAGACTTAGCTACACGAGCTTCGTAATTCTTTAAAGTTCGAGAGTGCAGCTCCAAGCTTTTAGTGGAGTAGCGTTGGAGTTGATAATTGTGAAATGTATATCTGGGATATTGGGTTTCATAATTATCATGAGCTTGAACTTTATAGGTCCATTTTGGTCCCCTTTGCTAGCTCACAAAATCCTGTAACAACAAGGCGTACTTTTCTAATAATTGGTGACTTATGTCGGATTTATCATATTGGTTTAAAACTTGTAAGAATCAAATAATTCATGTCTGTTTATCGGTTGAATTAATTTTGTAAGAAATTAGTTCAAGATAAACTTGTTGAATTATTGCGATCAAATAATTCTTGTCTGTTTATCGGTTGTTTTAATTTTGGACAAAATTAGAACAAGATAAACTTGTAGAATTATTGTGAATTGATTTATTTTCTTAGAGATTATCTTGATAAAGTTTGTTTTGATCAGATAACTTCTCTATTGGGTTATTTGAATCAAAACTGAGACTTTATCCTTTAGAATCTCGGGTAGAAAATAAAAGATTCGCGGAGATTTTTTCTCGGGAGTTCGGCCTATCGGATGACGTGTTCGGCCTGCCGATCAGAATGTTCTGCCTGTCAATCAGCGGAGATAAGATTACGCGTTTTCATGCGGATCTTATCAGATATTGATCCGAACTTGATTCTGTTTCGAGTTTTTGAGACCTAATCTGATATGGACTGACCCCAGGACCAATAGCTATATAAGGAGAGCGAGTCACATGATTTACTTAGATCAGTCGAGAGATTAAGAGTGATACTCTTCTAGTGAGCATCTGAAAACTCCCTGAGAGCTTTTGTTCACAAATCACGAGCACTAGCTTTGGGTTCTCTCTATTGGTTGGAAGGAGAGTCATCGGTGGAAGAGCTGTACGTGTGAGCCCACACTCACTCCGGTTGTGGATAGAGAATAGCAAAGAAGACCAGTTGGTTGAGGCTCTTCTGGAACGTTACTTCTCTACACAGGTTGCGGAGGTTCTTCGGCACACTGAGGTTAGTAAGATCTGTTTAATTTATATATATAACATGTCAAACTTATGCTTTGAAAATTACTCTGATGGAAAATTTTTAAAATTTTGTTGCGCACTTTGTTTCCAACATGTACCTCTCCCATAAATAAAAATTTATTTCCCGTTCTTCTTTTCTCGGATTGTTGAATGCATTTTTGCTCTAAAATATTTTCCAAGTGCGAATGTCCTCGGATTAATATGTTCTCGTTTCAACGCGAGAGGTTCCTCGGAGATACGGTTACAGCTTTGAACTGCTGAGTAACCATGAACCTCGATCTTTAGAATTAGATGCTCCTCAAGGAGGATTCCTAGTTGAGACTCAGTTCCGTCTCGATAGCCATCGAGTTATCCGAGCAGTTATCCCTGTCCGCTTAGTTAGTCCGAGCGAGGTTTGAGTTTTTGATCTCGGCCGGGCAGAGCACAACGGCACGTGCCATCGAGTTATCCGAGTAGTTTTCCTTGTCTGCTCAATTAGTCTGAGTGAGGTTTAGGTTTTTGATCTTGACTGGGCAGAGCACAACGGCACGTGCCATCGAGTTATCTGAGTAACTTTCCTTGTCCGCTCAGTTAGTCCGAGCGAGGTTTAGGTTTCTGATCTCGACCAGGCAGAGCACAACGACGCGTGGCTACCCTTACCCTGTTGCCCCCCTAAACTTGTTTGAGTTTTGAAGAACCTTTACAAGTGTAGGACTCGTTGGGCACGCTGCTGTGCCAAGCAACTTGCTGGGTTGTTTGTACAGCGACAGACATAAGGTTGGTACCGACCAGCCCCCCAGCCCGGTTAATCAGGATGACTCTCCCTTATTGGGAGTTATTGTCTTGTCTTCCGAGCTAGCGTTATGGCATTCTTTTCCAGATCTACCTTTCCTTTAAACGCATTGCTCAAGTGGAATGGTGTAGGAAATTTGTATTGTATTAATGTGATATGTACACATATTTTTCTAGTCCTATTGAGTAGGTCTAGTTACAAAAGAATTCTGGCCAGAGGTCAAAAAAGGGTTATGGCTCTAAATTTAGCAAAAGAATCTTTTCAGAAGCTCGGTGTTCCAAGGATGTCCGAGCCGATTTCCTTCCATGTCAGATAATCTGTACGTACCCGGTCGTACAATGTCATCGACCCTAAACGGACCTTCCTACTTCGGACCAAAGGACCCGAGGATGGGCTGTTGAACCGTGACCTTCTTCAATACCAAGTCTCCAACTTTAAAACTTCTGGTCTGGACTCTTTTGTTGTAATACTGAGCTACTATTTGATTTCGGGCTGCGTTACAAACCGCCGCCCGGTTTCTTTTCTCTTTGAGTAGATCGAGCTCGTTCATCATCAACTCCGCATTCAGAGTCTCCACGTACTGTTCAATTCTGAAGCTAGGCAGCCCTACTTCGACTGGGATGATAGCCTCTGCCCGTATACGAGGGAGAATGGTGTTTCCCCAGTCGCCGTCCGGGCAGTTGTTCGGTAGGCCTAGAGCACTTGTGAGAGCTCGTCAATCCATGCACCTTCCCTCCGAGCTTTTTCTTCAGGTTGTCTTTAATTGTTTTATTCACGGCCTCGACCTGGCCATTACTTTATGCATAACTCGAGGAGGAGAAGACCTTCCTAATGCCGAGCCTTTCACAAAGATGAAAGAGACCCGAAGATTCAAATTGTTTGGCGTTGTCGGTCACATTCGTGTGCAGGATTCCGAACCGGCAAATAATGTTCTTCCACACAAAGTTGGTGCACTTAGCTTCAGTCATATTAGTACAAAGTTCAAATTCTATCCACTTTGTAAGATAGTCTATGGCCACGATGCAGTACTTGAATTGTGATCGGGCCGACGGGAGGGGTCCGATCAAGTCGATGGCCCATTTTGCAAACGGCCATGCCGAGGTCACTGAAGTGAGCGGCTCGACATGAGACCCAGGAATTGTGGCAAATTGCTGGCATTTGAGGCATTTCCTAGCAAAATCCTCGCAGTCCTGCTGCATGGTCGGCCAGTAGTAGCCCTGTCGAAGGCACTTTTGGGCTAAAGAGCGCCCACCGGAGTGGTTGCCGCATAGGCCTTTATGGATTTCTTTCATTAGATACTCGGCCTCCTTGGGATCCAAGCATCTCAAACATGGTGTGGTGTAGCCTCACCGGTATAATTTTTCACTGATCATCGAATACCAGCCCGAGCCGTTACGTACCTGACGTGCTTCTTCTTGGTCATTGGGTAATTCAGTTGTGGTTAGGTATCGGATGATCAGGTCCATCCACGTAGTCCTGGGCTCTTCGGCTACTCCTACTACTTCCTTAACGATGCTCGGCTTGACAAGTCTTTCAATGGGGACCGAAGTTAAATCACTTCCACCCAAGCCAGAAGCCAATCGGGCAAGGGCGTCAGCTTTCGCGTTCTTTGACTGAGGGATCTGCTTGAAAGAGTAAGACTTAAATTGTCCGAGCAGTCGTTTCACTTCTTGCAAGTATGCAGCCATGGAGTCTACTCAGGCCTGAAATCCCCCAGTGACCTGCTGAACCACAAGCATTGAGTCGTTGTGGATGGTGATGCGATTTACCCTGAGATCTTGGGCAATCTGAAGTCCAGCCAAGAGAGCCTCGTAGTCTGCTTCATTGTTGGAGGCCTTGAAGTCGAACCGGAGGGCATAGATGACCTTATAACCGTCTGGGCTGGTTAGGATCAGTCTGGCGCCCGACTCGTCGACGCAAGAAGATCTGTCGATGTGCAGTTTCCAGTCTGACTCCAGGGAAACACTGTCCTCACTGCAACTGGGTGCATTGGGCACTTCAATGGGTGACTTCTCGACAAGCGGAGTCGCCCGTCCAGCATATGTGAATTTTGCAATGAAGTCTGCTAGAGCTTGAGCTTTGATGGCCGTCCTTGGCACGAAATGCACATCGTACTGGCCGAGCTCTACTGACCACTTGGCCATACGGCCCGATATCTCCAGACTCTGAAGTACTTGCCGAAGAGGGAACTTGGTCGGGATGTTCAAGGTATGGCCTTGGTAGTACAGCCGCAACTTTTGGACCGAAGTAATCAAGGCAAACGCCAACTTTTTGAGCGGCGGGTACCGCTCTTCGGCACCTTGGAATGCATGGCTTGTGTAATAAACCAGCCTTTGAACTCCATCCTTGTCTCAGACTAAGACCGAGCTGACAGCTTTCTCTGACACGGCTAAATACGCGGTTAGAGCTTCACTGGGGAAAGGCTTGGACAGGAGCGTGGGCGTGGCTAAGTAGGTCTTCAGGTTTTGGAAAGCTTCCTCACACTCCCTGCTCCACTCAAACCTCCTCTTGAGTGCCTTAAAAAATGGGTGGCACTTGTTGGTAGCCCGGGAGACAAACCTTGACAGGGCTGCCACCATGCCAGTGAGCCATTGTACGTTTTTTGTTGTCCGAGGAGGATGCATATCAATGATTACTTGGGCCTTTGCCAAGTTAACCTCGATGCCTCATTTATTAACTGAAAATCTGAGGAATTTGCCTGAGCTCACACCAAACACACATTTAGTCGGGTTGAGTTTCATCCCATATTCCCAGAGAATGTTGAAGCTTGTTCGGATGTCGGCCATGTAGTCTTCTGCTCGAACAGACTTTACTAGCATGTCGTTCACATAGACCTCCATAGTTTTCCCGATCAACCGAGCAAACATCTTATTGACAAGGCGTTGGTATGTAGCTCTAGCATTCTTCAGGCCAAAAGGCATCACCACGTAGCAGTATAAGCCCTGATCGGTAACAAAGGCAGTTTTCACTTGATCTTCCTCAGCCATCTTTATCTGATTGTAGCCGGAGTACACGTCCATAAAGCTCAAGAGCTCATGGACGGCAGTGGCATCGACGAACTGATCTATCCGAGGAAGTGGAAAGCAATCTTTTGGGCAGGCTTTATTGAGATCGGTATAGTCAATGCAAACCCGCCATTTGTTGTTGGCCTTTATGACGAGGACGATGTTCGCTAACCATTCCGGGTACTTCACCTCTCTAATGAATCCAGCCTTGAGGAGCTTCTGGACTTCTTCATTTGTTGCAGCGTACCTTTTTGGGTTAAAAGCCCTTCTTTTCTGTATCACCAGCCTATGGCTAGGTTGGACATTGAGTCGATGGCTAATGATGCTCAGGTCAATGCCAGGCATGTCCTTATGAGACCACGCAAAAATGTCCCAATATTCGGTAAGGAGCCTTTCCAGGTCGGCCTATATCTCAGGTCTCAGCTGGGATCCAAGTTGAACAGTGTGCTCTAGCCTCTCAGGGTCTAGGGAGAACATCCCCAAATCCTCGACCGGTGTGGCTCTTACCTCTTCCTCAGGCAATCTGAGGTCTAAGTCTATCAACATCTTGGGTCTCGGTTCGACAGGAAGATCCGATTCCTCAACCGAATAGATGGCCGAGACGTCTTGGTGCAGAGCTGTGGTTGCTCTCACGACGCTGGCGTAACAAGCTTGGGAATCCATCTTGGATGAGCGGATCACTCAAACACCACCATCCGTGGGGAATTTTTTGGCCAGGTGATACATAGAGACTATTGCCCTTAGGGCGTCCAACGTTGGGCGGCCGATGATGATGTTATATTGGGAGGGTTTATCAACGACCAAAAAGTCAACAACCCGAGTAACCCAAGCTACTTCTTCTCCAAAGGTCACGGGCAAGCCGACCTTCCCTACTGTTTGAACACATTCTCCTGCAAAGCTATAAATTGGGGTCCAAACTGGGACCAAATGGGCATTGCTTATCTTTAGTTTGTTAAAGGCTTGCTTGAAGAGGATGTCAGCTGAGCTGCCGTTGTCGATTAGAACACGCCGAACTATGTTGTTGGCGATGGGCAGTTCGCACACTAGGGCGTCATTGTGCAGGTGTATTAATCGGTCTGCTTCCTCCTCGGTAAATGTGATTGGGGTATCCTCTTGGTGACATATCTTGTTGATATGCTCGGATATGTTTATAAATTCACCCCACTCGATCAGCCGAGCTTCTCAGACATACGACCGTCGCCCACTCGACGTGTCCCCAGTAATAGGTCCATCGAATATCGTGTGAACGATATTCGGGGGATCCGAGGTGTTCCCAGCGTCGGTTCTGGAGCGGTTGTGTACGTCTCAGCTCGACGAATCATTCCTTCCCGAGGTGGACCTCGGGGTTATAACCCGCTCAACAAATTCTTACAAATGGCCTTCTCGAACTAGCCTTTCGATTTGGTCCTTCAGTTGGATGCATTCGCGAGTGCTATGCCCCACATCCTTATGGAATTCGCAAAACCTTGATTGATTTCGCTTCACCTTGCTCCCCCAGAGCTTGGGTGGTGGTGTTAACAAATTCTTGCCACTTACTTGGGTGAGCACCTCGTCGATGGTCGCCACTAACGGTGTGTAGCTTTGAAATTTATCGGTCGGCCCCTTTGGCTTCTCGGATTTCTTCTCTTTCTTCTGCTTCTTGCTCTGCTCGGCGTTGCTTTGTTCCTGCGCTTTCTTCTGTTTCTTATCCTTCTTTGTTCTGCTTGGGCCGGCTTCTTCCCTACGACTTTTCATGTATTCGACAGTGTCGGCATGTCTCTAGGCATATCCAAGCATTTGAGAAAATGTGCTCGGCTACTCGAAGGCCAGCGACCAGGTCAGCTTTTCGTCTCAGAGACCCCCTACAAAAATGTGCTTGAGGGTCTCGTCTTCGACGTGCTTGACTTCGAGAGCTGCCCGAGTGAACCAATTGATAAAATCCCTAACGTTGTCGTCTCCTTGTTTGACAGCATACAGGTATATAATTTCTTTCCTCTGCGTTTTGGTCGTAGAAAATGCCAAAGAGAAGGTGTCGGCCAGCTGCTAGAAAAAAGAAATAGATGAAGGTTTGAGCCGTCGGAACCACTATCGAGCAGGACCTGTCAGCGTTAGCGAAAAATCTTTGCACATTGTTGCATTGCTAGCGTTCTACAGCAGCATGTGCCCCCGGAAGAGTTCAACATGCTCATCAGAGTCCGTCGTCCCGTCGTAGGACTTGATTTGCGATACTTTGAACTTTGGCGGCATAGGGGCCCGCATTATGTTATCCAGGAAGGGCGGATCCTGAGCTTCTGTCTTGTCTAAGCCAAATCGGTAATTCTGAATCTCGTCGATTTGGCGCTGCAGTGCTCGAAATTGGTCGCTGTTAGTGTCTTTGGGCAGTTCGACCCGATAGGGTACTCCGCCCTCAGCACGGCCTCCAACTCCAGGCTGTCAGTTTCGGTTTGCTCCTTGAGATCTGAGCCTATCAAATACCGAGGCTCGAGAACCTTGTGGCAAGGGAGCAAGAGCTACTTGGTGGCCAAGACGGCCTTCTTGGACCAACCTATTATTGGCTGAGATGCCACGAGTGGATCCTCTAGACTACTCAGAGTGGGCTTCTTCATGATCGGCTGCGCTTCGCTCTATCAGACCTCCAGCCTAGTCAACCTGGGCCAGGAGCGGCAGAGCTGGTGTAGCCTGTCGCTGAGCCTGCTGCACAAGCTATTGTGTTAGGATCCAGACTGCATTCGTGAGTTCCCAGATCGGGTCCTGAGCGGTCGGGGCATCTGTCGGCTCAGCCCTGGCCATGCTTCCTTGCCTCCCGGATCGGGACCTTGCGGTTCAGGGACGGCCCCTAGGCCTACCCGTGTTCGGTTGCCTATTTCTTACATCGCCCGACCCCTCTTGTCAGACTATATCGTCTCTGACGTTTCCTCGAGTTACCATCTCAGGCATTAAAGGTAATGTATCTGACGTTTGGGTGAAGGCGTAGGCGCCCTCCTTCTAGCACCAAAATGTTGATGCTTACCATGATCCAGCGTCAGATCAACACCATATGCGGCTGTGCACGGTCCGACCTCTCCTTGGATTCGCCTCTGCCTGGGCGGAGACACCTGCAAGAGGAGGGATGCTTCGGAGAAAATAGAAGGGTTAGTTAACAGACAAGGGCTCTTTGAAGCTCAAAGCAGGGTTTGCTCGGCAGAGGACGGCAGCTAGTTAAGTGTGAAGAAGAAGTCTCTCTCTAGAATGCCATAAATGCATCCTATTTATAGGCCACCACTTGGATCGGGTGTAAGGCGGGTTTTACCCACGACCTGGGTGTCACATCAAGGTGTGTCAGGCAGTAGGCGACAAGTGTCGTGTCCCCCGTCTGATGGATTGGGCTCCATCGGACGGCGAGTTATCTGCCTTGTGTTAGCCTATAATGGCGAGTAGCAGCCTGCTTGCGAGTAAGATTGATCCGACCCGAACTACTGTATATTTCGAGGTGGCTGCCTGCTTGGCATGTGGCCTTGGAGGCCTGAGAGGCACCTCGGAAAGGTGTATGACGCATCAGGGGGCGATAACAAGCTTGTTGGAGATTCTACCGAGCTTATTAGTCGACCACCGAAGTTCATTTCCTCGATGGCGGAGCCGAGCTCACCCTCAACACTTAGCATTAGCTTCCGCTGCACTGTTATCACAGCATAGTGATACTGCCTTATCCATACCAAAAACTACCTCAAGATCTCCAAGGAACTTACGGAGCCACACTGCTTATTTTGAAGCATCACTAGCTACCACATACTCGGCCTCCATCGTTGAATCCAGAGTGCAATCTTGCTTCACACTTCTATAACTGATGGCACCGCCACCTAGAATAAACATAAAACTCAAAGTCGATCTCCTCGAATCCAGTCAAGATTGGAAATCCAAGTCAGTATATCCTAAAGGAGTTAAGTCCTCACCCGAATCAAAAGCATGTACCCTCGAGTCCTTCTCAGGTACTTAAAAATATGCTTTACTACAACCCAGTGGTTCGGTCCCGGATCCGCCTACATGAGACTACCCATAGCCGAAGCATAAGGCACCTTCTTCCTGTATTCTCTTTCTTCCTTAGACATTGGAGAGTCTTTCTTAGAAAGAATAATTTCTGACCTAGATGGTTGTCCACCTTTCTTAGAATCCTGCATTGCAAACCTTTTGAGAATCTTATCTATGTAGTCAACTTGTGACAAAGCTATCATTTTGTTCTCCCTACCCCAGAAAATCTAGATACCAAGAATACAATTAGCCCCACCTAAGTCCTTCATGTCAAACTGCTTGGTCAACTATAATTTGACTAATGACAATGCCCAAACGTCATTGCCAATTAGCAGAATGTCATCTACATAGAGCGATAGAAAAACTTCCTTCTCATTCATAATGTGTTTGTACACACATAGCTCATCCATATTTTGTGAGAACCCATAAGTCTTGATCACCTGATCAAATCTTATGTTCTAAGAACGGGAAGCCTACTTAAATCTATATATTGACTTTAGTAGCTTACAAACCTTACCCTCCTGACCCTTGACCTTGAACCCGTTTGGTTGTTTCATATGAATGGACTCATCAAGATAGTCATTCTAGAAAAGCCGTCTTGACATTCATCTGTCAAATCTCGTAATCGAGAGCAGCAACTATGGACAAGAGAATCCGAATGGACTTAAGCATGGCTACAAGCGCAAAGGTTTTCTTGTAATCGATTCCTTCCTTTTACGTGTATCCCTTAGCGCCTAGTCTAGCCTTAAAGGTTCCGACCGTTCCATCCATTCCTATTTTTCTCTTGTAGATCCACTTACATCCTATGGGTTTTACCCCTTCAGGAATATCCACAAGCTCCCAAACCCGATTAGTCTCCATAGACTTCATCTTTATGTTCATGGCCTCTTTCCAGAGTTTCAAATCAACATCCTCCATAACCTTTGCGTAAGTATAAGGATCCATATCATCTTCATCCGGTTCAGCCAAGAAAGCCTCACCATAAACATATACCTCTCGGGTTGATGCCCGATCCTCCCACTACGCCAAGCCCCTTAGATTATTATTCAAGTTCGTTTGGTTTTTCTACACCAATTGGATTGGTTTCTTCCAGAACCCCTAGAGTGATTAGATCACTCCTTAAATCCTCAAGGAAGAAAGAGAATACATGAAGAAAGTGCCTTATGCTTCGGTAGTAGGTAGTCTCATGTATGCTATGCTTTACACACGATCAGATATTTGTTATGCAGTCAGGATTGTAAGTCGATTTCAAGTGTATCTAGGACCAAACCACTAGGTTGCGGTCAAGTATATTTTCAAATACCTAAGAAGGACTCAAGGGTATATGCTTGTGTATTCGGGTGAGGACTTATTTCCTCTAGGATATACTAAATTGGATTTTCAATCCTGCCTAGATTCTAGGAGATCAACTTCGGGTTTTGTGTTTGCTCTGGGCAGCAGTGCAATCAGTTGGAGAAGTGTGAAGCAAGAGTGCACTTCAGATTCAACGATAGAGGACGAGTATATGATAGCTAATGATGCTTTGAAAGAAGCAGTATGGCTCTGCAAGTTTCCTGGGGATCTTGAGGTAGTTCCTAGTATGGACAAGGCGGTATCACTGTACTGTGACAATAGTGCGGCAGTAACTAATGCTAAGGAACCAAGATTTCACAAGAAGAGTTAGCATATTGATCAGAAGTATCACGTGATAAAGGAATTTGTTGAGGGCAGGCATGTCACGGTGAGCAAAATCATGTCAAAGGATAATTTAGTTAATCTATTTACAAAGACACCTATTGGGAGAGTCTTCGAGAGGCATGTGGAAGCTATGGGGATGCGAGATTTGTCATATTTACTCACTTAGTGCTAGTGGGAGATTGTTGGATGTGTATGCCCTAAGGAGTAAAAATGTAATATGTTTTTGGAGACATTTTTATCAATAAAATATTTATTTATATACTAAATCTTGTCCTCCTTACGTTTATATTGGGTGAATGTATGTTAAGCAAACAAAAGTCTGAGACTGTCAGTCTAAACCTTTAAGAATTAAGCATATGATGGATAGATTATGCGGAGGACACGATTCTTAAGGTCATAGTCTAAATCATAAGATCCACAATCGAGGGAATAAAGTTAGGCGCTTTATTCATGCAAAGATTATTATGTTGTTTATATCCCTATTGGGAGATGCTTTGTCTTGACCATCAGAGGTGGACTCCGTGAATAGAAACATTGGTACGTTGTCATAGGTGATGATGTGTTGTATTGGGACATAAAGTGAATTGATTTAGATTAATAATTCTGTCTCAACAAATCGATTCACTTTAGACAATTATATGTATTGTATCTTAATCTTGAGATGAATTGTGGGCCTGTTGTCTTGACTTATATCTTTTGATGTACCAAAGGGTGACATCCATATTTTTATAGCGGTACGCATGCTAGTACGTTGGAGACATGACTCTTGATAGCATACACTTGTTATTCATAGATTTGGAATCCATAGCTCCTCTTTAGGAGTAGTTGATATCTCCCTATATGCATTATCCTGTATTTAGAAAATTGAAGCGCTCAACCATTTGAATCATAGGTGTAATCGAATGGTATACTGTCTTTGGATGGTAAGTTTTTTTATTGTGAGATAATGGAACATAAGATAAAAATAATCAAAAATGTAAGATAGAACTTGTCCTTAAGCCGATTATGGATAATCCTATAGGGATACGATACATTATAAAATGTCATGGAGACTTAGCTATATGGGCTTCATAATTCTATATAGTTCGAGAGTATAGCTCCAAGCTTTTAGTGAAATAGCGTTGGAGTTGATAATTATGAAATGTATATTTAGAATATTGGGTTTCATAATTATCGGGAGCTTGAACTATATAGGTCCATCAGGTCCCCTTTGCTAGCTCATAAAATCGTCTAACGATACGGCGTGCTTTTTCAATAATTAGTAACTTATGTCAAATATATCAAATTAGCTGAAATTTGGTAAAATCAGATAATTTATGTTTGTTTATCGGTTGAATTAATTTTGTGATAAATTAATTTAAGATAAACTTGTTGAATTATTAGGATCAAATAATTCATGTCTGTTTATCGATTGGATTGACTTTAAATTAATTCAAGATAAAGTTGTTAAATTATCAGGAATACTTATTTTCCTATAAATTATCTAGATATGACTGTTTTAATAAGATAACTTCTCTATTGGGTTATTTGAATTAAAAATGAGGTTCTATCCCAAGAATCTTGGGTGAGAAATAAAGATTTGTAAGGATCTTTTATCGAAGGTTCGGCAGGCCGATCTACCAGTTCGGCCTGTCGACTGGGTGATAAAAAGATCACGCATTTAGACATAGATTTATTAGATATTGATCTTGGTTTGATTCTGATTCAAATTTTTGAAGCCTTATCTGATAAGGACTGACTCCTAAGCCCAACCTCTATAAAAAGGGAGTGAGTCTCATTATTATTAAGATCAATTGAGAGATTAAGAGTGAAACTCTGTTGATAAGATTCTGAAAACTCCCTTAGAGCTTTTGTTCATAAATCATGAACACTAGCTTTGGGTTCTCTCAATTGGTTGGAAGGAGAATCACCTGGTGGAAAAGCTGAATGACGTGAGCCCACACTCACTCCGTCGTGGATATAGAATAGCAAAGAAGGTTAGTTAGTTAAGTCCTTCTGGAATGTTACTTCTCTTCACTAATTGCGGTAGCTTTTTGACATTTACAAGGTTAGTAAGATCTAGTTAATTTATGCATATAGCGTGTCAAACTTGTGTTTTGAAAAATGCTCTAATATAAAATTTTTTAAAATTCACTGCGTACTATTTTTCCAACATCTTTGGAATGTTTTGGAAGCATTATACAACCCAAAAGGCATCCTCTAGAAGGCAAACATACTATATGGGCAAGTAAAAGTGGCCTTTTCTTGGTCTTCGAGGGTAATAGCAACTTGGTTGTATCCCAAATAACCATTAAGAAAGCAATAGTAAGAATAATATGCCAAGCGATCCAACATTTGGTCAATGAAGGGAAGCAGGAAGTGGTCTTTCCTTGTAGCTTTATTCAACTTCTGATCATCAATACAAACCCACCAACCGGTAACCTTTCTAATAGGAATCAACTCATTGTTCTTATTTTCCACTACCATCATACCCCCTTTCTTTAGAACAACTTGAACGGGGCTTACCCATGAACTATCAGAAATGGCATAAATAATACCAGCATTCGACCACTTAAGAGCTTCAGATCTCACCATCTCTTTCTTTGCTAGATTAAGCCTTAGTTACTGCTCTACCGTTGGCTTGTAATCTTCCTTTATAAAGATCTTGTGCATGCAAATAGTGGGGCTTATTTCCTTGATGTCAGAGATGCACCATCACAAGGCAGATTTGTGCTTCCTAAAGACATTAAGTAGCTTGTCTTCCTTATCTTGGGTTAACAATGTAGAGATGATCACCAGGAAAGTAGAATTTTCTCTTAAAAAAAACATAACAGGGATGATCAAGCAAAGGCTTCAGCTCTGGCCCAACTTGAGAATTAGTGGGCTTTATATCTTTGAAAAAATCTTCCTTTATTGGGGTAGCTTACGCATTCTTCACTTTCTCTAAAAGAACTTCCTCCAGCGCCATTGCTTCACTTTCTTTACTTGAAAGGATCCAAGACAGATCTTGGTCCTGGTCGGATGGAATTTTGGTTGGATAGATTGATCCAGATCAGACTGACCTTGGTCGGATGGATCTTGGTCGGATTGATCCTAGTTGGACAGATTGATCCTAGTTGAACTGACCCTGGTCGGATGGATCTTGGTTAGACTAATCCTGGTCGGACTGATTAATCTTAGTCAGATGGATTCTGGTCGGACAAATTGATCCTAGTCAGACGAGTCCTGCTCTTTTTTCGATTGGACCTTTTCGGCCTAATCGATGGCCTTCTCGGAATGGTCTTCTTGGTCGACCTGGTTGGGTGCTTGGTTTAAAGAGGTTATAGACTTTAGACGGTTTTCTTATGAAGTTTCACCACCACCACCACCACCCCCCACCCCCAAATAGTGGGTGTGCACTTATTGTGCTTAGAAAGACATGGATGAAGAGTCTTCCAATTGATAGAGTCTATGGAAGAACCTTAGGGGACCAAAACATGCATGTTAGAATTATTACCCCTAGAGTCAGAACAGTTGAATTGCCTTTTCTGACAATGGAAGCAACAATTATGGGTGAAGCAGCTGGAAGCTTAGTTGCATGGCCAAAAAGATTAATTGACATCATTGCAACGACAAAGACAAGTCGAGTGCCAAGCCACATTCTTGAAAAAGTTGAGGAAGAGAAACGTCCAAGAAAGAAAGTTGCTAGAAAAACAAGATACTCATAACCTGAGATAAAACAAGATCGATTGATTAAGAAACAACCTGTTATGGATGAGCCTGTGCCTCAATTTGACTTCGATAAGGTTTTTAAAGAATTTATGCAATTGGCTTTGTTTGCACATGGTGCCATGCAATGAGGGTTGTAGATTCAATGCCCAACACAGGCAACAATCACTAGAAATGACATGCCTATTTATGTCGGGTATGAAGACATTTATCATTTCCTCAACTTTGAACAAATTGGAGCAAATTGTATAATGTTATGCCTGAGGTAATAGATCTAACATTCATTCTTTACTTTTTAAAATCTAACTAGACTTGTATTATTATTATTTAAAATAAGTTTGTACATTGTTTTTATTACAGCCTTTTAGCGGAACGTTGTGACCATGGTGGTTTAGCTCAACGATTCGACTTCATATCTCCAGCACTTGTCTCAAGTGCTGCAAAAGACCCAGGTAATGATGTTAGAGAGAGTGCCATGTCCTCGTCAACCTTCTATGTGGGGCGTCGAGAAGGAAGTCCTTCTTCATGCCGTACAATGTTGCAAAGCCTTGAATGTTGGCACTTATTTCACCATAGGACAACTAAATATTTTGGTTTAATCCTCTTGGACGCAACCACGTGAAGATTTTCTATCACTCATTAGGTAGTAAGTATCAATCTATGTGCTAATTTATGATTTGATAATTTTTACGTTATTGTGGGTAATTCTTTTTATTTTCAATAATTGTTAGAGCCCTTAACAATTGGAAATTAGTTTAAGCGGGAAAGGGTGTAATAAGTTGACCGAACAGAGAAACTCTTATACCCACCATAAGTGTCCCAAACAAGGAGGCAACATCGAATGTGGTTTTTTTATGTTACGTTATATGTGGGACTTAATTTTATTGATAATGGTTTACAAGTACTAGTAAGAAATCGAGATTATGTAGCTAACGATATATTTGAGGTTAGGGTCAAGTGGGTATAGTTTTTGAGTAGGTTAATGAGATTTCTTACATGATTTTCAATGTAAATATATAAGATTTTGTAAAAATTTTATAATTCAATGTAAGTATATAATTATGTAATCTCCGTGTGCTAATAGTTAGAATATGGGATTGGTCATCTTATGGAAAACTAGAAATTCTGGTTTTTTTTTTGTGCTCTCAACAAATTTTACTCGATGGTTTTTATTGAAAACCATCGTTTAAACCAGGCCTTACATGACCATTTTTAATGAAAACCATCGTGTAAGGACCATATTGGACCAGTTTTATATAATGGTTTTAAATGAAAACAATCATGTAAGGCCTGGATTACACGACAGGTTTTGGTCATAGCCTTAATCACTTGACCTCAGGACCCCACCAATTACTGTATCATACGAAAGGAAAAACAGTCGTGAAAAATCCCATTAGTACCATGACTGAGGCTTACACGATGGTTACGACGGTTTCATAACCATCGTGTAAAATATTACATGACTATTTAAAACAGTGGTGTAATCTTCATTTTCTACTAGTGAAATGCGCTGAAAATGTACAGGTATTGCTGAAAGTTTGTCGCTTGGAGTTCTATTAGTTGCCATTGTTATCGCACTCCCAATAATCTCGTGTTTAATTTGTATTAGTGTTGGCATTTATTGTCTAATGCTACATAATAGGCTTTATAACTACTTTGGTTACTCTTTTTTTTTTTTTTGGGTAAATTATACTTAAAGTGCTGCGCAAACATATTTAAGTGTTTCAGCTCTTAGATAAGACTACCTTAGAGGCCCGTCAACATTGTGGTTTACAAGAAGAGAAGGGATAGAAGTCATCAATCAAATAACAAAACACCTTGTTACCTAGGGGCGGGGGAAGAAAAGCCAAAACGCCTGGCCGGCTTAATAATAGTAATTAAGAAAAAGGAAAAAATAATAATAAAAATCTTTGCCTGTAAATTGTTTTAAGGAGTTTTCTGGTTCATTTACTATGCAATGGAATATCCTCAGGGAAGGTGGAAAAGCACAAAGTATGATTATTTGCTAAATACGTAATTATGTACTAGGAATAAATTGCTCACCTAAAAGCCATGAATTGAGCTAAGATGAAAGGGTATTCTTTCATCAAGATGAGGGGGACCTTACAAAACACACGACAACGAAAAACACGACTAGCACGGAACATAATAAGATTTGTTAAGTAGTCGTAAGGAAGCCCACACAGAATGAGGAGGAGTAAAGTGTGGAAGCAAGCTCAACATTAATAAAATTCTTCAATTTTTTGGTTCCATTATGCTTCTCCTTCAGAAAGCACAATTCTTTTTTTTTCAATCAACTCAAAATCTATAAATCTTGCTCAATCTCAAGCTCAACCTCCTCAATGGTTGTGATCTTAGAACTTAGGCTTTAAGTTGGAGCCCTACCTTGCCTCTTCTTCCTCCTTCTCCTTATTCCTTATTGTCTTTTTCCTTGACTACTCAGTAAATCCAATTAAGTTTAGCTCAATCCACGACTCTTTAGTGAGCAATTTGAGTTTTGACTTATGTGAAGAATTGTTGACTATAAAAAAAAAAAAGAGTAAAATAAAATTTTAAAGTGAATGTAACAAAAAGGCATGTTTCAAAGTTCAAGGGTATTTTTGCCAACATTTCAAAATTCGAGAGATATGCATGTCAATTTTAAAAGTTCAGAAGACAAAATGACAAAGTAATTAAAGTTTGAGGCAAGAATAAAATGCATCCTTTCAACATATATATTTACGTTTTAATGAGTACTGTTATTATTAGCCGTTTGATATAAATCTGATAGTTGCAATAAGGTGGATAGTTGACAAAAAAAATTTTGATAATTATTGAAATTAAATTTTTATCATACTACATTATCAAATGTTGTTAAAACATACCTTTTTTAGACCTAACCATTAAAAATAATATATATAGACACACACGACAATGAAGATATATCAATTCAAGTGACGCTATAACCTGTTTCTCGAGACGTAAGCATGTTATTCCAAAGTCATTCAAGAGAACATTCATATCAAGACATCGACAATATCATGAAATACACAAAAGTCGTGGACTTTTGCTTTCTTTTTTATTTTTTTCTTGTTAAGCAATGTTAGCACATTAATAAAATATAGGTCTCACGATACAATACTCACAAATTAAATTTATTTTTTATCAGTTGTGGCACTTGATATTAGTGGTACCTTTAAGCATTTTTTTAAAGAGAAAATGACACATTTCCAATCCCACCAAGAATAGAGCCCAACCTCCATAAGAGAAAGAGGTAAATAGTAATTTCAGGTAGAAAAGAAAAAAAAGAAAGAAAAAAAACCTTTCTAAAAGGTTAATAAAGAGCAATACATTCAAATTTTTGAGGACATGATGATCAAATTTAGTAAATTTTACGTGGTAAAATCATAGATTTCCACATAAATCTCGATTATATCCCACAATCAAATTTAATAAATTCAAAATTTTCTAATTTGCGCCATATAATCCCAAATTACATACGTTTTGTTAACATTTAGTAATAATTGTTTCGATTACAATAAATATTGTCTAGCAAGATTTACCACATAAATCTCGTATACCCCCTAATCAAATTTAACAAATTCAAAATTTATCGAATTTACCCCATAGAACCCCAAATTTATGCACCTTTTTTTAACAATTAATAATAATTGTTTTGTTTACAATAAATATTGCTAGTTAATAAACATTTATTATCATCGCAAAAATGTTGTTTATTAACAATTGTTTTGATATGCATTCACCATCAGATATGTTCAAAAATAGGTTATTAATTGAAATTTTCCATTAAAAATATCTTTATTGTCGTCCCTTCCTACGGGATCATAGAGCTCCATGCCAGGGTTGTCATGTACATTGCACAACAAGATATCATTGCTGTTATTTGGAGCCAACAATTACACCAACTCCTCCATCATGAATTTTCTGTTTTGCTTTCTATGGTCTCTTTGCTAAGAAAAGGAAAGGGAAATATAGTCACAACTAAAACATCAACTGTTTTTGAGTCCAAAATCGCAGTGACATCAACAACGTACACACCAATTAGAGCAATCAGTTAAAAAAGCAAGAAAGAAAAATAAAAATAAATTAACAAATCAATTACACCCATTGCTGCTTTGTGGCCTCCATTCTCTCCAACAAGCCAGTAATCTCGTCTTGCATTCTTAACTTCATCTTGTAATAATCACAATGTGAATTTTCCAAGACCTTCAGCTCTTCAAGTTTCTTCCCTCTTCTTTCCTCAGTCTCTTGCAAGCGGAGTTTGGCAAGTTTTTCAGCATACTCTCCCTCCATCTTCTCCATTGTCGCCCTGATCACTCGATGGTATTCCTCCGCTTCTCTCCGAGCCTCATCCGCTTTGGTCTGGAACATTCTAGCTTCCGCATCCTTGATCCGCACAATGCTTTCAAGGCTGTCAAACCCATCTGGTTTCAATAAGGACCTGAATCTGAAGTCATCTTCGTAGCCCAAGAGCGAAGCCTTGAGGTCACTGTGACGGAGGTCATTTGGCAGCATGTCTCGTTGTAAGCTAGAACTCATGTTGTAAGCAGCATACTTAGCCGGTAGAGACACAGGTTGCAAAACAGGGCTGGCATCTTTCCTAAGAGTGGCTTGATTTGTTACCAACTCTTTTGAGGATAAACCGGAAGAAGGAAATTCTGCCATGCCATCCGTGTCTTCAACAACGAAAAACCTCAGTGTCAGACATGAACGTGTTGAATAGAAGTAAAGCGCATACAGGGAAACAAACATGCACGCATAGGAGCAGAAAAGACTTAAAAGTGATAACATCATAGTTCACAGAATCAAAATATGAAATCAAGATATATCATGATCCTGAAATATGTTCATATTAAAGTTCACATTCAGTTTTAATAGAAAAAACAACTTTGGATTACTCCAGATGTCACGACGAACTCAAAACAAAACAAAACAAAACATCAAGCAATCAGAGCCCCAAATTTATCAATCACTGGACTATTATTAACATCATGCAACAGCAATGAGTTTTTGTTTCAATTATAGCACATTATTGTGCTGAATGCGTGGGATAAGTTGACCTAACAATCAAAATACAGTCCTCAGGCCTGTGATTTTTCCAGTCAGACTTTTAGTTTCTTAATGTCAACATGAACTTGTTTCTCGGTGAATACTACTTTTATTCCCAAGTAAGCTCTTTACTAAAACCTCCTTCAAGGGTCAAATTCAGGAATATTCCATGTTGAGTAAAGACCACATTAGTTAAACCAGATCCACTTTTTAATCTAGCCCCTTAAAAAAAAGAAAAAAGAAAAAACCACACAAGACTGTCAGGTACCCTTCAGCGGATGACTTTATCTTCACATAGAGAACTTCCATGGATGACCATCCTTTCACAACTATATAGGAAAATTTTCTCTAAACTGAGTCCTTGAATACACGGCTACAAAGACCTAAAAGCGTAATAAAGCTTAAAATAACAACAATTAAAAGGAAGAAGATAATGCTATCTAAGAAGATACTCAACTAGTTTCCTCCATCCATCCTCCTTATAACATGATCCATTAACACTAACATAGCTTTATCTGTCCTCAATCTCAAATTGAGTGTTAATCAGCTTGACACAATTTTCAACTTCTTAACACAATTTATGCACCAGATCGGGTAAAAATTAAGACAGCCAGTGCCTCAGCCAGATCAATAATGACATATATAAATATATAATAAAAAGGGCACAGAAAGTTTGAGACTTACAGTTAAAGAACTGAGTAATGAAACTGCATGCGTCTTTAGGCGACATCAATTTACTTCCCAGTTTCGAAATGATTTCCTCAGCCTTATTGTACAACTCCTTGCCTTTGAAATCATCACTTCCCCTGAAGATCTTCCTAACACAGTCAAGCTCCTTAATCAAGGTCTCAAGACCCCAATCCTTTGCGCAGCAGAGAAACACATCCTTAACAAAACCAAACATTTCAGAGGCATGACCGCAACCAATGCAATGAAACTGCATCTCGCTAGTCCCTGAGGGACCCTTCAAGCTAGGACCAGGCTTTATGAGATTCCTCCGAATCCCACAAGAGGCATGGCACCAATGCGAACACACATCACACCCAACCCAACTACAGGTATTGCTTGCACAGTCAAAGTTCAAGCACACCGGACACATACAAGAACTGCAAAAGCCCTTATTCCCAGAGCAAATCTTGCAGTCGCAGTCGTCGACGGGCAACAGACTCTTGCAATTCACATTCCTACACCTTGCAAACAAGAAAATCTCAACGAGCTCAGCGCTTGGCAGCCGGTTTTTGGCCGACAAGAAGCTCACGAGACCCAATTTCACAGCAACAAGAATTTCAAGCTGGTCTTTCTGGCACTTCGAGAGACTATCCTTTGTAAGATCAGACCGTCTTTTGAGCCAGGTCTGGAGACTCACTAGCTCGTCTTTCTCCTCAGAAATGAGATTCCTCAAATACTCTTTAGTAAACAAAATTGTCTCCTCTGAAAGCTCTTGAATTGTTTGAGCCATTACAGGCACAGACTCAGAAACAATCTCTTTCAAAATTCTCTCGGGTCTTGACACCTTTCTAGGCCTATCTAAACCCCTCAAACTCTCAGAACCAGCCTTTCCTCTAGAATCCCCAGACTGAGTCACATTAATATTATTATTGTTGTTGTTGTTACCATTATTATTAGTACTATTATTCTCCACAATCCTAACTGGCCTAGCAGGTATTTCAGAAGGGAAAAACGAGTGGTTATTAATATTATCAGAATCTTTCTTATTACCTTGCATCAAGGAATAAAGACCAAGAACACCAACATGACCATCACCAATAGGCTTGAACCGGCTGTGAACAGACCCATTAGTCCCTTCTCCACAGTTCCAAATCTGGTCGTCTTTCCCAACCGAATACTCATAATTCTCAGTCGAATTCCGAGTCAGAGAGCAACTGGGGTTGTGTGAAAACGGGTGAGAGTAAGAGTAAGACAGAGAAGCCGCTGTGTAATCGTTCGAATTGTACGTCAACGACTGTACACTCCGAGCGGGCTTGTGAAGAGCATTCGAGGCCGTTAGAGAGAGAGAGACGTCGGGCAAAGCTAGAGAGAGGTTCAGAGTCTCAAGCTTCTGCCTTTTGTCTTTACTTTCTCTCTCCATCTCTTCTTCTTTCTCTTCTTCGATTTCTCGCTTCGAAGAGGAGTTGTTGAGATTGAGGAAATCCCTCTCGACCCACTTTTCACCGTCACCACCGTCGTCTCCGTCTCCTTCGAGGACTTCTTTTCCTTTGTAGCCTTTCTCGAAGGAAGGATTCAGGAGGAGGTTTTTCCCCGAAAAGTCTTTCTCGAGAAAAGCCTGCTTGGAATTCTCGCAGAGGTAGCTCAGAGTCAGCTCCTGAGATCCCGAATTTCTCGATTTTGACGGCTTTCCAAGCTCAGATTCTCTCAGAAAATCGATGCCCCTGTCGGGAAAATCCATTTTCTTATCTGGATTTTCCTTCTTTCGCTCCGAAAGACACCGCGTCACCTTGCTCTGCGAGCTCTCGTCCATGGCTAGAGAGAGAGAGAAGAGAGAGAAGTTAATGAACGTAGAAAGAAGAAGAAGAAGAAAATGGAAGGACTGGGGGTAATTTGGTAAATTCAGAGGAAATGATTTTCGCTTCTTCAAAAGACGCTCCGTCGCCGATGAGGGTCAGCTCTGCAACGGCTGGTTTTTTTTATTCAAAGCGTTTGCACGAAAAGGGAGAAGAAGATGCTTTTTCCTTCGTTCTGTGAAATTACTCTTTTATCCCTGTGAATTCAATGAAATATCGAGAATTACACTTTGACCATCTCTTTCTGTCCTGTTCCTCGGTAGCCTCGTGGGAAGAGGGCGACCATTTTTTTTTTTACTTTCTTGGTGTCCGAAGAGAGAGTCATTCTGTTTATTATTTTAGTAGGCCTATTTAACGTGTTCCTTCCTACAAAAGGTTCTTGTAATGAATATTTTTGATTTTTTAGTCAAAGTTTAGCCACCTTCTTTCTTGTGTTGTTTAAAAAAAAAAAGCTCATTGGCTGCTGCTATATAAAAAAAAATAAAAAACGCTCATTGGTTTTTAGCCAAAAAAAAAAGGTCACTTGGTTTTCTAAATTCTAACCCATTTTATTATTTGACAAGGAAAGTATGGAGTTCACGAAAGTTCAAACTAATTTTAATTAAAAATATTATAACATGTTAAAATTTTATGTTGTAGTTTTATTTATACTATATTAAACAAAAATTTTAATTAAAATTGAGATTATCAAACATCTAAACTTGAAAAAAAAAGTCAATAACTTGAAATTTTGAAAAAAGAGTTTTACTAATTTCATTTTGTTGAGTCATATTTGTGAAAAACAAACTTTAGCATCGACCAATTATATTTATAAGATGTTTGACAATTATGGTTAAAACTATAAAAATAACTATCAAATAATATAAAGGTGTCATATACTACAATAAAATGTAAAAAATTATTATAATGTAAAGCTTATATATACTATAATATATTAGACTAGATTTTAATTATACTTGCTAAATACCCCTACATGTTTCAGAGCAAAAAACAAAAGAACTACGTCTAACATCAAAAATTTCATGGAAAGATAGGAAAAATATTTTAAGGGAAAAGTTTCGTTCTTGGCCTTTTGCTCCTCCACCGCTGGAGTACGGCGTAAAGGAGAATTTATCAGCCATCGTTAAGTGAGCTTGGCATGGATAAAACCACCAACTTGACCCATATATATAACATATATATATATATATATATAGACATAGAAAACGACAAGTCGTACCCATACAGTTTAAAAAATTGTTGGAATTGTGCGGCGCGTCTGTCTTTTTGTTGTTTTCAAAAGTGAACCATGAATTATGATTTTCGATATTTTTCTCAAGACATTATTCGCATTCCGATTTTTAAATAGCACGTCCTAGCAAATTAGTAACGGTTAGATATCCAAGCAACTTGTGTGCTGAAGAAGAGAACTCCAAGTTGGATTCAGAACAGCTGTAAGCACATCAGAATTACCTCCTGCATCGAGACGGAGAATACAATGATTTTGTCATCTTATACAAATAAATTCTTTGATTTTGAGAAACATAACTTTGTGAATGTTTTTACAAAATTCAAAGAAAAATTTAATTATTCATAAAGGATCAATTAAAAATTTTTCTGTACACTGCTAAACATTTATAAGTTTCACAGTAATTAATTAAGAGCGCCTTCAATGTAATGTTAAACTGATGTGTCAATGATAAATTTGACATTTAAGTGTCATAAAAAAATTAAAAAAACTCTCTAATACAGTGTCATTCTGAATACCAAATTTTCTATACGCTAAACTAGGTGTCAAATTATAGCAAATTTAGCATTTGATTCTTATTGGTTGGTAGATTGACTTTTTTGCCTTAATAATTACAACACTCTCACTTTTAATTTTTTTAATGTTAAACTTTATATTTTCAAGTATTAAGGTTTAAAAATTATAATAATAAGCAAATATGACATTTAAAATAGCAATATGCATTGAAACACAAAATAAAATAATACATCCAATATGCATGCTATTTTACACATTTTCGTGGCAAATATAGCATTAACACTAACAATTACATTGGAGATGACTACGATTCTTAGATGAGCTCATTGTATGATGAAATGTTAAGAGAAAATTGAAAGTAACAAGAAAGAGTATTAAAAAAAAGGGAAAGAAATAGAGAAACGAGTGATAAAGATATTTTGATATTTGTCTCCATTTATATCGTTTGTGTCTTTAGTTTTCTGTTATTTGCTTAGACCCTGGATCGGATTGGGTTGGATTGGAATATGTTGAATTCTATCTTGTGTTTGGTAAACTATTGGACTAGAAAGCTGGACAAATAATCTCGTGGTTGGTGTGTCACCGAATTGAAATAGATTGGACATGATAATAATAATTTATCTAAATAATTAAAGAATTATAAGATTAAAAAATTAAAAATAAACTACAATAATTGAAATATAATGAGAAAAATTTTCTAAAATAATCATAATTATTTTTTAAAGTATTTGGATTATAATCCACATTTTACAACTAAATTAAAATAAAATATTTGATCATATTTAAACTTAAACATCTAAATATATAAAAGTTTGCTTGTCCAACTAAATTATTCCAAGTGTTTAGATCCAAAATGGTTGTGAGTAATAAAAGTTACACATCCATTATATTCAAAATAAGCTTGCTTAAGCAACAAAAAACTATAAGTATTTATATTAAAGCTAATTATGTTTAAGCTAATAATATTGTTCAAATCGATTCCCACTTGAAGTTTGCTGAAGAAGAGTCATAACAAAATCCATACTAAGCATGCATCTTTCATTTTGTCTTTGAACCATAATATAAGCATTAATCAATACCAAACAACACATCATAATTATTCTCAAACGCATATGTCTTGTAATTATTAATACAATAATATCCATCTCGTCCGTATCTAACAAAGCAACAAAAATTTGGAGTCAATAGCAATACCAAAGAATTTGGAGCTTCGTTAGTTCCTCATTGTTTAACTATATTTAGTTACTCACGTGTGATATAAAATGACAATACCAAGGAAACAAAGAGGCGAAAGGACACAACAATCAATCATGCAGTGTTAGTTAATAAAAGACGTATTTAAAACACACAAATAATTGCTAATTTCTGCTACATTTTGTTAGTCATTTATAATACATAATAACCAAAGGTCCAAAACACTAGCAATATTGAGATGGATAACATCAATTTTAAATATATATTAGGATATTAACACTACAAAAGGCTGAATTGTAACATTGTATAAGTTAATTGAACACAAATCCTAAAAATGCCAATAAAAAAACTTAACCAACTTGTTCAAAAGTTGCCTTTGAACAATTAAAAATATGCTTTTCAAATTTATATACTTTCCAAATAAAGCGAATCATAGTTTACAAAACTATAAATTTATATGCGCATAAATACAATATTGATAACAATGTCAATTTCATATCATCATTAGGCCTCCATAGTGAGACGCAAAGGACAACAAAGAAGACTCTTCGAAGAGCAAAACGCTAGCCCAGAGAAAACGAAAGAGGGAGAAGAAGATGGAATCGATAGACTCAAATGAGGGAAAAGAAGAAAACCTAAGCTCTAGCATAGAGAGAACGAACAAAGAAGAAGGAAAAAAGTCCAATGTAATCCTGGGATAAATTATCTTGTGTTTTTGATTGGGACTAATAATCCCACTTAAGGCGGGATTATTCGGGGTCAAAGGGATAAATTGTCCTAAGTAATTCGGTCAAAAATTGTTGCCAAACATGAGCTTAGGATTATTAATACCAATCTCAGTCCCAAGCCAATGTAACAACTAAGGACTTATAGTATTATAACAAGCAAGAAATTTATTTATAAAATGAGATATACATTAAATTTGAATACTTCAAAAGGGTAAACTATAAATTTCATAAAATTACACATAAAAATTAAAAGAAAAAAATTCAAATAGGGCTATAACCAGCCTTTGGCTTTTCGAGGCCCCACCCTTCTTCTTGTATTGAGACCCGACCCAAGGATTTTGTTTTTTTTGGTAACTAAGGGGAGCAAGACCCGACCCAAGATTAATGATTTACTAGTAGAACCTAAACACACATCTAATTTCAAGATCTACAGTTTCAACCTCCAACTTATAAGCATATAAAAAATGGATCTAAGGAATGAAAAAAAAAAAAAAAAAGGAAGTTAAAAAATATAAAAGATTTGGGCACATTTAGCCCTAAGCTTGATATTTGCTTCCTTTTTTTTTCAATGTTATTCTTGAACTTTTTTTATGGCAATTGAGTCATTAAATTTAGAAAGTGTTGGAATTAAATCCTAATCATAAACTTCTATCAAAATTGGGACAAAAAACATGCACATGACCAATTAAAAGCCCTATGCACCTCATTTAATTCTAATAAGAGTCAAATTGTTCAATTTTATACTCAAAAACAAAAAAAAGAAAAAAGAAAAGAAATTATTTCATTGTTAATATTATTTTAATATTTTGTTAGCTTATATGTATATTTTAATTATTACCATACTCAAAATTCTGTCCTTTCACTCCTAAATGAATCATGTGTGTATCATGTGATCGTTTTCTATCTTAATCTTGACAAATGTTGTACTAAAGGACTTAACTACCACAATTAGTTAAGTTTAAGAACTCAATTGTTGTCAAAAAAAATTTAAGGATCATATTGCAAAAAAGGGTAAAATTTGAAGGATAAATGTACCAAAAACCGCAAACTATCAATGTATTTATAGAACTTAAGCGATGTGAATTAACGCGAGTTTAATTATTTAAATACTATATAGCGTATACAAGTTTTTACTAGTTTATTTATTTAAATATGGGAGGAAAATAAATTTATTATTTGAATGATTACGATTGCGAATTATAAAGGTATCCCTTGATATTTAAATTTTTGGATAAACATTATTAACATTCACTTAAAAAGAACAACTGAAATTTCTCGATAGTTGTAATACAACAATTCACTTAGGATCCCATCAAAAAACAAAATAATAATAATAAGGAGTAAAGGCATTTGATGAACGACTCAAATACTCCAGTGAAAAATAGATAATTCTATGGCATAATACAAAATAATAATATGCTCTAGGTAAGACATGGTTGTAAGCTTTTTATTAGTTTTTGTGGAATTATAATACTTTTTTTAATCTAATTATATGATCTAATAAAAAATAAACAAATAAAAGACCAAGTGATTCATATGTTTCTAGGTGCGTCAATCTCTAATTTTTAAGCGAAAAAGAGGGGCGAAGAAAGGGACAGAGGAGGAAAATTCTATCCTTGCTTACAAAATTACAATCCTATGTTGTTCGTTAAGGTTCGAGGAAATCATCCGCAAACGGCGCAACGACTTTCCATGTTGACGTTCAAAGTTGTGATGGCGCTAAACAAGTTCAATGGTATCTAAAAGAAGAACAGGATCAACTAGTTGTGATCTAGTAATTAAAGTGTAACCTGGGTAAATAGTTTGGCGAATGCGGTTTCGATTACTATTAGTAGCATAAATTAAGTTTATTATAGTGTTTTTTTCTCAAAATTTATAAAGTGTTTGACAATTATAGTAAAAACTAACTTTTTAGTTATCAAATAATATAAAACTCTTATACGTTAAATAAAAAGTAAAATGTTCTATAATATAAAACTTTTATATGCTATAGTGTTTTGAACTAAAAATTAAGGTTTTAATTCTGTTCGTCGAAAACCTTGTTGAAAACAAATTTAATTTAAACAATAAATTGTATGTATTGTCAAACAAATGATAGGAATTGTATATCCTAAAGGTAAAAAGGACTTTGACAAAAATACGCTGGGAAGCTAGATCTAGACAAAGGAAAAGTAAAACAATTTGGTATAAAAGGCCTAGATTGTGGCCCGCTTGGGGCATTTATAATGGTGCTTTTTCTAATAATTGCAGCTCATAATGAACTGTTTTTCTTTCGTCTCCTTCACCGCGTCCAACTCTTATACTTGGTCAGTTTTGTACTCTTTTTATTCTATTTTGTTTCCTTCTTTTCTTTTTTTTTTTCTTTCCAGTGACTTGTTTCTTTGACTAGAATTTTTGTTTGAGGACTTGGTCAGTTGGCTTGCGCGTACAAAGCCCTGACTAATTTTCTTCATATAAGAGGGACATGATTGTGACATTTGTTCAATTAACTTGGTCATAAACTCATCATAAATTTCTAAGGTCAAGATACTAGAATCAAAAGTTGCCTTTGGCGTTTCATGCTGTTTGTTTTGTGAAATGAATCACAACTCAAACTTTTGTTAAACTCTAACTAGCCATTTGTTTTGCCGGTGTGAGTTCTGATTTGTTATCCTCACTTACTTGTCTTATTAATTGACCTAGCACTACTAATTTATTACATATAAATTATTTAAATTTAACAACCTAACTACATTAGAAAGAATTGAATATTAGAAGTGTTTAAGTAAATAATGAGAGGAGTCATATTTTAAAGGGAGGGTGTTTAGCCTTGAAAAGTGGTCTAGAATATGCCCCAAGTATAAGGTTTTTACAAGTAATATTAAGTTTATTAGTTAGAAATTGAAGATAATTATTTACAAATTATTTATAATATTCATACTTGTTTCAACTTTTACCATTTTTGATGCTTTTATGAATTACCAAACTTAAGTGAGATGAACAAATTTTAACAAAAGTGTAGGTTGATCTTAGAGAAAAACATATTTTATAAAAATGTTGTGATTTAAGGATCCACTCTGGTTTTTAACTTAAGTTCATTTTGATTTTTTTGAAAACATTTGTTAAAATGGTTTAAGAATTATGTCGTCTTCCGTTTACGACTAATCAAAGTTTTCCTAAGCATTAACCATGCTAGTCCATGTTTGTAATATAGTAAAAACTCAATTTTAATAAATTAATATAAACATAAAGTTAGTTAAAAATATACCTTGAAAATGGGTTATAAGTATTTATTATGCATTTCTTTGTAGAAAACTAATAAAGAAGTACTAAGAATTACCCATGTCAGTTTATATCTATGATAAATCAAACTCTTCAATTGTCACGACCCGCCATATTTCGGGTCATGCTTTAATACTTTTCTTATTTACATAGCTTTAGAAATTTAGGAATAAATTTTTTTAACAATAACATAATAATAACATATATATGCATATACAAATCTCTTATATATATATATATATATATGCATGTATACTTAACATATCATTTCTCAAAAGAGTTTTGTCTTACTTGTACCATATTATAATTTTACAATTTATACTTACTTTACAACAAGTCCAAATTAAATTAATACACATATAGAGCGGAAACATTTTAGTGGTGGTATCCACACCCTTTGTCTACACACTGCCCATGCTCTACCGCCTGCTCACCATTGTATCTATTTTGACCTTTTAGCCAAATTACCTATGACATAAAATAACTACGGGAGCTTATGCCCAATAAGTCCAAACATAGCCCACATGCATTAGTCACTAGTATGCATGATCCATTTACGCTCTCTTATGTACATTCTTTATTCTTGTCATATCTTATCTTCAACTAAGCCCTAAGTGCTCGTACCATATGCACACATAGATCTTGTAACATCGAGACATAATGTAACTTTAAACTTCTCTTAAGTCGGGAGCTGGTACAACACTTTTATCTTTTTCTTGTGATACATTTACTAGTCCGATTATTAGGGTTATCATACCATGCAAGATGATATACTCACATGCTAATTGTAAAACATATACACTTCTTTAAATGTATAAGACACACAGGTACATGTATTTTTATATATATTATACCAAAAAGCCTACTATTCCATACTGTAGGTGGAGTTGGTACTTAGTTGTATGTGCTATTGTATAGATCAACTTTGGTTCTGCCTTTAGTTACCTAGTGTCGTATTTGGATAAATTATATTGTCATTATCCAAATTATCACTATTCATTTATGTGTAAGTACAAAGCACTCATCGATTAATAGATCGGGTTGCTCTACAGTTAACAACTCCAATAACCAAGGATTCAATCCCTCTTGGTTCACTCTACCCTATGGTTTCTAATGAAAGGAAAAAAACTCTTACTAATAACATTTTTTCCTATTTCGGATGTTTCGGGTCCGTTCGGGTCATTTTGTAAAAAATGATGATTTTGCCCTCAGTGGCCTTTTTAAATTCCCCAAACTCAATTTTGCTATTTTAACGAAAATTGTTGCTCATTAGCTATAAAGTAATAACTTAAGGGATCGGGTTTCTTATTTTGCACTAAAAACCAAGTTTAACAGGACTTTGCAATCGTACCATGGATTTGAAAATTTCGACCATTTTGCCTCTGGAACCAAAAATAATCTTTTTAAACCATAAATCTCCATTTTTCACAAGGATTAAATTTTTCAAAAGTTCCTTACCCAAATTCCTTCTATAAAATGATGTTTTTGCCCCTAAAATTTTTTTACAACTTTTAATAAAATTTGTAAATTTTGTATCTCACAAATGGTAACGAATTTCAAGCGTATGTTAGTAGTTTCTCGAGATCTACAACTTTCGTGTTTAACTTTTTTGAAATTCTTATTGCACAGGGGAGCTTTTAGCCTTTTTTCAAAACTGTCGAGTTTGTGAAAATCCTTTCAATTTAGTCTTTTATTAAATTTTCATAAAAATCTACTTTAACAAAATACACCCACTATTTTGAGCAGTTTCCAAAACCTCTTTAACAAATAATCTTGCTTGAATATGTCAAATTTCATTCCTTTAAAAAATTACTCAAAGTTTGCAAATTTTTACGTAATTTCAAAACCAACTTAAATCCCAAGCATACACCCCTTAATGTCTTACTCATTCATCATTACATACCTTAGAATTAGGTAAACTTACCATAAGCTAACTTAAATAATTACAAGCCTCACTTGAAAGAAAACAAAACAAAACAAAACAACCATGAATTTAAAGTTAGGAGGCTAGACTTTACCAAAGAAAAGTGGTGAGCTTGTACACCTTCCACACCCTTGATTTTGCCAACTTCCTAGGCATGATTCATGACAAGAAGAAACCTTATCAAACCCCCCTTCAATCCCAAAGAAAAATTATATCCCTAAAACTTGGGTAAAGTTTAGTATTTACCTTGAAAATCAAGAAAACTTTGAACTTATGGCTTGATCCTACTTATAACTTGCTTGGAAGAGGTTTTGTGAGGGATTTGCTTTGAGAAAATTTTGAGAGGAATGGGACTTAGGGGCTGCCGAATATGAAGAGGAGAAATAAAAAAAAAATGTTTACATTAAGTTTAAATCATGATTTCTAAACTTTGATTTTTTTTAGGACAAGGTGACTCATCACCTTAAGCCATCATTAAGTATACACTTGGCCTTTTGGGGTTGGACCACATCAAGGGATGTGGGGGTCCAATTGTAATGCCCTGACATTTATTTAATGTTATTGTAATATAAATGATGAATTAGTGTGCCATAATTAATGTTTCAACATTAATTTGATTACTTGGTTGGATTTTGAATTTTTGGTTGTTTTGTTAATTTGATGAATTCAAATGATTTCTTATTGTTTTAAAATGATGTTTTGAGTTTTAAAACACAACAATTTGTAAAATGTTTAAAATATCTCGTTTTACAAAACCATGGGTGGCATTTGGTTTTCGCACAATAAAACCATCCACAAATTTTCTCTATTTATTCTCTCACCTCTCCCTCTCTCTTCACTCTCTCTCCCTCTTCTCTCTCTCTCTTCCCGTGGTTCTCTTCACTCTCTCTCTCGGTTTCCCCTCTCTCTTTCAATTTCTCCTTGAATTTTTAAATCAAATTCCAATCCAAGCTTCGGGTTAGCAAGGAGGAAGCTCAGGAACGTGATTTGGCAACCGAAAACGTGGATTTAAAGCTTCAATTCAAGGTTGTTTTGAAATTTCTAAACTTTTTTCAAAATTTTTAATTTTGTGTATTTTTGAAATCTAGGTTTGCTTGAGCTTAGAAAACCTTTGATTTGAGCTAAATGAACTTAGAACAACTAGAATCCAAGCTTAGATTGAAGAAAAACAGATTGGATTCAAGATTTTTTATTTTTCCTCATTTTTCTTCATTTTTGGATTTTTGAGATTTTTGTGTTTAAAACTTGTTTAAATGAGTTCAAATGTGTTCTAGTATGTTTTTCTATCAACTATGATTGTTTTTCATGCCTAGGATTTGAGAAAAACAGGTTAAGATCAAGATTTAGATTTTAGGGGAATCAAAAACCCGTGGCTGGATTTATGGGTTTTCCTAGTTCGGCAGGCCGGATTAAGGATTTGTAGGCCAGTGTTCATCTGTCCGGCAGGCCAAGCCTAGGAATGTCCAGCCGACCGGACCTGGTTTCCGGCAAGCCAAACTGCACAGTTCGGCCGGCCGAAGCAGGGAGTCCGGTAGGCCAGCCGAGCATGGAAAATTTTGTGATTTTTCACCCGTTTTCACTGTTTTGAACCCCGATTTAAATTCCAACATTATAGAATGATTTTAAAGATACAAATGGCACACTAGGACATCATAAAATGGTTTAGTAACATAGAATGTCTCGAACTAGATATTGATCGACTTAGTGTGTATCTAGGATCGTTCGTGGTTCCGCGAAGCTAACGTATAGCGGATCGGGATTACGGTGTGGGGCACCGGCATGAGTATTGAGGTAGGACTTCTACCCCATTCCTTGGTAGCCTAGTTTCAAAATGATTTGGCTTTGAAAAGGATTTCTATTAAAAATGTTTTCAACGGTTGTTTGAAAATAAATTTATCGGTTATATTTTAATATACCGTGAACTGAAATGGACTTCATAATAAATGTAAATGACAATACTCGGTAATTGAGTTTTGAATGATGATGAAAATAAACATATAGGCATAATGCCATACCAGAGATCGGGTTGTATAGCGATCGACCTTGGGGGCAAGTCCCGAAACCCAGTTGGGCCACTACGGTGGTGATATTCTTATGGTTTGCCTAGGAAAGAAAATGATATTTCTGGTTGTCCGAGTAAACTGTTCTGAGTAAGAACGGTTTTATTCAAATTTATTTATTTATTTATTTATTCAAGGTTTCTTTTAAATAATTCCTGAATAATGAAATGTTTCTTTAAATTAAATTATTTTATAAAAAAATATAGTCCTACTAGGCCTTTCGCTCACGTTTTATTTGTTTTAAATTTTTCTCCTTCTAGGTGGTTTTCCATTTAGGTTTGGAGAGGATTCAATGGACAGGACCCAGGAGCAATGGAAGGACTAGTAAATTTATTTGTATTATTTAAATCAAGGCATGTAAGATTTTAATTTTATTTGTACTTGGACTGTGATTGTATTTATGATATTGTCAATACCATGTGTGTGCACAAGTTGTGGGTTTGTGGGACCCATACCGCTATGTTTACTCTTTAATATTAATTATTTATGCTATAGCTTTCTTTAAATTTTCACATTTTATATTTAACTCAAACCCTTAAACTCTTGATTTTAATTAAATTCTACTTTAATTAATTTAAATAATCTGCCACGTCACCTCCCGTACTCCGGGGCGTGACAGAATGGTATCAAAGCTCAAGGTTATGAACCTTGGGAATTGTGCACACATAGGTTTGACAATAAAATACCTCTGACAGTCCAAATTTTGTTTTCAAAAGTGAGAGAATGGCACCTAGACGTCGTTCGACAGCTGACGTCGAGTTCGAAAACGATGAAGGCATGATGAGGTCTATGCTTGCAGCTTTTCGGCAGATGGCAGCCAGGGCTAGACCGAAAGATTCTGATGTTGGTCGTCGGCATACGTACTTTAAGGAATTCTGGCGTGCGTCTATTCTGACTTTTGATGGTAATGGGGATCCGCAGTTAGCAGAGTATTGGTTGGATTCGATCTTGAAGCATTTGGATACCTTTAGTATGCCTGAGGAGTATCGTGTGGAGTTTGCTGCGTATAAGCTCGAGGGTGGCGCTAACACTTGGTGGAAACAAGCTAAGCGTTTGGAGCGTGGTGGTGATATCAGTTGGAACAGGTTCGAGGAGCTTTTCTATGATCGATATTTTTCACATGGGTATAGAGATCAGAAGGCAGCTAAGTTCTACAGGTTGCAGCAGGGCGATTTGTCAGTCCGGGAATATGAGACGAGGTTTAATGAGTTGGCTAGGTTTGCTCTATCAACGGTGGCATCGGAGCGTGAGAAGTGTATTAAGTTTCAGGAAGGGCTCAAGGCTCCTATTCGGCGACAGTTGGTTGCTCTACGGCTTAGAAGTTTTGGAGAGCTTGTGTCGTCGATGATATCCATGGAGAATGCTTATGTGCAGTATTGTGAGGACCGAGCCAAGGCTTTCGGAGGACCGCAGAGGAGCAGTAGGAAAAGCACCGGTAGTCGTCCAACTCCGGGGAAGAGCAAGCAAGGTGGCACAAACAGTGGTAGCAGCAGTTCGTCTGGCAGCGGGCGCAGTAATCCTTACAGCTTCCATTGTCATTTCTGTCAGCAGCCCGGACACATCAAGAGGAATTGCCCGATTAGGAGTGCCCGTCTTGGATCTCAGACCGGGGAGGATGCCAATCGTTAGTCTCAACCTCAGACCCTACCTCCACCTCAACAGTACCCGCAGTTGCAGTATCCCCAGTTCTCTCCTCAGCAGTTCTCATATCCGGCACGGGGGCAGCAGCCGCAGCATTTCCAGTATAGCGTCCCTCAGTATCAAGTGTCGAGTATAGGTAGTGTACAGTCGTCTCCATCCCAACAACATCGACAGAATAATCCCAGACCCAGCAATGTTGGTAGAGGAAAAGGGAAGGCTCTAGTGCAGGTTCATGCAATGGTATCTGGAGGTTCAAATTCTCATGTTGATAACGCGGTTGTCGATGGTACGATTTTGGTTTCTAGATCTTTAGCTCGCGTTTTATTTGATACCAGTGCCTCTCATTCTCTCATTTCGAGTTCTTTTGTACATGCCTTGGGATTAGAGATAGAAGAGTTTAATGAACCCCTAGTCATAACTTCTTCCTTGGGGCTAGTGTGTGTAAATTGTATTTGTAAATCTTGTAAAATAAAGATTGGGGATGAGATTTTGAAAAGTGATTTGATTATACTCCCCATAAGCTCCTATGATGTAATTCTAGGGATGGACTAGTTATCCAGGTATAATGCAGTTGTGGACTGTCAACTTAGAAAAGTGACCCTAGTGTCTGATAGGGGGACGATGATCACTTACCAGGGTGGTGGTGATTGGTTAATGAGTGAGCGTCTCATGAAGTCGTGTCTAGGAGGGCGAAGGAATCTAGGTTGTTGTGCTTTTCTTGCCTTCGATTGGCAGTGTAGCGATTCTGGGGGTTGATGAGTTCTAGGATGTCTTCCCCGACGAGTTGCCAGGATTACCACCGCATCGAAAAATTGAGTTTGGTATCGAGTTATTTTCGAGGACAGCACCGATTTCTATGGCACCTTATCGGATGGCGCCGGCAGAAATGAAAGAATTAAGGAGGCAACTTCAGGAGCTTGCTAATAAAGGGTATATTCGGAATAGCACATCTCCATGGGGAGCACCAGTTTTGTTTGCTAAGAAGCATGGTGGGACTCTCAGGTTATGTGTGGATTATCGACAGCTGAATCGTGTTACGGTGAAGAACAAGTATCCCTTGCCTAGGATTGATGAGTTGTTTGATCAGTTGGAAGGTTCGCAGTACTTCTCAAAGATTGATTTGCGTTCAGGGTACCATCAACTCAGGATTAAGGAAGAGGATATTCCCAAGACAGCTTTTAGGACTCGGTATGGGCACTTTGAGTTTTTGGTTATGTCGTTTGGGTTGACGAACGCTCCGGCAGCTTTCATGGATTTGATAAACAGGATATTTAGGCCGTATATGGATTAATTCGTGATCGTGTTCATCGATGATATTCTTATGTATTCTAAGACTTGGGAGGAGCATGAGCAGCATCTCCGGATCGTGCTTCAGACTCTGCGGGAGCACCAGTTGTATGCTAAGAGGGAAAAGCGTGAGTTTTGGTTGACTAAGGTCAAGTTTCTAGGTCACGTCATCTCTGAGCATGGTGTTTCGGTGGATCCGTCCAAGATTGAAGCCATAGTGGAGTGAGAACGACCAAGGAATGTAGCGAAAATTTACAGCTTCTTAGGTCTTGCTGGTTATTACAGAAAATTTGTAAAAGATTTTTCGAAGATTGCAGCTCCGTTGACGAGATTGATCAAGAAAAATGTTAGGTTTGAGTGGAATGAAGATTGTGAGCTTGCTTTTCAGGAATTGAAGAACCGGTTGACTTCAGCTCCAGTGTTAGTTATTCCTAGCAAGGACGAGCCGTATGAGGTTTATGTAGATGCTTCAGGGCGCGAACTTGGATGCGTGTTGATGCAGCATGGACGTGTGGTTGCGTACGGATCGAGACAGCTACGACCTCACGAGCAAAATTATCCTACTCATGATTTAGAGCTCGCAGCGGTGATTTACGTGCTGAAGATTTGGAAGTGTTACTTGTATGGAGCGTCGTTTCAGGTCTTCTCCGATCATAAGAGTTTGAGGTATTTGTTCACTCAGAGAGATCTTAATTTGAGGCAGCGTAGATGGGTAGAGTATATGGAGGATTATGATTTTGCGTTGTAGTATCATCCCGAGAAAGCTAATGTGGTCGCGAATGCGCTTAGTAGGAAGTCTTCAGGGATTCTCGCTTGTTTGGCTTTTGAGGACTGGAGCAGGGATGCGACAGTGAGCGAGTATAGGCTACGTTATCATGAAGACTATGATCGAGTTTCAGTATATCATGTGGAAGCGACCCCAGCTCTTGTTCGGATGGTGAAGCAAAGTCAGTGGCAGGATCGGCATTTGTAGGGGATTTGGTTGCGGATTTAGAACGGGAAGCAGTTTGAAGAATAGAGCATGCATGCAGATGGATCATTGTATTTTCGGGAGCGTCTTGCAGTTCCAGCTATCGTCGAGGTGACGAAAGCCGTTTTGGATGAAGCTCATAGGTCTCAGTTCGTTATTCATCCGGGGAGCACAAAGATGTATCGCGATTTGAAGAGGCAATATTGGTGGAGAGGCATGAAGAAAGATGTTCGAGAGTACGTGGCCTAGTGTTCGACGTGTCTTTAGGTGAAAGCCGAGTATCAAAAGCCTGCAAGTCAGCTTCAGCTGCTTCCTATTCCAGGGTGAAAATAGGAGCATGTGACGATGGATTTTCTCACAGGTTTGCCGAGGACGGAGCAGCGGCATGATGCAGTTCGAGTCGTGGTCGATAGGTTGATGAAATCGGTGCATTTCATTCCATTTAGGTCGACGTGTTTGAGGAAGGTTCTCAGGGATTTGTATCTGCAGAACATTGTGAGGTTGCATGGAGTTCCCTTGTCCATCATTTCTGATCGAGACACCAGGTTTAATGCTAAGTACTGGAGGAGTTTTCAGGAGGCTTTGGGTACGAATTTGAACTTCAGTACGGTGTTTCATCCTTAGACTGATGGGCAGTCTGAGCGGGTTATTCAGATTCTCGAGGATATGTTGCGTGCCTGTGCGTTGGACTTTGGCAGAAATTGGAAGCAATGTTTGCATCTGGCGAAGTTCGCATACAACAATAGCTATCAGGCGAGTATTGGTATAGCATCGTTTGAGGTGTTGTATGGGCGACCGTGTCGGTCACCTGTGTGTTGGGCCGAGCCGAAAGATAGGGTTATTATTGGGCTTGATGAGATCCGTGATAGCAACGAGAAAGTCGCGGTGATTCGAGATCGATTGAGGGCAGCTCAGAGTCGACAGAAGAGTTACGCGGATAGGAGATATAGACCCTTAGAGTTCGCGGTTGGAGATTTCGTTCTCTTGAAGGTATTGCCTCATAAGGGAACTATGCGGTTTGGAGTGAGTGGAAAGCTCGTGCCGAGGTATATTGGGTCGTTCGAGATCACTCAGCGTGTTGGTATGGTTGCTTATCGGCTTGATCTTCCGCCCGAACTTTCTCATGTTCACGATGTGTTTCATGTGTCAATGCTTAGGAAGTGTCCGCCTGAGCAGGGTAAGGTAGTTTCATTTCATGATGTGTAGACTCGAGAGGATACGACGTACGAAGAAGTGCCGATTTAGATCATTGACCGAAAAGTGATTAGTTTGCGTCGTCGTGAGATACCGTTGGTAAAGGTCGTGTGGCAGCATCACGGGGTTGATGAAGCCACCTGGGAACTAGAGTCGAGTATGCGGGAATTGTATCCGCATTTGTTTTGTTTCTGAAATGAGACGTAAATTTCAAGGGCAAAATTTCTTTTAGGGGTGGAGAGTTGTAACACCCCGAAATTTATTTAATGTTATTGTAATATAAAATGATGAATTAGTGTGTCATAATTAATATTTCAACATTAATTTGATTACTTGGTTGGATTTTGAATTTTTGGTTGTTTTGTTAATTTGATGAATTCAAATGATTTCTTATTGTTTTAAAATGATGTTTTGAGTTTTAAAACACAACAATTTGTAAAATGTTAAAAATATATCGTTTTACAAAACCGTGGGTGGCATTTGGTTTTCGCACAGTAAAACCGCCCACAAATTTTCTCTATTTATTCTCTCACCTCTCCCTCTCTCTTCACTCTCTCTCTTCTCTCTCTCTTCCCGTGGCTCTCTTCACTCTCTCTCTCGGTTTCCCCTCTCTCTTTCAATTTCTCCTTGAATTTTTGAATCAAATTCGAATCCAAGCTTCGGGTTAGCAATGAGGAAGCTCGGGAACGTGATTTGGCAACCGAAAAAGTGGATTTAAAGTTTCGATTCAAGGTTAGTTTTGAAATTTCTAAACTTTTTTCAAAATTTTCAATTTTGTGCATTTTTGAAATCTAGGTTTGCTTGAGCTTAGAAAACCTTTGATTTGAGTTAAATGAACTTAGAACAACTAGAATCTAAGCTTAGATTGAAGAAAAACTGATTGGATTCAAGATTTTTTATTTTTCTCCCCATTTTCTCATTTTTGGATTTTTGAGATTTTTGAGTTTAAAACTTGTTTAAATGAGTTCAAATGTGTTCTAGTATGTTTTTTCTATCAACTATGATTGTTTTCCATGCCTGGGATTTGAGAAAAACAGGTTAAAATCAAGATTTAGATTTTGGGGGAATCGAAAACCCGTGGCTGGATTTCTGGGTTTTCCTAGTTCGGCAGGCCGGATTAAGGATCGGCAGGCGGGTGTTCATCTGTCTGGCAGGCCGAACCTGGGAATGTCTGGCCCGATCGGACCTAGTTTCTGGCAGGCCAAACTACATAGTTCGGTCGGCCGAAGCAGAGAGTCCGGCAGGTCGGATGGGCATGGAAAATTTTGTGATTTTTCACTTGTTTTCACTGTTTTGAACCCCGATTTAAATTCCAACCTTATAGAATGATGTTAAAGATACAAATGGCACACTAGGACATCATGAAATGGTTTAGTAACATAGAATGTCTCGAACTAGATATTGATCGACTTAGTGTGTATCTAGGATCGTTTGTGGTTCCGCGGAGCTAACGTATAGTGGACCGAGATTACGATGTGGGGTACCGGCACGAGTATTGAAGTAGGACTTCTACCCCATTCCTTAGTAGCCTAGTTTCAAAATTATTTGCCTTTGAAAAGGATTTCTATTAAAAATGTTTTCAACGGTTGGTTGAAAATGAATTTATCGGTTATATTTTAATATACCGTGAACTGAAATGGACTTCATAATAAATGTAAATGACAATACTCAGTAATTGGGTTTTGAATGATGATGAAAATAAACATATAGGCATGATGCCATACTAGAGATCGGGTCGTGTAGCGATCGACCTTGGGGGCAGGTCCCGAAACCCAGCTGGGCCACTACGGTAGTGATATTCTTATGGTTTGGCTAGGAAAAGAAAATGATATTTCTGGTTGTCCAAGTAAACTGTTCTGGGTAAGAACGGTTTTATTCAAATTTATTTATTTATTTATTCAAGGTTTCTTTTAAATAATTCCTAAATAATGAAATTTTTGTCTAAATTAAATTATTTTACAAAAAAATATAGTCCTACTGGGCCTTTCGCTCACGTTTTATTTGTTTTAAGTTTCCCCCCTTCTAGGTGGTTTTCCATTTAGGTTTGGAGAGGATTCAACGGACAGGACCCAAGAGCAATAGAGGGACTAGTAAATTTATTTGTATTATTTAAATCAAGACATGTAAGATTTTAACTTTATTGTACTTGGACTGTGATTGTATTTATGATATTGTCAGTACCATGTGTGTGCACAAGTTGTGGGTCTGTGGGATCCATACTCGCTATGTTTACTCTTTAATATTAATTATTCATGCTATGGCTTTTTTTAAATTTTCACATTTTATATTTAACTCAAACCCTTAAACTCTTGATTTTAATTAAATTCTCTTTTAATTAATTTAAATAATCCGCCACGTCACCTCCCATACTCTGGGGCATGACACCAATCCCATTCCTTTGGGTGTCCCTTTGGTGGGACCCTCCAAACTTTATACAGTATAATTTTTTACCATATAGTATTTTGTCTCTATTTTCAGTCATCTTTTGCTGTTTTGGAATGAATTCATCAAAATTCTTCGTATCAACATGTACTTTTTCTCGGTACCTTTGATTAATTGTGTGTTTACTTTTATGAACCAACGAAATACCTATAGTTTGATACATAATAAATTGTCCTTCATTTTTTATAGACAGACGAACTGGTTCGATAAGTAATATTCCCTTTTTAATCAATTTTGTAAGAGTGAAATTTTTCTCAATCATTAGAAGATCCAGATTTATACTGTTAGGGTAAAACTAGTGGAAAATATATACTTAAGCTGTATAAAATATCCTGCTTATTCTCTGGTTTACCTTTGGACTTAAACACAACATTATATGTATCTGTGTTTTTATTTTAACAGTGTACTTACACTGCATCATACCCTTTTACACTGTTTTGGGGTCTTAACATGCTCTTCTATTTTTTTTATACCTTAATCATTCATTAGTTTATACCATAATACTATAATGAATTGTGATATAAAATTCAGTTTATGGATATTGTTCACAAATTTTCGAGCATTTAAGCTCACAAAATCTGTATTTAGCAATATCTAACATCGCATCGAGTCTACAGTGGAATTTTCTATCAATATTGCTCATTTATACATCATCGTAATTTTTACAAAAAATACGATTTATAAGGGTAAATTCATTAATTACATCCAATTAAATTTTGAATTTTATTAATGAATTTCCCTTGGCCATTACATCAATTGAGAAGAAAACTGCCTAAAATAACTCTAAATTATAAGTTTTCTAAAAATAATTTTGACATTGTAATGGCTTAAAAAATATAAAAAACCAAAACTAGTTAGGCTAAATTGACTAGAGCTTCACCCCTTACCTCAGCAAAAAGAATTTAAAAACACATTTTTAAGATACAAATAACAAAAAACAAGTTTAGATATTACATATAAGTATTACACAAAGTCGTCTCAAAAGTTTAATTACAAAATTTTTTATTAAAGGCGTAAATATAATTAAGCTAATGGACGAGTTTATGTTGAGAGATGCATGGGCTTTTATAGACAAACTCATGCAAAAATGAACAAATAATAGAGAAGTAAAAGTCTTTGAGGCAGGTTGTCTGGGTTCATTCACGAGTAACACAATTGGAAATGATTTCTTCATTTTCCATTTCTGAGTGATTCTAACTGATGCGGGAAACACAACTGGAATCATTTCTTGATTTTGCACTTCAGTGTGATCCTATGTGATGCAACTGAGAGAAGGAAGAAAAACGACTGCAACTTGACCTTTGGATGCGCAGGATGGGCTTGATCGTGCGGTTTGAAGTTGAGGAGCTGGGTGGCAGATAGCTGGCTAACTCGAAGGGAGGATGGAAGCTGTTTGATCGGATCTCAGACAACAGAGATCGAGGAAGCATGGACCAGGAGCTAAACACAGTGCATGGAATATGATTTTGATCTTGATTGCGGAGAAAGTGACGGGCCCCACCCTTGTTTAAATGTTGACGCGCCTCTAAGGTGTAGAGAAACAGACGGCTCGGATGGAGGAGCTGATGAGCAGGTGGCTCTGATTTGAACGCGTGGATCTCAGTAAGTTCGAGTTTTGAACTTCTTTTGTTGCAATTTTCATTTTGACCTTTTTGAAGTTTCGTTAACCATTTTCTTCCTTTTTGTCCCAAATCTAAATATCCTTACAAATAAACCCAAAAAATTAATTATACAAAATAAAAATTACAAAAATTAACTAAATATTTATAATTTCTTATTGAAAAATAAATTAGAATACACAATACACGTTAAAATAAAAATACATCATATAATTTTATGGTTTTTGGTGATATCACACAAACTAATTATTTTACGAACAATTTTTTAAAAAAATTACTAAAAATATACTAAAAAAAGGTGTACCAACTAAGGTGTTATGGTACATTCTATTAGAACCACGCTTGAAGCAATTGTTTCTCAATGCAGATCATGCAAAAGATTTAACTTAGAATCATGATAGGTGTATTGATGGTGACATATGGAGAAATCCAAACGATAGGACATAATGGAAGATATTTGATGTGGAGAATAAAAAATTCAGTGCAGAACCAGGAATCTTCATGTTGCTCTATGTACAGATGAAATAAATCCTCATATTAATCAAAATACCAAGCATAGTACTTGGTCAGCCATTCTAGTCAACTGCAATCTTCCCCTAAACTTGTGATTGAAGCGAAAGTTCTTGATGTTAACTTTGTTGATCTCTAGACCTAATCAACTAGGAAATGGCATTAATGTGTACTGGACACCATTAATCGATGAGTTGAGGAGACTGTAGAAAAGTGGTATACAAGTCAAAGATGCTTATCGCGAGGAGACCTTCACACTCCAAGCAATGTTGATGTGGACTATTAATGAATTTTTTGCATATGGAAACCTATCTAGGTACTCTGTCAAGAGTTTAATAGGTTGAACGGATACATCTTCATTTCGGCTAGAGCATGGCAAGAAGACAGTTTATGATGGCCATAGGTTTTTACCTATGAACCATCTATATTGTAGACAAAAGAAAACATTTAATGGCAAGATTAAAGAAAGATTACCTCCAAGACTATTGACAGGTGACTAAGCATTTGAGATAGTGAGGAATACCAAAGTGGTTTTTAAGAAGTTAAAAAATAAGAAGAATGCGTCAGTGGGAGAAAGACCATAGAAGAAGCAGTCAATTTTCTTTAAACTTCTGTATTGGAGTGCTTTTTTCATTTGTCTTTGTTTGGATGTCATGCACATTGAGAAGAACTTTTGTGAATTGATAGTGGGTACATTGCCTGACATTTCCAGTAAAATTAAAGACAGTCTCAATGCACTATTGGATCTTGTTGAAAGCAAAATAAGAGGTGATTTGGCTCCTAAGAACCTAGACTTACTTGCCTCTGGCAAAGTACACCTTATCAAGAAGTACACCTTATCGAGACAGGAGAAGAACAATTTTTCTCAATGGTCGGCTTTGGTCAGAGTTTCAAAAAGGTATTCTTTAAACTTTAAAAACTTGGTTCAATAAAGCATTTGAAGCTTGTTGGCATGAAGACACATGATTGTCATACTTTGATGCAATAATTGTTGCCACTTGCGTTACGTGGAATTCTTCAGTCAAAGATGACATATGCACGTACAAAGTTGTGTCTCTTCTTCAATTCCATATGCTCAAAGGCGAAAGAACCAATGAAATACAAAACAAGTAGAGTTGGTGAAGACCTTATGCATACTTGAGAAGTACTTTCCAACATCATTTTTTGACATTATGATTCACTTAAAGGTACACTTAATACGCGAAGTTAGAATTTTAGGCCGGCGTTCTTGAGGTGCATGTACCCTTTTGAAAGATACCTGAAAATTTTAAAGGGTTAAGTCAAGAATTGAAATAGGCCAGAGGGTTGCATTGGAAAGAATTACATAGCCAAAGAAGCTGTGGAGTTTTGCTCGAAATACTTGTCCAATATCGAAGCAATCAATTTACCAAGGAAGGTTAACATTGAGTTGAAAGTAATATCTATTGATACTTTGTCGTCCATTTCTTGCGAGGAAGAGGAGCATGCATGCCTTCATGTTTTGCACAATACTCGTGCAGTTAAACCATTCATATAGGTCCACATGAAGGAAATAGAAGACACAAATCCCAAAAATAGGAGGAATGAGAAACGGTTGCAAGATGATTACAACCATATTTTTAGAGAGCATATATGGACACACATATATAACAAGGCTTGCAAGTCTCGAAGCTAAGGTATCTCAAAAGACTTATTTAAGTTGGCTAGAGGACCCTTATTCATGGTCATAAGATATACTTCATATAAATAAATGGTTTTACTTTTTACACTCGTGAAAGAGTTGAGATGCACCCAGTTCAAAATAATGGTGTGTGTTTTCGTGTTGATTCCATGCATGTTGCCTCCTTAAAAGATGAGAATCCTGTATATAAAACAATGACCTACATGGTTTTGTTAACGACATTTGTTAACTTGACTATTGCATACTTCGACTAACTCTTTTTAAGTACAAGTGGGCCGACAATAACAATGTGAAGATTGATAATGATGGCATTGCAATAGTAGACTTAGAAGATTAGCTTATAAGAATGATCCGTTCATAATGGCATCGCAAGCTAAACAACTTTTTTACACCACCGATCCTAGAGATTGGAGTTGTCATTAGTCATGTCGATGAAGTCAAGAGCAGTTGGTGATGGTGATGAGGATAATGACAAAGGGAGTGATATTCCATATGTTAGCAAAGGATTGGCTTCGGTGGAGGAGGTTGATCTTTTTCATGATGATGATTCACACTTAGTCTGTTTAGATGCCGAATAAACTTGTATTGATAACTATAATAAAGGTCAAAGGAAAAAAATAATCACTTTTATGTTATTATTGAACTATTTAATAAAACATTTTATCTGTATTGCATTATGTTGTATTTCATTCTCTTGGATGTTGCAATGCAAACTTTGTTGCCTTTTTATTTGACATATAATTCCAAACAACAATAAATAATGTGAAAGTTTATTAAAATTACATGTTGTTAACTTTTTCCTTTAATTTATAGTTGGTTTTAATATTTTGTTATTATTTATTTTTTCAAGTGTTAAATATAGTAAATGGTTAATATTTGTCAATTGTAAGCCCACAAAATGGAATCATAGGATATTTGGCTACCCGTAGGAAAATGACCAAAACAACAATATTTTTTTTAATTAGCAGCAGCCTTTAGACAACAGTTTTTCACTAAAACCATCTTCTAAAGAAAAGATCTATAGAGGGTTAAAGATAAACTGTTGTCTAATAACTCTTATTAACAATCATACAAAAAGATGATACCTGACAAAAAAAAAAAAAATCGCTAATTTATCCACAACTGGATGAAAGACTTCCCTCCAAATTTGGACTTGTTGGTCGAAAAGTTGAAGCTCTTGGCTGCCTTTAGAGCTACCTTCTAGTCTAAAAGCACACTCGCATGCTTAGACACATCGAGTAACATCTCCTCCATGACCTCTTCCACTTCTTCGACGATCGGAGACGTCGAAGATTCGGTTTCAGTTGTCTTCCTCTTCTTTAGGGTGGGCCGTTGTATTTCAAATGGATGGGGAGGTAGTAATGTAGAAATGTCTGTTGGCTTCAGAGAAGCGGTGCCCACGGTTCATGTGGCAGTCGATCCATTCTTCTTCTTCTTCCTTTTTTCCTTAGTCGTGGAGTTAGTAGCAAGCTCTCTCTTCTTGACCTCTTCGGCAAATGGAAATGTAATCTTTATCGACTCCAGCGTGAGCTATGCAAGTGAGACATCGTCATTAAATAATCGGGAGATAAATTTGGACGGTCTGTACAGTCAACACAAAGCACCACAGAATAGAAAGACCCAATCTACTCTACTCGAGAAGGCATGCAGTCGGTTCAGTCAAAATATCTCAGGCTAGATCCTGTTCTTGACTGCTAAAATCTTCTTGATCTGCCCGCTAAACTTGACACTAATGGAGGAGGAAACTATGATTCGGAGTCTGCAAGCAAAACAAGATGTGCAAGGCATTAGCTATAACGACTGAACTAGCATAAATCCAAGTGTTCCACTCACCAAGGTAGCCCCGGGTGAAAGGGAAAGTAAAGCAGCTGGAAAGTTTGATAGATGCTTTTGAAATGGACATGAAAAATATGTTGGATCAAAATCCAATTATGGGCCAATATATTAAATAAATATGAATTAAAGGCTATCAATAAGGTTGCCCAATTAAAAGTGATCAATTTGGATTTTGGACTTTTAATGCATCATTAAATATGGGCCTCCTATGTGTAGAGACCAAAATTATAATTACTAATTTTATGATGGACTAAATTGATAATTAAGGATAATTGCTAGGATTTAGCAATTATATAAAGGGGTTGTGGTCCCCAAGTCAGTACGTACATTATTTTTTCTGTTACCCATCTACAGAGAGATTACAGAGCATTCTGATAGGGAGGATTTACGTACCAGACTTGGAAGATCCTCAACCAAAGGACTCAAGAATCACATTCTATCAATGGATTCAGGTTAGCTTCCGCATCTTATTAATATTCTTGATGATTTGACATAAACGATCATGGGTGATGATGGTTTTCATCACAATTTTATTCTAACAAGATATCCCTCTTGTCAATCTCTGTCTATGTTGACAAAATAAGATAGGTCAAGAACCCAAGCGATAGGAGGATATCAAAAGTAAATGGCTGGCAACTGAAAAACTATATAGAGTGTGTGAACCAAGTTGAAGAGATCATTCTCAATGACACAGTTTACGAATTGTTTTGTATCATATTTTTATTTCTTTATGTTCATTTGATTTCTTTTTACATTTATCTTTTGCTTTTGGAGAATCATATCAAGAAGCTCAGGATGTTCTCGTATGTGGCATGTTCATCACCCAAGTGATATCTTTCCCGTCCACTTCAAATTGCACATATCTTGAGACATTGAGAACACTGTCTGATTTTGGTTAGAGGTGTTGAGAATATTCATGCATAAGATCAATTTTTCATTGTTGTTATTTGGATTAAAATTTTTGCAAAGTTGTCTCAGTTAGATTTCATAATGTTTGGTTGGATTCTATTTTTGCTATCTTTATTACTAAGAAATGACTTTTGAAGTTTCTTTTACATATGCTAATCTTTATGGTAAGATGGATGTTAATGTATTTTGATTGAGAAAATTCCCAAGTTTGAGAATTTTTTATTTTTTATTTTTAAGTCGTGAGAGCTGCGAAAACGGCATTTGAACTTTCATTGATCTTCTGAGTTGGTCAATTACTATTTAGCAAACCATTGCATAGTTTATGGTATGTTCGGTACATATGCTTGACGGATGATTTTTGGCTAGATAGAAATAATCTTTTGGAGTAGAGCCTTATGCTGTAAATTAAAATAACAACAGCAACAACAATAATAATAAATAAATAAATGAAAAAAGAGAAACAAATTTAAAAGAAAAAAAGAGAGAAAAGAGGAACAGAAAGAGCAACACTTCACAAAGTTTATGTAGTTTGGTTGTGGTCATATTTGGTGTCAAGTAGTAGCCAATCAAAAGAATGCCTTTCTACATCTGTTTCATCAATCGCATGCTGTATCTTGCCAAAAAGAATGTATATATATTTATGTTTGGATGGCTCTTTGTCAGTTAGTTGATTATCTATTTGGCCTTAATGAACCCCAAACCTTAATGAATCCCAAAAGCTGGTTTGTAGCAAGACTGGTCGAATGTTTTGAGTAGTTGATTTTGTCTATCTTTTGATCAATGTTTGTCTATTTGCTTAACCCAAAACCGTCTTCTTATTTTAAGCATTAAATGATCCTTTTTGAACTCCAAGGGAGAAATCCCTTTGCACTGAAACAGTTCTGGTACCTGTGAGGTTAATGGAGTTTAGGCTTTTACTTGGTGAATTTTCAAAGCTTTATATGTCATGGTCTATGGAAAGAAGGTTATGGTTTAGAGCACACATACATAAATCTAGAGTTATGGCTGAAATCACTTTGGTAGTATCTTTTGATTTCTCATTGATATTTTTATTCGAGTGCTCAGGTGGCTTTACTAGTTCTGACTATAATCTTTCCTTATGACATGATTATTTTTACACTTGAATTGTTGGAAACTAGCAATAAGCTAGTTAAGGATTGTGATCAACACACCAAATTGAACACTTAATCTGCTTATTGTAGAAACAATGATTAATTATTTGAGCTTTAATTAAGCATTTCTCATATTTATTTCTCATATTTTTATTCAAAATATTTTAATTAAAAAATGTATAGTTTTTAGCTTATTTAATTACATATGTAAAAAGCAACACAAAAAGCCCTTCAATGGAGCCATGAAGCCATGCATTTAATCCCATCAGCGCCAACCTAGCCAAGCCATACATTCCACTTGAGTTCTGTCCTCCCTCAACCGCTTTGGTGGGCCCAGAACAACTCAGCTCTAATTTCTTATCAGTGCGCGTGCTGCTCTTCTCCCAACACTCCAACCAATCAATGAAGGAAGCTCTGAACACCGTCTCTTCAACGCGTTTTTCAAAGCCTGTAGAACGTGGCAAATTCTGGGACCCAGCTGCTCCTTTTCATCAACTTCCCGCCAGCTGTCTTCTATTACTATACATGCTAGGACACTACACCCATTCAATAAGTGCCACATCGTCACTAAACCACGTAAGCCAATCTTAGATAGACATATGGCAAAATGAGCATGGAGAATTTGCTTCGGTCCCTCTCTTCAGATTTTATACGTTAGTTTCCCCATTTGCTCTCAAATTAAAGCCAAATTACCCTAATTTCCTCCTCCTCAATCAAATATCTAATTTTCTCCAATTTTAATTTTAATTGTAATTCTATTATGTTTCCATTTTCTTTGTAATTTTTTGTTTTTGTCGTTTGTTTGCTTAAGTCATAGGCAGCTCTAAACACTATAAAATAGAGGGCTAGGACAAGCCTTAAGGCATCTCTTATTTTTCTCACTTTCTTTATCTTGCATAATTTCTCATATTTTCCTTCTAGCATTTTGTAAGCTAGGCTAAAGTTTTTTGGTGAAGCTAGAGATGAACTTTTATGTTGAGTGGTTCGATTGAGGTTTTGATTCATTTGCTTTGTAACACTAGTATGTTTGAACGAATTAAATCTATTACATCTTTTATTTCTTTTCAAAATATTGTGTGCCAAATTTTTATATAAATTCAGTCATGTTTTGTTTATATAATTTTGTCACACATAATGTTTTGTTGCTATAATTATTTTGTTAATTGATCTTCTTCTGCAATATTGTCAATTGATATATTGTCAATCTTAGATAACTTGTAAGGATAATCTTTGTCAATTAATGTAAGGATTTAATTTATTTAAATACTTTTATTTTATATTATGAATGAAAACTTAGATTAAAAAACGAGACGTATGAGGGATTCTTGAAGTCTTGCCCATTTTTATCATATAATTTCTCTCTTAAAAAAAAAGCTCATTATTTTATTTGCAGAGAAAAACCATAAAAATCTTATTTCTTTCATTTATTTTATCTACTCATCTCTCTAATGTTTTCCACTAATCTTTCTTGTTTATTTTTTATCTCTTCCTCATGAGTTCGGTAACCTAATTTATACTATGATAGTTGCATTTTTTTGGGCATAATTGTTAGACATGTATGCTCTAAGGAGTAAAAATATAATACATTTTTGGAGACATTTTTATCAATAAAGAATTTATTCGTTTATATATACCAAATATTGTCCTCTTTACGTTCATATTTATTGAATGTATGATAAGCAAACAGTAGTCTGAGACTATCAGTCTAAACCTTAAGAGTTGGGCATATGATGGGATGATTATGCGGTAGACACGACTCTTAAGGTAATGGTCTAAAATATATGATCCGCAATCGAGGGAATAAAGTTGGGCGCTTTATTCATGTAAAGATTGTTATGTTGTCTATATCCCTTTTGGGAGATGGTTTGTCTTGGCCATCGGAGTTGGACTCCGTGAATAGAAACATTGGCGCGTTGTCATAGGTGACGATGTGTTGGATCGGGACATAAAGTGAATTGATTTGGATTAATAATTCTGTCTTGGCAAATCGATTCACTTTAGACAATCATTTGTATTGTATCTTAATCCTGAGATGAATAATGGGCCCGTTGTCTCGATTTGTGTCTTTTGATGTACCAATGGGTGACTCCCACATCTCTATAGTGGCATGCATGCCGGTACGTTGGAGGCATGACTCTTGATAGCGTAGACTTGTTATTCATAGATATGGAATCCATAGCTCCTCTTTAGGAGTAATGATATCCTCTTATATGCGTTGTCCTGTAATTGGAAAACTGGAGCGCTCAACCATTTGGATACATAGGTGTAACCGAATGGTATACTATCTTTGGATGGTAAGTTTTCTAATGGTGAGACAATGGAACGTAAGATAAAAATAATCGGGAAGGTAAGACAGAACTTGTCCTTAAGCCGGTTATGGATGATCATATGGGGATGCGATACACTATGATATGTCATGGAGACTTAGCTACACGAGCTTCGTAATTCTATAAAGTTCGAGAGTGCAGCTCCAAGCTTTTAGTGGAGTAGCGTTGGAGTTGATAATTGTGAAATGTATATCTGGGATATTGGGTTTCATAATTATCATGAGCTTGAACTTTATAGGTCCATTTTGGTCCCCTTTGCTAGCTCACAAAATCCTGTAACGACACGGCGTGGTTTTTCAATAATTGGTGACTTATGTCGGATTTATCAGATTGGTTTAAAATTTATAAGAATCAAATAATTCATGTCTGTTTATCGGTTGAATTAATTATGTAAGAAATTAGTTCAAGATGAACTTGTTGAATTATGGCGTTCGGATAATTCTTGTCTGTTTATCGGTTGTTTTAATTTTGGACAATTAGAACAAGATAAACTTGTAAAATTATTGTGAATTGATTTATTTTCTTAGAGATTATCTTGATAAAGTTTGTTTTGATCAGATATCTTTTCTATTGGGCTATTTGAATCAAAACTGAGACTTTATCCTTTAGAATCTCGGGTGGAAAATAAAAGATTCGCGGAGATTTTTTCTCGGCAGTTCGGCCTGCCTATCAGAAAGTTCAGCCTGCCAAACTGGCCAGTTCGGCCTGCCTATCACACAGTTCGGCATGCCGACCGCGACAGTTAAGATTACGTGTTTTTCACGCGTATCTTATCAGATATTGATCCGAACTTGATTCTGTTTCGATTTTTGAGACCTAATCTGATATGGACTGACCCCAAGGACCAATAGGTATAAAAAGGGAGTGAGTCTAATGATTTACAAAGATCAATTTGAGAGATTAAGAGTGATACTCTTCTAGTGAGCATCTGAAAAACTCCCTGAGAGCTTTTGTTCACAAATCACGAACACTAGCTTTGGGTTCTCTCTATTGGTTGGAAGGAGAGTCACCGGTGGAAGAGCTGTACGTGTGAGCCCACACTCACTCCGGTTGTGGATAGAGAATAGCAAAGAAGACCAGTTGGTTGAGGCTCTTCTGGAACGTTACTTCTCTACACAGGTCGCGGAGGTTCTTCGGCACACTGAGGTTAGTAAGATCTGTTTAATTTATACATATAACATGTCAAACTTGTGTTTTAGAAAATACTCTGATGAAAAAATTTTAAAAATTCCGCTGCACACTTTGTTTCCAACAATTGGTATCAGAGCCGAGGTTTTTACATAAATTTGCAAGTTTGTGATCATGTTATATGCATAAATTTTGTGATCTTAATCTCTCCAATGCTTGAATTAAATTTTATAGAGAGATGGCACTCTAGGTTTCTATATAATATATATGTTGTCATGGATTATATGGTGAATGTTTATTAATTAATTATGGTTGATTAAATTGTTGTTTAATTATTTATTAATTAATTAATACCGGTTATGGTTCCTTAGAGGTTAGAATGTGTATCTAGGTTTTTCATGTAATTAGATGGCGGACTATCATCTCCGTCTAGGAATTATTATTTAATTTTTAATTTGTAAGAATTTTGTAATTAAATAATTATTCGGAGAAGACGGAACGAGAAGTCGGAACTTAAAGATTGATGATGGCGCCTCCAAGTATTTCCTGAGTCTCTAATTTTATGTTTTTGAATTGTTGAAAATAAAATTGATGAATTGCATTAAAATTGTATTTTCTGGATTGAGGGTTTTTGCTCGGTCGGCATGCCGGACCTCACAGTTCGGCAGGCCGAAGGTCACAAATCGGCAGGCCGGACGTACGGTCCGACAAGCCGACAGTGGGGCAGAAATTTTGGTGCTCTGCCGGCAAGCCGAACCTTCATGTTCGGCAGGCCGAACCTCCATGATCGGTAGGCCGATCACCTAGATCGGCCTGCCGACCGAGAGCTGCCAGGTGTCTAGAAAAGGTGCGATTTTTCCAGTGCAGTTTTAATTTTATTTTTGGGACGATTCTGAGAAACATTAAATTTGGATATGACCGGAAATATGAAGTGTTCGATTCATACGGGATTGAGGACTTGAAGATGGATATTACATGAAGAAGGATACAGCTTGAGGATTCAAGGATGAAGAATCGATAAATGTCTCGATTATTCTCTTGTAATATTAGTTTTTCTATTCTCTAGGGTGGAACCATAATATTACGGTTATTATTATTATTATGCTTGTAGCTTTGCTTGATTGCTTTGCTTGTCTGCATTATAATATGATTTACCATGTATATTGATAACATGTCATATAGAATAGGGAGTGCCGCTCATATTAAAATTGTTCATGCATAATTTTAAAATAAAACCTTGACTTCAAAAGATTGAGTGGGAGAAGGTTTTCGAAGAGAGAACCTAAGGCCTCCATTGTTGGTCCATAGGAAGAACATGATGGTCCCAACCCCTAGGAAGGGATTTCAATCATGTACCAGATTGGATCTCTGAAAGGATAAGGTATTTTAGTATGATTTATGGTTGCACACCCCTAGGTGGTGATTATAAATCATGGATAAAATATTAAAACGGTGGTTATACACTCACGTTAATTTTATTATTAACCTCCCCTAGGAGCTCTGTTAATAAAATTAATGGCCAAAGAAACGATTATTAGTATATGCTGGATCATACGGGTCCTGGATGGCATATATTAATCAGGAGGGGATCCGTGTTCCTGATTGAATTTGGCATGAGTCCCCTAGGAGCTTGTTGAATTCTGAGTTGGGAATTATCGTTGTAAGGTTGTGATATTTTCAAGGTTTTGACACATAAACACATTTGTATGATTTTACATGATTGTGTTATCTTACTAAATTATTATATATGTTTGCTTATGTTTGGTATATGACTCTTTATTGTAGATTGAAAATGTCTAAAAATGCTTTATCATCGATACTTGACAAAAACCAATTAACCGGTGAGAACTATAATGATTGGAAACGGAACCTGGACATCGTCCTTTCCTTTGAGAAACTGAAATATGTTCTGACAACTCCTTGTCCTCCCGAGCCTACGGGAGACTCAAGTAATGAGCAATTCCAAGCGTACGACTGTCGGAAAGATGCTAATGATCAGGCCCGCTGCTATGTTATGGCTAGCATGAATAACGTGCTGCAGGCTCAACATCAGGATTATGAGACTACGAAGCAGATCTTGGATAATCTTGAGGACATGTTTGGAGGCCAGGCCATAACAAAGCGGCAAGGGGCGCTTCGGAAACTCTTAAACTGTAGACAGAGACCGGGGACATCTGTAAAGGAGCACATGATGTTGGTCATGGGTTACCTCGCTGAGGCTCAAACCAATGGAGCCGACATCGATGCTGAAACTCAGATGACTATGGTCTTTGAGACTCTGTCTAAGGAATTTATTCCGTTTAGAGCTACTTTTAATCTAAGCAATAGACGGGATATGACCTTGACAGAACTGATGAAACAATTACAAGAGTTTGAACTGCTGATCAGGGAGTCTCCTGCTGGTGGAGAGGCCAATATGGTAGCTGCTTCTGGTTCCAATCCTAACTCTGGGAATGGAAAGAAGCAACGGGCCAAAAGTGGGAAGTCTTCTATTCCTATTGCTACCAAGAGCAAGAAGAAGAAGAAGAAGAACCCAAAGAAGCTTAAGTGCTTCTTTTGTGGTAAGGTCGGGCATATAAAGAAGCATTGCAAGGACTTCCTTTCCAAGGGAGGTAGGTGTGATCTTCTATATTTAGAAACTTGTTTGGTTGAGGAATCCAGTGACATTTGGGTCATAGATTCTGGTGCAACTAATCATGTTTGTGTTTCTCTGCAGGGATTCAAAGAAACGAGAAGTCTACTTCGTGAAGACTTAACGCTTCGGATGGGCGATGGATCCTTGGTCTCAGCGGAAGCAGTGGGAGATGTCCATCTTTATTTTGATAATTATAGGAGTTTAATTTTGCGAGATTGTTTTTATGTTCCTAAATTTAAAAGGAATTTAATTTTTGTATCTTCTTTATTTAAAGACTCCTACGTGGTATCTTTTAATGAAAAAGTGGTGATTCGTAAAAACAAATCTTTTATCTGTTCTGGATGGATGCAAAATAATCTATATTTTATCAAACCTAAGATGGACCTATTGCTTAATGCTGAGATAAATGATAATGACTCAAAAAGACTTAAAACTTCTCACTCTAATAAGACTTATCTTTGGCATTTGCGCCTTGGCTATATTAACCTGAATAGGATTCAAAGGTTGGTAAGGGATGGACTTAAAGGTGGAATCTATACCTCAATGTGAGTCTTGTTTGGAGGGTAAAATGACCAAAAGACCATACGGGTCTAAGGGCAATAGGGCCGAAGGGGTTCTAGAACTTGTGCATAGTGATGTTTGCGGACCGATGAACATCCGGGCACGAGGAGGGTATGAGTACTTCGTTACTTTTATTGACGATTACTCAAGATATGGGTATGTGTACCTAATGCACCACAAAAGCGAAACTTATGATAAGTTCAGGGAGTTTCGGGCTGAAGTGGAAAAGCAATTGGGTAGACCCATAAAGGCACTTCGATCTAATCGAGGTGGGGAATACCTTTCTGATGAGTTCTTGGGACACTTGTTAGAGAATGAGATTTTATCCCATTTGACTACGCCGGGCACTCCGTAGCAGAATGGCGTAGCAGAGAGAAGGAATAGGACTTTGTTGGACATGATTCGGTCCATGATGAGTTATTCATCATTGCCTTTATCCTTTTGGGGATATGCACTACAAACCGCATGTTATCTTTTGAACAATGTGCCTTCAAAATCGGTCCCTAAAACTCCTCATGAGTTGTGGACAAGACGGAAGACATCCTTAAACCATATTCGCATATGGGGATGTCCAGCTCATGTCCTGTTTAAGGATCCGAATAAGTTGGAAGCACGTTCAGAAGTTTGCGTGTTTGTAGGATATCCAAAAGGGACTAAAGGGGGTTATTTTTATAACCCAAAGGAAAATAAAGTCGTGGTTTCAACTAATGCAACTTTCCTTGAGGAGAGTTACATGAACGACTTTAAACCTCGAAGCAAAGTGGTGCTTGAGGAGTTGAGGGGTGATCTGTTTACTCCGGAGGTTCCGAATGAAACCATTCCGATCAGTGTAGAAAAACCAAACAAACCTGAACAACAACCTCAGGGGCTTCAGCGTAGTGGGAGGATCGGGCGTCAACTTGAGAGGTATATGTTCAATAGGGAGGTCTTTTTGGCTGAACCGGATGAACATGACAGGGATCCTTATACTTACGCAGAAGCTATGGAGGATGTTGATTCAAGACTCTGGACAGAGGCCATGAACATTGAGATGAAGTCTATGGAGACTAATCGGGTCTGGGAGCTTGTGGATCTTCCCGAAGGGATAAAACCCATAGGGAGTAAGTGGATCTACAAGAGGAAAAGAGGAGTGGATGGAAAGGTCGAAACCTTTAAGGCTAGACTGGTAGCTAAGGGTTATACGCAAAAGGAAGGAATCGATTATGAGGAAACCTTTTCGCCTGTAGCCATGCTTAAGTCCATCCGGATTCTCTTGTCCATAGTTGCCGCTCTCGACTACGAGATTTGGCAGATGGATGTCAAGACGGCTTTTCTGAATGGCTATCTTGATGAGTCCATTTATATGGAACAACCAGACGGGTTCAAGGTCACGGGTCAAGAGGGTAAGGTTTGTAAGTTGCTAAAGTCTATTTATGGACTTAAGCAGGCTTCTCGTTCTTGGAACATAAGATTTGATCATGTGATCAAGACTTATGGGTTCTCACAAAATGTGGATGAACCATGTGTTTACAAACACATTAAGAATGGGAAGGTGGTTTTTCTACTACTCTATGTAGATGACATTCTGCTAATTGGCAATGACGTTGGGGCGTTGTCATCGGTCAAATTATGGTTGACCAAGCAGTTTGACATGAAGGACTTGGGTGAGGCTAATTTTGTTCTCGGTATCCAGATCTTTCGGGATAGGAAGAACAAAATGATAGCTTTGTCACAGGCCAGCTACATAGATAAAATTCTCAGGAGGTTTGCAATGCAGGATTCCAAGAAAGGTGGGCAACCATCTAGGTCTGGAATTACTCTTTCTAAGAAAGACTCTCCAAAGTCTTATGAAGAAAGAGAATACATGAAGAAGGTACCTTATGCTTCGGCAGTAGGTAGTCTCATGTATGCCATGCTTTGCACTCGACCGGATATTAGCTATGCGGTCGGGATTGTGAGTCGATTTCAGGCGGATCTAGGACCGAACCATTGGGTTGCGGTAAAGCATATTTTCAAGTACCTAAGAAGGACTCGAGGGTATATGCTTGTGTATTCGGGTGAGGATTTAACTCCTCTAGGATACACTGATTCGGATTTTCAATCCTGCCTGGATTCTAGGAAATCGACATTGGGGTTTGTGTTTACTCTGGGTGGCGGTGCCATCAGTTGGAGAAGTGCGAAGCAAGATTGCACTTCGGATTCAACGATGGAGGCCGAGTATGTGGCGGCTAGTGATGCTTCGAAAGAAGCAGTGTGGCTCCGTAAGTTCCTTGGGGATCTTGAGGTAGTTCCTGGTATGGATAAAGCGGTATCACTGTACTGTGATAACAGTGCGGCGGTAGCTAATGCTAAGGAACCAAGATTTCACAAGAAGAGTAAGCATATTGATCGGAAGTATCATGTGATAAAGGACTTCGTTGAGAGCGGGCATGTCACGGTATGCAAGATCGCGTCAGAGGACAATTTAGCTGATCCATTCACGAAGACACTTACTGGGAGAGTCTTCGAAAGGCATGTGGAAGCTATGGGGATGCGAAATTTGCAGTATTTACTCACTTAGTGCAAGTGGGAGATTGTTAGACATGTATGCTCTAAGGAGTAAAAATGTAATACGTTTTTGGAGACATTTTTATCAATAAAGAATTTATTCGTTTATATATACCAAATATTGTCCTCTTTACGTTCATATTTGTTGAATGTATGATAAGCAAACAGTAGTCTGAGACTATCAGTCTAAACCTTAAGAGTTGGGCATATGATGGGATGATTATGCGGTAGACACGACTCTTAAGGTAATGGTCTAAAATATATGATCCGCAATCGAGGGAATAAAGTTGGGCGCTTTATTCATGTAAAGATTGTTATGTTGTCTATATCCCTTTTGGGAGATGGTTTGTCTTGGCCATCGGAGTTGGACTCCGTGAATAGAAACATTGGCGCGTTGTCATAGGTGACGATGTGTTGGATCGGGACATAAAGTGAATTGATTTGGATTAATAATTCTGTCTTGGCAAATCGATTCACTTTAGACAATCATTTGTATTGTATCTTAATCCTGAGATGAATAATGGGCCCGTTGTCTCGATTTGTGTCTTTTGATGTACCAATGGGTGACTCCCACATCTCTATAGTGGCATGCATGCCGGTACGTTGGAGGCATGACTCTTGATAGCGTAGACTTGTTATTCATAGATATGGAATCCATAGCTCCTCTTTAGGAGTAATGATATCCTCTTATATGCGTTGTCCTGTAATTGGAAAACTGGAGCGCTCAACCATTTGGATACATAGGTGTAACCGAATGGTATACTATCTTTGGATGGTAAGTTTTCTAATGGTGAGACAATGGAACGTAAGATAAAAATAATCGGGAAGGTAAGACAGAACTTGTCCTTAAGCCGGTTATGGATGATCATATGGGGCTGCGATACACTATGATATGTCATGGAGACTTAGCTACACGAGCTTCGTAATTCTATAAAGTTCGAGAGTGCAGCTCCAAGCTTTTAGTGGAGTAGCGTTGGAGTTGATAATTGTGAAATGTATATCTGGGATATTGGGTTTCATAATTATCATGAGCTTGAACTTTATAGGTCCATTTTGGTCCCCTTTGCTAGCTCACAAAATCCTGTAACGACACGGCGTGGTTTTTCAATAATTGGTGACTTATGTCGGATTTATCAGATTGATTTAAAATTTATAAGAATCAAATAATTCATGTCTGTTTATCGGTTGAATTAATTATGTAAGAAATTAGTTCAAGATGAACTTGTTGAATTATGGCGTTCGGATAATTCTTGTCTGTTTATCGGTTGTTTTAATTTTGGACATTTAGAACAAGATAAACTTGTAGAATTATTGTGAATTGATTTATTTTCTTAGAGATTATCTTGATAAAGTTTGTTTTGATCAGATATCTTTTCTATTGGGCTATTTGAATCAAAACTGAGACTTTATCCTTTAGAATCTCGGGTGGAAAATAAAAGATTCGCGGAGATTTTTTCTCGGCAGTTCGGCCTGCCTATCAGAAAGTTTGGCCTATCGAACTGGCCAGTTCGGCCTGCCTATCACACAGTTCGGCATGCCGACCGCGACAGTTAAGATTACGCGTTTTTCACGCGTATCTTATTAGATATTGATTCGAACTTGATTCTGTTTCGATTTTTGAGACCTAATCTGATATGGACTGACCCCAAGGACCAATAGGTATAAAAAGGGAGTGAGTCTAATGATTTACTAAGATCAATTTGAGAGATTAAGAGTGATACTCTTCTAGTGAGCATCTGAAAACTCCCTGAGAGCTTTTGTTCACAAATCACGAACACTAGCTTTGGGTTCTCTCTATTGGTTGGAAGGAGAGTCACCGGTGGAAGAGCTGTACGTGTGAGCCCACACTCACTCCGGTTGTGGATAGAGAATAGCAAAGAAGACCAGTTGGTTGAGGCTCTTCTGGAACGTTACTTCTCTACACAGGTCGCGGAGGTTCTTCGGCACACTGAGGTTAGTAAGATCTGTTTAATTTATACATATAACATGTCAAACTTGTGTTTTGGAAAATACTCTGATGAAAAAATTTTAAAAATTCCGCTGCGCACTTTGTTTCCAACAATAATCACCATGCCTTGGGGGCAATTTCCATTTTCTTATAGTTTTGCATCCCATACATGACAAGCACCTTTTACGTAGCTTAAGGCAACATCAAAATTCTTCTTGCGATCTCAGATAAGTTAGATCCCAAAAACATAGCTTGCCTTTCCCAAATATTTCATTTCGAATTTTCCGGCTAACGACTCTTTTAGTTGTGATAGTTACTTCTTATTATTGCTAATCAATAGGATGTCATGAACGTAAAGTACTAAGAAGACCACTTTCGTTTGTTTCATGTACTTGTAAACGCATGGTTCATCCAAGTTTTGTTCAAAATTATAAGACTTGATAGCCTAATCAAACCTAACATTCCATAATCTAGATGCATGCTTAAGTCCATAGATGGACTTTTGCACCTTACAGTCTTTTTGCTCTTGGCCTTCAGCTATGAAACTCTCTGGTTGCACAATATAGATTCTTCCTTCAAGATAGCAGTTCATAAATGCCGTCTTGACGTCCATCTACCATATTTCATAATTGAAATACACAATAATGGTCAAGAGTATCCAAATTGACTTGAGCATGGAAACCAAAGAGAAAGTCTCTTCATAGTCAATGCTCTCTTTTTAGATATAATCCCTGCCTACTAGCCTATATTTGAAAGTCTCCATTTTCCTATCTATTCCTCTTTTCTTCTTGTAGATCTATTTACACACAATAGGTTTTACCCTTTTGGGAGTATCTACAAGCTCCCAAACCTAGTTGGAATAAATAGATTCCATCTCGACTGAAATGGCCTCCACTTGTTTTTCCTTGTTAGAATTTTCTATTACTGACTTATAAGTCGATGGATCTTCCATAGCATCCCTAACAATAACAAGTTGTGCTTCTCCACAATAGTAAATGGGTAATCTAATTTCCCTCCCACTATGGCAAAGAACCGGAGGTGTCTGACTAAAAGTTGTGGCCTCTTTGGTTTGCCTTTCTACAATTGTGGCCTATTTGGTTTGCCTTTCTACAACTCTTGTTAGTTGGAGGCTGATCTGATTAGAATGTAATTCTTTTAGAAGCACTTTTCTCCTTGGTTTGAAGTCCAATGTGTAGTCATGCTCTAGAAAAGCTATGTTTGTTGATATAGATACACTCTTATTTTGAGGACTATAAAATAAAACTCAATTTTTACCTTGAGGGTAACCTACAAAGATGCATACTTTGCTACGAGGTTTCAACTTTCCAGTCTCAGTCTTAATAGGTGTGTTGGATGCCCCCTTATGTAGATATGCTTAAAACTAGGTTTATGACCATTTCATAACTCTAGAGGCATCTTAGGTATAGACTTATATCTAGCCAAGTTTAGAATGTAAACTACAATCCTTAAGGCATATCCCTAGAAGGAGGTAGGTAGCAAGGAAAAACTAATGAGATTGTAAAAGTGTACATTTTATAAGGCTAGTATCATTTATTTACGCTTTTATTTTTCGTTAAATCCTCTAATTAATAGCATTTTTATGTTAAATAGTTTTTTTTTGTCTCAGTGTAAAAATGCATTTAAATACATGTTTTTAGTGTGTTTTTATTTCTAAGTATGTTTTTAGTAATTTTTAGAAGTGCTTTTATGTGTGAAACATTTGTCTTCTGTGAAACAAATTAAAATCATAAAAATAATGTGCTGTGATTTTATTTCTAGTCTTAATGTTTTTAAAGTGTGTTTTTGGTGGTCAAATATGTTTCAATATGTTTCTAGTAATTTCTAAAAATGTTTCTACATTTTAAAAACTATATTTGTGTGCAATCATAAAGGCCTAAAATTTTAAAACTTTATTTTTATTTTTAGTAGGTTTTGTGTGTTTTTAATTAGTTTTGATATAAAATAAATATTTTTATAATTATTGTAAATATTATATTTGTAAAATAATTATTTTTGTTTCAATTTTTTAATTTTAGATTTGAAATCCGAAGCAAAGATGTAGCAAAACAGTGTCAAAACAGGCACAATTGAACAATAAGTACAAAAGAAACAAATTAAAGTTCGAAGTTCAAAACCTTTGCCATGTGGCACCTTCAGAAAGATCGAATCACAGAGCCAAAAGATCCTAGTCGTCAATGTTCTTCACAAGTGTGAAGGGAGATTGAAGCAAACAAGCCGTTGACATGGTGGGCCCACATGTCAACCACTTCTCTTAAGCAGGTCCAGCCCCCGTGAGCTTGTCCTCTCATGAAGCCCATGCTCTTGCCTTCTTAGTCATCCATCTCTAGATCCAACAGTCCAGAATGAGAATCTAAGGCAAATTCAGCACTGTTCGTTGGCTCTAGCATAAGCCATTCTTCCAATCCTCATCAACTCATCTGACGGCTTCAATTGTGACGCACTAGTTCATCCAATGTGTGCGAAGTAGCAGAAAACATCTAATTTCTTAGATTCTTAAGAAAGCTAAAATGGAAAGATATATATATATATATATATATATATATATATATATATATATATATATATTCATGCAATAAAATCTTACCTGCGGCAAAGTTTTGCCTATTTTGTTCCGTTGGTCTACTATTCTGCCTATAAAAGGCCACCTCCAAGTACAAAGAAACACACACCATTCATAGCATAATAGAATTTTGCTTAAATTTTATTTTCATATTTTCTCTATAAAACTTGTGGAAATGCTGAGTAAGCGACTAGAGTAGTGTGGTAAGGCTAGAGATGAATTTTTCAATAATTATTTGTTGTGGATTTTTATTATATAATACTGTTGTAATGCTTATATTTTAGTAGAAATAATATTTTTTATATTCTAAATCGATATTATCATCTTGCCAATTTTTATATAAATGCAGTCATGTTTTCTTTATGTTTTAATTGATTTGCACAATAACATTAACATTATTATTTTAAGGAATATCTTTTGCTATAGTATTGCCAGAGGTAGGTATATTTTCGCTCTCAAGTATTTCATAAAATAATTTCTTTTGGTTTTAATGTAAATACTATTCTACTAAAAAATATTGATTTTAATTAGTTTCATCTTTTCCATCTTATAATTATGACAAGTATTTCCACAGTGACATGGTTTTATTTATCACAATTGATGCATTTAATATAATGTTTTTATGAAATGTTTTAATGCTACATTATTGCTTGCAATAGAGTTGATTTTGGAACTCTTGTAAAAACAATTGAGCTTGTTTTTAATAGGAAAATATTTAACTTATCAAATGCTTTAGAAATTTAATTAGAATCAAAATCCACACAAGTAATATACATATAAAGAATTCTGACTCCTCACAGTTTTACTTATATGTTTTAAACCTTAAAATTTGAAATCACCAAAAATATTTTCTTCTTTTTAAACTTCATTTTGTTACTCAATTGGCTCAAAATGTTGAAAATTTTCAATCATTCTACTTGAAAATTTTACCTCTCTGTGGATACGACTTCCTTTACTGTACTACAAACAACTATGTTTAGATAAACATTTTTGGGTGACACAACTAATAACTCAACATTGATCTCATCATGTTGAGTAGTATTCAATTTCTTCTTTTGGTAACACAATTGTGCTGTGACATTCTGCTGCATGGTAAGTTGTGAGACTATTCTGCTTTCTATTAAATGGTCTAAGAATTTTGTGTCTTCATATTTGCCACCTCGATCCAATTGAGGTGTCTCAATTTGCTTTCCCAATTGTTTCTTAGCTTTTGCTCGTAATTTTTTGAATATTCCCAAAGTCTCAAATTTCATTTGCATTAGGTAAGCATAACCATACTTAGAATAGGGGTCAATAAAAGTGACAAAATATTTATCATCACCTCTTGCTTAGACATTTAAAGTCAAATAAATTGGTATATACTAACTCAGGATTTTCTTTGGCTCTTGCATCTTTAGCTGAGAAAAGGTCTCTTAGTCATTTCACCTTCCAAAAAGGATTCATAGACTCGGAGTTTACTATCTTTTACTTCCCTCAAAGGATCATCCTTGACTAGTTTTTTAATCCTGTTTAGAAATCTTTTGTTTTTTATTCTTGGGTTTAGCAACTTTGAACATTTCATCATTACGTAATGGTTAAGGATTTAGTAAAAAAAAATATAAACCATCATTTAGTTTTTTAAACATATATTTAAAACATTATTAAAAGTAGAAACAATTTCATTATCAAAAGAAACTTTAATTTATTGTTCATTTGATTTAGAAACAGAAATCAAATTTCTTCTAAATCCCAAAAAAAAATAAACATTATTCAAAACTAAATAATTATTCCTAAAATGAAGTCTAATTTCTCCCATTGCTTTTGCCGACACCCTTGCTTCATTGTCCCTGACTATCATGTAATGAAGAACTAAGACTCTATACAAAAAAAAAAGACCAAACGTAGTTAGTGGCTCTACTATTTAGCCTGAGATTCGCTACTATACATGTTTCTAAAACTAGTAACTCATATTTACCTTGATTTTTACTCTTCTTTAGCTCTTTGAGATACTTCTTGTAGTTTTTCTTCTAATGGCCTAGATCCTAGTAGAAACACTTTCCCTTAGCCTTTATCTCAAAGATGGTATCTTTGTACTTGTCAGCATTTTTAGACTTCTTTTTGTTCTTAGATTTAGGCTTTTAGTATTCTTGTTCTTCCTCTTAGTAGTCTCTAGAAGAACTAGTAGCTTCAACAATATTTGCTTCACTGCTCTTTGCACAGTGAACTAATTCATATGCTAGAGTCCCTTCAACAATTGAGTGAGCCCCATGTGCATGTTGTTCATGACGTAGTTTGTCTTGAACTACCAAAACGTAGAACTTAGACTCTCTAACATCATTCTCACATGTGTACCCTCAACTATTATAGCCCTATTAAGGTTGGCCTTATGAAGGTGTTTAATCATAGTGAGCACATGGGCACGGATATGTGCGCCAAGCTTCATCTTGTTATTTATGAATAGCTTCACGTCATCAAGACATGCCATTTTCTTTGGTTGCCTAATATCCCATCTAGTGACTTCATTATCTCATAAGCAGTGTCCATATTCTTATGCTTCTTGCAAAGAACTTCAGACATGTTGACTAGCTAGTAGCATTTGGAATTTTGATTGACTTTTTGCCAATAAGGATATGCCTCTTTGGAAGCTCCTCTAACGTTAGTTGTAGGATCGAAGGACATTCCTCCAGCAAGATGAATTTATAATCACCATTGATGAGCATTAGGTTCATTTTACTTTTTCAATTGGAATAACTTTTGCCAATAAGTTGTTCAAGCAAAAGTAGGTTGACAATAGACATATTGGTAGAAAAAAAATAAATAAACATTCATATGCATGCATGAATATTATAAGCAAACATATAAGTTTTAGGCATAGTAAGTATGAGGCATAAATGTGCATGATAAATACATAAAACATGTTTACTAATTTAACTAATAATAATTAAATTTACCGCAAACAATAATTAAATCAATTATAACTTGTATTCTATATTTATAATTGGAACAGTCTTTATATTATAAATAAATGTGCGTGTATGTATGACATGTTATAAAACATATGAGTAGTCTTACTAGAACTGACATGGCATGTTATGTGCATGGACATATGATAAAATGTCAACATAAAATAAAACATTCAATTCAGCAAATGAAATAGATTTTGACAAGGTCCCTCAGATATTTAAATTACAATCTAATTTAAAAATAATAAAAATTAATTAAATCTCTTAGCTATTTGATCTTTAAAGTCTTCATGGGTCTTTGCGTAATCCTCTTTGAATGGTCCTCGTATGCCTTTTTTGAAAAAAAAATAGAACAAATAAACAAAGTGGGGGAGAGATACGCATGAAACCCTATGCTAGGGTCTTTATGCATGCATTAAGACCCATGGTCGTTGCGCCCAGCCCTCGAATTGTGTAGGCCCACAGTGGCAACCCCAAATCCCCACCAGCGCTGTGGTGCCTAGTGTTGAACGTCTCTGTTTTTCTTCCTTTCTAATGGTTTCCAAAACCTTCAAAAGACTAACCATCTCATGGTTTCAGTTTTGATCCTTTAAGTTTTTCCAGGGCTTTAAATCTTCAATATTCTTTGTCTTCAATATTATAATATTATTTATGAATGAAAAACTTAAATACAAAAATTATTGTACCCAAAAATATGGGCATATAACAATTCTAATAAGATTAAAATTTAACCATAATAAAGAGATCCTTAAAACCATATAATTAATGACCAAAATCTACCATTCATACATATGAATAAAACATAAACATATATAATTAATGCAGAGTGTCTACTATGACAGATATATTATTATAGAGAGAATACACATGCACACACATGCATATACACATTTAAAATCGATTATCACATAATCAATGCCTAACTTAATATATTCTGCAACCAGTTCTAGTACTGATTGTTGGCCTCTAGCTAAGACGATTTTAGAGAAAATATGCAGAAACTTGGTAAAGATGCGGAATGCATAAAATAAAAATTTTCATAAAACTTTTACAAAACAACTTTATAGATTATATTAATTTAATGCTTAATAAACACATATAATCGTTGCTTACTCAGTTGAAGCAATTAGGTTGGAAATCTTCTAACTAGAAAGACTTCTCTAATCTATATGAAACTACCATATTTCTCGCCTAGCCCTTGGCACCGAAAGGATGTGCATATAGGCATAGAAGGTATTAGGGTATCTAAAAGATCACTTGTTGATTTTTCTCTTCCACTTATCTCAACGCATATGCAAAGAAGAACTGGGAAAGAAAGAACATTTCTTCTCTTTTTCTTTCTCTTTACACACCTATTACTAGGGAATCTAACAAAGTTTTTGCAGTCTCACCATGACTCTCAATTGTGTGTGGATTGAATAGAGAAACCCCTATTTATAAAGAATAAAAGACCCCAGTAATTTTAGAACTTTAAAAAAGATAAGTTTCCCATTCCTTATCCTATGTTACATGCCACACACATATACAATATCTATGCATGTAGTGTGTGTGCTACCAATAAGCAAAAACGAGAGAGAAAATTACTGCTTGTTACCTAAACTGATTTGTTTTCATAATTCAATTTTTTTTTTATTTTTGAAAACCGCATTTATCGAAATTAGAAATTTCCAGAAATAGAAAACTTAGTGAACATGTCTTGGATTACAAAGCAAAGGAGACCACTATCAGTTATAGACCACACACGGTGGGTGGGTCCATCGTGTGTCTTCCAAAACTAATGATTATTTATCATTATTAAACACTCCTATTATTTAACAATTATAAATTAAATCATAATTAATATATATTGAGTGATATTTAATTTACAATTTCATAACTCTAAATTAATTAATTAATTAAACTAATAATTCCACTTGTCTAAATAATGTTTGCAAGGATAGTAGGGGACTAATTAACTCATAATTTCAAGCTCCAACAAAACCAATACATTAATTTAACTCTTTAATTAAAATATTATGCTTTTTATTAATTCTAATTTTAATTCACTAGAAACTTAGAATTGCACTCTTGAACTTATAAAAAAGTATTTTAAAGTAGTCCATTTGATATATGTTGCACTTGGTAACCTCGTTCCAACTACATAGTTGGAACTACTACAATGTAAGGCTCTTATATGCTTAATGTATAGCAAAAGTAGGCTATGGTGTAAAGCACTCACATGTTATAGTAAAATCATTTAAACTTTTCATTTTAACTACGTTGTCAAACACACTCATAGTCATTGCATATAAATTGATCATCTATAAATAATACATCATTAAAACTGAGTAAAATCCATTAACCTCTCTAATTACATCTTTATCCTTGAAAGCCATTGATTCTCTAATAAATAATAAAAACATGAAGTTAATCACAAATTTGAGCGGTCATATTATTCAAGACCCAAATCAATAATGAAAAGAATTATTTATCTACTTCTTGTTAAAGAAGGAATGAATTGCATCTTATAATATTAATATTGTTGACTACCTACTTCATTATGCCTCCAAAATACAAAAAAAAAAAATATTATTATTTTCAAATTCGTACAAAGTAAATCAAAAGACATAATTTTATAAATAAGAGTCTGCTAATAACTTAGGATTAAAATCTTCTATATGACTATTGGTAGATTTAATTAGAACTCGCTATATCTTAACAAGAATTATTAAGCCGTTCATATCTCACATGTCCTAGTCCTACATAATCTCATTATGTACAGTGCACTCATTTAATAATTCACTATATTAACGGTTAGGATAATTCTATTCTTAATAGAAATGACCTGCACTAGTAACACTCAATCAAATATTTTATACTTTAATTAAATAATTAATTATATATTACTAATCATTTTAATTGTTATCCTTCAATATTATCATCATGTATATAACACACATATACAATATTTAAGGTCACAAGATAATTATGAAATTTTAATGACATTCATAATGCATTCAAAATGCATGCAGACAAATATATTGATAAATTTACTTTATTTATTTATAAATATGTCATTTATAAAAACATCATATTTTTAAGGGCATCTATCCTAACAAATATGATATTTCAAACTGTTGATCTAAGCGCCCTAGCAACCTCTTAAAAATGATTGTGGAGATCCAAAATGAACACAATTTCTCTTTGACCTTAGCTCATCGGTCCAATCCTCGACCTCGATGCTTGCCCCAACCGTTGGTCTAATCCCGACCTTTACCTTGGCTTGGTCCCTTAGTGTTATGTCGTCTCTTTGTTTTGGTTCTGATGTTGAGTGTAAGTCAACGATATTTTTGTTTTTGTTTCAAATGATATGTAACAAAATTTGTTATTAAACGCATTTTTTGTTTTCTTTTTTATATAAAGATATAAAATAAATAAAAGTTATCAAACATTTTTTAAATAAATAAAAAAGAAATAGGGAAAATATTTTTATTTTTCAGTTTAAAAAAAAACATGATGCCAAAATAGATCCTAAGTTCTTTTGATTTGTTTTTTGTTTGTTTGTTTTTGTTTTTGTTTATATATATATATATATATATAGAAACCTGGAATGTCAATGCAGATTAGCGTCTGAACATGCAACGAAATTCGGGGTTCTAGTCCATGTTATTGTAATATAATCAGCTTTTTGTCAGCATATATTTCATATTCCTTTTTTTTTTTCCTTTTTGCCCCATTGTCGTATTCCATGCTTCCTCATTCACGTTACATGTATCAAATCTTTTTTTTTTTTGGTTATTTTTTTCCTTTTTGAGTTATGTATCGACGCAACAACTTTCACTTAATTTTGTGCTCCAAAGGTGTCTTGGATTTTCTTTTTTCACAAAGCAACAGCCGAATCCAATGTTATAGAAAACATTAATTAGTTCAATGCCGAGAACTGAGGCTAAGAAATGTTTTTCGGCTGAAAATATTGAAAAGAAATAAAATTATAAAAGCATATTCAAACCTTGATAGTGTCAGCTGTTGTTGGATAATCGTTTACCTTTTTTTTGCTGAACGGATAATTATTTATTTTGTTTATGTTTCATATGGTCGACGACGAATAGTCATATTCCAAAGTCTACTCACTTGTGTTAGGCAGGCCAAGTGTGAGGATAAAAAGGATTATTAACATGTAAATATTATTTTTTAAAAAATTTTATTTATGACATAGAATGTGAAAAGTTCTTAAGCTACAAATTTGATACATGTCTTACTTGGATATTTTGTGTTCCTTTGAGATATGTTGTGTGTCATATTGGGGCATCTTTTTATCCTTTCTTTTTCTCTTTCCTCTCTTTTTCCCTCTCTCTCCTCGTCGTTGCTGCCTCATCTTTGGTTAACATCACTAGTATTGGTGACATCGTAGACGGCCATAAAAAACAAAGAAAAAAAGGAAAAAAAAACTAAAAAAAAAAAATAACTCTCGTTGTTGTTAGGAGATTTAGTTGTCGCATCGTTGTTGGAGAAGCTCACATTAAGGTTCACATTCACAAAATGATGTCTATCAATATTTAATGTTCGTTCAATCTCTGATCTCCAATTTTGTGATGTTTGAACTTGGAAGACGAGTCGTTACAGCTGTGCAAATCTGGCACATCAAGCCCACCCAACAAAGAGCCTAGAGGAACAAGTCCTTATGCTGTGCCGATACCCTTTAGATCTCTGCTGTCATAGCCTTGGTCTAGGTCACCGCCGTGCAGATCTAGAACCCAACATGGGGCTCAAACCAACGACCGCAAGGTTAAAAGAGAGAGAGTGAGAAAGAGAGAAAGAGATAGAGAAATGGATGACAAAAAGAAACAAATAAGAGAGAGACAAACATGAAGAAAGGGAGTGAACGGAGAGAGAAAGAATAGAGGGGGAGGATGTTGGACATGTATGCCCTAAGAAGTAAAAAGCAATATGTTTTTGGAGACATTTTTATCAATAAAGAGTTTATTTATTATTCATGTACCAAATTGTTATCCTCTTTATGTTCATATTTATTGAATTTATGATAAGCAAACAAAAGTCTGAGACTCTCGGTCTAAACTTTTAAAATTTAGCATATGATAGATAGATTATGTGAAAGACATGATTCTAAAGGTGACGGTCTAAATCCTAAGATCTGTAATCGAGGGAATAAAGTTGGGTATTTTATTCATGCAAAAATTGTCATGTTGTCTATATCTCTAATGGGAGATGGTTTATCTTGGCCATCAGAGGTGGACTCCACAATTAGAAACATTGGTGCATTATCATAGGTGACAATGTATTTAGATTAATAATTTTGTCTCCATAAATCAATTCACTGTAGACAATCATATGTGTTATATCTTAATCCTGAACTGAATAATAGGCCCATTATCTTGACTTATATCTTTCGACGTATCAAAGGGTGACATCTACATTTTATGTTGATATGCATGTTGGTACGTTGGAGGCATGACTCTTGATAGCGTAGACTTGTTATTTATACATATGGAATCTATAGCTCATTTTTAGGAGTCGTTATATCCTCTTATATGCGCTATCATGTAATTGAAAAACTAGATCGCTCAACTATTTGGATACATAGATGTAACCAAATGATATACTGTCTTTGGATGGTAGTTTTCCAATGGTGAGACAATGGAACGAAAGAGAAAAACAATCGCAAAGGTAAGACAGAATTTTTCCTTAAGCCGATTATAAATAATCCTATGGGGATTCAATACATTATGATATGTCACAAAGACTTAGCTATTTGGGCTTTGTAATTCTATATAGTTCAAGAATGCATCTTTAAGCTTTTAGTGGAGTAGCATTAGAGTTGATAATTATGAAATGTATATCTAAGATATTAGGTTTCATAATTATCAGGAGCTTAAACTATATAGGTCTATTAGGTCCCCTTTTTCGATAATTGGTGATTTATGTCAAATTATCATATTGGCTGAAATTTGGTAGGATTAGATAATTTATGTTTGTTTATCGGTTGAATTAATTTTGTAAAAAATTAATTCAAGATAAACTTGTTGAATTATCAGGATCAGATAATTCATGTCTATTTATCAGTTGGATTAATTTTGAATAAATTAATATAAGATAAACTTGTTGAATTATGAGAAATATTTATTTTCTTAGATATTATTTAAATATGACTATTTTAATCAGATAACTTCTCTATTATATTATTTAAATTTAAACTGAGGCTCTATCTCAAGAATCTCAGGTGGGAAACAAAGATTTATAGGGATCATTTATCGTTAGTTTTGTAGGCCGATCTTCTAGTTCGGCCTGCTGGTGGACTAAGTTCGGTAGGTTGATCTACCAGTTTGGCCTATTGATCTAACATTTTTTGATCACGCATTTTTAGATGCGAATTTTATCAGATATTGATCCTGATTTGATTTTTTGAGGCTTTATTTGATAAGGACTAACCCCTAGGCCTAACCTCTATAAATAGGGAGTGAGATTCATAAGTTATTTAAATCAGTTGAGGAATTAAGAGTGAGCACTATATACTGTGAGTCTTTGCAACTTCCTGAGAGCCATTATTCACAAATCACTAACCTTAGTTCTATGTTACCTTAGTTCTATGTTTCCTCAGTTGGTTGAAAGGAGAGTCACCTGAGGAAGAGCTACACGAGTGTGCCTACACACACCGATCGTGGATAAAAAATAGCAAAGAAGGCCAGTTGGTTGAAGTCCTTCTACAACGCCTTTCTCTGCATCGATTAAGGAATCTCTTTAGCAAATGAGGTTAATAAGATCAGGTTAATGAGATCTGGTTAATTTATGCATACAGTGTGTCAAACTTGTGTGTTGAAAAATACACTAGTACAAAAATTTTTAAAATTCTACTGCGTACTATTTTTTTCAACAGAGAATGCGAGAGAGATGGAAAAAAAATGTCTATTTTTTTCCTTTTTGAAGGTGATCAAAGTTTGTGGCATATATTTTTTTAAGTTTTATAATTTGTAGCATACAAAATTAGATTGGCTAAAAATGTGACATATTGTATAATTTTCTCGGATAAAAAAGAGGAGAAAGTAGCATAATTTTTTTAGTAAAAATTTATAGATAGTTAATCAATAAAAATTTAATTATAATAAATATAAATTTAAAATTTACAAGATAAATTTTACATTTATTTTATGATCAAATTTGATAAATTCAAGATTTATCTCGTAAATTCTAAATTCTCTATAATCAAACTTCATAAATATTAAAGTTTGCACCATGATTAAATTTTACTTCAAAAAAATTGTTAAAAATTTGAGAATTTATCGATTTCACTTCCATGAATTAAACCCTATAAACTATTTTTTTTCATCCACTTAAATCTTCTTTTAATGCTATTTATTACCCATGGTTGTAAATACACAATTTACTTCTATAAAGATTCAATACAAGTTAACAAATACAATTTTTCTAAAAAAAATCACCATTAAAAGTGGGAAATTTGCGATAAGAAACTGTTTTGTGTTACTAACAGAGTATATATATATATATATATATATATTTTGGTCATTCGATTACTTTTAACATATTGACCTTTGAATCTATAATATCTCATTCTTTAACATGTTGACTCATACATTAGGCCGTTAAACATTTAACCAAATGGCTTAAAAACTTGCCTACCAATCCGGCTAAATAACGTGCCTTGATAATGATGACGGTTTTTGTGTTTACCATCATCCGCTTTTGCCTACAAGAAGCAATACGAAGGTACATCCAAGTATGAGTCTTAAATATTTCCAAAAAAAAATAAAATAAATACAAGCTAAAAAGAGAAAAAAAAGAAAAAGTCTTCATGGTAACTTTTGTGTTGGCATGGAATAGAATCCTTTATCAGTTTTTGCAAGCATGAAGCATTGCCAAAAAGCCAACTAGAAATCATTTATGCATGTTGCAAATGTAATTAATAATAATAAAAAAAAAAAACCAAAGATCTAGCTGACTAAAGAAAAACGAAAAAAAAAGGGCAAAAAGAAAAAAACAAAAAAAACTAGATCTAAGTATAGACTAGAAGCGCAAGCCATGGTTGCTGGTTGATCATAGATACCATTTCTTGGGTTTTTTTTTTTTCGCCGGTTTTGTGGGACTTTGAGTTGTGATTAGCGATTCCAACGGGTAATTATTGCTTGTCTTGCCAACAACTTTTGGCGTTCCAACACTCCTCAAGAACTCAGCATGTTTGGGAAGTATTATTTACCATCCGAAAAAGAGGAAAAAAAACAAGCTTTTGTCTAAAAAAAAAAAAGCCTTCAAAAAGGCCAGGCACAACTTCTCAAGATAAAACCCATTATGTGTGCCTGCAGAACCACACGAAACCTAATAGCATTGCTCTTTTAATACTGATTTAGATGTTCATGGACCAAGATACTTTTCCCCACAGTTGTAGCTCCTGTTATTTCAGCCAATTTGGCGTAGAAATAAAACGTATCATTTCCGAAAACATAAGGTCATAAAATTTAATGCATAAGACAGGTAAATGTAGAACCTAAACTCCTCAAAAAAAAAAAAAAAAAAAAGATTCACAATTCCCCCAAGATGTAGCAAATCCCTGCATCTGAAGTTAATTGAGGCGCGCTTAGCTAATGCTCTTCATTGCACCTTTGAGTCAAATGCACACATTAGATTCCCATTCTTAAAATGTTATAAACACTCCCAATCTTCTCCATATTTAATACCATTTAGATCATAGTTTTGAACTATTTAATTTTGTAAATTCGCATCTCTGCCGCGGGTTTTAGACCTTGGATGTTTGAAAGCCACTGCAAGCAGGATTACGAGTGTGTGGGAAGATATGCTCCCTTAAAAGAGAGAGAGAGAGAGAGAAGATATACAATAAATATGGAGAAATAGTACCACCGACTGTTAGAGGAATCAAGAGGTCGCAAAGAGAGAACAAGAACTCAAGATAAAAGTTAAAAATCTCGACATTTCATTCTTTAAGCATGTCTTAGATGAAATTGCAAACTATCTTATTTATAGGCAATCCGATGACAAACTTGGAATCTGAACCAAAATAAAATAACTAAAACAAGAATCAAATTCTAATAAAATAATTTTCTAATTAAAAGAAAACTAACTTACATATTTTAATCTCTGCCAGGAAGACATTTTATAGGGTTGGAGACTGAAAATTGAAAGAGAAGCGGCTTCAATGTTTTACTACCATCAAACATAATACCATTTAACATGATCTCAAGTCTTAAACAATCAATTTTATCCTCCAAAACTTCTTATACATCAGAACACAACAAGAAAGCGAGCATCATTAATTATCCAAAAAGTAGATACTAAAAAAAGAAAAACAGGAAGATGCAGCCGTTACAAATGCCATCTCTCTGTACAAAGTTTACAACATAATTGGCAGCATTTCTAAAGAAAATTTAAAATTGTAGCAAGTAATCTTAGAGCTTTAAAGTAAGATCTGGAGAAGATGAATCTGTTCTTCGTGATGGCATCTTTGTCACAATATTCATAGCTGAATTATGAGCAAATTGGACTTCCGAACCACTACCAATCCCCTCATCAACCTGCCTGAAACTCCCGGGCCAAAACAGGTCCATATCATCATCCTCCATGGACACCGGAACTCCATGATAGCCTGGCTTAAACCTTGCTCCGCCTCTCATATCAGGAGGCCTATCTGAGGGTATGGATCTTTGGTGTGCTGCGGCATGAGCTTCCACCCCAAGGGACCGAAATGGAGAACCATGAAGGGGAAGAGATGCCAAGCTGGTATACCTACCAGAGAAAATTCCCATCCTCGTTGCCCGTTTTGCCATTGTCCTCTCCCTCTTATGAGCATTCTGATGGCCCCCAAGTGCCTGAGAGCTGTAGAATTTGCGCCTGCAGTAATTACAAGAGAAGACTCTTGGAACTGTTGTCACAGAACTCTGAGTAGCTGCTTCACTACTGGTCTCAACCCTGCCTTTAAACTCAGCATTCGAAGTGGAGCTAAAATGAAGTGATAAGTCAAGGGAAATAGGCCTGAGATCTTCATGGAGTTTTACGGCATTCGTGAGACAGGACGAGCTAGTGGCACTCTCTTTTGATGGATTAGAGGACGAGTCTCTTGGTGCTGCGTCGGAAGCCACTTGGCTGCTGACTTCTGAATCATTTTCGCATTCCAAGTTGATGTCTGGTGTTATCATGATTCGCTAAAGCTAACGGTTTCTTCTATGCGAATAACCAAAAGAAGAATCGAAGAACTACTAATGCTTACCTTGATATTCCCCTGCAGGCAACCAAAAAAAGAATCACTTTCCGTGAAAAAATGGGCTTCCTTTTCTTGTTGCCACTTATTTGTGTAAATGCATAGATACAGAAATAGATAGTTATATATATATATAGAGAGAGAGAGAGGGAGAGAGAGAGAAAGCATCTAAAGTGGGAGTAGAAGCATTAAGTGGACACTTGAAAAGACACGTCTCAATGTGTTATAACAGTGTCAAGACAAAAATTATGCTCAACATTATTGACTTCAAGTGAATAGAGAGTTATGCAATCTAATCAAGAGGATTCATAACTTATCACTATCCTGTTGGCATGTGGACTTCAATGACTGATAGGTCGTGCTCCACAGATGCACCACGGAGAGCAAACACATGACGGTACTACAAAAGACAGCAATTACGTGGGGTTCACTTGGTGCAAAGGCACCACAAATGTCTCAGCACTTCCCTTTGAAAATAATATGTTATGTTAGATTTGAAGTGAAACTACTGCTTTGAAGCATTGCTGTTACAAATCAAGGAAACTTAATTACTCCATTACTCTCTGTTTGTGGGCGCCAACATGGATCTTTTTTGCTAAAATGAAAAGGGTTCTAAAGACAGAGGGTGGCATATCCTAACAACCCTGGGCAGAGCAGGCATCCCCCACGTGGTATATACATCCCTCACGTAGCGCTTTGCCCATATATCCCACCACTGGACTAGGATTGACTCAGATTCAAGACGTTGTCAAGGTGAAATGGGCAGAGCCTGCATGTCTTACAAGCTTTAGCCTTCAGACCAGGTATCTTCGTATTATTTGAGTTTTCAAAGAATTTTGAGTGTGTCTCAGAGAACTCCTGGAGACCCTAATATTTTGAAGGTAATGAAAACTGACAAGGGGTGTAAAAAATCTAGTCCCAAAAGAAGATGCAATTCCTACCCTAGATAATGTGGTATCTCATTCAGACAATTCTAGCAGTTAATTTAAGCAATTTTTTTTGTCTTAATTAACTATGAAACTAGTTTTTTAGCCAGAAGAAAAGAAATGCACCCTAAACCAATTGTCCCTAGTGGAAAAGAAACCACACCTAGCCAGTAAACTATCGGAGACAATGAAGAACAAATAAGTAGAAAGCTTAGCCTAATAGATGCAAAAGTGTTCTTGGTCTATTGAAGGATGCTTATAAGGGTTCTTGATCATGGCATTCAAGTGGGAAGAATTACATGTTCCAACATGACCATTAAACAGGTTAAAATTGCTCTTGCCAACGAAAAGCAAAGCGAGGACAACCCTTCCATGATCGATCAAACATCTCTTAAATGTTATCCTGCATTACCAGTGACTACACGTTGCATCTGCACAACCAAACTTATCTATACAAGCATTATAAGGATCTAAAAATAGTGCCTAACCAAAAAATCTAAAGAACAGGCAAGCAAATTTTACTTGAATAAATGATACAAACACATTTGCATAAGCCTCCAAAGCCATCACTCAAAAACGATTGCTATACAAGTCATTAATTATAGCTAGGACAGATATAAATTATCAGTCCTAAGAAGAAATAATGAAAACCATATGATGCAGTTTAGATGTTAGTTTACTACTACTACACCTATGGTGTTGAAAGGCCGAGAAGAAAATAGATATCCAAAACTAAACTAGGGATCACTCTTTAAATTTAAGGAAAAAAATTAACAATACAAGAATCAATTCAGAAAATTATGCACAAGAGAAAGTAGGAAATAAGAACAACACTACAAAACAGCAAAAGAACAATCAGAGCAGCAGTACTGCAAAATTCATCAAAACATATAACAAAAGAAAAGTATATTCTGCATGTAAGATTAAATCACCAATAGATAGAGAACCAAGCATACACGGCAGAAAGTGCAGTACAAAAGTTTTAGCGTCATAATAAAACATGTTAAAACCGACAAAGAAGACCTTCCTACTATATTAAAAGATCAAAAGCATAATAATCAACAGCAATGAGAATAAACAAATCTCAAAGACCGCAATAACGTATATTTACAATTCTTGCCACGTGTTTGAAATTTCCCCGTCGCAAGAACCAACAACCAAAGTTAACAAACAACAACCACCCCATTGGCCATCTCAACCGCCGTTACCACCTCAATGCCACCAATTGCTACCTTTTTTGGATGCTATTTAGTCGAGTCAAGAACAGCGTTAAGCAAATTTTCTTTAGCAAAGCTACCAGACTTCCAACAATATATTGCACGAGAAAACAACCAATATGGAGTATATCAATTCCTAGATCTCATTTATTACGATTCATATGCCCTAGAAATTGACAAAGAGGGAAATTTCCCTGTTTTGGTGTTGGAACATTATCCTCTGAAGTTGAAAGAATAGCCTGGCTCAGCAGTATGTATTCTTTCTAGTTGCATAAATCTTACATTAAGAACCTTCAACCGAAGATTGCTTAATGAGAGAGGAATTTCTATTTAGGCAGATGCCTTTGAAAATCGGATCATTAGGGACCATCTCATTTCCATCAAGCCATAGGAAGTGGATGCTAAATTCAATAAACGGCGACCCAGCAATTCACATGAATCACATCCCTCATGGAACAACATCTTATGACGTCATGGAACTAAACTGAGACAAACTCTCTCGCACTAATTTCCTAAAGAAAGTTTTCGGGCCAAAAAAAAAAAAAAAAGCACAATCTCTTAAAGATTTAGCTAGTTTTTATCCTAACATAGATTTATGTCTTTTTTTAGCCATCATAGAGAAAAGCAAGATGTACAAAGTGGAAGGTCCACATCCATTTCTTAAATTAGCCTCAGTTTCTGTACCAACTGAAGCTAAAATGGGAAATACCAAGACAGAAAATTTCAAGATTCTTCACAGAGTTCCTCTTTTGCATGTCATCCACTTGAGCAAACTCGAGGGATAAACATTTAACCGAACCAGAATTTTTCATCAGTTTTTTTTTTTTTTTTTTTTCTTTGAGATGATCTTCATTTTTCATTTTTTCATTTTTTCTTTTCCTTTTTAATCTCATCACCTACAACAGATCACCACGCCCACAAAAATATACCCAGTAGGAGTTAGAAAACTGGAATTCTGGTATGGATATTATCAAATCCCACTAAAACAAAAATGGTAACTAATCTTACTTATGAACGATAACAACATGGGAAGTTTCGCTTTATACTGAAATATCATAACAAGCCTCACATAGAGGCCCAAAAAAAGTGATGAAGGTCACATAACAAAAACCCAGAAAAATTCTGATTGTCTGCATAGTAGAAGCATCAAAATAGAGCTTAAAAAACTAAAAGCTTACATCATCAACAAGCATAAATAAACATGGGTCCTAACACTACTAAAACAAACTCACAAACCACAGAAGAAAAAAAGAAAATAGAAAAGAAACTTTCCGACAAATTTCATAAGAATCATATCTAGACAACTTAAAAGAGGTTATTAGGAGAAAGAGTTCCATACATGGTATGTCAAATTTGCAGCAAAAAAAGTACTTGGGAAATATTTACTACTTTGTAGGGTGTAAAAGTTCTTGGGGCTTCTGCAGTTTTTCTAAAAAATGAAAGTGTTGGGTAAGAGAAATTAAAAGAGAAAATAACTGGGGATAAGATCAGAAGAGAAGGGGCGAAAAAATAGTTTAAAAGAAAGGAAGGAAGTACAATTATGGGGAAGAAGCAGTGGAAGAGATGATGATGGAAGAAAGAGAAGTCAAGGAGGAGATAACACAAACAGGTTTTTTTTTTTTGTGCGCGCGCGTTGAAGTTTGGGCTCTTGCTCTAAGACCCCAACAACAACCAATCAGTGTAGAGAGAAGCGTCCAAAGAGACAGACAAAGCAAAGGGTACTTACTAGTGTCCCACTCTAAGAAAACACCAACCCTCTTAGGTGCTGTGTTGTGTTGTGTTGTGTAGTGTAGTGCACTGGTTGTTTTGTTGTGCCCCCTTTGCCAACTGCTTCTTTTTCTTTTTCTTTTTCTTTTTTTCTCCTTGCAAATAATGGTCAGATTCTTTTCGATATCTAATTCTAACCCAAAAACCTACTTTCCTTTTCGTTTATTTTTTATTTTTTATTTGTCGTATATTTATATATATAAAAACATATTTGATATATCATATCATATTGTATTATATTATATTACATTATATTGTATTGTATTATATTATATATAAAAAATATAATATAATATAATACGGTATGTTAAATAAATTTTTAGTAGTATTTTTTATTCGCTTTTGTCAGGTGGACTCCCATAACTCCTCCATTGCTTCCCACCTGTGATACTCTGCAATTACACATACCATGAGGCCATCAGCCCCTTCAGCTCTTCTCGACCACATAGGTAGCCCATACATTTGGCTTAATTATTTGCTTATTTTTATACTAAAATAATAAAACAGATATTTTATTTTTCTTTCTTCTTTTTTTTTTTTTTTCCCCTCGCAGTGGGGTGGTGGGATCAGTTGTGACGACAAAGTGCTAAAAAAAAACTGATAACAGACCCTCCCATACGCTAAGAGAAAGGTCCTCCAGACACAGAAACTACAGATAAGGTTACTTTTTATTAATTATGGTGTTCAACGTGTATGGTTAACTCAAGTATTTTTGGTTATAAGCAACACAATTTGCTCCGTAAATTTTCACTAATTTGATAAAAACGTCCTTAAGTTAAAATTTGTGACAATTTTTATCCTCAAACTTCAAATATTATGCATTCATTTTGCACATTTTGATACTTGATCCCAAACAAAAAGGATCCCAATTTACTACTCATTACTTCAATTTTTCTATAAAGTCACCCCATGTCTTCAAACATGTCCAATTTTGTCTTAATAACGTATTGCTCACATTTCTTTAATATGACCTCTTTTTAAAGACAGTATCTCAAAATTTCTTTAAGGATAATTTCCTACTTAAATCTTCTGTCCTCGAGGGAAGTAAATTAATAAATAAACAAACAGCTACAAATAAAAAAAACAATCACCACCACCAAGCATAAACACTTTCAAACAATGAAAAGGATGGAAAACAATTGTCGGCAAAATAAATGAAATATTTATTTTATTTTGAAACCTAATCAAATATTTTGAAAGACCCTTGAAAAAAGATCATGTGCAACGCGCCTCATTAATCTATAACGAAAAGATAACATCATTGAAAGAGGTGGGCACCCTATAGAAAATGATTAGACCATATCCAATACAAATATCAATGTAAATGTTATATTTATCAATAGAAGGTATAAAGATAGTATATTTGATATGTGATTTTATTTTATGCTTTAATGTATAATGTTATTTAAAATGTTATATTTACCTTTTGTCGTAATTATTAAACCTTGAAACTTGTAAAAATAAACTTCTAATATTAAAATAATTAAAAATAACAAATGTTGTAATTATTAAAGCAAAAAATCCAATCTACCAACCAATAAAAATCAAATGCCAAATTTGTTATATATTAAACTCTATGAAAAATTTCCCACAAAGTTTAGCATATAACAAATTTAGCATTAAAGTTGGCATTGCATTAGAGTGTGTTTTTTATATTTAAATGCTAAATTTGCTATAAGCACGTCAATTTAGTATTGCGAGCATCTCCAAAGTAATACTAAGTTGATGTGCCAAAGGCAAATTTGATATTGGGGTGTTAAAAAAAAACTCTTTAATGCAATGTCATTTTTAATGTCAAATTTGTTATATACTAAACTTTATAGTAATTTACTACCAAGTTTAGTAAATAAAAAATTTGATTTTTGATTTTTATTTATTGATAGATTGACTTTTTTGCTTTAATAATGATAACATTCATATTTTTTAATTATTTTAATATTAAAAGCTTACTTTTATAAGTTTCAATGTTTAATAATTATGACCAAATGTTAAATATGGCATTTCAAATAGTTTTATGCATTGAAACACAAATATGTTATTTTCACTTTTTGATGGCAAAATGTCATTGGTATTAGCATTTGTACCGAAGATAATTCATTTGTTCTAGGGGTTAAGCTCCAGAGAAAATTATATTTTATGTCACACTTTTAAAAATTGTGTTTATCTATGCCACACTTAGAAAAGTTCATGATACACTATCATTCATATTACATGTTAGGGTGCCACAAATGAACATTTGTGGCATTTACAACAAATAAATGTTAAACGATGGCATTCATGAAAATTCTCCTAAGCTCAAAAAAATAAAAATTCTGAGATTAAAAAAGAAATTCAACCCTTAATTCAACTACCGGTTCTTTTTTAATCTTTTGATGTTTTACAGTCACCAATGTGGCCCTCAATTTTCAACACATTAGCGCAAATTACCCTCATACCCTTATAGATTTCGCTATTCAACCATGACGAAATACTAGAAAGATAAATTTATTTAGCCATTGACATTTGGAAAATCATTGCTTATTCTTTTTAAAGTTAGATACAAAAACGCTAAATCAATAAAATGTTGGGGCCTTTATGCTGAAAAATATTGGTGTGGCAATCTAAGAAATTAATAAGAAATAACCAAAACCAAGGGGAATAATGAATTCTCCCTCGAATGATATATTGGATAACCTAGGCTATAGCCTCAATCGAGCAATCGACAAGTCTGAGCTGTTTTCGTCTTCTCCGTCTATTTAGCTAATAACTTTCGTTACTAAAATGCAACCGTTTAGGGGAAAAGGAAATAAACGAAAATTGAACTACAAGTCTTGAATAATATAATGACAATCCAAATAGTAAGCAAAATAACGATGCAATCATACGTGGAAAAGGATGCTCCTGCTTTAGTTCCCTTTGTTGCGAAACAAAGGGACTCCGTCGATTTAGCCTTTGTGGAGACACCATCTGTAGGAAAATATTCATAAATGTCTGACATAGTAAAAGTAGGAGAAATTTGGAGTTCTAAAGGAAGGTTGAGAATGAAGGCATTGTCATTGATGCATTTGACGATGCGGAATGGTCCAAACTTCTTAGCTTGCAACTTGTTGTAGGCGTCGGTTGGGAATCTGTTTTTGCGTAAATGGACCATGATGAGCTCCCCTTCAATGAAAGTATTCTTCTAGTGGTGTGTATCTACAACTTCTTTATGCTTAGCATTGGCTTCATTCAACTTGGCTGTGACTTCTTAGTGTGTCTTTATAATCTGCTCAGCTAGAGTACCAACAAATCTACTTTTGGTCCAGGGAGTTTCAAGAGATCCACTGTGTGGTTTGGAGACCTAGATAGACAATGGAGAAAGGAGACTTTGCAGTGAAGCGGTTAATCATCAAATTAAAAGAAAATTCAGCCTGGGGTAGGGCTTGATCCCATTGCTTCTGTTGGTCGCCAGCTAGGCTCTGAATCATAGTTTCCTATCTGATTAACAACTTCTATCTATCCATCAGTTTGTGGGTGATATGCGCTGTTGAAGTTCAAAACAACAACAAAGTGCTTTCATAGCTCCCACCAAAAATGGCTGACAAATTTAACGTCATGATCAGAAGTAATGGAACGAGGCACCCCATGTAAGCACACAATTTATTTTTTGGAAGTAGGGGTTTGCCATATAGCTAGCATCTGTTGTTTTCTTGAAAAGCACAAAATGTGCCATTTTTTAGAACCAATCAACAACAACCATCTCGGAGCCAACATGCCGTGCTGTCTTTAGTAAACCTAGCATGAAATCCATGCTGTCTTCCCAAATGGATTCTAAAATAGGCAGGGCATGCATAGGCTGGTGTTTTGTGCTTGACCCTTGGATGCTTGGCAAATACCACATCGTTTAACAAATCAGGCAATGTCGTATTTCATGTGTGCCAAAGAAGCTGCTCACCCAACAAGGCTATGGTTTTGTCTCGACCCGTGTGAGCAGCAAGTCCTCCAAAGTGGAACTCACGGAGGAGTAACTCATAAAGGAAGCCATGAGGAATACATGGTTGCAGCTCTTTGAATAAAAACCCTTGATGGATAGAGTAATCTTGAGTCCCTTCCTTCTTAGTGCTCTTCTCCCACGATACAACAAAGTCCTCATCAGTAGCATACTACTCCTTTAGACACTCAAGCTGGATAAGGTCGAGGGGAGATGGTAAGGAGGCAGCCCTTATGGCTGAGGGCGTTGAAAATCTTATTCTCTTGGCCAGCTTAATTCTTAAAGACAAATGTGAACTTATATAGAAACATAATCCAACAAGCAAGCATTTGAGTCATGCTCTTTTGCCCGTTCACAAATGATAAAGCCTGGTGGTCATAATGCAAAATGAACTCCCTATGCACCAAGTAGTGTTCCTAATGCTAAAGTGCCCAAACCACTGCATAAAGCTCTAGTTCATATGTTGTCCGTTTTTGTCTTGCATTACTTAGCTTCTCATTAAAGTACTTGATCGGTCTCCCATTTTGAGTGAAGACAGCCCCAATACCACGCATTGACACATTCGTCATCACTTTGAAGACTTGGTAAAAGCTTGGGAGGGCTAAGACCAGAGTTGTACTTAATTTTTCCTTGATTAAAGCAACTAACTTCTTGCTCACTACCCCAAAAAAACTTTCCCTACCTCAAACAGTTGGTTATTGGTGACATAATATTATTAAAGTTATGGACAAACCTCTGTTAGAAACCTGCGAGCCCATGAAAGCTTCGTACTTTATGAATATTGGAAGGAGTCAACCAATTCCTCATTGCTTAGACCTTGTTCTCATTAGCTGCCACTTTGTTTTGCCCTATGAAAAACCCGAGAGAGTAATTTTGTGGTGAAAAAATCACACTTCTTACTGTTCAAGTAGAGCTTGTTGCTCTAAAGTGTCTCCAAAATAGCCCGTAAATGCACGAAGTGGTCTTCTTTGATAGTGCTATAGATGAGAATGTCGTCAAAGTACACAACAACAAACTTCCCAATAAAAAACTTAAGCACTTGGTTCATGAGCCTCATGAATATGCTAGGGGTGTTGCACAATCCGAAAGGAATCACTCGCCATTCATGAAGGTCTTCTCGTGCCTTAAAAGCAGTTTTCCACTCATCTCCTAGTTGAATCCGAATTTGGTGGTTGCCATTCTAGAGGTCTAGTTTTGGGAAGAACTTGGACCGTTCCAACTTATCAAGCATATCCTCCAAATGAGGTATAGGGAAATGGCACTTCATTGTTATTTTTTTTTATGGCATGGCTCTTTATACATATCCTCCATGAACCATCCTTCTTGGGAGGAAGAAGTGCCGACACTACTTAATGACTTAGACTAACTCAAATCAACTACTTTCAATGGAGCTCATTTACCAATCCTTGTAGTATCTCATGCTTGGAGGGGCTCATTCTGCATTGTGGGAGATTTGGAAGAGTGGCGCCTAGAACAAAGTCAATTTGGTGTTGTATATCTCTCATAGGTGGCAACTCGTCTGGTAATTCTTTCAGGTAGAGGTCGGGAATTCTTCTATCAATGGCTGAATAATGTCAAGAAGGGTAATAGTTGGCTTGGTCAGTTCTACCATGTGAACAACAAATAAAAACTTCTCTCCTTTCATGGCTTGTTGAAACTCATTTTTTAGTATGGACTGGCTCTTAGAAGAATTTGAAGGAGTGGTAAATGAGAGCACTAATGCAATCTTCTAATCATGCCAAGTGAATTAGTAGTTGTTCTCTTTACCCCGATGAATGGCTTTGATGTCTAATTGCTATGGGCGACCTAATAAAACAAGGCAAGCATCCATGTTGTCACATAGCACCTCATCCTTATATTGCTTGCAAATGGACAACAACACTCCACAAAATCTCTTGCACTTTGGTTTCCATACTCTTCTTTATCTATCCAATTTTGTACGGGCTTGGATGCTTCTCTATCTTCAAATCGGGGGCTCTTACCAATGTCTTGGAGACGATATTATCGCTATTCCTGCTGTCAATAATGACATTGCAAACCTTCTTGTTAATGGTGCACCACATTCGGAATATGGCATGCCACTACGAGGGATGGAAGTGCTTTGGAGCAAACAACAAACGCTAAACTACACACGCCATTTGTTCCCCTTCCATCTCCTTGCACTATGTGTGCTCCCTTAAGGTTAGCATACTGATCACCAAGATCATCCTCTTATTTGACCTCCCCTACCTCGACTACAATAGCTTGCCTCCGCTGTAGACAATCATTAGATCGATGCCCAGGTTGGAAACAACAAAAGCACTTGTTGTTCCAAGGGCAGGCATAAGGGTTTAAAGGAGGGTGGCCTTGGGTCATTGGTGCCTTCCCTATGGTTTTGCTAGGGCTTATTGCACTATTAGTAGAGCTGTGCGGAGAAACTATAGGAGAGCCTGTCGATTGATAAGCTAGAGAGCGAGCTTTTTCTGTCACAACTTCTGCGGGTCATGGATAACTTCAGTTTGAGCTGCAGGTCAACAATTGTTCCACTTTCATGGCAAGATTAATGGCATCAGTAAAACAAGATTTAGGGATCCAATTTGACCAATTAACTTCTTTTAAATTAAATTCACCCTCTAATTAATTAGCTTTGATTAATAGAATTGTAAGCCAAAGGCACTGAATTACCTACTCGCCTTTTTCGATAAACTAGTAGAAATATTTATGCTGATTAAAGCCCTTATATTTCTATGAGGAATTAATTAGCACAAATTCATTGAGTTCAAGTGTTCATAATGACTACACACGCACTAAGGATATATTCCTATTCTAAATTGCCTGTGTCATCCTATTATTGATCAAAACTAAAACTCCATATCCCAACTTCAATTTAGTCTAATAACAATACCTAATGAATGGCCAAACCACTAGGAGCCTTGAGCATACAATAGACTAAACAAATTTTAATAATCAACAATAATTTAAGAGAACAAAAATAAAGTAAAATCTATTAATGGGATCCATTAAAACCATATAATACAAAACTAATACAAAATAAAAATAAGATTGAAGTTAAAAATAAAAATAAACAACATCAATATTCGAGCATCCTTAAAATGTATAAAAATTTAGAAAAGAAAAAATGAAAAAGAAATCACTAAAGTAAAGTTGTTACAAGCACCAACATTCTATCTTCTTTAATTTTCTTCTTCCTCCTCTGTGTAGCTCCAAAATGCTTTTCAATTGTGTCTCAAAAGAAAGGTAAAATAGCTAAATCTAAAACTAAAATAAAGCTAACTGAATATTAATTTTATTTTATTTTTATTTTTTTTCTCATTTTTCTCACTTGGAAATCAGCACTCGAAGAGCATAGAGCTCTTGAGCTTCTTGAGTTCTCAATTCCCACAAGGAAGGATGGTCTCTTTATTCCATGCCATATGGAAGGAAAGAAACTGAACATGTCAACACGTGGCAGAGCATAAGTGGACGAGCGTTGGAGTGGGGGTGTTTTAGAAGAAATGGCGAAGCAAGATTCGTTGGAGAAAAGGGCACTTAGAGCTGCGTTGGGCCGCAGAGCAGGTAATATTCAACGGCAAGGAGGCATGTTGACACAATCGGGCAAGTGGCAAACTTCGGGTGGCTGAGTCCTGCAACACTCTGGCTTTCATACTCGGTTGTCAGGGCTGAGATGCACACGTAGATCTCTTTTATTGAGGCTCTGATCAGACAGCTGGCATAGCAATTTTGAGCCATTTTAATGTCGCACGATTGGGATTCATTTGTTGCATCTGCTGAGTTTGAATTTCTATTATCTTTTTGAGCCTAATTCGTCTATAAAATGACATTATAGCTCTTGTCACATCATTTGATTGCACAAATGAAAAAAATAAATAGTTTAAAGGAAAATTAAATAAACAAAAAATAAATTTGATATAAAACTTAATAAAATAAAATTGCGCCAAAACAAAATAAATTGAAAGGAAAATAAACACAAATAAAATAAATTAAAAATACATAAAATTAGGCTAAAATCAATCAAAATCTCAAGAACTTAGCTAATTTAATTACACAACAATTGGTAAAATAACTCTATTTCATAGAGTTAGTAGTTAGCTTCCACATAGGCTTTAGAGAGAGCTTATCATTAATAGCTTCTGTCAAGCCGGCTATATATCGAGCGACTTACTGTGGTTCTGCCTCATTGAGGTTATTTCGAGCATTAAGGCGGTAAAACTCTTCGGTGTACTTGCTCATGGAGCAATTTCTCTATTAACAATGCTGACAATTTTGATACAAGATCTGTTCATAGTCAAAGGGAGAAACCGATCTTTCATGAGGCGACACATACACGCCCAAGATCGAATGGCCCTTTTGCCCTCTTGACGCCTGTTGCTAGTGAGCTGTTCCCCCCAGGCGGAGGCACCGCTCCTCAACTTGTAGGCCACTAATTTCACCTACTTGTTTTCTATAATATCCATGTACTCATGGCCATTGAAATTACGGTTATCAATTTTGAGTCTGTATTCATGGGAACTTGATCAATGTTTAAGTCTAGAGTTTCGATCATACCATTTACATTGAGAGCCAATCTTCAATGATCTCGTTAATGTCAAAATCTGACTAAAAACGTCGTCAAGGAGCTAGATCTCATCGGTGATGTGGTGGATCTGGACAAATCAAAGCTAAATCTGGTTCCTCAAGATCGAAATCGAAAGGATCGGATGTTGAATCCCAATGGTGCCGATCTCGAGTCCCAAACGGTGGCAGATGAGGTAGAGCTCACTCTCACTACTATGGCTTTTGTGGATCTACTTCAGCTCCTTTTGTAGCCAGAGCTAAGGCTCAACGAAGCTCGAGAGTGAGAGCTTCGACCTCGTTTCCATCCTCAGCTCAAGGTTATGAACAACTGCCCAAAGGGACTTTGCTCCAAGTTCTTCATCATAGTCACGGCGATTGTAGCCATCTCTTTTGGCCATCTTACCCACGGAGAAACCGTCTCTGATACCAAATATAGTATAGCAATCTAAGAAATCAATGAAAAATTACTAGGACCTAGGGGAACAATGAAGTCTCCCTTGAATGATATATTGGATAAACTGGGTATTATCTGGGATATTTTGACAAAAAAGCCAAAAAAAAATTTGAATTGGACAAATGGCATCTTTTTTTTTTTTGCACTAAAAAATACGCTTGTTTGTGCAGTAAAACTGCTCCATTTTTTGCATAAAGATAAGAAAAAGACTTGTAGTAAGAAAATGAACCTCAACAGAGGTAAAAAAAAAAACTGGAGCAATTTTTATACACAAAAGCTTATTTTTTGATGTCAAAAAATTACCCAAAAAAAAGGCCATTTTGCTAATAAGGCTTTTTCTTAAAGCTAGTTTTCAAATTCTCCCGTATTATCTTCAATCGAGCAACAACAAGACTGAGCTTATTTCTTCTTCTAAGTCTATTTAGTTAATAACTTCAGTTGCTAAAACGCAACCGTTTAGAAGAAAAGGAAATAAATGACAATTAAACTCAAGTCTTGAAAAATAAAACGACAATCCAGATTGTTAGCAAAATAACGACACAATCTTAGGTGGAAAAGGATACTCTTAGAAAAACATTTCCAAAAATTTCAAAATAATACCAAACAGGGCCTTTGTTTTGCTGAAGTGATTCTTTAGATAAAACTAGAAAAAAATCTAACAAAAATCCAACTGTAGGTGAAAAAAAAAAGAAGAAAAGAAATGAAAAATCTGTAGTAGTGCTGAGGAAAATTCCATATACCTGGACCTGGTGCATTCTTAATGCATCTTTAAAAAAAAAAAAAGTTTGAATGATGAAGAAAGCAACAATTTTACTTAAAAAATTAAAATTGCATAAAAGCACCTAACTTTTACTGATTCTTAAATGCTTTTCCAACGTCCAATATGTGGAATGGGACTGGCACATAGCATTAGTCTTATTCAATTTGCAAGCTGCTTATTGTCACTATGCACCACGACAAGGCACAGAACCAGTACAGTACATACCTTCAAAGTGGGTGTTGTCCACCAAAATGCCACTACAAGTAAAAAACTAGAGGGGAAAAAAAACCTCTCATCTTGAACTCCTTCAAAAATGACCAAATTCTATCCTCTGATTCCTGAGGATTATTGGGAACAGAATATTTCCTTTGTACTTGGACAATGACACTTGCCCATTTGATAAAAATATGGAAACACGCTTCCTTGCTTCTTTACATATGGTTCGTTACTAAAGCTAAAAGAGGCAATCTCCATAGCCTTAAAATTGCAAGGAATAAAGGAAAAAAAAAATTGAACATGTGTTTTGACAAAGATGGATCAAAATCTTATCATCTCCATAGGTTTTTTCATGTTGATCAAATTAAAACACATGTTTTTAGATGTCACATAGATGTTGTCCTTGTGTCTATCCGAACACTTTCTCATCCTAACACAGTGCAAAGAGCAATTTCCACGGTCTACAGTGTTATTTTAATTTATTTATTATTATTTATTTAGTTTTTAAATGATAATAAATAAATAAAAATAAATTTAAGTGATTTAATATACATATATTTTCTAAAAGGTGTCAACCAAAAGATATCTCTGAACTGTTGTAAAGCTTCAAAAAAAGACCTTGTTTAAGGGATGCCTTTTGATGGTAATATATTCCCTGATGGTAGGTATCTATAAATATCAAGTAAAATCCAGAGGGTTCCTAATGTAAGAAAAATAGTACGTAGCGAAATTTTAAAAAAATTTATATCAGAGTATTTTTCAAAACACAAGTTTGACATAAATTAACCAGATCTTACTAACCTTTGAATGCCGAAGAACTCCCGTAATCTATGAAGAGAAGTAACGTTCCAGAAGAGCCTCAACCAACTAGTCTTCTTTGCTATCCTCTATCCACGATCGGAGTGAGTGTGGGCTCATACGTACAGCTCTTCCTCCAAATGACTCTCCTTCCAACCAATTGAGAGAACCCAAAGCTAGTGTTCGTGATTTGTGAACAAGAGCTCTTAGGGAATTTCAGATTCTCACCAGCAGAGTATCACTCTTAATCTCTCAATTGATCTGTATAACTCTTGAGACTTACTCCCTATTTATAGAGGTTGCGTCCAGGGTGAGTCCTTATCAGATTAGGTCTTAAAAATTTGAATCAAAATCAAATTTGGATCAATATATGATAATCTGCATAAAACGCATGATCTTTTTCTTCGCGCATCGACAGGCCGATCTGCCTAATCGGCAAGCTGAACTTGTCTCATCGGCAGGCCGAACTTGAGGATCGGCATACCAAACTGCCGAAAAAAAATCTCAATGAATCTTTTATTTTCCACCCGAGATTCTATAGGATAAAGTCTCAGTTTAATTCAAATAACCCCAATAGAAAAGTTATCTAATTAAAACAACTTTATCTAGATAATCTCTAGGAAAATAAACGAATTCCTAATCATTCTACAAGTTTATCTTGATCTAATTTATTCAAAAATTAAACCAACCGATAAACAAACAAGAATTATCCGATCCTAATAATTCAACAAGTTTATCTTGAATTAATTTTATCACAAAATTAATTCAACCAATAAACAGACATGAATTATTTGATTCTTTCAAATTTCAACCAATCTAATAAACCTGACAAAAGTCACTAATTATTGAAAAAGTACACCGTGTCGTTACAGGATGTTGTGAGCTAGCAAAGGGACCAAATAGACCTATATAGTTTAAGCTCCTAATAATTACGAAACCCAATATCCCAGATATACATTTCATAATTATCAACTCTAACGCTACTCCACTAAAAGCTTGGAGCTACACTCTTGATCTATATAGAATTACGAAGCCCGTATAGCTAAATCTCCATGACATATCATAGTATATCGTATCCTTATAGGATTATCCATAATCGGTTTAAGGACAAGTTCTGTCTTACCTTTTCGATTATTTTTATCTTACGTTCCATTATCTAACCATCAAAAAACTTACCATCCAAAGACAGTATACCAATCGGTTACATCTATGTATCTAAATGGTTGAGAGCTCTAGTTTTCTAATTACAGGATAACGCATATAAGAGGATATCACTACTCCTAAAGAAGAGCTATGGATTCCATATCTATGAATAACAGATCTACGCTATCAAGAGTCATGCCTCCAACGTACCAGCATGCATACCACTATTAAGATGTGAGTATCACCCTTTGGTACATCAAAAGACACAAGTCAAGACAACGGGCCCAATATTCATCTCAAGATTAAGATACAATACAAATGATTGTCTAAAGTGAATCGATTTACCGAGACAGAATTATCAATCCAAATCAATTCACTTTATGTCCCGATCCAACACATCGTCACCTATAAAAACGTGCCAATGTTTCTATTCATGGAGTCCACCTCCGATGGTCAAGACAAACCATCTCCTAAAAAGGATATAGACAACATAACAATTTTTACATGAATAAAGCGTCCAACTTTATTCCCTTAATCGCGGATCTTATGATTTAGAACGTCACCTTAAGAATCGTGTCTTCCGCATAATTTGTCCATCATATGCCCAATTCTTAAAGGTTTAGACTGACAATCTCATACTATTGTTTGTTTAACATACATTCAACAAATATGAACGTAAAGAGGACAAAATTTGGTATATGAACAATAAATAAATTCTTTATTGATAAAAATGTCTCCAAAAACATATTACATTTTTACTCCTTAGGGCATGCATGTCTAACAATCTCCCACTTGCACTAAGTGAGTAAATATAACAAATCTCGGATCCCCATAGCTTCCACATGCCTCTCAAAGACTCTTCCAGTAAGTGTCTTCGTAAATGGATCAGCTAAATTGTCCTCTGATGTGATCTTGTAAACCGTGACATGCCCGCCTTCAACGAAGTCCTTTATGACATGGTACTTCTAATCAATATGCTTACTTTTCTTATGAAATCTTGGTTCGTTAGCACTAGCTACCGCTGCACTGTTATCACAGTATAGTGATACCGCTTTATCTATACCAAGAACTACCTCAAGATCCCTAAGAAACTTGCAGAGCCACACTGCTTCTTTCGAAGCATCACTAGCTGCTACATATTTAGCCTCCATCGTTGAATCCAAAGTGCAATCTTGCTTCATACTTCTCCAACTAATGGCACTGCCGAGTAGAGTAAATACAAAACCCGAAGTTGATTTCCTAGAATCCAGACATGATTGAAAATTTGAGTCAGTATATCCTAGAGGAGTCAAGTCCTCACCCGAATATACAAGCATATACCCTCAAGTCCTTCTCAGGAACTTGAAAATATGCTTTACTGCAACCCAATGGTTCGGTCCTGGATCCGCCTGAAATCGACTTACAATCCAGACTGTATAATAAATATCGAGTCGTGTGCAAAGCATGGCATACATAAGACTACCCACTGCCGAAGCATAAGGCACCTTCTTCATGTATTCTCTTTCTTTCTCAGACTTTGGAGAGTCTTTCTTAAAAGGAGTAATTCCAGACCTAGATGGTTGCCACCTTTCTTGGAATCCTTCATTGCAAACGTCTTGAGAATTTTATCTATGTAGCTGGCCTAGGACAAAGCTATTATTTTGTTCTTCCTATCCCAAAAGATCTGGATACCGAGAACAAAATTAGCCTCACCCAAGTCCTTCATGTCAAACTGCTTGGTCAACCATAATTTGATCGATGACAACACCCCAATGTCATTGCCAATTAGCAGAATGTCATCTACAGAGAGTAGTAGAAAAACCACCTTCCCATCCTTAAAGTGTTTGTAAACACATGACTCATCAACATTTTGTGAGAACCCATAAGTCTTGATCACCTGATCAAATCTTATGTTCCAAGAACGAGAAGCCTCCTTGAGTCCATAAATTGACTTTAACAGCTTACAAACCTTACCCTCTTGCATAGCTTACATAAGCTTACAAATCTTATGTTCCAGATGGACTTAAGCATGGCTACAGGCGAAAAGGTTTCCTCATAATCGATTCATTCCTTTTGCATAGCTACCAGTCTAGCCTTAAAGGTTTCGGCCTTACCATCCACTCCTTTTTTCCTCTTGTAGATCCACGTACACCCTATGGGTTTTACCCCTTTGGGAACATCCACAAGCTCCTAGACCTGATTAGTCTCCATAGACTTCATCTCTGTGTTCATGGCTTCTGTCCAGAGTTTTGAATCAACATCCTCCATAGCCTCTATGTAAGTATAAGGATCCCTGTCATGTTCATCCGGTTCAGCCAAAAAGATTTCCCCATTTAACATATACCTCTTAAGTTGACGCCCAATCCTCCCACTACACCAAAGCCCCTTAGGTTGTTATTCAGGTTCGTTTGGTTTTTCTACACTGATTGGAATGGTTTCATTTGGAACCTCCGGAGTGATCGGATCACTCCTTAATTCTTCAAGCACCACTTTGCTTCGAGGCTTAAAGTCGTCCATGTAACTCTCCTCAAGGAAAGTTGCATTAGTTGAAACCCCGATTTTGAAGGCACATTGTTCAAAAGATAAAATGCTGTTTATAGTGCATATCCCCAAAAGGATAAAGGCAATGATGAATAACTCATCATGGACTTGACCATGTCCAATAAAGTCTTATTCTTTCTCTCCACTATGCCATTCTGCTATGGAATGCCCGGCACAATCAAATGGGATAAAATCTCATTCTTTAATAAATGCCCCAAGAACTCATCAGAAATGTATTCTCCACCTCAATTGGATCGAAGTGCTTTTATGGGTCTACCCAATTGCTTTTCCACCTCAGCCCGAAACTCCCTGAACTTGTCAAAAGTTTTGCTTTATGGTGCATCAAGTACACATACCTATACCTTAAGTAATCTTCAATAAAAGTGATAAAGTACTTATACCCTCCTTGTGCCTGGATGTTCATTGGTCTGCAAACATCACTATGTACAAGTTCTAGAACCCCTTCGGCCTTATTGCCTTTAGACCCGAATGGTCTTTTGGTCATTTTACCCTCCAAACAAGATTCACATTAAGGTATAGATTCCACCTTTAATTGACTTAAAAGTCCATCCCTTACCAACCTTTGCATCCTATTTAGGTTAATATGACCAAGGAGCAAATGCCAAAGATAAGTCTTATTAGAGTGAGAAGTTTTAAGTCTTTTAGAGTTATTATCATTCATCTCAGCATTAAGCAATAAGTCCATCTTAGGTTTAATAAAATATAGATTATTTTACATCCATCTAGAACTGATAAAAGACTTGTTTTCATGATGCACCACTTTATCATTAAAATAAACCAAATAGGAGTCTTTAAATAAATAAGCTGCAGAAATTAATATTTTTTTTTAATTTAGGAACATAAAAACAATCTCGCAAAATTAAATTCCTATAATTATTAAAGTAAAGATGGACGTCTCCCATTGCTCCATTAAGACCAAGGATCCATCGCCCATACGAAGCGTGAAGTCTTAATGTAGCAGACTTCTCGGTTCTTTGAACCCCTTTAGAGAAACACAAACATGATTTGTTGCACCGGAATCTATGACCTAAATATCACTGGATTCCTCAACCAAACAAGTTTCTAAATATAGAAGATCACACCTGCCTCCTTTGGAAAGGAAGTCTTTGCAATGCTTCTTTATGTGCCTGACCTTCCCACAGAAGAAGCACTTAATCTTCTTCAAGTTCGTCTTCTTCTTCTTCTTCTTCTTCTTCTTCTTCTTGCTCTTGTTGTTAGTAGGAATAGAAGACTTTCCATTCTTCCCGTTGCTTCTTTCCATTCCCAAAATTGAGATTGGTACCAGAAGCAACTACCATATTGGTCTCTCCACCTACAAGAGACTCCCTGATCAGCAGTTTGAACTCCTATAACTGTTTCATTAATTCTGTTAAGGTCATATCCTGCCTATTGCTCAAATGAAATGTAGCTCTAAGCAGAATAATTCCTTTGATAGAGTGTCAAAGACCATAGTCATCTGAGTTTCAGCATCGATGTCGGCTCCATTGGTTTGAGCCTCAACGAGGTAACCCATGAGCAACATCATGTGCTCCTTTACAGATGTCTCTGGCCTTTGGTTATAGTTAAGAAGTTTCTGAAGCGCCCCTTGCCGCTTTGTTATGGCCTGACCTCCAAACATATCTTCAAGATTATCCAAGATCTGCTTCGCAGTCTCATAATCTTCATGTTGAGTCTGCAGCATGCTATTCATGCTGGCCATAACATAGCAGTGGGCCTGATCATTTGCATCTTTTTAGCGATCGTACGCTTGGAATTGCTCATTAGTGGAATCTCCCGTAGGCTCAGGAGGACAAGGGGTTGTCAGCATAAATTTCAGTTTCTCAAAAGAAAGGATGATATCTAAGTTATGTTTCCAATCATTATAATTCTCTCCAGTTTATAGGTTTTTGTCAAGTATCGAAGATAAAGTGTTTTTAGACATTTTTAATCTACAATAAAGAATCATATACCAAACATAAGCAAACAAATCATAATAATTTAATAAGATAACACAATCATGTAAAAACATACAAACATGTTTATGTGTCAAAACGTTAAAAATATCACAACCTTACAACGATAATTCCCAACTCATAATTCAACAAGCTCCTAGGGGAGTCATGCCAAATTCAATCAGGAACATGGATCCCCTCTTGATTAATACATGCCATCCAGGGCCCGTATGATCCAACATATATTAATAATCACTTCTTTGGCCATTAATTTTGTTAACAGAGCTCCTAGGGGAGGTTAATAATAAAATTAACATGAGTGTATAACCATCATTTCAATATTTTATCCATGATTTATAATCACCCCCTAGGGGTATGTAACCATAAATCATGCTAAAATACCTTATCCTTTCAGAGATCCAATCTGGTACATGATAGAAATCCCTCCTAGGAGTCAGGACCACCATGTTCTTCCTATAGACCAACGATGGAGGCCTTAGGTCCTCTCTTCGAAAACCTTCTCCTATTCAATCTTTTGAAATCAAGGTTTTATTTTAAGAGACATGCATGAACAATTTTAATATGAGCGGCACTCCCTATTCTATATGACATGTTATCAATATATATGGCAAATCATATTATAATGTAGACAAACAAAGCTACAAGCAAAATAATAATAACCGTAATATTATGGTTCCACCCTAGAGAATATAAAATAAAGATCACAAGAGAATAATCAAAACATATTATCGATTTTTCATCCTTGAATCTCCAAGCAATATCCTTCTTCATGTAATGTCTATTTTCAAATCTTCATTCTCGTATGAATCGAATACTTTATATTTTCGGTCATATCTAAATTTAATGTTTCTCAAAATTGTCCCCAAAATAAAATTAAAACTGCATTGAAAAACTGTACCTTTTCTGAAAAAATTTCCAACTCTCTATCGGCAGGCCGATCACACTGGTCGGCCTGCCAGTCATGACCAACTGGCCTACCGATTCATGACAGATCAGCCTATTGAACTAGAAGTTTGGCCTGCCGCCAGAGCCACCTGATTTCTGCCCTGCTGTCGGCCTGCCGAACCTCACGTCTGGCCTGACGATCTGCGACCATCGACCTGCCGATCTAGAGGGTTCGACATGCCAACCGAGCAGAAATTACCATTTTCCAAAAAATACAATTTTTAAAGAAATTCATCATTTTAATTTTCAACAATTCAAAAACATAAAATTAAAGACTCAAGAAATACCTGGGAGCATCATCATCTATCTTCTAAATCCGCCTTCTAGATTAGTCTTCTCCAAATAATTATTTAATGATAAAATTCTTATAAATTTAAAATTAAATAATAATTCCTAGACGGAGATGATAGTCCGCCATCTAATTACATGAAAAACTTAGATACACATTCTAACCTCTAAGGAACCATAACCGGTATCAATTAATTAATTAATTAATAATTAAATAACCATTTAATCAACCATAATTAATTAATAAACATTCACTACATAATCCATGATAACATAAAATTATATAGAAACCTAGAGTGCCACCTCTCTATAAAATTAAATTCAAACATATGAGAGATTAAAATCACAAAATTTATAGATATAGCATGATCACAAACTCGTAAATTTATATAAAAACCTGGCTCTAACACCAATTGTAGGAAAAATAGTATAAAGAGGGATTTTAAAAAAATTTATATAAGAGCATTTTCTAAAACACAAGTTTGACACGCTATATGCATAAATTAACCGGATCTTACTAACCTTTGAATGCCGAAGAACTCTCACAATCTATGAAGAGAAGTAACATTCCAGAAGAGCCTCAACGAACTAGTCTTTTTTGCTATCCTCTATCTACGATCGGAGTGAGTGTGGGCTCACATGTACAGCTCTTCCTCTAGGTGACTCTTTTTCCAACCAATTAAAAGAACCCAAAACTAGTGTTCGTGATTTGTGAAAAAGAGCTCTCAGGGAGTTTCAGATTCTCACCAGTAGAGTATCACTCTTAATCTCTCAATTGATCTGTATAACTCTTAAGACTTACTCCCTATTTATAGACGTTAGGTTTAGGGTGAGCCCTTATCAGATTAGGTCTCAAAAATTCAAATCAAAATTAAATTTAGATCAATATCTGATAAAATCTATGTAAAACGTGTGATCTTTTTCTTCGCGCATCGACAGGCCGATTTGCCTAATCAGCAGGCCGAACTTAAGGATCGACAAGCCAAACTATTAGAAAAAAATCTCAGCGAATCTTTTATTTTCTACTCGAGATTCTATAGGATAAAGTCTCAGTTTTAATTCAAATAACCCAATAGAAAAGTTATCTAATTAAACAACTTTATCTAGATAATATCTAGGAAAATAAATGAATTCCTAGTAATTCTACAAGTTTATCTTGGTCTAATTTATTCAAAAATTAAATCAACCGATAAATAGACAAGAATTATCCGATCCCAATAATTCAACAAGTTTATCTTGAATTAATTTTATCACAAAATTAATTCAACCGATAAACATACATGAATTATTTAATTCTTCCAAATTTCAACCAATCTAATAAATCTGACATAAGTCACCAATTATTGGAAAAGCATGTAGTATTGTTACAGGATGTTGTGAGCCTAGCAAAGGGGACCAAATAGACCTATATAGTTTAAGCTCCCGATAATTACGAAACCTAATATCCCAGATATACATTTCGTAATTATCAACTCCAATGCTACTCCACTAAAAGCTTGGAGCTGCATTCTCGATCTATATAGAATTATGAAGCCCGTATAGCTAAGTCTCCATGACATATCATAGTGTATCGTATCCCTATAGGATTATCCATAATCGGCTTAAGGACAAGTTCTGTCTTACCTTCCCGATTATTTTTATCTTACGTTCCATTATCTCATCATCCAAAGACAGTATACCAATCGGTTACACCTATGTATCCAAATGGTTGAGCGCTCCAGTTTTTCAATTACAGGATAACACATATAACAGAATATCACTACTCCTAAAGAGGAGCTTTGGATTCCATATCTATGAATAACAGATCTACGCTATCAAGAGTCATGCCTCCAACGTGCCAGCATGTATACCACTATTAAGATGTAGGTGTCACTCTTTGGTACATCAAAAGACAAAAGTCAAGACAACAGACCCATTATTCATCTTAGGATTAAGATACAATACAAATGATTGTCTAAAGTGAATCGATTTGCCAAGACAGAATTATCAATTCGAATAAATTCACTTTATGTCCCGTTCCACACATCGTCACCTATGACAACGTGCCAATATTTCTATTCATGGAGTCCACCTCCGATGGTCAAGACAAACCATCTCTCAAAAGGGATATAGATAACATAACAATTTTTACATGAATAAAGCACCCAACTTTATTCCCTTGATCGCGGGTCTTATGATTTAGACCGTCACCTTAAGAATTGTGTCTTCCGCATAATCTATCTATCATATGCCCAATTCTTAAAAGTTTAGACTGACAGTGTTAGATTATTGATTACTTAACATACATTCAACAAATATGAACGTAAAGAGAACAAGATTTGATATATAAACAATAAATAAATCCTTTATTGATAAAAATGTCTCTAAAAACTTATTATATTTTTACTCCTTAGGGCATACATGTCTTACATGCAGTTTATTAAAAAATACACCATCTCTCCAAATTGCAGAAGGTTTAGAATATTCTCTTTTCTTTCACAAAATTTTCTTCAGGAATTCTTATAGAGAAACTCTCCATTTATTCTTTTGATTATCAATTGTTGGAGGTGAAATTTCCTTTCTTTTACATTTTTGCATTTAGATGATCTTTTATGCAATTTGGATTCATGCATAATGTTGAAAATCATAATTCTGTATATATAAATTTCTAACATTTGATATCAAGAGCATGGTTTTTTTCTTTCCTTGATGTGTTTGAATAGAGTTTAATAGAGTTTTCAAAATACCCAAAACTTTATTGTATATGAAATCATTTTTTTGATGAAAACCAACTTTAGAAATCATTAGGAAATTAATTTTCTAACATTTTTGGTTTTTAAAACATCAATTTTAAGCCCATAAGGTATAAAAACGACTGGGTCTGCAATTGAACCCATTTGGGTCAAATTCGGGCGAAGAAGATCCAAAATAACATGTAAAATCAAAATCAATGGGCAAAAATGACATGTCGTTTTGGCCCCAAAAGGGTGCAATTTTTGCTTAGAAAAACAACATGTCATTTTTCTTAGTGAAAAATGACATGCAGTTTTGTTCAGTGATTGTTGTGTCTTTGGCTGGAAAAACGACATGTCGTTTTGATCAAAGAAACTTGCATGTCGTTTATAAAAATGACATGTCGTTTTCAGTTTGTGATAGAAAACAACATGTCGTTTTCATGAGGCATTTTTGACCTAAAAAAGTTTGAAATTTTTTTTAATTAATTCTGTTTTGGTATTTTTTTACAGAATTTTTTATTTGGGTATTTTGGAAAATTAATTTTTAATGAATCTAAAATGAATTTAATGAAATCTAAGATTTTATTATTCACGTTGAAATAAAATTTTAGAAATTTATTTTAGATATATTATTGAATTTATGCATAATTTATTTTGTATGTATTCTTTAGTTGCTATTTTTAATGCATACAAATTCATGAATATTTTATGCATGAAAATTAATGTCTTGAGTGATATGTATAATTTTAATTGATTTAAGAGTAGCCACAATATCTCAGATTATATTAAAATTAAATATTAAGTTTTTTTAAATCACATGTAATTAATCAGACATTAACTATAACTAATTATGTTTGGTATAATGAAATTTATCGTACAGGAAGTTTTATTATATTAAATATGATTTGTTAGGATAAAATATTAAACTATTTTCTTAATTTGCCCATAGGGATTAAGAAATAGAAGATGTTTAATAGTTTTATCATAAAGTTATATGTGAATCAATATGAATTAAAAACTTAGCCCATAAGCAATTTTATATGTCATATGATTCATAATTCTTGTAGCATGATTTACATTGGTAAAACATGACATATAGTTATTACCTTCAAATTTTGTGACATGAGCATGTATGTTTGATGTATTACAACAATTCAACCTATTAATTTATCTGATGTGAAATGTGATATTCCTAAGCTTAAGGTTGGTGATAACAATAAAGTTTGGAAGGAGAGGATTCTCCTTCATTTGGGGTAGTGGGCATTGACTATGCCAACAGAAAGGATGAATGGCCCTCTATCACTAAGACCAGCACTCCAGATAATGTTAGTCGATATTAAAAATGGGAGTGATCCAATCGTCTCTTAGTTATGTTCATAAAGACCAAAATCTCTGCTGGGATTAGGGGTTCGGTTGATCAGTATAACAATTTTTGAGCACTTCTAAAGGCTATTGATGAGCAATTTGAGTCTTCAGATAAGGCATTGGCAAGCACCCTAATTATGTAGTTTTCATCCTTGAAGCTTACTGAGATTAAAGGCATGTAAGCATATCATGCGCATGAGGGACATTATGACTCAATTGAAGACGCTTGAGGTTGAGATGTCTGATTCGTTCCTAGTACATTACATTCTAAACACTCTACCCTCTAAGTATGGTCCCTTTTAAGATCTCCTATAACACACGTAAGGACAAATGGTCAATTAATGAGTTGTTGACCATGTGTGTTCAAGAGGAGGGAGGACTCATCATGGAAGATGGAGAGAAAGTAAATTTTGCATACCAAGGAAATAAGAAGAAACATCAGGCCAAGCAATAGGGGAAAGGCAAGGTTCTTGCCCAACCAGATATTAAGAAGGAGTTCAAGTGCTTCTTTTGTAAGAAGAAGGGGCAAGTGAAGAGGGACTACTCTAAATTCTGGGAATGGCTTGATAAGAAAGATACCCAACTCTCACTTGTTTGTTATGAATCCAATATGATTGATGTTAATTATAACACATGGTGGATTGACTCCGGTTTTATAATCTATGTTACAAATTCCCTGTAGGAATTGCAAGACCTGCGGAAGCCAGTGGGAAGTGAGCAAAGTATCTATTCTGGAAATAAAATGCACTCATATGTAGAGGCTGTGGGAATGTGCAAACTAGTCTTAAGTAGTGACTTTGTTTTGTATTTAGAAAAGACATTCTATATTCCTAGTTTTTCTAGAAATTTAAGTTCAGTTTCTAAACTTGTATTAGTTGTATATTCCTTTAAACTTTCAAAATCTTCATTTAGTATGTTTTATAAATCTAATTTTATTGGATGTGGTAGTTTGTTTGATAGTCTTTTTCGTCTTAATTTACAAAATGATACCAATTATACTACTATGCATGTTCATGAAAATGTTGGTATTAAGCAATGAGTTGTAAATAATGAATTCTCTGTGTTGTGGCATTGAAGATTGGGACATATCTCCCTCGAGAGAATTAAGAGATTAGTAAATGATGGAGTACTTAGTACTTTAGATTTTATTGATTTTGATACTTGTGTGGACTACATTAAAGGTAAGCAGACCAACAAGTCCAAGAAAGGTGGCAAGAGGAGTTCTGATTTATTAAAAATCATACATATAGATATTTATAGTCCAGACATGGACATGTACTCTCAAAGGTACTTTGTCTCTTTAATAGATGACTACTAATGATACATCTATATCTACTTGCTTAACAATAAAAATGAAGCACTAGATGCTTTTAAGGTTTTTAAAGTAGAAGTAGAGAAATAAAGTGGAAGGCAAATTAAGATCGTGAGATCAGATAAAGGTGGAGAGTACTATAGTAGATACACTGAGCATGGACAAGCACCTGGTCCATTTGCTAGGTTTCTTCAAGAACATGAGATTGTTGCCCAATACACTATGCCTGGTTCTCTAGACCAGAATAGTGTAGCTAAAAGAAGAAACCAAACATTATTGGACATAGTGTGGAATATGCTTGCTAGCTCCAAACTTCATGAGTCTTTGTGGGCTGAAGCTCTTAAGACAACAGTGTACATATTGAACCAAGTTCCAACCAAGGCTGTCCCTAAGACGCCTTTTGAGTTATTCAAAGGTTGGAAATCGAGTTTGTAACATGTATGTATTTGGGAATGCTTGTCAGAGTAAGAGTTTATAATCCACAAGAGAAGAAGTTAGACCTAAGGACCATAAGTGGATATTGTGTTGGTTATGCTAAACGGTCTAAGGGATACAGATTTTATTGTCCATCTCACAGTACTAGATTTTTGGAATTAAAGAATGCAAAATTTCTTGAGAAAGACTTAATTAGTGAGAGCAATCGATCCTAGAACAATATTCCTGAGAAAGATCATACAGATGCTCAATCTTCCACTTCTTGTGATAGATTGATTGTTGTACACAACATGCCTAAAGTTCAAATGTGTGATAAACAACATCAAGTCGTTCAAGTTTCATAGACTGCTGATCAAGAAATAGTGGATCTAGCTAAACAACAGATACAAGAACCTGTTGAATAGCCTGTTGAACAACATGCTCCTCAAGAGAATGTTGAACCAACATTAAGGAGATCTACTAGAGAAAAGCGATCGGTGATACCTAGTGACTATATTGTGTATCGACAAGAGTCTGACTACAATGTAGGTGCCAAAAATGATCCTAAAATGTTTTCATAGGCCATGAGTTCTAAAAAATATGACTTATGGTACAGTACTATGAAAGACAAAATGTATTCTATGGCATTTAACAGAGTCTGGGATCTTGTTGATTTGTCTAAAGGTGTAAAAGCCATTGGATGTAAGTGGGTCTTTAAAACAAAGAAAGACTCATTGGACAAAATTGAGAGACATAAGGCAAGACTCGTTGCCAAAGGATTTACTCAAAGAGAAGGAGTTGACTATACAGAGACCTTTTCTCCTGTATCTAAAAAGGATTCTCTTTGAGTCATTATGGCATTGTTCGCCCATTTTGGTTTGGATTTGCATCAAATAGATGTGAAAATGGCCTTTCTCAATGGTGGTCTAGAGGAAGAAGTTTATATAAAACAACCAAAAGGATTTTCCTCTAGTGATGGTGAGCATTTAGTTTACAAGCTTAAGAAATCCATATATGGATTGAAACAAGCCTTTCATCAGTGGTATCTGAAGTTCCATGACATTATATCTTCATTTGGTTTTGAGGAGAATATCATGGATCAATGTATATACCAGAAAGTCAGTGGAAGTAGGAATTGTTTCCTTGTGCTATATGTAGATGGCATATTACTTGTAACTAATGACAAGAGTTTGCTATATGAGATGAAGCAATTTCTCTCAAAGAACTTTGAAATGTAGGATATGGGAGAGGCATCTTATGTAATTGGCATTAAGATTTATAGGGATAGATCTCGAGGCTTTTGGGTTTGTCCCTAGAGACCTATATCAACAAGGTTGTAGAGAGGTCTTGGATGAAAGATTGTTCACCAAGTCCAGCATCCATTATGAAGGGACAAGTTCAATTTGAAATACTGCCCGAAAAATGATGTTGAATGGGAACAAATGAAAAACATTCTATATCTTTAGCCGTTGGAAGCCTAATGTATGCTCAGGTCTATACAAGACCTGACATTGCATTTGCTGTTGGAATATTAGGCAAATATTAGAGTAATCCAGGTGTTGACCATTAGAGAGCTGCAACGAGTGTGATAAGATACCTTCAAGGAACTAAGGATTACATGCTCATGTATAAACAGAACGACATTCTAGAGGTGATTGGATACTTCGATTCAGACTTAGCTGGTTGTGTTGATTCACAAAAATCTACATCTGGTTACGTTTTTATGTTTGCCAGTGGAGCTGTATCTTAAAGGAATGCAAAGAAGCCTTTGACTAGTACCTCCACTATGCAGGACGAGTTTGTTTCTTGCTTTGAAGCTACTTCGCATGGTGTATGGTTGAAGAGTTTCATATCGGGGCTTAAAATTATGGATTCTATTTCTAGGCCATTGAGATTGTACTGCGACAATTCAGCTGCAGTATTTATGGCCAAAAACAATAAGAGCGGTGGTCAAAGCAAACACATCGATATTACGTACTTGACTATAAGAGAACATGTTAAGGAAAAAAAAGTGGTCATTGAACATGTTAGCACTGAATTAATGATTGCCGATCCTTTAACTAAAGGCATGCCACTAAAGATTTTTAAGGATCACGTAGTACGAATGGGACTTGGTTCCATGATATAAATTTCATTGTACATACGTTTTGTTATTTTTATGAAACTTTTATTCAGTTGTGATGTTTTCTCACATTTAGTTGTGCACATATTCAGTTATTTTGAGAAAGATCAATTAAGTTGGACCTAGAATAAACATAGGGTTTATTCATTAAGTTACGTTACTATTTATGAGTTAGTTTTAAGGGATAAAATGCATCGTTATACATGAAAGATAATACTCATTCTAAGAGAACATATCGTCATGATTCATGTGTTTAATCCTTAAGTTTGAGATTGGTTGATTTTGGTTAGCTAGAAATATGTGGACTAAGTGGGAGAATGTTATTTTAATTTATTTATTATTATTTATTTAGTTTTTAAATGATAATAAATAAATAAAAATAAATTTGAGTGGTCCAATATACACGATTTTCTAAAAGGTGCCAATAAAGAATATCTCTGAATTGCTATAAAGTTTCAAAAAAAAAGGTCTTGTTCCTTTTGATAGTAACATACACCTTGATGATGGGTGTTTATAAATATCACGTAAAATCTATTGGTTCCAAGTTGCAGAAGGTTTATAGGATTCTCTTTTCTTTCACAAAATTGTCTTCAGGAATTCTTGTAGAAAAACTCTCAATTCATTCTTCTGATTATCAATTACTGGAGGTTAGATTTCTTTTCTTTTATGTTTCTGCGTTTAGATGATTTTTTTATGCAATTTGTAATTATGCATAACGTTAAAAAATCATAATTCTGTATATGTAAATTTCTAACACACAGTTCACAGTCGACTTGTGAGTTTTTTTGTTAGGTGATTAAATTAAAGAAGTCAACAGAAAATGAAGCAATAGGCAAGATTAACCTCAGTTCACTCATGAGTTTTACCTGGTAATTATTATTTTTCATACGGTTTGTTCATTGATTTTTATTTTTCCACTCACTTTTTTGTTTTTCGCTCATCATGTATGTCAACTTACTTGATAATTCGTCTGTGGAGATTGTGTATTGATATCCACTGTTGTTTTTTTTTTTTTTTGGTTGTTGTTAAGAGTGAGGATAAATAGAAAACACGCAAAAAATAACAACCTCGTGGCCCGGCCGAATAATAGTCTAATACATTATTGGGCCAGGCGGCTAAGTTGTGAGCCATAAAATTAGCACGACGATCAACCTTAACCACAGACCAAGCCGAAATGGGGGAGAAAGTCACTAGGAATTCTTCCACAATGTTGGCAATTTCCCAGGTCTATCTGAGAGACCAAGATTAATGCTCTTAACTAGAACTTCAGAGTCTGCTTAGAAGATGACATACTCATGGAGCAGAGGGAGGGCTTGCTTAGATGTAATGATGAGAGCGAGGGCTTCTACAATAGGTGGGGAAGGCGTTAAGGATGTCTCAGACACCTTGATGAAGGTTGACTCTGAGTCACGAGAAACCACCACCAAAACAGACCTCTCCGGTACAAAGCCTAAATCGGTATTCCACTTCAACCGATCTTTAGGAGGGGGGAGCCAGAGGGGCAAGGCTGAGTTCACCTTTATAGGAGGAGAGAAGCTATGCCTGTAGGAAGAGTAAGAGTGATTGATCGATCGACACAGTGCGTCACAGTCAAGGCTACCTGCATTGTAGATAATGTCATTTCTGCACTTCCAACAGAGTTCCAAGGCCACAGAAGCAAAAAGGATGATGTTGGGATCAGTTTGACAAGGGTCGAGAAGGACTGCAGCCACTCGCTAATCGAAGCCAAGTTTATAGCTTTAATCCTTAGAGTCCAGTGCGAAGCAAACCAAATGTGTTAAGTGACGCCACATTCCAAAAAGAGATGAGTGGTGTCCAGTGCGAAGCGAACCAAATGTGTTAAGTGACACCACATTCCAAAAAGAGATGAGTGATAGATTCTGCTTGCTTGCCCCACAGCGGACATAGAAGATTAGCAATCCTAAACAGAGAATTGAGTTTCTCTTCGGTTGGGAGGATGTTACAGATTGCTTGCCACCAAAGAAATTTATGGTGGTGATGAATGCTGACGCTTCAAAGCTTGTTCTAGACACTACTGGGGAAGGGAGAGGAGTTTACAAATCTATCCCTTTAGCTAGGCAGCCCGACTTGGAGGAGTATTTGCCATTTTTGGCTGGGACCCAGCCCCAGCGGTCTGGGGCATTGGGATTTGTTTTGACGCGGATGATAGAGGATGCTTTGGTTGGAGAGAAAATAGATGCCAGTTTGGGAATGTCCCAGGTGCCATCCGGGAGGATAAAATCACAAACCCTGTAGTGGCTGGGCCTACTACTCCTGTCTGGGAAAGGAGTGAAGCCATTAAAATAGGGGACCCACAGCTGGTCCATAGCCCACGTGTTTTGTTCATTACCAATCAGCCTATTGAGCTCTCTTTTCCTGCAGATGCTTTTCCCTATCGTTGAGGAGTCGGGAGGCGGGACATGCTTCAAGTATTTTGCTTTAAGAACCTGCAAACGCAGCGAGGAGTTGTTGGTTTAAACACCCCACCCCTATTTTCCCATGAGAGCCTGATTGGTGTCACAAGTTCGTCTAAGGTCGAGACCCCAACGCTTTTGGGCGAGCATAACTTATCCGAACTTTTGAGCCAAAGGGGTACTCCTCCTAGTTTTGCTCCCAACCAGAAGTCCCTTAGAAGCCTATCGATCTTAGAACAACTCTCTTTAGGGAAGGTCATCGAGAACATGGAGTACGTAGAAATTGACTGGCCCACAAATTTGATCGGCTGGAGACGGTCACCTTGGAGAGAACCTTGGCCTTCCAGCTGGCTAGACGAGAATAGAGGCACTCAATAAGGAACTGGAAGTGGTGGTTTTTGTGCCTTTCCAGGATGATGGGGAGACCCAAGTATTTCGGCGTCCCATAGGCCTGGCGAATGTGGAGAATCGGGCGATTCTGGCCTAGAAGTTACGGTTAAGTTCTTTGCTGAAGAACACCAAGGATTTATCTAGGCTGACAACTTGACCTGATCGTTTGCAGAAATTTTTCATAGTTCCTATCAGCTCACAGGCCTCATTTTCCATAGCCCTTCCAAACAGAAAGAGGTTATCTGTAAAGAATAAGTGATTGATGTTAGGACCACCACGGAGAAGGATGTGTCAGAAAGCTTCCGGTTGCTGGCTTTAGCATTAAGGGCTGTGGAGTGAACTTCCATGCAAAGGATGAAGATATAGTGCGAGAGGGGATTTCCGTGTCAAAGGCCGTGACTTTAAGTAAGGGAACTAAATGGAGCACCTTTGAGAAAGAGGTTAAATTTCGAGGCTTTCAAACATTGGTTCACCCAATTGATCTAACATTCATGGAAGCATAGAAAAATGTATTTTTTGATTAAAAAAAAAGAGAGCATTTATCCAATTAGAATTTTTTTTTGTTCCTTCCATCAAAATCTTCCAAGCCGAGAGATTTTGATAAAGTGTCTCCGGCCAAAATTTTTTTTGGTAAATAGACCCTTTTTTTTAGGACAGTTTTTAACACAAAAAAAAAGGTTTTTTAGACATCAAAACGGTTTCAGTTTTTTTTCCCTGTTGAGGTTCCTTATTCGGGTTATTTTCTTCATTTTTTTGAAAAAAACTGAGACAGCTTACTTACATAGAAAAATGTATTTTTTAATTAAAAAAAAAGAAATCATTTACCCAATTAGAATTTTCTTTTGGCCCTTTCATCAAAATCTTCCAAGCCAGCCAAAGTGTCTCAGTACAGATATGACAAACTCCCAGCTAAGTTTGTCGTAGGTCTTCTCTAAAATCAATTTGATTATTAACATCCTCCCAGCTATGCACTATTCAAGTTTGATTGTCCTTTTTTTTTACTTTTTTATGTTTTCTTTTTTCTTTTTTTACCCCTTTCTTATCTTTTTACTCTTTTCATCCTTTTTTATTTTTTTAGTTTTTCTGCAATTTTTTGTCTTGATTTTTTTTTTTGCGTCTTTAGTACTTTATTTTTGTTATTTTTTACCGTTTAGTACTCTACCTTTCTTTTTTGTATTTTCTTCCTTTCTTTCTTTTTGTTGATCTTTTTATTTATCTTTTCCCTTTTTTTAAACTTCTTTCGGACTCTATTTGTCTACCATAATCTTATATCTTAATCTTTCTCTCTATTTAACGCCATTATTTTAGTGCTTTACCTTTTGAGAAAATTACATACATTACCACACTTAAAAAATATGTTTATTCATGTTACGTTGAAAAAGTTGTGTCACACTTTAATATGTATAATGTTTATAAAAAAATAAATTTCCAAAAATAGTATTTATGACAATTCTCTCACTTTTTTAAACTCTCTTTGTCTCATTGTCTTTTAGAAATTATACTTTATTTTTTCTTTTTAAATTTTTTGATAGTTTACTTTTTTTTTCTTTTTCTTTCTTTCCAAGTCTTTACTTTTCTTTCATTTTTCTCTTTTTTACTTTGTTGGTGTTATACCAGTCTTCCTTTTTATTTTCATTATAGTCAATATGTCTCTCCTTTATCTATTTGTCTAAAGGATCCAAATTGTGCATTTCATAAATCTCAATGTAGTTAGAGCCAAAAAGTAAATGTGAGATATAAAAATAAAATAAATGCATACTTTCATTTATTTATGTAGTTTTTTCTTTTTAAATGTCTAATTAAATTTTTTATTCTATAATACGTTATCGAAACTTCTATTACAACTCAACATGTGCATCCAACCTACGTCAACTAGTTATATTAAGAATACACACATACACACACATTATGTCTTATCTCTTAAGCAACTCTAATTAAAAGAGAGAAAGTGCTTTTTCCCATTTTGTTGACTTGTGACCAAGGTTTTTTTTTCTTTTATCTTTTTTCCCCTTTTTTTTCTCTCTCTCTCATTTTTCTAATAGTCTTTTTTTCTTGTTTTTCTATTCTTTTCAAAAAATTCGCCCTTTTTTATGCTTCATTCCTTTCTAATTTGCATTTTAGTCCTTCGTTTTTTTTTTTTTCGTTTCTGACCTGTGTGTTTCTTTTGTTGCTTTTACCTTTCATATTCTATATATCTACAAATTCATTTAATTAAATTCTTTTTATTAATGTGCATTCTCGAAATACATTTTCTTTCTAATTTATCTTTATTTCATATTTTTTTATGCATCCTCTAAATTATTGCATTTTCAAGTATGACCTCTAAATTTTATTCATGTTTCTTTTTAGTTTTAGCTTTTCTTCCTTTTTATTGTTTTCGTCCTAAAATATTTCTGACACATATTTTTTCTCAGTTGTATTTCCAACTACTATTTGTCTTATAAATGTCACTCCTCTAACTTACCCCTATTGAGATAATTTTCTCACATATGTCCCTTCTTAATTTTTTTATATGGCCTTTTCAATCTTTTTTGAGAATTCAATTACTATTTTCTCATAATAGCTCCTAATTAACTTTCTATATGATTTTACTAACTAATATTTTCTTTAAAAAAATGCCTTATATATCAACATGCACCCGCACCCTCACACACACACACTTAATCATAACACAAGTTTAATCGAAACGTGCAATTCAATTCATTTAAATTTTGTTTATTTTCAAATGCTACGTTCTTAAATGAATCCTGTTAAACTTTTTTCTCGAAATGTATGAGATGCACACATAAAACACGTACTTCTAACTAGCATATAATAAAACTTGTGAAACTTCAAAGGTCCATAGACATTATCAATAATTATCATGTTAATTCTCTTTTTTATTATCATCAAATTTGTTCAAGGTAAAAATTCAGTCTCATCTTTCACCATGCACATGTCCATTTGTCATCAAAGAATGTCGACTAAAGGAAGACAACTGACTAGAAACTTGAGAAGCAGTGTTGACTAGAGACACAAGTTAACCAAGGACTAGTGGGACCCACCTAGGTTAAATCAAGAACGAATCATTATTGAAGTCCGTAGAGGCCAAATCAACCGAATTTGGAAACAAAGGTAACAATCAGATCAAGCTTAGGAGAAAAAGCTACCTCAAATGTGGAAACAAGTAAAAGGAAAAGTCAACTAGATCCAATATAAGAGAACTCTTTTACCCCCAGTCAACACCAGATCAGCTCAAGTATCGGAAACCAGAGGGCTCAAATTGCCTCCAATAAATAGGGATTTGATATCACAAAATTAGTTACACTGCATTCAGTCCATTTACTCTCTCTAGATTTTCTCTTTAAATCATATCTCCTCTTTTATACCTTCTTTATCTCTATTGTAATTATATGTCGCCCGACACTCGATCATAGATATAGCCTTCACATCAAAGATAAACTACTGTAGATCCAAGTGTTCATTTATTTTCCGTACTTTATGTTCTCGTTTTGATTTTTAGTCGACCTACCACAATATTACCTGTCATTCCAATTGATGCTTGGAAGCAATGATTGCCTTCTAAACAAATTCAATTATATATTTCATCCTCTATAATTTGGCGCCCACCTTGGGCCTTCAAACATTCGATGGCATGAACGAGAAAAACAATAATACCACTATCGTCTACACCAAAGCAACTTCAGGAGTCAAATCCGCTTAAGAATCGAATGATAGCCTATAAAAAAGCATACTTCAATAGCTAGGTAACATTCGCATAGCACAACCGATCATAGAAAGTGAGGAGTTTCACAAACACTTCAACAAGCATTTCACCTTCAACATATCGTCGACAACAATAGTGACTTAAGGAGGGTCATCTTGAACCATCATGCAGGCGGAGTCAACACCAATCAGTCCAATCCACCGAGTGCCTCCATTCCCCTTGCTACGTAAATTTTTCCAATCCACTGAATGCCTCCATTCCCCTCACTAGGTAAATTTTTCCAAGTCAAATCCGTATATGACTGATGTCATTGCCACAGTCAATGTGACTCGCGTTACCTTGTAGGCCACTCAGTCAATAGCGCCTGCGCATAATGCAATTACGCTAATAGGAGCACTAGAGTTTGAAAAAGCCATTATTGATGAAGTGAAACCTTTAGTGTTGATGCTTACCAAGGTTCGGTGTCGAATCAACACCGCGTGCGGCAGCGCATGGTATTCAGCTCTTCCCTGTTCGTCTTTGCTCGATCGGGCAGACCTGCAACAAGAGGAGGGACGCCTCGGAGGCGGGGGAAAGACAAGTCAGTCAACAGACAAGGGCTTTCCGATGCTAAAGGTAGGTGTTGCTCAGTAGAGGACGGAAGCTTGTTAAGTGGGAAGGAGCATGCATGCCAGGATGCAATAAATGCGTCCTATTTATAGGTCACCACTTGGACTGGGCGTTAGGTAGGTTTTACCTATGACTCGAGCGTCACATCAAGACATGTTAGGTGGCAAAAGACAAGTGTCATGTCCCTCCGTCGATGGATTGGCCCCCATCAGACGGTGAGTTGTTTGCCATCTATTGGCCTGTGATGGCGAGTAGCAGTCCACTTTCGAATGAGGATAGTCCAACCCGAGCTGGTACTCAGTCCGAGGTGGCAACCTGCTGAGGTGCGGCCCTGGTGGCCTTGAGAAGCACCTCGGACATGACATCCAGGGTCATTGGGGTCAGTCATGAGATCCATATAACCCTGCCGAGTGGTGTGCCCGACCACCCAGAGTTTAGCTCTTAGGCGGTGGCGTCAAGCTCACCCTCAACAATAGTCCCCCAGTTCACCTGGTTGGTGTCTTGCCGGGTGGACTATGCCAAGTTGGTGAGGTCGGCTCAGAATAAAAGACAAAGAGGTGTCCTGAGGTAGTGTGAAACGAAGGGTTACGTGAAGAAACCTAGGAGACACGTGTCGCTCTACAAATGACTGCTCCTCCTGACAGGTGTAATCATCGCGTCTCTTTGTTTTCTACACTTAGGTTTCCCACCTAAGATGGCTATAAATAGGCCCTTCCTTTTTGTCATTTTTACACAATTAAGGCCACATTTCGTGACCATTGTGTTTTTAACTGTCGAGCTGTAGTTACGAGCCTGAAGACTTTATGTTCCTAAGCTTCCACAGCCCGATCAGGTAATTTCCCGAGAAGCGCAAAAAAATGAGTGACGTGTCAGATTTTCAGAATGTCAACATTTCCTTGTCGAAAAACAGTCTTGAGGCCAACTCGTCTTCCACGGAGGTTGATATCAAAGGTTTGTCCCTAGAGTACGATGGGGCTAACCAATTGGCCAAAATATTAAGGGTCGACTCCCATACCGTCCCCGATTAAGAGTTCCTCAACCTGCTGGATATGGAACGCCTGGTGAGAACCCGTACATCGGGGCAGCCACTGTCGGCACCTCCCGAGTTATTGCCCGGGAGCGAGCAAAGCTGGAGGTAGCAATCGACGTACCAAGCAACTTCGGTCGAGACTCTAGGGCTCCTGTCTAGGTCGCGGGCAAGATTACGGTCGACATCTTCGACGGGGAATGAGGGGCCGAGGAGGCAGAGGAGGATGAGCAGTTGCCAAAACAGAAGAGGATGAGAGGGTTCGAGTTATTCGGGTCCAGGGGGTGACCGCTTATCGAGTAACTCGGCCTGGGCAGACTTAGGCAGCGGCTTACTCCAGCGCAATAACAGAGTCTTGGCTTGAGGATCTATGTGCCGAGTTTGAGATCTTAGATGACGTCATCCTCATCACGCCTGAGGAGAATGATTCACCCCTGACTTCACCCGAGGGGTGTATAACTTTATATGCAGAGTTTTTTAGAGCCGGGCTGCGCTTGTCGTTTCATCCCTTTCTCCGTCGGGCACTAAATGACCTGAATGTGTGCCCGGCTCAGCTTAACCCAAATAGCTACAGGTCACTAATTGAGATGTATGTCCTTTGGAAGTACCACCGGGCTACCGAGATGCCGTTGGAAGCATTTAAACAAGTATACAAGATGAAGAAGCTTCCTTGATAGTCCAGGTGGTATTACGTTACTGGCTTTAGGAAGGACTTTATTTTGGGCAACCCTGACTCGGACAAGCTCTAAAAATATGAGTGGTTTAATGTTGGGGGTAACTATTTAGCCCAAGCTGGTGAGGCCGTCCCTGTAGATCAGCCTGTCCCGAGGACATTCGTACAAGGGCACATATGGTCCAAGAGGCCCTGGACACCGAGCCACGTAATCAGGGCAGTCGAAGACCTGTTCGAGAAGCTGCAAGCAACGAGGCAGTAGTTATTCCTACTGGGGAAGGAAACCCTTTCCCGTTATGGTTGGTTAGGGGGACCCAGTAGAATCAATCCCCCATCAAACATCCAACCTGCCTAGTGGGCTGGGCAAGTCACAGTCACAAGGTCGAGTGCCGTGGACATCCCAGGACCAAGCACTTCTCGATCCGGGTGGCCGACGAGGGAGCCATCATCATCCAGCTCCTAAGAGGCGTCGAGTGGCTCCTTCGACATGGGGCTACCCGTGGGAGACGAGGAGCTCGAGGATATGATTTGGCACCTATACCCACTTGGCCAGCTCCGGATCAGAGGTTAGCCTTGAGTTTTTTTTTTTGTGCCGACCTTATTCTGACTTAGGAGGATTTTAACCTTGCATAAATTTCTTCACGGTCGAGTACAGCAGAGAAGAGGCGTGCTCTTATGGAGAGCCTCTGCAAGAAAAAGGGAAAGGTCATGGTGATCGAAAAGAAACACAAGAGGACTCAGAGGACAGAGCTCCCTCTGCGATCTAAGCAGCCATCCACTTCAGTCCAAAAACAACCGCCCTAGCTGATGAGGACTAGGGTTTTGTTGAGTGAGACACCTCATGCCGCCGTTGCTACAACCGTGGTGCACTCCTTGGGTGACCCTTCGAGGAAGCACATGAATTACCGCCGCCATATCTTGGAGCATCTCGAGGAGGTGGTCCCGTAGGACTTTTTGGTGAACCTTCAAGGAGAAAATTTCCAGAGCTTGTCCGAAGCAGCCTTCTACTCTGCCACCAAGGTAAGTGCTCATTCCATCCTAAGCTTCCTCTCTTTTCCCCTTCTTTTGTCACACGCTGAATAGTTTTTTCCTCCTCAGACTTGCATCTTCTTGCACATAGCCTATTCAACCGGGCTGAAGGAATTCAACTTAGAGAAGGAGAGGCACAAGAAGACCCTTTAAGCATAGAGTGAGGTCGAGAACGAGCTTGGTGAGAAAATCACAGAGCTTAATCAAATCAAAGAATCTCTTTCTCAGGCCGAGGAGGAGTCAAGGAAAGCGAAGGAAGAAGTCAACCAGGCCAAGGAGGAGGCAGAGGAGGCAAGGAGAGCGGCCGAGCAGGCAAGGATGAGGTCGCTTAGCTCAAGGACTAGTTGGTAGCTTCGTAGGCTGAGAACCGACGTTTCTTAGAGGAGCTCCCCGACCAACTTGCACAAGCCGTGGAGGAATTCAAAGCGTCCTTAGAGAACACCGATTACTACTCCTTCGGCATGACGGACCTCTGAGACTATCTTATCCAGAAGCATCTGAGGCTGAGGGCTTTGACTAGTCACTTATAGTCGAGCCAAAGTATAGCACAGCTCAGTAGTTGGAGCAGGAGGAAGAGATCGTCAAAATGGACGGCGAGGATGATGAGGACGAGCAAGGCACCGGTGGTAGCGAAGACAATGCTGGGGATGGGGCCTAGGCCTAACTTTTGTTTCTTCTTTTTTGGTTTTATTTTGTATATTCGAGCTTGGGAGGTGCCCGGTTAACTGTACCTCTCCACCATCTTTTAATGAATTTTCTTTCTCCAAGTTCATCGCTTCTCAGATTCTTATATGTTTCATATTTAATGTTTTCTAAGTATGATTATCCTCAGGTAGATTTTTTCATGCTTCTAGGTGAGGAGTTTCTCGGGAACGTAGTTTAGCCTTCGTTTCACCAAGTTAACATTGACCTTAGCCTCAGAATTGAATTGGGAATTTGTTTTGCCAAGTTAGATGCTCCTCGGGAAGGGCGTTCTTGGCCTATTTTTAAACTATTGATGCCGAGTTTAATGTCTCGGTGGTTGCCGAGTTTATCCAAGCAGGGAACACCCATTTCTTGGTCAGATAGAGCACAGTGACGTGTGGTACCCTGTACCCTGTCGCCCTTCTAGACTTGTTTAAGTTGATTGAAACTTTCACAAGTCTAATGTTGGTCGGGCATAGTTATGCTAGACAACTCTCTGGGTGGTCTGTATGGCGACAGACTAATGATTGGCTAAACGCCGATCAGCCCCCCAGTCCGGTTAATCAGGATGACTCTCCTTCTTCGGAGTTGTAGCCTGGTCCTCTAGGCTAGAGTTACGATGTCTCTCCTTAGGATTTGTCTATTCCTTAAACACGTATTGCCCGATGGAACAGTGTAGGAATTTACATTTCATTGATGTTTTGTATTTATATTCCAATCCTATTCAATAGGTCTAGTTGCAAGAAGAATATAGCCAGAGGTCAAAAAGAGTTTCTGGCTTTGATTAACAAAAGAATCTCTTGAGTAGCTTGGTGTTCCAAGGATGACCGAGCAAGTTGCCCTTCATGTCAAACAGCCTATAAGTGCCTGGCCAGATAATACCAATGACCTTATATGGCCCGTCTCATTTTGGACCATAGGACCCCACTCTAGGCTGCTGAACCATGACCTTTTTAAGCACTAAATCCCCAACCTTGAAGCTCCTTGGTTGGACCGCTTATTGTAGTATCAAGCAATGACTTGATTCTAAGCTGCATTACAGATTGCTGCATGGTTTCTTTTTTCCTCAAGCAAGTCCTGCTCAAACATCACAAACTGGATGTTTTGGATTTTGTCATAATGTTTAACCCTGAAGCTCGGTAGTCCTGCCTCCATCGGGATGATTGCTTCCGCCCCATACACGAGTGAGAATGGGGTCTTTCTAGTAGTTGTTCAGGTAGCTGTTCGGTAAGCCTAAAGCACTTTTGGGTCGGTAGTCTTGCCTCCATCGGGATGATTGCTTCCACCCCATACACGAGTGAGAATGGGGTCTTTCCAGTAGCTGTTCAGGAAATTGTTTGGTAAGCCCAGAGTACTTTTGGGAGCTCATCCATCTAAGCTCCCTTAAGGCCCTAAAGTTTTTTCTTTAAGTTGTCCTTGATTGTTTTTTTTGACAGCTTCTACCTGCCCGTTGCTCTGGGGGTAGCTCGGAGAGGAGAAAACTTTCATAATGCCGAGCTACTCACATAAGCGGAGGAGTTTTGATGATTCAAACTATTTTGCATTGTCGGTGACAATGGTATGTGAGATTCTGAACTAGTAGATGTTGTTTTTCCACACAAAATTGGTACACTTTGCCTCGGTCATGTTGGTGTACGGCTCCACCGCCACCCATTTAGTGAGGTAGTCAATGGCCACAATGCAGTACTTGAATTGCGATCGGGCTTGGGGAAGGGGCCTAATCAAATCAATGGCCCACTTGGCAAATGGCCACGCCGACGTTACTAAGGTAAGCGGTTTAGCATGATGTCCAGGTAGTCTAGCAAATTGCTGACATTTGAGGCATTTCTACGCAAAGTTCTTGCAGTATTTCTCCATGGTCGGCCAGTAGTAGCCCTGCTGAAGACATTTTTGGGCTAAGGATCGCCCGCCAGAGTGGTTACCACATAGGCCTTCATGGATCTCTCTCATCAGATACTCGACCTCTTTGGGGGCAACGCACTTTAGACATGGTGTGGTGTAGCCTCGTTGATATAGCTTGCCGTCGATCATCGAATATCAAACTGACCTGTTGTGTATCCGACATGCCTCTTCTCAGCTCCCGGGCAATTTGACTATGGTCAGGTATTGGATGATCGGGTCCATCCAAGTGGTCTCATGTTCTTCGACTACACTCGCTACTTTCTTGTTTATGCTCGGCTCGGCTAACCTTTCAATAGGGACCGCAGCTAGGTCACTGTCGCCAAGACCCGAGGCTAGCCGAGCAAGTGTATCTGCCTCTATGTTTTCTGATATGGGAATCTACTTGAATGAGTAAGACTTAAACTGCTCGAGCAGCATCTTGACCACTTGTAAATATGTAGCCATTGACTCTGTTCGGGCTTGAAATACTCTAGTGACTTGCTGGACGACCAGCATCGAGTCACTATGGATGACTATGCGATCTACCCCAAGATCTTTAGCAATCCAAAGTCTAGCCAGGAGTGCTTCGTATTCTGCCTCATTATTCAAAGCCTTGAAATCAAATCGGAGTGCATAGATCACCTTGTATCCGTCTGGGCTTATCAATAATAGCTCGGCCCCTGAGTCTTCTACGTAGGAAGACCCACCAACAAAAAGCTTCCATTTGGTTCTGATGTGGCGTGATCCTCACTGCAGCTGGGGGCGTCTGGTACTTCCACGGGCGACTTCTCAGCCAACGGTGTGCCTTGCTCGGTATCAATGCACTTGGCGATAAATCTGTGAGGGCTTGAGCCTTAAAGGTTGTCCTCGGCACAAAGTGGACATCGTATTGGCCAAGCTCGACCTACTATTTGGCCATCCGTCTAGATATTTTTGAGCTATAAAGAACTTGCCAAAGAGGGAATTTTGTTGGGACCTATACTATGTGGCCTTGAAAGTACGGTTGCAGCTTCTAAGTAGAAGTGACCAACGCAAATGCCAATTTTTCAAGAGGGGGTACTACTCCTTGGCACCCTAGAACGCATGGCTTGTATAGTAGACGGGCTTCTGGACTTCGTCTTCTTCTCGGATGAGAACCGAGCTTACAGCCTTCTTGGATACGGCTAGATAGACAATTAATATTTCTCTAGGCAAAGGTTTGGACAGGAGCGGGGGTGTGGCTAAATACCTTTTCAAATTCTAGGAGGCTTCTTCACATTCCCTGCTCTACTCAAACCTCCCCTTAAGTGCCTAAAAAATGGATAGCACTTGTCGGTAGCCCTGGAGACAAATCTGGAGAGAGCTGCAATCATGTTGGTGAGTTTCTGCACTTCCTTGATAGTCCGAGGTGAAGGCATGTCTATAACTTCTTGGGCCTTAGATGGGTTAACCTCTATACCTCGTTGGTTGACCAAAAATCTGAGAAACTTGCTCGAGCTAACCCCTAACGCACACTTTTCCAAGTTAAGTTTCATCCCATATTCTCGAAGAATATCGAAGCTTGCTCGGAGATCAGCCATGTGATTAACTGCTCATAAAAATTTAACTAGCATATCGTCCACATAGACCTCCATTGTTTTATTGATGAGTCGAGCAAACATCTTATTAACTAGGCGCTGGTAGGTTGTCCCGGCGTTCTTCAGCCCGAAGGGCATTACCACGTAGTAGTAAAGCCCTTGGTCGGTAACCAAAGCCGTCTTTACTTGATTTTCCTTAGCCATTCTTATCTGGTTATATCTGGAATAAGTGTCCATGAAGCTGAGCAGCTCATGGCTGGCCATCGTATCATCGAGTTAGTCTATGCGGGGAAGTGGGAAGCAATCTTTTGGGCAGGCCTTATTTAGGTCGGTGTAGTTTACGCAAACTCGCCATTTTTCATTTGCCTTCTTGACGAGGACAACATTAGCTAACTAGTTTGGGTATTTAACTTCTCAGATTAACCCTACTTTCAGGAGCTTCTAGACCTCTTCATTGATAGCAGCGTATCTTTTCGGATTGAAAACCCTTCTCTTTTGTATCACAGGTTTGTGATCAGGTCTGACATTGAGCTGGTGACAGATTACACTTCGATCGATGCCAGGCATGTCTTCATATGACCACACGAACACATCTCGTTACTCAGTAAGGAGCCCCTCGAGGTCGGCCCGGATCTCAGATCACAGCTAGGATCCGATTTGGACAGTGCGCTCAAGATGTGCAGGGTCTAGGCTAAATGGTACCAAGTCTTCGACCAGGGGAGTCTCTCTGAGACAAGCGGATTATTCCAACCCCATCCTTTGTTGGGAATTTCATTGCCAGGTGATATGTCGAGACTACATGCTTTAGTGCATTCAATGTTGGGCGGCCGATAATAATATCATATTTGGAGGGTTTGTCGACGACCAGGAAGTCAACGACGCGCGTTACGCAAGCAGCATCTTCTCCAAAGGTCACAGGTAGGCCGACCTTCCCAACTGCTCGGATGCATTCACCCATGAAGCCATAAAGCAGGGTCTGGACTGGGACTAAGGTAGCATTGCTGATCTTTATTTTATTAAAAGCTTGCTTGAATAGGATATCAATCGAGCTATCATTGTCAATCAGCACTCACCGCACTATATTGTTGGCGATGTGCAGTTCGCACATGAGGTTGTCATTATGCGGATGAATTAACTTGTCTGCTTCCTCCTTGATAAATGTGATTGGGGTATCTTGCTGATGGTAAATCTTGTTAACATGTTTGGACATGTTGATGAACTCGCCTCGTTCGACCAGCCGAGCTTCTCAGATGTATGTTCGCCGCCCACTCAACGTGTCCTTGGTGACAGGCCCTCCGAAGATCGTGTGAATGATGTTTGGGTGTTTCGAGGTGTGCCTGTCGTCGTTTCATGAGTGGTTTCGTGCGTATCAGCCTGACGGGCCGTTCTTTCCAGAGGCGAAGCTCAGAGTTATGACTCGCTCAACAAATTCCCTCAAGTGTGGTTCTTAAAGCAATCTTTCAATCTAGTCCTTTAACTGAATACATTCGCGGGTATTGTGCCCTACGTCTTTGTAGAACTCATAGTATCTAGTTTGATCCCACTTTGACTTACTGCCCTTGAGCTTGGGCGGTGGTACCAGTAGGTTTTTGTTGCTCATTTAGGTGAGCACTTTGTCGATGGCTGCTACTAGTGGTATGTAGCTTTGAAACTTGCTAGTCGGCATCTTTGGCTTCTTGGGTTTCTTTTCCTTCTTTTGCTTCTTGTTCTGCTCGGCATTGGTCTGTTCTGGAGCCTTCTTTTGATTCTTCTCTTTCTTTGTTCCACTGGGGCTGGCCTCCTCTCTACGGCTCTTCATGTATTTCGCCGCATCGGCGTACCTCTGTGCATAGTCGAGCATTTATGAAAACATGCTTGGCTGCTCGAAGGCCAAAGACCAAGTGAGCTTCTCATCTCGGAGACCTCCTACGAAAATGTGCTTAAGGGTCTCGTCTTCGACGTGTTTAACCTCAAGAGCTGCTCGAGTAAACCGGTTTATGTAGTCTCAGACGTTGCTGTCCCCTTGCTTTATGGCGTATAGGTAAGTGATCTCCTTTCTTCTCGTCTTCGTCGTGGAGAAGGCTGCCGAGAAGGCATCCGTGAGCTGCCAAAAAGAAGTAATGGAGGCTGGCTCGAGTCACCGAAACCATTGCCGAGCTGGTCTGGTAAGTGTCAATGAAAAGGCCTTGCATATTGCTGTGTCGCTAGCATTCTGAAGGAGCATGTGTCCTTGGAACAGCTCAACATGCTCATTTACATCTGCGGTCCCATCATAGGCATTGATTTGTTGGACCTTGAATTTGGGTGGCATTGGGGCTCGCATTATTGCGTCTGGGAACGGTGGATCCATGGCACCCACGTCATCCAAGCTGAAACGATTGTTACAAATCTTGTTGATTTAGCGCTATAGCTCCCAGAACTAGCAACTCTTCGTATCATCAGGTAGTTCAACCCTATAAGGTGCTCCGCTTTCTACGTGGTCACCTACCCCAGGTTGGCGACCTTGGTGCACTTCTCCTTGACGTCCTACCTGGTCAAACATGAATGCTCGGGAACCTTGTGGTGACGGAACCCACGCTCCTTAAGGGCCAAGTCGACCTTCCTAGACGAGTTTATTGTTGGCCAAGGCACCACATGTGGAACCTTTTGAGCACTCAAAATCAGCTTTGCTGGGGTCGACAGCATTTCGTCTTGCTCGACGTCTAGCCTAGTCAGCCGGGGCGAGGGGTAGGAGGCTAGGTGCAGCCTGACGTTGAGCCTGTTGCGTGAGCTACTGCGTGAGGATCTAAACTGCATTTGTAAGTTCATGGATTGGGTCTTGAACGACCGGGTCCTATACTTGTTCAGCCCTGGCCGTGCTTCCTTGCCCCTCGGATCGGGACCTCGTAGCCCGGGGGCAGCCCCTAGGTCTAACCGGGTTTTGGTGTCGGTTTCGTGTGTCTCCCGACCCCTTCTATCTGGCAGCGTCATCTCGGGCATTCCCTCGAGTCACCATCTCGGTCTTCAGACTCGTTGTGGCTGGTGTTTTTAAGTGAAGGCATAGGGGCCCTCCTTCTAGCGCCAAAATGTTGATGCTTACTGAGGTCCGGCGTCGAATTAACACCGCATGCAGCGGTGCACAGTATTTAGCTCTTCCCTGTTCGTCTCTACCCGATTAGGTAGACCTGCAACAAGAGGAGGGATGCCTCAGAGGCGGGGGGAAGACTAGTCAGTCAACAGACAAGGGCTCTCTGATGCTCAAGGCAGGTGTTGCTCAGCAGAGGACGGGAGCTTGTTAGGTGGGAAGGAGCATGCATGCCAGGATGCAATAAATGCGTCCTATTTATAGGCTACCACTTGGACCGGGTGTTAGGTGGGTTTTGCCTATGACCTGAGTGTCACATCAAGGTGTGTCAGGTGGCAAAAGACAAGTGTCATGTCCCTCCGCCGATGGATTGGCCCCTATCAGACGGTGAGTTATTTGCCATCTGTTGGCTTGTGATGGCGAGTAGCAGTCCACTTTCGAATGAGGACAGTTTGACCCGAGCTGGTACTCAATCCAAGGTGGCAACCTGCTGAGGTGCGGCCCTGGTGGCCCTAAGAAGCACCTCGGACATGACATCTAGGGTTATCGGGGCCAGTCGTGAGATCCACATAACCCTGCCGAGCTGTTTGACCGACCACTCGGAGTTTAGCTCGTCGGCGGTGGCGCCGAGCTCACCCTCAACATTTAGAATGAAAATACTCCAAGCCCCGAGGCATGGAACATTACACAAAGAACTGTTAAAGGAAGGGAAACAATCTTCCTTCACACAAGAGGTAGTAGATATGGACATACTACCAAAATTCCATACCTGTGCTCTCCAAAAATTTGAAAGCATAACTATCCCACATAAGCATATTGTCCAATTCTAGTATCTAATATTTGTGATGAATCTTCGAAAGTAGTTGTAGGACGCAATTATTTGTAAGATTTTTCCCAAAGCCTTAACAGGATCACTTTGAAATGGCACACCAGCTTGAACTAGCTTCCATCAACACCTTCAAGCATTTGAGTAAAATGTTCCTACAAATCTATTTAGTCCATATCAATCAGGGGTCATTATCTAAAGAATTGTATACTATCATCCAGCAACCTAGCAAGTCACTGTGAGATTACATCAAACACTTTAGCAAATCCCTTACGAAGGTGCCTAATTCCCATGATTCAACCGCCTTATTCGTGCTCAAAAGTGGACTCCTCCTCGTGTTGACTTTCTTAAATGAAATATGCAACAAGTGATGAAAAACAATTGCACAAGCAATAGCACATGCTCAGATGCCTATTGAAATAAAATAAATAGAGAAGATAACCAAAATGGAGATGCTTGATTTAAGTTAACACGATTTTCTATTAGCAGAGTCACGTCGACTCGAGAGTTTTTTTTGAAGGATCTAGATAAAGAAGAAATGACTAGAGACTAAGGGTAAGCAACCATGGACGATCACAACAGCGTAGATCGAAAATGAGGCTTCTCTTGCCTCTAAAATATACACTCAACATCGATACCAAGGAGCTTGTCAAGCACCTTTAAGGTAAAGATTACATCCGATGGCCTAATAAAATGAAATCTCTAATGAATGATACAAGGCACTCTGCCTTGAAATAGCAGAGCGTTTGAAAAAAAGATACCGTTGAGAGTTCCTAAGTGAGAGGGTGCAAGACCTACGAGATAGATAATAATCAAGATGAACGGAGTCCTAGCTGAACTACATCACCTCTTCCCATGAAGAAAGTGATTGGAGCCATAATCAGCGGCAACATCCTTTACGGTGACTCATGCTCATCAACATATGTAGCTAATAAATGAAAACGGGTTGATTCCATACAAATAAACTAAAATCAGATGAGAGTGACAACTCAGTCATGAAGAGTTGATTAGGTGACTCTCGGGTTAAGCAAGTTATTTCTTTTCATGTAAAAGAAGTTATTGACTTATACAGGCCACAGGACAATGCTCTAGTCATATCAATCACAGTCTCAAATTGTCGAGTTAGACTCATCCTAGTTGACAACAAAATTTCAACCGACATCCTCTTCATGTCAGCTTTAGAAGAGAAAGACATTGATAAGTCACATATCCAAAAGGCAATAACAACCCTTGTTAGGTTCATTGGCAAGTTGACAACCACAATTGGAAAAATTCAACTACATATTTTTCTCGGTGGAAAAAATGGGCTAACCGTATTCTTGATTATGGATTGCCCATCAGCATACAATACTATCCTCAGACAGCCATGGATCCACTCATTCAATGTCGTGCCTTCTACCTATCTTGAAGTTAATAACCTCCCCACCAAGTAAGGCATCCATGAAATCAAAGGTGATCAAGAACCAGCTTGAGGGTGCTATCTTGCCACCCTAAAACTCCAAAACAATGTCTCACATCAATTATAGGTGGCAGATGAGTCAGGAAGTGAACCATAAATCAAGCGGACTATATAATTTAGACTTAGATCCCCATGACAACCTTATCGCGTCTAGAGTTTCATGTTCTATACATAGACTATAAACTATATAATTTAAATTATTAATCTTGAAACTACATCTATTTGCATATAAACCCATATACACCCTATTCCAATATTAGTTTATAATAGTTGACACTCTTTCACTGATTCGTTTAATACAAATTAGATTTATCTAAGGGTTTGTTTGTTAGTCAACACTTTCACTAATTCGTTTAATACAAATTAAATTTATCTTAGGGTTTGTTTGGTATCATTTCTATTTTTTATTTTTTTAAACAAGAAAAAGAAAAATATTTTTTCCTTTTCGATTTTTTGTTTTTCTTCAAATATGTTTAGTAACTCTTATTCATTGTTTATCACGGTTAGAATTAGACTGAAGGGACTAGATCGAGGTAGAGATCGAGCCAAAGAGCCAAGATAAGGGTCGGACCAATGGGCTGAGGTTGGTATCTGATACAAACTGGAAAGGATCGAGGCAAAGATCAAAATAACAGGCAATGATCATGGCAAAGATTAAACCAATGGGTTTGGATAGGATCAAGATCGGACCAACAGGCTAGAGTCAGTGCCTGGATAGTAATAAGGGATTGAGGTTAGAGCCGAGATAGACCAACAAGTTAGGATCAACACCAAGATCGAATTGACAGGCTAGGTTAGAGTTCAAGATTGTATAATCAAGTAGGGGTTAGACCAAGAGATAGGGGTCAAGTCTTCCTTATTGGCATGACCTCGGCAGCATGTTTAGCTCGCTGGCTCGACCCTGACGGCAGCTCTAATATGCTAGCCTGACCCTTGCGACATGACAAACCAGATTTTATCGACATTTCTAGCTTGCATCCTGACCATGATGGTATGTCCACTCTGCTAGTCTGACCTCGTTGGCGAGTTTTCCCTAACCCTAATAACGAGTTTGGCTAATCTTGCTAACCTTGGAAATGAGTTCTAATCATTAGCTTGGCACCAATGGCAAGTTTGGCTTGTTGGCCTCACCTTGACAATAAGCCTATCCCGCCAGCGTGATTCCATCGACGAGTTCAACCCAACTTGATAGCAAGTCCAATTTTTCAACTAAATCCCAACGATATGAACAACTCATTGGCATGACTTTGATAGTGAGTTCAGCCCAATGACCTGACCTTAGTGACATGTCCAACTTATTGTCCTGACCCCTATGACGAGTCTAGTCTATCAGTTCGACCTCGAAGGCAAGTTCGACCCATTTGCTACCTTTATGGTGAGTCCACCCCAGCCATCTTGACCCCAACAACATCTCTAGCTCTTTGGTAGGACCTTGACAGCAAGTCTAGTTCGCTAACTAAACCCTAATGACAAGTTTTATACACCAACCTAGCCCCATGAAAAGTGCAACATGACCCCGATGGCATGTCCAACTTGTTGTCCAACCCATGTAGTGAGTCTGGTCCATCAACTCGACCCCGAAAGTAAATAGTAGCACTAAAAAAGGGGTATGCCAACTAATTAACTCAATCTCTAAAAGGCATAAATCCAACCTCAAGCCCAAGCCTAAGAACCAAACTCATGTGTGTGTGTGTGTGCGTGTATATTTGCTTATATTATGTTAATAGTCATGAGAACCCTAGCAGCAGGAGAAGAAACACAATCAACCCCATAAGCAGCCACGTTGTCATTCTCCCTCCCTTTGCCAATTGATGTAGGCATTGTCATCATCTCTTCCATAGCCAGTGGTAAGGTAAGTTTTTTTCCCGACATCATAAAATCGCCTAAAACTGACCTCTAGAAACCACCCAACGTTGATTAGTAAATCGACCAGCTTTCTCCCTCCCTCAAAACAGTGGTCAATTGCCAAAACCATAAGTTAAAAATTGACGTCAACCATTGGAACTATCTAATTGAATAAAATTAAAGGAAAACAAAGTATTTTCTAGAAAAAAAATATAAATAAAAGAGAAGGAGCTTAATATTAAATTTAATCAGACTCACGTTAAAGCAAAAATGAAACAAAGATTGACGAATAAAAATAAATATAAAATAAAAAACTATACACAACTTAGAGATGCTCTAAAAAAATCTGACAATTGAAAAAGTTTCTTGTCACAGCGTTTTTTTCATGCCACATAAAAAAATTCTCATAGAAGGAAAAGTGAAAAATTAGAGGGCCATTTCATTTTTAACTTTTAAGGCTTAGCAATTGTTCCACTTTAGCCTACAATACTACTCAAAATGTGGCCAAGGGCAGAGGACATGAGGCCCAGGGGTGGCAACCCCCGTATTTTTTATTTTTTTTAATAAATGTAATTATGTAACTTAAAAATGTTTACATGCCTGCGCTTATTTATATATCCTACAACCAATATAATTCAAACATACACGGTGTATATCTAGAAAACCCCAATTAAAATTCTAGCGCAAGAGCTTCCTCAAAGAAGAAAGAAGCCAAACTCTAATTTGCCAAAGAAACCTAATTTATCTACGTAATATAATCAAATGATAGTATTAGTCGTGGAGTGAAGGGCAAGAAAGCGCTTCAGGTCCAAAAAATAATAAAAAAAAATTAAAAAGAAAAACAAAAAAAAAAACCAAAAACAGGAGGAGGAGGAGGAGGAGGAGGAGGAGGAAGAAGAGAAGTAAGTCATTTAGCCCATTACCACCTATTAAGGTTTGAGATCTGCTTTCTGTGCGGAGAGGGAGACAACACAAAAGAGATAGACTTCCAATTTTTTCAACAGTTTTCGAATGAGGCATTTCTTTTTTATCACAGAATTAAAAAATTTTATAATACATATAAAAAACTAGAGATTTAAGCCTAACTTCATAATTCATAAGCCGTTCTATTTCTTGAATCTTGCAGCCTTTTAATTTCACTTTGTTAATGCTCGTCTTGGACCTGTTGTTTGTATTTGTTGATCAAGGTCGTTTACTTATGTTTTGTTTTTGTTTATTGCTGGTTGCGTACTACCTTATGTAATTAGAGTCGTTTACTGTCTTGTTTTTTTTTATGTTGCTATGTTTTTAAAAGGACAAAAATCAATATAAATACTCCCAGATAACAATTATAATGTGTTAAATTTATAAGGTGTCTAGAAAGTATAGTTAGAACTAAAATTTTTAAATTGAATACCATAGCATGTAAGTACTTTATATTATAACTTATTTTTTCACTATAGTATCTAAGAGTTTTACACTGTAACAACCAAAACTTTAGGTTAGAACAGTTTTGTCAAACTCCCTTTTAGTTGCTAATAATTGCAATGGTTGATATTTTGAGGTTTTTAATATTTTTTATTGTGTTACTCTATGCCTCCTTAAATTAAAATCCTAGCTCCGCCTCTAAATATAAAAAACAGATGAAGTTTACTTCCTTTACAGAAAAACTATCCTTTTGTCATTGGGTACTAAATTTTTTGGTGGTTTCGATTTGTGTAATTCATGTGAGTCATAACTTATCAGCAAAAGACAAAATAAAAAATTTTGAACAAAATAGATGTGTGCTGGTCTACGGTATGGTCCGCTTGATAAGACCATACTTCCATGTTTCAAATAGAAGTGTGCGCTGTGATATTGACGTTGTAATGGTGTAATAGCAGGCTGGGATAACTAATTTATTGGTGTTACCTTCTAACATTATTATTACGTTAAATAGATATTGTGTTACCTTTTTATTTTTACATATTACGTAGAATTAATACTCTCCTCCAAAAGGACAATTGAAATATATATATATTTATTTATACATATGGCTTTTTTTTTAACCGTTCCTTGAGTAGAAAGTCTCCCCAACATAATATGTAGAAAAGAATAATAGGGTGTTTGGCCCTTAGTTCGAACCAATTGGTTCTAACCAACAAATAGTGTAAAGCTTTTAGTAATAACAGTAAAAGCAAAAACTTTCAGTAACAACAGTAAAAGCAAAAGTTGTTACACTATAAAACTCTCACATGTTATAATATTTTTAACCAATTAGTTCTAACTAATAAACACCCTATAGCATAACATGACAGTCATTAAATGTAACATCATTGTTTGATTCATGCAAGTCCAAGAGATTTAGTGATCTAAAGACTTATACATTTTCAACATCTTTTGATGCTAGATTTGTTGGCTTCAAAAAAATGTTTTTCATAGAATTAGCGGAAACATGGTTATGGTGTGGAACATATATAACAAACATTTTCTCAATGCTCTTGTAAAACATGCTATAGATTCTATCAGTTTAATGCAAATAAAATATATATATATATAAACCTTTGCTTACCCAATAGACAAGAGATGATCAGGAAACTGTTATCATAAAGACATTCTCTATAAGACAAAATCATTATCTTCCTTCCTTAGTCTTAAGCACGGGATAGACGAACGGTTGGACAAAGAAGGGAATAAATGTTTCTATGAATTGTACACTAACTTTTAGTCACCCGTTAATCTCAACGTATGAGAAAAATGATTCTTGGGCTAAAGAATACTTCTTCTCTCTCTACACACCTATGTGAGGAAATTTTAGCAGAGTTTTCTTAGTCTCTCTAAGACTTACACCTGAGAGTTGAATAAATAGAGTAGGCCTCTCTTTATATAGACAAGAAGGCTCAATTAATTTTGGAAGTTTTCTTATTTTAATTTTAAATCTCAAATTTTTAATTAAAATAAAAATACAATTTTCCTTTCCATTTTACTACTACAATCCACCCACACATAGATACCTTATCTATGTGTGGCATCAATCTCATGAGAAATAAAAAGAAAATCTACTTGTTATCTAATTTCATTTGTTTCTAAATTTAACTTTTGTATTTAAATTAAATCACATTTATCCAAAAATAAAAATTCTAAATATAAGAACTTTGTAAACAAGTTTTAACGTGTACAAGGGACTTTCCATCATTATTGTGTGTGCTACACATAGTAGGACCTACCTACTATGTGTCTTTCAAAATTAATTATTTATAATTACATAATCTTATTATTCAATAATTATAAATTAATTCATAATTAATTTATTTTGAGTGATATTTAATTTAAAATTTCACAAGTTTAAATTAATTAATTACAAAAATTCATGTCTAAACAGTGTTTGCAAGGATGATAGGGACTAATAGACTATAATTTCAAGCTCTAATAAAACCGATTTATTAACTAAACTCTTTAGTTGACATATTATTCTTTTACTAATTCCAATGCAACTCCACAAAATATTTGGAATTGTATTCTTGAAATTATATATATAATTACTTGTTTCTTAGAGTCATCCATTTGATATAGTCATTACATATAAGTCGATCATCTATAAATAATTTATAATTAGAGCTAGGTAAATTCCGTTAACCTTTTAATTACTTCTTAATCCTTAAGTATTATCGATCCTCTAATATATAACAAATTCATGAATTTAATCATAAATTGAGTGCTCGTATTATTTAATCATAAGTCGATCCTCTAATATTTATCTGCTTCTCGTTAAAGAAAGAATAGATTCCATCTTGTAAAATTAACATTTCTGGCTGCTTACTTCATTCTGCCTCTAAAATATAAAAGATAGGATTAGATTCTCGAATCCGTATAGAGTAAATAACTTTAGATTAAGATCATCTTATATATGACCATCAGTCGATATAATTAGAACTTACTATATTTAATAGAAATCATCAAACGTTCATATGACATTATGTCCTGATCCTATATAATCTCATTATGTGTAGTGCACTCATGTAATGATTCACTATATTTACAGTACGGATAAGACCGTCTTATTCTCAATGAAAATGACCTGCACTAGTAACGCTAAATTAAGATTTCATATAATTGAATTAATTATAATAATTACTTATTTGCTACTAACCATTTTTATTATTATCCTTTAGTATTATCCTCTTGTGTGTAACACATATGCAATATTTAAGGACATATAAATAACTATACAAATTTAATGATATTTATAAAATATTCAAAACAAATGCACACAAAACTAATGAAAAATTCACTTTATTTTTTTATATAATTAATTTACGTTTACAAAATACCATATGCTTTAAGGGCATATATCCTAACAATCTCCCACTTGTCCTCAAGCAGATGAGACATGTCCCTTACTAGATAATATCTCCTCTCTATATGCTTCGTGCCTATGTGATTTCTAGGTTCTTTGATATTAGCAATTACAGCATTATTGCCACAATACATTTTTTTAGTCAACTTATCTGTGTATAGAACAACTTCCAGATCAGTCAAGAACTTACATAGCCAGACTGCTTCCAATGACACTTCACAAACAACCACATATTCAGCCTCTATTGTCAAGTTAGAAACACACTTTTGTTTGACACTCCTCTAGACAACGATTCCACCACCAAGAGTGAATACAGAACTTGAGATAAACTTTCGATCGTCTTGATATGATTGAAAATCAAAATCTGTGTATCTATTGGGAGACAAATCTACACAGGAATACACAAGTGTATAGTTACTCGTTTTCCAAAAGTACTTGAAAATTCACTTCATAGCTGTCCAATGAACAAACTAAAACCTACTGACTATTCCTACTGCATAGTAGATGTTAGTCCTAATATATTGCATAGCATACATCAAGCTTTTGTCAGTCGACGCCTAAAGGAAACAACTCATGTCCTTTTCCTCCTAAGGAGTCTTTGGACATTACTCTTTCAAGAGATGAATACCATGCTGATGAGACTGTAAAAGTGTATATTTTCTAAGGCTTAAATAATTTATTTACGCTTTTATTTCTCATTAAAGTCTCTAATTAATAGCATTTTGTGTTAATAAGTATTTTCGTGTCTTAGTGTGTAAATGTGTTTAAAAATATGTTTTTAGTGTGTTTTTATGTTTAATAGAATTTTTAGTAATTTTTAGAGTCATTTCAGTGTGTTAAATAAGTGTCTAGTCTGTAAATAGTCAAAACCGTAAAAGTAATGCGGTTATTTTATTTTGAGTTTTAGTGTGTTTGATAGTGTGTTTTAAGTTTGTAAATATGTCTTATTATATTTTTAGTAATTTCTAAAAATATTTTCAAGTCATAAAAATTATATCTGTGCCAAACCGTAAGAGACTGGAAATTTTAGGAGTTTTTATTTATTTTTGTGTTTTTTAATGTAAAATAAATATTTTTAATATTTTTGTAAATATTATATTTGTAAAATAATGTGTTTGTGATTTTTAGATTTGAAATCTAGAGGAAAAATGGAGCAAAACGACACCAAAATCAGACATCAAATGCATAAAAAAATCCTTAAAATATTCGGATTCATCTGAAGGGACACGTGGTAAGTTTTTGGCCATCGGATGATCTGCCAAATCAATCTCAGTCGTTCGAGGAAGAGACGTGTGTCAACGCGTCATCCGGTGCGTCAGCGAAATCTCAGGTACAGTCCACGTGCCACATTTTGATTGGCGCGTGTAAAGCTACAGACGCGTCAGAGGGAATCTCAGACAGCTCAGAATCTCGTGCGGTAGACTCTACGTGTATCCATTTTTCTAGCCGTTAGATCGGTTGAGGAAGACCAATCTAACGGTTGAAAATTACGGTCCACTGGTCCCACCTGGGCCCATTCTTGAACGCCTCTGCCAGCCATTGGATCGCGCATTCAACGGGTCAGATTGCGCCTGTTTCGTGCTGCCCTGACCTGCGAAGCACAGGATCCCAAACTAAAATTCGCATATCGACGAGCAAATCTCAGCGTGGAAGTGGAGATAAAATCGGATCAAATGATCCGATTCTTCAAATAGTGAATTCCTTTCACTATAAATAGGGGCTCTCCCCCCTCATTCAGGACGACCTCAAGGCCTTCAGGCCTCTCTTTCCCTTTCTCCCATTTTTTCCTTTTTACCCCTTAGGTAAAATATATATATATATATAATAAAATAATGCTTAATTTAGTGTAGAGAGTCTGGTGAGGCAGAGAGGTGATCTTGTATGCGTAGTACTCTAGTATGGGTTTTAACTCTATATCTGTGTGGTAACGCTTATATTTTTATGGAATAAATTATATCTTTATGTTTTCAATAATTATTGTTACTGTTGTTATGCTGCCAATTTTTACATAAATTCAGTCATGCTTTCTTTATGTAATTTAATTGTGTTGCGTAATTAATATTAATAATACTGAAGTCATGCTCGTTTATTAAGTTGAGTTTCTGTTGCATTATAGACATAGACTGGCACAGTAAATGCTTGGTAATTCTTGATTTATTGTAGACAAAGGATGACATAGTGTATTCTTAGACCATTTAATAAGTCGAGGTGCTGCCGAAATTTACGTAATAATTTATTCCATAAAAATACATTAATTTTGATTTGTTATTATCTTTTCTATCTTAGAATTATGTTAATTATAATTGAGTGACAGCGGTTATAATTTTCATAATTAGTGCACCAAATCATTAGTGACAGATGATTATTTTGCTAGTTTTTATAGGAAAACCCTTACTGCATTATGGCTTGCTATATTGTCGATTTAGGTTGACCTATATAATTAGTAAAATATGCTTGCAATTAATGAGAAAAGATATAATAAATCAAATGCTTTAGATAATTATTATTTAGAGTTAAAATTCCATATTAGTTGCGAAACACACAAGGGATTCTCAAAGCTTCACCGTTTTAATTTTACGCTTTAAATTTTGAATTAAATAAAATAAAAACCACAAAAATATTTCTTTGCTTTCAAAAATTGCTTGCCTCTTTGACCGTTTATTTTTATCAATCTCTCGAGTTACAAATTTTCACCTCCCTATGGATACGACAATCTTTCTATACTATATACGTCCGCCGTTTATTATTACAAAGAATTAACATTTCTTGGGCATTACCACATGCCTAGAAGGAAAATTCCCACTCTTAGAGTTCTATATCATGTATTTAACAAGTACCTTGTCTACATACGCAGCCTAAGATATTAATAAAAGCCTTGTCTTATGATCTCGAATGAACTAGATCCCAAAAATGTAGCTCCATGTTCCAAATATTTTGTTTGGAATTGGCTGGCTAACCATTCGTTTACTTGTGACATTGATTCCTTATCATTCCCATTGAGTAAGATGTCATCAACATAACATACTAAGAAGGCCGCGTTCTTTTCTCTTTTATACTTGTTAACACATGGTTCATCTTCATTTTGTTCAAAACCATAGGACTTGTTAGCCTCATCAAACTTCATGTTTCATGATTTAGAAGCCAGCTTAAATCCATAGATGGACTTTTGTAGCTTGCAGAATTTCTACTTTTAGCCTTCAACTATGTAACCATTTGGTTATACCATATAGATGCTTTTCTCAAGACACCTGTTCATGAATGTTTTCTTGATATCCATCTTCCAAATTTCATAATCGAAATGTGCAACAATAGACAAAAGTATCTGTGTGTACTTAAGCATAGCAATCGAAGAGAAAGTCTTTTCATAGTCAACTCCCTTTTTATGGGTATAACTTTTAGCTACTAGCCAAGCTTTGAAGGTCTTCATATTTCCATCCACTCTTCTTTTTCTTTTATAGACTTATTTGCACTCGATAGGTTTTACCCTTCAAGAAAATCAACAAGTTCCCAGATCAAGTTAGAATCCATGGAAGAATTTTCAAGTTTCATGGCTTTCAGCCACTTCTCTTTGTCAAAAGTTTCCATTGCCGACTTGAAAGTTAATGGATCTTTCTCAACATCACTCATGGTGACTAGTTATGCTTCTCCTCGATAACGAGCAAGTAATCTAATTTCCTACCCACTACGACGAAGCATCGAAGGGGTGTGGCTGGAAGTTGTGGCCTCTGTGGTTTGCTGTTCGACAACTATTGTTAGTTTATCAACAACTCTTCTCGGTTTATCGACAACTCTTATTGACTGTGGGCCAACCTAATCGTCAAGTAACTATTTTGCTTCTGAGTTTAAATTCTTCCATATAGTCTTGCTAAAAAAGTTGCATTTCTCGATACAAACATCTTCTTATCTTAAGGACTATATTATAATCCTCCTCTTGTTCCTTGAGGATGGCCCACAAAATGCAGACTTCAGAACAAGGTTCCAAATTCCTTGTCTTATCCTTCAATATATGTGTCGAACAACCCCATACATAAATATTCCTGAAACTAGGTTTTCAGTCATTCTACAACTCTAGAAGCATTTTAGGTATACACTTAGAAGGAATCAAGTTTAGAATATACACTACAATCCTTAAGGCATATCCCCATAAGGATGTAGATAGATAAAAATAATTCAACATTGATCTCATTATGTCGAGCAGCATTCAATTTCTCCTTTTAATGAAACCATTTTATTACAGTGTTTCAGGTGTGGTGAGTTTCAAAACTATTCTTCTTTATATCAAATAGTTTGTAAACTCTATGTCCAAAAGCTCACTACCTCGATGCAATCGAAGCACCTTGGTTTGCTTCTCTAATTGCTTTTTAGCTTTTGCTTGGAATTCCTTAAACTTTTCGAACGTTTTGGATTTCCTTTTCATTAGGTAACCATAACCATATCTAGAATAACCTTTCATACCCACCTATTGCTTAGATGTTTAAAGGTCCACATGTGTCAGTATGTATCAATTTAAGAAGTTTTTTTGGCTCTTTTTTCCTTTAGTTGAGAAAGGTCTTATGGTTTTACCTCCCGTCCAGGGTTCACATAGTAGGAGTTCACTAACTTTTAGTTCCCTTAAATTAAAGAACCATCATTTACCAATTTCTCAATTGTTTTTAGGATAATATGTCTAAGTCTAAGATACCACATATATGTATCATTATCATAAGAAGTCTTTTTCCTTTTATTCATGGGTTGGCTACTTTAAACATTTCAGCATTAAGTGGTGGTTTACAACTAGGTTTAAGAAAATATAAACCGTCATTTATTTTTTTAAATATATATTTAAGATCCATTCTTTGAAATAGAAACAATTTCATTATTAAAAAACTTTTAAATTATTATTCATTTAATCTGGAAACAGAAACCAAATTTCTCTTAAATCCAAGAATGTAATAAAAGTTGTTCAAAACTAAAAAGTTTTTCTTAAATAGAACACTAACTTGTCCCATCACTTTAGCCGAATAGCTTCATTACCTACGACCATCGTGTACTCCCCATCGGCAAGCTCTTGTAAAGAACTAAGACTCTGCAAAGAAGAACAAACATGGTTAGTTGCTTCTGAGTCAACTTCCCAAGTTGAGAACTCATTCTCTACAATGCATATTTCTAAAACTAATAAATCATATTTACCATAGTTTTTCTTCTTCTTTAGCTCCTCGAGATACTTCTTACAGTTTCTTTTCTAATAGCCTAGCTGATCATAGTGGAAACACTTTTCCTTGGCCTTTGTCTTGGAGCCGGTCTCTTTGCCTTTGTTAACTTTCTTAAGCTTCTTCTTGTTCTTAGTTTTGGTCTTTATCCTGGTGTTCATGAAAAAATTGACAATATCAAGACAAGCCTTGGCATTTGGTTGGCCAAATATGCCATCCAATGACTGTGTTATCCATAAGCAACCTCTATATTCTCAAGCTTCTAACGAAGCACTTCAGACATGTCAGCTAGAAAGTAGCATTTAGCTTTTTGGTTGGCTTTTTGCCAATGAGAATATGCCTCTCCGGTGGCTTCCCTTGTGTTAGTTATGGGGCCAAAGGACACTCCTCTAAGGGGATGAACTCACATTCGTCATTTATGAGCATCAAGTTCATGTTACTTTTCCATTTGGTATATTTCTCATTAGTTAATTGTTCAAGATTAAGTAGGTTAATGTTTGGATTAGACATATTGCTGGGATAATGCATGAATATCATAAGCAAATAATATGAGTTTTATGCATAATAAATATGATGCATGGATGTACCTAAAAATACATAAAAACATGTTTACTATTCTAGCCAATGAAAATTTGATTTACTAGAAGAGATTTGTCATTGTAGGGTAGGTCAGATCATTTGCAAATTAAATCGAGACATTCTCAATGAGTAGATATTATTCAAAATATCTTCTATTTTCAACATTATTAACTACCTTAATTTTGCTCAATATGTAATTAACATTAGTAACATCTTTATGAACATAACCCACCATTTCGAATTACAAAAATAACTCTAAAGTGCCGCCAAAAGGTAGATCAAAGTAGAGGTACTTCTGTAACACCCGCCTATTTTGTAACGGACCACGTTAAGTTAGTAACGTTGTTAAGGAATTTTATTAATAAATTACGTTATATGATATGATATATGATGCGAGTGTTACTAACTTTTTATGTCAAGTTTTGTGACAGGTGACGACCGCATAGAATCGTTGTGCTCTAGTGTTCATGCGAAAATTTGAATGTATGTTTATTTATGATGCAATAATGTATGAATGTTTTGTTGTATGACATTTAAGGATAGTTCAGCAGGCCAACTTGGTGGAACCGGCAAGCCGAAGGGGAAAATCGACAGGCCGAACACGGCTGACGAGCAGTCAGCAGAAATCTCTCCAAATTTATGGCTGAGTTAATTACGTTAAATGGGTGATTTAATGTGATTAATTGGCATAATAATGGAATGATTTTATCAGTTAAGGAAATAAGGGTTTGACTTTGCATTGAATTGTATTATTTTAAGTGGTTTCCTATTTTTAGAGGGTAAATTATGGTAAGATTAATGATTTGTTTGACCTTCCTTTGCTTTCTCTTCTTTTTCCCACTCCAATAGCCCCTCAACAGTAAGAAAATTCTGACTTAATGGAGGGAATTGAATTCCCATCAATTATGCTCATTATGTTAAAAAATTTTAATGTTCCTTTTTCATTATTTTTTTCTCTCATTCTCATGTTTTTCTCTCAAACTTCTGAGACGTTCTTTCATTTTCTCTTCCTCTTCTCTTCTCCACGAGTTCTCTCTCTCTCTCTCTCATGAAAATTCTCTGCAAATATTGAAAGAAAAAGTCATATCTCATTGGTTAAAATTCAAGGACTTTAAGAAGAAATTTCAAGGTAAGAACTTTTTGGTGTTTTTGAAAAGAAATTTTTCTCCTCCAATTGTCTACAATATCCTTCTCTAGGAATTTTATTTTTGTTCTGAGTTTTTATTACGATGTTCATGTGATGTTTCTTCACGTTTCATGTCATTTTGGAGTTTTTATGAAAAATCTGAATTTTTTGTCTTCTACCCCTCACAGTAAAATGTTACTGTTTAATTTCGATGTATGAAAATGTAATGATTATTCAAGAGGTGAATGAATGATGTTTTCATAAAATGTTATTAAGAATATGCATATGTATGAGTATGTATGATGAATGCATTTTAGGTTATGAAATGTTATATATGATATTTTTCATGAAAATTGACAAGAATATGCTAGTGTCGTGTATGATGAATGTAATTTTGAGTTATGTGAAATTTTTTGAAATTATGTTAAGAAAACTATTTTAACAATGATATTTTTGGATTTTGTTTTATAAAATGTTTTATATGTTTAAATGATTTTATAAGAATGAAATAATTTTATACATAAAAATAAGATGTTTGTATGAATTATTAAATTAAAATATATGTGTTTTAAATTATTAGAAAACATTTTTTTAAGGATTTTCATGATTGTAATGTATGGTTTGTTTTGTTTTACATGTTTAAGGTAATTTTATGATTTAAGAAAAATTATGATAACATGTTTATAAGATGATAAAATTATGTTTTCGCGATGGTGATTATGAGATATGTTTGTAATATGTGATGGATGTATACATGGATATATTATGAATGAATGTTATGTGAATGGATATTTCATGATATGTATTAATGTTATTGCATCTTTAAATGGATAATGGCATGAACACTCAAGGAACGAGCACTACGAGACCGCGGCGTCGTCACCAAGAGCATTTTTTTTAAGGTTAAGTAAGCTAGCGTTAAGGTAAGTATATTACATTCTCACCTGCAACATGACACGTTTTATAAGATTTAACGTTATGTTCATAATGATATTCATGATGATTTTATGGATATTTTCCTTAAGAATTTCTATAAAGATTTTCATGATTTTAAGTTATGCATGATGATTATGGCATGTTTCAATGTATGAAAATTATGTATATATGCATCACCTAATAAGTGTTACACACTTAATATTATGAAATGATATGTTATGATGTCATGTCTGGTTTTGGATTAGCTACCCTTCTCCTCTCATGACGGCGCGCCTATGATGATGTTTATGGTGCAACACTTGGGCCCTTAAGATAAAAATGGAATAAGTTTTAAATGGTCAACGTAATGAAAGATATGTTTCTATGAAATTGTGCTTAAGGCACTTTTATGATATGATGACAATGATGATGATGATGATGTTTATGAAATGTTTTAAATTGTGAGAATTATATGTACTTACTAAGCATTAGCTTAATCATGTTTTATGTCATGTTGTAGATAAGGGTAAGAAAATCATGGACTAGGCGGAGGACATGGGAAGGCGTGTGAGCACAAGGCACGATGAATTGTAACCGGAAGCACGCCAAGAAAAACGTTTCTATGTTTTTAATAAAGTTTCATATTTTTGAACACTATTTTTATGATAAACATTTCAAGGATTTTTGAACTATATTTCATATTTCATTTCATTATCTTAAGTATTATGATTTTCTGCATTTTTATGAAAGGATGATTGTGTTTTGTAAAATAAGTTTTCTTTACGTTTATGGCTCGGTCGGCCTGCCGAACACCCTTGGTCGGCCTGCCGAGCATTGATGAATTTTTTTAGTTGCCTTGCAAAGCCTCTACCAGCCTGCCGGTTGAGAAGTTTCAGCCTACCGAAGTCCCAAGTTCGGCCTGCCGAACTGTGGAGTTAATGACTTTAAAATAAATTGTGTTGATTCATGGGTTATGATGTAATGTTTTACAAGTCCTGATTTTACAACTTGATTAATTTAAAAGTATAATTGAATAAATTATGATATGGAATAAGTTAAACATTATTATTTTAAACAATGATAAGTTTAAAAAAAAAAATTAGATGGATGAATGGATCCTGGTTAAGTTTGTTTAAGTACTTTAAATCAAATGTACCGTTTAAGTTTGATATTATATGTATATGTTTAAAGTTTAAGCAAGTACGAATGTATGAATATAACGATATCTGTGACGTCCGCATTAAGGGGTGTTTCTGGCTTTGGTATCAGAGATATTTTTCGATTACAATTCATATTGCCACACATCAATCCAAGTTCTCCAAGTAAGTATGTTATTAAGTTAGATCTATTCATGCAAGTATGATGATAAGATTTAGGTTTAAATGATTAATTAATAACGATCTAGTAGTGAAAACCTGTCTCATAAATGGAAGATTATTTTCTAAGTCTTAATTCTTTTAGGAAATTAACGATGGACGGACATAGAAGAATGCAGACTCGCACCCAAACTAACGAAAGATTCATGACGATGATAGCTAAACTGCAAAGGCAGTTGGAGGATTAAAGAAGGGAGATTGCTGCTTTAAGGGCTAATGGTCAGAATGATGAACAATGAGGCAATGATGTGCCTCCTCCTCCTTCGCAGCCACAAGTTAATGAAGTCCCTGTGCCTGCTGCTGAACCAAGAGCGGCATATCAAGAACCTCTTCTGGTCAGATGGAAGAGGGTTAAGCCAGCAGACTTTGAGGGTTCTAAGGATCCGCTAGTAGCTCAGGGGTGGTTGAAGATGATTGAGGCCACCTTACGACTCATGAATTTCACGGATAATGAAAAGGTTCTCTTTGCCTCGTACTGTCTTACTATGGAGGCCAGGATTTGGTGGGATGGCATTGAATAGAGCAGGAACGTTGAAGAGATGACATGGGCTGACTTTGTACATGAATTCAACACGAAGTTCTTCCACATGAATGTCACGAGGAAGCATTATGAGGAGTTTGAGAGTTTATGATAGGGGGATATGTCAGTCATTGATGTGGTGACAAAGTTTGACCAGCTTGCTCGTCTATGCCCAGGGATGGTTATGAATGAAGGTGAAAGGGTCAAAAGGTTGATCAGAGCCCTTAGACCAGATATTGCTGCTATTGTGGATGGGGCAAGTCCACCCAGGACCCAAGAACAGGTTGTTATGAGAGCCCAGCATGCTGAGTTTCATCTGTCCAAGTTAAGAAGGAACCAGCCACAGTCGGCTCAATAGGTTAACAATACAAGCAACCAAAACCACCTTCCCCACAGGAACAACAACAACAACAACAACAACAACCAGAACTAGAGGAACAATAAGAGGAAGGGCAATCCTCAACAACAGCAGGGCCAAGACAACAAAAGGCACAATGATGGTCAGCGCAACAACAATGACAGGCGATTTCAACCATGTGGCAAATGTGGAAAGAAACATCCAGGGGAATGCCGATTGGGGACAAACCAATGTTTCATATGTGGGCGTGAAGACCACTTTGTAAAGAACTGCCCCAAGCTGATGAATGCTAATGCCCCGCAAAGAGCTCCTCCTCAAGCCCAGCTGCATCAGATGCAAGCCTCCCTTGAAGGGCCACTAATTAGTCAAGGGAGAATTGAAGCTCCACCGACAAATGCCTGAATCTATGCCATGATGAAAGAACAAGTGGCTGCTGAAGCCTCCAATGTGGTCACAGGTCAGATAACAAGCTTATCTAATGATGTTTATGTTCTTTTTGATACGGGTGCCACGTATTCTTTTGTGCCTATGTCACATGCTAAGAAGTTAGGGGTTCGTTTAGAGCCTATGGGATAGAGATTTACTACGGCATTATCCCTCGGGGAAGTGATATTATCCACGCATTGTTTGCGTGCTGTACCCCTATGGATTTCTAATAGGGAACTTTTCGTCGACCTCATTGTGATCGACATGCATGATTATGACATGATTCTTGGGATGGATTTCCTAAGCAAGTATAATGCCTCAATCGAATGCCGGAAACGAAAGGTGATCTTCCATCCTGAAGGTGATCAGAAGTTCATTTATGTTGGCGAGACCAGAAGGAAACCCAGCATGTTTCTATCAGCAATGAAAGCAAGGAAGCTTTTAGCAAGTGGTTGCACGGGCTATCTGGTGAACATTGTAGACAAAAGCCAAGAAGGAAAGACAAGAATTAAAGATGTGCATGTTGTTCATGAATATGAAGATGTGTTTCCTGAAGATCTGACGAGTCTACCGCCAGAAAGAGAAGTTGAATTCGAGATTGAGCTCGCTCTAGGCACCGACCCAATCTCAAAAGCACCATATAGAATAGCCCCGGCAGAATTAAAAGAGCTTCACATGTAATTAAAGGAGCTACTTGACAAAGGTTTCATCAGGCCAAGTCACTCACCGTGGGCTGCTCCAGTTTTATTCGTGAAATAAAAGGATGGCACTATGAGGCTCTGCATCGACTATAGAGAACTGAACAAGGTGACGATAAAGAACAAGTACCCGTTGCCTCGAATTGATGATTTGTTTGATCAGCTCAAGGGTGCATCGGTGTTCTCAAAGATTGATCTACGATCAGGATATCACCAGTTGAAGATTAAAGAAGGAGATATCCCAAAGACTGCTTTCAGGTCGAGGTATGGTCATCATGAGTTTGTGGTTATGCCTTTCGGTCTGACGAATGCACCTACTGCCTTTATGGATTTGATGAACCGGGCATTCAAGGATTTCCTTGATAAATTTGTTGTTGTATTTATTGATGATATTCTTGTTTATTCTAAGAATCAAGAAGAACATGAGGAGTATTTAAGGATTGTGCTGGAGACTTTAAGAAGACCTCAGTTATACGCAAAGTTCTCCAAATGCGAGTTTTGGCTTGATAAAGTGTCATTCTTGGGGCATGTTATTTCAAAGGATGGGATTATGGTGGACTCTGCAAAAGTAGAAGCCGTACTCAATTGGAAGCAACCGATGAACGCAAGTGAAATAAGGAGCTTTTTGGGTCTAGCAGGTTATTATCGGAGATTCGTAGAAGATTTCTCCAAGATAGCAGCTCCACTCACGAACTTGACTCGCAAGGGAAAGAAGTATGAATGGACGGATGCATGTGAAAAGAGTTTTCAAGAACTGAAGAAAAGGTTAACGACGGCTCCAGTGTTGGCAATTCCTGAAGGAAATGATGGGTTCGTAATCTATAGTGATGCATCCAAGATGGGCCTAGGAGCTGTATTGATGCAGGATGAAAAGGTGATTGCTTATGCTTCAAGACAACTAAAGGACTACAAAAAAAACTATCCTACTCATGACCTCGAGTTAGCAGCAGTCGTTTTTGCGTTGAAGATATGGAGACACTATTTGTATGGGGTCCAATGTAAGATCTTCACTGATCATCAAAGTCTGAAGTACTTTTTCACGCAAAAAGACCTGAACATGAGACAACGTAGATGGCTAGAGTTGGTGAAGGATTATGATTGTGAAATCCTTTATCATCCTGGTAAAGCTAACCGAGTAGCTGATGCTTTAAGTAGGAAGTCAGTTACCACGTTGATATCAATGCAAGCAATGTCTCCACCTTTAAGGAAGGAAATTCTAGACTTTGGTTTAGAACTTATAGCAGGCCAGCTATCAGTACTCTCCCTTGCTCCAACGATGTATGACAAAATTCAGAGTAAGCAAGATGACGATGTAAGCCTTGTAAGGATCAAGCAAGAAATGAAGGAAGGAAAATGTCAAGAGTTTTGTATTGCGGATGACGGAACTCTGTACTTTAAGGACCGTTTATGTGTTCCCAATGTTGATGATTTAAGGGAAAGGATCTTGGCAGAAATTCATGACACTCCTTACTCTATTCATCAAGGTGCAACAAAGATATATAATGATCTAAAGGGTAACTTCTGATGGTTTGGAATGAAACGTGATGTTGCAAAGTATGTGAAGAAATGTATGACATGTCAGCAAGTAAAGGCTGAACACCAGAGACCTAGCGGTGAACTGCAGTATATCCAAATACCGAAATGGAAATGGAAGATATAGCAATGGATTTCATTACCGGTTTGCCCAGAACTATGAATGGTTATGATGCAATTTGGGTAGTTGTGGATCGCCTGACAAAAACGTCGCATTTCATTCCTATCAAGATTACTTACTCTATGGAACGATTAGCGGAACTCTATGTTAAGGAGGTTGTACGACTTCATGGGATTCCTAAGTCAATTATCTTAGATCGTGATGGCAGGTTCACATCTAAGTTTTGGAAGAGTGTATAGACTGCAATGGGAACCAGGCTTCATTTCAGTACAGCTTTTCATCCTCAGACTGACGGCCAAACAGAGAGGACGAACATGATTCTAGAAGATATGCTACGGGCATGTTCTCTCGATTTTAAGACCAGCTGGTGTAAAATGTTGCCGTTAGCAGAGTTTGCTTACAACAACAGCTTTCAGGCGACAATTGGGATGGCACCATATGAAGCGTTGTATGGACGAAAATGCAGGTCACCTATATGTTGGCACGAAGCTGGTGAAAAGAAGTTGATGGAAAGCATAGATGCTGAAAGAACCGACTTTGTGAATGAAACTTCTGAGATGATAAAGTTGATAAGAAGAAGAATAGAGACCGCCCAAAGCCGTCAGAAGAGTTATGCTGACAAAAGAAGAAGACCTTTAGAGTTCGCTGTAGGCGAATATGTGTTTTTGAAAGTTGCACCAATGAAAGGGGTTATGAGGTTTGGAAAGAAAAGCAAGTTAAGCCCAAGATTCATCGGTCCTTATGAAGTTGTTAAACAAATAGGCAAAGTAGCTTATCAGCGAAAGTTACCATCTGAAATGTCCGCAATGCACGGTGTATTTCTTGTCTCCATACTCAAAAAGTATGTTCCGGACCCTACGCATGTGATTGAGCCACAAGTGATTGAGATACGAGAAGACTTAAGTTATGAAGAAAAGCCAATGAAGATACTCGATCGGAAAACCAAGACTTTGAGGAATAAAGAAATTCCATTGGTCAAGGTGTTATGGCGAAATCAGCAAGTTGAAGAAGCTACATGGGAACGTGAAGATGACATGAAAGCTATGTATCCACATTTATTCTAAGTTTCGAGGACGAAACTTTTATAAGGTGGGGAGAATTGTAACACCCGCCTATTTTATGTAACGGACCACGTTAAGTTAGTAATGTTGTTAAGGAATTTTATTAATAAATTACGTTATATGATATGATATATGATGTGAATGTTACTAACTTTTTATGTCAAGTTTTGTGACAGGTGACGACCGCATAGAATTGTTGTGCTCTAGTGTTCATGCGAAAATTTGAATGTATGTTTATTTATGATGCAATAATGTATGAATGTTTTATTGTACGGCATTTAAGGACAGTTTGACAGGCCAAACTTTTAAGATCGGCAGGCCAAAGAAACCCATCGGCAGGCCGAACTTGGTGGAACCGGTAGGCCGAAGGGGAAAATCGACAGGTCGAACATGGCTGACGAGCAGTCAGTAGAAATCTCTCCAAATTTATGGCTGAGTTAATTACGTTAAACGGGTGATTTAATGTGATTAATTGGCATAATAATGGAATGATTTTATCAGTTAAGGAAATAAGGGGTTTAACTTTGTATTAATTTGTATTATTTTAAGTGGTTTCCTATTTTTAGAGGGTAAATTATGGTAAGATTAATGATTTGTTTGACCTTCCTTTTCTTTCTCTTCTTTTTTCCACGCCAATAGCCCCTCAACAGTCAGAAAATTCTGACTTAATGAAGGGAATTGAATTTCCATCAATTATGCTTATTACGTTAAAATTTTTTAACGTTCCTTTTTCATTATCTTTCTCTCATTCTCACGTTTTTCTCTCAAACTTCTGAGACGTTCTTTCATTTTCTCTTCCTCTTCTCTTCTCCACGAGTTCTCTCTCTCTCTCTCTCTCTCTCACACACAAAAATTCTCTGTAAATATTGAAAGAAAAAGTCAAATCTCATTCGTTAAAATTCAAGGACTTTAAGAAGAAATTTCAAGGTAAGCACTTTTCGGTGTTTTTGAAAAGAAATTCTTCTCCTCCAATTGTCTACAATATCCTTCTCTAGGAATTGTATTTTTGTTCTGAGTTTTCATTATGATGTTCATGTGATGTTTCTTCACGTTTCATGTCATTTTGGAGTTTTTATGAAAATATGAATTTTCTGTCTTCTACCCCTCACAGTAAAATGTTACTGTTTAATTTTGATGTATGAAAATGTAATGATTATTCAAGAGGTAAATGAATGATGTTTTCATGAAAAGTTGTTAAGAATATGCATATGTATGAGTATGTATGATGAATGCATTTTAGGTTATGAAATGTTATATATGATATTTTTCATGAAAATTGACAAGAATATGCTATTGTCGTGTATGATGAATGTAATTTTGAGTTATGTGAAATTTTATGAAATTATGTTAAGAAACTATTTTAACAATGATATTTTTGGATTTTGTTTTATAAAATGTTTTATATGTTTAAATGATTTTATAATAATGAAATAATTTTATGCATGAAAATAAGATGTTTGTATGAATTATTAAATTAAAATATATGTGTTTTAAATTATTAAAAAACATTTTTTTAAGGATTTTCATGATTGTAATGTATGGTTTGTTTTGTTTTACATGTTTAAGGTAATTTTATGATTTAAGAAAAATTATGATAACATGTTTATAAGATGATAAAATTATGTTTTCGCGATGGTGATTATGAGATATGTTTGTAATATGTGATGGATGTATACATGGATATATTATGAATGAATGTTATGTGAATAGCTATTTCATGATATGTATTAATGCTATTGCATCTTTAAATGTATAATGGCATGAACACTCAAGGAACGAGCACTACGAGACCGCGGCATCTTCACCAAGAGCATTTTTTAAGGTTAAGTAAGCTAGCGTTAAGGTAAGTACATTACATTCTCACCTGCAACATAACACGTTTTACAAGATTTGACGTTATGTTCATAATGATATTCATGATGATTTTATGGATATTTTTCTTAAGAATTTCTATAAATATTTTTATGATTTTAAGTTATGCATGATGATTATGGCATGTTTCAATGTATGAAAATTATGTATATATGTATCACCTAATAAGTGTTGCACACCCAATGTTATGAAATGATATGTTATGATGTCATGTCTGGTTTTGGATTAGCTATCATTCTCCTCTCATGACGGCGTGCCTATGATGATGTTTATGGTGCAACACTTGGGCCCTTGATAAAAATAGAATAAGTTTTAAATGGTCAATGTAATGAAAGATATGTTTCTATGAAATTGTGCTTAAGGCACTTTTATGATATGATGACAATGATGATGATGTTTATGAAATGTTTTAGATTGTGAGAATTATATGTACTTAGTAAGCATTAGCTTAATCATGTTTTATGTGATGTTGCAAATAAGGGTAAGAAAATCATGGACTAGGCAGAGGACATGAGAAGGCGTGTGAGCACAAGGCACGATGAATTGTAACCGAAAGCACGCCAAGAAAAACGTTTCTATGTTTTTAATAAAATTTCATATATTTGAACACTATTTTTATGATAAACATTTCAAGGATTTTTGAACTATATTTCATATTTTATTTCATTATCTTAAGTGTTATGATTTTCTGGATTTTTATGAAAGGTTGATTGTGTTTTGCAAAATAAGTTTTCTTTAGGTTCATGGCTCGGTCGGCCTGTCGAACATTGATGAATTTTTTTTAGTTGCCTTGCAAAGCCTCTGTCGGCCTGCCGGTTGAGAAGTTTCGGCCTGCCGATGATGTTCGTCCTGCCAAACTGTGGAGTTAATGACTTTAAAATAAAATGTGTTGATTCATGGGTTATGATGTAATGTTTTACAAGTCCTGATCTTACAACTTGATTAATTTAAAAGTATAATTGAATAAATTATGATATGGAATAAGTTAAACATTATTATTTTAAACTATGATAAGTTTTAAAAAAAATTAGATGTATGAATGGATCCTGGTTATGTTTGTTTAAGTACTTTAAATCAAATGTACCGTTTAAGTTTGATATTATATGTATATGTTTAAAGTTAAAGCAAGAACAAATGTATGAATGTAACGACATCTGTGATGTCCGAATTAAGGGGCGTTTCAACATCCCCAAATCCTATGTCTAGAAAGAATAACCTTATATCAATCCAAATAGACACCTTCCCTAGGGAGGAAAAATCAAAGTTGTCTTGAGGTGCCATTTGAACCCTAAGGTGTTATTCTAACGTTGGAGACCAGTGGGTCATATTGTCATACAACCCTCTCCCACTTAATAGTTTACAAATATGGTCCTGTTTGGTTTTTTTTAGATGTTTTCTCTCATTTTCAAACACACGGAAAATGAAAATTGTTTCCTAAACATGTTTGGTTATAATTTGTTGAAAAATGAAAATGAAAATTTTTTCCAAAATACCCTAAATTTCCTTAGATTTTGAAAATGAAAAAAAAATTGACTTTTTTTCTTCTTTATTCATGACTCATGACCCCCCTCCTCCATCTCCCCTCGTCCCCCCACCTCTCCCTTTGACCCCGTCAATGTGCCACCTTCATCCACGGACCGATCATGGCACCACCCAGGTAGGATATGGTGACCGACGACCCAACCACCTCTCGACCCCATCCCTCATCGATGAACCTAAGCCCCCTGCCAGTGACCCCATGACCCCATCGCTGTCAAATCCAACGTCCCTTACGAGTGGCCCCTGACCCCATCATCGATGAACCCAACACCCCAACCAGAGACACCATAACCTAATCACTCACCTAAGCCCAAGACCCTCTGACCCACCCCTCGTCGACGAATCCTAGCGACCACCGACCGTCAACCCTTAACCCTCGACCTGCAACCAAAGATCTATTTGGATCATTGTCGAAGCACACGATGACTTGGGATTAAACCATCGCTCAAGCCGATTATTACGAGAGGAAAATTGCCTCTGACGTCGTGGAGATATTCGACAACATAGTGGCAACAAACTCTAGTGATGTGGTGGCTATTGGGGAACACACAGAGAGATGAGAAAGAGAGTAATGAGAGGGAAGATAGAGGAAAGAGACAAAAAATATATATAAATAAAAGAAAAAAATAATATTTTTACATTAATATTTTTTTTTCAAAAAAACACTACCATATATAACTACACACAATTTAAAAAACAATCCCAACACATTTCTCAAAATGTTTTCATTTCTAAATTTTACCAAGAACAAAAACAAAAATAAAAACACTGTCAAAAGAGCATTATGTGTTTTATTTGTAAATCATTTCAAAGTTTATAATTTCTAGTAATGCAAACATTTTATATTTCTAGATATACGAAATTTTAAAATTTAACTCTTAGATTCAATTTCATATAATAATACTACTTTGCAAATCAAATTTGTAATCGTTAATTAATTTAATCTCATTAAATTAATTTACATGGCATATTTATAATTAAAACAGTTTTATAATAATTTATAATTAAAACAGTTTTATAATAATACCATATTTATAATTAAAACAGTTTTAATATCATAAATAAGTACGTGTGCATGCATGATATGTTATAAAATATACGAATAGGCAAGGACTAAAACGACATGTTATGATACATGGACATACAATAAATTTATCAACATAAATAAAGCATTCAAGTTGGCAATTGAGATGGATTTGTCCGGGTCCCTCGGATATTTAAATTATAACCAGATTGATACAATGAAAATAAATTAAATTCTATACATATTTTAATCTTCAATATCTTCATGGGTCTTTTTGTTGTCCTCATTGAATGGTCATTGTTCACCTTCTTTTGAAAAAAAAAAAAGAAGAGAGAGAGAGAGAACAAATAGAGAAAACCACAAAAAAAAAAAACACATCTCGGAAAATTACATGTTGCCTAGGGCTAGGGGGTACAACACTCAACCTTAGGGTTAGTAGGGCCACAGCGTGCCCAGCCCTAAACCCTGTTCAACGACGTAGTGCCCAACACTAGAGCAAAACCACCAATTTTCTTGTTTTTCAACAATTTCACAAACCGTCAAGCCACCAACCATCTCATGGTCAACGGTTCTGATCCTTTGAGTCTTTGTTGGGTTTCAAATCTTCTACATTCTTCCGGTCATCAATATTACAAAAATATAAAATTGTGAAGAAATAAATTACAAAAAATCCTAACCCTTAAATATGGGCAAACAACATTTCTAATAAAAATAAAATTATCCAAACCAAAGAGATCCTCATAACCATATAATTAACGACCAAATTCTACGTCCATATATTCATCATTCATCACATGAGTAAAAAATAAACAAACATACATGCTAATGGAAAGTGCCTGCCCATTAGATACTAGCAATATTGAGAACATATATGTTTATTAAAGCAAGTATCTCATAATCAACGCTAAAACTAATATAATCTATAGCCAGTTCTGATGCCAATTATTAGGTTTGGAAAATATTTTTCACAAAAATAGCATAAATGTGGTTATGGTGCAGAATGTATATAACAAAAATTTTCTCAAAACTTTTGTAAAACATGTTATAGATTATATTAATTTAATGCTAAATAAATATAAATAAACCTGTCCTTACCTAGTAGATAAGAGATGAATGGGAAACTTGTATTGCAAAGACATCCTCTATAAGACAAAACCACCGTCTTCTTCACCTAGTCCTTAGCACTAGATGAATGAATGGTTAGATAAAGAAGGGAATAAAGGTTTCTATGAATCACTCGACTAACTTTTAGTCACCCATTAATTTCAACGCATAAGAAAAAAAAAAGGTCTTGGAATGAAGAACACTTCTTCTCTCTCTTTCTCTCTCTACGCGCCAATGTGAGGGAATTTAGTAAAGGTTTCTCAATCTCTCCAAGACTCATATCTTTGTGTAGAATGAATAGAGGAGGCCTCTATTTATAGAGAAAGAAAGCTCAATTAATTTTGAAAGTTTCTTTTATTTTAATTTTAAATATTATATATCTAATTAAAATATAAAAAACGTAATTTTCCTTTCTTCTTTTTTACTGCCATCAACACCATCCACACATAGATACCTTATTTGTGTTTGGCCCCAATCTCATGAAAAAAAAATGAAAATCTTCTTGCTAACCAATCTCATTTATTTCCAAACTTAGCTTTCCATATTTGAATTAAGTCACATTTATCCAAAAATAGAAATTCTAAATATGAAAACTTTGTAATTAAGCTTTGAAGTGCACAAGAGACTTTTCCTCATTACTGTGTGCGCCGCCACACACAGTGGGTCCCACTCATTGTGTATCTTCTAAAATTAATTATTTATTATTAAGTAATCTCATTATTTAATAGTTTTAAATTAATTATTAATTAAATTATAAAAATGTTATTTAATTTAGAATTTCATAATTCTAAATTAATTAAATAAACTAGTAATTCCCATGTCTAAACATTGTTTACAAGGATAGCAAGGGACTAATAAAACCATAATTTCAAGCTCCAATAAAATTGATAAATTAATTAAACTTTTTTCATTAATATGTTACTCTTTTATTACTTCCAATGTAACTTTATAAAATACTTAAAATTGCACTTTTGAAATTATAGATATAATTACTCATTTCTTAGAGTCGTTTATTTGATATAGTCATTACATTTAAGTTGATCCTCCATAAATACTTCATAATTAGAGCTAGGTAAAACCTATTAAGCTTTCTAATTACTTCTTAATCTTTGAGTTCCATTGATCCTCTAATGAATAATAAATTCATGAATTTAATCATATATTGAACGCTCTTATTATTCAAGCTCTAAATTAATACTCAAGAGAATTATTTATCTACTTCTTGTTAGAGAACGAATGGATTCTATCTTGTAATATTAACATTCTGGCTACTTACTACATTATGCCTACAAAATATAAAGGATAGGATTAGATTCTCAAATTTGTATCAAGTAAATCAAAAGACATAAATCCATAAATAGTAATTTACTAATAATTTAGGATTTAGATCATCTTATATATGACCATCAGTTGATATAATTAGAACTTGCTATATTTAACAAAATTATAAAATATTCATCTCACATCATGTCTCGATCCTACGTATTCTCGTTATGTATTGAGTACTCATTTAATAACTCACTATACTAACAGTTTGGATAAGACCTATAAGACCTAACAAACAAAACAAACAGTATTCTGTGCATATAGAACATGTTAACGGTACCCTATATAAACAACAACCAAATCTAAAGCTGTGTAAATAAGAAATTGCATAAATTAAAAATAGTTAGCATAGTGATTTTGATTCTTTAGCATGGCCGAAAGCCCTTGTGGGAAAAAACCACATGTGTTACCCTGCTGAACTAAAGTTCTAGAAATGATCATGCTAACGAGGCACAATCATCATGGGTGTTACCACATCAGCGATCTTCATGAGCATTTACATGCATTATAGAAAAAGTACAAATCAAAATGTTTTGAAACTGCATGCAAAAATCTGTTAGCTTTATATTTTAAACTAAAATGAACTTTGGGTTTATCTTGAAAAATTCTTGTAGAACTTATAGATATTGTTAAGTTAATTTATCAAATTAATCTAGACGCAATTAAGGCCAAATTAACTTAACTTTAAATTGAAAATAAAGATAAGAACAAATTTTGCACAATTTCAAATTCAAATTCCACATTATCTTCTGCTGACATATTTGAATTATTCAAGAAATATTCCTTTCTCAAATCTCCTCATAATCTAAACTTAAACAAAAAGGAGCAAGATAACTTGCCACACAAACAACCATCCATATCAACCTAATTTCAAATTTTAAACTTGCTTAATCCAAATAACCAACCACAGTATGTTTCAACACATAATGTCGACAGAATGTGAACAAAATGAGCAAGAAATAAAATTGAAATTTAAACCCTTTTGATCTCATGAAGTCAGTCTAAAACACATGTGTAGAGTTCTAAAAACCCTAACAATCTCCCCCTTTGGCTTCCTTGGGATCAAAGCACATGATCCACAAAACAAAGTTAGATTGTGTACACATCTTAAGCCAAGAAACATAGTTTGAACAACCATGATCATAGCAGAATGAGTAACTGTGAACAAAATATCTCCTCTATTGAAAAAGTTAAGACCCCTCTGGCATAAATAATCTACTCCCCTTAACAAAACAAAACTCCCCATAAGTAAGTTCTCCCCTTTTTTGACACAAGGAGGTCAAAGTTATCATGCAAAACATGATGAAATGTCTTAAGAAAGCGAGTATTGGAAAATGATATGTAGCAAAATTTTTAAAAAATTTTAAATTCGAGTCTTTTCTGAATAATAAGTTTGACATGATAAGTACATAAATTAATAACAGATCTTACGCATCTCTTTTATATGCAAAAGTCAATAGAAATCTGAGAAGAGAAGAACATCCTAAAAGAGCCTCAACTAACTAGTCTTCTTTGCTATTCTCTATCCACGATCAGAGTACGGGTGGTCACATGTCGTACAGCCTTTCCTTCGATGACTCTCCTTCCAACCACTTAAGAATAGCTACAGCTAAGGTTCCAGATATTGAGCAATAACCCAATAGAAAATTTGTCTGATTAAAATAATCATATAAAGATAATCTCATACAAATAAAATATTATCCAAATAATTCAACATGTTTATCATGAATTAATTCACAAAATTAATCCAACCAATAAACTGACATGAATTATTAAATCCAATCAACTAGAGTTTTTGGCCAATCCAATAATTAACATAAGTCTCCAATATGTAGGAAAAACACGCTGTATCGTTACATGAATTATGATGAGCTAGCAAAGGGGACCCGATGGACATATATAGATCAAACTCCTATAATTATAAAATAACATATCCCAGATATATATATTTTATAATTATCAACTCTAACGCTCTTCCATTAAAAGCTTAGAGTTGTACTCTCAAACTATATAAAATTACAAAGCTCCAATATGCTAATTGTCCATGGCATATCATAATGTGTAACACCCCGTAGGAAATTCATAATCGGCTTAAGGATAAATTATGTTTTACCTTCCTGATTGCTTTTATCTTACGTTCCATTATCTCACCATTAAAATACTTACTATTCTTAGATATTATATCATTCGATTACACCTATGTATCCAAATGGTTGAGCGCTCTAGTCTTCCAATTGCAGGATAATGCTTATAAGAGAATAACATTAACCCTACAAAACAAGCTATGGATTCCATATCTATGAATAATAAGTCTGCGTCAATCAAGAGTCATGTCTCTAATGTACCGGTATCATACTATCATCAAATCAAGCTATCACCCTTTGGTACATCAAAAGACATAAGTCAAGAATATAGGCCCTTTGTTCATTTTAGAAATAAGATACGACACATATGATTGTTAAAAGTAAGTTGATTTCAACAAACGAAATTATTAATTAAATCAATGCAACTTTTGTCTTGATCTAATACATCGTCACCTATGATAATGTACCAATGTTTGTACTCACGGAGTTCCATTCTGATGACCAAGACAAGTCATCTCTCATTAGGGATGTAGACAACATAACACTCTAAACATGAATAAAGCGCCCAACTTTATTCCCTCAATTGCGGATTTTATCATTTAGACTATCACCTTTAAGATTTATGTTTTCTACATAATCTGTCCATCATATGCATGATCTTAAAGGTTTAGACCGATAGTCTCAGACTTTTGTTTACTTATCATACATTCAATAGAAAGGAATATAAAGAGGACAACATTTGGTATATGAATAATAAATGAAATCTTTATTATTAAAATGAATCCAAAAGCTTATCACACCATTTATTCCTTAGGGCTCCTAGTCTAACAAATTCCCACTTGCTCTAAGTGAGTAAATATGACATATCTCACATCCCCATAGCCTCTTCTCAAAAACTCTCATTGTTAATGTCTTCATGAAAGGATCAGCTATATTGTTCTTAAACATGATCTTGCATGCTGCAACATGTCTACCCTCAATGAAGTCTTTATCACATGATACTTTCGATGTATATGCTTATTATTCTTGTAAAATCTTGGTTCTTTTGTATTAGCTATCGCTATAGTATTATCACAATATAATGACACTATCTTATCCAAGCTAGAAACTACCTCAAGATCCCTAAGGAACTTGCAAAGCTACACTGCTTCTTTCAAAGCTTCACTAGTTGCCACATACTCGGCCTCCATTGTTGAATCTAAAGTGCAATCTTGCTTGACACTTCTCCAAACAATGGCACCTCCTCCTAGAGTAAACACAGAACCAAAAGTCGATCTTCTTGAATTCAGAAAGGATTGAAAAACTGAATTAGGATATCCAAAAGGTGTCAGATCCTCACTAGAATAAAGTAGCATATAACCTCTAGTCCTTATCAAGCGCTTGAAAATATGCTTGACCGTAACCCAAAACAGATGTCTGGTCATGTGCAAAGCATAGCATACATAAGACTACCCACTGTCAAAGCATAAGGCACCTTCTTTATGTATTCTCTTTCTTCATCAAACTTTAGAGAGTCTTTCATAGAAAGTGTAATTCCAGAGCTAGATGGTTGCCCACCTTTCTTCGAATTCTACATTGCATACTTCTTGAGAATTTTATCTATGTATACAGCTTGGGATAAAGTTATTATTTTGTTCTTCATACCCCAAAAGACTTGGATACCTAGAATATAATTAGCTTCACCCAAGTCCTTCATGTCAAACTATTTGGTCAACCATAATTTAACTGATGACAATGCCCCAACGTCATTGCAAATAAGCAGAATGTCATCTACATAGAGCAGTAAAAAAACTAGCTTCCTATCCTTAATGTGTTTATAAACACATGGTTTGTCTACATTTTATTAAAACCTATACGTCTTATTCACTTGATCAAATCTTATGTTCCAAGAATGGGAAGCCTACTTAAGTCCATAAATTAACTTTAGTAGCTTACCGACGTTATACTCTTGACCCTTTGCTTGAACCTATCTTGTTGCACCATGTATATGGACTTATCAAGATAGTCATTTACAAAGGTTGTCTTTTCATCCATTTGCCAAATCTCATGGTCGAGAGCGACAAGTATGAATAAGAAAATGCAGATGGACTTAAGCATGGTTACAAGTGAAAAAGTTTTTTCGTAATCGATTCCTTCCTTTTGTGTTTATCCCCTTGCTACTAGTCTAGCCTTATAGGTTTCAGCTTTCCCATCTGCTCCTCTCTTTCTTTTGTAGATCTACTCACATCCTATGAGTTTTACCCCTTTGAGAAGATCCACTAGCTCCTAGACATGATTAGTCACTATATACTTCATCTTAATGTTCATAGCTTCTGTCTAGAGCTTTGAATCAACATCCTCCATAGCTTCTGTGTAAGTATAAGGATCGCAATCATGTTTAACCAGCTCAACTAAGTATGCTTCACCTCTTGTAAATTTATTTTGAAAAGACCATTCAACAACGTACCATTTCCAATAAATTCAGATCTATAAAACAAACTAAATATAGTGTCTAAAAAATTAAAGGAAAATCCCGATGGTACAAGCCTTGAAAATGAAATTAAATTCCTAGAAAAACTAGGAATATAAAATGTCTTTTCTAATTTTAAAATAAAACCACTAGATAAAACTAAATTGCATGTTCCGACGGCTCTACATGTGAGCGCATCTTGTTGCCTAAATAGATGCACTGCTCACTTCCCACTGGCTTCCTTAGGCCTTGCAATCCCTGCAAGGAATTAGTGACATTGATTGAAGAACTAGAATCAATCCACCATGTGTTATGTTCAATATCAACCATATTAGATTCATAACAAACAAGTGAGAATTGAGTACCTTTTTTGTCAAGCCATCTCTGATATTTAGGACACTCCTTCTTTATGTGCCCTTTCTTTTTGCAAAAGAAGCATCTGGATTCCTTCTTGATATCAGCTTGAGCAGGCAGTTTGTATTTTCCCTTATTCTTGGCTTGGCCCTTATTCTTCCTTTGAGTTGCCAGATGCACACTCTCTCCCGCTTCCATAACAAGCCTTCCTTTTTCTTGAACACACATGGTCATCAATTCATTGATGGACCACTTATCCTTATGTGTGTTGTAGGATATCTTAAAAGGTCCATATTGATGTGGGAGAGTGTTGAGGATGTAGTGCACAAGGAAGGTTTCAGACATCTCAACCTCAAGTGTCTTCAGTGAGCCGCTATATCCCTCATTTGCATGATGTGCTCACGTACACTATGAATTCTAGTAAGCTTCATGGATGAAAATTTCATTATCAAGGTGCTAGCTAAGGCTTTTTCTGATGTAGCAAACTGCTCATCAATTGCCTTCATCAAGGCTCGCATATTGTCATATTGCTCCAATGAATCACGTATGCCAGCTGAGATCTTTGCCTTTATGAACATTACGCAGAGCCGATTAGATTGCTCCTACTTTTCATAACGGTCAACGTCATCTGGCTGGCTGGTCTCCATAATGGCAAGTGGTTCATCCTTATAGATAGCAAAGTCAATGTCTATGACACCTAAATGAAGAAGAATTCTCTTCTTCCACACTTTATAGTTGTCTCCCTTAAGTTCAGGAATGTCACATTGGAAATCAGAGTAACTCACAGTTTGCATAGCTACATAATAAAACATACATGCTTATGTTATTAAATTGAGGCTACAATACTTTATGATATGTTTACTAATGTAAATCATGCATTAAAATATGAATCAAATGACATAAAAACTGCTTGTGGGCTAAATTTTTAATTCAAACAAACTCATATATCCTTATAATGACACTGTCAAATTATATTCCCTTTTTTTAGTTCCTGTGGGTAAATTAAGAAAGATAATTTGATACATCATTCTAACTAATCATATTAAATACAATAAAAATTCTTGTGGGATAAAATTTATCATATTACATATGATTAATCACAATTTAATGTCTTTTTATCATATGTGATTTAAACATCTAACATAATTTTTTGCATAATCAAAGATGTTGTGGCTACTCTTTAATTATTCAAAAATTAAATACATATATCACAAGACATTTATTCTTAAATTTTTGCTCATAAAATAAATTGCAATTACCTTAAGCAGCAAAAAAATATGAACAAAGAACCATAATTTATGTACTAATTTTCATTATGTATAGATTAAAATTATACATTCAAAAATATAATTTAGCACATTATTGCACAAAATTAAATGTACTAAATTATTTTACTTAATATTTCAAGCATATTTTTAAATCACAAATTATACATAATGAACACTATATGCACATAAATTTACAAAATTATATCCACACAAATACTGTATAATATTCATAACAAATACCAAAATTATGAATATTTAAAATTATGAATTTTTTCATAATGTATTCCATAATATGAAAATTTTCATAAAAATATCAAAATTGTGGATATTATGAAAAACTCATAAAATTACAAAAACTGAAAATTTTATGAAATTTTCCCCAAAAATATCATTTTATGAAATCTGGAAAAAATAAAAAAAAAATTATTATGATGTTTTTGAAAGAAAAAGTCAAATCTCATTCGTTAAAATTCAAGGACTTTAAGAAGAAATTTCAAGGTAAGAACTTTTCGGTGTTTTTGAAAAGAAATTCTTCTCCTCCAATCGTCTACAATTTCCTTCTCTAGGAATTGTATTTTTGTTCTGAGTTTTTATTATGATGTTCATGTGATGTTTCTTCACGTTTCATGTCATTTTGGAGTTTTTATGAAAAAGATGAATTTTTTGTCTTCTACCCCTCACAGTGAAATGTTACTGTTTAATTTCGATGTATGAAAATGTAATGATTATTCAAGAGGTAAATGAATGATGTTTTCATGAAAAGTTGTTAAGAATATGCATATGTATGAGTATGTATGATGAATGCATTTTAGGTTATGAAATGTTATATATGATATTTTTCATAAAAATTGACAAGAATATGCTATTGTCGTGTATGATGAATGTAATTTTGAGTTATGTGAAATTTTATGAAATTATGTTAAGAAACTATTTTAACAATGATATTTTTGGATTTTGTTTTATAAAATGTTTTATATGTTTAAATGATTTTATAATAATAAAACAATTTTATGCATGAAAATAAGATGTTTGTATGAATTATTAAATTAAAATATTTTTGTTTTAAATTATTAGAAAACGTTTTTTTAAGGATTTTCATGATTGTAATGTATGGTTTGTTTTGTTTTACATGCTTAAGGTAATTTAATGATTTAAGAAAAATTATGATAACATGTTTATAAGATGATAAAATTATGTTTTCGCGATGGTGATTATGAGATATGTTTGTAATATGTGATGGATGTATACATGGATATATTATGAATGAATGTTATGTGAATGGCTATTTCATGATATGTATTAATGCTATTGCATCTTTAAATGTATAATGGCATGAACACTCAAGGAACGAGCACTACGAGACCGCGGCATCTTCACCAAGAGCATTTTTTAAGGTTAAGTAATCTAGCGTTAAGGTAAGTACATTACATTCTCACCTGCAACATGACACGTTTTACAAGATTTGACGTTATGTTCATAATGATATTCATGATGATTTTATGGATATTTTTCTTAAGAATTTCTATAAATATTTTTATGATTTTAAGTTATGCATGATGATTATGGCATGTTTCAATGTATGAAAATTATGTATATATGTATCACCTAATAAGTGTTGCACACCCAATGTTATGAAATGATATGTTATGATGTCATGTCTGGTTTTGGATTAGCTATCATTCTCCTCTCATGACGGCGTGCCTATGATGATGTTTATGGTGCAACACTTGGGCCCTTGATAAAAATAGAATAAGTTTTAAATGGTCAATGTAATGAAAGATATGTTTCTATGAAATTGTGCTTAAGGCACTTTTATGATATGATGACAATGATGATGATGTTTATGAAACGTTTTAAATTGTGAGAATTATATGTACTTAGTAAGCATTAGCTTAATCATGTTTTATGTCATGTTGCAGATAAGGGTAAGAAAATCATGGACTAGGCAGAGGACATGAGAAGGCGTGTGAGCACAAGGCACGATGAATTGTAACCGAAAGCACGCCAAGAAAAACGTTTCTCTGTTTTTAATAAAATTTCATATATTTGAACACTATTTTTATGATAAACATTTCAAGGATTTTTGAACTATATTTCATATTTTATTTCATTATCTTAAGTGTTATGATTTTCTGGATTTTTATGAAAGGTTGATTGTGTTTTGCAAAATAAGTTTTCTTTAGGTTCATGGCTCGGTCGGCCTGTCGAACATTGATGAATTTTTTTAGTTGCCTTGCAAAGCCTCTGTCGGCCTGCCGGTTGAGAAGTTTCGGCCTGCCGATGATGTTCGGCCTGCCAAACTGTGGAGTTAATGACTTTAAAATCAAATGTGTTGATTCATGGGCTATGATGTAATGTTTTACAAGTCCTGATTTTACAACTTGATTAATTTAAAAGTATAATTGAATAAATTATGATATGGAATAAGTTAAACATTATTATTTTAAACTATGATAAGTTTTTAAAAAAATTAGATGTATGAATGGATCCTGGTTATGTTTGTTTAAGTACTTTAAATCAAATGTACCGTTTAAGTTTGATATTATATGTATATGTTTAAAGTTAAAGCAAGAACGAATGTATGAATGTAACGACATCTGTGATGTCCGAATTAAGGGGCGTTTCAACATCCCCAAATCCTATGTCTAGAAAGAATAACCTTATATCAATCCAAATAGACACCTTCCCTAGGGAGGAAAAATCAAAGTTGTCTTGAGGTGCCATTTGAACCCTAAGGTGTTATTCTAACGTTGGAGACCAGTGGGTCATATTGTCATACAACCCTCTCCCACTTAATAGTTTACAAATATGGTCCTGTTTGGTTTTTTTTAGATGTTTTCTCTCATTTTCAAACACACGGAAAATGAAAATTGTTTCCTAAACATGTTTGGTTATAATTTGTTGAAAAATAAAAATGAATTTTTTTTCCAAAATACCCTAAATTTCCTTAGATTTTGAAAATGAAAAAAAAATTGACTTTTTTTCTTCTTTATTCATGACTCATGACCCCCCTCCTCCATCTCCCCTCGTCCCCCCACCTCTCCCTTTGACCCCGTCAATGTGCCACCTTCATCCACGGACCGATCATGGCACCACCTAGATAGGATATGGTGACCTACGGCCCAACCACCTCTCGACCCCATCCCTCATCGATGAACCCAAGCCCCCTGCTAGTGACCCCATGACCCCATCGCTGTCAAATCCAACGTCCCTTACGAGTGGCCCCTGACCCCATCATCGATGAACCCAACACCCCAACCAGAGACACCATAACCTAATCACTCACCTAAGCCCAAGACCCTCTGACCCACCCCTCGTCGACGAATCCTAGCGACCACCGACCGTCAACCCTTAACCCTCGACCTGCAACCAAAGATCTATTTGGATCATTGTCGAAGCACACGATGACTTGGGATTAAACCATTGCTCAAGCCGATTATTACGAGAGGAAAATTGCCTCTGACGTCGTGGAGATATTCGACAACATAGTGGCAACAAACTCTAGCGATGTGGTGGCTATTGGGGAACACACAGAGAGATGAGAAAGAGAGTGCTGAGAGGGAAGATAGAGGAAAGATACAAAAAAAAATATAAATATATAAATAAAAGAAAAAAATAATATTTTTACATTAATATTTTTTTTCAAAAAAACACTACCATATATAACTACACACAATTTAAAAAACAATCCCAACACATTTCTCAAAATGTTTTCATTTCTAAATTTTACCAAGAACAAAAACAAAAATAAAAACATTGTCAAATGAGCATTATGTGTTTTATTTGTAAATCATTTCAAAGTTTATAATTTCTAGTAATGCAAACATTTTATATTTCTAGATATACGAAATTTTAAAATTTAACTCTTAGATTCAATTTCATATAATAATACTACTTTGCAAATCAAATTTGTAATCGTTAATTAATTTAATCTCATTAAATTAATTTACATGGCATATTTATAATTAAAACAGTTTTATAATAATACCATATTTATAATTAAAACAGTTTTAATATCATAAATAAGTACGTGTGCATGCATGATATGTTATAAAATATACGAATAGGCAAGGACTAAAACGACATGTTATGATACATGGACATACAATAAATTTATCAACATAAATAAAGCATTCAAGTTGGCAATTGAGATGGATTTGTCCGGGTCCCTCGGATATTTAAATTATAACCAGATTGATACAATGAAAATAAATTAAATTCCATATATATTTTAATCTTTAATATCTTCATGGGTCTTTTTGTTGTCCTCATTGAATGGTCGTTGTTCACCTTCTTTTGAAAAAAAAGAAGAAGAGAGAGAGAAAGAACAGATAGAGAAAACCATAGAAAAAAAAAACACACCTCGAAAAATTACATGTTGCCTAGGGCTAGGGGATACAACACTCAACCCTAGGGTTAGTAAGGCCACAGCATGCCCAACCCTAAACCCTGTTCAACGACGTAGTGCCCAACACTAGAGCAAAACCACCAATTTTCTTATTTTTCAACAATTTCACAAACCGTCAAGCCACCGACCATCTCATGTTCAACGGTTTTGATCCTTTGAGTCTTTGTTGGGTTTCAAGTCTTCTACATTCTTCCGGTCATCAATATTACAAAAATATAAAATTGTAAAGAAATAAATTACAAAAAATCCTAACCCTTAAATATGGGCAAACAACATTTCTAATAAAAATAAAATTATCCAAACCAAAGAGATCCTCATAACCATATAATTAACGACCAAATTCTACGTCCATATATTCATCATTCATCACATGAGTAAAAAATAAACAAACATACATGCTAATGGAAAGTGCCTGCCCATTAGATACTAGCAATATTGAGAACATATATGTTTATTAAAGCAAGTATCTCATAATCAACGCTAAAACTAATATAATCTATAGCCAGTTCTGACGCCAATTATTAGGTTTGGAAAATATTTTTCACAAAAATAGCATAAATGTGGTTATGGTGCAGAATGTATATAACAAAAATTTTCTCAAAACTTTTGTAAAACATGTTATAGATTATATTAATTTAATGCTAAATAAATATAAATAAACCTGTCCTTACCTAGTAGATAAGAGATGAATGGGAAACTTGTATTGCAAAGACATCCTCTATAAGACAAAACCACCGTCTTCTTCACCTAGTCCTTAGCACTAGATGAATGAATGGTTAGATAAAGAAGGGAATAAAGGTTTCTATGAATCACTCGACTAACTTTTAGTCACCTATTAATTTCAATGCATAAGAAAAAAAAAAGGTCTTGGAATGAAGAACACTTCTTCTCTCTCTTTCTCTCTACACACGCCAATGTGAGGGAATTTAGTCAAGGTTTCTCAATCTCTCCAAGACTCATACATTTGTGTAGAATGAGTAGAGGAGGCCTCTATTTATAGAGAAAGAAAGCTCAATTAATTTTGAAAGTTTCCTTTATTTTAATTTTAAATATTATATATCTAATTAAAATAGTAAAAAACATAATTTTCCTTTCTTCTTTTTTACTGCCATCAACACCACCCACACATAGATACCTTATTTCTGTTTGGCGCCAATCTCATGAAAAAAAAAAAAACGAAAATCTTCTTGCTAACCAATCTCATTTATTTCCAAACTTAACTTTCCATATTTGAATTAAGTCACATTTATCCAAAAATAGAAATTCTAAATATGAAAACTTTGTAATTAAGCTTTGAAGTGCACAAGAGACTTTCCCTCATTACTGTGTGCGCCGCACATAGTGGGACTCACTCATTGTGTATCTTCTAAAATTAATTATTTATTATTAAGTAATCTCATTATTTAATAGTTATAAATTAATTAATAATTAAATTATTAAAATGATATTTAATTTAGAATTCCATAATTCTAAATTAATTAAATAAACTAGTAATTCCCATGTCTATACATTGTTTACAAGGGTAGCGGGGGACTAATAAAACCATAATTTCAAGCTCCAATAAAATCGATAAATTAATTAAACTTTTTTCATTAATATGTTACTCTTTTATTACTTCCAATGTAACTCTATAAAATTCTTAAAATTGCACTTTTGAAATTATAGATATAATTACTCATTTCTTAGAGTCATTTATTTGATATAGTCATTACATCTAAGTCGATCCTCCATAAATACTTCATAATTAGAGCTAGGTAAAACTTGTTAAGCTTTCTAATTACTTCTTAATCTTTGAGTTCTATTGATCCTCTAATGAATAAAAAATTCATGAATTAAATGCTCTTATTATTCAAGCTTCAAATTAATACTCAAGAGAATTATTTATCTGCTTCTTGTTAGAGAACGAATGGATTCTATCTTGTAATATTAACATTCTGGCTACTTACTACATTATGCCTACAAAATATAAAGGATAGGATTAGATTCTCAAATTTGTATCAAGTAAATCAAAAGACATAAATCCATAAATAGTAATTTACTAATAATTTAGGATTTAGATCATCTTATATATGACCATCAGTTGATATAATTAGAACTTGCTATATTTAACAAAATTATAAAATATTCATCTCACATCATGTCTCGATCCTACGTATTCTCGTTATGTATTGAGTACTCGTTAATAACTCACTATACTAACGGTTTGGATAAGACTTATAAGACCTAACAAACAAAACAAATAGTATTCTGTGCATATAGAACATGTTAACGGTACCCTATATAAACAACAACCAAATCTAAAGCTGTGTAAATAAGAAATTACAGAAATTAAAAATAGTTAACACAGTGATTTTGATTCTTTAGCATGGCCGAAAGCCTTTGTGGGAAAAAACCACATGTGTTATCCTGCTGAACTAACGTTCTAGAAATGGTCGTGCTAATGAGGCACGATCATCATGGGTGTTACCACATCAGCGATCTTCATGAGCATTTACATGCATTATAGAAAAAGTACAAATCAAAATGGTTTGAAACTGCATGCAAAAATCTATTAGCTTTATATTTTAAACTAAAATGAACTTTGGGTTTATCTTGAAAAATTCTTATAGAACTTATAGATATTGTTAAGTTAATTTATCAAATTAATCTAGACGCAATTAAGGCCAAATTAACTTAACTTTAAATTGAAAATAAAGATAAGAACAAATTTTGCACAATTTCAAATTCAAATTCCACATTATCTTCTGCTGACATATTTGAATTATTCAAGAAATATTCCTTTCTCAAATCTCCTCATAATCTAAACTTAAACAAAAAGGAGCAAGATAACTTGCCACACAAACAACCATCCATATCAACCTAATTTCATATTTTAAACTTGCTTAATCCAAATAACCAACCATAGTATATTTCAACACATAATGTCGACATAATGTGAACAAAATGAGCAAGAAATAAAATTGAAATTTAAACCCTTTTGATCTCATGAAGTCAATCTAAAACACGTGTAGAGTTCTAAAAACCCTAACAATCTCCCCCTTTGGCTTCCTTGGGATCAAAGCACATGATCGACAAAACAAAGTTAGATTGTGTACACATCTTAAGCCAAGAAACATAGTTTGAACAACCATGATCATAGTAGAATGAGTAACTGTGAACAAAATATCTCCTCTATTGAAAAAGTTAAGACCCCTCTGGTATAAATAATCTACTCCCCTTTTATGACACAAGGAGGTCAAAGTTATCATGCAAAGCATGATGAAATGTCTTAAGTAAGCGAGTATTGGAAAATGATACGTAGCGGAATTTTAAAAAATTTTAAATTAGAGTCTTTTCTAAATAATAAGTTTGACATACTAAGTACATAAATTAATAATAGATCCTACGCATCTCTTTTATATGCAAAAGTCAATAGAAATATGAGAAGAGAAGACAATCCTAGAAGAGCCTCAACTAACTGATCTTCTTTGCTATTCTCTATCCACGATCGGAGTACGGGTAGTCACATGCTGTACAGCCTTTCCTTCAATGACTCTCCTTCCAACCACTTAAGAACACCTAGAGCTAAGGTTCCAGATATTGAACAATAACCCAATAGAAAAGTTGTCTGGTTAAAATAATCATATAAAGATAATCTCATACAAATAAAATATTATCCAAATAATTCAACATGTTTATCATGAATTAATTCACAAAATTAATCCAACCAATAAACTGACATGAATTATTAAATCCAATCAACTAGAGTTTTTGGCCAATCCAATAATTAACATAAGTCTCCAATATGTAGGAAAAACACGCTGTATCGTTACATGAATTATTATGAGCTAGTAAAGGGGACCTGATAAATATATATAGATCAAACTGCTATAATTATAAAATAACATATCCCAAATTCATATATTTTATAATTATCAACTCTAACGCTATTCCATTAAAAGCTTAGAGTTGCATTTTCAAACTATATAAAATTACAAAGCACCAATAAGCTAATCGTTCATGATATATCATAATGTATAACACCCCATAGGAAATTCATAATCAGCTTAAGGATAAATTCTGTTTTACCTTCCTGATTGCTTTATCTTACATTCCATTATCTCACCATTAAAATACTTACTATTCTTAGATATTATATCATTCGATTACACCTATGTATCCAAATGGTTGAGCGCTCTAGTCTTCCAATTGCAGGATAATGCTTATAAGAGAATAACATTAACCCTACAAAACAAGCTATGGATTCCATATCTATGAATAATAAGTCTGCGTCAATCAAGAGTCATGTCTCTAATGTACCGGTATCATACTATCATCAAATCAAGCTATCACCCTTTGGTACATCAAAAGACATAAGTCAAGAATATAGGCCCTTTGTTCATTTTAGAAATAAGATACGACACATATGATTGTTAAAAGTAAGTTGATTTCAACAAACGAAATTATTAATTAAATCAATGCAACTTTTGTCTTGACCTAATACATCCTATGATAATGTACCAATGTTTGTACTCACGGAGTTCCATTCTGATGACCAAGACAAGTCATCTCTCATTAGGGATGTAGACAACATAACACTCTAAACATGAATAAAGCGCCCAACTTTATTCCCTCAATTGCGGATTTTATCATTTAGACTATCACCTTTAAGATTTATGTTTTCTACATAATCTGTCCATCATATGCATGATCTTAAAGGTTTAGACCGATAGTCTCAGACTTTTGTTTACTTATCATACATTCAATAGAAAGGAATATAAAGAGGACAACATTTGGTATATGAATAATAAATGAAATCTTTATTATTAAAATGAATCCAAAAGCTTATCACACCATTTATTCCTTAGGGCTCCTAGTCTAACAAATTCCCACTTGCTCTAAGTGAGTAAATATGACATATCTCACATCCCTATAGCCTCTTCTCAAAAACTCTCATTGTCAATGTCTTCGTGAAAGGATCAGCTATATTGTTCTTAAACATGATCTTGCATGCTGTAACATGTCTACCCTCAATGAAGTCTTTTATCACATGATACTTTCGATGTATATGCTTATTATTCTTGTAAAATCTTGGTTCTTTTGTATTAGCTATCGCTATAGTATTATCACAATATAATGACACTATCTTATCCAAGCTAGAAACTACCTCAAGATCCCTAAGGAACTTGCAAAGCTACACTGCTTCTTTCAAAGCTTCACTAGTTGCCACATACTCGGCCTCCATTGTTGAATCTAAAGTGCAATCTTGCTTGACACTTCTCCAAACAATGGCACCTCCTCCTAGAGTAAACACAGAACCAAAAGTCGATCTTCTTGAATTCAGAAAGGATTGAAAAACTGAATTAGGATATCCAAAAGGTGTCAGATCCTCACTAGAATAAAGTAGCATATAACCTCTAGTCCTTATCAAGCGCTTGAAAATATGCTTGACCGTAACCCAAAACAGATGTCTGGTCATGTGCAAAGCATAGCATACATAAGACTACCCACTGTCAAAGCATAAGGCACCTTCTTTATGTATTTTCTTTCTTCATCAGACTTTGGAGAGTTTTTCTAGAAGGATTAATTTCAGACCTAGATGGTTGCCCACCTTTCTTAGAATTCAACATTGCATACATCTCGAGAATTTTATCTATGTATACAGCTTGGGATAAAGTTATTATTTTGTTTTTCTATCCCAAAAGACTTGGATACCTAGAATATAATTAGCTTCACCCAAGTCCTTCATGTCAAACTACTTGGTCAACCATAATTTAACTGATGACAATGCCCCAACGCCATTGCAAATAAGCAGAATGTCATCTACATAGAGCAGTGAAAAAACTAGCTTCCTATCTTTGATGTTTTTGTAAACACATGGTTTGTCTACATTTTATTCAAACCCATACGTCTTATTCACTTGATCAAATCTTATGTTCCAAGAATGGGAAGCCTGCTTAAGTCCATAAATTAACTTTAGCAGCTTACAGACGTTATACTCTTGACCCTTTGCTTGAACCTATCTTGTTGCACCATGTATATGGACTTATCAAGATAGTCATTTACAAAGGCTGTCTTTTCATCCATTTGCCAAATCTCATGGTCGAGAGCAATAAGTATGAATAAGAGAATGCAGATGGACTTAAGCATGGTTACAAGCGAAAAGGGTTTTTCGTAATCGATTCCTTCCTTTTGCGTGTATCCCCTTGCTACCAGTCTAGCCTTATAGGTTTCGGCTTTCCCATCTGCTCCTCTCTTTCTTTGTAGATCTACTCACATCCTATGAGTTTTACCCCTTTGAGAAGATCCACAAGCTCCTAGACATGATTAGTCACTATACTTCATCTTAATGTTCATAGCTTATGTCTAGAGCTTTGAATCAACATCCTCCATAGCTTCTGTGTAAGTATAAGGATCGTAATCATGTTTAACCAGCTCAGCTAAGTATGTTTCACCTCTTGTAAATTTATTTTGAAAAGACCATTCAACAACGTACCATTTCCAATAAATTCAGATATATAAAACAAACTAAATATAGTGTCTAAAAAATTAAAGGAAAATCCCGATGGTACAAGCCTTGAAAATGAAATTAAATTCCTAGAAAAACTAGGAATATAAAATGTCTTTTCTAATTTTAAAATAAAACCACTAGATAAAACTAAATTGCATGTTCCGACGGCTCTACATGTGAGCGCATCTTGTTGCCTAAATAGATGCACTGCTCACTTCCCACTGGCTTCCTTAGGCCTTGCAATCCCTGCAAGGAATTAGTGACATTGATTGAAGAACTAGAATCAATCCACCATGTGTTATGTTCAATATCAACCATATTAGATTCATAACAAACAAGTGAGAATTGAGTACCTTTTTTGTCAAGCCATCTCTGATATTTAGGACACTCCTTCTTTATGTGCCCTTTCTTTTTGCAAAAGAAGCACCTGGATTCCTTCTTGATATCAGCTTGAGCAGGCAGTTTGCATTTTCCCTTATTCTTGGCTTGGCCCTTATTCTTCCTTTGAGTTGCCAGATGCACACTCTCTCCCGCTTCCATAACAAGCCTTCCTTTTCTTGAACACACATGGTCATCAATTCATTGATGGACCACTTATCCTTATGTGTGTTGTAGGATATCTTAAAAGGTCCATATTGATGTGGGAGAGTGTTGAGGATGTAGTGCACAAGGAAGGTTTCAGACATCTCAACCTCAAGTGTCTTCAGTGAGCCGCTATATCCCTCATTTGCATGATGTGCTCACGTACACTATGAATTCTAGTAAGCTTCATGGATGAAAATTTCATTATCAAGGTGCTAGCTAAGGCTTTTTTTGATGTAGCAAACTGCTCATCAATTGCCTTCATCAAGGCTCGCATATTGTCATATTGCTCCAATGAATCACGTATGCCAGCCGAGATCTTTGCCTTTATGAACATTACGCAGAGCCGATTAGATCGCTCCTACTTTTCATAACGGTCAACGTCATCTGGCTGGCTGGTCTCCATAATGGCAAGTGGTTCATCCTTATAGATAGCAAAGTCAATGTCTATGACACCTAAATGAAGAAGAATTCTCTCCTTCCACACTTTATAGTTGTCTCCCTTAAGTTCAAGAATGTCACATTGGAAATCAGAGTAACTCACAGTTTGCATAGCTACATAATAAAACATACATGCTTATGTTATTAAATTGAGGCTACAATACTTTATGATATGTTTACTAATGTAAATCATGCATTAAAATATGAATCAAATGACATAAAAACTGCTTGTGGGCTAAATTTTTAATTCAAACAAACTCATATATCCTTATAATGACACTATCAAATTATATTCCCTTTTTTAGTTCCTGTGGGTAAATTAAGAAAGATAATTTCATACATCATTCTAACTAATCATATTAAATACAATAAAAATTCTTGTGGGATAAAATTTATTATATTACATATGATTAATCATAATTTAATGTCCTTTTACCATATGTGATTTAAACATCTAACATAATTTTTTGCATAATCAAAGATGTTGTGGCTACTCTTTAATTATTCAAAAATTAAATACATATATCACAAGACATTTATTCTTAAATTTTTGCTCATAAAATAAAATGCATTTACCTTAAGCAGCAAAAAAATATGAACAAAGAACCATAATTTATGTACTAATTTTCATTATGTATAGATTAAAATTATACATTCAAAAATATAATTTAGCACATTATTGCACAAAATTAAATGTACTAAATTATTTAACTTAATATTGCATGCATAATTTTAAATCACAAATTATACATAATGAACACTATATGCACATAAATTTACAAAATTATATCCACACAAATACTGTATAATATTCATAACAAATACCAAAATTATGAATATTTAAAATTATGAATTTTTCATAATTTATTCCATAATATGAAAATTTTCATAAAAATATCAAAATTGTGGATATTATAAAAAACTCATAAAATTACAAAAACTGAAAATTTTATGAAATTTTCCCCAAAAATATCATTTTATGAAATCTGGAAAAAATAAAAAAAAATTATTATTTTTTAAAATTTTTGGGTTTTTTTTTTAAAAACGGCGTCGTTCATGGAGGTTAAATGCACCCCCCCCCCCCCCCCCCCCCCCCCCCCTTCCCTTCTCGCATAAACGACACGTCATTTAACTTGGAGGGCAGCCTGTCAACATTCCAAACGACATGTCGTTTTGGTCATTAAGGCCCAAAACGACTTATCGTTTTTTAACATTGAAACGAGCCCTTTCCCCTTACAAAACGACATGTCATTTTGGCTGTCCCAAAGCCAAACGACATGTCAGTTTAGGTCGTCTTCTTCCTCTGAATGGGTTGTCTCGACCCGGACAACCCAGTGTTGAACCGTTTCAGACCCGCAACAAAACCCGACAGTTTCTAAGCCAATCGGACATGGATTTTGACGTTTCAAATTGCAAAATTTATAGAAATCCAATGTCTAAATGATTTCTAATCTTAGTTTCAATTAAGAAACGCTAAAAAACAAAACCCAAAAATAAAAAAAAAATTTCAACCGTGCGTAACAACACAGTATATATTTTCCATATTTCTCATACAAGGCAGAGGTCAAATTTGCTCTGATGCTGCATATAGAATTAAACGGAAGCGTGAAAACAACGTGTGTACCTCCTGCCATTGCCTCTGTACTGTACAGTCCAACGGTGTCCTTCTGCTTTAAGCGTGGCTGCTGCTCCTTGGGATGCTTCCAAGTTCTCACAAAACTCAACTGATGGTGTTGGATTCTTAAGAGAGTTTTCTGAACTTGGGGACCCAATATTCTGCTCAATGCACGAACAAAAGAAAATTTTTTGTACAGCCATTGCTTCCATCAAGCAATCTTTATACTGCTTCAGAAAATTCAGTTACCAAGCTGGTTTTAATGGACATAAATATGAGGCCAATAATGCAACAAATTAAATTGGTTTCAATTTTTTTTTTCTTTTGAAACCGTTAAAAGAAACTGTTACATGCCCTACTTGGTCTAGTTCTTGACAGCCATCCTAAGTGAACTGTACCAGCAACTCATCATCACAAATTTGACTTATACGTATCAAGATAGCTCTTAACACTACAAGAAAAATTACATTTAACGACATATTATTTATGACATGTAGTTTTTGAATGTCGTTGAAAGTACATACAATGACATGTCCAACAAAGATGCCATTAATGACATGTGAAACAATAATTAATGACATCTATATAGATGCCGTATTAAAGGTCTCCTTTTAACGACAATAGTTTAGTGTCGTTAAATTATTTAACGACAAGGAGGAGATGTCGTCAAAGCCTTGGAGATTCCACGACACCCCTTATAGACGACATTGGTCAAGATGTCGTCTATAAGGGGTGTCGTGGAATCTCCAAGGCTTTGACGACATCTCCTACTTGTCGTTAAATAATTTAACGACACTAAACTATTGTCGTTAAAAGGAGACCTTTAATACGACATCTATATAGATGTCGTTAATTATTGTTTCAAATGTTATTAACGACATGTTTGCAGAGATATCGTTGTATGTACTTTTCAACGACATTCAAAAGCTACATGTCGTAAATAATATGTCGTTAAATGTAGTTTTTCTTGTAGTATAAGCCATCCAACAAAAGTATATTCTTAAACTTAGGAAACCCTGTGACTTCTATTGTTCCTTTCCCCACAAATTTTTCCTTTTTGCCATCTCCAAATGTGACCCTTCCTCTTGAGATAGTTTTGAACGCTTTGAACAACCTCTTGTTTATTGTCATATGTCTAGAACAACCATGATCAAAGTGCCAATTTTTAGTAGTAAAAGCTTTAAGAGAGACTAATGAATGGTAACATTTCAAGTCATCTTTCTTTACCTAGATCCTTTTTACTTTTATTAACAAATTTGTTGGTTTTGGTAGGCTTGTCCTTAACAAGTTCAAACCCTTATCTTCACATATTAGCTGAATGAGTTTAAAACAATTAATGCGTATGTGACCTTGAGTACCACAGTGATGACAAACATGTATTTTTCTAGATTTGTTACCTTCATCACTTACTTGTATCTTCACTCGAGGTGTCTGACAAGTGTTGGCATGGGGTTGTACTGGAGCCCATTGTGTTCATAGTTTTTGAAATGTCTGCATCTTTTATTGTTTATGTAGTATTTCTGACGCCTATCTTTCTTGTCCTTGCCTTCTCTGATGACCCGCCTTGACAAACATTGTTTTTCCTTTGACTAGCCCTAAAGTGTCTCTAGTATAGCCAAGACCATCTTGTTGTTGTCTGGCTTTCTGAGATTCAACACCTTGCCTGGCTGGGCAACACCAATGTTAAGTTTTTGTACAGCCTCTTCGTATCTAGAAAGTCGTGTAGTAACAGTCTAGAGTTTTTCTGCACCATCCAACTGTTTTTTTGTCGAGTTGTATCCAGATCCCAATACTTTCTTCTCAAGTTGCAAATCTAGGATTTTTCTCTTCCAGGATCCAATTCTTCTCTACGATTTTTCTCATGAGGCATACAGACTGTTCTTGAAGCTCCTCTTGATTATGATTATCTTCATGCTCTCAATCACACACAATGAAGTTAGTGGAACTAGTAAAGGCAACAAAGTTACTACCTCATCTTCTTTTTTCAAGAATTTCCATCTTCTTTATCACTCCATGTAGCTGTCATGCCTCTGCTACCCTTTTTTGGCCCGAGTGTTAGTATAATTAGTAGCAATGTGGCCACAACCTTCACATTCATTACACTAAATTCCCTTCTTCTTGTCGGTGCCTTTTTCCTTGCCACTATTAAGATGATTCTTGTTTCCTTGGTTCTGTTTCCGTGTTTTAGGAAATCTTTGGCTATTTCCACGGGCATTGTCTCTTAGGAACCTTTGAAACTTTTACGATAACAACGTCATTTCCTCTTCTATGAAGTCACCCTCTAGAACTTCTCCATTGTCTTCAGTTTTAGGCACTAGTGCCATGATCTTTCTCCTTCTTCTTGTTTTTTAGCTTTATTTCATAGGTTTTTAGTGAACCTATGAGTTCTTCAACCTTCATTGAGTCCATATCACAGTGTTCTTCAATGGTGATTACTTTTGCATGAAATCTCTCAAGTAAAGATCTCAAATTCTTCTGAACAATCTTGGTGTCAGTGTAAACTACTCCTAAGGTGAATGAGGTGTTGATGATTTCACAGAGTCTGGAATAGAATTTTGAAATTGTCTCATCCTTTTTTTCATAATTTTATCGAATTGGGTGGCTAGCATTTGTAATTGGGAACATTTAACTCTAGTTGTTCTTTCATGTGCTACTTTAAGTCTCTTTTAGGCCACCCTTGCTTCCGTGCATGCTGAGATAAGCTTAAACTAGTTAGCATCAACAGCATCAAAAATAGCATGCAAACCTTTTGCATTCTAGATGACGAAACCAGACTATAGTTGGGTCCAATCTCTGATCCAGTCCATTGTCTTATTTCCTTAGCGACAACCATCAATAGAGCTTAGAAAAGCCCTCATCCAAGCCTTCCAATAGGCGTAGTTGGAACCATTTAGTAGAGGTGGCCTCACAGTTGAACCTCATTCACTGCATCCATCCATTGTGGTCTTCATCCTGGGAACTCACTGTTAATACAGTGTCCTGCTTTGATATCACTTGTAAGACATGACAGATAGAACAACTAGTGTTTTATGTGTACTGAACAAGTTAACGGTACCTTATGTAAACAATAACCAAATCAAAACTATGCAAATGAGAAATTATGGAAACTAAAAATAGTGACCACAGTGATATTGGTTCTTTAGTATGACCAAAAACCCTTGTTGGAAAAAAACCACAGATGCAACCTTGCACTAGGGATAAGAAGGATCCACTATACCGAATTATGATTACAAGATATGAAATTATAAAAAAGCTTGGAATGTACACCATCTTGAAATTCATAGTACTCTTTCTACGACTCGTACTCCTTCAAACTCTTTATTTTACTCCAAGCCGTCTTTGCTCACATTTGGTCCAACTAACATACTCTGAGCCTGCAATCCAAGAATTCCTCCTTCTCGGATCCTTTGGATTGGAATGAATGCATGAAGGCTACACAGGGATAAGAGCTATATGATGGAGTCTAAAAACACTTATGGTTTTTTACTTGAGCTTTTCTCACGCATTTGAAGCTCTAACTTAGAAATCACAATTCTACTATCTAAAATAAGCAAAGTCTAGGTATGGCTTAACCTTAGGCTCGAATCCTTAGGCTCGAATCTTAACAGATTCAACAAAAAGATAAAACACAATTGCTAAGGATAAGCATGATTTTCGCTGAACTGAAGTTTTGGAAACAGTCATGCTAATAAGGTGTGATCTTCACAAGTGTTGCCACAACAACGATCTTTGCAGGGTGTTTGCAATATTTAAGGTCACATAAATAATTATAGAATTTTTATAATATTCATAAAGTATTCAAAATACATGCATGCACACATAATGAAAAATTCATTTAATTCGTTTATAAATATATTCTTTACAAAATATCATATGTTTTAAAGACTTCTATTCTAATATGATTGACGTAAAAACAAAAAAAATTTTAGTCATCTGAACTATGTTTTGTAATTTCAAATATAACGACTTGAAAAGTCTATGTATATGTATTCTCAAATTCTAAATCGTATTGCCTCAGGGCTAACGAAAAGAATGGGCAGTTCCCCAGGCGGAAAGTGGGAACGGTAATTCCTAGAGGGCCTGGTAAACTAATGTTCACTTTGCATTCAGGCCGTAGTTGAACACTAAAGCCATTTTGAAATGGGCTCAAGTGCAATTGGAGGGCCATTTCAAAGGAGTGTAGTGAGTGACCCCTCGAACATGCGATGAGGAATCGCGATTCCAAGGACAGACAGACAGGACAAATTCTAGGAAAAAGGGACAGTTACCCCATGTCCCATAGGGAATAGGGGTGACGCATGACCCATTCATTTCCGTAGGATTTGATGATTCGTTGTACTTGCACCTCACAATCTAAGGAAGAGAGGAGAAATTCTTTGGACAGTAGACTTCGCTGTTTGGTCAAAAACATGAATGTTGTGGACATCTGGGCCAAACCCCATTACATAAATTAGCGCCACCCGTGACTCCAAAATCCACGCTTTAAAGACCCATTTTGCCATTTTGTCTCCTTCTATTTCTACCACGTAATGTCTTATAAATAATATTATGTTTTTTGGTCACGAAATAAAAGGAAAAGGATATCTCACATATCATTTTGAAATAAAATAGTGAATAGCAGAGTGTGGCACTGATTTTTACAATTATTTTTTTGTCAAATTAGAAATTAGTTATAAAATTAGTTATGTACTGTCTCTTGCCTATTTTAAAGGTTTAGTCTTTACACACACACATATATATATATATATATATGAAATACGTAAAAATTAATGTATGAAATGATGTTTTTTCATCTTTACGTTTCTTTGTAACGATGGCGTCAAAAAGTTGTAACAATTACTTCAGGATTAAAGTTTTCATTGTTTGTTGCACAATTCTAAAGCCACTGTTACATTGAGTAGATATAATGTTATGTTACACCTCACTATTTAGATGTCGCAGAGTGTGTGAACACATTGCATGTCTTGTCATACCTCCTCGTTTTACGTATGTTACTTGAATAGGTACCGAACTTGCTAAAGAATTGAAGGAAAAAAAAAACCCCACATATTTCAGTTTTAAATACAATAATATCTAGATTCCCATTTAACAAGGTAATAGTGGATGATATCAAAAAAAATGTTATCAATAACCCCTGATAATTATGTAAAGCACTCAACCTCAAAAAATAATCATGTGTAGTTCTCTCTTTTTAAGGTCATCATTTTTCTTTAACTTTCCTTGCTCTCTAATTTTGTTTCTAAACAAAAAGGTTGTGTACTTCTTACCCTCGAATAAATTAGTTATTATATTGTAACGTTGCTGGGATAGATATTAAGAAGTTGGTAAGATAATATTGCAGTTTTTTTTTCCCTATCCCTTCCTCAAGAATAATCGATTGCAGTCCTCCTAACAAATTATCTTTTTATTACCCATAAAAAAATAAAAGAGAAAAGAAAAGGGATCATCTTATTCCAAAAATAGCTTGTAAATAGTGTGATTATGCTACCTTTTTATCCATTATGAAAAAGAAAAAGATGGCAAAAACAAATACAAAAACAAAACAAAAAAAACTTGCTCTACCTTTTCCCTTTTTTTTCTTGTTTTTCTTAAGACATTAGAGGAGCTAGAAAGTGGCCTCAACTTTCAGTTTGGTACTCCCTAAAGAAAAGAGAAGGAAAGGAAAGCAAAGAAAGAGTGACCGTTGCTCCACCAAAGGATTTTTAACGTATATCATTGGATGTATTCCATTTCATAAGCTAAAATTTCTTTTTTCCGCTCGATTTTTTTTTCAAAGGGAAAAGTTTTTCATTAATATGAATATATCAGTACATAAGACCCCAAATTACATGGGATCATACCCTCAATCTCAACGGGCTCTATCAGTAAAATCTAGTGAAGCTCGAGGAGAAAAACTTGCACCAAGACCCTACAACGGGAAGTTTCCTCGGTATACTAATGATAGAGCACATATAAGGCTCATTTTGACAAGATCTCTACAATCAATAGAAAACTCTAATTAATTGAGACCACATAACATATAGCATAGAGACCACCAAACACTCTGTATAGACTAATATCTAGTGGAACACAACTAAACCCAAAAGGTGGGGAGACCACCTTCATTATTATAGCAAAATCCATAAACAAGCTTGTGGAATTCTAATTGATTAATATTTAAGAATCATAGGAATTTTAATAGTGTTATTTTTGGTATCTTGTAATAAAGAGAATCATGTATTATATTTACCAGATTCCTCCTTTTCTATTTTTCCCTTTTAGTGGAGGATTTCCCTCGGTTAGTCTGTTAGGGACCTAGAATTATGGACGAAAACTAGCAAGTCCAATCCTATATGTATCTCAATTTTTCTTTAATGAAATGAGAGGAATTCTATCAAAAACTCACATGGTATCTAAGCCATCCTCTAGAACCCTAATCGTCCCATGATGAATACGGCATGACCACTAAGAGACAAAACTCATCCTCGTCTGAAGTAACATCCAACAGACCCTTCACCGACGGCCATTAGTCATGGAGGACCTAATACATTATTGCCCCTTATCAAAGGTCACAAACTCAATGGACGCAACTACCTTCAATGATCTCAATCGATAATGATGTTCATTTATGGAAGAGACAAAGATGATTATCTCACTGGGGAAGTTACCATTCCAGACGAAAAAGATCCCAAATTCAAGGTATGGAAGACCAAAAACCACATGGTTATGTCCTGATTAATTAACTCAATGAACAATGATATAGGAGAAAACTTTCTCCTATATGGGACTGCTAAGGAAATATGGGATGCTGCAAAAGACATGTATTCCAACACTGAAAACATAGCAATCCTATTCAAGATTGAAACAAATCTCTATGACTTGCACCAGGGAGAACTCATGGTCACTCAATACTTCAATGCCCTCACTTGCTATTGGCAAGAACTCAATATGTTCCAAGTCCATGCTTGGAAGTGTTCTAAAGACATGGCATTGTATAGGAAAATTGTAGAGCAGAAGCGGACATTCAAGTTTCTTCATGGCCACAACAAGAATTTGAATGAAGTCTGAGGCAGAGTGATGGCAACCAAACCCCTTCCAAGTACACGTGAAGCTTTTTCAGAAGTCCGTCACAAGGAAAGCAAAAAGAAGGCTATGACACAAGTCTAAACTTCTGTCCAAAGCTTGGAAAGTGCAGCCCTTGGTGCTCGGGGACACCAATCCTACACCAACAATGACAAACGTCAGAAAAAAGGGAGACCGTGGTGTGACCATTGTTGCAAACTAGGGCATCTCAGGGAAAATTGTTGGAAAATCCATGGTAAACCAATTGATTGGAAACATTCAAAGGCAACCAATGATCGAGAAAGTCGGGCTAATATAGCATCAACCACTGACAAAATTCAATAGAGACAAGCCCTTTCACCAAAGAACAATGGAGGTGCTGCAAAAACTTTTCAACCAGAATTCCATTAGTCAGACAAGTACATTGGCTCTTGGAACTGGCATGCTAGCACAGAAAGGTAAATTTCCAAAAGCCCTTATTGTCAATAAACAACACTCAAATCCATGGATTGTTGACTCAAGAGCCTCAGATCACATGACGGGAGATAGAATTCTATTTCACTACTACAATCCATGTAAAGAAAAATATACAGTCTGAATAGCCAATGGCTCTGTATTTGAAGTTGAGGGAACAAGTTCCATCATAGTTACACAAGACGTCACACAAAACTCTGTCCTCCATGTTCCCAATTTGGACTATAATTTTCTTTTTATAATTAAATTAACTCGTGATCTCAATTACATGACTAAATTGTTCCCTACAGCGAGTGAATTTTAGGATTTGGATTTGGGGAAGATGATTAGCAGCGCTGAGACGTGTTCTGGGCTCTATCTTCTCAAAGATCATCCTCTTCCAAGAAGACAAACTCAAAATGTGAATTGTGTGTCCTTTGGAAGTCTATTTCTTGTGGAAATAATGATAGTGAGGTTATGTTATGGCATTTTCGCCTTGGTTATTCGAATTTTATGTACCTGGAAAAACTATTTCCTTCTTTGTTCGTCAATAAAAGTTCAAAGTTTTTCAATTGTGAAGTTTGTCAATTAGCAAAACATACCTGCACCTAATTTCCTAGATTATCATATAAACCATCTCACCCATTTGTCATGATTCATAGTGATTTGTGGGGCCCTTCAAGAATAAAAAATGTAATAGGAAGTTGATGGTTTATGTCATTTGTGGACAATCACACAAGATTAACTTGAAAGGGAGTGTGGAATCCTCATAGATTAATATTTAGGAATCATAGGGGTCATTTGGTATTGTCTTCAAAATAGGTGAAAATGTTTTATTTTAGAAAATGAAAATTTTGGGGGAATTGTGCTGAGAGTGTTTTTAAAATTTTTTCCTCAAAAAATGTGCGAAAACATTTCCAAAAATTCTGAGAATGAAACCAAATGGGGCCATAGGAATTCTGATAGTGTTATTTTTGGTATCTTGTAATAAAGAGAATCCGGTATTATATTTACCAGATTCCTCCTTTTTTGTTTTTCCTTCTTTAGTGGAGGATTTCCCTCTGTTAGTCTGTTAGGGACCTAGAATTATGGACGAAAACTAGCAAGTCCATTCCTATATGTATCTCAATTTTTCTTTAATGAAATGAGAGGAATTCTATCAGAAACTCACAAAGCTAAACCCACACTGGTGGGAGGAAACGACCAGAAACAATGGCAAATTGATCACCGGTATTATAAACAAAAGGAACAAAAATAATAAAAACCACACAAACTACAATCATTAGATCCTAGGTGGTGTAGCTCTTAAATACCAGAAGAGGTTGGAGAAGATCTGCAACAAACAGGCAACGAGATAGCAGCATATACATCACCGTTGCTCTAGCGATCTGCTTCCTCTGTTGGCAACTCAAACTCTATCACTAAATAGATCATCTGATGTAGAGCATGTGGATGTATTTAGGGGGCAGGCTGGCCGGTGACACGTTGTCAGCAGTCGGCCAAACTTTTCAATTTTCCACGCTCTCTCCCTCACAACTTCTCTCTCTCTCACTTCTATAAATGATTTGTTTCCTGGACACGTTCATAATCACACATTTTTAATTATCAAATTTTATTGAGTTTTTGTTACGTTGTCATAGTTTCTTTTGTAGTAGGATGAAATTTCGACGTGATCCGGCTGGTAACAATTATAGCCTACTAATAGGTTATAATTCTTTTGATAGGGTCTAAAAAATACTTAAATGGCTGAACACAATTCTTAATTATCAAATTTCATTAAGTTTTGGTTACATTGTCATAATCTTTTTGTTGTCAGATGAAATTTTGACATGATCTAACTGTTACAAATTATATCCTATCAGTAGGTTATTTTTACATACAACATAAGTCTTATATAGTATAATGTAAATAATTCGTAACAAATTGAGTCACCGAAAGCATGTTCTCGAACACAGAATTTAGGTCAAACGAACAAGTGATTCAAGAACATGATAAGCGCACCTTATTTAACATTACAAACTCAACAAATAAACAAGTAAAAAGGGGAGCACTCTGAGGGTACTTTGATGCTTAAGTTAGCAAGCATATAGAGACTTTGACAATGCTTTGATACTGTAAAAAGTGTGTACCTTGCCTATCAAATGAGAGGATAGACCATTGGAGGTTACTAATATTAACTGTGTAGTTTTACTCTAGTATAAATGAAAGAACTTAAGAACTTATTTTCTTTCTAGATTTGAATCTCGAGAGGTGTGACTCTAGGATCTTTGTCTACCCTGAAAATTAGTTGACGATTTAAGTAATACACAACATTATGGATGAGTCGTCAAACTAAGCGTTCTTATAATTGTATTGACTAGAGCTGAGCCCGCTTTTGGGCAGAGCTCAGGCTCCCTTCTTAGGCGGAGACCGACCTATCCTTTCTGAAGCAAAGCTTGGGTTCCTCTTATTATTAGTGGAGGTCCGGCTATTCCCCTATAGAAGCTCAGAAAATAGCCAAAAATTTAATATCAGCTCATTATTAATTATTGGTTTTGTTTGGCAATATTGTTGGAACTTATTAATTCTAATTGTTATAATGTAAAGCTCTCATACTCTACAGTATAAAGCAAAAGTATGTTATAAGGTCAAACTCCATATACTACAGTGTTCTAGTTCAAACTTATTAGTTCTAACTTCGTTTTCAAACATACATATTTTCAGTGGCAAAAAAACCATGCAATATCGGCTTCATTTGCATAATATATATGTTGAATGAAAGGAACTCAGGTATCGTTTCTTTGAGGGAAGAGAGTTTTTTTGTTTTCATTTTTTTTTTTTTTACTTCTTTTAAATTGCCATCTTTGTTTTTTTTTCCCCCTTAATTGTACCCTAAATTAGAATTCCGCAAGAGTTTGTAGTTCTTTGTAATTGTTAACAAGTAATGCAACTTTTTGGTACAATTTCTTTCTCAATTTGGTACAAAATCACATGTTGCTTCAAGGAAGCATATCACTTTTTTCCCCCGAAGTTTGACCTGAGTACTTGCGTCATGGCATATTTTTCTTGTTTTAACATTATTGTTTACATTTAAAACTTTTATGTCTGTTAATTGAATGACTAATTCTTGAGCATTAATTGAGTTGGCATTAGTGGGCTGGACTATATATCCTGAAATGATGACCCATTTTTCACTTTCTATAGATTCTTCTTTTTTTGATTTATTTATGTTCTCGCTTAATTAAGGTAGTGCCAAGTTTTGAAACCTTTGCTGCCAAGGGGACCTATCCATAATGGCTTTACCACTTTAGGTGACCCAAGAGACCTCACACCCTTGTCCATAGATTTTTATGCCGTTCTGCAACATCTGGTAATTATTCTCAAATGAGTGCGTTTTTATTTGCATATATGACCTGCAAGGTGCAAGCATTACTTTCGTGATTTTTCTTCCACTAATGAGTATATTCATCTTATCATGAGTACGAATTATGCTATATGTTGTGCTTTGACTATGAGTTCAGCTATACTACTTTTCGCAACCTTTTTTCTTTAGTTTTCCTTTTCATTTTGATGTGTATCTTTACTCAAAAAATAAAAAATAATAAAAAAAAGATATGTATCTTATGTCTTGTCTTCAATCTTTAGTTGTCTCGACTAAATTTGACATATATTTTGTTATCATCAGCCAACCCGCTCTTTACATAAATTTGTTTTCAATGGTTACGTCTTCAATAGCTACATATTTAAAAAGGATATGTTTTAACAACAATTAATGCTGTGGTGTGATAAGAGCCCAACTTCGTTAATTATCATAATTTTTTTTTAACTATCCACTTTATTACAACCATTAGATTTTTGTCAAACGGTTATTGTAACCGATCTATTAGAAATGTAACAATAAAAACTACACTCATATATATATGTATATATATATATATATATGACAAAGACCACTAGAAGGTATATACTCGGAAAACCTAAAAGGCCAAAGGCTTAGTGCGCTAGCTTGTATTGTTAGCTTGCTTACTTTGGATGCCATTGATCTTATCAATGTTAAATCCAACCTAAAATCTTTTCTTCACCCGTTTTTCTTTTTAGGTGGAAAATCTATCCAAAACTTTATTCTTTCTTAAAATCATCTAAAAGAAATATTCATGGTCAGGAACTTATTCTTAGGAGATTATATAACTAATGTGGAGTGTTTTGGCAAAAATTGAGGGGAAAAAAATAATTATGTGGAATGCGTTTTTCCTTTCCTCCTCGCATCTTTTACGCACACCAGATTTTCAAATCTTCTTGAAAAATTGTTCACCAAGTTCCATTCACCCACAATGAGCATTCTAGCAAATTAAGAAAAAAAAATAGTAATCTTGTAGCTAGTTAACTCAAAATAAAAGTAAATATTGTGGATTTAATTGGAAAAAAAAAAAAAGGAACTCGCTTAATGTATACTTCTTTGTGCCTCTAGAATATGCTACATTGATGATATGATGGTAATATATGTGATCTTAAATAAGTATGCTTAACGTAGAATCAGAGAAGTGAATAAGGTCAGTTTATTAGGTTTGATAGGCTTTAAGGGGAAAGCACAAATTTTCACTATTCATGAGACAGTAGAAAGAAACAAAAACTAGAAGAGGAACAATATTATAAAAGCAATCATAACTAAACACTGAAATCACTTTAGTACGTTGGTGACAATAAATTTATCCAAGTAATGGAATTTTCATTATTCATGCATACAAGAAAAGTAAGGGAAACATAATTGACAATTTGATATTTGGTTCATTTGGTTCATACGTTAAACAAAAAGTTTAAACAAAAATTAAAATTTTTATGATAAAAAATACTATGTTTAAACCGTTGTTCAATTTTCATGCTTACGATAGGGTTATATAATATTTTATCCTTTATTTTTAAGCTTATGAAGGAACATATAACACGTATTTTGGATGTTTCAATATTGTATTTGTGAAATTCAATTTTATATCAAAGCTATGTCTACACCTTCTCTTGGTCAACTACTAGCTTTGACCCTGTTTAACGACGATTTTACTCCTTAAAAATTTGTCATCAAGTTATTTATAATTTTATACCTTGCAAGTGGTGAAGTCGCAATTAAGTGATTCAAATTGACATTTAACCGAGAACATGTACATATCTAATTTGAATAGATATCCAAAGTACTATTTTTTTTAACGGATCCAAAAGTACTATCTGAGAGCATAAAAAATATATATGGTATATTTTTTAGTAAACTTCAACTAAAAAGTATAACATAGTGAATAATCTTTTAAGAAATACAGAACTTACTTTCTTCTTACTAACAAATTGCTGAGCAATTTCAGAACGATACATTATTAAAAAAGGAAAAAGAAAACCTGAACGTGACTTTTCTTTCTTTGAAAGGAACAATACATTCTTATAGTTGTATGCTCATCACCTTTATAACATACATGCCTTTAACAAAAATTTGCTTCTTTTTCCTTTAATTTCGTAGATAATTAAAAGGCTTAAAAGGCACAATAATTTCGGATCCGAAACTCTGCAGAGTCTAGGGCAAGAAACCATTGAGCGACCAAACGGTCAACATATATAACACACTACATATGCATACATACAAACATATAGAACACTTCAACCCAAAAAATAATAATAATAATAAAAAACATGCAAACATCTAGAGAAAGAATATTCTTTTGCTGTTCATATCAACTCATAGGCACCAAGGCAAAGAGTTGCATTAATTTTTGTTGAGTTGAAAATCGTTTCTTGTAACTTAAAATGATCCAGATGTAATGTCAATATGCAACGGATATTGTAGGGAAAAAAAGGGCTTATATATATATATACACCCACACACACACACACAAACCATAGGTCATGTATTTAATTAATAGCACCTTTCAGACAACATCTTTGCTGTACGAGATGGTAATAAACAATTGAAATCAAGGAAAAATATATTTGACAGTATAAAAGCACGTGCACAGATCTCTCTTGGTTAAGAACATAATTAAGATATTGATTTCCTATGTGCAACGCACCTCTATAGAGTACAGCAAAGCACTATTGCTGTGAAAGTGTGCTGATATTTTGTAGATATCTAGCCAGCCAGTAATGTGGTGCCACCACAAACAGATTTTTAGTATGCATTTTAGATGTTTAATCAGTTTCCAGATGCTCTTAAAGGAATTATAAAGATAGAACGAGCTTATTGGAAGATGATATTTGTACAATTAAATTAATGATAAATTGAGGATAATTGCTCGAATTTAAAATTAGCATGTGACCAATTATATGACAGTGCTATATCCATCCATCCATCCATACATATATACATACATATATAGGGTTTTTTTCATTCTTCAAAAAGGACCATCCTTCCAACATAGCATTTAGAAGCTTTAAAAAAAAAAAGTTAGTAACACTGTCATTAAATGTGAACATCGATATTAGAAAAGTGTAACACCAAGAAATTTACATTAAAAAACGTAATAAAAAATATGTTACACTACTCCATGGTCAATGTTACATTTAATTTTTAAAACCATACTTTAATGACAACATCATGTTATGCTTTTCTAACCTCAATAATAAATGTCATGGTACGTTTTTTATTTCTATATGTTACGATAGAGAACCTCCCACCAGAAGGATCATAAAAAATCCTATATATATAGGTATATATCTGCATATAGCATATATAGGATAGAATATATAAGGATTTAATGAGAAAGAAACTTAAGTGGCTAGTTATATCGTATATATAGGGATTTAATTTCGAGATCCAAAAATACCGTGATTAGTAAATTAGGGTGTTTGGTAAGTATAGTTAGAACCAATTTTGTAGTTATCAAATAGTGTAAATCTTTTACATACTACAATAAAAGACAAAAAAAATTGCTATAATATAAAACTCTTATATGCTATAATATTTTGAACCACATTCTGCTCCCCATGCTGCAGCCTAATAGCTTTAAGTTCATATTTATTGTATTATTCCATCAAAGTTTCATACATTAAAGCCACATTTAGAATTCAAATCTAATATAAACCGTCCTTATCACCCTTCTTATATAAGTTGGAGATTTTGGTCATAGAGAAAAAAATGGAAAGTAAGAATTTTTGGATAATACAAAGAGTTTGAGGCGTATATAAATACTTTCATTAAAGGCTTTATTTAAAGGTTTTATTTGGCCTCACTACAAAGTTCGCTAATGCGTTTTAACAGCAAATTACCCCCAAAATATAACAAATTCTTGAATACAATATTTAGCAATGATATTATGTTCCAGAACATGAATTAAACTTATAAATTCTCTTGAAAATTTAATAATATTTTATCAATAGACATAACTGGTTCAATCTGTGTAACCTTTTACATAAAAGTACCTTTTCATTTATGAAGGCGTCTCTTCACATAATATCACAATTATTAAAATGAATATGTCTGTTAGTAATAGACATTCAAATTTGTACGAAAGCATAAAACTATTAAACAAACTGATTCAAAACAACTCAAAAGACATAAAATTTAAAGTCACAACAGCTCAGACAAGTGCCGCAGTGCCAATTTTTTGGCATAACAGCAGTGGCCACTATGGCGCCTGAGCAACCTCAGCCCAATGTGTTTTCTAGCACCACGGCCTCCATTTTTAAAGCCATGGTGCTACACACTGATGCTTAACACCCTAAAAAATGTGTATTTTTATATTTTTTTTTATCTTAAAACACATAAGAGACATGATACAATCTCTCCAATAATATATATACACACAGATACATATATATGTGTGTGTATATATATAAACAATAGAAGGAGACAATTATTAAGTGCACATGCTTATGGTGTGTTTATGACTAATCGTAAAGTATCAGTAAATGGTCTCTTAGAAAAAAGTGTCAATATATAAAGTATCAGCATCTCTTATTGTAACGCTCGTTATCTTAAATAGGTACTAATTATGCAAAATTTAATTTTTGATGTGTCAATTAAAATTTTGTAAAATTTTGTTTCATCAAAAATTAATCACATATAATTTATGCTACCTATTTTCAATTTTTTAAAAATTTTCCTACACCAATTTTGCATATTTACCAAAATATTCTTGGAACTTTTAATTAATTTCAAAAATGTCATTTGCCATTATTTACTTCAAAGTCTCTGAAGGAGACTAATCTCCACCTACTCTCCCACATCTTGTCCTTTCTTCTTCTTCTTCTTCTTCTTCTTCTTTTCATACCTATTTCCTTCCCACGCCTACTCTCTCTCTTTCTTTCCCTCCTCACATCCTATTTTCTCTCTCCCTGTTCTCTCTTTCATGAATTTGCAAAGAATATTTTCTTTCTTGCAACAAATAGAGGAGAATCAAGATTTCATCAAGTCTCCATGTTTTGACAAGTTCTTGATGTCAAATTTCAAAACTTAAACTTTGATTTAAATTTGTGTGCAAACATAAAATTTGTGAGAAATGTGTTTTTGATGTTTATGGATGATTATATATTGTTTATACATTGTTTTTATGCTTAGAAAGTTGTTACAAGACCAAGATTTTGAAGAAAAGCTCAAAATTTGGATTTTGGGTTCTCTGTGGAAAATTTCTTGTGAAAATCGTTTTTCACAAAAGCTACATGTTGTTTTTCACAGAAACTACATGTCATTTTTCCGAAAACTACATTTCGTTTTGTCAAGCCAAAAATTTATATGACCAGAAATTTACTCTCCTCAAGACTCGAGCCTACAACCTCTTAATACCTTAAGATGCCATTTCACTGATCCTAGTCCTTTGTCAATTTGATTGCTGTTTGATATATTATAAGTCAAATTAACCCGATCCTAATGCAAAATTTTTATTCAAATTTTTTATTCCAAAATATTTTAATGTCATATTATTTTATATTAAATTATTTTCAGAACATTTTAAACTAGAATATGGGTTAATTTTTGTTGTTATTAAAAGTAAATTATGTGTTTAAACTTATATGCATATTTTGAGTGTATTACTCATTATGGCACGCTAATAAAAATAAATGATAAACTGACATAATTATAGAGTAGGGTGTAAGTTAACTATGGTTACTTTTATACGTCTTAGAATAAGGACGTATTTGAAGCTTATATGGTGAGCTCAGTTTTGTGAGTCAGAAGTTATTAGTAGATTATTCGCCAAACAAGCAAGAATTCTATTACTTATCTTTTGTGAGGTTTTGTTTAATTAAAATTGGTTCTTTATATTGCAAGATAATTATAAATTATTTTGCTAAAATATGAATATCACTTTTGACACAATAACGTGGACTCGTCCTGTAATGTACAACAAGGTCATGTGATTTGACATGTTTTGATATAATTTGAGAAGCATAGTTAGGTAATATGGACTCTATACATATCACTAAGGATATGAGAGGATGCTTAGACGTGAAGAGGAAGGCGGTGACGTCCTTAGGCACGTATACCCTAAGAGGTAAATAGGGAAAGACATAGCGCTTGCTTGGGTCTAAAGTCTCAGAATGCACTGTAAAGAAAACGACTTGGTGAGGATCTGAGAATCGATGTACCCATACCTAACAACTCTTTACGATGACTGATTTGAGTTGTCAAGCATGCCTTTGTCCTTTCATTAAGTAGAGAGATATAATTCTTAACTTCGTTGTAGATACTGACAAACATTGTTTAATCATGAACTAATATATATATATATATATATATATATGCATGAAAATTGGTAATGTTTATTATAGGATATCCACCAGATATAAACATAATAGAATTGTTATAAGATATAAATATTGCTAGATAACTAACCATGTAGGTGTTAATATGAAAAATAATAAAACCTAAAGATAAGTAATGGTTTCCCTACTGAGCATGTTAAGGCTCATTACCCTTATATTTTCATCTTTTAGGACTTTTAAAATGTGACGTGGCAAAGAGAAAAATTAATTAAGGAAATTATGAGTTATATCCAGTTGGAACTGTGTCATTTGTTAAGAATTTTCCTCATTATGATGTATTTTGAAGGTCGAAATAATGATGATGACAGATTTATAATATTAAATTAAGGTGTTACATTAAATTATAGTTTTTTTTTTTTTTTTTATGTTTCCTTTAATTTCAAAATTTTCATTTAATTCTCAGCCAAATTTTTTTTAAGTTTTAAAAGTTTAATTTTATTTTCTGATTTTTTATTTAATTTACTAAAAACTACTAACCCCCACTTAGGGACGTTACACTTACACGTTGCTAGACGGTCCTTTTTTTTTTTGGTTAAGATTAGTTAAAAAAAGAATACAGCGTCGTATTTTTTTTTTATTTTTTTGGTACATGCATTTGTTAATCCTTTATTTCCTGCAAGTAGAGGACAATGTATTATTATTGGATTTAAAAAATGTTGCAACATACCTTGACTTATATAGAAAGAATTTTTTGAAAGACAATATAAACATCACCTTAAAAATTTGCAACAAAATAGGTAAAACTACTTCATGCAATAAAACAGTTGTGTATTGCTTTTCATTTTTACTTTAAGATTTGTAAGCTCATGATTCAAATTGCTTAATGGAATCATTTTCTTTAAAAAAAAAAAACAAAAACAAAAACAAAACAATCATGCGTAATTTATCTTCATTAGTAAATCTAAATATTTTTTTCTTTTTTTCTCAAGTCTTAATTCTTAAAAGCTCGACGTGCATAATCACTACTTGATTTGAGTGTACTAGAAATGTAATTAGATTTGCAAAAAAAAATTTAGAAATCTTGATGGTATCTCTCTCTCTCTTTCTCTTTAACATGAGGTAAGGTGAAGAGATTTGAACTCTTTTAAATCTCAATTTGTCACAAACCAAAACCTGGGGTGGTGACTAAATTGAAAGAAATATTTTTGAAGATCTAGAAGATCAAAATTACTTGGAAACTATAATGGGGCCCATAGATCTGTAAAAACAATTCAACATGATTCGGAGGCTTTAATACAAAATACAAAAAGGAAAATACAAATAGAAAATTTAAAATGAAAATATACAAAAGTTAAATGAATGTTTATAAAATAAGGGAAAATACACCTGTGTAGTTATATAAAAAATAAATTTAAATATAAATAAATTTAAATAACAACTAAGCAAAATTTATAAATAATCAATCATCTATTAGGAGTGTTCAATTCCATGTATCATCCATGCACTAATAAAAATTCTTGGGTACTAATGGGATAGCGAGGAGCATCGACGTCAATCCATGACACCAAGAATCAATCAACTAACTTGAAAGGGAAAAATAAGGGAAGTGAGTATATAGTACCCATTAGGAGATCTATTACTCGCTTCTTGGTTTTTCTTTATATTAATATATTATCTATAAAATCCTTATGAAGCTATCAAACAAAATTCTAGTATCAATATAAAAAAAAAAAAAATCATCAGTTTCACAGTTTATTAAATAAATCAATAACTTAAAATTTGGGATTGTCACTCAAATACTTTCACATACGTCTCAGGTTGTTAGTGAAGGAAACTAAAGAAAAATAGATTATAATAAGTAAGTCCTTTTGTGCCCCAAATGAACACTCTGTGTCTGTTGTGCCCTGAAGGAGCACCGTGTAAGATAGGCAATAAAGCATCAATGGTATCAAAAGTGTATATGTCCATTGTGCCAAACAAATGAGCACCTCGTAGGTTAAAACTTTGAAGAACAGGTTGAATGGCCTTAAAAATTGTCCGACGACGTCGCATAAGGTCTCAATGTTTATAGAATCTAGTTATAACCTATCTGACTACTAAAATCCCATCCTAAATCATTGTACCTATGTTAGTCAGTTTTTGATGAAATTTTCACAGCATAACAGCTTAATTTTCTTAAAAACCAAAATTTTAAACCTATAAGGAAGAGATTTAAAAGTACATTGTGGTGCGTCATAACTTCAAGATGCACCACCCAGAGCAATTATATTATATCACATAACAAGAATACACCCAATATCGTTCACCACTCTACCCACATTAATCACATCATAAAAACTCCATTTTCAACGCCAAGCTCATATATCATATCATTGACCCAAATCTCAAATCAAAAATAAATGTATAGGCATTCAATATAAATACAAAAACCAGTCTCAAGATCAAAGTGTACATAAATCAATTCAACAACAAGATTTAGTTAATAATAGTAATATTAATAACGATGATGGTGATGATGATGATAATCTTGATAATAATAATAACAACAACAATAAAAATAATAACAACAACAACAACAACAACAATCCATCATTAACATGAATAATAAGATAACAATAACAACAGACAAACAACCATAACAACAACAACAATATTCATAAGATCAATAACAATAACAAGGATAATTATAAGAGCAATAACAGTAACACAACAATAATCATATAGTTTGATAAACAATATATTAAAATCCACATAATTTAAATTCATATTCCAAATTTATTGGCAAATTAAATAAAAATATCACGAGAGATAAGTAATAGAATTCCTACCGACTTAGTCGACGACGTTAGGCGGTAAAAAGATTTGAAACGCAGTCATCCGTTGAAACTTTGAATACCAAAACTTGGCATTTGGAATTCCGTCCCGCCAATTTGACCACAAACGGTTCCAAAATATCAAAAATGGGCCTAAATAGCATTTTTCAATTTGTGGTAGGGGTCAACTGTTGACCGCCGTTGACTACCATTGACCAAGATTGACCGGCGAGGCAATAGTGAAGATTGCTACCAAAACAAAGCTCTTGATTGGAGGATCACCGTTCTAAAGTTGGTTTTCTGAAATGGAGCCCAGTTTGTCGAAAAACAGCACAAAATCGACAAGAAGGGGCAACGAGTGGTTGGATTTTTCGACAACGATACGGCCAAAGGATGGCTGGGACTTATTCCCCTTGACAAAAGGAACCCGGTGGCGCAACTCATAGGAAGAGAAAAGGCCAGATGGTGACAAAATTAGACGTGGAAGCTCCAAAAGGGGGGCAAATTTTGTCCCTTTCTGTGCGGTCGGCGGCGAGGCTGACGATGATACTTCAATGTCGAGGTTTTGTTTTTTTCTAGGTGGCCGCTCTCCTTTTTGGCTTGCATCTACAACAGACAGCGACCGGAGATGAGTCGAACAAGGTGAGAAAATGACACCAGGGGGGGAGGGGGTGGGGGGGTGTTCTTCATGGGTTTTAGAAGAAGAAAAAAATAAAAGAAAAGAAGAAAAAAGAAAAAGGGAAAGGGAAAAATCAAAGGGGCGTGGGGAGGACCTGATTTAATCATGTCTTCTTCTTTTCTTTTCTTTTCTTTTTTTTTTTTGTTAATTGAAAAATAATATTTTTAAATATATATATATATAAATTTTTCTACCCCAAAGTTATAGAAAATTTCAAATTGGCCCAATATGTTTAATTCTTTTTCAAATAAAATCATGGGTCTCACAATCTACCCACCTTAAAAAAGATTCGTCCTTGAAATTTGCAAATTTCAACTTCGATTTGGAGATTAAAAAAGGTATTTTGCATACAATTGGACTCTAGCTGCTAGGAAACAAAAATAAGATGGCCTACTACAAGATCAGAAGAATAATTGAAAATTTCAATGTAATAGAAAGCTCTTTAAATGCATATAGATTTAATACTAGAAAAGGGGCAAACCATTAACAATACCTACACCATCGAAAATCTAACTCGTTCGCATACTAAGGTGAACCTCAATCAATCAACATAAAGGAACCACCATAATAAGCAAGGCCTTTAATAATTGTCAATCTCTTTTGCAATCTAGTTTTACCACATTGAGTACACGTAGCCACCAAGATAACATACCATGCCATTTTCACCATTTCCTATATCCTCTAAATTCCTCATGGTAATTCTCAAGATATCATAGCCTTAGGCTTCAAGGAACTTTGCTACATTCGGGAAGTTTCTAAGCAAAACCCCGAATGCATACAACTTGAGTTACAAGGCCTAAGGCTAGAGTCTAAATTTAACACCAAAACTTAGTGCACCCATTGTCTAAATCTAAAACAAAGCTTTTAATTAATAAAAAATATATACCCAAACTCTAAAGTAAGCTTCGAGAGGTTATAAATATAAGAAATAGTAAGCTACCGAAATGGCAACATGCTAATACCATCCACAACTGACATAATTGCCAGTGCCAAGGCTTGAAAAGAAAGGGAAGAAAGTAAAGATGAAGCTAAAGAACAAAACCTCTACACTAATAATCCAAAAGAGAGAATAATTAGGGACGAAATTGGCTCCTTAAATAAATCTACACAAAAGCAATAAAAAAAGAGCTATGTCTTTCAAATCTCAAAACCACATTCATGAGAAAAAATTAGCCTTTGAAGAGAAATCATATTACAAATCATGTAATGAAAATATTCCAAGAGGGCACAAATTGAAAGACAATTTTACAAAGAAAATTAACACGAGCTCATTACTTGAATAAGCCTTATTCTCTAGAAACCCTCACCTCTAACCTTTATCGATCACCTTCTACGCATGAAAATCCTTCAATCGTACCATTCATATTAAATTTACTAATCCAAATTTTCACTCACATATGTGGTTATGTTCCTAACTCCAATAGAAACACATAAATAAAATAGACATATGCACTCAACTAACCCCTTTTTAATACACGGCATTAAAAACAATAATCTTGAATCAAGAAACATACTCATAAGTAAGGCTGGCAATTCGGGTCCATGGGTCGAGTTGGGGTTGGGTTGAGCTCTTATTTAAAGAGCCAACATGCCAACCCGAACTCGACCTGTGACCTGATAGGTCAAAAAAAGCCCAACCTAGACACGACCTGACGTGTTGACGGGTTACCCTGACTGTACCCGTGCAACCCGCCTCTATGAAATTTGAAGATTTGATAAAAAATTTCTTTGGCATAAATAAATAAAACAAAACATATCTTTAATTCACAAAGCATAAGCTAGCAGCAAGAAGGCAACTTCACAAAAAATTGATTTGTAGTTCTAATAAAACTACATAAAAAATTGATCTGCAGTTCTAATAATTGAAACAACAGCACTAACAGCAAGAAGGAGTAGGCGGCTAGGGGAGGCGAAGAGGAGATTGTGGCAAAGCAGTCACTAAAGACAGGAAAAAAAAAGCAAGAGTAGATGACGAAGGAGGAGCTAGGGGCAAGGTCAATATTGCGAATGTCAGAGAGGACGCTGGGGAGGAGCAACCTTAAAATGAAAGTGCTGAAGATGAAGATGAAGAAAGAGCTAAAGATGAATGGCGGCTGGAAAAGGAGATGAGCTCTTAGCAAGAGTATTTTGTTTTTACATGGGAGCCCTTTTAGCTAGCTTTCATTGGGTATTTATGTTGGGCTTCAAGTACCTTTTGAAATAAAAGCTTGGGCCAGGCCTTTTCTTTTGAGGTTTTACTAAAAAAGATGAAATATGAGCAACAAATTTACAACAAATAGGTGCAGCGGGTTGAAATCAGGTCGAAATCAGGTTGATGGGTTGGACCCAAACATGACATGAAATTGTTTTGTGTCAAACTGGTTCGACCCAATTTCGACCCGCACTTAATTTTATCAACCCTAACCCATACTTTTTCATGTCAAGTTCGTGTCGGGTTCTCGTGTCATGACCCAAATTGTCGACCCTACTCATAACCTAACTAACAAAGATCTTATTTAAAATGGATAAATAAAGAGTACACACCTATTAAGGACATGCATGCAAACCTCATAAAGTTAGATTGAAAATTTCCAAACTTAACAGCAAATTCTCCAATCTATGATAATACATATAAACTCTTCTCACTCAACTTTCTATAGTCCAATCCAAACCAAATCTTCCAAAAACCTATAGACCCGCGAAGGAAAAGACTTGTTAAGAAAATTCTAAACACGTATCTATTGAACCCAATAGTATCACACAAACCTACAAAACCTAAGTAAACCAAATCATAAGTGATAGGCCAATTCAGTCACACCATCAAAGACATCATGCCACTCATATTCATTCATTCCAAATAAAACTAAAATCTTTAGGTTTCTATCACTACTCCAAGGAATAGTTTCAAAATTCATAACCAGCACTAAGATTTTCCTCGACGCTCTTGTCATCCAATAGTATCCACAAGTCTAATACTTCTCTAGTCCCAAAAGCTAGAAGTTCAAAATTTCACTCATTAAAAGACTAAAAGATATATATCACATCAAACCATGATTGTCAATTAAAGATTAAAAGATAGGTCTTTGAAGCATATAGTTTCAAAAATACTATTTTCATCATCTCTCTCTCAAACCCAAAATAAAATCTTTTGCACCAATGAAAGGCTCTTAACTGCCTATTTGAAAAAAATAGTTTTGGGTTATTTGACATAAAAAGGCGATAATTAGATGAGATGAAAATCAAAATTACGAATAAGTGGTGAATTCTAGAAGTTACGACCCCAGAAATTTCAACTTTTCTTAAATATGAATTAAAACATGAGTAGATCAGAAGAATTGAGATGGACAAAAAATTCAACCTAACTTGTCTTTTATCAATGGAAGCACAATAAGTAAGAAATAAACTTCATGGCAAACCTCATTCAGATATATACTTGGAAGAAACGTTAAAGAAACCCTTTTTTTCAAACGACACTCCATACATATTTATCAAGATGACTCAAGGGTGAAGAATGCAATACTATCTTAAAACAAAGGTACAAAGTGGAACAAAATTTAAATCCTAACAACGAGAACAAGAGAGAAACTTCAATAGAGATTTGAGAACCAAGATGATGTACTTTAAACTTATTAGCATGACAGATTGGTGCATGGAGTTCACATTCTTATTGATACAGCTTCCCAATAATTGACTCAAACCAACTAAAACCCAACTAGGTAAATTCAAAGAACCTTAAAACCAACACTCTGATATCCTAATTGTCACAATACAAAATCGGGGGTAGTGACTAAATTGAACAAAAAAATATTTTTGAAGATCTAGAAAGTCAAAATTACTTGGAAACTATAGTAGGGCCCATAAATCTATGAAAACAATTCAACATACTCTTGAGGCTTTAATACAAAATAAAAAGAAAGAAAATACAAATAGAAAAGTTAAAGTGAAGCAAAAATACAGCTACGCAGCTATGTAAAAAAATAAACAAATAAATATAAATAAAAATAAATTCAAATAACAAATAACAAATAAATAGAATTTATAAGTAATCAATCATCTATTGGAAGTATTTAATTCCATGTATCATCCATGCAATAATAAAATTTCTTGGGAGAAAGTACCAATGGGATAGCGAGGAGCATCGACATCAATCCAAGACCCTAAGGGTTAATCGACTAACCTGAAAGGGGAAAGTAGGGGAAGTGAACATGCAATGCCAAGTAGGAGATCTATTACTTGCTTCTTAGTTTTTCTTTATATTAGTATATTATCTATAAAATCCTTATGAAGTTATTAAACAAAATTCTTTTATCAATATGGAAAAATTCATCAGTTTCATAGTTTATTAAATAAATTAATAACTTAAAATTTGGGATCGTCACTCAATTACTTTCACACACGTTGTGGGTTGTTAATGAAGGAAAGGAAAGAAATGAGGATTATAATAAGTTTCATCGTGCCCCAAAGAGTACTCTGTATCCATTGTGCCTCAAAGGAGCATCCTGTGAGATAGGCCATAAAGCATCAATGGTACCAAAAGTGTATATGTCTGTTGTGCCCAATAAATGAGCACCCCATAGGTTCTTACTTTGAGGAATGCATCGAATGGCCTTAAAAATTATTCGACGGTGCTACATAAGGTCTTAATATTTATAGGATCCAGTTATAACCTATATGACTACTAAAATCCCATCCTAAATCATTCTACCTACATTAGTTAGTTTTTAACAAAATTTCGGCTGCATAACAGCTTAATTTTCTTAAAAACCAGAATCGAACTTGGAAGATCCAAAAAGGCAACGAATTTTGTCCCTTTCTAGGCAACCGATGGCAAATAGGATGGCAATACTTTGGCATCGGGGTTTCTATGAAGCAACGCTCCTTTTTGACCTACGTATGTGACAGGCAGCTACCATAGACAGGTCGGACGAGGAGAGGCAGTGACAAAGGGTGTTCTTCGTGGGTACTGGAAGAAAAAGAAAAGAAAAGAAAAGAAGAAAAAGAAAAGAAAAGAAAAGAAGAAAAAGTAAAAAAGAAAAAGCAAAAGGGAAAGGGAAAAATCAAGGGGGCCATGGGGAGGACTTGATTTAATCAGGTCTTCTTCTTTTCTTTTCTTTTTTTTTTTTTTGTTAATTGAAAAAGAATCTTTTTTCAAAATATATATATATAAATTTTTCTACCCTAAAGTTATTGATAATTTTAAATTGGCCCAATATTTTGAATTCCTTTTCAAACAAAACTGTGGGCTTCACTCAATTCATCATGTAATTTTTCTCTGATAATTAAAGATTATAATAGGAGAAATTTTTCCTCAATAAAATTCACATAACACTCACGTAATCCAATAATTATGATATGATTTAAGAAGGCATGGGTTCAATATCAATTCGTATTATAAAAAAAATAAGTGGTAAAGTATTAGAATTTTTTCCCTAATCTCATTTTGCCTACTTCACTTCATGCACGCCTTACTTTGGATATCCCTACCAGCATGGTGCTACATGCTGGATATCTCTTCTTTTTTTTTATAATTTTCATGGGGTTCTATTGTTGGATATATCTACCGGTATGGTACTACATGCTTCTTCTTCTTTTTCTTTTTTTTGAAAATAGGAATTGCATTTTAAATTAGGAGTGTACGAACACTAATTCAGACATAATAGACCATAATGCAATTAGCGACTCAAACTTGACAAAAAACTAGATCCACCAGTAAATTCGATTAGAAACATTCAAGGGGCAGAACATGTACCGAGTTTCAACATGTGGTAATGTAAAAGGCGCACCAATAATAGAGCACAGACAAGGCTCTTTCAAACACATCGCTATAGGCAGTGGATAACTTTGATAGGACAAAATTGAAAGACTAAAGGCATCAAAGCCTAACATGATACTAGAAGCTAGGAAAACTACCTCAATTATTACAACCAAAAAACAAAATAAAAACACACCTGGTGGAAACATCGTCATTATTTGGCAAAAACAAAACAAACCAAAACACAACAACATGTTTTCTGTTGATGACCCAATGATGGCTCTAAGATAGGAGGAAGACCACCACAGCAAGAACCGAGGACCCATGAGACAACAAGGGGAAATCCAGCCACCTATGCAACAGCACCAAACACTACCAACCACTATTGCCTATAGCTGCCAACCATAGGAGCACCACCCTAAGTGACCACCATCCATTAGAGGCCCAACACTCCAGGCCCATCGAGCCCCCACCAGCCTCCTATCAATGGAAGAAAGATCTTCTTGTCTGTCCTAGCCAAATCTGGCCCTCGTCACACCCTAGGCTCAAGGTCATCGATGCACGCATGTAGCTTGAAACGACCACCCCCCTTATGCCCAAAACCAAGACCCTAGGCCCAAATGCACCCCTCAACACTCATTGCCACCTATAAAATTGTTAGAGAAGATGAAGTCATGCTAGTCCATAGACCTCCCATGGAGCCATGAATCCAAAGACTAGCTAGGGTCAGACTTCAGCCCCTCAACTCTCCATACAGAAGTATCACACCAAAAGAAGGGGAGAAGAGAAAACCCTAGCAAAGTCTAAAAGGCGCTTAGCGTTGGTAGTACATGTTCCTAGATAATAGACCTAATCAAAATCACATAAAATAGAAAAGTATGCAAAACTAGTCGTAATTAATATAAATCTGAAGATTAAAAGTGGAACCCTCTTGTATTTTTTTTTTCTTGCCATGCTTTTAAATTCTTATTTTACATTCTTTAACGCTCTCAATAGGATAAATTTACAGTAATGCATATTGTTTTGCTCTACTAGTAGGGCAAGTTTATATAGCCATTTGAGTAAATATCAATGGTTCGGCTTATAAGTGGGTGTATTTTTGTGTCATACGTTGTACTATTTATAAATGAACACTTTGAACTATTTAAATAATTCAATTGCTAGATAAAGATATCATAATCGGAAAAACCATGTTCCCTAATATCATTATTTCCACCTAAAAGAAAATATTACAATATAGCAAGTTTTTTTTCCCAACAAGTAAAGCAAGTTTTATTAGCTATTTAAAAATTTTAACAATTTAGTCTATGACTATTCATGTTAAAAATAATGTATCATAAGATAAAACATGGACAAAGCCTACTATAAATTTGATGCTTAAAATAGGACCCTAATGACAAGATACTTTTTTCACATCTCACTTTATAATTCTAATGTTTTGTAAAATACATTATTTTTCATGCAAAGCTTTCTACTGTGAATATGTCTATCGATAGTGCATGTTTTTAAAGGTTTGATATAGTAAGAAATCACATCAAGATAAAAATAATAATAATAAAAACTGACAGAATCTTATAGAGATATGACTATTAAACACTAAGCCTTTATGGGTAAGTTTTTTTCCTACCCTACGGTAGAATTTTTCTGTAACGCCCCGAAATTAATTTAATGTTATTATAATGTAAAATGATGAATTAGTGTGCCATAACTAATGTTTTAAAATTAATTTGATCATTTAATAAAATTTTGGGTGTAAAGTTGTTTTGGTTATCTTAATGACTTCTAATTGTTTTTAATTATTTTAAATGTCATTTTGAATCTTTGGGACACAAAAATTTGTAAAATGTCAAATGTATTCAGTTTTACAAAACCGTGGGCAGCATATAGTTTTTGAACAATAAAACTGTCAATTATTTCTCTCTATTTAAATCTCTCACTCTCTTCCCCTCTCACTCACTCGCTCACTCTCTCTCTCTCTCTCTCCCTCTCACGTTCATCTCTCTCTCGGTCTCCCCCTTTCTCTCTCAATTTTTTCTCAAAATTTTGAAAGAAATTTTGAAAGCAAGCTTTGGGTTTGCAAGAAGGAAGCTCGAAAACATGATTTGGCAACCAAAAACATAATTTGAGGCTTGGATTTGAGGTTAGTTTTGAAAATTTTAAACTTTTTCAAATTTTTAATTTTTCATGCATTTTTAAAATCAAAGTTTGTTTGAGCTTAGAAAACTATTGATTTGAGTTAAAGGAACTTAGAACACCTAGAATCTAAGTTTTGTTTAAAGAAAAATGGATTCGATTTAAGATTTTTTATTTTTCCACATTTTTCTCTATTTTCGGATTTCATGAGATTTTGTATTCAAATTTTGTTTAAATGAGTTCAAAAGTATTCTATTATGTTTTTCTATCATCTATGATTATTTTCTGTGCCTAGGATTAGAGAAAAATAGGTTAAAACAAAGATTTGAGTTTTGGGAGACCCAAAACCCGTGCTTGAGATTTCTGGAAATTTTCCAGTTCGGCAGGCCAGATTCAAAGGATCGACAGGCCGGATTCATCTGTTTGGCAGGCCAAACTTGGGAATGGTCGGCCGATCGAACATGGTCCTCCAGCAGGCCAAACTATACTGTTCAGCCAGCCAAACTAGGGGACCGGCAAGCCGACCGAACTAGGGCAAATTTTGTGATTTTCATCTGTTTTCACTGTTTGAACCCCGATTGAAATTTCAACTTTATAAAATGATTTTAAAGATACAAATGGCACACTAGGACATCATAAAATGGTTTATTAACATAGAATGTCTCAAATTAGATATTGATTGACCTAGTTTGTATTTAAGATCGTTCGTGGTTTCACAGAGCTAACGTATAGCGGACCGGGATTACAGTGTGGGGCACCGGTACGAGTATCGAGGTAGGATTTTTACCCCCTTATTTGGTAGCCTAATTTTTAAATGATTTAACCTTGAAAAGGATTTTTATCAAAATGTTTTCAAGGATGAATTAAAAGGGAATTTTATCGGTTGTTTTATGAACCATGGATTGAGATGAATTTTATAATAAACTCCATAATGAATGTAAATGATAATACTCGGTAAACGGGTTTTGAATAATGATGAAAATGAACATAAGGGCATGATACCGTATCAGAGATCAGGTCATGTAGTGATCGACCTTGGAGGCAGGTCCTGAAACCCAGTTGGGCTACTACGGTGGTGTTATTCATATGGTTTGCCTAGGAAAAGAAAATGATGATATTTTTGGTCGACCAAATAAACTGTTTTGGATAAGAAAAGTTTTACTTAAATTTATTTATTCAAGTTTTCTTTTAAAGAATCTCTTGGATAACGATATTTCTTTTTAAATTAAATGATTCCCTAAAACATAGTCCTACTGAGCCTTTCGCTCACATTTTATTTATTTTCAAACTTCCCCCTCTAGGTGGATTTCCTCTTAGGTTAAGAAAGGACTCAACGGACAGAACTCAGGAACAGTAGAAGGGCTAGTAGATTATTTGTAATAATTGAACAAGGCATGTAATGTTTTAACTTTCTTTGTCCTTGGACTGTGGTTGTATTATTATATTGTTAGTACAATGTGTGTGCACAAGTTGTGGGTCAGTGGGACCTATACTTGCTATATTTCTTATTTTATTTCCTGCTTAATGATTTGCTCAATGATTTTATCTGTTTAATGATTATGAATTCTTTTACAAAATGATTTTTAAATCTTTCATAATTTTATATTTAATTTAACCCTTAAACTCATGTTTTTAACTAAAATTTTATTTAATTAAATTAAATCAACTGCCATGTCACCTCTCGTACCCTGGGGCGTGACAGAATGGTATCAGAGCTTAAGGTTATGAACCTTGAGAATTGTGCACACATATGTATGACAATGAAATACCTCTGATAGTCTAAATTTTGTTTTCAGAAGTGAGAGAATGGCACCTAGATGTCGTTCGACAGCTGACGTCGAGTTCAAAAATGATGAGGGTATGATAAGGTCTATGTTTGTGGCATTTCGACAGATGGCAGCTAGGGCTAGACCAGAGGATTCTGATGCTAGTCATCGGCATACATATTTTAAGGAATTTCAACGTGCGTCTATTTTGACTTTTGATGGAAAGGGAGATCTGCAATTGGCAGAATATTGGCTAGACTAGATCGTGAAGCGTTTGGATACCCTTGGTGTGCCTGACGAGTATCGTGTGGAATTTGTTGCATATAAGTTCGAGGGTGGCGCTAATACTTGGTGGAAACAAGCTAAGCGTTTGAAACGCAGTGGTAATATCAATTGGGACAGGTTCGAGGAGCTGTTCTATGACTGGTATTTTCCGCAGGGGTATAAAGACTAGAAGGCAGCTGAGTTTTATAGGTTGTAGCAAGGTGAACTATCTGTTCATGAGTATGAGGCAAGGTTTAATGAGTTGGCCAGGTTTGCTCCATAGGCGATGGCATCGGAACGTGAGAAATGTATAAAGTTTCAAGAAGAAATTAAGGCTCCTATTCAACGATAGGTGGTTGCTCTACGACTCAGGAGTCTCAGAGAGCTTGTGTCATCAGCGATATCAATGGAAAGTGATTATGCACAGTATTGTGAGGATCGAGCAAAATCTTCAAGAGGTCCACAAAGGAGCAGTAGGAAGAGCACCAGTGGTTGTCCAACTCCGGGAAAGAACGAGCAGGGTGGTGTGAACAGTGGTAGCAGTAGTTCATCTGGTAGCGAGCGCAGCAATCCCTACAGCTTTCATTGTCATTATTGCCAGCAGCCAAGACACATCAAGAGGAATTTCCCAATCAGGAGTGTCTATCTTGGATCTCAGACCGGGAAAGGTGCCAGTCATCAGACTTAGCCTCAGACCCTACCTCTGCCTCAGCAGTTCCTGCAGTTGTAGTTTTCTCAGTTCTCTCCTCAACAATTGTCATCTCCAGTGCAAAGGCAGCATCCACAGCATTTTCAGTGTAGTATTCCTTAATATCGAGCACCGAGTGCAGCTAGTGTGCAGTCATCTCTGTCACAGCAATATCGGTAGAATAATCTAGGACCTAGCAATGTAGGTAGAGGAAAGGAAAAGCACTAGTGCAGGTTCATGCGATAGCATCAGGAGGTTTAGATGTTCAGACCAGTAATGCAGTAGTTGATGGTACGATCTTAGTTTTAGAATCCTTAGCCCACGTTTTATTTGATATAGGTGCCACTCATTCTCTCATTTCGAGTCGTTTTATACATGCCTTGGGACTAGAGATAGAAGAGTTCAATGAACCCCTAGTTGTAGCTTCTCCCTTGGGGCGGGTGTATGTAAATTGTATATGTAAAGCTTGTAAAATAAAGATTGGGGATGAGATTTTGAAAAGTGATTTGATTGTACTCCCCATGAGCTCATATGATGTAATCCTAGGAATGGACTGGTTGTCCAGGTATAATGCAGTTGTAGACTGCCAGCTTAGAAAAGTGACCCTAGTGTCTGATAAGGGGACGATGATCACTTACCAGGGTGGTTGTGATCGGTTTATGAGTGAGCGTCTCATTCAGTCATGTCTTGGAGGGTGAAGAAATCTAGTTTGTCATGCTTTTCTTGCGAGTCTGGAAGATGAGCCCTATGCCTTGAGAGGAAACGTAGCGATTCCGGTGGTTGATGAGTATGAGAATGTCTTCCCCGATGAGTTGCTAGGATTACCACCACATCGAGAGATTGAGTTTGGCATTGTGTTATTTTCAAAAACAACATCAATTTCAGTAGCACCTTATCGGATGGCTCCTGCAGAAATGAAAGAATTGAGAAAGCAACTTCAGGAGCTTGCTGATAAGGGGTATATTTAGAATAGCACATCTCCGTGGGAGCACCGGTTTTGTTTGCTAAGAAATAGGATGGGACTCTTAGGTTGTGTATAGATTATTGGCAGCTGAATCGTGTCACGGTGAAGAATAAGTATCATTTGCCCAGGATCGATGAGTTGTTTGATCAATTGGGAGATTCGTGGTACTTCTCAAAGATAGATTTGTGCTTAGGGTACTATCAGCTCAAGATAAATGAAGAGGATATTCTTAAGACAACTTTCAGGACCCGGTATGGACATTTTGAATTTCTGCTGATGTCGTTTGGGTTAACGAATGCTCCGACAGCTTTCATGGATTTGATGAACAGGATATTCAGGACGTATCTAGATCAGTTCATGATCATGTTCATCGATGATATTTTAGTGTATTCTAAGACTTGGGAGGAGCATGAGCAGCATCTCAAGATCGTGCTTTAGACTCTTCGGGAGCACCAGTTGTATGCCAAGAAAGAAAAGTACAAATTTTGTTTAACAGAGGTTAAGTTTTTGGGTCATGTCATCTCCGAGCATGGTATTTCTGTGGATCCGTCCAAGATTGAAGCCATAGTGGAAGGGGAACAACCAAGAAATGTAGCAAAAATTCACAGCTTTTTGGGTCTTGTAGGGTATTACAGGAAATTTGTAAAGGATTTCTCGAAGGTTGCAGCGCTGTTAACGAGGTTGGTCAGGAAAAACGTCAGGTTTGAGTAGGATGAAGAATGTGAGCTTCCTTTTCAGGAATTAAAGAATTGGTTGACTTCAGCCCTAGTATTGATTATTCCTAGTAGTGACGAGCCATATGAGGTTTACGTAGATGCTTCAGGATGCAGACTTAGATGCGTGTTGATGTAGCATGGACACATGGTTGCGTACGGATCGAGACAGCTATGACCTCACGAGTGAAATTATCCTTCTCACGACTTAGAGCTCGTGGCCATGATTCACGCGTTGAAGATTTGAAGATGTTATTTGTATGGGGTGACATTTCAGGTCTTTTTCGATCATAAGAGTTTGAGGTATCTATTCACTCAGAGGGATCTTAACTTGAGACAGTAGAGATGGATAGAGTACATGGAGGATTACGATTTCGCATTGCAGTACCATCTTGGGAAAGCTAATGTGGTCACGGATGTGCTTAGTAGGAAGTCTTCAGGGATTCTCGCTTGTTTGGCTCTTGAGGACTGGAACAGGGATGTGATAGTGAGTGAATATGGACTATAGTATCATGAAGACTATGATCGTGTTTCGATGTACCATATGAAAGCGACCCCAGCTCTTGTTCAGATGGTGAAACAGAATCAATGGCAGGACCAGCATCTTCAAGGGATTTGGAAACGGATTCAAAACGGAGAGCAGTTTGAAGAATGGAGAGTGCATGCAGATGGATCATTGTACTTCTGGGAGCATCTTGCTGTTCCAGCCATCGTAGAGGTGACAAAAGCCGTTATGGATGAAGCTCATAGGTCTTAGTTTGCTATTCATCCAGGGAGCATGAAGATGTATCGTGATTTGAAGAGGCAATATTGGTGCAGTGGTATGAAGAAAGATGTTCGAGAGTACATGGCCAACTATACAACGTGTCTCCAGGTGAAAGCCAAGCATTAGAAGCCTGCAGGTCAGCTTTAGCTACTTCTTATTCCAAGGTGAAAATGGGACCATGTAACGATGGACTTTCTCACAAGTTTACCGAGGATGGAGCAGCGGCACAATGCAGTTTGGGTCGTGGTCGATAGGTTGACGAAATGGGCGCATTTCATTTCGTTCAGGTCGACATGTTCGAGGAGGATTCTCGACGAGTTATATATGCAAAACATAGTTAGATTGCATAGAGTTCCTTTGTCCATCACTTCTGATCAAGACACTAGGTTTAATGCTAAGTACTGGAGGATTTTTTAGGAGGCTTTAGGTATAGATTTGAACTTCAGTACGACATTTCATCCTCAGACTGATGGGTAGTCTGAGCGGGTTATTCAGGTTCTCGAGGACATGTTGTGTTCTTGTACGTTAGACTTCAGCGGGAATTGGAAGAGATATTTGCATCTGGTAGAATTCGCGTACGACAACAGCTACAAGCAAGCATTGGTATGGAACCATTTGAGGCATTGTATGGGCGATTGTGTAGGTCACCGGTGTGTTGGGAAGAGCCGAAAGATAGGTTGTTCTTGGGCCGGATGAGATTCATGATAGCAATGAGAAAGTCGTCGTAATTCGAGAACGATTAAGGGCAGCTCAGAGTCGACAGAAGAGTTATGCGGATAGAAGACATCGACCCTTAGAATTCACGGTAGGGGACTTTATTCTCTTGAAAGTATCACCTTGTAGAGGTATTATATGGTTCGGAGTGAGTGGAAAGCTTGCACCGAGATATATTGGACCGTTCGAGATCACTCAACGTATTGGTGTGGTCGCTTATCGGCTCGACCTTCCGCCCAAACTTTCTCATGTTCATGATGTGTTCCATGTGTCGATGCTCAGGAAGTATTCACCTGAGCAGGGTAAGATAGTTTCATTTCGCGATGTGCAGGTTCGGGAAGATACGACGTACGAAGAAGTGCTGATTCAGATCATCGATCGAAAAGTGATCAATTTGCATCGTCGTGAGATACCGTTGTTAAAGGTCGTGTGGCAGCATCACGATGATGAAGCCACTTGGGAATTAGAGTCCAGCATGCAGGAGATGTATCCGCATCTGTTTTGTTTCTAGATTGATTTGTAAATTTTAAGGGCGAAATTTCTTGTAGGGGTGGAGAGTTGTAACGCCCCAAAATTAATTTAATGTTATTATAATGTAAAATGATGAATTAGAGTGCCATAACTAATGTTTTAAAATTAATTTGATCATTTAATAAAATTTTGGATGTAAAGTTGTTTTGGTTATCTTAATGACTTCTAATTGTTTTTAATTATTTTAAATGTCATTTTGAATCTTTGGGATACAAAAATTTGTAAAATGTCAAATGTATTCAGTTTTACAAAACCGTGGGCGGCATATGGTTTTCGCACAGTAAAACTGCCCATTATTTCTCTCTATCTAAATCTCTCACTCTTTTCCTCACTCACTCACTCGCTCACTCTCTCTCTCTCACTCTCCCTCTCACGCTCATCTCTCTCTCGGTCTCCCTCTTTCTCTCTCAATTTTTCCTCAAAATTTTGAAAGAAAATTTGAAAGCAAGCTTCGGGTTTGCAAGAAGGAAGCTCGAGAACGTGATTTGGCAACCAAAAACGTGATTTAAGGCTTGGATTTGAGGTTAGTTTTGAAATTTCTAAACTTTTTCAAATTTTTAATTTTTCATGCATTTTAAAATCTAAGTTTTTTTGAGCTTAGAAAACCCTTGATTTAAGTTAAAGGAACTTAGAACACCTAGAATCTAAGCTTTGTTTGAAGAAAAACATATTCGATTTAAGATTTTTTATTTTTCCTCATTTTTCTCTATTTTTAGATTTCTTGAGATTTTGTGTTCAAATCTTGTTTAAATGAGTTCAAAAGTGTTCTATTATGTTTTTCTATCATCTATGATTGTTTTCTATGCCTGGAATTTGAGAAAAACAACTTAAAACGAAGATTTGAGTTTTGGGAGACCCAAAACCCGTGCTTGAGATTTCTGAAAATTTTTCAGTTCGGTAGGCCGGATTCATCCATTCGGTAAGTCAAACCTGGGAATGTTCGGCCGACTGGACATGGTCCTCTAGCAGGCCGAACTGCACAGTTCGGCTGACCAAACTAGGGGACCGGCAAGCCGACTGAACTAGGGCAAATTTTATGATTTTCATCTGTTTTCATTGTTTTGAACCTCGATTAAAATTTCAACTTTATAAAATGATTTTAAAGACACAAATGGCACACTAGGACATTATGAAACGGTTTAGTAACATAGAATGTCTCAAACTAGATATTGATCGCCCTAGTTTGTATTTAGAACCGTTCGTGGTTCCGCGAAGCTAACGTATAGCAGACTTGAATTATGGTATGGGGCATTGGCACGAGCATCGAGGTAGGATTTCTACCCTCTTCTTTGGTAGCCTAATTTTTAAATGATTTGACCTTGAAAAGAATTTTTATCAAAACATTTTCAACGATGAATTAAAAGGGAATTTTATCGGTTGTTTTATGAACCGTGGATTGAGATGAATTTTATAATGAACTCCATAATAAATGTAAATGATAATACTCGGTAAATGGGTTTTGAATAATGATGAAAATGAACATAAGGGCATGATGCCACATCAAAGATCTGGTCGTGTAACGATCGACCTTAGGGGCAGGTCCCAAAACCCAGCTGGACAACTACGGTGGTGTTATTCATATGGTTTGCCTAGGAAAAGAAAATGATGATATTTATGGTCGGTCAAATAAACTGTTTTGGGTAAGAACGGTTTTAATTAAATTTATTTATTCAAGTTTTCTTTTAAATAATCTCTTGGATAACGATATTTCTTTTTAAATTAAATGATTTCCTAAAATATAGTCCTACTAAGCCTTTCGCCCACATTTTATTTATTTTCAAACTTCCCCCTCTAGATGGATTTCCTCTTAGGTTCAGAGATTACTCAACAAACAGAACTCAGGAGCAGTAGAAGGGCTAGTAGATTATTTGTAATAATTAAATAAGGCATGTAATGTTTTAACTTTCTTTGTGCTTGGACTGTTGTTGTATTATTATATTGTCAGTACAATGTGTGTGCACAAGTTGTGCGTCAGTGGGACCCATACTCGCTATATTTATTATTTTATTTCCTGCTTAATGATTTGCTCAATGATTTTATCTGTTTAATGATTATGAATTCTTTTACAAAATGGTTGTTAAATATTTCATACTTTTATATTTAATTTAACCCTTAAACTCATGTTTTTAACTAAATTTTTTTTAATTAAATTAAATCAACCGCCACGTCACCCCCCGTACCCCGGAGTGTGATATTTTCTTTTCATATAATTACGCTTGTAATCTTTGAAATCTCATACATTAAATAATATTGGGCTTTTATGGTAGAAACTATACTTTTATACTGGTAGTAATTGCTATATTTGTTAGACATGTACGCCATAAGGAGTAAAAATGTAATAAGTTTTTGGAGACATTTTTATCAATAAATAATTTATTTATTGTTTATATACAAAATCTTGTCCTCTTTGCATTTATATTTGTTGAATGTATATTAAGCAAACAAAATTCTGACACTGTCGGTCTAAACCTTTAAGAATTGGGCATATGATTGACAGATTATGAGGAAGACACGATTCTCAAGGTGACAGTCTAAATCATAAGATCCACAATCGAGGGAATAAAGTTGGATGCTTTCTTCATGTAAAGATTGTTATGTTGTCTATATACCTATTGGGAGATGGTTTGTCTTAACCATCGAAGGTGGACTCCATGAATAGAAACATTGGCACATTGTCATAGGTGACAATGTGTTGGATCGGGACATAAAGTGAATTGATTTGGATTAATAATTCTATCTCGGCAAATCAATTCACTTTAGACAATCATTTGTATTGTATCTTAATCCTAAGATGAATAGTGGGCCCATTGTCTTGACTTGCATCTTTTGATGTACCAAAGGGTGACACCTATATCTTAACAGTGGTATGCTTGCTGGTACATTAGAGGCGTGACTCTTGATAGCGTAGACCTATTATTCATAGATATGGAATCCATAGCTCTTCTTTAGGAGTAGTGATATCCTCTTATATGTATTATCCTGTAATTGAAAAACTAGAGCGCTCAACCATTTGGATACATAGGTGTAACCGAATGGTATACTATCCTTGGATAATAAGTTTTTCGATGGTGAGATAATGGAACGTAAGATAAAATAATCGAGAAGGTAAGGCAGAACTTGTCCTTAAGCCAATTATGGATAATCCTATGGGAATATGATACACTATGATATGTCATGGAGACTTAGCTATACAGGCTTCATAATTCTATGTAGTTCGAGAGTGCAGCTCCAAGCTTTTAGTGGAGTAGCGTTGAAGTTGATAATTATGAAATGTATATCTGGGATATTGGGTTTCGTAATTATCGAGAGCTTGAACTATATAGGTCCTTTTGGTCCCCTTTGCTAGCTCACAAAATCCTATAACGATACGGCGTGCTTTTCCAATAATTAGCGACTTATGTTAGATTTATTAGATTAGTTGAAATTCAAAAGAATCAAATAATTCATGTCTGTTTATTAGTTGAATTAATTTTGTAACAAAATTAATTCAAGATAAACTTGTTGAATCATTGGGATTAGTAATTCTTGTATGTTTATCGATTGATTTAATTTTTTAATAAATTAGATCAAGATAAACTTGTAGAATAATTAAGAATTCATTTATTTTCTTATAGATTGTCTCAATAAAGTTGTTTTATTTAGATAACTTCTCTATTAGGTTATTTGAATTAAAACTAAGACTTTATCCTATAGAATCTCGGGTGGTATAAAAGATTCGCTGAGATTATTTTTTGCACTTCGACCTGCCAATGAGCAAAAAAAAAGATCACGCGTTTTCACGTGGATTTTATCTGATATTGATCCAAATTTGATTCTGATTCAAATTTTTGAACCTTATCTGATAAGGACTGACCCTAGACCCAACCTCTATAAATAAGGAGTAAGTCTTATAAGTTATTTAGACCAATTGAGAGATTAAGAGTGATACTCTGTTGATGAGAATCTGAAACTCCTTGAGAGCTCCTGTTCACAAATCACGAACACTAGCTTTAGATTCTCTCAATTGGTTGGAAGGAGAGTCACCTGGAGGAAGAGCTGTACATGTGAGCCTACACTCGCTTCGATCGTGGATAAAGAATAGCAAAGAAGACCAGTTGGTTGAGACTCTTCTGGAACATTATTTCTCTTCACGGATTACGGGAGTTTTTTGGCATTTAAAGGTTAGTAAAATCTAGTTAATTTATGTATATAGTGTGTCAAAATTGTGTTTTAAAAAATACTCTGATATAAAATTTTTAAAATTCTCCGCGTACTATTTTTCCAACAATATTAGTCGTAAAATTAATTTTTCAATGATTTGATCTAGGATTAGGAGTAGTTTCATGGCCCGCCTTGTAAATTTTTTGATGTAGACATTTATATAACAGACTATTATAAAATTGATACTATAAATACTTATAACAATAGTCCATGCTATCAAAGTTCCTAATAATATTAAACATAACATGGATAAAAAGAAGATTTCTATCCTACCTATTGTAGTGAATTTTGTAAACGTTAAGTCTAGTCAAAATCACATGAAAATAAAAAAGTATGTATGAAAATGATAGCGCTTAATACAAATTTGATGTTTCAAAAACAAAACCCTGCTAATTGTGTATTTTTCACACTCTACCGTGAAAATCTCAAAAAATTCTATAGTAAGACTGTGTTTTTTTGTGCAATAAGAACAATTGTTATAGCAATTAGATTAATTATTTAATGGTCTAATTTATGACTGTTTATATTAAAAATTTGTAGCACAAGTATAGTACTATTTTCAATTATAGATAAAATCATTAAAAATTTTAATCTAATGGTTGAAACAACATTATGTACCAATAAATAAAAGTACCTTCAAAATTTTAAAAGTCTCAAACATGTTTATCTTTTAATCTAGGACAATAATTTGTCTATTTGATATCTACGTATAAGCTATAAAGTTTAAGAGATTTTTATGGTGGGACATAGATTTGCATAAAAAATTGTCAGTTCTATATTTTTTTAACTTAATATAATTTGATCAAACCCAACAATAATGTGTAAAACTTGTAGGATATCCTACCATAAAAGTACCTTTAAAGTAAATATTTATCGTGATTTGAGAATAGGGGCACTTCATACTATTGCTCATTATACTTATTGAACACTTGTAATTTGCCTCCTAAACTTTTAATTTTAGCACGTTATACTCTGAACTTACAAATTTGTAACAAATTAGCCCTCATTGATAACAATTTTAATATTTTGACTGAAATTGACATGTAATTTTTACGTACGTTGTTAATTAAGAGTGTAAAACGGTGTTATTCTATATAAATTTTAACCCTAATTTATATTCAAAACAAAGTTCATCCAAAATTTTTTATTTTAATAAAAACTCAATGAAAGATATTAATCATAATAAAGTTGGGTGCTTTATTCATGTAAAGATTGTTATGTTGTCTATATCCCTATTAGGAGATGGTTTGTCTTAACCATCGAAGGTGGACTCCATGAATAGAAACATTGGCACATTGTCATAGGTGACGATGTGTTGGATCAGGACATAAAGTGAATTGATTTGGATTTTTTCTTGGCAAATCAATTCACTTTAGACAATCATTTGTATTGTATCTTAATCCTAAGATGAATAGTGGGCCCATTGTCTTGACTTGCATCTTTTGATGTACCAAAGGGTGACACCTATATCTTAACAGTGGTATGCTTGCTGGTACATTAGAGGCGTGACTCTTGATAGCGTAGACCTATTATTCATAGATATGGAATCCATAGCTCTTCTTTAGGAGTAGTGATATCCTCTTATATGTATTATCCTGTAATTGAAAAACTAGAGCGCTCAACCATTTGGATACATAGGTGTAACCGAATGGTATACTATCCTTGGATAATAAGTTTTTCGATGGTGAGATAATGGAACGTAAGATAAAATAATCGAGAAGGTAAGGCAGAACTTGTCCTTAAGCCAATTATGGATAATCCTATGGGAATATGATACACTATGATATGTCATGGAGACTTAGCTATACAGGCTTCATAATTCTATGTAGTTCGAGAGTGCAGCTCCAAGCTTTTAGTGGAGTAGCGTTGAAGTTGATAATTATAAAATGTATATCTGGGATATTGGGTTTCGTGATTATCGAGAGCTTGAACTATAGAGGTCCTTTTGGTCCCCTTTGCTAGCTCACAAAATCCTATAACGATACGGCGTGCTTTTCCAATAATTAGCGACTTATGTTAGATTTATTAGATTAGTTGAAATTCAAAAGAATCAAATAATTCATGTCTGTTTATTAGTTGAATTAATTTTGTAACAAAATTAATTCAAGATAAACTTGTTGAATCATTGGGATTAGTAATTCTTGTCTGTTTATTGATTGATTTAATTTTTTAATAAATTAGATCAAGATAAACTTGTAGAATAATTAAGAATTCATTTATTTTCTTATAGATTGTCTCAATAAAGTTGTTTTATTTAGATAACTTCTCTATTAGGTTATTTGAATTAAAACTAAGACTTTATCCTATAGAATCTCGGGTGGTATAAAAGATTCGCTGAGATTATTTTTTGCACTTCGACCTGCCAATGAGGCAAGCTCGACCTGCCAATGAGCAAAAAAAAAGATCACGCGTTTTCACGTGGATTTTATCTGATATTGATCCAAATTTGATTCTGATTCAAATTTTTGAACCTTATCTGATAAGGACTGACCCTAGACCCAACCTCTATAAATAAGGAGTAAGTCTTATAAGTTATTTAGACCAATTGAGAGATTAAGAGTGATACTCTGTTGATGAGAATCTGAAACTCCTTGAGAGCTCCTGTTCACAAATCACGAACACTAGCTTTAGATTCTCTCAATTGGTTGGAAGGAGAGTCACCTGGAGGAAGAGCTGTACATGTGAGCCTACACTCGCTTCGATCGTGGATAAAGAATAGCAAAGAAGACCAGTTGGTTGAGACTCTTCTGGAACATTATTTCTCTTCACGGATTACGGGAGTTTTTTGGCATTTAAAGGTTAGTAAAATCTAGTTAATTTATGTATATAGTGTGTTAAAATTGTGTTTTGAAAAATACTCTGATATAAAATTTTTAAAATTCTCTGCGCACTATTTTTCCAACAATATTAGTCGTAAAATTAATTTTTCAATAATTTGATCTAGGATCAGGAGCAGTTTCATGGCCCACCTTGTAAATTTTTTGATGTAGACATTTATATAACAGACTATTATAAAATCGATACTATAAATACTTATAACAATAGTCCATGCTATCAAAGTTCCTAATAATATTAAACATAACATGGATAAAAAGAAGATTTCTATCCTACCTATTGTAGTGAATTTTGTAAACGTTAAGTCTAGTCAAAATCACATGAAAATAAAAAAGTATGTATGAAAATGATAGCGCTTAATACAAATTTGATGTTTCAAAAACAAAACCCTGCTAATTGTGTATTTTTCACACTCTACCGTGAAAATCTCAAAAAATTCTATAGTAAGACTGTGTTTTTTTGTGCAATAAGAACAATTGTTATAGCAATTAGATTAATTATTTAATGGTCTAATTTATGACTGTTTATATTAAAAATTTGTAGCACAAGTATAGTACTATTTTCAATTATAGATAAAATCATTAAAAATTTTAATCTAATGGTTGAAACAACATTATGTACCAATAAATAAAAGTACCTTCAAAATTTTAAAAGTCTCAAACATGTTTATCTTTTAATCTAGGACAATAATTTGTCTATTTGATATCTACGTATAAGCTATAAAGTTTAAGAGATTTTTATGGTGGGACATAGATTTGCATCAAAAATTGTCAGTTCTATATTTTTTTAACTTAATATAATTTGATCAGACCCAACAATAATGTGTAAAACTTGTAGGATATCCTACCATAAAAGTACCTTTAAAGTAAATATTTATCGTGATTTGAGAACAGAGGCACTTCATACTGTTGCTCATTATACTTATTGAACACTTGTAATTTGCCTCCTAAACTTTTAATTTTAGCACGTTATACTCTGAACTTACAAATTTGTAACAAATTAGCCCTCATTGATAACAATTTTAATATTTTGACTGAAATTGACATGTAATTTTTACGTACGTTGTTAATTAAGAGTGTAAAACGGTGTTATTCTATATAAATTTTAACCCTAATTTATATTCAAAACAAAGTTCATCCAAAATTTTTTATTTTAATAAAAACTCAATGAAAGATATTAATCATAATAAATTTGAGTTAAAATACATAAAAATGACCATCGTGTTATTTTTATGTGCAATTACATGTCAATTTTAGTCAAAAATTAAAATTGTTATAAATAGGAGTGATTTGTTACAAATTTATAAATTTAGTATATAATTTGTTAAAATTAAAAGTTTAAAGGATAAATTATATATGTGCGATAAGTTCGAGTAACAATGCTAAATACTCTTAAAAAAAAAATTAAGGCTCTCAACTCATTACAAGTGGCGGTCTATTAAGAATTCGGCAGAAGAAAATAGCAGAGGACTTGTCTTGTGTGTGGCTATACGTATGCTTGTATTATCTATTCATGATGGGTGTATCGCTGCAGGCATTGTTCAAGAGTATATCCAAAACTTACTATATAAATTAGAGCATATTTTTTACATTTATGTAGTCTACGAGATGACCCTTGGAGTGAAATAAAGGTTAAATTATTTTCACTTTTTTTTGAAATTTCATTAATTTCATCTTTTAAATTTTTTTTTTATAAATGTCACTAAGGTTATAGTGTGGCATAAGTTGAACAAATGATATGAGTAGTCGTATGGTACAATTTTTTTAAATATCATTTGAATAAAAACTATATTTAAGAATATGACATAATTTTTTTCCTTTTTTTTTCAGGAATATTTTGATGTTTCAGGGCTCCGAAACCTTGGCCTAGTTTGACACTAACACAAGGGTGAGCCGGTAGAGACTCTTTACCTTTCTTGCAATTCTAAAAAATAAACAGAAAAAGGAAAGTGAAAAAGAGACCAACGACAATATTGTTAAAACATTGGCATCGTTTCTACCCAAAAAATAGAATAAAATAAAAATAAAAATAGGAATAGAACATTAATTTGTATCGAATCTATTGGGGTGCAGATGTTATGTTGCCAAGGACTTGGACTTTGGAAGCGACAAAAAGCACTAGATGATGCAGTCAATTTGAACCTCAATGTTCTTCTCCTAAATAATTGCTGGATTGGAACAATTGTCATGTCCCATTTGCTGAATTAGGATTCTCATATATGTTACTAGGAATTATCAATCTTAATTGTCACGTAAGATTTTTAATCATTTAATTGACAAAAAAAGATTTATAATCATTTGACCAAATAAAAGAAATTGCAATCTCTCTTCAAGGAATAAAAAATACCCACTATCTTTCAGCTGTTAGATTTGCAGAAAAAAATAATAATAATTTTGACGTGATTTAATAGTTTTAAAATATACATTATCGATAAGAGTTCCCACAAAAGAAGTCCCAAAAAAGTTAGCCTTTATTGGGAGGCCAAATATGAAATCACATTGTATTGCAACCTATGGAATAGTGTATCACATTTTAGTTTCCACCTCCATATATAATCAATATCATAACAAATTAATATATAATACAATCTGCCATATCCTATAGTACCAAAAAGAATGTTGAATTTCACATAAAAAATAAAATTATAAAAAATGATAAATTAGTAACTACTTAAAAAGTAGTATATATGTGAAAAAATATATATATATATATTTAATAAAAGACTCAAGGCTGTTGGCAGGTTGGTGCATTTGGAAAAAGCCATTTGTAGAGAGAGAAAATAGGGGGCAACCCTTGTCCGTTACAAGATTCCTTGTTAGAAATTTAGAATGGTTGAACTAAACTATGCCTTGGCGTGTACTATATGGAGGTGACCCACATTAGACATTGGCTTGTCGACGACGGAAGAGAGATTGCATTCGAGATTTGCTTAAAGATTAATGGCTTTCAGATTTGGAGATTTCAACATAAACATTATCTCCATTTTTCCTTTTTCCTTATTTTTTTTTTTTTGGCTGCATTTCTTTATGTTTACGCGATACGAATATATGCCTCGTCACACAACCGGGACTCGTGAATCACGCCGAGGGTAGGTGAGTGGTACGTTAGAAGAATGTTTATTTTCAAAACAATTTTGTGGACAAAACAAGCATAATCTTGAAATTCAGAGAAGCAATGAAATATATGTATACATATAATGGGAAAAAAAAATAGAAGAGAAAACCTTTCTGAAAAACTTACTACACAAGTGATTCTTTACAAAATTGAGTTATGAATCAAAGTACACTTTAAATCTTCCTATATAAAAATATTTGATTTGTAAAAATAGTGGGTATTACAGAATTTTAAAGTTTAATAGTAACTTTTTATATATATCAATTTGAAGCTTGTTATGGTTGGATATTTCTACTAATAACATGTGTTTCTAAATGTCATATCTATTTAAAATATAATTAAAATAAAAAAATCCAAAATTGATTGAATCTGATAAAAATTTGATGGTGCAAGAGAGTATGTGAGAGAGAGAGAGAGAGAGATGGTACAAGAGAGTATCTCATATGTAGGACATCTTTCATCCTGCCACAGAACTTGCACATACATACATACTTACTTACTTACTGTATTTTGCGTATATTTTTAAACCCCATATAAATTTGTAAAGCATAATTAACCATGTTTCAATGCAAATAATTATTTTGTCTACTTCTTCTGCTATGAAATTATTTGAATAAACATGCTAATAATTGTACTTCTAGTTTGGATTGAGTGCTATTTGCATATCCATATATAGAGACATAAACATTATTAAATATAATCAATCTATGATTATTTTTTAAATTACAAATACTATCATAATTTTTCTAAAATAAAACTGTAACAGTAATATATATAAGGTACCAAACTTGACATATAAAGAATATTAAATATTGGTGGTATGAAAAACAATAGTATTTTTTAAGTTAAAAACAAATATTAAATGACAGACATGTCGATACATTAGTTAGCATCGTTGGATAATAGATCAACGGTTACATTCATTTGAGGGAAATGCTAACTTTTGCAAATTGTGTATCCATTGAAGAGTATTAAAAATTGCCCCTGAAAAGTTCTTTCTCAGCCAAAACTCGCCCTCACCCTTCCCCTTGCCTCTAGCTGTGTGGTGCAGCCACTCTTTGCAAAGTAGGGGCATGTCCCCTTCTTAGACTTTTGAAGTTATATTTTTACCCTTATATTTCTTAAAAAAAAAAATCAGTCATATTCCATTTTATAAAGAAAAATTAGTTTTGTATCCCTATTCAAATTTTATAATTTAAAATTTTATTCTGAGTTTTAAAACCTATGCCCTTATTTAATAATTAAAATATATGACTATTTTCTTATACAATGAAATTAGCTATAATTATTTTCATCTTAGCGCTCCTACTGAAAAAAGAATTTTTTGTCCCCTAATTAAGGCCTAGCGTTCTCCTTCAATCGCACGACGACATTAGCATTTCCATCATTCGCCCGACTTCGACGAGTTCTTTCTCAGCACTGCCACGAACCAAGACTCCAGCCCAGCCATTTCAGGTTGAATTAGAGAGAACCCAGACATGTTGGAATCCATCTCTCTCCCAATCACATTTCTAACCTTTAGAATTTACTTCCTTTAAATTAAATTAAAGAGACAACTCATTCAGAAAATTAAAAGTAAACAAGGTTAGTTACAGTTTGCTATCAATCAATAACTTTGGCAAGCTCCATATATGGTTACTTTGTAACACCCGTATTTTTAACGGGCATAATTTTGTAAAATTTAATGAATAAAATGTGACTATTTAAAATTACTAAGTTGTTTATGATCATTTAAAAAAAATATCATTTTAGTATTTTCTTACCAAGTCTTCCTAAGAAACATTCAAAACTTACCAACACTTACTTCTACCAATCTTGTCTCCCTAAATTATTGCTCAATTATATAGACTTCTTCTCATTTTGCTAAAGGTATCCGAAGGGGACATTGAATTATTTTCCGTCAATTCATAGAAGACATGGAGATATTTCTCAACCACCTAATTAATTATTTCCTTATCTTCTTCTATAATTCACTCCAATTATCCCCTCAATTATGTTGGCATTATTTGCTAAAAGTCTTCATGGGAGACAAGATGATATTTTCCTTTAAGACTCTTTTGTTTCTTCTTACAACTTTTTCCCGTAAACATCTCATTCCTCTTAAGCATTTTGATATCTTTTTATTTAACTATCACCACCTTCTTCTCTAGTTCTCATTCTCTCCCTTCTCACTTCAAATTTCTAACTAAAGACATAGAGCACAAAGCTCTCTTTGTGGCCAAGACAATTATAATTCCCAACGATGATCGAGGCGGTTTTAAAGTTAATTCAAGCTTGATTGATAACCCAAACTTTGGTGCTTTTCAAAGAAGTTTTGAGGTAGGTTTTCTTTAATCTAAACTTAGTTTTTAGTATGCATTTTCTCCATGTTTAATGCATAAAAATACTTTAATGGCACTAGTAGACGGGTTTACACATAACTCACTTATGAATGTGATTATACGTTGTGCTTTAGTTTTAATTGTCCTTATGCATGCCTTAGGGTCAAGGATGTGTGGAGCTAACGTTAATTGATTCCAGGATTAAAAGATTGTTGATAAGCTTGAAAGGTAGGGATTCTATTACTCATTTTTGTGAGGTTTTTATAGAATTAAAATTGATTGTTTTGCCGCAATATATATATATCTATGTTGAACTGATATTATATGAGTATCACATATGAAACTATGACATGGACTCGTCTTGTATTGTACGGCGAGGAACATAATGAATTGACATATGTTATAAATTGAGAAGCATGGTTAGGAAAACTGACTCTATTAATAATGATTTAATATAGAGAAATGGTGAGACATGAAGAGGGCGGCGGTTACGTCCTTGGGCATGAATACCCAAAAAGGTAAAATAGGAGGAAGGTGATGACGCTTCCTTGGGTTGAAAGTCCCAGAACACACTGTACATGAATTGATTTGGTGAGGACTCGGGGCTTGATGTCCCCTCACCGGAACACCCTTGGAATGTTTATAGGGTGATCAAGTGCGCCCATTTGGGTTTCGATGAGTTGAGTGATACTCAATTTAACATGGATACCTAGGAACAATGATGATTGGTAATATTTGTATAAATGTGTAATTATGACACTTGGTAATGATTAACTACGGTATCCATAAGATGTGATCATAATAAACCTCATAATCTGGAATATGATGTAACCTACTAACCATGCAGTTTTTAATGTGGTAATGGATAAACCATAAGGTGAGTCATGATTTCCCTACTGGGCATGTCGATGCTCATCCCTATCATATCTTCATATCTCAGGTGGAACTCAGTGCAACATATTTGAAGAGGAATAAGCGAAAACAATCCTGCTGTTTTCGTGTTAGAAGACCCTGTTTAATTACAACTTATCTACAACATGTAAGAGTTGTATTATTTTTTTTTATGGCTGTGTTAAGTTATTTGGGAATTGTACTATGGTGATGATGACTGTAATTATATATATTTGGTGCTACACTAAAAACTGTGGTTTGTATTTAAAACGTTTATTTTTATTTTTCTTGTTGTTTAAAGACCCATGGGCATTGTTTAATTGATTTAAATAATATAAAATTTAAAATTATTTTTATTTATTTAAAACTGTTAACCCCCACATAGGGGTGTTACAGAATTTTTGGTATCAGAGCCTAGGTTCGATTAACCTAGGGGGTATAGCACCACCTTAAAAATTAATCTTTGGGAATGGTTTTAAAGTTAGGTGTTAATGTCATCATCATTTGGTACTGATCCTAGTTAAATTTTCGCAGCCAGTAGAAACTATGCCACCAAGACGTCAAATGCAATCGTCTGAGCTGTCACAACCGGTTGAACATGCTCAAGAAGTTGAGCAACCGGAACCGATGGAACAAGCTCAAGAAGATGAGCAACTACGACATGCAACACAATCCCCGCCAGCTGCACTAGAAGTAAATAATTTAGGACAAATTCTTCAAGCATTACAAAATGTGCAAAGACCTGTGGAGGTTCGTGATCCCGAACAACGACATCTAACTCTGTTGAAGGAGTTTATGAAGCAGAAACCACCCACATTTAGTGGAGAACCTAACCCGGTCATAGCAGAACAATGGCTAAAGGCAGTCAAAAAGAAGTTGGACACCTTGAGGATTCCACGGGAGTATTGGGTTAGCTTTTCAACATATATATTTGAGGGTAAAGCCGAAGAATGGTGGGATCTTCAGAAAGACGACTATGACGTGCCGAATCTTACATGGGAGCAGTTCGAAACCATTTTTCGCAACACCTATATTCCTCAGAGCCATAGGCAAGCAATGATGCGAGAATTTGAAAACCTGGTGCAGGGAGATACAACAGTTGCTGAATACCATGCTCGATTTATAGAATTGTCTCGCTACAATCCCGGGGCTGTATCGGATCCAATGGCGAGATGCGAAAAATTTAGAAATAACCTGAGGCCGAAAATCAGACAAATGATAGCTGCTGTTCCATCAACAGATTTTCTTGATCTTGTAGCTGCGGCACAGCGGGCAGAGACAGAACTAAATAACTCCTATGGAGAGTATAAGGGTTCTGGTGGGCGTCAAAGGAAAATAAGTAAGAAAGAGAAGTCACAAGGGCAAGTCATTCAGCATAGTGGAGTGACTATTGGTGGTGGATCTTCTGGCAGTGGTCGTTTCCAACCGTATGCTTGTCATAACTGTGGACAAGTGGGACATCTGAGGAGAAATTGCCCTAACCGCCCTACACAATCATCCTTTGCACCAAGGCCACAAGGAAGTCATTTTGGCTCCACTGTTTGGGGAGGGAGTCAAAATCGTGGAGCGCCTCAGCAAAACACTCCAGCTTCCCAAGTCTTAGTAACTCAACCTCGAGGGTTCCAGCCTCAGTACAACTATCAACAACGGCCACAGGGTTCCAATTTTTATGCTAATCAGAACTTCCAACCGACTCCACAAGGCTCAGTGAATCAAAGGCCATATTTTTCTGGGAGAAATAATAATAAGGCTAGTAGTAGCCAAGGAAACCGAGGAAAAAGTGATAAAGGAAAAGCACCAGCACAAGCTTATGCAATTACGGCTACAACTGGACAAGGAAAACAGGCTGATCACTCAGTTGTAGACGGTATGATTCACGTGTCTCATTCTTGGGCTCATGTATTATTTGACACTGGTGCCACTCATTCATTTATATCTATGTTATTTGCTTCCGTACTACAATTAGAAACTGAGACATGTAGTTCATCATTAACCCTTAGTACACCAATGGGCGGGATAGCTGAAGTATCCATAATTTGTAAATCAGTGTGTATTGTTATAGGAGAACATAAACTATCGGCTGACCTATATGTAATAACTATGACAGAGTTTGATGTAATCTTAGGAATGGATTGGCTAACTAAATACCAGGCAATAGTAGATTGTCATAGGAAACGTGTCTCTTTATTCACCAAGAATGGACAAGTCATCGAATTTCAAGCAAAAACAGGAACAGTGACGCCAGCCCCGGTGCTAAAGGCTTGTATTGGAGGACGAAGGAATTTCACCAATCTTGGGACGATCTTTGCTTCAGATGGAGAACTAAAGAAGAGTGACCTATCCTCTCACACTCCTGTGGTGGACGAATTTTCAGATGTTTTTCCAGATGAATTGCCCGGACTTCCGCCTGATAGAGAAATTGAGTTTGTCATCGACTTAACTCAAGGAGCAGCGCCTGTTTCTATTGCCCCGTATCGAATGGCACCTGCTGAGAAAGTGGAATTGAGGAAGCAGTTGGACGAATTACTGGAAAAAGGATTTATTCGGCCAAGTACATCACCTTGGGGAGCTCCAGTACTTTTTGTGAAGAAACATGACGGATCGTTGAGGCTCTGTGTCGATTATCGCCAGCTTAATCGATTGACTATCAAGAACAAGTACCCTCTACCCCGAATTGATGAGTTGTTCGATCAGTTAGGAGGATCTTGCTATTTCTCAAAGATTGACTTACGATCCGGATATCACCAACTGAAGATAAGAGAAGAGGACATTCCAAAGACAGCTTTTCGGACTCGCTACGGTCATTTTGAGTTTCTTGTCATGCCTTTCGGGTTGACTAATGCACCAGCGGCTTTCATGGACTTGATGAACCGTGTCTTTCGACCGTACTTAGATCAATTTATCATTGTTTTCATAGATGATATCTTGATCTATTCTAAAAACGAAGAAGAACATGCTGAGCATTTGAGGATCGCTCTACAAACGTTGAGAGAACATGGTCTTTATGCAAAAAGAGAAAAATGTGATTTCTGGATGACGAAGGTCAAGTTCCTTGGACACGTTGTCTCTGAAGAAGGCATCTCAGTGGACCCCTCCAAAATTGAAGCAGTGCTAAATTGGGAACGACCAAAGAACGTGTCAGAGATTCGAAGTTTCCTCGGACTAGCTGGATACTATCGACGCTTCGTAGAGAATTTTTCAAAGATTGCTTCTCCATTAACAAAACTCACAAGGAAGAATGTCAAGTTCGTGTGGGATGATAAATGTGAAGAAGCATTTGAGGAACTGAAACGAAGACTCACTAGTGCACCTGTGCTGATCATACCTAACAACGAGGAGCCTTACACAGTATACACTGATGCCTCAGGAAACGGTTTGGGTTGTGTGTTAATGCAGCATGGACGAGTAGTTGCCTACGCCTCACGCCAGTTGAAACCCCATGAGAGGAACTACCCCACACATGATCTTGAGTTAGCTGCTGTGGTTTTCGCACTCAAAATTTGGAGATGTTATCTATATGGCGCAAAGTTCGAGCTATATTCAGATCATCAAAGTCTGAAATATTTGTTTACTCAAAAGGATCTCAATCTAAGGCAACGAAGATGGACTGAGTACATGGTGGACTATGACTTTAGTATCCAATATCATCCTGGAAAAGCAAATGCCGTGGCAGATGCTCTAAGTCGTAAGAACAACGGACGTATAGCCAGTTTAGCATTGGAAGATTGGAGACGAGTCACTATCGTCGACTTCAACTTGCAATATTATGAAGATAACGAGAGAGCTTTCTTATTCAATGTGATAGCAACTCCTACGTTAATTCAGAAAGTAAAACAAGGACAATGGCACGATGAAGGATTACGTAGGGTTTGGAAACAAATACAAAATGGAGAACAACTGGATGGATGGCAGATTGAGCCAGAAGGATTTTTACTTTACAAAGGAAGATTAGTTGTTCCAGAGGATCCATATCTCAGGCATGCGGTGCTAGATGAGGCTCACCGTTCAAAGTTTGCTATTCATCCTGGAAGCACAAAAATGTATATGGATCTAAAACGACAATACTGGTGGCGAGGAATGAAACGAGATGTAGCAACCTTTGTCTCTAAGTGCATGACGTGCCAACAGGTTAAAGCGGAACATCAAAAGCCTGGAGGCGAGTTGAGGAGCTTACCTATTCCAGAATGGAAGTGGGATCATGTGACAATGGACTTTGTTACTGGATTTCCTAAGACTCAAATAGGGCATGACGCCGTTTGGGTAATTGTAGATCGTTTAACTAAGACAGCCCACTTCATCCCAATCAGAACTAATTATAGTGTCTCAAAATTATGTCAATTGTACGTGGAAAAGGTAGTGACATTGCATGGAGTGCCAATGTCAATAGTTTCCGATAGAGATACACGTTTCACGTCGAAATTTTGGAGAGGATTGCAGAGGGCCTTGGGAACTCAATTGAATTTTAGTACAGCTTTTCATCCTCAAACAGATGGACAATCTGAACGTGTCATTTAGATTCTCGAGGATATGCTTCGGGCTTGTGTGCTGGACTTTGGAACAAATTGGGCTGCACAGCTGCCATATGTTGAATTCGCATATAACAACAGTTACCAAGCAAGTATTAGAATGGCTCCATATGAGGCCTTATATGGTAGACCTTGTAGATCTCCATTGTGTTGGGCTGAAAAGGAAGAGCGTCTTGAACTTGGGCCTCAGTTTATCAGAGAAACAACGGACAAGATCCAGATTATTCGCGAACGTCTTCAGACAGCTCAAAGTCGACAAAAGAGTTATGCAGATAAGAGGAGGCGACCTTTAGAGTTCATGATCGAAGACTTTGTGTTCTTAAAAGTGAAACCAAAACGAGGTGTATCTCGATTTGGTGTTAAAGGAAAGTTAGTACCAAGGTATACAGGACCGTTTGAGATTGTGGAACGCATTGGAACGTTGGCATACCGTTTAGACCTACCACCACAATTGTCTCATGTACATAATGTGTTTCATGTATCGATGTTGAGAAAGTATGAACCCGACCCTTCACATGTGATCATGTGGACAGATGTGCCAATTCAAGGAGATACGAATTATGAAGAAATTCCAGTTCAAATACTGGATCATGAAATAAAATTATTACGTCGTCGTGGAATTCCTCTGGTGAAAGTGATGTGGCAACACCATGATGTGGAGGAAGCCACATGGGAACTTGAATCTGAAATGAGAGAAAAGTACCCACATTTGTTTTAACATTGTAATCAGTGTACGAAATTGCGAGGACGAAATTTTTATAGGAGGGGAGAGCTGTAACACCCGTATTTTTAACGGGCATAATTTTGTAAAATTTAATGAATAAAATGTGACTATTTAAAATTACTAAGTTGTTTATGATCATTTAAAAAAAATACCATTTTAGTATTTTCTTACCAAGTCTTCCTAAGAAACATTCAAAACTTACCAACACTTACTTCTACCAATCTTGTCTCCCTAAATTATTGCTCAATTATATAGACTTCTTCTCATTTTGCTAAAGGTATCCGAAGGGGACATTGAATTATTTTCCGTCAATTCATAGAAGACATGGAGATATTTCTCAACCACCTAATTAATTATTTCCTTATCTTCTTCTATAATTCACTCCAATTATCCCCTCAATTATGTTGGCATTATTTGCTAAAAGTCTTCATGGGAGACAAGATGATATTTTCCTTTAAGACTCTTTTGTTTCTTCTTACAACTTTTTCCCGTAAACATCTCATTCCTCTTAAGCATTTTGATATCTTTTTATTTAACTATCACCACCTTCTTCTCTAGTTCTCATTCTCTCCCTTCTCACTTCAAATTTCTAACTAAAGACATAGAGCACAAAGCTCTCTTTGTGGCCAAGACAATTATAATTCCCAACGATGATCGAGGCGGTTTTAAAGTTAATTCAAGCTTGATTGATAACCCAAACTTTGGTGCTTTTCAAAGAAGTTTTGAGGTAGGTTTTCTTTAATCTAAACTTAGTTTTTAGTATGCATTTTCTCCATGTTTAATGCATAAAAATACTTTAATGGCACTAGTAGACGGGTTTACACATAACTCACTTATGAATGTGATTATACGTTGTGCTTTAGTTTTAATTGTCCTTATGCATGCCTTAGGGTCAAGGATGTGTGGAGCTAACGTTAATTGATTCCAGGATTAAAAGATTGTTGATAAGCTTGAAAGGTAGGGATTCTATTACTCATTTTTGTGAGGTTTTTATAGAATTAAAATTGATTGTTTTGCCGCAATATATATATATCTATGTTGAACTGATATTATATGAGTATCACATATGAAACTATGACATGGACTCGTCTTGTATTGTACGGCGAGGAACATAATGAATTGACATATGTTATAAATTGAGAAGCATGGTTAGGAAAACTGACTCTATTAATAATGATTTAATATAGAGAAATGGTGAGACATGAAGAGGGCGGCGGTTATGTCCTTGGGCATGAATACCCAAAAAGGTAAAATAGGAGGAAGGTGATGACTCTTCCTTGGGTTGAAATTCCCAGAACACACTGTACAGGAATTGATTTGGTGAGGACTCGGGGCTTGATGTCCCCTCACCGGAACACCCTTGGAATGTTTATAGGGTGATCAAGTGCGCCCATTTGGGTTTCGATGAGTTGAGTGATACTCAATTTAACATGGATACCTAGGAACAATGATGATTGGTAATATTTGTATAAATGTGTAATTATGACACTTGGTAATGATTAACTACGGTATCCATAAGATGTGATCATAATAAACCTCATAATCTGGAATATGATGTAACCTACTAACCATGCAGTTTTTAATGTGGTAATGGATAAACCATAAGGTGAGTCATGATTTCCCTACTGGGCATGTCGATGCTCATCCCTATCATATCTTCATATCTCAGGTGGAACTCAGTGCAACATATTTGAAGAGGAATAAGCGAAAACAATCCTGCTGTTTTCGTGTTAGAAGACCCTGTTTAATTACAACTTATCTACAACATGTAAGAGTTGTATTATTTTTTTTTATGGCTGTGTTAAGTTATTTGGGAATTGTACTATGGTGATGATGACTGTAATTATATATATTTGGTGCTACACTAAAAACTGTGGTTTGTATTTAAAACGTTTATTTTTATTTTTCTTGTTGTTTAAAGACCCATGGGCATTGTTTAATTGATTTAAATAATATAAAATTTAAAATTATTTTTATTTATTTAAAACTGTTAACCCCCACATAGGGGTGTTACATACTTAAACAACATTATTCTTGTATTTGGCAAAATGCTTGAAACCCAAAAGTTTAAACATTCCATAATGTAAACCTCTCACATAAAATGAAGTAAATCTAAAGTATGCTATGGTGTAAATGTGCTATAGTGTTTGAATTCATTTTTTCAATTTAAATTAGTTTGTCAAACACCCTATAAAATTAGAATTGAAAGATGGAACAACAAATGGCTTTAAAGTAAAACAACTAAATCGAGAAAGATAGCTAGAATCTATTCTATTATAAATAGGGGGTGAAAGGCGGGTGAACTAGTCAAGAACGAGAGTCCGTAGTGCGCTTCAGAGAGTCTGAAATACAGGTGAAAGCTTCTTCAGGTAATGCAATTTCTCTATAGGCGGGTAGTTATCGCGGCTCAGGGCCAAGTGCGAAAGCAAGGTGCCATGCCAAGGAAAGACAATTCGTTTCAACCAAACGGACAACAGAACTCAAATCGATAAAAGGAATCTTAGGCGGGAGGATAAACTTCAAGGATAAGCGGGGAAAGAGAACTACAAGAAGTCTACGAAAGTAAGGTTGTTAGCAGGTGAAATAGTGTAAAGATAAAGTAGTGCGCCACCTAAGTAACGGTCTTCCATCTTATAAATGTTTTACTAATTTAGTCAAATGGTATATTTAAGATCCAAATCCTTACTAGTTTCTTATTGTTTAACTTGAAATTTCTAAATGTTTAATGACGTCATTATATTTTATATAGTTGTATTTTGCCGAAATAAAACATTGTAGAATACTATGGTGGATTATCCAGAATTTCTCCTGATGTTACATTCGTTAACTGCAATAATACAGTCTGTTGAGTTCTCCAAAATTTAATTTTTAATAATCTCATTAAACAATAAAATATTGTCACCACATAATAATTATGTCCCTCTATTAACTTCTATATTCTTTTTCCTCAAAGTTCCTTACCCACTATTACTCATACATCAAGCACCATGCCTTGGCATGTGGTTTCTGAAGGTCAACAATATTATTACTACAAGCACAAAAGTGTATGTGCCAGTTGAGTTTCTTTTAGTCTAAAGAATTTCTATAAGTATCCATACATACATACATACATACATACATACATACATACATACATAACAGAACACAATGCACAGGACCAAAAGATGTTGAAAAAAACCCCAAGTCTTGAAAGTTTTTCCCTGTCGATAGAGCCAAAACTTGCACCATAGAAAAAGGCACAAATGTACATCATTAAAAACCTTCTAATCGAAACTTAATAGCAAGAAGATTAGAACAGAAAAAGAACGGAAAAAGAGTACATGTTTATTCAAAGTAGTTATTTAGAAAAGTGATAACTAGGGAGTTAAGCCATGTTGCGTCCAGCTGTTTGAGCATAGAAAGCAAGCGTTGCAAGCTACTATTCCAAAGCATCCGCGGGAATCCTGTGAGTGAAAAGCCTGTCTATATCTTAGTGGAAGGAGGGAAATAGCGGGTCTGTTATGGTTAATTAAGATTAATATCACGTTTTAGGAAAAAGTTTGTCAAATAATAGAAAATTCAAATTAGATATTTTTATACTCACTGATTATATACCCAAAATGCCCTTAATAAGACTAAAAATATCCTCAAAATCCAAAAACCCTAAATTCCTTATTAAAAAAAAAAAAAGATCTTGGCAATTCCATATCCACTGGCGTAGTTCATCTGTCATCACTGGCATTGTCTAATGCTCTCGATCATTGTATCTTTCTCGGGAAAAATAAAAAAAAAACGAAGCCTCATTCGGGAAGTAGCGTCCTTCTCTTTTTATCCCTCTGACTCGCTTGCTCCCTCATTCTCTTCGTCATGTTTAACTACGTCTGTCATCATCTTATTGCGATTTCGCCCATCGCCATCAAAGATGAGATCGCGAACGCCGTCACTAGTCGCAGGTCTTGGAGAAAAGATCTCGTCGCCCGTTGCCGGAGATGCACGATTGAGGAAAAAGCCAAAGAAGATGAAGCGAATGAGAGATTCGCAGAGATGTGCTACGACGTTGACGATCTGGAGAAGACGGGATCACGATCATCAACTCAACGCTGCTGTCTGGGAGTTCGCGACAAGCCTCGCAATCCATGCATATAGTATAAGATTGCAAATTTCAAAAAATAAGAGAAACAAATATTAGATTTGAAAATAATTGGAGTAAATATCAAAAATTTAATGCCAAGAGTGGAAATATTTTTGAATTCTCAATTCAACCCTTCTCTCGTTTTCTCTCTCTTCTCTCTCTTTCTCTTGAAATGCCAAGAACGTCGGTGTTTTTTTTTAAAAAAAAAAAATTTCGGCAGAACATCGGTAGAGTCACATTCAAACTGAATATTATTCCATCCAAAATATGCAGCAAATTCAATTGTTGTGATGAATGATGACCCCCATAAGCTCAGCCTCAAATGTAGTTAGAACACCAAGAGTCTTTGTAAAGCAACCTTTGCCAAAAAAAAAAAAAAAAACTCTATATGTCTAAAATATACACCACAACCAGCAAGACCATCTGTTAGTAACTATATCAGTGTTCACCTTATCCAATTAAAAAAAAGGAAACTATTGGACTTCGATAATCCACGAAGCTGAATTTATTTTCCAAAAAAATTTAGATGTCTCAAAATTAAAAGATCATTTATTGAATTGTTCATATGGTCGTGATGCACATAGTAAGACTCATGAATAGTTATCTATATACGAACAAGAAAGACCCAACTAGTGAAGTGTTTATCTCAAAAAATTATATCATTCTAAAGCTTCCAAATAGTCCACAATGTACAGATAAAATCACTACCCATGTTATAGGTGATTTTTCATGATTAGAAGGCCATCCAAAAATCTAAACCACCTTAGGACCAAGTGTCCAACTAATTGGCGGACCATAGGCCAAGTATTAAGAGGCCCCCTTGGTCGAGTGATAGTTTACCAACCCTAGGCCAAGAATTAAGTGGCCAACCCTAGGCCGAGTAGTAAGAGGCCAACCCTAAGACAAGAAGTAAGTAATTAGCCTTAGGCCAAGAACTAAGTGGCTGACTAGGATACTACCTAGCTCAAATCAATACTCACCTTCAGAGGAACATCCCACCTTTAGGATCTTGATACTTGTCACTCAGCCTAGGATTCATGCAACTATATACTCTGGTCACAGATCAAACTCATTCCACAGCTAGATCTAAGCAAAATTATATAAATAGGAGCATCAACTCTACCACAAAGATATATACATGCTTCCCTAGCCGACTGTACCTCTTTTATTACTTTTTTCGATTAGTCTGCTGACTTGAGTGTCAAAGTGTTCTCAGCAAATACCACACCGATATCCCCTCACTCTAATGCCTTATTTACTCTTGTAGATTTAACGAGACCAGACATAGTTAGGTTGAATAGTAAACCCCACCACCGTGCACTCCCGCACACGGTATTGGGTAATTTTAGGCATCAACAGTTAAGCACTAAAAAATAACATCACCTCACCCTTTATCTAATGACATCACCTCCTCCTGCCCCCCTCACCCCAAACCATTCTCAAGAAGGTCAGAAGACTAGAACATTTGAAGGTCACTCAATTAAGTGTTAGGACTATGAGTCCCACCAAGTACCCAACAGGTCTGCCCAGGAATCTGATCAAGTCAGACTAGGTACTAGATTGGGAATCCAACCAAGTATTCAACCAAGTTTAAAGAAGCTATAACCGACCAAGTGCATGACCAAGGATCTGAACAAGCTACGACCAACGAAGAGGCCTAAGGGTCCAAACAGGCTATAGTTGACCAAAGAAGACCAAGTGTCTAGCTATGGTCGATGACATCTACAACTAAATAGCAAGCTTCGCCTATCAAGAATCTTAAGTATCCAAATAGGCTACGAATGACTAAAGAAGACTAGATGTTCAGCTACAGCCAACCAAGTCTATGATTAACTATTTGGATGGGCACATGAAAAACATTTACTCTAACTACTTCAAGACTTTAGTGTTGGTGACTCCCATCACCAAAGTCTTGGAAGGCCACTGTTATGGGGTGATTTTCTATGATTCGGAGGCCATCCAAAAATCTAAACCACCTTAGGACCAAGTTTCCAACTAAGTGGTTGACCCTAGGCCGAGTACTAAATGGCCGACCCTAGGCTAACTACTAAGAAGACCCTAGGTTGAGTCCTAAGAGGCTGGTACTAGACCGAGTACCTAAAGGCTGACCCTAGGCTGAGTATAAAGAAGTCAACCCTAGGTTGAGAACTAAGTGGCTAACTATGATACTACCTAGCTCATGCCAATACTCACTCTTGGGAACATCCCACCTCTAAGATCTTAACACTTGTCATTCAACTCAAGGGCTTCATATAGGGCTGTACAAAAACCGCCCTGCACCCGCCAACCACCCGCCCCCGCCCATCTCAAAAAAGTGGGTTTACGTTAGCAACCCACTGGTGGGCGGGTTGAACCCGCCCACCAATATATTCGGTGGGTGGGTTTGGTTTTAAGTTTTTGAGGGCGGGTTTAACCCGCACCCGCCCGCCTATATATTTTTTTAAAAAAACTTATCATTTATTTGATTTTGTTCTTATTTTAGAGATGATTGAACAATCCAACACTTCAAGCATGGGCTCGGCTGCCTCTTGACATATTAGAAACTGAAAATTCTCCTATTATTTTGTGAAGTGATCAAAATTCAAATCAAGTAAGTTAGTAGAAAAAGGCCCAAAAGAAAAAGAACACTTGACTTTGTTCATCATTTCATTTGTAGCATTCTATTATTTTCGAACCCAGTGAATAGGCTTTAATCTTTATGGACTCTTGACTTTGTTCATCACTTTATATGTAGTTGACGTTTCTTGTTGCAGTGAATGCTTATGTTTCTTAATTTGTACTTTTGAATATGGTCACTATCTTTAAGCATCAAACTTGTTGGTAATGCTTTATGTATTATCATCTTATATTTTCTACAAATTTTCTTCACTTTCTAAAAAAAAGGTCCAAAAAATTACATTGGGCAATAGCATATGCCTAAACTGCCTCAACCCGCCCGCACCCACCCGTAACCACCCAAAACCAAACCAAAACCGCCTGCCATGTGGTGGGCGGTTTACGGGTTGGTTAATCGCCAACCCGCCATCCAAAAAAACCGCACCGCACCCGCCCAAAAACCATCAAACCTCTCGCCGTTCACCCCTAGCTTCGTACAACTATACACTTGGGTCATAAGTCCACACTAGGATTTAAGCTAAACTCTATAAATAGAAGCATCAACTCTACTACAAAGGTATAGACATTCTTCTCCTACCTACGCTGCCTCTCCTCTTGCTCTTTCTAATGAGTTCATTGATTTAAATGTCATAGTGCTCTCAGCAGACATCACACCATTGTCCCCCTCACTCTAAGGCCTTGTTTTCATTTGTTGATCTGACCATGCCAGGCACAACTCACAGAACAAGGAACCCGATCACCGTGCATCGTCACATGCGGCATTGTGTGAATTTCAGACATCAACAACCCATAATTTTAATATCTAAGAACTAAACTTGACTTTGAAAGTTGAGAAGAAAAATATGTATATCATATGCAAAATATAATAAAATTCCAAAACTATTTTCTAAGTAACTCCAAACTACGAAAGGAATCATGCAATGCAAGAAAATATCATCAACAAACTCAACTTTCGTAAAACAAAATCGAGAACAAAAATTCATATTGTAACTTGATAACTTAATAAACAATAGAGTTATTCTTATATTTTAATATATATATTTTTATTATGTTTTTTATATTTGTATTTATTTATATATATTGTGCTCTATTTTTATATAATTTATTCTTATTTTAGTTAATTTGATTTTATTTGTTTTAACGTAATTAATTACATTGAATCTTACTTTATTTTAATTTTTCCCTCCGCTTGTTTTATTTACCTGTTTTGTAGTAAATTAGGTGCAATGGGTAATTAAGGAGCCCAAATAGGGTTTAAAAGGACACCAAAAGATTAAAATTCAAAATGGAACTTGGTAGCGCAAGAACCACAAACCAATGTCTTCCATCGCCATAATTCATGATTTGAGCCACCAGATCATAATCAAAGCAATCCAGCGTGCAAGTACAATTCACGCCCAATAATCGTGCGTTCCAGCGCTCTGGCACAACGTACAGTTAACATGAGAACACCACGCGTCTGGACTATCGGCCACTACTCCCAACGCCCTTTTTTCTAGTGCTCTATACTGTACTCTAGAGAATTTCATTTGTTTCGCTTTGCCACATCAACTCCATCTCCAACGCGCGCCAATCAACACGCGACACCTTCTAGCAAAATTTGGAACCCTATTTTGGCTCCCATTTGGTGTGGAATGAAAGGAATTAAAGGGGTTTAAAGTTGATTCTTTTGGTGACTCGAAGACCCAATTTAAGGCCATTTTGAGAGCTAAAGCAGGAGCAGTCCCATATGGAAAAATGAAATAAAAAAAAGAAGTAATAATAAATAAATATTTTAATGAATGATTTTTAATAGGATTTATTTTAAGTTTTAGATTGAATATTTTAATTTTCATATTTTTCAAGGGAAATAGCAGCTCTAAGAGAAGAGGATGAGAAAAATTTTGGAGAAAAGCTTGAAGACCAATGACAATTTCATGAGTCCTTCCTTCCTATTTTTCATCTCTTTAATTTTTGTAATTTGATCATGCTTGAATCCTTTATTTGCCTTTTTTATTTTCATTTTTATTTATGAATCAATTTTTGGTTTTAGGGTTCTGATAAATCCTATTAATAGGTTTTAATTTATTTTTGCTCTCTTTGATTGGTTATTGATTGTTAGAAATTCTCTATTCTTATTATGTGTTTAATGCTCCTAGTGACTTGTCAATTCAATGGGAGATGTTGCTAATTTGAATGAAATTGAAAGATGGGATTTAGGTCTTGATCAACAAAAGGATAACATATACAATTTGGAACAAGAATATTTGTTGGCTTTTAAAATGATTTTAGGGAAAAAAAAAAAAAGAAAAAAGAAGCAGAAACATAGTGAAGAGGTAGATTGTATATTACAAATAATAAAATTTTTGAAATATAATGATATAGATTATATTAATTAAATGCTTTATACACACACACATATTACTTACCCAGTTGCAATGATTAGGAACTAAATCTTTAATGGGCAGTTCTTTATGACACGAAAGTCTTTCTTGCCTAGTCCTTGTCACCTCTTGAACATATGAGTAGGAATAAAAGAAATTAGGTTTTTCTAGATTACTTAGCTTACTTTTCTTTCCATGAATCTCAATGCATAAGCAAAGCGGGACTTGAAATTTAGAAGAGCTTTTCATCTCTTTTTCTTTATCTAGAAAACGCCTACTCTAGGTTTTGGCAGGGTTTTTGCAGTCTAAAATAACTCATAACTAGTATAGATGACCATAGAAGAGACGTCCAATTATAAAGAGTGACACTCAATTAATTTTGAAAGCTTCCTTTTTGTTTTAAATTAAATATCATATATTTAATTATTAAAACAAAACATTTTATTAAAACTAAATATTCTTTCTCTTTCCAGGACTAATTTTGGTGCCACAAATAATGTTTTTGCTTGTGCGTGGTGTCAACTCCAAGTAGTGTAGGGAACAAATACTACTTATTACCCAATTGTGTTTCTGTTTCCAAAATTGAAATTCCCAATTTAAAACAAATCCTACTTTTCAAAGTTAGAAACTTCTAAATTTCTAAAAATAAAAAACTTAGAGAACAAGGTAGCACGCCACAAAGAGGGCTCCCTACATCTACGCTACAAAGTGTGGGTGGGTGGGACCCACATTGTGCTTTTCAAAATTAACAATTATTAATTAAATAATCTTATTATTTAATATTTATAGACCCACATTGTGTCTTCTAAAATTAATCAATTATTAATTAAATAATATGATTATTTAATAATTAGAGATTAATTTATAATTAATTAATTTATGTGAATTTAATTTAAAATTTTGTAATTCTAAATTAAATATTAAAACTCAACAATTCTACTAGTTCAAACAGTGTTAAGGATGGTAGGGGACTAGTGGATCCATAATTTCAAACTCTAATAAAACCAATATATTAATTAAACTTTTTAATTAACATATTACATTTTTATTAATTCCGTAGTTGTCCTAAAACTTAGAACTGAAATCTTGAAATTATAGATATATAGTTACTCATAAGTAGAGTTGTCCATTTGATATAGTCATTGTATATAAATCGACCCTCCATAAATAATTCATAATTAGAGCTAAATAAATATTCATTAACATTTTTAACTACATCTTTATCATTGAGTGCTATTGATTCTCTCATGAATAATAAATTCATCAACTTAATTACTAATTTAAGCGCTCATATTATTCAAGTCCTGAATCAATACTCAAGAGAATCATTTATCTGCTTATTAATAAACAACGAATAGATTCCATATCGTAGTATTAATATTCTCGACTACTTACTTTATTATGCCTATAAAATACAAGGAATAGGATTAGCAATTTCAAATCCATATCGAGTAAATAAAAAGATATAACTCCATAAATAAGAGTGTTAATAGCTTATGATTAATATCATTCTATATATGACTATTGGTCAATGTAATATCTTAACTTGTTATATCTTAACAGAAACTATTTAGTTGTTCATATTACATGCGTCTCAGTCCTACATAATCACATTATGTACAATAAAATCATTTAATGACTTGCTATATTAATAGTTTAGATAAAACTATTCCATTATAAAAAAAAATGACTTGTATTAGTAGCATTTAATTAAAGATTTCATACTTTAATTGAATAATTAATTAAACAATTAATCATATATTATTAACTATTTAATTATCATGCTTGAATATTATCCTCTTGTATATGACCCTTATATACAATATTTAATGTCCCCCTTGTATATAACCCTTATATACAATATTTAAAATCATATAGATAATTATAGAATTTGTAATTATATTCATAAAGTACTTAACATTCATGCACACATATATATAGAAAATTCAATTTATTTATTTTTTTATTTATAAATAATATCCAATATAAAACAACATATGCTTTCTAGGCATTTACCCTAACTAGTGCTTGTGTAGTCATTTTGAATGCCTGGACTTAATAAATTTGTGTTAATTAATTTCTCATAGAAATATAGGGTTTCTAATTAATATTAATATTCCTACTAGTTTATTGAAGGAGGTACGTAGATAAATGTTGGTTTTGGAAAACGGTTTTAACAAAAATAGCAGAAATATGGTTAAGGTGCAAAATGTATACAACAAATTTTTTTCTCAAAACTTTTGTAAAATACGATATAGATAATATTAATTTAACACATAAATAAATATATAAAACTTTGCTCACTTAGATCATGAGAAATGAACAAGAAACACAATTAACAAAGATTGTCTTTATAAACAAAACAACTGCCTTTCTTATCCAGTCCTTGATACCAGAATGGATACACATGCAGGCATTGAAGGAATTATGGTTTCTGTTGATCACTCGACTCACTTTGGTCACCCGTTAATCTCAACATATAAGCAAAACAAGTCTCGATATGAAGAACTCTTCTTCTCTGTCTTTTTTCTCTTACATGCCTATGTGAGCGTATTTCTGCATAGTACTCTTAGTTTATCCAAGACTCACAAATATATCTCTAATAAATAAAGAGAGCCTTTATTTATAGAAAGTGAGAGAGGTAGTCAATTTTAGAAAGTCTTCTTATTTTAATTTAATATCAAATATTTAATTAAAATAAAAGACATAAGTTTCTCATTCCTTACACTGAGATAGGCACCATCCACAGATATCATATCTGCATGTGTAGCGCCAATACGAAGAGAAAGAAGGAGAGAAAAGATGCTTGTTATCCAATCTCATTTGTCACTACGTTCAACTTTCTATATTTGAATTAAATCACCTTTATTCAAAAATAGAAATTCTAAATATAGAAACTTAGTAAACAAGCTTTCATGTGCACAAGGGACTTTCCCTTAATAGCAAATGGTGCCACACACAGTGAGACCCACCCATTATGCACCTTCCAAAATTTATTATTTTATTATTAAAAAACTAATTATTTAATAAATATAAATTAATTATGGATTAATTTATTTCGAGTGATATTTGATTTAGAGTTCTATATTTCTAAATTAATTAACTAAACCAATACCTATACTATATCTAAACAATGTTTACAAGGATGACAGGGGGACTACTGGACCCATAATTTTAAGCTATAATAAAACCAATATATTAATTAAACTATTTAATTAATTATTACTCTTTTATTAATTTCAATGTAACTCCATTAAATACTTGGAATTGCACTCTTAAAATTATAGATACTTTATTACTCATTTCTTAGAGTCGTTCATTTGATATAGTCATTACATGTAAGTTGATTCTCCATAAATAAATCATAATTAGAGCAAGATAGAATCCGTTAACCTTGTTAACTACTTCTTTATTCTTGAGTGCCATTGATTCTCTAATGAATAATAAATTCATGAACTTAATCATGAATTTAGAGCTTTTATTATTCAAGCCTTGAATTAATACCTAAGAGAATTATTTATTTGCTTCTCGTTAGAGAAGGAATGTATTGCATATTGTAATATTAATATTCCTGACTACTTACTTCACTGTGCCTCCAAAATATAAGGAATATGATTAGATTATCAAATCTGTACCGAGTAAATCAAAACACATAAATTCATAAATAGAAGCCTGCTAATAACTTTGGATTAAGATCATCTTATACATATCGGTGGATGTGATTAGAACTTGTTATATTTAACAAAAATTATTAGATATTCATATCACATTATATCCAGGTCCTATATAATCTTATTATGTACAGTGCACTCATTTAATGACTCACTACATTAACGGTTCGGATAAGACCGTTCTATTCTTAATAAAAATGACCTGCACTAGTAACATTTAATTAAAGATTCCATACTTTAATTGAATAATTAATTATATGTTACTTACTAGTTTAATTATCATCCTTAAGTAGCATCATCTTATGTATAACACTTGTATATAATATTTAAAGTCACATAGACAATTATAAAATTTTAATGATATTCATAAAGTATTCAAAATACATACACGCAAATGTGATGAATATATTCACTTTATTTATTTATAAATATGTCCTATACAAAATATCATATGTTTTAAAGTCATCTATCCTAACAATAAATTTGTGTATTTGGCTAACAATTCTATTTTAAAAATTAATCAATTAGGGGTAAATTTGATTCAAATGAGATTATTTAGGTGAAATTAGATTCCTGAAGCCTTTTTTTTTTGTTATTTTAGTTTCATATATTTTTATTTTTAATTTCATTAGTTTTTTTTTCCTTTTTAATCGATTATTTAAATAATACTATAATTAATCAATTTCTTCAATTAAACAATAATTAAACACAATCTCCTTTAAAAGGATACTTAATTCATCACTCTATTATTTGTATGTGAATGTGTATATTTGCGTCTGTTTAGCAAACAACATAACCAACCTATTTAAAATTTTCATCCTTAGAAATAAGATGATCATGCAACAATTTCCAAAAAAGAATAGAGCACTTAGATAGTTATATGTTTACAAGCGTGTCTTTAACTCTTGTTGCCTTTGGCATGTAAGCCCCTGGAGAGCACGAGGACAATCTAGAAACACTTGTTCCCTGGACTTCTTCTTCTTCTTCTTCTTTATTTAGTGAAAATGTTTAGTTAGCTCTTGCATGGGATACATTTGCATTGTACACATAAGTAAACATGAGCAGAGCCATAAAAGTTTTTTTGGGGTTAAAGAGTGCGAAGGCAAAATAGAGCAAAACTTTTAAACAAAAATTACAACGTAATTGTATTTTTTAAAAAAACTTTATTTCTATTTTCTATCATTATATCCACTTTGTTCTTCTTCTGAATGAACTAAGTATGTGATAAAATTTAATTCATTTTCTAAAACTTGGAGCCCAAAAACATGTTTTCATAGTACAATTACTTGAAACTAAAATCAAGACATTTCTTAATATAAAAAATAGATACAAATAAAGCCAAAACTATTAATGAAGATACTTCTGCTACTAATAGGAAGCCTCATGATTTATATACATAAGCACTTTATTTAAGGGCTGTTATGGTTACGTTAAGGCAACAACAAACTACATTTGATCCCTTCCTCAAACAGAATAACCAACTCTGTCCCCTTTCTCCTTATAATCTAACGGCAGTAATTATCAATCAAATATATATTACTCTATTTGATGCCAGTAATTATCAATCAAACATGATTAGTATTCCTTAAACCACATCATTCCAAAAAAAAAAAAAAAAGAAAAAAAGAAAAACAAAAACAAAAATTGGGCAGGTCTTAGTCGTTGGCAATAAAACATAACAGCCCTTCGATTGATGATCTAGAAACATGAGAATATCACATGGCTCAATGAAAACCATCAAAACAAGTCAGGGCCCACCTAGAGCTTTAGCCCCATTAGAGAACCCTCAAAAGTGCAGGTCATGGGATTAGCATGGTATACAAAATCTGACGAGGGGTTTTTTTTTTTTTTTTTTGGAGAAAACCAGAAGAGAAGCACACCACACCACAGCTCGGGGGAAGCACCTGCCCATGTGAGCATGGTATGACAAAAGAACATCATGAGCTCGTTTATTTCGTGGTTTGAATCACGGTTTAAATCATTTTGTTACAGTATTTTCCTTCATAAAAATTTAAATCTTCATTCAAATACTTTATTTAAATATTCGAACCAAACGAACTCTATGATCATTTATTGAACTGAAAAATTAAAAAAAAAAAACGAGATTCTTCTGTGAAAACGCCACCACTCTAAGGACTATTGATCATAACCTTAAATTTAAATCGAGCGGCGTTTATAAAATGGATAAAAAATAATGATAGAAATTTTTTCACGTATCCATATGGAAGACCGTTGATATAAACTTTACAACCGTGGTCAATGGCCTATGTGACCCTACTGGAAGGGCATCAACAACAGAATTTTTTTTTAAAAAAAAAGGAGAAAAAAAGGATTATGATCTCTCTTTCTCTCCCTCTTTTCTCCTTTTTGCTGGATTTTATTTTAGTGTTTTATTTTTTATTTTTTATTTTTTTGCCTTTTTGGGTTCTGAGGAAAGCGATGGGTGGACTTGACTATTGGCAGAGCACATGGCCGACAACTTCCCCACACTCTTTTTTGAGAGGGCATAAAAAATAGATAGCCTTTACCTTCGGCTTCGGCTTGGCTTAATAAAAAAAAAGTCCTTTAGAGCACTTCTCTGTTTTGCTAAAGGACAAACCAAAATAAGTTTCCCATCCAGCCTTACTCTTATTAGCTCATGTGCCAAAACAAAATGGTCCCCATGCAATCTTCCCCTTATTCCATCAAAAGATAACCCTTTTCAAACAAAACCCAACATTTTCTACTATTAAAGTCTCGTTACAAAACGCATCCATTAAATCAAACCAACTAATTTGATAAAAAGGGTATAGCAGTATAGTATTAAATGAAATCATAATAATCTTTTTAACAACTCTTCTCCTTCTTCCCCTATTTCATCTTTTTGTGGGCTCTTTTCTTTCCTTTTTGATTAAGGCTAGTTTGGTGGAAAGGATGATATATAATTGGTTGTGTACGCTCAAACTATGCCTGTGAATTTCTCACCCTATTGTCAAATAGAAGTCCTATGCAAGCTGATTTATTATTGAAAAAGAAAGGAAATAAATGATGATTTTTAAGGGCGACTTTTTGAAGCCAATTTTGTTAGGAGTCTTGTTATAAGAATATTTGAATGGTGTGGAACCAATCAATCTAACACCACAAAAAAAGATAAGGGAAAAACTTTTCCATCCTTTTTTTAGAGAAAAAAGATAAGAAAACTTTTTTTTCCCCTTTTTCTTTTCTTTTCTATAATTGGAGGACTTTTTATTGATCAAATATTGGTGCGGGGGACACATTGGACATGTAATATCCCATTGACGCAATGATTGTTGATTATTTGGGAGTTAAACATTATGGTGAAAGGTTTAACCCAATCTATCTAATTGGATGTGAGTTAAATTGCTCTCAAGCATTCTATCTATATGTACAAATAGGACAATAAGAAATAATAACCCTTTAATATAGTAAAAAAAAAAGTCAATAATATGGCACATTCTTGGATCACGTATTGGGGTGGGCCTCTTTATGTCAATAATCCTTTTTAATTTATTTTTCGGTGGATATGAGGGGATAAAAAACTAAACACTTTCTAGACAAGGTGAAGGTTTTGTTGGATTTCCTTGCTTTTCCGTTATTTTAGCATAAATTCTTATGATTTTTTTTTTATTGTAATTTTTATTCCTTCCTGTAGTGTCGTCCACATACTCGGTCTGCATGTCAATGAAAAACCAATAATATTCATGTAGCTCACCGGACCAAGATTTACATTTCTAGAATTTTATCATTTCCACAAATTTCTATTTCTTATCCATATGCTCGCCCATAAATATAAGTACATTTGTATATGGATTTCCATATATAAAATAGTTCTTAGCTAATTTTCTAAAGCAAGTGCAACTATTGAACAGCCAGTTTCTTCACAAGGAATGAGCATCGTGAATTCAAAGTTTGATAAATGAAATCGTGTGACAAGAGTCTACAATGTGTTTAAAATGATGTTAAGATTACTACTTCAAATTTTGTAATCAGATTTAAACCAAATTAGTTGTTTGAAAAGATATAATTCTTCTTATTATAAAAAAAAAGGTGATGCTTCTTGGAGAGAAAATCTCGAGGTACCCACTCATAAAATCAAACCTAATGATAAGAAAGTATTTTCGCGTAATAAACTAAGTTGCGGGTTTTGCTTGATCAAGCATTAGCAAAATGCTATACCTTGATTACTGGTAAATGACTTCCCACGTTTTGGAAATTTCTGTGCCTTTTTTTTTTCACTTTTTTTTTGGATCTCTTGTTAATGTATATGAGTTTATGCTGCTAGCTATTGCATGTAGTTTGCAGCACTATTTTTGTAAAAAATGGTAATTTCGTAATTAATTACTGAAAAATTAATGTCAATGTTAAAAAATTTGTTATGTACTATAATTGGTACAAGAACATTTAAATATGTCACATTTAACTTAAAATATATATTACAGAAAAAGTTTTATCACTAAATATTAATTTTAGCATTGGCACATTAATTTGTTGTTGTATTGGATATGCTCTTAAAAAATGCATGGATAGATTTTACATGATGAGAAAAACACGAAGAATAAGTTTAGTATTTAAAAAACACAGAGAGAGATCACACATTTGAATTAAAGACATGATTTTTTTTTTTTAATCCTTACATAGAAATGTAAGGGTCTCTCTCTTTGCTCTCCTTATGCCACATGTCGTCTTACTTTCTAACAAAAACAAAGCATAGCATTAGACCATTATTTTATATATTATTAAACTTTGCCACTCTTTAATATTATAATAGTGTGTAAACTAATTCATTTCTTTTTTCTTTTAATGAACGGGCTTGTACATTTTCCATAAGTTCTATTTACACCCTATTTTAAATAGACCCCCCTATAATTTTGAAATAATACTAATTGCACCTCCTATATTTTCAAAACTATCCTCAAGATTATTAATTCCTTTCACCTCATTTTTCTTTTTATACCTACCTTGTTTTTATTATTTTAATATTCTTATTTCTCTATCTGTCTTTATTTTTTTTATGTTTTCATTTTTTGTTGAAACGTTAGGCATGAAAAATTTTCATACGTAAAGGAAATATTTAATTTAAAAATTATATATCTTCACTAAAATTTATTAAAAATATTATATCTACTAATTATGTTTTCTAAAAAATATATTATTTATTTATTTATTTATTATTACATCTATTAATTTAACTGAACAAACAATTATCATGAATACTACTTTATTCATACAAAAAACCAAACTATGAACTAAATATAAAAAACATTTTTTATATATAATTTGACGAAATAGAAGTCATATGATTTTTTGGAATAATAATTGAATAGCAAAAATTAAGATTTTGTCTTTACATATAGGTATTTATGGAAAGAAAAAAGATATATCATTAGAATCTATGTATTAAAAAGAATTAATTATATAACTACATCATTTATAATTGTTATTTTTTGTCATTTTATTAAAGGTTTTTTATAATATAAAATTTATTTTCACGGGGTGTAAATAATCAAGTGAGAGGTGTGAATAGAACCATCCTTTCTATTTTTAAATGTTATATTGCTGACTGATACATTATTGTGGACTTAAAGATTACACATACGTTACATAAGTTTTTTTTTTTTAATAAAATGTTGGATACATAACGTTATATATACATGTATGTCAACGTATAACGCTAAATACGGTATTTTAAAAAAAAAATTCGGCTTTGAGCTTTAACAGCACACACTAACACACACATAAATGTATAACTATTTATAAGGACTTAAAGTTTTTATGCTCTATACGGGTTTTTTAAACGTTATATATATACCCTAAGAGAAGTATTACGTGATTCTGAAGAGAAGCATTACATGTATAATGCTTAAATATGTAACGTAACTTTAAACTTTTTTTTTTTTTTTTGGCTTGGCCGAAGAATATCTTCAGTTCCTGGGTTTAACGTAAAAATTTCTTGGAGTTTTTTAAAAAAGAAAGAATACACGAACATAAAAAAAAATAAGAAGAACGTAGTGTCAAAATGACGTACTCCTAATAACTATTAAAATAGATGACTTGTATCTAGGTTTTATTCTTTTTTTAGAGAAATATAAAGACATGTAGAATAAGGAGAATATAAAGAACGACGGGTAGAGTGACAAACAGAATAATTTTAGCACTTCCCTCTCATGTAGCTATAATTACCATAAGTGAAGAATCATCCTTGATTTAAGTTTACTTCTATGAGAGGTTTTTTAAATGAGAAAATTTACTAATCATCATCGATTCCATGTTTGTTGCAAGATCACCTTGTCATTATATCTATCGCATCACTTCAACTGATCTAGACTGCTTTCTTTCACCTTTTTATTTTTATTTTTATTTTTCTATTTACTTTTCGTATGTGATATTGTAGCGAACCCTCAATTCGTTTACTAATAATGGGATAAGTTTTGCTTGCAAAAAAAATACTGTGATAATTTTTTTGCTGTCATTCTTTGAAGTACTGAAAAACTAATTAGGTCTAATGGCCTTTGTGATCCCTGAACTCAAAAATTATCAGTTTATTCTTTAAACTTTTAAAATTTTTCGTTTTGTTTCTTAAATTTTTAACATTATCATTTTATCTTTGTTTAAAACCTCTTTTTTTAAAAAAATATTTTTTGATTTTCTATTTAAATAGACTGAATTAAGGTTACGTGATTTACATATGGGTTACCTGTAAAAGTAAAATAAGATTTTATCACTTTAAATTTTTTTTTCCGTTTACACTCTCACTTGACGCCATTTTTATCTGTACTCTCATTTGGGAAGAGCTTGCCTGCGTAACTTTCTCATTTTTAATATGTAACTCATTGAATAAATCGATCTTGTTTGCTGATATCTAAATTGGAATATTAAAAAAGATGAGTTACGCATTAAAGATAAGAAAATATCGACACACAATATTGAAAAAAAATGTACACATAGACCCTTTTTTAAATTAGAGCAACTAAAAAAAGTTAAATGAGAGCATAAACGTAATCAAAACTCACTACAAGAAATTTTTGATTATACGACATGTATTTAACGGTCATTTCTTAAAAACCGTAGTAGTAAGGCGAAAAAAGGGCGTTGAGTTACGGCCGGAAAAATAAAAACCGTCGTGGAACGAGGCGGTAGCTACCACGATGGTTTTTTAAAAACCGTCGTGGAATTGCTGGGATACCACGACGGTTTTTTAAAAAACCATCGTGGTACGTCAAATATTCCATGATGGTTTTTAAAAAAAACCATCATGGAATATGTTATCTACCATGACGGTTTTTTGAAAAACCGTCGTGGTATCTTCAAAAGCCTTCCATGACGATTTTTTGAAAAAACTGTCATGGTAGCTTACTTAAAGCCCTTTTTTTCCACCTCGATATTTAGATACAATTCAAAAACTCACTTCTCAAATACAAAAACAGACTCATCTGAATCAGCTGCTGCCGTCCCTCTCCGCCTCCACACTCCTTAATCTCAGCCCAAATTGTAACTTTTTGTTATAAATTGATAAATTGTTGTTGATTGTGATGTATAATTAATCCGAAATTGATAAATAGTTGTTGATTTTGTTGTTTATTTTGTGAAATTTGTATTGTGGTTCATAGGGGTGATTTCTTTGTTTTATAATGGTATATGTAACTTGTTTTATGATGGGTGATGTTTTTGTTTTATGATTAATTAATATATATATATAAGTGGGTATATATATAATTAAATTGTGAAATTAATTTTAATTGAATATTTGCTATTTATTATTTCAATTTAGGAATTGCAAAATAGGTAGGAAATAGATGTGGGATTTTCGATTGTCTAGAGAGTATGTGAATGGTGTGGAAGAGTTCTTGAATTTTGCCAAAAGTCATGCCAATAGTGATAAAATTCGGTGTCCTTGTGTTCAATGTGGAAACCATAGATTGCATCTAATTCCAATTGTTAGATGACATTTATTATGAAATGGAATTATAAGTAGTTATCAAACGTGGGATTTTCATGGTGAATCTAATTTCAATCCAACTTTACTAAGTAAAGAAAAACAAGCTATTGTGGAAGATAATATGGATGATCACGACAATATGGTTGACATTGTCAATGATTTAGAAGAACATATTTTACACCGTCTGGACTTATTTGAGACAATGATGAATGATGCCGAGACACCCGTGTATGAGGGGTGTACCAATTTCACTGAATTGTTTGCTTTAGTTGGATTATGTAATTTGAAAGCGTCGGGTGAGTGGTCAAATTCTAATTTCACAAAACTGTTGGAATTTTTAGGAAGGCTTCTACCGGAGGGTAATAAATTACCAACTAGTATGTATGAGGCTAAGAAGACTTTGAGCACTTTGGGAATGGATTATGAGAAAATTCATGCTTCTGAAAATGATTATGTTCTCTATAGGAATGAGTATGAGGATGAGAATTATTGTCCAGTTTGTCAACAAGCAAGGTGGAAGAAAGGAAAGGAGCCAAAAGACGGCAAGAATGGAGTGTCAAAGAAAGTGTTATGGTACATTCCACCGATACCACGTTTGAGGCGTTTATTTGGAAACCCAAAACATGCCAAGAATTTGACATGGCATCATGACAAACGGGTGGATGATGGTATGCTTAGACACCTGACGGATTCACCACAATGGAAGACTTTTGAAGCCGATCATCCCAACTTTAGTGCGGATCCAAGAAACATACATTTTGCTTTGTCGACGGATGGAATGAACCCACATGGTAACATGAGTAGTAGGCATAGCACTTGGCCCATAATACTTGTTAACTATAATCTCCCTCTAAAGATGTGCATGAAGCGTGTAACACCCACCTATTTCTATGTAACGGATTAAGTAATGTTAGTGACGACGTTAAGTTTTTTCATATTTATTTATGATATTATTGTCACTAACCATTTATTTTAAGTGCTATAACAGGTGACGATTACGTGGAATCGATGTGCTCAAGTGTTCATGTTATTTACATTGTATGTTTAATTATGATTCCTTAATGATTTAAATGTATGATGTATTCATGTATGTAAGGACAGTTCGGCAGGCCGAACCTTCAAGTTCGGTAGGCCGAATTGTCCCTAAAGAATCGGCAGGCCGATGGAAATCATCGGCAGTCCGGACTTTGTGGAATCGGTTGGCCGAAGTGAGGAATCGGCAGGCCGATGACAGCTAACGAGCAGTCAGTAAAAGTCTCTCTAAATTTGTGATTGAGATAATTGTGATGATTGGATGGTTTAATGTGATTAATTGACATATTTATGGATTAATTTCCTCATTTAAGGAAATAAAACATTTGACTTTTGATTGATTGAATGTAATTGATATGGTTTCCCTATTTGAAGTGTTAAAATATGGTAAGATGAGATGGCAATTTGACTTTCCCCTAATCCTCTCCTTTCTCCACGTCAATTAGCCAACTTTTAATTAGAAAATTTCTGATAATAATGGATTAGACAGGCCTCCTTTGTACGTTACTTCCATTTCTCTTTTCACAATAATTTTGCTCTCTCTCTCTCATGTCTCCTCTCTCTCACTCTCTCTTCTCTACATTTTCTTCTCCATCTTTTCTCTTCATTTCCCTGCTGCAAACACCTAAAAGAACACCAAGAAATCTCACTTTCCACCTAGCCTAAGATAAACTAGAGAAGCTTCATTTTGAGGTAAGAGCCCTTTTTCGGTATTTCTGAAATATGTTTTCCTCCTTACTCCAACAGCCATAACTTGGTCTATGAATCTTATATTGCTCTGAGATTTTAGTATGATGTTCATATATATGTTATGTAATGTTCTTCCAAGTTTCAACTTATTTCGATTTTTCTACATTAAGATATGAATTTTCTACCCACTACCACTTACAGTAAAAATGTTGTTGTTTGGTTATGATGCTTGAAAATGTGATTTTTGTTTAAGAGGTAAACGTGCTTTGTTTGCTACGAAATTGGCAAGAATGTTCATATATATGTTAAGTTATGAACTGGAAATTTTGGTAATTATTTGATGAGTATTTTATGTGTTCTGGAATTTTTAGTAAGACTAGGTCTAGAAACTGCTTTAACAGTAAAATGGTTGGACTTTTTGGTTATGTGATGTTTTGTATGATTAAATGATTTTGTTGGTGTTGAGATAATTTTGTGGTATCGTGATGTATATTAATAAGTTGTTAGTAAGAATTTTAGAGTTTAAATTAATGTGTTTTAATTGTTTGAAAATGATGAACTCATGTAGCTCACTATATAAGTTATGGAGGTTAGTTTTACCACTGATTTCAAATGTGTATTTTGACCTACTCCGATTTTTTTTGAAGCCAATTTTTTGATATGTTAGAGTTATATATGTCTATAGTATATTTTAATTTTTGTAGATTTTTCTATGGTGTCAAAAGGTGTTAAACGGACCTGAGATTAAAGTTGTTCACTGCCTAGTTATTCTGGCAGATTTTGTGTGCATGATGTATGACTTGTTTTTAGATACTAAATGTAATTTTTATGACTAAAGAAAAATCATGGTAACATGTTTATGTGTTGACTTTATCCCTGCCAAGTATAGTACTCAAATTATGTGTAAATGTTGAGTTATTAAGTATTGAATTTGTGGAGGTCAGTGATATATTTTGTGTTGACAGTTTTAATCTAATGTTCTTATAGTAATGAAACGTTCTATAAATTGATATTTTCAAGAAAGGAAAGGATATGTGATGAAGTATGTTAGTGGAAGAGATTATGAAGTTTGATGATTTCACTGTCCCTTGAAAATATATGTTAATTGCTATTTTTATGAATGTATGACATGAACACATGATGAAGTGAGCACATCAAGACCGTGGCGTCGTCACCTACGAAATTAAGGTTAAGTATGCTACACAAATAAGGACATTCTCACCTGCAACATAATATGTTTTATAAGGTTTGAAATTATGTTCTTAATGATGTTTATGCTATGATCATTTTTATGATGATTTGTTTAAAGATTTCTTATGAAAAAATTTCTATGTTCAAAAGTTATGCATGTATGATGATGACGTGTTTCAAAGCATGAAAGTTCAAATATGTATATATATATGTATCTCCTAAATAAGTGTTGCACACCAATGTTATGATATGTTATGATGTCATGTTTGGTTTAGGATTATCTACCCTTCTCTTCTCATGACGGCACGCCTACGATGATGATTATGATACAACACTCGGGCCCTTTAAGATAAAATGAATTAAGTTTTAATATGGTCAATGAAATGAAAGATATGGTCCAATGAAAATGTGCCTCATGCACTATTATGATAATGATAATGGTGTTTATAAAATGTTTTAAGTTGTGAGAAATGATATGTACTTACTAAGCATTAGCTTACTCAATTTTATATCATGCTGCAGATAAGGGTAAGAATGTCATGGATTAGACGGAGGGCATGGGAAGGCGTGTGAGCATAAAGAACAATGAATTACAAACGGAAGAATGCCAAGAAGGAAGTTGTTGATGATTTAAATTATGATTGATATTTTGAACACAATTAATTGATAAGTTTTTTTAAAAAAGAATATATATGAACTATCTTTTATTATTTTATTTTATTTCTTTTAAGTATTTTGTCTTCCGTATTTCAATTATGGAGATTGAAATTAAAAAGAATGATTTTTATAATAGTTGGTCGGGCTGTCGAATGTTACTGATCGGCCTACCGAAGTCTTGAATGGCCTATCGATTCCTCTATACCGGCCTGCTGGTCTTGTTGATTTTGAAATCCTGTTTTTGCAGAGCCTCGGACGGCCTGTCGAAGTTTGATCTTTGGCCTGCTGGACATCTTCGGCCAACCGAACCCATAATTTCGGCCTGCCAAACGGTAAGAATGTTTTCCAAGGTTGTTCAAAAAGTTTGTTTCTAATTTTCAATGGTTTGATTAAATATTCAAAGGATGTTTATGATCAAGTAATTAATTGTTTAAGATGGAATAAAAAAAAATGTTTGCATGGATCCTGGGTATGTTTTCTCAATGTATGTTTTCAAACTATCATCAAGCTATATGGTTGAACTCAAAGTAAAAGCATATAATGTATGAATGTAGCGACATCTGTGACGTCCGTAAGGGGGCGTTACAAAGCGGAAGTTTTTAATGTTGTCTTTATTGATTTTGGGTCCTCACCAACCAGGCAATAATATTGATGTATACTTGGCATCGTTAATTGATGGTCTAAAAAAGTTGTGGGAAAATGGAGTTGAAGTTAGAGATGCTTACCGAAAAGAGACGTTCACACTCCGTGCAATGTTGATGTGGACAATTAATGACTTTTCCACATATGACAATTTATCTGGTTATTTGATGAAGAGTTCTATTGGTTGTCTTATTTGCATGACGGAAGCGTCTCACAAACGGCTAAATAATATCAAGAAAACCATTTTTCTTGGTCATAGAAGATGGTTGCCAAGAGATCATCGCTACTGTGAACAAAAGAAAGCCTTTGATGGCAACACCAAAGAAAGAGACCCTCCTCGCCCTTTGACAGGTGAACAAATATTTGAAATAGTAAAAGATATAAGAGTCGTATTTGGTAAAAGAAAGCGAGGTAAGGATGAGCCGCCAAATGATGGACCATGGAAAAAAGATCAATCTTCTTTGATCTTCCATACTAGAAGACACTTTTTGTTCGTCATTGCTTGGATGTTATGCATATTGAGAAAAACGTTTACGAATCTGTAGTCGGCATGTTGCTTGACATTCAAAGCAAGACTAAAGATGGTGAAAAAGCTTGGTTGGATCTCATGGAAATGGAGATTAGGCCTAATTTGTTTCATAAAGAAAAGAGAAAACCGTACTTACTTACCTTCGGCAAAGCACACGTTATCTAGAGCGGAAAAGAGAAAGCTCTATGAATGGCTTGCTTCATTAAAAGTGTCGGACGGGTATTCTTCTAACTTTAAAAAGTTGGTGTTGGTGAAGGATTTGAAACTTATTGGCATGAAAACACATGATTGTCATTTGTTGATGCAACAATTGCTACTACTTGCTTTGCGGGGAATGCTAACAAAGGATGTGAGATTTGCAATTTTCAAGTTGTGCTTGTTCTTCAATTCAATATGCTCGAAGGTCATTGATCCACTTGTGTTAGATTCCCTGCAATCGGAGTTGGTGCAAACCTTATGCATGCTTGAAAAGTATTTTCCACTGGCATTTTTTGACATCATGATTCATTTAACGGTGCACTTGGTACGTGAAGTTAAGTTATGCGGACCGGTGTATTTGAGATGGATGTACCCATTTGAAAGATATATGAAGGTTTTGAAGGGCTATGTGAAGAATCGAAATAGGCTAGAGGGATGTATTGTAGAAAGTTACATAGCTGAGGAATCGGTTGAATTTTGCTCCAAGTACCTATCTAATGCAGACACAATTAGGGTGCCAAAGACTATAAACATTGAGGCTAGGGGACTATCTACAGGCAATCCTTCATCAGTAAATCGAGAGGAATGGGAGCAAGCTTGTCTTTGTCTTGCACAATGCTAATGAAGTGGAGCCTTTCATTGAGGTGAACATGAACAAATTAAAACAAGCATACCCAAAAAGAGCATGAAATGAGAAGTGGTTGCAAGATGAACACAACTGGACCTTTCGGTTGTGGATTAGAGCACACATCTATGGCAAATGCTCCACATCACAAGATAGAGGCATGTCACAGGAGTTGAAGAACCTAGCTAGAGGACCGTCATCGGTAGTTACAAGGTATACGTCATATTCCATAAATGGTTACACTTTCTACACTCGCGAAAGAGATGAGAAGCATCAGGTGCAAAATAGCGGTGTGACTCTCCGTGCTGAGGCTATGCATATTGCCTCCGCCAAGGACAAGAATTTGGTATATGGGACTATGAACTACTTTGGTTTCATTGAAGATATTTAGGAACTTGATTATGAGGGATTACGCATAGCACTTTTTAAGTGCAAGGGGCTGACAATAACTATGTTAAGAACGACGATGACGGCATCACAGTGGTTGACTTTAGAAGATTGAGATACAAGAATGATCCCTTCATTATGGCATCACAAGCAATCCAAGTTTTTTATACTATAGATCCCCAAGACATGGACTTGTCTCTAGTCATCCCGATAAAGCCAAGAATAGTTATCGACGGTGAAGAAGTTGATGAGGATTGTGTAGACATCCCTTTATTCGCAAAGGGATTGCCACTAGTTGAAGAGATTGATAATTTTGAAGATGATGTTTCGCACTTGCTTCGTGAAGATGTGGAATGGATATGTATTGAGGAACCAATGAAAAAAAAGATAAAAAGATGAGCATCAATAAACCAATTTATGTTAATTTACTTGTAACATTTTTCTTTAATTTATTTCATTTTTCAATCTTTTTTTAAGGGTTTTGTATATCTATCTATAGTTAAATTTGTGGTGAAAACGGAGATAAAGTATACATTATGGGCCATTGGATGCTTAACACACGGGCTAGCCACCCTGGGCAGCAAAGAAAATTATGTGTAAGAAATATTTAAGATAATTTTTTATGACAGTTTTTGCAAAAACCCTTGTGGAAAGCCTCTCACAGCATTTAAAAAATGCTGTGAAAAGCAGTATTGTCTACGACTGTTTTTGAAACCCTCTTGCAGCATTATAAATGCTATGGAGAGCAGGCCTTTTCCACGACAGTTTTAACATAAACCGTCATGGAAGACTTGGTTTTCCACAATGGTTTTTGACAAAAACCGTTGTGGAAAACCAAGTCTTTCATGATAGTTTTGTTAAAACCATCGTAGACAACCAAGTCTTCAACGATGGTTTTTGTCAAAACTGTCATGGAAGATGCTTACTTCCCCCTCTCAAATTTTGAAATTCGTTCCTACAACCCCATAATTGTATGTGCGCCCTCCCTCTCATTCATTCCTCACACTCTCTCTCTCAAATCCCTCTTTCTCTCTCTCTAAAATCCCTCTTTCTTTCTCTCTAAAATCCCTCTTTCTCTCTCTCTAAAATCCTTGTTCCCTCCACCACCATCACCTCCACTGCGTCGCCATTGCCTACTCACCGCCGATAAGCTCCCCCTCGCTCTCTCTCCTCTTCCCCTTCCCTCTCTCTCTCCTCTTCCCACTCGCAACCCCCCCTACCGCAACCCCCCAACCTGCCCCCTGGCCCTACCCACCCACCCTCGTTGCCCCCTTCCCCCTAGCCCCCACCCCCCTTGGCCTCACCCCCCTTGTCCTTTGCCCTAGCCCCAGCCCCCCCTCCCCCACCCCCCTTGCCCCAAGCCCCAGCCCCCCTCCACCAGCCCCCTCCCCCTCTCCCCCTCGGCCCCACCCACCCCCCTCGTCCCCTCGCCCCCTCGGCCCCACCCACCCCCCTCGTCCCCTCGCCCCCACCGACCCCCCTTCGCCACCTGCCCCTCGCCCCCACCCACGGCCGCCCCTCGGCCCTAATCCCTTACATGTGTAATATGCAAATTTATGTATTTGAAATTGTAAATTTGTGAATATGTGTAATTTGTGAAATTGTGTAATTAATGTAAATTTGTGAATATGTGTAATATGTAAGGATATGTAAATATGTGTAATATGTGAAATTATGTGAATATGTGTAAGTTGTGAAATTATATAAATATGTGTAAGATGTGAAATTATGTAAATATGTGTAATATGTGAAATTATGTGAATATGTGTAAGTTGTGAAATTATATATGTAATTGAAATTGTGAATTTATGAATATGTGTAATATGTAAAATTATATGAATATATGAAATTGTGTAGTTGAAATTGTAAACTTGTGAATATGTCAAGACTTGAATACGTGAAATTATGTCAATATATGAAATTAGGAACTTGAAATTGTAAACTTGTGAATATGTAAAGATGAGAATTTGTGCAATTATTGAATATGTCAATATGTGTAATATGTGAAATTGTGCAATTGAAATTGTAAATTTATGAATATGTGTAATATGTGAGGATATGTAAATATGTGTAATATGTGAAATTATGTGAATATGTGCAATTTGTGAAATTATATATGTAATTGAAATTGTAAATTTGTGAATTTGTATAATATGTGAAATTATATGAATATGTGAAATTGTGTAATTGAAAATGTATAAAGTTGATTATGTGAAGATGTGAATATGTATAGTTTGTGATTTAATATTAGTATGTACGTATTAGTTTTTGCTTACTTTGCACAGGTACAATGTCTCGCGAGATCGATAGTAACCAATACGAGGACGAGTATGAAGACTGCACTCCATCTTCATCGCAATATAGCAAAGGAAACCAACACAGTAAGCCACGAAGGCAAACCGAATTTGATTCGAAATTAGACTTTGAGCAAAGGGCTTCATTAATGAAAAAAATTCATTAAATGAGAAAGAAAGGTTTAAGAATTGAAGTGACTTTTGATTCAAAAGGCCAACCAAAAGGCGCACTCGGCCATGAATTAAGCAGTTGGATCGAAGTCCTCAGTCGAGAGCATGTTCTGATATGGACAAAAGATTGGAGGTCGAAGGATTTGGATAAAGTAAAAGATGTGATTTAGAGACAGATATACGAAGCTTTCACAGTCGAGGATTGGTATAGGAAAAAGGCTTTGAAGGTTTGTGGAGAATTAGCAAAGGGGTTCAGATCCGACCTCTACGTTACCTTCGTATAGCCATACCTTTCAATTTTGGAGGAGAATGAAAATGTATATAAACGGCCTCCTATGGTAGTACACTACTACCCCTCCATAAACGATGACGATTGGGAAGCTTTTATGAGGTATCGACGTTCTATCGAATTCCAACTACTATCATCAAACGTAAGAAAAATAAGAGTGAAAAATGAATACTGCTCTATGGTTGGCTGAGTTGGACATAGAGAGCTCGGGCAATCCTTGGTTCATTATTATTTTACTCATATTACCTATATCAATTATTCTATCATTACTATGTTACTAACATAGCCTAACACAGTTTGCAAAGACAGGTGTGCTACCAACACAGGAGGAGTTGTGGGTAAAATCACGTCAAGGTCCCGATGGCTAGTTTAAAAATCCAAAAGTAGCAAAAATTGGGAACTTGATTGTAAGTTTATCGAAGATGAACAATTAATTTATAATTTAATACTAGATGAAGGATTGCTTGAATAACATGGTTGTGTTGTTGTTTTACAGGATGAATACACAACACAATAAAGTCAAGGGAGCTTCAAATCGGTCGTTAATGATGACATTCTGATAAGGGCACTAGGGAAACTGGAACATTCAGGACGTATTCACGGTCAATCGAAGTATGTGAAGGAGTCTCAATACTTCAACCTCTAATCAGGTACTTCAAAATTGAATAGCCAAATGTCGAAGATGCAGATGGAGGTTAAAAAAACTGCAGGATCTTGTGATCGAGCTCATTTCCAAGGACGTGCCAAGTCGACCGATGATAGCATCTCACAATGCAACAGCTTCAAACTAGTTGTAACCCTCCCAATAATGTAGCAGAAGCTCCAGAAGTCCAATTGTCACCTCCTCGTCAAGAGCCTGAACAATGCAGGCTCTTTGTTGAGGATAGAATTAATGGTGGGTGTGCACTTGTTGTGCTTGGGAAGGTGTGGATGGAGAGTCTTCCAACTGATACAGTTCATGGACGACTATTAGGGGAAGAGAACATGCGCGTTAGCATCACTACCATCAGAGTTAGAATAGTTGGATTGCCTATTCTAACACTTGAAGCAACAACTATGGGTGAAACAGCTAGAAGCTTCATTGCATGGCAGAAGAGGTTAGTTGAAGTCATCGCATTGACAAAGACGAGTTGAGCACCTAGCCATGTTCCACAAGATCTAAGCGGAAAGAAATGCCAAAAAAAGAAAAGCTCTACAAAAGCAAGAGAATCACAACCTAAGGTAGAATAAGAATAAGAACAAACCGTTGCTAATGAGCAACTGCCTGCATTTAACTTTGCTTTAGTTCCTTAAGAATTTATGTAGTTGGTTCTTTATGCACATTCTTTCATGCATGATGGGTCAACGATTCAGTGCCCGTTACTGGTAAATGTCACTGGCAATGAATTGTCTATCTATGAGGGGTATGAAGATGTTTACTACTTCATCAACTTTGATAAAATCAGGGCAAACTGTATCCTAGTATACCTCAGGTAATAACTCCATCCTTATTTCATATTTTTAAAATGCTTTCAAATAATTGACTTTATTGTTTTTTATTGTAGTTTTTTGGCAGAATATTGTGAACTTCAAGGCTTGGCGCAAAATTTTGGCTTCATATCTCCGGCCATTGTTTCAAGTGCTGCAAGAGACCTACAAAGTGATCGTAGAGAGTGCACCATATTACTCCTCCACTGATTAGCTCAAGCACCGAGAGTGAAATTATTCTTCTTGCCATACAATGTTAGAGAACATTGGATGTTGGGACTTATTTCGCCATGGTAGGACCAAATATATTGGTTTGACCCCCTCAGACACCAACCACGTGAGGATTTTGTATCAATCACAAGATTGTAAGTATTAATGTTCTCTTATAAAATTAACTGTTTTTAGTCCCACATAATTCTATCGTCTATTAATTCATTTAAACATGACACATTGTTAGAGCGCTTAACGATTGGAAGCTTCAAGCGGGAAGCGGTGTCACAAACCGACCGAACGGAACGCTATATTCCAAACGTAAGTGTCTTAGACAACAAGGAAACATAGAATGTGGTTTTTTTATTCTACGTTTCATGCGGGTATACAAGCCTTAGGAAAAAAGATTTTTATATACATATGGATATACATGAAGTTAGATTAGAGTGGGTACAATTTGTAAATAGGTATGTGCTCTTTAGATAGATAGATGGAGATAGTAGATAAACAATTGCTCAAAATAGTTCAAATATAAATGATCTTGTAAATACCTTGTAATTTCAATATACACCAATTTTTGCATGCAATTAGGGCCTTGCTGTAATGGATAACACATAGGACTAGCCATCCCATGGGAAATCAAAAACTTTTGGCAATTTTTTTTTATAAGTATACAAATTTTCCACGATGGTTTCTTGAAAAACCATGATGGAAACTAGGGTTTCCATGATGGTTTCCTGAAAAACCGTCATCGAAACTTAAAAATTCCACAACGGTTTTTCAAGAAACCGTCGTGGAAAATAACTGCCTACAACCCCTTCGCCGCGCCAATTTTCATATTATACGCTGGTAAAAAGCCATCGTGAAAACTTAATGTTGTACCGCGACTGAAGTTTTTCACGACGGTTTAATCCATAGTTTGTAGTAGTGACTTAAGAGTGATAAAATCTCATTTTTACCCTTATAGGTGCCCCATATGCGAATTACCTGGGTTTAATTTTATCTATTTGAATGAAAAATCAATAAACATGAAAAATATGAGGAGAATTAAATGTTGTGATTTAACTTTAATCTAAATGTTTAGTAATGATTTTCTAATCAATTTAATTTTAAATCATTTTTAAATTATTTTTATTTGTATTTTGAATTTGGAATAAAAAAAATTTGTTAAATACCGAACACGTCCCATGTGAAATCTGTATGCTACACAAGGTTTTCTAGCAGCAAACCACCTCCCTCCTCTTTATTTATTTCACTCTCCCTCACTGCTTCCCTCTCACTCTTGTTCTCTCTCTCCCAGCTCTCTCCCTTTCTCTTTCTCTCCCTTTCACTCGCTGCTCTCTCTCATCTCTCCTTTTGTTTCAAAAATTTGAGCTCAAGCCTTGCTCCTCAGCTGAGTTGGAAGCTTGGAAACATGATTGAGCAACCACAAACTTGATTTAAAGATTAAATCAAGGTTAGTTTTCAAATTCTAAACTTTTTCTAAATTTTTCAATTTTCTTAGCATCTTGAAATCCAAGCTTCCTTAGGCTTAAAAAAACCTCAATCTAAGTTAGAGAAACTTAAAACATTGAGAATATAAGCTTAGTTTGATGAAAAATGGATTCAAATCAAGTTTTTTCATTTTTCTCTATTTTTCTCATTTTTGGATTTTCTTAGATTTTTCTATGTAAACCTTGTTTAAATTAGTTTAAAAGTATCCTATTATGTTTTTCTACCTTCTATGAATGTTTTGAGAAAACATTCATAGAAGGTAGAAAATGAGGATTTGAGAAAACATATTGAAAATGAGGATTTGGGCTTGGGGAGGCTAAGACCTATGCCTAGAAAATTAGAATTTTCTCAGTTTGGCAGGCTAAACTTCATGTTCGGTAGGCTAGATTTATGAATTCAATAGGCTAGACTCATACTTTCGGCAGGCCGAACCTGGAAAGGTTCAGTCAATTAGACCCAAATGGTCGGTAGGCTGAACTGCACAATTTGACAGGCCAGACTAGGGGGACTGACAGGTCGACCGGGCATAGTAAAAAATTTATCATTTTTCACTCATTTTCACTATTTTGAACCCCGAATGAGATTTTAATCTTGCAATATGATAGCTTAGCAACATAGGATATCTTAAACTAGATACTGATAGACTTAGTTTATATATTTAACATTGTTTGTGGTTCTGTGGAGCTAACATATAGTAGAGCAGGACTACGGTGCTAAGTCGTGACACCAGATATTAAGGTAGGATTGCTACCCCTTTCTTGGTAGCCAAGTTTTCAAATGATTTTGGCCTCAAAAGGATTTTTATCAAAATGTTTTCAATGATTGATTGAAAAAGGATTTTTATTGGTTATTTTTACAAACAGTGGATTATGGTGAATTTCATAATGAACCACATAATGAATGTAAATGAAAATACTTGGTAACAATGAGATTTTAATAATTATAGAAATATATAGATGGGCATAATGCCACATCAGAGATCGGGTCGTGGAGCGTATAACCTTGGGGCCAGGTCCCAAAACCTAGCTGAGCCACTTCGGTGGTGATAACTATGGTTTGCCCAAGAAATATAAAAAGGTATTTTATGGACGAATTGTTTTTAAAAGACTTATTTAAATGAGTTTATTTATTTAACTCATTTTTCTAATTGTTTCTTTGAAGATTAAATTTTGTATTTAAATTATTTATCTGTTTTTAAAACATAGTCCTACTGAGCCTTTCTCTCACATCTTATTTGTTTTTAAATCATTTCCCTTAGGTGGAATATAGCTTAGGATTGACGAAGAGTCCATAGAGTGGACTTGCGACCAGTAGAAGACCTAGATAGGTTGTTGTATAAATTAATCAAGGCATGTATTATTCTAATCTTTCTATCTTGGACTGTGGTTATAATTTAAATTTTGTCGATACTATGTGTGTGCATAAGTTGGGGGTCAGTGAGACCCAACACGTATTTCCTCTTTCTTTATTATCTTTTTTCATTTTGTTTTATCTTATTTGTTTAATCATTATAAATGTTTGCTTAAAAAGGGTTTTTAAATTATCACTATTTCTTAATTAATTAAATCCTTAAACTTGTGTTTTAATTAAATTTCTACTTAATTAACTAAACCAACTTGCTACGTCACCTCCCGTACTCTAGGGCGTGATAGTTCAGGGGGCCAAATGAGGAAGATCTTAAAGTTTAGAGGTCATAACTATTAATAACCCAACTAATTATTATTATTGTTGTTGTTGCCTTATTAATTTTGTTGTCTAATTTGGCCCAATTGTTAAGCTGCAACAATTACATGTCTAACCGACTCAACCACCTTTATTACTCTACCTCAAAAGTTAAATATAATAGAAAATCTACTTAACTAATAGTAATACGTGGTTTTTTTTTTTTTTTTGAATCTGCATTGGCTATTCATTCATTGATAACTAACATGTCGTTTACAACAATATGTGAGATACAAACTAGAAGGTTTTGTAGCCAAAAGTACTCAGATTTATGAGTAGTATCAATACGAACTAGTGTGTAGGCTGCCATATTAGCAAATCATGAATTGGGCAATGTTGGGCATGTATGTCCTAAGAAGTAAAAATATAATATGTTTTTAAAGATATTTTTATCAATAAAGAATTTATTTATTATTTGTATACCAAATCTTGTCTTCTTTATGTTCATATTTGTTGAATGTACGATAAGCAAATAAAAATCTGAGACTGTCAGTCTAACCCTTTAGAATCAGGCATATGATGGACAAATTATACAAAAGACATGATTCTAAAGGTGACGGTCTAAATCATAAGATCGGCAATTGAGGAAATAAACTTGGGCGCTTTATTCATGCAAAGATTGTTATGTTGTCTATATCCCTAACATGAGATAGTTTGTCTTGACCATCTGAGGTGGACTCTGTGAATAGAAACATTGGCATATTGTCATAGATGACGATGTGTAGGATTGGGACATAAAGTGAATTGATTTGGATTAATAATTTTGTCTCGACAAATCAATTCGACAAATCAATTCACTTTAGACAATCATATGTGTTATATCTTAATCTTGAGATTAATAATGGACCTGTTATCTTGACTTATGTCTTTTGATATAAGAAAGAGTGACATCCACATTTTATGTTGGTAAGCATGCCGGTACGTTGGAGGCATGACACTTGATAGCGTAGACCTGTAATTCATAGATATGGAATCCATAGCTCCTCTTAAGGAGTAGATAATATCCTCTTATATACGTTATCCTGTAATTGTTGAAAAAATAGTACGCAACGAAATTTTCAAATTTTATATCAGAGTATTTTTCAAAACACAAGTTTGACATGCTATATGCATAAATTAACTAAATCTTAGTAACCTTTGATTACTGAAGAACCCTCGCAAAGCATGAAGAGAAGTAATGTTTCAGAAGAGCCTCAACCAACTGGTCTTCTTTGCTTTCTCTATCCATGATCGGAGTGAGTGTGGGCTCACACGTACAGCTCTTCCTTTAGGTGATTCTCCTTCCAACCAATCGAGAGAACCCAAATTAAGTGTTCATGATATGTGAACAAAAGCTCTCAAGGAGTTTTTCAGATTCTTACTTAGCAGAGTATCACTCTTAATCTCTCAATTGATCTAAGTAACCTGTAAAAATCACTCCCTATTTATAGAGGTTGGTCCAAGGGTCAGTTCTCATCTGATTAGGTCTCAAAATTCAGATCAAAATCAAATTCGGATCAATATCTGATAAGTTTTGCATGGAAATGCATGATCTTATCCTTCGCTGATCGGCAAGCTGAACCACCTAATGGCAGGCCAAACACGTCCATCGGTAGGCCGAACTGCCGAATAAAAAATTTCGCGAATCTTTTATTTTCCACCTGAGATTCTATAGAATAAAGTCTCAGTTTTAATTCAAATAAACCAATAGAGAAGTTATATGATCAAAACAACTTTATCTAGATAATCTCTAAGAAAATAAATGAATTCCCAATAATTCTCAAGTTTATCATGTTCTAATTTATCCAAAATTAAATCAACCGATAAACAAACAACAATTATCCGATCCCAATAATTCAACAAGTTTATCTTAAATTAATTTTATTACAAAATTAATTCAACCGATAAATAGACATAAATTATTTAATTCTTTCAAATTTTAACCAATCTGATAAATCCGACATAAGTCACCAATTATTGGAAAAACACGCCATGTCGTTACAGGATGTTGTGAGCTAGCAAAGGAGACCAAATGGACCTACATAGTTTAAGCTCCCGATAATTACGAAACCCAATATCCCAGATATACATTTCATAATTATCAACTCTAATGCTACTCTACTAAAAGCTTGGAGCTGCACTCTCGAACTATATAGAATTACGAAGCTCATATAGCTAAGTCTCCATGACATATCATAGTGCATCGTAAACTCATATGATAGTCTATAATCGGCTTAAGGACAAGTTCTGTCTTACCTTCCCGTTTATTTTTATCTTACGTTCTATTATCTCACCATTAGAAAACTTACCATTCAATGACAGTATACCATTCGGTTACACCTATGTATCCAAATGGTTGAGCGCTCTAGTTTTTCAATTACAAGATAATGCATATAAGAGGATATCATTACTCTTCAAGAGGAGCTATGGATTCTATATCTATGAATAACAAGTCTACGCCATCAAGAGTCATGCCTCCAACGTACCAGCATGCATACCACTATTAAGATGTGGGTGTCACCCTTTGGTACATCAAAAGACACAAGTCAAGACTTGTTCGCATAAAATCCACTAATGCAAGTGTATCGATCAAGTAATACAATAGTGAGTAAGAGTATCGTCTCACAGGGACTGTTGTATAATAATCTAACTAAGTACTAAAATTGGATTAACTCTAAGGTTTATCTAGTTGATCATACGAGGTTGTGATTGAATAAATTACTGAACTAAAGTACTAAATTAAGAATAAAAATTACAATCAATTTTAAAAGATACTTCGATAAGACAAGGCGTTAAGGCATTTGATTTCACCATAATCACTAGATATGAATTTCATAAAATTACGCAACCCAATCAATAATACACATGTGATGACGGAAATTCCTAAATTATTTACTATCCTATCTCTAGGTATAGCAAACCTACTCAGTTTATTAACTCACTATATCTCTATGTGAATTTAAATAAATCAGAATGCATTAGGATTCATGAACTTTCCAAATGAAGCACACAAATAATATGGTATATCTCTATCCATATTTAATTCATGGTTATATGTTAGATGAAGCATTTGCATAATTCTCCCTTCTCAGTTTTGAACATGCACATCAGATCATTTAAATGGTAGCTAATCATTTAAAAGGCATTAAACATAATAACACATAACTCACATGAATAAAACCAATTATGGTGCATAAATATGAAATTCACATCGTCATGATTAGGTTACATCATAGCCCTAACTAAGAAAATTAGAACATAATTGAAAAAGAAATAAAATCTGAAAATTTAATTGAATCAAACATCAAGAGTTAAGAGAGCAAGAAATTCTGTCACCAATTCTTCACTTCTTACTCCGGAATGCTTGACGGCTCCTAAGAAAAATAAACAACGCTCTCCAAAATTAACTGATAACCTAACTACCCCATACTATTCTATTTATACTACTCTTAAGTTAACAAATCCTTTGTTTTGCGTCCAAAAATCGTGGTTCAGGATCACTCTGGCGCCGCGGCCCTTCTCTTCCAGCGCTGCGGCGCTTCTTCTCTGTTTTTCTCTTCTTTTCCGCCGTAGCGCCGCGGCGCTCCTTCCCCAGCGCCGCGGCGCTGAGTTTCTGCAAAGCGTTCTTGCACTTCCCTTGGGCGCCGCGGCGCTTCAGCTCTGCCAACAAGGTTGGTCTCGGATTTCTTGTGCTTTTGCTCCCTTTTGTTTTGTTTTCTTTCTTTCCTCAACCTACATCAATAAAATCATACTTTTATGAAAAAGTTGGATGTTTCATGTAGTTTTTCTCAAAAACATAGTAATATTTGTTAATTAAAAGTGGCCAAATAACTCTCTAAACTAGAGTTATCAAAACCCCCGAAACTAACTTTTGCTAGTCCTCGAGCAAAATCAAGAAGTAACACAAACATGGACCAATAAATCCTTCAAGATGTCCTCCAAAATTTTTCCATCTTACAATTCACAGAAAAGAACAAATTCCATCCAAACAGTGAGATCGATTTGCTGGTTAAGACTAATTCTAATTTCATGACCCGTGTGTGTGTGTTATCCATTCTTTTCAAATTGTATGCAGTTCAGTAACATCCACATTACTCTGAGAAGCTTTGATGAGTTGTGCACAGAAACATGTTTCATAGGTTCACCTTTCATTTCTTTCTCCACTAATGTAGGCTAGTCATCCAACTAAAAATCATTAGGGCTTTATTAAGCTTGTAACGTCAGGCTGGGCTAGAGGTAAGATAAAAGTAAATTTTAGGCTCAATTCACCCCTCCCATGTTGATTTCTAGACTCCAATTAGAATCACTCTTGGTTGTATACCCTTAAACCACTTCAACTGCACAATCAACATTTACCCTTCTCTTCAAGCCATCCAACTTCTGATCAATTTAGACCCTATCCCCAAACTCATCCATCGCCCTCAACTGCACTCAATTATGCACTTTCATTTTCTTAGTCACTCACTGTTGTTGTTTCATCCTTTTTTTTTTTTCTGGTTTTGTGTTGTTGTTGTGTTTTTTTTTTTTTCCACCTTTTTTTTTTCTTCTTCTTCTTTTCTTCTTTTTTTTTTCTCTTTTTTTTTTCTTTCATTTCATTTTTTTTTTTTGAATAAAATCATATGAAAACTAATAAGATCCTTAAGTAGCAAAATTAATACAACGTAAGGCTCAAAAACTTCTATGCTTCAAGAAACAACTCAACAACTCCCTTACTCCATTCTACCTCCCAAAATACGCTTACCTTCTTTAGAAATCAACATGTTTACGGGATGTGGGACAAGGTAAAAATGATTGGCTGGGTTAACAAATGTGGGTGAAAAATAAAGAACGGTTAATGCATCAAGGCTCAACAAGGTGACTAGGGATATTTAACCAAGGTTGGCTTGAACGGCTCAAACGATCCAAAAATGGCCTAAATCATGTTTTCAGTCAGATGTAGCCTAGGATTTCGCCTCGAGAGAAAATCAGATGAATTCTAAAACATGGGTGAACATTAATGGACATACACACAATTCAAAAATTCAGGATTTTTGTGCTCAAGAAATAGATCATAAATTCAGAATTAGAATTAAACAACAAATCCATCACAAGTTTAGACAAAATTCATACCTCCTACAAATTTTAAGACATCCAAATAAAGGATTCAATCATATCCAGATTCATCAATGCAGGAATATATCACTTCAAGTTTCAAAAAAAAGGGTGAACACAAGTTTTAACAAACAAAAATTTTTGTTTCCCCCCCCAAACTAAATAAAGCATTGCCCTCAATGTATAAATAAAGAAGAAAAGGTAAGGAAACCCCCTGAATAACAAATGAGGCCAATTGAACTTGTGCAGCCATGGGAACTCTGAGAAGTGATCTGGACAACAAGGAAAACAAACAAAACAAAAACCTTAAGAATTTGAGAATGAAAAGAAAACCGAAATAATGAAATAAAAATGGCAAGTGAAATTAAGGCTCAGAGTGATCAGGAAAATGCAGTGGAGGTGGAAGTTGAGATTCATCCATGCCCAAGTGTCGAGCAATTGCCCGCGTCATGGCAATATTATATTCTAGGCCCAATTCCAAACGACGCAAGCGATCACTGATTGGTAACTCAGGGGCAGGTACAACAGGCGGTTGAGCTATGGAAGTGACTTGTTCGGGCTGAGGGTGTTGGCTCGAGGTGGAGGCACCAGTGTCTTGCCGAATCGGAGGGCGTACTTCTTGGTCTCTGAAGCTTCCCACGACCTTTCTGTTAATGATTTTCATGGGTTGCAATAATTCTTCCTCTTGGTCGAATGGGACTCCGGCGTCGAGGCATAGGCGTGTGATGAGGGAAGAGTGACCCAAACCACCAGTCGTGGAACCCATAGCAGTTCTCAGAATACTGTCTTGGATTACGTTTCCCACATCAATAGTTTTACCTGTAACAATAGCAAATAACAAGGCAGCTCTGTCCTTGGTAACATCAGAAAAATGCATGACAGGCATTAATTTCGACGCAATAAAATACAACCACGCTTTGTACTCCCTGTTTAACGCGGAGGAGGGAAACGACACCGCTTCGCCTCCCCGTGTTAATTTCCATGTGGTGCCTGCAGTGGCTATGGTGCCAAGAACTTCCTCAAAATCCAAATGTTCATTGAGGTATTCATAATAATCATCATTATCAATATTTCGAAGCCCATAATACCTGTTGATGGTTGTTTTATCAAAACGAACCATCTTACCTCGGACACTTACCTGGAGGTTAGTGTGCTCTGGAACATTGGCATAAAATTCCCGGACAAGTGGAACTACAGCCGCCTCGGGTTGCTCGAGAAATTTGCTCCATCCTCTTTGCATAACCATATTAAAAAAACGGTAGAAAAACCATCGCTAAAGTCTAAACCCCGCTCCGGTACTACAGTTTTCTTAACAATGGCATTATTATGTCTTTTTCTCGCGGCCTCACTCACAAACCGAGTATATGGGGTGGATGATGAAGCTACAGTTCGTGTGCGCTTAGAAGCCATTTTTTTTTTTTTGTATGGCACACACGTTAAAGAGTAGAACCTAACACCGTCAAAATTTCACTTACCAAAAACCACCTATATCAAAATCTAACTAGAATCATGAAAGAAAACCTAACAAGTGCAAATTAAATAATCACACAAATATGAAATAATAAACAAAATAAAAATAACAAAAATTAAATAAAAATACTCAAAGATATGACAAGGAGGCAACTTACTTGAAGAGAAAGACGAACTGAAAGGAGATGGCAGCCACAACGTTGGAGGATGAGGATGGCAAAATTTTCTAGAGAGAAGGAGGAGAAGAAGAAGTGGGAGAGAAGAGTTTTGTTGTAGAGAGAGAAAGTAAATGGTGGGAATGAGGGAAAGAAAGAGGGATTGTTCGGTTTAAAGCCACCTTTTTTTTTTTTTTTTTTTTTTTTCGGAATCACGCACACAGCGCCGCGGCGCTTGAATTCCAGCGCTGCGGCGCTGTCGTTCTGCCTTTTTTTTTTTCATGGGGCCGCGGCGCTGATGTTATAGCACCGCGGTGCTTTCCTTCTGCCAACGAGATTTTCATTCTCCAAAACAGCGCCGCGGCGCTCTCAATTGAGGGCTGCGGCGCTTGGACTCTGCCAAGAAAAACAGTTCACTAGCGATTTTTTTGTTTTGATGCTCCCTTATTGACTTCGACTCCTGCAAAACAAAATGATAATGTTAAACAAAAATAACCTAAATTATTTATTTATTATTTTCTTTTTTTATTTTGAACATGATAAATAAGAAAATGCTTAGGTTGCCTCCCAAGAAGCGCTTGCTTTATTGTCTTCAGCCAGACTGTCTCAATGTCACTTGGTAGGAGCTTGTAATTTGATGGTGGTTTTATTCCTGTTAACTCCACCTCCAAAGTAGGGCTTCAAGCGCTGACCATTGACCTTAAATTTGCCATTGGTATCATGTGCCACCTCTATTGCTCCAGATGGAAAGACTTGTCTTACTGTAAATGGTCCTGACCACCTAGATTTCAGCTTACCTGGAAACAATTTAAGGCGAGAGTTATAGAGCAAGACCTGTTGACCAACTGCAAATTCTTTTCTGAGAATGTGCTTATCATGCCATCTTTTCGTTTTCTCCTTGTAAAGCTTTGCATTCTCATAAGCATCAAGCCAAAATTCATCCAACTCATTTAGTTGCAGCAACCTAGCCTCACCTGTCAACTACGCATCCAAATTCAAACATTTAGTTGCCCAATAAGCCTTATGTTCTAGTTCCACTGGCAGGTGACATGCTTTTCCAAAAACTAGCCTGAAAGGGGACATCCCGATGGGAGTTTTGAATGCAGTCCTATATACCCAAAGTGCATCATCTAACTTAATAGACCAATCCTTCCTAGAGGCATTTACTGTCTTCTCCAAAATCCTCTTGATTTCCCTATTTGAAATTTCCACTTGACCACTAGTCTGAGGATGATATGCTAGTGCCACCTTATGTGTAACCCCATATTTTCCCAAGAGTGCCTCAAATTGCTTACTACTGAAATGCGACCCTTGATCACTTATGATTGCCCTAGGGGTGCCAAATCGGGAAAAAATGTTCCTTTTCAGAAATTTGACCACGACCTTAGTGTCATTTGTTGGTACAGCAGCTGCTTCTACCCACTTAGATACATACTCAACAGCTACTAAAATGTATTCATTACCAAATGAAGGTGGAAATGGTCCCATGAAATCAATACCCCAAACATCAAATAGTTCACACACAAGAATGTTGTTTAAAGGCATCTCATTTTTCCTAGAAATATTTCCCATTCTTTGACATCGATCACATGAGGCTACATAGAAATGTGCATCTTTAAAAAGTGTGGGCCAATAGAAACCTGATTGTAATACTTTAGCAGCAGTTTTAGAACCACTAAAATGACCACCAGCCTCCCCATCATGACAAAGTTGTAAAATGCTTACCATTTCGTCCTCAGAAACACATCTTCTTATCACCTGATCTGCGCAAATTTTAAACAAGAAAGGGTCTTCCCAAAAATAGTGTTTAACATCAGAAAAGAATTTTTTCTTTTGTTGATATGACAAATTAGGGGGTAGAACATTACTTGCTAAAAAATTTACCAAATCAGCATACTAGGGGACTCGTGGGGATTTGATAGAGAATACCTGCTCATCAGGGAATTCCTCCAGAATTGGGCTGCCCACTTCATCATGATTGGGAATTCTGGATAAGTGATCTGCAACTAGGTTCTCAGTTCCCTTTTTATCCTTGATCTCCAAATCAAACTCTTGAAGCAACAATATCCACCTGATTAACCTGGGCTTGGATTCCTTCTTTTCAAGTAAGTATTTCAGAGCAGAATGATCAGAGTAAACAACTACTTTTGAACCAATCAAATACGAACGAAATTTATCAAAAGCAAAAACTACCGCCAGAAGTTCCTTTTCTGTAGTTGTGTAATTCAGTTGTGCTCCCGACAAGGTTCGACTAGCGTAATATATAGTTTGAAAAATTTTGTTCTTTCGTTGGCCCAGCACTGCTCCAACTGCTGAATCACTTGCATCACACATGAGCTCAAAAGGTAAATCCCAATCAGGCGCTGCCATGATAGGTGCTGACACAAGCTTTTCTTTCAAAGTGTTAAAGGCCTGCAAGCATTCATCAGAAAACACAAACGGGGCATCTTTAACCAACAAGTTAGACAAAGGTCTAGCAATTTTTGAAAAATCTTTTATAAATCGCCTATAAAATCTAGCATGCCCCAAGAATCCGCGAACGAGTTTGACAGATGTGGGTGGAGGCAATTTTGCAATAACCTCCACTTTGGCTCTATCAACTTTTATACCGTCTTTGGAGATTTTGTGTCCAAGCACAATCCCTTCCTGCACCATAAAATGACATTTTTCCCAATTCAAAACAAGGTTAGTTTCCTCACATCTTTGTAACACCAATGCCAAATTATGTAAGCATAAATCAAATGATGTGCCAAAGACAGAAAAGTCATCCATGAAAATTTCAATGAATTTCTCAACCATATCAGAAAAAATGGCCATCATACAACGCTGAAAAGTTGCCGGTGCATTACAAAGACCAAATGGCATCCTTCTATATGCAAAAGTGCCATAGGGACAAGTGAACGTGGTCTTTTCTTGATCCTCGGGTGCAATAGGGATTTGATTATACCCTGAATATCCATCTAGAAAACAATAGAATTGATGTCCTGCAAGTCTTTCCAACATTTGATCAATAAATGGTAAAGGAAAATGATCTTTTCTAGTGGCGTCATTTAATTTCCTATAATCCATACAAACACGCCACCCAGTAACTGTTCTAGTTGGAATTAACTCATTATTGTCATTCTTTTGAACAGTCATACCTCCTTTCTTCGGCACAACTTGCACAGGACTTACCCATGAACTATCAGATATAGGATAGATGATCCCGGCATCCAATAGTTTGATAACCTCAGCTTTCACCACTTCTTGCATTTTTGGATTCAGACGCCTTTGGGGTTGAATGGTGGGCTTGTATTTCTCCTCCATAAGAATTTTGTGCATGCAAATGGAGGGGCTTATTCCTTTGATGTCTGCAATCTTCCATCCAATTGCGTCTTTGTGCTCTCTTCACACCCTAAGCAGTTTTTCCTCCATAAGATCTGTCAAAGAAGAAGAAATAATTATAGGTAGTGAGGAATTGCCATCTAAATATGCATATTTTAAATGAGAAGGTAAGGGTTTAAGTTCAAGAATAGGAGGCTCTTCAATTGATGGCTTAGGCCTTGTGATGGACTGTCCCACTTCTTCAAGTTGCAATGCCTTATGCCTCGGAATTGGTGGATTTGCCTCCATAAATTCTACATATTCCCTTATTTCCTCATTCTCAACATCCGCACCAGTAGATTGGGTTAGACAAGCTTCAAGCGGATCCTTGAAAACATCTTCCTGAAAAATCTTAGATACCAGTTTATCAATGGTGTCAATTCTAAAGCAAGAATCATCAGTTGAGGGATATTTCATTGCTTCAAACACATTAAAGGTGACATGATCATCTTGAACCCTGAGAATTAATTTTCCTTGTTGCACATCTATCAAGGTTCTTCCAGTCGCTAGAAAAGGACGGCCTAAAATGAGTGGAACTTCATGATCTTCCTCCATTTCTAGAACAATGAAATCTGCAGGAAAAATAAACTTGTCAACCTTTACTAGTACATCTTCCACAATACCTCTTGGGTGCTTAATTGTTCGATCTGCTAGTTGAAGTGACACTGTGGTTGCTTTAACCTCTCCCAAACCTAATTTCTTAAAGACAGAAAAAGGCATTAAATTGATACTAGCCCCTAAATCACATAATGCTTTTTCGAAATAAGAGTCACCAATAGTACAAGGAATAGTAAAACTCCCTGGATCTTTTAGTTTAGGTGGCAACTTATTCTGCAGAATGGCTGAACATTCCTCATTCAATTTTACTGTTTCATAATCCTCCAGCTTCCTTTTGTTGGCCAAAATCTCCTTCAAGAATTTTGCATAGCTAGGCATCTGGGCTAAAGCATCTGCAAAAGGAATGTTAATATGCAGTTTTTTAAACACCTCAAGAAATTTAGAAAATTGCTTATCTAATTTGTGCTGTTGGAGTCGTTGAGGGAATGGAATGGGAGGCACATAGGGCTTGGGATCATCAGGAAAAAGCTTGCTATTGCATGTCTCCTTGGCTTGCTCATTGCTCTCTTCTTCTTGTTTAATGTTGACCTCCTGTTTAGCATCCTCTTGTCCCAATTGTTTGCCACTTCTCAAAGTAATTGCCTTTATGTTCTCAATAGGATTCTTTTCTGTGTTGCTTGGCAAAGAACCCTGTGGTCTACCTGAGATCATATTAGCCATCTGTCATATTTGCATTTCCAGATTTCTGATAGATGACTCTTGATTCTGGAGTCTTGCATCTGTACTCTTCATGAAATCTTGAGTAGAGGTCGCCAGCTTAGCAACAATATCTTCCAGATTCGGCTTTTTCTCCTCCTGTTGCTTGAATCCTGGTGGTGGTCTCATTGCATTTTGATTGCCCCATGAAAAATTCAGATGATTTCGCCACCCCGGGTTGTAAGTGTTGGAATAAGGATTATTTTGTGACCTGTTAAAATTTCCAACAAAATTAGCATTTTCAGAAGGTTGAGCAAAATTGTTACCTACCTGGCATTCATTGCTGGCATGTCCTCCACCACAAAATTCACATACGGCATTCTGAATTTTCATAGCTGAAGCACTCATATGGTCTATCTTTCTGTTAAGTGCTTCAAATTGAGCTGTGAGTGCAGATAATGCATCCACTTCATGAACTCCAGCTGTTCTCCTAGTTTGTAGCCTTTCAGTAGGCCACTGATAGTTGTTTGATGCCATCTCTTCTATTAGATCAAAAGCCTCCTCAGGTGTTTTATTATTTAATGTCCCACCTGCAGCTACATCAATAGTAGCCCGGATACTTGCACTAGACCCATTATAAAAAGTTTGTACCTGCATCCAGACTGGTAATCCATGATGTGGGCACCTCCTTAGCAGCTCCTTGAATCTTTCCCATGCTTCGTATAACGACTCATTATCCATCTGCAAGAAATTAGTGATATCGTTACGCAATTTTGCAGATTTTGCTGGAGGGAAAAACTTACCGAGGAATTTTTGGGCCATAGTATCCCAGGTGGTGATTGATCCTGCAGGAAGAGATGTGAGCCAATTCTTGGCTTTATCCCTCAGCGAGAATGGGAACAATCTCAGTCTAACTGCATCATCTGACACTCCATTAAATTTAATAGTGTCACAGATTTCGAGAAATGCATCAATGTGGGCGTTTGGATCATCACAAGGTAGCCCACTAAATTGCACCAATTGTTGAATCATTTGGATGAGAGATGGCTTGATATCAAAGTTGTTTGCTTGAATAGCTGGCCTCCTAATGCTTGAAGTGGCACCTTGAACAGTTGGTGCTGCATAATCTCTCAAAAGTCGGCGAGGGTTTTCAGCTTCACCTGCATCCGCCATTTTCTCAGTGCGATTTCTCTGTTCTCTTAACAGTCTTTTGAAAGTACGCTCGATTTCTGAATCAAACTTAACAAGTTCCCCTTGTTTAGTTCTTCTCATACACCAACACACTCCTAAAAAAAATGAACAAAATAAAAGAAACTAGATTAAATCAAGGGTTATCCGGTATTAATATTAATTAGTATTAAACAAGTAGTCCCCGGCAACGGCGCCAAAAACTTGTTCGCATAAAATCCACTAACGCAAGTGCACGTTATCGATCAAGTAATACAATAGTGAGTAAGAGTATCGTCTCACAGGGACTGTTGTATAATAATCTAACTAAGTACTAAAATTGGATTAACTCTAAGGTTTATCTAGTTGATCATATGAGGTTGTGATTGAATAAATTACTGAACTAAAGTACTAAATTAAGAATAAAAATTACAATCAATTTTAAAAGATACTTCGATAAGACAAGGCGTTAAGGCATTTGATTTCACCATAATCACTAGATATGAATTTCATAAAATTACGCAACCCAATCAATAATACACATGTGATGACGAAAATTCCTAAATTATTTACTATCCTATCTCTAGGTATAGCAAACCTACTCAGTTTATTAACCCACTATATCTCTATGTGAATTTAAATAAATCAGAATGTATTAGGATTCATGAACTTTCCAAATGAAGCCATACAAATAATATGGTATATCTCTATCCATATTTAATTCATGGTTATATGTTAGATGAAGCATTTGCATAATTCTCCCTTCTCAGTTTTGAACATGCACATCAGATCATTTAAATGGTAGCTAATCATTTAAAAGGCATTAAACATAATAACACATAACTCACATGAATAAAACCAATTATGGTGCATAAATATGAAATTCACATCGTCATGATTAGGTTACATCATAGCCCTAACTAAGAAAATTAGAACATAATTGAAAAAGAAATAAAATCTGAAAATTTAATTGAATCAAACATCAAGAGTTAAGAGAGCAAGAAATTCTGTCACCAATTCTTCACTTCTTACTCCGGAATGCTTGACGGCTCCTAAGAAAAATAAACAACGCTCTCCAAAATTAACTGATAACCTAACTACCCCATACTATTCTATTTATACTACTCTTAAGTTAACAAATCCTTTGTTTTGCGTCCAAAAATCGTGGTTCAGGATCACTCTGGCGCCGCGGCCCTTCTCTTCCAGCGCTGCGGCGCTTCTTCTCTGTTTTTCTCTTCTTTTCCGCCGTAGCGCCGCGGCGCTCCTTCCCTAGTGCCGCGGCTCTGAGTTTCTGCCAAGCGTTCTTGCACCTCCCTTGGGCGCCGCGGTGCTGCTCTTTGGGTGCCGCGGTGCTTCAGCTCTGCCAATAAGGTTGGGCGCCGCGGTGCTTCAGCTCTGCCAATAAGGTTGGTCTCGGATTTCTTGTGCTTTTGCTCCCTTTTGTTTTGTTTTCTTTCTTTCCTCAACCTACATCAATAAAATCATACTTTTATGAAAAAGTTGGATGTTTCATGTAGTTTTTCTCAAAAACATAGTAATATTTGTTAATTAAAAGTGGCCAAATAACTCTCTAAACTAGAGTTATCAGGCTCACTATTCATCTCAAGATTAAGATACAACACAAATGATTGTCTAAAGTGAATCGATTTGTCGAGACAGAATTATTAATCCAAATCAATTCACTTTATGTCCCGATCCAACACATCGTCACCTATGACAATGTGCCAATGTTTCTATCCACGGAGTCCACCTTCGATGGTTAAGACAAACCATCTCCCTAAAGGGGTATAGACAACATAACAATCTTTGCATGAATAAAGCACCCAACTTTATTCCTTCGATTTCGGATCGTATGATTTAGACCTTCACCTTAAGAATCGTGTCTTCCACATAATCTGTCCATCATATGCCCAATTCTTAAGATTTAGACCAATAGTCTCAGACTATTATTTGCTTAGCATACATTCAACAAATATGAACGTAAAGAAGACAAGATTGGGTATATAAATAATGAATAAATTCTTTATTGATAAAAATGTCTCCAAAAACTTATTACATTTTTATTCTTTAGGGCATACATGTCTAACATATAACCCTTAGTTACCAGTCTAGCCTTAAAGGTTTCGACCTTTCCATCCACTCCTCTTTTTCTCTTGTAGATCCACTTACACCCTTTGTGTTTTACCCCTTCAGGAAGATCCACAAGCTCCTAGACCTGATTAGTCTCCATAGACTTCATCTTTGTGTTCATGGCCTCTGTCCAGAGTTTTGAATTAAAATCATTCATAGCCTTTGTGTAGGTATAAGGATCCCTGTCATGTTTATCCGGTTCAGCCAAGAAGACCTCCCCATTGAACATATACCTTTAAGGTTGACGCCCGATCCTCCCACTACACCGAAGCCCCTTAGGTTATTTTTTAGGCTTGTTTGGTTTTTCTACACTGATCAGAATGGTTTCATTCGGAACCTCTAGAGTGATCGGATCACTCCTTAACTCTTCAAGCATCACTTTGCTTTGAGGTTTAAAGTTGTTCATGTAACTTTCCTCAAGGAAAGTTGCATTAGTTGAAACCACGACTTCATTTTCTGTTGGGTTATACAAATAAACCCTTTTAGTGCCTTTTGGATATCCTACAAACACGCAAACTTCCAAACGTGCTTCCAACTTATTCGGATCCTTAAACAGGACATGAGCCGGACATCCCCATATGCGAATATGGTTTAAGGATGTCTTCCTACCTGCCCACAACTCGTGAGGAGTTTTAGGGACCAATTTTGAGGTATATTGTTCAAAAGATAACATACAGTTTGTAGTGCATATCCCCAAAAAGGTTAAAGGCAATGATAAATAACTCATCATGGACCTTATCATGTCCAATAAAGTCCTATTTCTTCTCTCTGCTATGCCATTCTGCTGCGGGGTACCCAACGCAGTCAAATGGGATAAAATCCCATTCTCTAATAAGTGTCCCAAGAACTCATTAAAAAGGTATTCTCCACCTCGATCGGATCTACCCAATTGCTTTTTCACTTTAGCTCGAAACTCCTTGAACTTGTCAAAAGTTTCGCTTTTGCGGTGCATCAGGTACACATACCCATATCTTGAGTAATCGTTAATAAAAGTGACAAAGTACTCATACCCTTCTCATGCCCGAATGTTCATCGGTCCACAAACATTATTATGAACAAGTTCTAAAACCCTTTCGGCCCTATTGCCCTTAGACCTGAATGGTCTTTTGGTCATTTTACCCTCCAAACAAGATTCACATTGAGGTATAGATTCCACCTTTAAGTGACTTAAAGTCCATCCCTTACCAGCCTTTGAATCTTATTCAGGCTAATATGACCAAGACGCAAATGTCAAAGATAAGTCTTATTAGAGTGCGATGTTTTAAGTCTTCTAGAGTTATTATCATTCATGTCAGCATTAAGTAGAAAGTCCATTTTAGGTTTGATAAAATATAGATTATTTTACATCCATCCAAAATAGATAAAAGATTTGTTTTTACGAATCACCACTTTATCATTAAAAGAAACCAAATAGGAGTCTTTAGATAAACAAACTACAGAAATTAAATTCATTTTAAATTTAGGAACATAAAAACAATCTTGCAAAATTAAATTCCTATAATTATCAAAATAAAGATGGATGTCTTCCATTGCTTTCGCTAAGACCAAGGATCCATCGCCCATTTGAAGCGTGAAGTCTTCATGTAGCAGACTTCTCGTTTCTTTGAACCCCTGCAGAGAAACACAAACATGATTATTTGCACTGGAATCTATGACCCAAATGTCATTGGATTCCTCAACCAAACAAGTTTCTAAATACAAAGGATCACACTTACCTCCTTTGGAAAGGAAGTCCTTGCAATGCTTCTTGATATGCCCGACTTTCCCACAGAAGAAGCTGTTAGACATGTATGCTCTAAGGAGTAAAAATGTAATACGTTTTTGAAGACATTTTTATCAATAAAGAATTTATTCATTTATATATACCAAATATTGTCCTCTTTACGTTCATATTTGTTGAATGTATGATAAGCAAACAGTAGTCTGAGACTATCAGTCTAAACCTTAAGAGTTGGGCATATGATGGGATGATTATGCGGTAGACACGACTCTTAAGGTGATGGTCTAAAATATATATGATCCGCAATCGAGGGAATAAAGTTGGGCGCTTTATTCATGTAAAGATTGTTATGTTGTCTATATCCCTTTTGGGAGATGGTTTGTCTTGGCCATCGGAGTTGGACTCCGTGAATAGAAACATTGGCGCGTTGTCATAGGTGACGATGTGTTGGATCGGGACATAAAGTGAATTGATTTGGATTAATAATTCTGTCTTGGCAAATCGATTCACTTTAGACAATCATTTGTATTGTATCTTAATCCTGAGATGAATAATGGGCCCGTTGTCTCGATTTGTGTCTTTTGATGTACCAATGGGTGACTCCCACATCTCTATAGTGGCATGCATGCCGGTACGTTGGAGGCATGACTCTTGGTAGCGTAGACTTGTTATTCATAGATATGGAATCCATAGCTCCTCTTTAGGAGTAATGATATCCTCTTATATGCGTTGTCCTGTAATTGGAAAACTGGAGCGCTCAGCCATTTGGATACATAGGTGTAACCGAATGGTATACTATCTTTGGATGGTAAGTTTTCTAATGGTGAGACAATGGAACGTAAGATAAAAATAATCGGGAAGGTAAGACAGAACTTGTCCTTAAGCCGATTATGGATGATCATATGGGGATGCGATACACTATGATATGTCATGGAGACTTAGATACACGAGCTTCGTAATTCTATAAAGTTCGAGAGTGCAGCTCCAAGCTTTTAGTGGAGTAGTGTTGGAGTTGATAATTGTGAAATGTATATCTGGGATATTGGGTTTCATAATTATCATGAGCTTGAACTTTATAGGTCCATTTTGGTCCCCTTTGCTAGCTCACAAAATCATGTAACGACACGGCGTGCTTTTCCAATAATTGGTGACTTATGTCGGATTTATCAGATTGGTTTAAAATTTATAAGAATCAAATAATTCATGTCTGTTTATCGGTTGAATTAATTATGTAAGAAATTAGTTCAAGATGAACTTGTTGAATTATGGCGTTCGGATAATTCTTGTCTGTTTATCGGTTGTTTTAATTTTGGACAATTAGAACAAGATAAACTTGTAGAATTATTGTGAATTGATTTATTTTCTTAGAGATTATCTTGATAAAGTTTGTTTTGATCAGATATCTTTTCTATTGGGCTATTTGAATCAAAACTGAGACTTTATCCTTTAGAATCTCGGGTGGAAAATAAAAGATTCGCGGAGATTTTTTCTCGGCAGTTCGGCCTGCCGATCAGAAAGTTCGGCCTGCCGAACTGGTCAGTTCGGCCTGCCTATCACACAGTTCAGCATGCCGACCGCGACAGTTAAGATTACGCGTTTTTCACGCGTATCTTATCAGATATTGATCCGAACTTGATTCTGTTTCGATTTTTGAGACCTAATCTGATATGGACTGACCCCAAGGACCAATAGGTATAAAAAGGGAGTGAGTCTAATGATTTACTCAGATCAATTTGGGAGATTAAGAGTGATACTCTTCTAGTGAGCATCTGAAAACTCCCTGAGAGCTTTTGTTCACAAATTACGAACACTAGCTTTGGGTTCTCTCTATTGATTGGAAGGAGAGTCACCGGTGGAAGAGCTGTATGTGTGAGCCCACACTCACTCCGGTTGTGGATAGAGAATAGCAAAGAAGACCAGTTGGTTGAGGCTCTTCTGGAACGTTACTTCTCTACACAGGTCGCGGAGGTTCTTCGGCATACTGAGGTTAGTAAGATCTGTTTAATTTATACGTATAACATGTCAAACTTATGTTTTGGAAAATACTCTGATGAAAAATTTTTAAAAATTCCGCTGTGCACTTTGTTTCCAACAGAAGCACTTAAGCTTCTTTGGGTTCTTCTTCTTCTTCTTCTTGCTCTTGTTGCTAGCAAGAATAGAAGACTTCCCATTCTTGCCCCGTGGCTTCTTTCCATTCCTAGAGTTGAGATTGGAACCAGAAGCAGCTACCATGTTGGCCTCTCTACCCGTAGGAGACTCCTTGATCAACAGTTCGAACTCCTGTAACTGTTTCATTAATTCTGTTAAGGTCATATCCTGCCTATTACTCAAATTAAATATAGCTCTAAATGGAATAAATTCCTTTGATAGAGTCTCAAAGACCATAGTCATATGAGTTTCAGTATCGATGTCGGCTCCATTGGTTTGAGCCTCAGTAAAGTAACCCATGACCAACATCATGTGCTCCTTTACAGATGTCCCTGGCCTCTGCTTACAGTTAAGAAGTTTTCGAGGCGCCCTTTGCCGCTTTGTTATTGCTTGGCCTCCAAACATATCCTTAAGATTATCAAAGATCTGCTTTGCAGTCTCATAATCCTGATGTTGAGCCTGCAGCACGTTATTCATGCTAACCATAACATAGCAGCGGGCCTGATCATTTGCATCTTTCCAGCAATCATACTCTTGGAATTGCTCATTAGTGAAGTCTCCTGAAGGCTTGGGAGGACAAGGGGTTGTCAACAAATATTTTAGTTTCTCAAAGGAGAGGATGATATCTAGGTTCTGTTTCCAATAATTATAATTATCTCCAGTTAATAGGTTTTTGTCAAGTATCAAAGATAAAACGTTTTTAGACATTTTTAATCTACAATAAAGAATCATATACCAAACATAAGCAAACATATAATAATAATTTAGTAAGATAACACAATCATATAAAAACATATAAATGTGTTTATGTGTCAAAACCTTAAAAATATCATAACCTTACAACGATAATTCCCAACTCAGAATTCAACAAGCTCCTAGGGGAGTCATGCCAAATTCAATCAAGAACACGGATCCCCTCCTGATTAATATATGCCATCCAAGACCACTATGATTCAGCATATATTAATAATTATTTCTTTTGGTATTAATTCTATTAACAGAGCTCCTAGGGGAGGTTAATAATAAAATTAACGTGAGTGTATAACCATCATTTCAATATTTTATCCATGATTTACAATCACCACCTAGAGGTGTGCAACCACAAATCATGCTAAAATACCTTATCCTCCTAGAGATCCAATATGGTACATGATAGAAATCCCTTCCTAGAGGTGGGGACCACCATGTTCTTCCTACGAACTAATGATGAAGGCCGTAAGTCCTCTCTTTAAAAACCTTCTCTCACTCAATCTTTTGAAATCAAGGTTTTATTTTAAGAATATGCGTGAACAATTTTAATATGAGTGGCACTCCCTATTCTATATGACATGTTATCAATATACATGGCAAATCATATTATAATGCAGACATGCAAAGCTACAAGAAAAATAATAAATAACTGTAATATTATGGTTCCACCATAGAAAGTAGAAAATAAAAGTCACAAGAGAACAATCAAAACATATTATCGATTCTTCATCCTTGAATTCTTAGGTTGTATCTTTCACATAATGTCAATCTTTAAGTCTTCAATTATGTATGAATCGAATACTTCATATTTCCGGCCATATCTAAATTAAAGGTTTCTCAAAATTGTCCCAAAAACAAAATTAAAACTGCATTGAAAAAATGCACCTTTTCTTGAAAATTTTTCAACTCTCGGTCGGCAAGCCAATTTGAGTGATCAGCCTGCTGGTCATGGCCCATCGGCCTGTTGATTTTTAGATCAGCCTGTCGATGCACGACAGTTCGGCCTGCCCAAATGGAAGTTCGGCCTGCCGCTAGAGCCACATGATTTTCACCCCACTATTAGCCTGCCGATCTGTGACCATTGGCCTGCGGAACTAGATGGTTCGGCATGCCGACCGATCAAAAATCACCCGTTTTAGAAATACAATTTTTAATACAATTCATCAATTTTATTTTCAACAATTCAAAAACATAAAATTAGAGACTTAGGAAATATCTAGGAACGCCATGATCTATCTTCTAGATCCATCTTCTCTGAATAATTATTTGATTACAAAAATCTTTACAAAAATAATAATTCCTAAACGGAGATGATAGTCTGTTATTTAATTACATGAAAAACCTAGATACACATTCTAACCTCTAAGGAACCATATCCGGTATAAATTAATTAATTAATAATTAATTAAATAATTATTTAATCGACCATAATTAATTAATAAACATTCACTATATAATCCATAACAACATAAAATTATATAGAAACCTAGAGTGCCAACTCTCTATAAAATTAAATTCAAGCATAGGAGAGATTAAGATTACAAAATTTATACATATAGTATGATTACAAACTCGTAAATTTATGTAAAAACCATGGTTCTGATACCAATTGTTGGAAAAATAATACGCAGCGAAATTTTAAAAATTTTATATCAGAGTATTTTTCAAAACACAAGTTTGACACGCTATATGCATAAATTAACCAGATCTTAGTAACCTTTGATTGCTGAAGAACCTCTGCAAAGCGTGAAGAGAAGTAACGTTCCAAAAGAGTCTCAACCAACTGGTCTTCTTTGCTTTCTCTATCTACAATCGGAGTGAGTGTCGGCTCACACGTACAGCTCTTCCTCTAGGTGACTCTCCTTTCAACCAATCGAGAGAACCTAAAGCAAGTGTTCGTGATTTGTGAACAAAAGCTCTCAGGGAGTTTTAAATTCTCACTAGCAGAGTATCACTCTTAATCTCTCAATTGATCTGAATAACTCTTAAGACTTATTTCCTATTTATAGAGGTTGGGTCTGGGGTTAGTCTTTATCAGATTAGGTCTTAAAAATTTGAATCAAAATCAAATTCGGATCAATATCTTATAAAATCCGCTAAAAACACGTGATCTTATCCTTCGCTCATCGGGAGGCCGAACTGCATAATCGGCAGGCCGAACTTGCCTATCGGTAGGCCGAACTTGAGGATCGGCAGGCCGAATTGCCGAATAAAAATTTCAACGAATCTTTTATTTTCCATCCAAGATTTTATAGGATAAAGTCTCAGTTTTAATTCAAATAACCTAATAGAGAAGTTATCTAATTAAAACAACTTTATCTAGATAATCTCTAAGAAAATAAATGAATTCCTAATAATTCTACAAGTTATCTTGATTTAATTTATCCAAAAAATTAAATCAACCGATAAATAGACAAGAATTATCCGATCCTAGTAATTCAACAAGTTTATCTTAAATCAATTTTATCACAAAATTGATTCAACCGATAAACAGACATGAATTATACGATTCTTCTAAATTTTAATGAATCTGATAAATCTGACATAAGTCACCAATTATTTAAAAAACACGCCGTATCGTTACAGGATGTTGTAAGCTAGCAAAGGGGACCAAATGGACCTATATAGTTCAAGCTCCCGATAATTATGAAACCCAATATCCCATATATATATTTCATAATTATCAACTCCAGCGTTACCCGACTAAAAGCTTGGAGCTGCACTCTCGAACTACATAGAATTATGAAGCTCGTATAGCTAAGTCTCCATGACATATCATAGTGTATCATATCCCCATAAGATGATCCATAATCGGCTTAAGGACAAGTTCTGTCTTACTTTCCTGATTATTTTTATCTTGCGTTCCATTATCTCACCATCGAAAAACTTACCACCCAAAGACAGTATACCATTCGGTTACAATTATGTATCCAAATGGTTGAGCGCTTCAGTTTTCCAATTACAAGATAACGCATATAAGAGGATATCACTACTCTTAAAGAGGAGCTATGGATTCCATATTTATTAATAACAAGCCATAATCGGCTTAAGGACAAGTTCTGTCTTACTTTCCTGATTATTTTTATCTTGCGTTCCATTATCTCACCATCGAAAAACTTACCATCCAAAGACAGTATACCATTCGGTTACACCTATGTATCCAAATGGTTGAGCGCTTTAGTTTTTCAATTACAAGATAACGCATATAAGAGGATATCACTACTCTTAAAGAGGAGCTATGGATTCCATATTTATAAATAATAGGTCTACACTATCAAGAGTCATACCTCCAATGTACCGGCATGCATACCACTATTAAAATATGGGTGTCACCCTTTGGTATATCAAAAGACACAAGTCAAGATAACGGGCCCACTATTTATCTCAACATTAAGATAAAATACAAATGATTATTTAAAGTGAATTGATTTACCAAGACAGAATTATTAATCCAAATCAATTCACTTTATGTCCCAATCTAATACATCATCACCTATGACAATGTGCCAATGTTTCTATATATGGAGTCCACCTCCAATGGTCAAGACAAACCATCTCCCAAAAGGGATATAGACAACATAACAATCTTTGCATGAATAAAGCACCCAACATTATTCCTCGATTGCGGATCTTATGTTTTTAGACCGTCACCTTAAGAATCATGTCTTCCGTATAATCTGTCCATCATATGCCCAATTCTTAAAGGTTTAGACTGACAGTCTCAGACTATTGTTTGCTTAACATACATTCAACAAATATGAACATAAAAAGGACAAGATTTGATATATAAACAATAAATAAATTATTTATTGATAAAAATGTCTCAAAAAACATATTATATTTTTACTCCTTAGGGCATGCATTTCTAACTATAATTGAAAAACTGGGTGCTCAACCAATTGGATACATAGGTGTTACCAACTGGCATATTGTCTTTGGATGGTAAGTTTTCCTATAGTGAGATAATAGAACGTAAGAGAAAAATAATCGGGAAGGTAAGATAGAATTTATCCCTAACCCGATTATGGATAATCTCATGGGGATACAATACATTACGATATGTCATAGAGACTTAGCCATGTGGGCTTTGTAATTCTATAGATTTCGAGAGTACAGCTCTAAGCTTTTAGTAAAATAGCGTTGGAGTTGATAATTATAAAATGTATATCTAGGATATTGGGTTTCATAATTATCGGGAGCTTAAATTATATAGGTCCATCAAATTATTAGATTGGTTGAAATTCGGTAGGATCATATAATTCATGTTTTTTTATCGGTTGAATTAATTTTATAAAAATTTAACTCAAGATAAACTTGTTGAATTATTGGGATCAGATAATTCATGTCTTATCGTTGGATTAATTTTGTAAATTAATTCAAGATAAACTTGTTGAATTATCAAGAATATTTATTTTCCTAGAGATTATCTAGATATGACTGTTTTAATCAAATAACTTCTATATTGGGTTATTTGAATTAAAATAGAGGCTCTTAAGAATCTCAGATGGGAAATAAAGATTCACAGGATCAACAATCATAAGTTTGGAAGGCTCGTTTTCAGGTTTGGCCTGCCGATGGAGTAAGTTTGGTAGGTTGATTCGTGACTTCGGTCGGCATTTCTGATCACACATTTTTAGACACATTTTCTTATCTCATATTGATTCTAATTCAAATTTTTGAGGTCTTATTTGATAAGGACTGATCCTTGGGCCCAACCTCTATAAAAGGGGAGTGAGACTCATTATTTTTTAGATCAGTTGAGAAATCTATATTGAGTACTCTGCTAGTAAGACTCTAAAATTCCTCGGAGAGCTATTGTTCTCAATTGGTTGGAAGGAGAGTCACATGATGGAAGAGCTATACAAGTGTGTCTACACACACACACACCGGTCGTGAATAGAGAATAGCAAAGAAAGCCAATTGATTAAGGTCCTTCTACAAGATCCTTTCTTTTTATCGATTGCGGGAGCTTTTTAGCAAATGAGGTTAATAAGATTTGGTTAATTTACGGATATAGCATGTCAAATTTGTGTTTTGAAAAATACTCGGGTATTAAAAATTTTTAAAATTCCATTGCGTACTATTTTTTCTACAATTGGTGTTAAAGCTAGGTTTTCACATAAATTTACGAGTTTGTGATAATGTTATATGTATAAATTATATGATTTTAATCTCTCCTATGTTTGAATATTTTTTTTTACAGAGTTGGTAGTCTAGGGTTTCTATATATTTATATGTTGTCATGGATTATAAGGTGAATGTTTATTAATTATTTATGGTTGATTAAATTATTATCTAATTATTAATTAATTAATTAATGCCAGTTATGGTTCCTTAGAGATTAGAATGTGTATCAAAGTTTTTCATGTAATTAGATGGTGGACTATTATCTCCATTTAGAAATTATTATTTAATTTTAAATTTATAAGAATTTTGTAATTAAATAATCATTTAGAGAAGACGAATCTAGAATATGGATGATAGCATTCCACAGCTATTTCTTGAGTCTCTAATTTTATGATTTTGAATTATTGAAAATAAAATTGATAAATTACATTAAAATACTATATTTTTTGAAAAGTATGACTTCTACTTGGTCGGCATGCCAAACCCTCAGGTTTGGCAGGCCAATGGCGCATATCGGCAGGCCATTAATGGGGTAGAAATCTAATGGCTCTGGCAGCTAGCCAAACTTTTTGATTTGGCAGGCCTATCTGTCATGACCTGTAAGCCGATCTGAAAAGTTCGATTGGCCGAAGGGTTGTGATTGGCAGGCTGATCACATAGATCAACATGCCGGTAGAGAGCTGTAAATTTTCTAAAAAAGGTACAATTTTTTGATGTAGTTTTAATTTTATTTTTGAGACAATTCTGAGAAACATTAAATCTAGAGATGACCAGAAATATGGAATATTCAATCTATACGGGATTGAAGACTTGAAGATGGTTTGGAAAATACTTTGGTATAAAATTTTTAAAATTTCGCTGCATGCTTTTTTTTTTTTCCAACAATTGGTATCAGAGCCATGGTTTTTACATAATTGTGTAAGTTTGTGATCATGCTATATGTATAAATTATGTGATCTTGATCTCTCCTATACTTGTATTTAATTTTTTAGAGAGTTGGCACTTTAGGTTTCTATATATTTTTATGTTGTCATGGATTATATGGTGAATATTTATTAATTAATTATAGTTGATTAAATTATTAATTAATTATTAATTTATGCCGGTTATGCTCCTTAAAGATTAGAATGTGTTTTTTTATGTTTTTCATGTAATTAGTTGGTGGACTATTATCTCCGTCTATGAATTATTATTTAATTTTAAATTTATAAGAATTTTGTAATTAAATAATCATTCGAAGAAGACGGATCTAGAAGATGGATGATAGTACTTTTAGGTATTTCTTGAGTCTCTAATTTTATGTTTTTGAATTGTTAAAAATAAAATTGATAAATTGTATTAAAAGATGTATTTTTTGGATATTGTGATTTCTGCTTGTTCGACAAGCCGAACCCTCAAGTCTGGTAGGCAAAACAACTTAGGAATTTGTACAAAAATTAATATGAGAGTTGATATCTCTAACATTAATTAAAAAATAATTTATCCACATGGGATTCATATAGATTTCGTTAGGCAATTAAAGGTATAAATAAATTTGTTCTGGGAATGACTTTTCCATCTTTCACTAAACTTTTCAATTTTGACAAAACTAGAACACTGTAATTGTTATGTATCAATTAACGGTACAAAGCCTAATTCGCAGTCCATAAATTCTAATTAGCATTTAATTATCTGCAACACAAACATTTAATTATCTGCAATACAATAATTTCTCTCACAGTGGAAACTCTCTACTTGCCCGTCTTAATAAGGGTTCTTTCCATTAAGAAAAGCAAAAGAAACTAGACTCAAGGGCTCAAAAAGGAAAGTTTAATTAACCCAATTTTTTTTTTAAAAAATAATACATAACCCAACAGATAAAAAAGTTGGGAAACGGAAACCTAACCAAAAAGGTTCAAAATTATTTGTACCCTAACCGCTTAACTACCAAAAGTTCCACCCTTCCCCTTCTAAATCCAAATCCACTAGAAGAAAGTACATTGACAAAACTTAATCAAAAAATAAAAAAAAAAAAGAAAAAAGAAAAAGGAAAAAAGGAAAAAAAAGTACTTTGAAGAAAACAAATCAACAGAGTAAAAAAAGAAAAAAGAAAAAAAAAAAGGGAAATGGGTGGTTGGTTGGAGGAGGAGGGTAGTTTTGGAATTAGAAGAAAGAGGATGGGGAAAGAGGTAAATGAGGAGGGAATGAGAATCTTGGCCTTGTCGCCGTGTCATTGTCGCAGGGATTTGTGATTGTGATTTTTGGACTTCCTCTCGCAGTTCCTGCCAATCCGATATCAAAATCCTATAACTCTCTAACCTTAGGAGATGGAAAAAAAAAAAAAAGAAAAGAAAAGAAAAAGAAAGAGAAACAGCTAAAAAAAGATAAATACAAAAACTTATCATATACTTAATTTACATTAGCGTTTTTGCTTTCTTAATCACAAAGGAATTTTTGTTATGATTATCCCCTAAAAAGGTTTAAGACATGATGATTTCATTAATTGATCAATAAAATGTAAACAATTCTAATTAGAAAGCTGCACTTTGATTTTTTTTTTTCATGCATCCGTAGATTACTAGATTTTTAATACCAATTGACAAAATATGTTAACAAAACATAAATTATAGAACTAAATCAAATAGTTTAACTTTTAATTCACTTGTCATATTATTTGATACTAAAATTATATGAGTACATGAACAAATAATGAACTATTTAGAAAAACAGTTAAAATTAACGGTTTAATTTAAAAAGTATAAAATATGAAAATTTTATATTATTTTTTTTACTATAGCATATAAAAATTTTACTCTATTTATAATTATAACTTATATCACATGATACAATGAATATAATTTTTTAAACTTTTTATCACGTCATAATTCTTTTTTAGTGATATACTTGTAGATGAATACTCTTTTTATATTGTCCTTGTTTAGTGTAGATACCCTCTTAGTCTTACGTGGAAAATGTTTAGTGGAGCATTAAAAACCCCTATTCTTGTCAGATTATTTAATTAACATACTTTATTAAATATGAAAAAAATTTAATTTGATTTAGGAATTAAAAATTAAGATGTATTAATATGACATTCTAATCTAAAAAAACGACGCGTTTGTTAGTGGTAAAATTTTTTTCACAGTATGTTGCTGAATTCTCCTAAATTTTCTATTACAAATAAAAAAAAAGTAAAAACTTGTCTCCAAAATGTGAGGTGAGAGAGGGACAGCAAAGCGAGTTAGTATTAGTAGATAGAAGGAAAAACACAAGGGCAAAAACTATTATGTGTATTTGTATTATGGGTTGTAGAGATAGAGAGAGAGAGAGAGAGATACAGGAAGAAAGAAAGAAAGAAAGAAAGAAAGAAAGAAGAGAATTCCTGATTAGTTTTATAGTGTGTTGGGTGTTGGGGCAAGAGCGTATCTGTGAAAATCCAAAACATTCGATTCAGTTTGCTTTAAAAAGCAAAGCTTAGGAAAGTCTGCATTAAAAAAAAGAAAAGAAAAAAGAAAAAAGAAAAGGGGAAAGAAAAAAGAGCACCTTCAAAAAAAAAAAAAAAAGACCTATTAACTTAGCTTAAACTGTTCATCTAAATTCTTCCCAGTGTTCATTGTACGTTACCACCAGCCAACTTCTGTTTCTCTCTCTTTACAGGATTGTAAAACACTAAAACAATAAAACATTGTTTCTCTTTCTACAACACCCAAAACCCATATCTTCTTTTTCTCTCTCTATGAGCTTCTCTTTGAGTGTTTCTAGGTTGTGTTTGCTTAGGTGTTTGTGTGTTTTGTTTTGGGTTTCCATTATTATATACAAGAAAAACCAGTGAACGTGCTTCTTCTTTGTCTGCTTGCCTCTCTCGTCTCAACTAAACTTCACGCTTTGGAATAGAGAGAGAAAGAGACAACGAGAGAGGAACATGATTAGAGTTCTCTCCATTTTTTTAATCTCCTCCTCACTCCTCTTCCTTTTCAACATTCACAGCCTGAGACAGCACACTTTTTAGACAGAGAAAGAGAAAGAGAGAGATAAATGTAAAGGCTGTTTTGGAATTTGAGCTTTTTTTATTATTTTTATTTCTTTTTTTTTTTAATTTTCGGTTTTGCATCTTTTGAGAGCCATGCTTGTTTCTGAAAATTGAGATTTTTTCCCCTCTGAGTTCTCGGTCTCTCTCTCTCTGTTTGTTCTCTCCACAAAGAAGTGGAAAGTGGAGAGCTTTTTGTCAAATTGACAAACTCTAGTTGTTATTTCTATTCTGCGTCTTCCATTGAATCACAGAAAATCAATGTTGTAATGACAAATTTCGTTTCTTGATGGGTTTTTTCTATGCTTAGAAATGCAAGAAGAAGAAGAAACAAAAGAGGTAGTAAAGAGGTTGTTTTTCTGGGTTTTTTTCTGATGGGTTTGAAGAATAATAATAAGATGCAGCAGCAGAAGCAGAACCAACGTAACCATAGCCATAACCATAACCATAATAACCATAACCATTCAGTGGTTGTGAGATTGAATGAGCAGATGGGGACCAAAAGTGGGTACACTTTTGTACAGGCTTATAGAGCTTGGCTCCCAAAGTTGCTCATGCTTTGGGTTTTTGTGATGGCATGCTTTAGCATGTTGATCTACAATTACTTGGATGCTGATATCAAGGAGAGAAGGAAAGAGGTGCTCACAAGCATGTGTGATCAGAGGGCAAGGATGTTACAAGATCAGTTTATTGTTAGTATCAACCATGTTCATGCCCTTGCCCTCCTCGTTTCCACCTTCCATTACTACAAGAACCCTTCTGCAATTGATCAGGTTTGTGATAGATTTTCTGTTCTCTTTTTGTTATGTTTTCCCAAAAAAAAAAAAAAAACCAATAAAGTTGTTTAGTATGTCTTATTTGCTGTTGTTTTTTGATGCCAACAAAATTGGGAAATTTTTGGGTGTGTTTTAGCTTAGTGAGATATATTGTTGTTGGATTGGTCATTACTTACAAGAACCCTTCTGCAATTGAATAGGTTTTTGCAAGATTTTTGTTGCCTTTTATTATTAATAATTTTTTTTTTTTAAAAGCCGAAAGAAATTATTATATGTCTTATTTGCTGTTGTTTTTTGGTTTCAGGAAAATTGATAATTTTTGGGTTTTTTTTAGTTTAGTGAGATGTGTTATTCTTGGATTGGTCAGTTTTGTTACATATTGGTTGGAAGTTGGAACCAAGATGAACAAGTAGTGTACGGCATATTTGTGTTTTTGCAGGAGACTTTTGCTGAGTACACCGCCTGTACAGCCTTTGAGAGGCCTCTACTGAGTGGGGTGGCCTATGCACAAAGAGTGGTGAATTCGGAGAGGGAGAGTTTTGAGAGGCAACACGGTTGGACCATAAAGACAATGGAGAAAGTGCCATCCCCCATGCGGGATGAGTATGCGCCGGTCATCTTTTCTCAGGAAACTGTTTCATACATTGAGTCACTGGACATGATGTCTGGGGAGGTGCTAATCGTTTGACCTGATTCGTTTGTGGTGTTTTAGACATTTTAGTTTCGGGTAAGTTCTGAGCTTGGTTTTTCGTTTGACTATGGATTTTCATGTGCAGGAAGACAGAGAAAACATCTTGCGGGCTAGGGCTTCTGGGAAGGCTGTTCTAACAAGTCCCTTTAGGTTGCTGGGTTCTCATCATCTTGGTGTAGTGTTGACTTTCCCTGTTTACAAATCCAAGCTCTCTTCACATCCTACAGTGAAAGAGCGCATCGAAGCAACTGCTGGGTAAGTTTGTCAATCGATTTTGGGGCAAGCAGTAGATTCCTTCTCTATGTAGTAGTCTGTGCATTTAGCTATTTAAGAGGAATTATCTGTGCTTACATTTCCTAGTCGCATAATTTATTTGCTCAAGTTACTGGCGTAAAATACGAATTAGATTCTTATTAAAAATTTGAAAGACAAGTTAGGCAGTAGATTGGGATGTGCACAGTAAGTAGTAATCTTAAGTAGAGAGACGTGTTGCATTTTAATTTCAGCGGGTTTAATTTAATGATACTGTACATGCTATCTATTACTTCTTGACCATGTCTATTAGCATATACAATGGGAGTTTTAGGTGGTAGAGATTCTTTAACCACACGGTATTTCAATGAGCAGTCAGACATCTTTTTATGTTTCAGAAGCTGGTTGCTGGCTAAGATCTTCTGTTTAAGGTCCGTTGCGCTGTTGGGGCCTCAAATTTATCTGAAAAGTCAAAGTTTTCTAGATGCATTTTGCAATTAAAGGGGACAAGTTTTTTTTTTTTTTTTTTCCTTTGGTTAATAATTTGGAGGGCATCAATTGCATTTGGTCAATAGGCCTTTAATGAACTGTCCTTTGATGAAATCCACCGTCTCTAAACTAGAAATTTGCAATTCAGAAACAAGAGAACCATAAAAGTTGAAATATGTTCCTAGTGTAAAATTTAATTGTAAGATTACTGTGGTCATAAACCATTACCTCCAAACTGACCAATTTATCACCTTCAGATCTATCTTTCATTTTTGGTTCTTTTGCACTTCTTTCTATGTGTCCTCATTGGAGAATGAGTAGGATTTTTTGCTAACATTAATTTTGCGCCTTTTCGAATGTGTAATTCTTGTTGTCTTTGTCTATATAATGAAATTTACACTGACAACAGATACCTTGGTGGATCCTTCGATGTTGAGTCCCTTGTGGAGAAGTTGCTTGGGCAACTTGCTGGGAATCAAGCAATTTTGGTTTACGTATATGATATCACAAACTCTTCCGATCCCCTAATCATGTATGGTCGCCAAAATCAAGATGGGGACATGTCTCTGATACATGAAAGCAAACTTGATTTTGGAGATCCAGTCAGAAAGCACAAGATGATATGCAGGTATGGGCAGACAATCATTAACGGCATATTAGAATATAGAGTATCATTAGTGGTCTTATCAAACTTATGTTTTCTTATTGGACAGATATCATCAGAAGGCACCCACATCATGGGCAGCGATTACCACTTCGTCTTTGTTCTTCATGATCTGTATATTAGTGGGCTATATCTTATATGGAGCGGCAATTCACATAGTTAAAGTTGAGGATGATTTCCATGAAATGCAGGAACTGAAAGTCCGTGCTGAAGCTGCCGATGTTGCTAAATCCCAGGTAGTTTTCCAACATGTCCTTAAGTTCGGTTAATCCTCGCTTTGTGCTACAACTTTGTGATCTGATCTGAGTATTTCTTATTCTCTTGGTCTTAGTTTCTTGCCACAGTTTCCCATGAGATCAGGACACCCATGAATGGCATCCTTGGTATGTTAATGATTCCTTTTTACCTTTTTTCTCATTAGTTGGTGAAGATAATATCATGTCAAGATTGATACTTTCGTGTCAGCTATGTATTTAACACCTACACGTGATTGCAGGAATGCTTGGTTTGCTTTTAGATACAGATTTAAGTTCAACCCAGAGGGATTTTGCTCAAACTGCTCAAGTCTGTGGACGGGCATTGATAGCATTGATAAACGAACTGCTTGACCGTGCAAAAATTGAAGCTGGGAAGCTAGAGCTTGAGGCAGTTCCTTTTGATCTCTGTTCTATACTTGATGATGTCCTTTCTTTGTTTTCTGAGAAGTCCAGAAACAAGGGTGTAGAGGTAAATTGTAGTTAACTTAAAATATGTCCTATACTGTGAAAATTTCTCTCGCTTTCTTCCTTTCTGCAAAATACAGTGTAACGATCCAACTAATTTGATTTTTTTTTTTTGTCTTCCCTTTTCTTTGGTTTCAACCGATGATGGATTCGTAATTCACAATTCTCCACTTGGATATATAATTTGGGAAGTGAAGTTGGCCGTGTTCGTTTCTGCCAAAGTTCCAGATGTTGTTATGGGAGATCCTGGGAGATTCAGACAAATTGTTACGAATCTTGTGGGCAACTCTGTAAAGGTATGGACACGATTCAAGAACTGAACTGGGATCATTAAAATCTTTTGTTAGCCTGTTTTGGGTTAATGACTTGTCAAAGCTTATGATCAAATTTGAAACAACACTTACTAAGTCGAACTTTTGATCGGCCGCATTAGTTTTCCGCATATGTGTAATGTTATCTTTGCACCTGAACTTCTTGATATGAGTGATTATTTATTAACTTAAGCACTTGGCAGTTCACTGAACGGGGACATATATTTGTCAAAGTTCATCTAGCTGAACCCTCAAAGACTGTAATAAACGAGCCTTGTTTGAATGGAGGATCAGACGAAAGTGTACTGACGTCTGGGGGCTGTCAGTTTAAAACCTTAAGTGGTCATGAAGCAGCTGATGAACAGAATTGTTGGGAAACCTTCAGACATCTAATTGCTGAGGAGGAATTCAGGTCTGATTCTTCAAGTAACAGAGCGGCCCCCACTTTCAAAGCTTCTGACCACGTCACTTTGATGGTATGTGTGGAGGATACTGGAATTGGGATTCCATTATCAGCTCAGGATCGCATTTTCATGCCCTTCATGCAGGCGGACAGCTCAACCTCTAGACACTATGGAGGGACTGGTATAGGCTTGAGCATCAGTAAGTGTCTGGTTGAACGGATGGGTGGTCAGATAAACTTTGTAAGTCGACCTCATATTGGAAGTACATTTTCGTTCACAGCTGTTTTTGAGAGGTGCAAGAAAAGTGCGTTCAACGAAATGAAAAAACCTATTTCTGAAGATCTGCCTTCTGGTTTTAGAGGACTAAAAGCAATATTGGTCGATGGAAAACCTGTAAGAGCTGCTGTCACGAGTTATCATTTGAAGAGACTTGGTATCCTGGTTGAAGTTGCTAGTAGCATAAAAATGGCGGTTGCTTTATGTTCAAAAAATGGTTCTGGGTAAGCTTCTTGAAGTATGTATGATTCATGTATATGTTTGTGCATGTATATGTCTATATGCGCCAAGGCTGTTGTCCCTTGGAGGACCGGTCCCTCTGGTCATGTCTAACTGTTAAAATAGGAATAAAGTAAATCTGACAGTTAGAAGAAGTTAAGGGGCGATATAAGAAAAACTAGATTTGTTACTCTAAACATAATAGAATCCATCAACGTATGGGAACATACTCCTGAGGGACTACAGCTAAGGGCTCTCTCTGTGTGTGTGTGTGTGTGTGTATGCATGTCCATATACCTGTAATATGTATTTGAAGTATAAAGTATGAAATTGCGTACAAATTTATGGCCATGTTTGAATCCTCCGAAATTTTATATCAGCATGAACTACAAAAAATTTCACGTCATTTTTTGACACATAAAGGACTGGTCAGGAGTTTTTCTATTTTTTTGAGGTGCAATTTTTATTGAGCTGAAGTTATGTCTTGAGCAGTTGAATAATATTTGCCCTCAACTGGTCATAAAAGAAATAGATTCTTGAATGCAGATGAAAACTCTGGAAAAGATAGGCGGTAGAATTTATTTATTTATTGAATTGGGTTGACGTATTTTCCCACCTGAAACTTTTTTTTGGTTCGAATCTTGCAGAAATGTTGTGCAGCCTGATTTAATTCTAGTTGAGAAGGATTCGTGGATTTCTGCTGAAGATGGTGGTTTAAACACAAGACAATTGGACTGGAAACCGAATGGACATATATTCAAGTTGCCTAAGATGATCCTTCTTGCCACCAATATTAGTAGTGCAGAGTTTGAAAAGGCAAAGGCGACAGGTTTTGCAGATACTGTGATCATGAAACCATTGAGAGCAAGTATGGTAGCTGCATGTCTTCAGCAGGTGGGGATAGGCAAGAAGAGGCAGCAGGGGAAGGACATGCCAAATGAGTCTTCCTTTTTTAAGAACCTGCTCTGTGGAAAGAAAATATTGGTGGTCGATGACAACATTGTTAACCGGAGAGTTGCTGCGGGTGCGCTGAAGAAATTCGGAGCTCTTGTAGAATGTGCTGATAGTGGAAAAAGAGCGCTCGAGTTGCTTAAACTACCACATGGTTTTGATGCTTGCTTCATGGATATTCAGATGCCAGAAATGGATGGGTGTGTTGCGAACATTATTTTTTGACTATTAAAGATAATTTCACTACTCATTTTGCAGCCTTTTCCCTTCATTATAATAAAAATGACTGCATCTTCCTGCATTTTTTTACCTTGCAAATTTTAGCTGTTTTCTTGAAAATAAACTGAAAGATTTTGAAGGTTTATTGTCAGTTTACAGATATATGTTCTGATCACAGGTTTGAGGCAACCCGTCGAATTCGGCAGATGGAGAGCGAGGCAAACAAGCAAGTGAACGGTGGATCTACTGTTGATGGAAGCGCCAGAAATGGCGAGTGGCACACGCCAATACTAGCCATGACTGCTGATGTCATCCATGCCACCTACGATGAGTGCCTGAAATGTGGGATGGATGGTTATGTGTCGAAACCATTCGAGGAAGAGAACCTCCATCAGGCGGTTGCTAAGATCTTCAAGTCTAAACCTACTGAAGAACCATAACAAGATTCCCACCTCAGAGAACCTGCAACAATTTCAAATCTTTTGAAGGTTATGATGGGTTGAAAAATTACCAGCAATTTTGGATATCATGCTGGTGCAGTCGATTTTCCTGCAGAAAAGTGGCAACGGTTGGTTTTGCTGAATACCGAAGATTCCTGGTGCCATCAACTTTCAAATACAGGTTTGCGCAATCATGTCTAACCAACTTTCAACATTTAACTTGATTAGGATCGGAGTACATGTATACTACAGGACCCTCTATCCCCACTCGTGTGTATAGATCCTTTGGGGTAGAAGCAAACATGTAAATCATATTATTTTTGTTATGCTTTCCACGAAAACTTCCCTTTTCCCGAAATGTCTTTCAATACCTTCATTTGTGCAATTGTTTCTTGTACAAGACTTGGTCTCAATGCCATTAAATGTCCGAGAAGGAAAAAAAAAAAAATGTTGTGGATGAAACATTGCATGTCGTTGGACATGATTAGATTCAGCTAAACTATAAATAGAGGCTAACCCTGTATTCTTAGCAAAAAAACCCTAGCACCAACTCTGTAGCTTGTTTTCTTGTAGTGAAATCTCCTTCCTCCAAGAAAGCTTCAATGGACAAAGCTTTTAATTGAGGTGAACAACTTAAAAATTTGTGTTCTTGTTTATTTTCCTTTGTGTTTGTTCTTTTTCTTGTGAAAGATTAAACGTAACGAGGAATTTGTGAGTCTTTGTTGACGAGTTTTGTTCATCAACTATTGGCGCTAGGAGGGTCCAAGTCCTCCATTTTGATTCTAGAAGAATATCCCCTCACCATAATGGTGAGGACACGCAATTTTGGTGGATCAATTGGCCAGAACAACCTGCCCGCTTTATTACCTCTTACACTTCTATAGCCTCCACATCATAGGCTAACTAGGCGCCAACAACCGACTAATTTGTTGCAGGCCTTTGCCCAAATTGAAGAGCGATTCGACAACCTACCTGCCATTGTTCAACCACCGGCAATCCTAATAATCAACCCTCGGCGAACAACAATCCCGCGCTAGCAAACCAACAAGCCAGGTAGGATTAAGTCGAGGGAACAAAGATATAAGATCACGATGGACGGGAAGGACTTAGGCAACAGGATCTCAGGGCAGCAAACAGAGACGGGCCTAGTGAAAAAATACCACCGCCTAAGCCGAAGGAGGAAAAGTCAATAATCAACCCCAAGATTGTCATCTACCTCGACCCTCGAGATGGAATCGTTGGAAAACAAATATGTAGCAGAATTTTAAAAAAATTTAAATAAAGCCGTTTTGTAGAATGGAGTTAGGCATGTTATATATATCACATGTTATTTTTAGATCTTCGTACCTCTAGAAGATTGATAGCCACACCTCTGATTCAATTAATTTTAGAGATTTGCTACGTGAGAATTAAGTCTAAATGAGCCTTAATCAATTAGTCTTTTTTGCTATTCTTTCTTCCACGATTGGAATTCGAGTAGGCACACGTCATTCAATCTTCCTCTTGGGAATGAGTCCCCTTCCAACCACATGAGAAAACCAAGAATAATTGTTCTCAATATTGAACAATAATTCTATGGAAGTTTTAGAGTTTCTCTTTCTAGAAAACACTTTCTAAATTTATCTAGTGATATACCAAACAATAGGGATATGTTTCCTATTTATAGTGGTTGGTGGGACATCGATTATACTCAAAAGGGGTTTCCAAATTTGTCGCTGTGCCAAAAACATGAGTCAAAACACTCAACATGTGTAAGTCCGCATGGCTTTCCAGTCGACCGATTTTATACAACTGGTTGACCAGTTAGTGTCAAAGATCCCATCCCTTCGCAGCTTAATCGTATTGATCACTAGTTCTTCCTTGATTGAACACTTTCCTATTTTATTTGACTTGGAAATCTTTCATATAGCCTTAGTTTTAATTCAAATAACCCAGTCTAGTAGTTACCTGATTAAAACAGTCATACACAAATAATCTCATATAATAAAATAAAAAAAATAATTCAACATGTTTATCTTAAATTAATAACCATTACAATCTAATAAACCGAATTTGAAGTAATAGTAGAATTAACATAAGTTACTAATTTATAGAAAAACACACTGCATCATTAAAGGAAAATATATGAGCTAACAAAGGGGGACCTGATAGATAAATATAGATTAACCTCTTATAATTATAAAATGACATGTCGCAGATACATTCATTTTGCAATTATCAACTCTAATACTACTTTATTAAAAGTTTAGAGCTACACTCTTGAATTATATACAAGATTACGAAACTCTAATAGGTTTTTTGTCCATGACGTATTATGATGCGCAACATCCCCATAGGATATCCATAATCAGCCAAGTTCTGTTTTACCTTTCTAACTATATTTGTCTTATGTTCTATTACTTCAACACCATTGGAATACTTAGTATTTATAATGAATACAAATAATAAACCACTAGGTTATGCATATGTATTCAAATGGCTGAGCTCTTCAGTTTTTCAATTCAAGGATAATGCCTATAAGAGGATATCATTAACTCTACTAAAGAGCTATAGATTCTATATCTATAAATTTTGGGTCTATGTCTTTAAGAGTCATGTCTTTAATGTACCGATATACATACCCCTCATATAATTCAAGATGTCACCCTTTGCAGCAAAAGACACAAGTCAAGAATATGAACCCATTGATCCACTTCAAGATTAAGATGTAACACACATGGTTGTCTAAAGTGAATTGATTTATTCAAACAGAATTATTAATTAAATCAAATCAGTTTTAGTCTCGATCCAATATATCGTCACTAGTGACAATAATATACTAATGTCTCTACTCATAGAGTTCCAACTTTGATGACCAAGACAAGTCATCTCCTGTCAAGGATGTAGAAAGCTTAATAATCTTAACTGAATAAAGCGCTCAACTTTATTCCCTTGATTACAGATCTTTACATTTAAACTATCACCTTAAGATTCATATGTTCGGCATAATCTCTCTATCATATGCATGACCTTAAAGGTTTACAATGACAGTTTCAGACTTAGTTTGGTTCTCATACATTCATCATAAATGAATATAAAGAGGGCAATAATGATATGTAAATAAATAATAAATTCTTTATTAATCAAATGTCCCAAAAATAGTAATATTTTTTAGCCCTTAGGGTACTAAGTCTAACAGGAATGCCCAAGGAGTTGATATGAAAAATAATATTCAAACGAGACAAAGATAGACCTACAATTTATAATTTTTGGAAATAAGTGGTTAGTCTCGATAACAATATGAGCATGCGTGGGGTTAATTTGAGAAATACTGTTTCTATGACACTGTTTTTCAATCTTACCACTTTTATGAGAAAGTTTGAAACATACTACTTTTAAAGAGTATAGAGATATAATTGATCACAAGTATTTTGGATGAGAGTTTAGGTGGACAAGTAATATCTAGGGCATTTTGGCCTTTTGGACTAGGATTATTGGTATGAATGAAATGAATAAAAAATAAGTAGTAAAACAAAATAGTGATATATAGTAAAGAAGTGATATACCACCTAAATTTACTCACTAGATTGAACGTGTAAATAGGATGGTGGCCCAATAAGGCTATGAATATGAAGAATCGAACGATGAAGATGGTCATCCATTTATTGATGAAATGATGACCGTTCCCTTACCACCAAAGCTTGAGTCACCTTAGATTCCCCTCTTCGATGGAAGAGGAGACCCTGACGACCATGTTCAACTATATTACTCACACATGATAAGTCACGTCGGATTCCTCTCTTCATTTCTTATTTACTTTGCTTGCTTTTTTATTCTTTTCCTTGTAAGTTATTAAACATGGTGAAGAATTTGTGAGAGATTATTTGCTGATGAGTTCTGCCATCAATAGGCACGAGATTGACTAGAAATCTAGGAAGTCATCACTGTTACAAATTTTGAATAGAAGTCATTTTTAAAAGCTTAGATGATTTGGGAATGTATAGCTCATGTTTGATTTACGCAAATACCCATACATAATCATAAAAAATTGATTTTTTAGCCATTTTGTCCTCATTATGTGATGCTTCCAACAAGGCAGTGCATATATTTTTTTGGCGAGAAATGCCCACGACATGCATACATAATTACCACTTGCTTAGGTCAACCAAACTAGAAACTAATTGTAGTAGGTTACAAGGGGATTATTTATCTTAACCTACGCCTCTAACAATGACCCCTAGACTAATTAACTATAATAAAACCACATTATTCTATCTAAACCTATGATTAGCCTTGGATGATCAGGATGGAAGTAGAATTGTAAACATTATATATATGATTGGATAGGTTCAGATAATTTCAGATTATAAAAAACTCAATCCAAACCCGCCCAATTAAAATCGGATTAGGTGGGTTAATGCAAACTCTTATTCGGATTCGTTGGATTCGGATTCTAAAATTCTTATTTTAGATTGCATTAAGTGGGTTAAATTAGATTAATCAGATTCTTGGATTTTGTGTTCACCATTACTATTTCTTTAGGGGAAGCATGTGAGCTGATGAGTGGAGCACACATAGTTAAAATTATCAAACTTTAATAACTATTTTGTTATTACAAAATTACTCTCAAATAATAGCCCATAGTTATGAGTGTAGCATGTCGAGAGAAAGGAACTTGGGTTACATTGTGGGGGGTCCCCTTTTTTTTCATTTTATTTTTGTTTAATTTTCATGTTTTCCTTGTTGATTAATTTTGGTAATTTCAGAAGTTTGTATCGGAAAGAACATGTCTAAAATTACCAAATAAAACAACATAATGTAGGCGGGTTGGGCGAGTAGGTAAAAAGCTTGAAACAGTTATACTTATGTAAATTATTCATATTGTTTCTATGCTTTCTAATTTATTAAACAATGAATTCTAAAATACTATCAAACGACAACTTATCAATCCAATTATACCTTCATTTAACAAATTATAAAACATAATATAGAGAAACGTCCCTAACATGAATCCAATAATTTGAATAAAATAAGTCAACCTGCCATGATGTTGAAGGGCTAAAACTAAAAAGAGAAGGATATGAATTCAAACAAGTAAGAAAAATTAGGGGGGAACAATTTGCGTATAATATAACAACACGATAAAATCCACACAAAGTTAAATAATGGTTTACTTTACATAAAATTTGGGTCAATAATGGCTTTACATGTACTACTAAAACAATTAACAAACAAGTACCATCATAACATGATTGATATGTATTGACATGATTAACTATATGTATGATTTGAAACTTAATTTTATATTATATGATATAAAAGTTTATATAATACACCAAACAAACTTTACTATTTTTTTCAAAAAAAAGAAACTCTACTTGCTTTTATATAAATATTATGAAGTTTATAACTTATAGGTAAACTTAAACAAGACATTATTGTATTAATTATTTATTCAATAGATCAATTTATATGGGATATACGAGTCAAATGATTAACACGATTGATAAATGAGTCGTATTTGGGCTTACATTCTCTGATAGATTTGATAAATAGGTTTTGTTCAGGTTGATGCTTTCTGACATAACTAATAAAGGGTAATTGAATACGATCTATTAACACGAATCTCCATTCCTAAGAAAAATGTCTATGAAACAATCAGAGATAGAATAAAGCTAAAGACTTCAAGTCTATTGTCCATAGTCTATACCATATAGCATTATACTAAATCCATAATTTAAAGTCCATGGTCCATAATTCATTTAACAAAAACATAGTAAGATGGAGTATTTATTATAAGGGGTGGTTATTGAATTTTTACACCTTTTCTTTTAGTTTATTTAAATATTATATATTTAGATTTTGATATCATCAAATATATATCTTCAGATTAGATTTAAAACATAAACTTATATTTTTTCCTGGTCAACCCTTAATTTTGACATAAGAACATACCCAAAATACGCTCAAATAGAAAAATAAAAAAAAACTTAAAAAAAACTTTAGTTCTGATCTACAAAATTGACCTAAAAAAATCTAGAGTACCCTCAAAATGAGTTTTTTTTTTGCATGTTTTTGTTTCCTTCCTCTTATTTTTGAAGTTTAAGGTGTTTTTTTTTTCCCTCTTTTACTTGAGGATAATATAGTTATTTTAAAAGTTAAAATCAATTATTGACCGAGATAAGGTATAAATTTATGTATTAAATGTAATTTGATGGTATATTTATGATGAGATATAAACCAAAATTTTTTTAAATAAATCTAAAATAAAGTGTATCAAAAGGTAAATATCCCTATGATAAATAATACATAAAAGGAAAAGAAATTAAAATAAAAAATTGGTAGTCATATGGGTTTAATCCACAAGTCAATTTTGTGAAACTGCACACGCTAACCGAAAAAGATGGACATGTTGAAACCTTGGCCAAGGAAGGGAAGGACATGACGAGGCCATAGTTCCATAGGCGTAGGCGGCAGGGGTGGGCGCTTTAGCTACGTTGGATGGTTTCATTCAAAATCCTAATTATTTTTTATTTTTTATTTTCTTTTAAGAATTTGTTGGTCCTTTTTTTTGGTCAATATTGACCCTTAGTCAAGAAAAGCTAAGGATTCCAAAATACATGTTATGATTATTTGATAATCTCAAGATACTAAGGTGTCATAGTACAAAAGATTGGACAAGTAATGAGACCACATATTTCTGTACCGAATATTGATAGGATGAATTTATTCATTACTCTAACCTATGTATTTTGTTAGTTTTGGGGTAAATTGATAGTTTTTATTTTGTGTTTTTATGTTTATTTTATTTTTAATAAAATTTAGTTAATTGTGTTATTTTGTTATATTTTATTTTGTTTTAGTTTAGTTTATTTTTATTTGTTTTCTTTAGTTTTTATTTCTTTTTTTTTTTCAATTCGGTTTGGTTTTATTTTTGTTTTGTTTTATTTTATAGGCTAAGAATAGTAATTTTAAAGCATAAATCAGCTCTATTTCGCATCCTAGCATGGTAAATTTTCGTGCCCTCGCATGCTAGCATAGAATGCTCATGCGGTAGCGCAAAAAGATCCTGTGACCACACGAGAGCAGCATTAGTTCAAAGGTAGCCAGACATGCATGAACGCCCCATTTAAGAGCCTACGGCTGCACATGTTCCTGTTTCGCCCCAGCTCGAGATTTGCGTAGTGTGTGGCCGAGCGCATTGTTCTCCTGCCCTTGCATGTGTGCCTATTTGGCCCATTTTTGTGCAAATTTTGAGGTTGATTTGAGGCAGAATTTCCTAAATCTTTGGAGCCATATAAATAGCCGTCTAGGGTTTTGTGCAAATTGTAAAGGAATTGGGAGAAGAAACCTATGAGTGTGAGAGTTGAAATTCTTGAGAGAAAAAGCTTGAAGTTGAAGATTCTTAGAAGATTCAAGGCTTGAAGTTTATCTTCACAAAGAGTTTCTTCTTCCTTTCTCTTTACCCTAGTCTTGATTGAAACTTGCATTTATATTTGTATTTATATGTTAAACATATTTATTTTTATGGATTTCATGAAAAGATTAGTAATAGATTTGTCTATGTTTGCTTAAATTTCCTATTCTAGGGCTTGATATAGTTTGATTTGGATTGTCTTTCGATTATTTTGTTGATTGTTAATGTAATTTCTGTTTCAATTTCATTTATGATTCTATATGCTTAATGCTTCTATTTTATTTGGCCAATAAATTAGTTGTTGCGATTTATGAATTTCAATGCTTGGGAGAGATTAACTCATTTATCGTTATTTAGGAATGTAGTCTTTGTTCTTGTTGAGACCCAAGAATGCTGAGAACATATAGATAATCAACTTGAAAATCTTGGTTTTATGAGATCAGGAGGTGATCAATGCCATTATAATCAATCTAAGGGTTGAGCTTAATAAATGTGTAGGTAATCAAGTTGGATAAGGATATCAATTTGGGTATTTACACATATAATCTCATTTGATGCTCGGGACAGGTAGCAAGGTGAAATTAAGGCCCATATTAATGAATTGGATGGAATGAAGTTAATAATCACAAAATACAAAGAGCATAGGAAGAATTAAGCTAAATCAAGTTCCTAGACACATTATACATAGATTTTCCGTATTGTAAATTATTTCCTTTGTTTTTCGTTTTGTTTGATTGATTTGATTAGTTTATTTATCTTTTATTTATTTTTCTTTAAATTTCAGTTGCCTTAATAAAGCTTGGTCATTATAGTTGCGGTAATTAGCTAGCTTTTGGATTTCAATCCTCGTGGGAGACGACATTCTCTAACTCACCAATCCTATACTAAACACTTGACCCATGCGTGGTGCTATATTTTGTTTCTATTGTATTGGTGTGTTGCTCCCAGTTCAAAATGATCTAGTTGATGGTTTACTTTGATGGATAGTGTACTCATATTTCGCTATCTGTATTTGACTTACTATTACACTTTTTATTAGGTTAAAAGAAATTACTATGTTGATCATTTAGGAAAGAAAAAGAGCTAACATAGAATTTTATATTTTATACACTATTTTAATTTTTTTCTTTTGCTAAATAATCTAATAGATTGTTTTACACGAACGAACTCTTCAAAATTAAATTTTACAAACTAAGGAAACCTAAGATTAGTTAAAACATTATATTATAAATGGATTCCCTTTCTTTTAAGTAGATTTTTTAATCTTCTAATTAGTACAAAGGACAAATGTATAGCATATACAATTATCAAAAAGGAAAATAAAAAGTAGCATATGGCCTCGTTGGTTTTGAGAAGTCAAGAAAGTACAAACAAATTATTGGTTATATTAAATCTCAGAATAAAATTACCATGGTATCCCTGAATAGTTACAGTCGTAAATATTATCTTAAACTCTAAATGTTACTTACATGATTGAGAAAAAGTTATTGCCAAGTAAATAATTTGATATTTATTCAAAAACATTGGAAAGGTAATCAAATTAATACAATTGAATGTTGTTATCATATAATTGTGGAACCCTCATATATTTATTAAATATGTTTGTTCTGCATATACTTAATTTTCCAATATGTATTATATATATAAATAGATCTTCGAACCCAACATAAATCATCAGCGGTTGAAGGATTAGGCGTAAGAAGTCTTACTAATTAAGCTTAACCACAAGAGAAAACACTGAATATGGTGATTAAGCATTTCTTCTTAGTCATGGCACTAATCTTGTGCTTTTTTACGATTCTAGCAGTTGGGACAATAGGGATAGCAACATACTATGGTCCGCCCTACGTTAGTAAGGCCTTCATGGATCTTATCATCCATGCAATTTTTTTTAGAAGCCAAGAGTTTATATATCTTACTGATTTAGGAGTTTAATTAAAATAGACTCATAAACATATAGTTAAGAATTAAATATTTGAAAAACAATTCTAATTAGTATTACTTTATTAAAAATGCCGTAATTGTCTCTAGCGCTCTTTTTTCCCCCGCAAAAAATTAGATGTTCAATGAAAAAGTGTGATCAAGAAGTGCTTGATCAATATCTTAAGTTTAATTTGCTTCTCATTCTGATTTGTAAATCAAAAGTAAGGCATAAAAAAGCTTGGTATCTCCAAATTGCGAACTAGAGCCATTGCGCATGGGACGTTTTATTATCAAAATAAAGATTGTTTTGACAAAGTTATGTGATTCCACAAGGGGTACTTATATAACTATAGTTTCTAGTTTTAATTATTTCTTTATCTTTTTATTTTTAAAAACTATAAAAGTATCATCTGAATTCAAAAACTTGTATTAATTTTATCCCTAGTAGACTTTTTTGAATACAAAAAACATAGAGATAAGACAAACATGTCCTTGATTAGACCAAATTTATTTCTTAAATATATTTTTCTTTTTATGAATTTTTGAAAAATATTGTTTGCTTTTAAAAAGCCATAAAACTTATCATCTTATTTTTTTGTTGAAATTTAATGTTTTATTTTAATATTTTCTATATTTTTAAATCTATAAAATATTTTTCATAATTGTTTAAGAGTAGTTATGTTGTTTTGGCCAATATATTCTATTTGTATGGATGAATTAAATACAAAGGATGCATTTGTAGTTTCAAAAAATAAAAAGACAAATTGAAAAATAATTAAAATTAAAAGTATAATTATTTAATTACCCCTGTCTTCTTATAACATTATATTTTACAAGAGCGCTTACTAAACAATCATTGTTTTTATTAAGGTTCGGCAAGTTTTGGGAAACAAAACGACGGCAATGGTGGCTGCTGCAAGCAGGCAGTTGTACGGCCACAGAGCCATTTGTGAAAAAAGATACAACATCAAGTGCTTGAATGCTGATTACAAAACCGGACGTAATCCATGCAAAGAGAATAACGAAGTGGGTTGACTATTGCCCTGGCCGCAAAGGAAACCACGTTGACTTGTCCAAACTTGCTTTTGATTCCATTGCCCATCTCAGTGCTGGAAGAATTAAGATAGACTTTCAACTAGTCTAACCTACGTACAAAGATAAATGGTGATTAATGCTTTATTTGTGTGTGATTTGTTTCTTTTATTGTTAATCATCTGGATTTTGGATGCAACTTTTCGGCGATGGTTGCTATATTTATCTATAATAAATGTGCGCTCATTCTTATTCTTATTTTTATTTTTTAACATATGTAAATCTAATGGATGTGAAATAATATGATTACACAACACATTTTTTATATCATAGTTATGTGGAATTATCGGTGACTTAGTGGTTGGAGGGGCTCCAAAACAAACCAAATTAATAGAGTGTTTGGGAACATAGTTGGAACTATAAGTTGAAACTAAAACATTATAGCATACGAGAGTTTTACATTGTAACAAACATTTGCTTTATATTAATATAACATGTGAGAGCTTTAAACTATAGCAGTTGAAACTTGTTGTCCCAACTAGGTTGTCAAATGAAGCCAACTCCAACTGTAATTAGAGTTGCCTGAAAACCCTTTTCTACACACTACGAAAGAAGCAAACAATAAAAGTTGTGACTCGAAGTGTAAAATGTTGGAAATCGTTAATCTAGACATCCTTTATTTTATAGAACCCTTGAATAGCAATAACACAATCGTAAGATCAAATTATGCCGGATTACTAAGATTCAAATTGTGGAATAAATATCTGTATCTATGGCAGCAACAATTGATTATTTGGCAGAATAACAACAATGATTGACGAACGGGTTGTTATCTTCCTCAATCAAATCTCCTTAATTCTTTAATGCGTCGTCTCTCTAGGTGGGATAGATGAGAAAGCCATAGAATGATTTGACGTCTTGAGGACCATAACCTATAATATCTTTATATACTGCTCCGCTAGGGTCTCATTAAACTGAGTTAGATTAGTATTAGGTATTTACTCATTAAACCCAACCCAACATAAGTATGTGAGCTTTTCCCAATTAGACCACTTAATAAAAAAAATCCTTTAAAGTTAAATAACTTTAATATAATTGATATATTCTATGTTGCCACATAATGGGAAACGTAAATTTCCTGGCATAAAATACTGTGAATAGAAGTATTAACCATAACCTTTTTTTTTTTAATATATGATTTGTATTGCTAGTAAGTCCCGTATTAAAAACAAAACAAAGATTTTGTTGTAACCAATCGTTAGTTTTAATCCTAACCAAAGTCCCAGTGAAAGCGACATTTTAGTCCAACAGCTTTACCATTAAATGTTACAAAAAATAATATATGAATATTGTTGATGCTTAGCCTTGGTTCATTGTATCAACACCACGTGTAGCTACGCACAGCGGTTGGATGGATTTTCTTGCTCATCTCGAACTCCCGAGGTAAACCTGCATAAAAAGAGGGACGCTTCAGAGGTAAGGGGCACCAGTGTGGTGTCGGCTAAAGGCTCTCCGACATTCAAAGCATGTATCTATTCGGTAGAGTTTGAGAGCAAAGTTAGGTGGGAAAGAACACGTTACCTCGAGATGCTGTAAATGCGCTCAATTTATAGGCCACCACTTGAACCAAGTGTTAGGTGGGTTTGATCTATGACCTGTGTGTCACATCAAGGCATGTTAGGTGTCAGACGACAAGTGCCATGATTCTTAAGGGAGGTTTGTTCTCCATCCAAGGGTTGGAATGAAGCCATATGTTTGCCTTCTATGGTGAGTTGTTGCCTGGGTATAGGCTTTTTCAGTTCGACTCGAGCACTTCATTCATCCTGAGGAGTCAGGGGCCTTGTGTGGTAGCTGATCAGGGTGCACGGTGTTAGACATGTATGCTCTAAGGAGTAAAAATGTAATACGTTTTTGGAGACATTTTTATCAATAAAGAATTTATTCATTTATATATACCAAATATTGTCCTCTTTACGTTCATATTTGTTGAATGCATGATAAGCAAACAGTAGTCTGAGACTGTCAGTCTAAACCTTAAGAGTTGGGCATATGATGGGATGATTATACGGTAGACACGATTCTTAAGGTGATGGTCTAAAACAGATGATCCGCAATCGAGGGAATAAAGTTGGGCGCTTTATTCATGTAAAGATTGTTATGTTGTCTATATCCCTTTTGGGAGATGGTTTGTCTTGACCATCGGAGTTGGACTCCATAAATAGAAACATTGGCACGTTGTCATAGGTGACGATGTGTTGGATCGGGACATAAAGTGAATTGATTTGGATTAATAATTCTGTCTTGGCAAATCGATTCACTTTAGACAATCATTTGTATTGTATCTTAATCCTGAGATGAATTATGGGCCCGTTGTCTCGACTTGTGTCTTTTGATGTACCAATGGGTGACTCCCACATCTCTATAGTGGCATGCATGCCGGTACGTTGGAGGCATGACTCTTGATAGCGTAGACTTGTTATTCATAGATATGGAATCCATAGCTCCTCTTTAGGAGTAATGATATCCTCTTATATGCGTTGTCCTGTAATTGGAAAAATGGAGTGCTCAACCATTTGGATATATAGGTGTAACCGAATGGTATACTATCTTTGGATGGTAAGTTTTCTAATGGTGAGACAATGGAACGTAAGATAAAAATAATCAGGATGGTAAGATAGAACTTGTCCTTAAGCCGATTATGGATGATCATATGGGGATGCGATACACTATGATATGTCATGGAGACTTAGATACACGAGCTTCGTAATTCTATAAAGTTCGAGAGTGTAGCTCCAAGCTTTTAGTGGAGTAGCGTTGGAGTTGATAATTGTGAAATGTATATCTGGGATATTGGGTTTCATAATTATTATGAGCTTGAAATTTATAGGTCCATTTTGGTCCCCTTTGCTAGCTCACAAAATCCTGTAACGACACGGCGTTCCTTTCCAATAATTGATGACTTATGTTAGATTTATCAGATTGGTTTAAAATTTGTAAAAATTAAATAATTCATGTCTGTTTATTGGTTGAATTAATTATGTAAGAAAATTAGTTCAAGATGAACTTGTTGAATTATTGCGTTCGGATAATTCTTGTCTGTTTATCGGTTGTTTTAATTTTGGACAATTAGAACAAGATAAACTTGTAGAATTATTGTGAATTGATTTATTTTCTTAGAGATTATCTTGATAAAGTTTGTTTTGATCAGATATCTTTTCTATTGGGCTATTTGAATCAAAACTGAGACTTTATCCTTTAGAATCTCGGGTGGAAAATAAAAGATTCGCGGAGATTTTTTCTCGACAGTTCGGCCTGCCGAACTGGCCTGTTCGGCCTGCCTATCAGACAGTTCGGCCTGCCTATCAGCGCACATAAGATTACGCATTTTTCACGCGTATCTTATCAGATATTGATCCGAACTTGATTCTGTTTTGATTTTTTGAGACCAAATCTGATATGGACTGACCCTAGGACCAATAGGTATAAAAAGAGAGTGAGTCTAATGATTTACTCAGATCAATTTGAGAGATTAAGAGTGATACTCTTCTAGTGAGCATCTGAAAACTCCCTGAGAGCTTTTGTTCACAAATCACGAACACTAGCTTTGGGTTCTCTCTATTGGTTGGAAGGAGAGTCACCGGTGGAAGAGCTGTACGTGTGAGCCCACACTCACTCCGGTTGTGGATAGAGAATAGCAAAGAAGACCAGTTGGTTGAGGCTCTTCTGGAATGTTACTTCTCTACACAGGTCGCGGAGGTTCTTCGGCACACTGAGTTAGTAAGATCTGTTTAATTTATACATATAACATGTCAAACTTGTGTTTTGGAAATTACTCTGATGAAAATTTTTTTAAAATTCCACTGCACACTTTGTTTCCAACACACGGGGCACCTCAAAGAGAAATAACAACATGGAGATTTGAATTGGCTTGCAATGGCTGACTCCCAAGCACGGCGATCGGACAAGCAAGGAGGTGGTCCTCGAGAAATACGCTAAGGACTCCCCCAACAGTAGCCCCTAGTGTACTTGGCCCATGCTCGGCCTGGTGTACTATGCTGGTGGGAGTGGTTAGCTGTAGTTGTGTTAGATATGTATGCCCTAAGGACTAAAAATGTAATACGTTTTTGGAGACATTTTTATCAATAAAGAATTTATTCGTTTATATATACCAAATCTTGTCCTCTTTACGTTTATATTTGTTGAATGTATGTTAAGCAAATAGTAGTCTGAGACTGTCGGTCTAAACCTTTAAGAATTGGGCATATGATGGACTGATTATGCGGAAGACACGATTCTTAAGGTGACGGTCTAAAACATATGATCTGCAATCGAGGGAATAAAGTTGGGCACTTTATTCATGCAAAGATTTTATGTTGTCTATATCCCTATTAGGAGATGGTTTGTCTTGACCATCAGAGTTGGACTCCGTGAATAGAAACATTGGCACGTTGTCATAGGTGACGATGTGTTGGATTGGGACACAAAGTGAATTGATTTGGATTAATAATTCTGTCTTGGCAAATCGATTCACTTTAGACAATCATTTGTGTTGTATCTTAATCCTGAGATGGATAGTGGGTCCGTTGTCTCGACTTGTGTCTTTTGATGTACCAAAGGGTGACTCCCACATCTCAATAGTGGTATGCATGCTGGTACGTTGGAGGCATGACTCTTGATGGCGTAGACTTGTTATTCATAGATGTGGAATCCATAGCTCATCTTTAGGAGTAATGATATTCTCTTATATGCGTTATCCTGTAATTGGAAAACTGGAGTGCTCAACCATTTGGATACATAGGTGTAACCGAATGGTATACTATCTTTGGATGGTAAGTTTTCTAATGGTGAGACAATGGAACTTAAGATAAAAATAATCAAGAAGGTAAGACAGAACTTGTTCTTAAGCGGATTATGGATTATCATATGGGGATACGATACACTATGATATGTCATGGAGACTTAGCTATATGGGCTTTGTAATTCTATAAAGTTCGAGAGTGTAGCTCCAAGCTTTTAGTGGAGTGGCGTTGGAGCTGATAATTGTGAAATGTATATCTGGGATATTGGGTTTCGTAATTATCGAGAGCTTGAACTTTGTAGGTCCATTTTGGTCCCCTTTGCTAGCTCACAAAATCCTATAACAATATGGCGTGCTTTTTTCAATAATTGGTGACTTATGTCGGATTTATCGGATTGGTTTAAAATTTGAAAGAATCAAATAATTCATGTCTGTTTATTGGTTGAATTAATTTTGTAATAAAATTAATTTAAGATAAACTTGTTGAATTATTAGGATCGGATAATTCTTGTCTGTTTATCAGTTGATTTAATTGGATAAATTAAATCAAGATAAACTTGTAGAATTATTGTGAATTGATTTATTTTCTTAGAGATTATCTTGATAAAGTTTGTTTTGATTAGATAACTTCTCTGTTGGGTAATTTGAATCAAAACTGAGACTTTATCCTATAAAATCTCGGGTGAAAAAATAAAATATTTACGGAGATATTTACGCGGCAGTTCGGCCTGCCGATCTACGTGTTCGGCTTGCCGATGGGGCCTGTTCGATCTGCCGATCAGGCTGTTCGGCTTGCTGATCAGCGAGAGATAAGATTACGTATTTTCACACGGATCTTATAAGATATTGATCTGAACTTGATTCTGTTTCAAGTTTTTGAGACCTAATCTGATAAGGACTGACCCCAGGACCAATCGCTATAAAAAAGGAGTAAGTCTCATGAGTTACTTAGATCAATTGAGAGATTAAGAGCGATACTCTTTTGGTGAGCATCTAAAAACTCCCTAAGAGCTTTTGTTCACAAATCACGAACACTAGCTTTGGGTTCTCTCGATTGGTTGGAACGAGAGTCACCGGTGGAAGAGCTGTACGTGTGAGCCCACACTCACTCCAATCGTGGATAGAGAATAGCAAAGAAGACCATTTGGTTGAGGCTCTTCTGGAACGTTACTTCTCTTCACAGGTTACGGAGGTTCTTCGACACACAAAGGTTAGTAAGATCTATTTAATTTATACATATAACATGTCAAACTTTTGTTTTGGAAAAATACTCTAATGTTAAAATTTGTAAAATTCCCGCTGCGCACGTCACACTAACTTTTTCCGGCAAGTTGGTCTTCAGGCTTGGCCTTGGGACCATGGAATTTGAAGGGACAGGTGGTCAAGCTCAATGAGAGACTTGTTAGCATGCGATTGGCTGTTTTCCTGGCGAGCATAATTATTATGCCTCTTCGAATTTTGCGCTTGGGTTTTAGCTATAAATATGAGTTGATTCTCATTTTTTTAGAGTACTTTGCACTTGAGATTCTGACCTTCTAAGTTTAGCTATCGAGCAGGAGATTATGATTTTGAGGAACTTCATCACTTACCTAAACAACTTTACCCGAGTAGGTAATTTCCAAACATGAATGCAGCTATGAATGACTTAAGTGATTCCCAAAATGACTCAGTTAACATCTCCTAGTCGGTTAAAGATACTGAAACCTATCAGGCAGGATCTAAGGAGGTAGATATCATGGAGAAGTCAACCGAACTGGAAGTAGCAGCTCAGTTAGCCAAGATCCTCAGCTTGGGATAAGGGATAGTCCCTGAGAAAGAAAATTCCTAAACATGCTTGAGGAAAAGTGCCTCATCAGGCCATGGAGGGGGTAGGATCCTTACATCGAGGCAGTCGTTAAGGGCACATCTTGGGTTACTGCTTATAAGTGTGCCCTCCTAATGGTTGCCATCGACGTTCCAAGTACCTCTGGCTAAGGCACCGCGGCTACAGCTCCTATAATGGGAGAAGTAACGATAGATCTAGTCACAGATAAGGAGAGACTGGCTTGAGGTGATGAGGCCGAGGATGAGGAAAAGGAGGTAGAGCGGCCTGCTGTGGCGACCAAGGTTCGAGGAATGGTGGCCTTTAGGTTCCATCAACCTAGCCAAACGCCCGTGGCAGGATATATTTCATGAATGACGCTAGGCTGGCTTGAAACTTTATGTCAGGAATTCAGATTCCCATGATGTCGTCCTTGCTTTGCCTAGGGATGGGGACTCACCTATGGACCCGTCAGAGGGGTACATCACCTTGTACGTGGAGTTCTTCAAAGCAGGACTCTACCTTCCTTTCCACCTTTTCCTTCGTTGGGTACTGAATGACCTAAACATGTACTCTACTTAGCTTAATCTGAATTGTTAAAGATCCATGATTGGCATGTATATCCTATGGAGATATTTTTTCATGACCGAGATACTATGGGAGGCCTTCAAGTAGGCATTCAAGATGAAAAGTCTTCCTAGACAGACTGGGTGGTACTACTTCACTGGGTTTAAAAAGGACTTTATTTTCGACAACCCTAACTTGAACAAGTTATGAAAGTTTGAGTGATTTTACATCGAGGGGAATTGGCTGTCTCGGGTAGGTGAAGTAGTGCCCACTAATCAAGCCGTCCCTAGTAGGTTTGAGCAGGGACATATGGGGTCAAAGAGGACGTGGGCCTCGAGTAGGCTTCTAGCAGCAGTAGAGGAAATGCACATCAAGCCAAAAACTGCATAGCAATAGGCTTTTTTGCTACGGAAGACCAACCTAGCCCATTATAGTTGGTTCAAAGGTCCAGCTCAACAAACCCCTATCGAGATGACGTTCGTCATGCTCGTTCGACCGAGCAAGTGACATTTGCGATGCAACGCACTATCGACGTCCTAGGGACAAGCACCTATTAAGCTAGGCGGTTGGCAATAGAGCCATCATCGTCTAGTTTCGAGGACTCTTCTGGTGGTTCCCATGATTTAGAAGCTGATGATGAGCTCGAGGATGTGATTAGGCAACTCTACCTACCAGGCCAGCTCTAGATCGGAGGTTCATCTTTGAGGATTTTTTTATGTTTATTTGTGCCAACCTTAGCTTCACTTCTATTTTTTCTTGTTTTATAGATATGTCATCCAAGGAGTTGTCTAGGCAGGAGAGGTAGAGGCGGATAGAGGGCATCCATCGTCTAACCAAAGGGAAGGAGGTCGCTAGGTGGAAGAGAAGAGGACTGAGAGGGCCAAGTAGCCCCCAATAGCTAACCTCCCAAGCATTCTGCCTCTGTCGCTGATAAGACATGGGGGTTCCACGAGCTAAGGTGATAGCACTCCACCCTTTCTTGTATTCCACCACTATCGACCGACCAACCGAGGAAATGTCGTTCGATGCACCCGTATATGGTCGAGTTCCGTAGGGAAGCCGTGTCCAATGCATACTACTTCCTTTTGTTTAGGAACCAGTCTTACTAGGACTACTACAACATGGCCTTTTAGTAGATCATCAAGGTAGGTTTGGTCTGAAGTCTTGAGCTTTCCAAAACTTGCATTTTCTTTTTCTTCCACTAACTACGTCCTCTTGCAGGCCAAAGTAACTCTGAAGCTCACTGATCTTAGGGCCAAGTGTTAAATGAACATTGAGCTGGAAAAAGCCGAGAAGGTTGTTGAGGAGAAAAAGAAGGTGTAGAAAATGTTCAAGGAAAGCATGGCCAAGCTTGCTCGGGTGAAGGCGACGCTAGAAGCCGATCTTGCTTGGGCGTAGAAGGAGGCCCAGAAGGCTTGAGAGGAGGCTTGGTAGGCTCAAGCCATCCTCTTTGTGGAGAAGGAAAAGGCCTGAGCAATAAAGGAGGAGTATGACCAATTCTTGAGGGAGGAGTTGCCTGAGAGACTAGCAAGGCGGTGGAGGAGTTCAAATAATCCAGCAAGTTCACCATTCAGTATTACCTTGGGATGAAAGATTTGCAAAAGCACTTGTTGGAGAAGCTTCTCGGGGCTATTGTCATAGATTGGTCTCTAAAACCCCGAGGTGGGTGAAGACAAGGCAGGGGACAAAGAGATGCATGCATCGACTGAGCAAGGCGAGGGTAACTAAATGGTTGTTGACTTGGATGCTAAAGACACCAAGGATGATGCTAAGCGTTGATGGGACCTCAATTCTTTTCCCTTTTCCTTATCTTCAGATTTATTTTTGTTTTTTATGTGCCTGGGTTTGGGAGGTGCTCGGTTATTTGTACCTCCCCCTAGACACTTTAATGATATTAAAGCTTTTTCCAAGTTAAGAGCTTCTCGGATTCGCACTATTTTGCATTTTACTTTATTTTCATTTTGTATTATATTTTGTCTTTTGTGCCAAGCAGGAGCTGTTTGTCCAGCTTGGGTCTCTTTTTTAAGACTGTTTGTCCTGCTCAAGTGTGCTATGGTGGTACATCCATAGTACCCTACTGCCCACCGAAACTTGTTGAGTCCTTTAGGACTTATGTAGGTCTCTTTATGGTTAAGAGGTATGTTTCCCAGGTCATCACCAATGCTCGGTGCGATTGTTGGTCTAGTAGTACGTAGTGCAATTAGACTAGTGGACTAGTATTTGAAGTCCAGTTGTGGTTGGGTGTGTGTCGACCAGCCCCCCAGTTACGAGTTAAGTGACCCCTCTTTGTTAGGAGTTGTGGCCTTATAGAGGAATTCTTTGAATTTGAATTTGAATTTTCATTGATGTGTTTTATACATTTTTTTGCTTTGTTGGATAGATCTTTCATTACAAAAAAGAATGTTAAAGCCAGAGATCAAAAATGGTGTTCTGGCTTCTGTCAGCAGTAGAATTTCTTTAAGTGCTTGGCATTGTACGAGTGGGTGAGCATATTCCTTTCCATGTCAAAAATCTTGTACATGCCTGGTTGAATTATGCTGACCATTTTGAATGGGCCATCCTATTTAGGTCCAAAGGAACCAAGCCTGGGTTGCTAAATGGTTATCTTCTTCAAAACTAGGTCACCAACTATGAAACTTCTTGGCTGTGCTTGCTTGTTGTTGTATCAAGCAATGACTTGATTTCGAGTAGCAGTGCGGATGAAAGCAGCGTCTCTTTTTTCTTTTAGGAGATTAACCTTGGACATCATAAGCTCGATATTGCACTGCTTGTCGTAGTGTTAAACTATGAAGCTCGAAAAGCCAACCTCTATTGGGATTTTAGCTTTAGTCCCATAGACCAAGAAGAATGGAGTTTTTCCCATGGTTGTTTGAGTAGCGATGCGATAGGCCCAAAGCACCTTTAGGAGCTTGTCAATCCAGGTGCTCATGAGGCCTTCCAATTTCTTCTTGAGATTATCCTTGATGATCATGTTGACAACCTTAAATTACTCGTTGCTCTATAGGTAGCCCAGTGAGGAGAACATTTTTTTGATGTTGAGCCGCTTTCACATTCTGAGGAGGCTGCCTGCTTCAAATTGTTCAGTGTTGTTGGTGTCTATGGTATGTGTAATACCATACTAGAATATTATGTTCTTCCAAATGAACTTGGTGCACCTAACTTTAATCATGTTGGTGTAGGGTTCAACCTCTACTCAGTTAGTGAAGTAATCGATGGCCACTATATAGTATTTAAATTGAGGTTGGGTCGTGGGTAGAGGACCAATCAAATCAATGGCCTACTTAGCAAACGACCAGGTAGATACTACATAGTTGAGTGGTTTGGCATGGTGTCCAATTGCCCTGATAAATTGCTAGCATTTGAGGCGCTTATGTGTATAGTCCTTGCAATCTTAGTCCATAGTTCGCCAGTAGTAGCCCTGGCAGAGGCATTTAAGGGATAGGGAATGCCCCCTTGTATGATTACCACACAACTTATTGTGTATTTCATCCATGAGGTACTGAGCTTCCTGAGGTCTAATACATCTCTGATAGGGTGTGGTATAGTTGTATTTGTAAAGTTTTCCCTCAATCATCGAATACCAAGCCCAGTTATTGCAAAGGTGCTGGGCTTCCTCTAGGTCATCGGACAGTTCAACTGTAGTCAGGTATCGGATGATCAGGTCCATCTAAGTTCTAGTTTGGTCATCGATTGTGCTGACTATTTATTTTTGATGCTCGGCTCGACCATGTAACGCTCCCCTTACGGACGTCACAGATGTCGTTACATTCATACATTCATACTTGTTTAAACTTTAAACATAAACATAATTACAAAACTTATACGATACTTTAAATTGTAAATATAATTAAACATACAAAACCAAGGCCCATTCATTAATTTTTTTTTACAACATAACATTGCTTAACTTATTCCATATCATAATTAATTAAATTATACAATAAATTAATCATAAACTTATTTTAATAAAATAGATATACCAAGTTGTAAAATCATAACTTATAAAAACATCACATCATAACTCATTTAATCATCACATCATTTAAAAAATTACTTACTCCCATAGTTCAGCAGGCCGAACTTGGGACTTCCGCAGGCCGGACATAATCGGTAGGCCAGAGTTCCTCAATCGGCAGAGGCTTTGCAAATCTAGATTAAAAACTTATCATCGTTCGGCAGGCCAAAAACGTGATTGGCAGGCCGAACCTTCAAACATTGGCAGGCAGACCGAGCCAAAAATCCTTGAGAAAACTTAATTTTAAAACAAATCCAACTTTTCATAAAAATGCGGAAGATTAAAGTTCTTAAAATGATGAAATAAAATCTAAAAACTTTACATAAAATATGTTCAAAATATAAAACTTGATTTAAAGCATAAAAACTTTCTTCTTGGCGTTCTTCAGGTTATAATTCATCGTACTTTTTGGTCACACGCCTTCCCATGTCTTCCGCCTAATCCATGATTTTCTTACCCTTCTCTGCAACATGACATAAAACTTGATTAAGCTAATGCTTAGTAAGTACATATAATTCTCACAATTTTAAAAAAAATATTTCATATACATCATCATCATCATCATCATAATAGTGCATTAAGCACAATTTCATAGAAACATATCTTTCATTACATTGACCATATTAAAACTTATTCAATTTTATCTTAAGGGCCCAAGTGTTGCACCATAATCATCTTTGTAGGCGCGCCGTCATGAGAGGAGAAGGGTAGCTAATCCTAAACCAAATATGACATCATAACATATCATTTCATAACATTGGTGTGCAACACTTATTAGGTGATATAAATATACATTACTTTCATACTTTGAAACATGTCATCATCATACATGCATAACTTTAAATCATGAAAATCTTTCATAAGAAATCCTTTAAGGAGAATAACCATAAAATCATCATGAATATCATTGTGAACATATTATCAAACCTTTTGAAACGTGTCATGTTGCAGGTGAGAATGTACTTACCTTAAAAGCTAGCTTACTTAACCTTAATATGCTTTGGTGACGACGCCGCGATCTCGAAGTGCTTGTTTCTTTACGTGTTCATGCCATTTATCCATTTAAAGAATACAAATAAAATTAATACTTATTATCATAGCGTAAATCATCCATTCATATAACATTACATACACATTCATCTCTTATATACATAATTCATATCATGCATCCTTAAGTATAATCATCAAAACATCTCATACATTACAAACATGAAAATCTTTTGAAAACATTTTCTAACAATTAAAATACATATATTTTAATTGTAAAATTCATACCAATATCTTATTATCATATATTTCAATATCATAACATTATTTCATCATCAATAAATTCAATTAAACATATAAAACATTTCATAAAACAAAAATTCAAAAATAATATTGTTAAAACAGTTTTCTTGACCCAACCTCATAGAAATTTCATAACATAAAATACATTCATGAAAACATTACCAAACTTTGCAGTCAATATCATAACATATACATGAACATTCTTGTCAACTTTCATGAAAAACAAAACATATTTACCCCTTGAAATAAAAATTACTTTTTCATACATCATAGTCAAACAATAATATTTTACTCTGAAGGGTAGAGGATAGAAAATTCATATTTTATCATAGAAACATCGAAATGACTTGAGACTTGGAGGAACATCACATAACACATACATGCATAACATATTAAAAATTCAAAACAAAATACAATACCTAGAGAAAGATATTGCAGACGAATTGAGGAGGAGAAACACTTTTTAGAAACACCAAAAGAAATGAATTCTTACCTTAAAAACTTTCTTCTCAAAACCCTTGAATTCAACCAACGAAATTTCAATTTTTCTTTCAAATATTTGCAGAGAATTTTTGAGAGGAAGAAGGATGGAATTCGTGGAGAAGAGAAGAAGAAGAGAGAAAGACAACAGAAACGTCTCAGAAATTGAGAGAGAGAAGAGTGAGAAGATGAAAGAAAAAAATGGAAAAAGAACGTTAAAAATAATTTTTAACGTAATGAGCATAACTGACGAAAATTCAATACCTTCACTTATGTTAGAAATTTTTCTGACTAATCTAGACTAAATTTGCGTGGAGAATGGAGAGAAAAGAGGGAAAGTCAAACAAATCATTCATCACTTACCATGTTTTGCCCTCTCAAAATAGGAAACCATTTAAAATCATACCAATCAATGCGAAGTCAAACCTTTCATTTCCTTAAATGATAAAATTATTCCATTATTATGCCAATTAATCACAATAAATCACCCATTTAACGTAATCATCTCAGCCATAAATTTGGAGAGATTTCTGCTGACTGCTCGTCAGCTGTGTTCGGCCTGCCGATTCTCCACTTCGGCCTGTCGGTTCCACCAAGTTCGGCCTGCCGATCTTTGGCAGACTTTTCGGCCTGCTGAACTTAAAAGTCTGGCCTGCCGAACTATCTTTAAATGCCATACATTAAAACATTCAATTCATCATTGCATCATAATTAAACATACATTATAATTCACATGAACACTTGAGCACAACGATTCCATACGGTCGTCACCTGTCATAGAACTTGAAATAAAAGTTAGTAACATTAAGGTCATATATCATAACATATAACTTAAATTATTATTAAATTTCTGTAATATCATTACTAACTTAACGTGATCTGTTACATAAAAATAGGTAGGTGTTACAATTCTCCCACCTTCTAAAAGTTTCATCGTTGAAACTTAGAACAAATGCGGATACATAGATCTCATGTCATCTTCTCGTTTCCATGTAGCTTCTTCAACTTGCTGATTTCACCATAACACCTTGACTAATGAAATTTCTTTATTCCTCAAGGTCTTGGTTTTTTGATCAAGTATCTTCATTGGCTTTTCTTCATAACTTAAGTCTTCTCGTATCTCGATCACTTGTGGCTCAATCACATGCGTAGGGTCCGGCACATACTTCTTGAGTATGGAGACATGAAATACATTATGCATTGCGGACATTTTTGAAGGCAACTTTAGCTGATAAGCTACTTTGCCTATTCGTTTAACCACTTCATAAGGACCGACAAATCTTGGACTTAACTTGCTTTTCTTTCCAAACCTCATAACTCCTTTCATTGGTGCACCTTTCAAAAACACATATTCGCCCATGGCAAACTCTAAGGGTCTTCTTCTCTTGTCAGCGTAACTCTTATGATGGCTTTGAGCGGTCTCTATTCTTCTTCTTATCAACTTTATCATCTCAGAAATTTCATTAACAAAATCTGTGCTTTCAGCATCGACGCTTTCCATCATCTTCTTCTCACCAGCTTCGTGCCAACATATAGGTGACCTGCATTTTCGTCCACATGACGCTTCATAAGGTGCCATTCCAATTGTCGCCTGAAAGCTGTTGTTGTAAGCAAACTCTACTAATGGCAACATTTTACACCAGCTGGTCTTAAAATCGAGAGAACAAGCCCGTAGCATATGCTCTAAAATCAAGTTTGTTCTCTCCGTTTGGCCGTCTGTCTGAGGATGAAAAGCTGTACTGAAATGTAGCCTGGTTCCCATTGTAGTCTGTACACTCTTCCAAAACTTAGATGTGAACCTGCCATCACGATCTGAGATGATTGACTTGGGAATCCCATGAAGTCGTACAATCTCCTTAACATAGAGTTCCGCTAACCGTTCCATAGAGTAAGTGATCTTGATAGGAATGAAATGCACCGTCTTAGTCAGTCGATCCACAACTACCCAAATTGCATCATAACCGTTCATGGTTCTGGGCAAACCGGTAATGAAATCCATTGCTATATCCTCCCATTTCCATTCCGGTAGTTGGATAGACTGCAGTTCACCACCAGGTCTCTGGTGTTCAGCCTTAACTTGTTGACATGTCATACATTTCTTCACATACATAGCAACATCATGTTTCATTCCAAACCACCAGAAGTTACCCCTTAGATCATTATACATCTTTGTTGCACCTGGATGAATAGAGTAAGGAGTGTCATGAATTTCTGCTAAGATCCTTTCCCTTAAGTCATCAACATTGGGAACACATAAGCGGTCCTTGAGGTATAGAGTTTCATCATCCGCAATACGAAACTCTTCACATTTTCCTTCTTTCATTTCTTGCTTAATCCTTGCAAGACTTACATATTCATCTTGTTTTCTCTGAATTTCATCATACATCATCGGAGCAAGAGTGAATGTTGAGAGCTGTCCTGCTATAAGTTCCAAACCGAAGTCTAGAATTTCCGTTCTTAAAGATTGAGGCATCGTTTGCATTGATATCAACGTGGCAACTAACTTTCTACTTAGAGCATCAGCCACTCGGTTAGCTTTTCCAGGATGATAAAGGATTTCACAATCGTAATCCTTCACCAACTCTAGCCATCTTCGTTGTCTCATGTTCAAGTCTCTTTGCGTGAAGAAATACTTCAGACTTTGATGATCAGTGAAGATCTTGCATTAGACCCCATATAAATAGTGTCTCCATACCTTCAATGCAAAAACGACCGCTGCTAACTCGAGGTCATGAGTAGGATAGTTCTTTTCATAATCCTTCAGTTGCCTTGACGCATAAGCAATTATCCTTTCATTTTGCACTAATACAGCTCCGAAGCCCATCTTGGATGCATCACTATAAATTACGAACCCATCATTTCCTTCAGGAATAGCCAATACTTGAGCCATCATTAGCCTCTTCTTTAGTTCTTGAAACTCTTTTCACATGCATCTGTCCATTCATACTTCTTTCCCTTGCGAGTCAGGTTCGTGAGTGGAGCCGCTATCATGGAGAAGTCTTCTACGAATCTCCGATAATAACCTGCTAAACCCAAGAAGCTCCTTATTTCACTTGCATTCATCGGTTGCTTCCAGTTGAGAACGGCTTCTACTTTAGCAGGGTCAACCATAATCCCTTCCTTTGAAATAACATGCCCCAAGAAAGACACTTTATTAAGCCAAAACTCGCATTTAGAGAACTTTGCATATAGCTGGTGTCTTCTTAAAGTCTCCAGCACAATCCTTAAATGCTCCTCATGTTCTTCTTGATTCTTTGAATAGACAAGAATATCATCGATAAATACAACAACAAATTTATCGAGGAAATCCTTGAATACCCTGTTCATCAAATCCATAAAGGCAGCCGGTGCATTAGTCAGACCGAAGGGCATAACCACAAATTCATGGTGACCATACCTCGACCTGAAGGTAGTCTTGGGGATATCTCCTTCTTTAATCTTCAACTGATGATATCCCGATCGTAGATCAATCTTTGAGAACACCGATGCACCCTTAAGCTGATCAAACAAATCATCGATTCGAGGCAATGGGTACTTGTTCTTGATCGTCACCTTGTTTAGCTCTCTATAGTCAATGCAGAGTCTCATAGTGCCATCCTTCTTCTTTACAAACAAGACTGGAGCTCCCCATGGTGAGTGACTTGGCCTGATGAAACCTTTGTCAAGTAGCTCCTTTAATTGCATGTGAAGCTCCTTTAACTCTACCGGGGCCATTCTGTAAGGCGCTTTTGAGATCGGATCGGTGCCAGGAGCGAGCTCAATCTCGAATTCAACTTCTCTTTCTGGCGGTAGACTTGTCAGATCATCAGGAAACACATCTGCATATTCATGCACTATAGGTACATCATCAATTCTTATCTGTTTGTCTACAATGTTCGCTAGATAGCCCATGCAGCCACTTGCTAATAACTTCCTTGCTTTCATTGCAGATAAGAACATGTGGGGTTTCTTTCTGGACTCGCCAACATAAATGAACTTCTGATCACCTTCTGGATGGAAGATCACCTTTCGTTTTTGGCATTCAATAGAAGCATTGTACTTGCTCAGGAAATCCATCCCAAGAATCATATCATAGTCATGCATGTCGATCACAATGAGGTCGACGAATAGCTCCCTATCAGAAATCCATAGGGGTACTGTATGCAAACAGTGCGTAGATAATATCACTTCCCCGGAGGGTAGTGTCGTAGTGAATCCCTGTCTCATAGGCTCTAAACAAACCTCTAACTTCTTAGCATATGACATAGATACAAAAGAATGCGTGGCACCCGTATCAAAAAGGACATAAGCATCATTAGATAAACTTGTTATCTGACCTATGACCACATTGGAGGCTTCAACAACCACTTGTTCTTTCGTCATGGCATAGATTCGAGCATTCGTCGGTGGGGCTTCAATTCTCCCTTGACTAATAAGTGGCCCTTTAAGGGAGGCCTGTATTTGATGAAGCTGGGCTTGAGGACGAGCTCTCTGTGGGGCATTGGCATTCATCAGCTTGGGGCAGTTCTTAACAAAGTGGTCTTCACGCCCACAAATGAAACATTGATTTGTTCCCAAACGACATTCCCCTGGATGCTTCTTTCCACATTTGGCACATGGTTGAAACTGCCTGTTATTGTTATTGTGCTGACCATCATTGTGCCTCTTGTTGTCTTGGCCCTGCTGGTTTTGAGGATTGCCCTTCCTCTTGTTATTCCTCCAGTTCTGGTTGCTGTTGTTGCTGTTGTTGTTGTTGTTGTTGTTCCTGTGTGGAGGGCGGTTCTGATTGTTTGCATTATTGGCTTGTTGGCCAGACTGAGGCTGGTTCCTTCTTAGTTTAGACAGATGGAACTCTGCACGTTGGGCTCTCATAACAACTTGTTCTTGAGTCCTAGGTGGACTTGCCTCATCCACAATAGCAACAATTTCTGGTCTAAGGGCTCTGATCAGTCTTCTGACCCTTTCACTTTCATCCATAACCATTCCTAGACATAAACAAGCAAGCTGGTCAAACTTTGTCACAACATTTGTGATTGAAATATCCCCCTGGTGTAGGTTCTCAAACTCCTCAAAATGTTTCCTTGTAACGTTCATGTGGAAAAACTTCGTGTTGAACTCATGCACGAAGTCAGCCCATGTCATTTCATCAACATTCCTACTCATTTCAATGCCATCCCACCAAATTCTGGCCTCCATGGTGAGACAGTATGAGGCACAGAGGACCTTCTCATTGTCTGTGACATCCATGAATCTTAAGGTGGCTTCGATCGACCTCAACCATCCTTGTACGACTAACGGGTCCTTTGAACCCCCAAAGTCTACTGGCTTAACCCTCTTCCATCTGACTAGAAGAGGTTCCTGATAGGCCGCTCTTGGTTTAGCAGTAGGAGCTAGGACTTCGTTGACTTGTGGTTGCGGAGGAGGAGGAGGCTCATTGTTGCCTCGATAGTTGTCATTCTGGCTATTGGCCCTTAACGCAGCTATTTCCCTTCTTTGGTCCTCAAGTTGTCTCTGTAACTCAGCAATCATTGTCGTGAGTCTTTCGTTGGTCTAGGTCCGAGTCTGCATTCTTCTATTACCGTCCATCGTTAATTCCTAAAAGAATTAGAACTTAGAAATAATCTTCCAATTATGAGACAGGTTTTCACTACTAATTCATTAATCGTTAAACATTTAGACCTTAATCTTATCATCATACTTGCATCAAAACATCTAACTTTATAACATACTTACTTGGAGGACTTGGATTGACGTGTGGCGATATGAATCGTAATAAAAAATTCCCTCTGATACCAAAGCCTGTAACGCCCCCCTTACGGACGTCACAGATGTCGTTACATTCATACATTCATACTTCTTTAAACTTTAAACATAAACATAATTACAAAACTTATACGATACTTTTAATTGTAAACGTAATTAAACATACTTAACTAGGATCCATTCATTCATTTTTTTCACAGCATAATATTGCTTAACTTATTCCATATCATAATTAGTTAAATTATACATTAAATTAATCATAAACTTATTTTAATAAAATAGATATACCAAGTTGTAAAATCATAACTTATAAAAATATCACATCATAACTCATTTAATCATCACATCATTTAAAAATTACTTGTTCCCACAGTTTGGCAGGCCGAACTTGGGACTTCGTCAGGCCGGACATGATCGGCAGGCCGGAGTTCCTCAACTGGCAGTTCGACAGAGGCTTTGCAAATTTGACTTAAAAACTTGTCATTGTTTGGTAGGCCGAAAACGTGATTGGTAGGCTGAACCTTCAAACATCGACAGGCCGAGCAATAATGTTCAGCAGGCCAACCGAGCCAAAATCCTTGAGAAAACTTAATTTTAAAACAAATCCAACTTTTATTAAAAATGCGGAAGATTAAAATTCTTAAAATGATGAAATAAAATATAAAAACATAGTTCTTGTATTCTTAAAGCTTTACATAAAAATATGTTCAAAATATAAAACTTGATTTAAAACATAAAAACTTTCTTCTTGGCGTTCTTCCTGTTATAATTCATCGTATTTTATGCTCACACGCCTTCCAATGTCTTCCGCCTAATCCATGATTTTCTTACCCTTATCTGCAACATGACATAAACTTGATTAAGCTAATGCTTAGTAAGTACATATAATTCTCACAATTTAAAAAAAAACATTTCATATACAACATCATCATCATCATCATCATCATCATAATAGTGCATTAAGCATAATTTCATAGAAACATATCTTTCATTACATTGACCATATTAAAACTTATTCAATTTTATCTTAAGGGCCCAAGTGTTGCACCATAATCATCTTTGTAGGCACACCGTCATGTGAGAAGAAGGGTAGCAAATCCCAAACCAAACATGATATCATAACATATCATTTCATAACATTGGTGTGCAACATTTATTAGGTGATACATATATACATAATTTTCATATTTTGAAACATGTCATCATCATACATGCATAACTTTAATCATGAAAATCTTTCATAAGAAATCCTTTAAGGAAAATAACCATAAAATCATCATGAATATCATTGTGAACATATCATCAAACCTCGTAAAACATGTCATGTTGCAGGTGAGAATGTACTTACCTTAACAGCTAGCTTACTTAACCTTAATATGCTTTGGTGACGATGCCGCGGTCTCGATGAGCTCGTTCCTTTGCGTGTTCATGCCATTATTTTATTCAAAGACACAAAAAAAATTAATACTTATTATCATAGCGTAAATCATCCATTCATATACGTTTCATACACATTCATCTCTTATATACATAATTCATATCATGCATCCTTAAGTATAATCATCAAAACATCTCATACATTACAAACATGAAAATCTATTGAAAACATTTTCTAACAATTAAAATACATGTATTTTAATTTTAAAATTCAAAACCATATCTTAATATCATATATTTCAATATCATAAAATTATTTCATCATCAATAAATTCAATCAAACATATAAAACATTTCATAAAACAAAAATCCAAAAATAATATTGTTAAAACAATTTTATTGACCCAACCTCATAGAAATTTTATAACATAAAATACATTCATCAAAACATTACTAAACTTTGCAGTCAATATCATAACATATACATGAACATTCTTTTCAACTTTCATGAAAAAAACAAAACACATTTACCCCTTGAAATAAAAATTACTTTTTCATACATCATAGTCAAACAGTAATATTTTACTGTGAAGGGTAGAGGATAGAAAATCCATATTTCATCGTAGAAACATCGAAATGACTTGAGAATTGGAGGAACATCACATAACACATACATGTATAACATATTAAAAATTCAGAACAAAATACAATACCTAGAGAAAGATATTATAGACGAATTGAGGAGGAGAAACACTTTTCAGAAACACCAAAAGAAATGAATTCTTACCTTAAAAACTTTCTTCTCAAAACCCTTGAATTCAACCAACGAAATTTCAATTTTCTTTCAAATATTTGCAGAGAATTTTTGAGAGTAAGAAGGATGGAATTCGTGGAGAAGAGAAGAAGAAGAGAGAAAGACAACAGAAACGTCTCATAAATTGAGAGAGAGAAGAGTGAGAAGATGTGAGAAAAATGGAAAAAGAATGTTAAAATTTTTTTTAACGTAATGAGTATAACCGACGAAAATTCAATACCTTCACTTATGTCAAAAATTTTTCTGATTAATCTGGACTAAATCATTCATCACTTACCATGTTTTGCCCTCTCAAAATAGGAAACCATTTAAAATCATACCAATCAATGCGAAGTCAAACCTTTCATTTCCTTAAATGATAAAATTATTCCATTATTATGCCAATTAATCACAATAAATCACCCATTTAATGTAATCATCTCAGCCATAAATTTGGAGAGATTTCTGCTGACTGCTCGTCAGCTGTGTTCGGCCTGCCGATTCTCCACTTCGGCCTGCCGGTTCCACCAAGTTTGGCCTGCCGATGGTTTCCATCGGCCTGCCGATCTTTGGCATACTTTTCGGCCTGCCGAACTTAAAAGTCTGGCCTGCCGAACTGTCTTTAAATGCCATACATTAAAACATTCAATTCATCATTGCATCATAATTAAACATACATTAAAATTAACATGAACACTTGAGTACAACGATTCCATGCGGTTGTCACCTGTCATAGAACTTGAAATAAAAGTTAGTAACATTAACATCATATATCATAACATATAACTTAAATTATTATTAAATTTTTGTAACATCGTTACTAACTTAACGTGATCTGTTACATAAAAATAGGTGGGTGTTACAGACCAACCTCTCAATCAATACTGAAGTTAAATCCCTATCTTCCAAGCCTGAGGCTAACCGATCAAGAGTATCAGCCTTGACATTTTCTACCCTTAGGATCTGGACAAAGGAGTAGCTCTTGAATTGTCTGAGTAAGGCCTTGTTTTCACTCAAGTACACGACTATGGACTCGCTTTGAGCTTGGAAGTCGTTGACCACCTACTAGACAATGAGCATTGAATCGTTGTGGATGCGGATGCAATCCACCCCAAGGTCTCAAGTGATTTTGAGTCCGGCTATCAAGGCTTCATATTCTACCTTGTTGTTGAAGGCCTTGAAATCAAATCAAAATGCATAGCTTACTGTGTAACGCCCCCTTACGGATGTCACAGATGTCGTTACATACTTTCATTTAATACTTTACTTAAAAACAAACCATATAACTTAAAGATAGTTTGAAAACATAACCCAGGATCCATGCATGCATTTTTTTTTATAAAACATTTAATAAATTAAACCTTATTAATAATGATAATAATAATTTACTTGATCTTAAACATTCTTTAAATTGTTAGCCAACACCGTAAGAATAGAAACAAACATTCAAACCATCTTGGAAAACATACTTACAGTTTGGCAGACCGAACTTGAGGGTTCAGCAGGCCGAAGGTCAAACTTCGGCAGGCCGTCCGAGATAAACAAAAACTTTTTAGAAAACTTAATTTAAAGACAAGTTCAATATTTCAACATGCGGAAGACCAAATTCTTAAAATGATAAAATAAAATATTAAAACATAGTTCTTGTATTCTTTAAAACTTAACAAATAAATATGTTCAAATAATAAATCATAGCTTAAATCATAAAACTTGCTTCTTTGGCGTTCTTTCGGTTACAATTCATCTTGCTTAGCTCACACGCCTTTCCACGCCCTCCGCCTAGTCCATCACCTTCTTACCCTTATCTGCAACATGACATAAACTGAATAAGCTAAAGCTTAGTAAGTACATTGTAATCTCACAACTTAAAAATTTATGAACATCATCATCATCATACATCTTAATAGTGCACTAGGCACATTCTCATAGGAACATATCTTTCATTACTTTGACCATATTAAAACTTATTTCATTTTATCTTAAGGGCCCAAGTGTTACACCATAATCATCATTGTAGGCGCGCCGTCATGAGAGGAAAAGGGTAGCTAATCCTAAACCAAACATGACATCATAACATATCATAACATTGGTGTGCAACACTTATTAGGTGATACATATATATATATAACTTTCATGCTTTGAAATACGTCATCATCATACATGCATAACTTTATGAACATCAAAATATTTCATAAGAAAACTTTAAATGAAACCATCATAAAATCCATCATAGAATAATTATCATTATGCACATAATTTCAAACCTTATAAAACATATCATGTTGCAGGTGAGAATGTACTTACTTTTTTTTTTAGCTAGCTTACTTAACCTTAAATGTATCGGTGACGACGCCGCGGTCTCGATGTGCTCGTTCCTTAGTGTGTTCATGTCATTTATTCATTTAAAGATACAAAATAAAATTAATACTTATTTTCATAGAATAAAACATCCATTCCATATAACATCACACATACATTCATCTCTTGCAAACATAATTCATAACATGCATCCATAACCATAATCATCAAAACTATCAACAAAAATATATTTCTGACCTCCATGAATTAAAAATTTAATAACTCAACATTCTCATATAATTTAAGTACCACACTTGGTAGGAACCAAAATAATACATAAATATATTACCATGATTTTTCATTTATGATAAAAATTTCATTTAGTATCTAAAAACAAGTCTTACATATCAAACATGAAATCTGCCAGCAATAGTTAGGCAATGAACTACTTCAAACTTAGGTCCATTTATTACTTTTCGACATCACAGAAAAATCTACAAAAATTAATATATAAAATAGACATATAGAACTCTAACATATCCAAAATTTGGCTTCAAAAAAAATCGGATTAGGTTAAAACACACATTTGAAATCAGAAATAAAACTAACTTAGGTTTGATAGGCAGCGAGTAATCTTAGTAAACATTTTCAAACAATTAAAACACATTAATTTAAACTCTAAAATTCTTACTAACAACTTACTAACATACATCACAATGCCACAAAATTATCTCAACACCGATAAAATCATTTCATCACACAAAACATCACATAACCAAAAAGTCCAACCATTTTACTGTTAAAGCAGTTTCTAGACCTAGTCTTACTAAAAATTCCATAACACATAAAATACTCATCAAATCATTACCAAAATTTCCAGTTAATAACTTAACATATATCCAAATTTCGTAGCAAAAAAAGCACGTTTACCCCTTGAACAAAAATCACATTTTCAAGCATCATAACCAAACAGCAACATTTTTACTGTAAGTGGCAGCGGGTAGAAAATTCATATCTTAATGTAGAAAAATTGAAATAAGTTGAAACTTGGAAGAACAGTATCATATCAAAATCTAAGAGAAAAATAAGATTCCTAGACAAAGTTATGGCTATCGGAGTAAGGAGGAATACATATTTCAGAAATACCAAAAATGGCTCTTACCTCAAAATGAAGCTTCTCTAGTTTATCTTTGAATTTGGCTAGGTGGAAAGTGAGATTTCTTGGTGTTCTTTTAGGTGTTTGCAGCAGGGAAAAATGGAGAATAAAATGTAGAGAAGAGAGAGTGAAAGAGAGGAGATGTGTGTGTGAGAGAGAAAAGAACATTTACGTGAAAAATGAGAATGGTGAGAAAGGAAAGAGATAATCTCTCTTTAATTTCAGAAATTTTATGATTAATTTGAGGCAAGCTTCACATGGAAAGTGGAGAGGATTGAGGGAAAGAAAGGTCAAAGTTCCAAGAATGGTTCAAGTTACCATATTTCACTTCTTCAAAATAGGAAACCATATCAATTACATTCAATCAATCAAGAGTCAATTATTTAATTTCCTTAAATGAGGAAATTAATCCATAAATATGCCAATCAATCATCAATCATTATCCAATCACAACCAATCATCATCGTCACATTTTTAGGAGACTTCGGCTGACTGCTCGTCAGCTGTCATCGGCCTACCGACTGCACAGTTCGGCCTGCCGATTCCATGAAGTCTGGCCTGCCGATGGTTTCCCTCGGCCTATCGATTGTTGAGGGGCAATTCGGCCTGCCGATCCTGAAGGTTCGGCCTGCCGAACTGTCCTCACATACAAGGATACATCATATCATAATGAATCATAAACAAACATACAATGTAATGAACACTTGAGCACATCAATTCCACGTGATCGTCACCTGTCATAACACTTAGAATAAATAGTTAGTAACATAAAATCATAAATCATAACATATATCAATAAGAAAATTACTTAACGCTATTACTAAGTTAACATAATCCGTTACATAAAAATAGGTGGGTGTTACAACCTGGTAGCCATCTGGACTGTGAAGATAAGACCATATGGATTTTGAAGAATTTGGTGCAAGGGATACTTGGTTAGGACACAAACCGTGTGCCCCTAGAAGTATGGTCGGAGTTTCCAAGTAAATGTGACGAGGGCAAGTACTAACTTCTCAAGTGTCGGGAAACTCTCCTTAGATCCCTGGAAGGCCTTGCTGTGTAATAGACTAGTTTCTGCATATTCTCTTCTTCTCATATGAGATTGAGTTGACCGCCTTCTCAAACACCACTAGGTAGGCGTCGAGCATCTCTCTCGGTAGAGGTTTGGATAAAAGCAGGGGTGTGGCCAAGCATTTCTTGAGATTTTAGAGCGTTTCCTTACACTTCCTATTAACCTCCCCTTGAGTGCCTTGAAAAAAGGCTGGCACTTGTCGGTGGACCGGGAGACGAACATGGACAAGGCAACGACCATCACAATCAACTTTTAGACCTCCTTGATTATTCAGGGAGAGTGCATATTCACCATCGCTTGGGCCTAGGCTAGATTGACTTCAATGCCATGATGGTTTCCCCTGAATCTGAGGAACTTGCCAGACTCCACTCCAAATGCACACTTGGTTGGGTTAAGTTTCATCTTTTATTCTTAGAGTATGTTGAAGCTTTCTTGGAGGTCTACAATGTGATCAGCTAGTCAGATTGACTTGATGAACATGTTGCGAGGTATACCTCTATAGTCTTCCCAATCTATCGAGCAAACATCTTGTTCATCAGGCCCTAATAGGTGGCCTTGGTGTCCTTTGAACCAAACAGTGTGACCACGTAGCAAAATATTTACTAATCGGTGGTGAACGTAGACTTCACATTATCTTGCTCAGCCATCTTTATTTGATTGTAACCAAAATAGTCGTCTATAAAGCTTAGTAGCTTATGCTCGGTGGTTGCGTCTATTAACTAGTTGATCTAGGGTAGCAAGAAGTAGCCTTTTGAGCAGGCTTTTTTTAGGTTGGTAAAATCGATGCAAACCTGCCACTTCCCATTGGCCTTTGTGACCAAGACCATGTTCATAAGCCACTCTAGATACGTGAACTCTTAAAGGAATCCAACCTTGAGGAGCTTATGAACGTCCTCATTAATGGTAGCTTACCTTTTTTGATTAAATGCTCTTCTCTTTTGGATGATCGGCTTGTGCCCAAAATGGATGTTTAGATGGTGGCTTATAACACTTGGGTCGATCCCAAGCTTGTCTTCATGGGACTAGGTGAGCATGTCCTAATATTCCATTTGGAATTTCTCTAGGTCTGCTCGAATCTTAGCCTTTAGCTAGGATCTAAGCTGGGCCGTTCGGTTGGGGTGTTTAGGATCCAGGTGATATGGCACTAAGTCTTCTATGGATATGGCTCGCACCTCCTTTTCGAGAGCCACAGGTCGGGGTCAGATAACTTTTTTGGCTCTTGCTTGCTAAGGGGCTCTATCTTGTCCACTTTAAAAATGGCCGAAACTTTTAGCTGTCAAGCCGCTGCTTCCTTGGCGGCCTTGACGTAACATTCTCAAGAATCCTTCTATCTCGACCTTGTCACCTGTCCCTGTTTTTGGTTGGAAACTTCATTGCAAGTGGTAGTTGAGGCTATGGCCATAAAAACATTGAGAGTTGGCCGACCGATGATGATATTAAGCTAAAAAGGCTTATTGACAATGAGGAATTCCACGAGATGCGTTACTTGAGCATTGTCTTCATTGAATGTGATCGGCAGGCAAATCATGGAAATAGCTTGGACACATTCCCCTGAGAAACCATATAAGGACTCTGGTCTGAGATCAACAAGGCGTTGTTGATTTTGAGTTTATCAAATGCTTTCTTGAATAGGATGTCAACCAAGCTACCATTGTCAATCAGTACCCATCGAACTATATTATTAGCTATCTACAGCTCGCATGCCAAAGCATTGTTGTGCGGGTGAATAAGTCTATCTGCTTCTTCCTCTATGAACGTGATATAAATGTCCTCTTGATAGCAGATCTTGTTGATATGTTCAGAGATGTTCATGAGGTCTCCTTTTTGACTAGCGTGGCCTCTTGAGCATAAGCCTGGTGGCCACTCGAGATGTCCCCGATGACAAGCCTGCCAAAGATCATGTGAACAATGTTCAGGGGGATTGAGGTGTTCCCACCATTGTTATATGTCCTAAGCTGACCTTCTCAGGTCGGCTAGTTATTTCTTCTGACGCTAGTGTCAAAAGTCAGGACTCGCTAGATGAAGTCCCTAAGATGCCCTTGTCAGATGAGCTTCTCAATTTGATCATTCAGTTGAATGCAGTCACCAGTGTTATGTCTGATATCCTTGTGAAAGTTGTAGTACTTGTTCTAATCTCTTCTGCCTCAAATCCCCTTCAATAGAGGTGGATTTACTAAAAAATTTCAATTGTTCACCTGATTTAGCACCTCATCAATGGTGGCTACCAGGGGTGTATGGCTTGGAAATTTCTCGGTCGGGACCTTGGACTTATCATTTTTGGGTTTCTTGTTTTGGTCGACTTTAGGATGCTCAGGTGGATCCTTCTGCTTCTTGCCCTTCTTGCTGCTATTGCTGCTTTCTCTATTCCTGTAGCTCTTTATGTAATCGGTCGTATCGGCATGCCTCTAAGCATAGCCGAGCATCTAAGAAAACATGCTCGGCTACTTAAGGGCGAGCGACTATATTAGACCTTTGTCTCTCATCCGCACCAAGAAGGCATGCTTTAGAGTTCTGTCTTCTAAGTGCCTCTCTCTAACACTACTTAGGTGAAGTGATTGATGTAGTCTTGCACGTCTCCATCACCTTAGTTAATAGCACAGAGATAGTTTATCTCCTTCCTCGTTTAGAATATGGCGAATGTGTTAGGTATGTATGCCCTAAGGAGTAAAAATGTAATACATTTTTGGAGACATTTTTATCAATAAAGAATTTATTCATTTACATATACCGAATCTTGTCCTCTTCACATTCATATTTATTGAATGTATGTTAAGCAAACAGTAGTCTGAGACTGTCAGTCTAAACCTTTAAGAATTGGGCATATGATGGACTGATTATGCGGAAGACATTATTCTTAAGGTGATGGTCTAAAACATATGATCCACAATCGAGGGAATAAAGTTGGGTGCTTTATTCATGCAAAGATTGTTATGTTGTCTATATTCCTATTGGGAGATGGTTTGTCTTGACCATCGAAGTTGGACTCCGTGAATAGAAACATTGGCACATTGTCATAGGTGATGATGTGTTGGATCGGGACACAAAGTGAATTGATTTGGAATAATAATTTTGTCTCAACAAATCGATTCACTTTAGACAATCATTTGTATTGTATCTTAATCCTGAGATGGATAGTGGGCCCGTTGTCTCGACTTGTGTCTTTTGATGTACCAAAGGGTGACTCCCACATCTCAATAGTGGTATGCATGCCGGTACGTTGGAGGCATGACTCTTGATGGCATAGACTTGTTATTCATAGATATGGAATCCATAGCTCCTCTTTAGGAGTAATGATATCCTCTTATATGTGTTATCCTATAATTGGAAAACTGGAGCGCTCAACCATTTGGATACATAGGTATAACCGAATGGTATACTATCTTTGGATGGTAAGTTTTCTAATGGTGAGATAATGGAATGTAAGATAAAAATAATCGGGAAGGTAAGACATAACTTGTCCTTAAGCCGATTATGGATTTTTATGGGGATATGATACACTATGATATGTCATGGAAACTTAGCTATACGGGCTTCGTAATGCTATAAAGTTCGAGAGTGTAGCTCCAAGCTTTTAGTGGAGTAGCGTTGGAGTTGATAATTATGAAATGTATATTTGGGATATTGGGTTTCATAATTATCGAGAGCTTGAACTTTAAAGGTCCATTTTGGTCCCCTTTGCTAGCTCACAAAATCCTGTAACGATACAACGTGCTTTTTCAATAATTGGTGACTTATGTCAGATTTATCAGATTGGTTTAAAATTTGAAAGAATCAAATAATTCATGTCTATTTATTGGTTGAATTAATTTTTCAATAAAATTAATTTAAGATAAACTTGTTGAATTATTGGGATCGGATAATTCTTGTATGTTTATCGGTTGATTTAATTTGATAAACTAGATCAAGATAAACTGTAGAATTATTGTGAATTGATTTATTTTCTTAGAGATTATCTTGATAAAGTTGTTTTGATCAGATAACTTCTCTATTGGGTTATTTGAATTAAAACTGAGACTTTATCCTATAGAATCTCAGGTAGAAAATAAAAGATTCGCGGAGATATTTATGCGGCAGTTTGGCCTGCCGATGGGGCGTGTTCAACCTACCGATCAACGAGAGATAAGATTACGCATTTTGAGACCTATAGCATGTCAAACTTGTGTTTTGGAAAATACTCTAATGTTAAAATTTTTAAAATTCTCGCTGCGCACCACACATTGTTTTTTCCAACAATTGGTATCATAGCCAAGATTTTTACATAAATTTACGAGTTTGTGATCATACTATATGTATAAATTTTGTGATCTTAATCTCTCCTATGCTTGAATTTAATTTTATAGAGAGTTGGCACTCTAGGTTTCTATATAATTATATGTTGTCATGGATTATGTAGTGAATGTTCATTAATTAATTATGGTTGATTAAATTATTATTTAATTATTTATTAATTAATTAATTTATGCCAGTTATGGTTCCTTAGAGGTTAGAATATGTATCTAAGTTTTTAATGTAATTAGATGGCGGACTATCATCTCTATCTAGGAATTGTTATTTAATTTTAAATTTATAAGAATTTTGTAATTAAATAATTATTTGGAGAAGACGGATCTAGAAAGCAGATTTAGAAGATGGATGATGGTGCACCCAGGTATTTCCTGAGTCTCTAATTTTATGTTTTTGAAATTGTTGAAAATAAAATTGATGAATTGCATTAAAATTGTATGATGGGTCAAGAGGGTAAGGTTTGTAAGCTGCTAAAGTCAATTTATGGACTTAAGCAGGCCTCTCGTTCTTAGAACATAAGATTTGATCAGGTGATCAAGACTTAGGGGTTCTCACAAAATGTGGATGAGCCATGTGTTTACAAACACATAAAGGATGGGAAGGTGGTTTTTCTACTGCTCTATGTAGATGACATTCTGCTAATTGGCAATAACATTGGGGCATTGTCATTTGCCAAATTATGGTTGACCAAGTAGTTTGGCATGAAGGACTTGGGTGAGGCTAATTTTGTTCTCGGTATCTAGATCTTTCGGGATAGGAAGAACAAAATGATAGCTTTGTCGTAGGCTGGCTACGTAGATAAAATTCTCAGGAGGTTTGCAATGCAGGATTCCAAGAAAGGTGGGCAACCATCTAGGTCTGGAATTACTCTTTCTAAGAAAGACTCCCCAAAGTCTTATGAAGAAAGAGAATACATGAAGAAGGTGCCTTATGCTTCGGTAGTGTGTAGTCTCATGTATGCCATGCTCTGCACCCGACCGGATATTAGCTATGCGGTCGGGATTGTAAGTCAACTTCAGGCAGATCTAGGACCGAACCACTAGGTTGCGGTAAAGCATATTTTCAAGTACCTGAGAAGGACTCGAGGGTATATGCTTGTGTATTCGGGTGAGGACTTGACTCCTCTAGGATACACTGACTCAGATTTTCAATCCTGTCTGGATTCTAGGAAATCGACTTTGGGTTTTGTGTTTACTCTGGGCGGCAGTGCCATTAGTTGGAGGAGTGCTAAGCAAGATTGCACTTTGGATTCAATGATGGAGGCGGAGTATGTGGCAGCTAGTGATGCTTCGAATGAAGCAGTGTGGCTCCGCAAGTTCCTTGGGGATCTTAAGGTTGTTCCTGGCATGGATAAGGCGGTATCATTGTATAGTGACAACAGTGCGGCGGTAGCTAATGCTAAGGAACTAAGATTTCACAAGAAGAGTAAACATATTGATTGGAAGTATCATGTGATAAAGGACTTTGTTGAGGGCGGGCATGTCACGGTGTGCAAGATCACGTCAGAGGACAATTTAGCTGATCCATTTACGAAGACACTTACTGGGAGAGTCTTCAAGAAACATGTGGATGCTATAGGGATGCAAGATTTGTTGTATTTACTAACTTAGTGCAAGTGGGAGATTGTTAGATATGTATGCCCTAAGGAGTAAAAATGTAATACGTTTTTGGAGACATTTTTATCAATAAAGAATTTATTCATTTACATATACCAAATCTTGTCCTCTTTACATTCATATTTGTTGAATGTATGTTAAGCAAACAGTAGTCTGAGACTGTCGGTCTAAACCTTTAAGAATTGGGCATATGATGGACTGATTATGCAGAAGACACAATTCTTAAGGTGACGGTCTAAAACATATGATCCGTAATCAAGCGAATAAAGTTGGGCACTTTATTCATGCAAAGATTGTTATGTTGTCTATATCCCTATTGGGAGATGTTTGTCTTGACCATCGGAGTTGGACTTCGTGAATAGAAACATTGGCACATTGTCATAGGTGACGATGTGCTGGATTAGGACACAAAGTGAATTGATTTGGATTAATAATTCTGTCTTGGCAAATCGATTCACTTTAGACAATCATTTGTATTGTATCTTAGTCTTGAGATGGATAGTGGGCCCGTTGTCTCGACTTGTGTCTTTTGATGTACCAAAGGGTGAATCCCACATCTCAATAGTGGTATGCATGCCGGTACATTGGAGGCATGACTCTTCATGGCGTAGACTTGTTATTCATAGATATGGAATCCATAGCTCCTCTTTAGGAGTAATGATATCCTCTTATATGTGTTATCCTATAATTGGAAAATTGGAGCGCTCAACCATTTGGATACATAGGTGTAACTAAATGGTATACTATCTTTGGATGGTAATTTTTCTAATGGTGAGATAATGGAATGTAAGATAAAAATAATCGGGACGGTAAGACAGAACTTGTCCTTAAGCAGATTATGGATTGTCATATGGGGATACGATACATTATGATATGTCATGGAGACTTAGCTATACGGGCTTCGTAATGCTATAAAGTTCGAGAGTGCAGCTCCAAGCTTTTAGTGGAGTAGCGTTGGAGTTGATAATTGTGAAATGTATATCTGGGATATTGGGTTTCATAATTATCGAGAGCTTGAACTTTATAGGTCCATTTTGGTCCCCTTTGCTAGCTCACAAAATCCTATAACGATACAGCGTGCTTTTTCAATAATTGGTGACTTATGTCAGATTTATCAAATTGGTTTAAAATTTGAAAGAATCAAATAATTCATGTTTGTTTATTGGTTGAATTAATTTTGTAATAAAATTAATTTAAGATAAAATTGTTGAATTATTGAGATCGAATAATTCTTGTCAGTTTATCGGTTGATTTAATTGGATAAATTAGATCAACATAGTCTTTTAGAATTATTGTGAATTAATTTATTTTCTTAGAGATTATCTTGATAAAGTTGTTTTTTCAGATAACTTCTCTATTGGGCTATTTCAATTAAAACTGAGACTTTATCCTATAGAATCTCAGGTGGAAAATAAAAGATTCACGGAGATATTTACGCGGCAGTTTGGCCTACCGATCTACGTGTTCGGCCTGCCGATGGGGTTGCTCAGTCTGTCGATTAACGAGAGATAAGATTACACGTTTTCACGCGAATCTATCAGATATTGATCCGAACTTGATTCTGTTTCGAGTTTTTGAGACCTAATCTGATAAGGACTGACCCCAGGACCAATCGCTATATAAAGGGAGTAAGTCTCAGGAGTTACTCAGATCAATTGAGAGATTAAGAGTGATACTCTTCTAGTGAGCATCTGAAAACTCCTTGAGAGCTTTTGTTCACAAATCACAAACACTTGCTTTGGGTTCTCTCGATTGGTGGGAAGGAGAGTCACCGATGGAAGAGCTGTACATGTAAGCCCACACTCACTTCGGTCGTGGATAGAGAATAGCAAAGAAGACCAGTTGGTTGAGGCTCTTCTGGAACGTTACTTCTCTTCACGAATTGCGGAGGTTCTTCGGCACACAAAGGTTAGTAAGATCAGTTTAAATTTATACATATAGCATGTCAAACTTGTGTTTGGAAAATACTCTCATGTTAAAATTTTGAAAATTCATGCTGCGCACCATACATTGTTTTTTCCAACAGAATGCTCATCACCTTGCTTAATAGCACACAGATAGCTTACCTTCCTCCTCATTTAGGATGTGGCAAATACAGTCGAAAAGGCATTAGACAGCTAGCGAAATGAGGACATCATGCCTAGCTCAATAAGGTACAACCATTGCCGAGTTGGACCGGTCAGTGTGAGTGAAAAATGCCTTGCACATGGAGGCATCACAAGCATTCTGGAGGAGTATGTGACCTCTGTATAGTTCTAGGTGGTCATCGACGTCCTGTTAGACATGTATGCCCTAAGGAGTAAAAATGTAATAAGTTTTTGGAGACATTTTTATCAATAAAGAATTTATTTATTATTTATATACCAAATCTTGTCCTCTTTACGTTCATATTTATTGAATGTATGTTAAGCAAATAATAGTCCGAGACTGTCGGTCTAAACCTTAAGAATTGGGCATATGATGGCTAGATTATGCAGAAGACACGATTCTTAAGGTGATGGCCTAAATCGTATGATCCGCAATCGAGGGAATAAAGTTGAGCGCTTTATTCATGCAAAGATTGTTATGTTGTCCATATCCCTTTTGGAAGATGGTTTGTCTTGACCATCGGAGGTGGACTCGGTGAATAGAAATATTAGTACGTTGTCATAAGTGACGATGTGTTGGATCGGGACATAAAGTGAATTGATTTGGATTAATAATTCTGTCTCAGCAAATCGATTCACTTTAGACAATCATTTGTGTTGTATCTTAATCCTGAGATGAATAGTGGGCCCGTTGTCTTGGCTTGTGTCTTTTGATGTACCGAAGGGTGACACCCACATCTTAATAGTGGTATGCATACCGAAACGTTGGAGGCATGACTCTTGATAGCGTAGACCTGTTATTCATAGATATGGAATCCATAGCTCCTCTTTAGGAGTAATGATATCCTCTTATATGCCTTATCCTGTAATTGGAAAACTGGAGCGCTCAACCATTTGGATACATAGGTGTAACCGAATAGCATACTGTCATTGGATAGTAAGTTTTCTGATGGTGAGATAATGGAACGTAAGATAAAAATAATCGGGAAGGTAAGGCAGAACTTGTCCTTAAGCCGATTATGGATTATCATATAAGGATACGATATACTATAATATGTCATGGAGACTTAGCTATACAAGCTTCGTAATTCTATGCAGTTCGAGAGTGCAGATCCAAGCTTTTAATGGAGCAGCATTGGAGTTGATAATTATGAAATGTATATCTGGGATATTAGGTTTCATAATTATCAGGAGCTTGAACTATATAGGTCCATTTGGTCCCCTTTGCTAGCTCATAACATCCTTTAACGACACGACGTGCTTTTCTAATAATTGGACTTATGTCGGATTTATTAGATTGGTTGAAATTTGCAAGAATCGAATAATTCATGTCTGTTTATTGGTTGAATTAATTTTGTGATAAAATTAATTCAAGATAAACTTGTTGAATTATTGGGATCGGATAATTCTTGTCTGTTTATCAATTGATTTAATTTTGGATAAATTAGATCAAGATAAACTTGTAGAATTATTGGGATTGATTTATTTTCTTAGAGATTATCTAGATAAAGTTTTTTGGATCAGATAACTTCTTTATTGGGTTATTTGAATTAAAATTAAGACTTTATCCTATAGAATCTTGAGTGAAAAATAAAAGATTTGCGAGATTTTTTATTCTGCAGTTCGGCCTGCCGATGGATGTGTTCGGCCTGCCGATGGGGCTTGTTCGGTCTACCGATCAATGAAGGATAAGAATATGCGTTTCCACGCAGATCTTATTAGATATTGATCTGAATTTGATTCTAATCCAAATTTTGAGACCTAATCTGATGAGGACTGACCCTAGGACAACCTCTATAAATAGGGAGTGATTCTCATAGGTTACTAAGATCAATTGAGAGATTAAGAGAGATACTCTGCTAGTGAGAATCTGAAAACTCCCTGAGAGCTTTTGTTCACAAATCACGAACACTTGCTTTAGGTTCTCTCTATTGGTTGGAAGGAGAGTCACTGGTGGAAGAGCTATACATGTAAGCCCACACTCACTCCGGTCGTGGATAGAGAATAACAAAGAAGACCAGTTGGTTAAGGCTCTTCTAGAGCGTTACTTTTCTTCACATTTTGCGAGGGTTCTTCAGCACACAAAGGTTAGTAAGATCTAGTTAATTTATACTTATAGCATGTCAAACTTGTGTTTTTAAAATTACTATGATGTAAAATTTTTAAAATTTCACTGCGTACTATTTTTTCAACAATTGGTACCAGAGCCACAGTTTTTTCATAAATTTACGAGTTTGTGATCATGTTATATGCATAAATTTTGTGATCTTAATCTCTCCTATGCTTGAATTTAATTTTATAGAGAGTTGGCACTCTAGGTTTCTATATAATTATATGTTGTCATGAATTATATGGTGAATGTTTATTAATTAATTATGGTTGATTAAATTCTTATTTAATTATTTATTAATTAATTAATTTATACCGGTTATGGTTCCTTAGAGGTTAGAATATGTATCTAGGTTTTTCATGTAATTAGATGGCGGACTATCATCTCCGTCTAGGAATTATTATTTATTTTAAATTTGTAAGAATTTTGCAATTAAATAATTATTCAGAGAAGACGGATCTAGAAGATTGATGATGATGCTCCCAGGTATTTCCTGAGTCTTTAATTTTATGTTTTTGAATTGTTGAAAATAAAATTGATAAATTGCTTTAAAGTTGTATTTTCTGGAATGGAGATTTCTGCTCGGTCGGCATGCCAAACCTCACAGTTTGGCCGGCTGATGGTCGCAGATCGGCAGGCCAGACTTGTAGTTCGGCAAGCCATCAATGGGGCAGAAAACAAGTGGCTCTGGCAGCAGGCTGAACTTCTAGTTCAACAAGCCAAACTTTCATGAATCGACAGGCCTTCTTGATTGGTAGGCCGATGGAGCATGACCGGCAGGCCGATCACTTAGATTGGCCTGCCGACTGAGAGCTGGAGAGTTTGCAAGAAAAGGTGTAGTTTTTTCCAATGTAGTTTTAATTTTATTTTTGGGACAATTCTGAGAAAACATTAAATTTGGATATGACCGAAAATAAGAAGTATTCGATTCATATGAGATTGAAGACTTGAAGATGGGTATTACATAAAGAAGGATACAGCTTAAGGATTCAAGGATGAAGAATCGATAATATGTCTCGATTATTCTCTTGTAATCTTAGTTTTCTATTCTCTAGGGTGGAGCCATAATATTACGGTTATTATTATTATTTTGCTTGTAGCTTTGCTTGATTGCTTTGCTTGTCTGCATTATAATAGAGAGTGCCGCTTATATTAAAATTGATCACGCATATTCTTAAAAAAAAAACCTTGATTTCAAAAGATTGAGTGGGAGAAGGTTTTCGAAGAGAGGACCTAAGGCCTCCATCGTTGGTCCATAGGCAAAACATGGTGGTCCCGACCCCTAGGAAGGGATTTCTATCATGTACCAGATTGGATCTCTGAGAGGATAAGGTATTTTAGCATGATTTATGGTTGCACACCCCTAGGTGGTGATTATAAATCATGGATAAAATATTGAAACGATGGTTATACACTCACATTAATTTTATTATTAACCTCCCCTAGGAGCTCTATTAACAAAATTAATGGCCAAAGAAACGATTATTAATATATGCTGGATCATATGGGTCCTAGATGGCATATATTAATCAGGAGGGGATCCGTGTTCCTGATTGAATTTGGCATGACTCCCCTAGGAGCTTGTTGAATTCTGAGTTGGGAATTATCGTTGTAAGGTTATGATATTTTCAAGGTTTTGACACATAAACATATTTGTATAATTTTTACATGATTGTGTTATCTTACTAAATTATTATTATATGTTTGCTTATGTTTGGTATATGATTCTTTATTGTAGATTAAAAATATCTAAAAACGCTTTATCATCGATGCTTGACAAAAACCTATTAACCGATAAGAACTATAACGATTGGAAATTGAACCTAGCTATCGTCCAGTCCTTTGAGAAACTGAAATATGTACTGACAACCCTTTGTCCTCCCGAGCCTACGGGAGACTCAACTAATGAGCAATTCCAAGCGTATGATCGCTGGAAAGATGCTAATGATCAGGCCCGCTGCTATATTATGGCTAGCATGAACAACGTGCTGCAGGCTCAACATTAGGAGTATGAGACTGAGAAGCAGATCTTGGATAATGTTGAGGATATGCTTGGAGGCCAAGCCATAACAAAGCAGCAAGGGGCGCTTTAAAAACTCTTAAACTGTAGACAGAGGCCGAAGACATCTGTAAAGGAGCACATGATGTTGGTCATGGGTTAGCTCGCTGAGGCTCAAACAAATGGAGTCGACATCGATGCTGAAACTCAGATGACTATGGTCTTTAAGACTCTGTCTAAGGAATTTATTCCGTTTAAAGTTACATTTAATTTAAGCAATAGACGGGATATGACCTTAACAGAACTGATGAAATAGTTATAGGAGTTCGAACTGCTGATTAGGGAGTCTCCTACTGGTGGTGAAGCCAATATGGTAGCTGCTTCTGGTTCCAATCCTAACTCTCGGAATGGAAAGAAGCAACAGGCCAAGAATGGGAAGTCTTCTATTCCTGCTATGACCAAAAGCAAGAAGAAGAAGAAGAAGAAGAACCCGAAGAAGCTTAAGTGCTTCTTCTGTGGAAAGGTCGGGCATATTAAGAAGCATTGCAAGGACTTCCTTTCCAAAGGAGGTAGGTGTGATCTTCTATATTTAGAAACTTGTTTAGTTGAGGAATCCAGTGACATTTGGTCATAGATTCTGGTGCAACTAATCATGTTTGTGTTTCTCTGCAGGGGTTCAAAGAAACGAGAAGTCTGCTACATGAAGACTTCACGCTTCGGATGGGCGATGGATCCTTGGTCTCAGCGGAAGCAGTGGGAGATGTCCATCTTTATTTTGATAATTATAGGAATTTATTTTTGCAAGATTGTTTTTATGTTCCTAAATTCAAAAGAAATTTAATTTCTATATCTTGTTTATTTAAAGACTCCTACTTGGTTTCTTTTAATGATAAATTGGTGATTCATAAAAATAAATCTTTTATCTATTCTAGATGGATGCAAAATAATCTATATTTTATCAAACCTAAGATGGACTTATTGCTTAATGCTGAGATGAATGATAATAACTCTAAAAGACTTAAAACTTCTCACTCTAATAAGATTTATCTTTGGCATTTGTGCCTTGGTCATATTAACCTAAATAGGATTCAAAGGTTGGAAAGGGATGGACCTTTAAGTCACTTAAGTGTAGAATCTATATCTTAATGTGAATCTTGTTTGGAGGGTAAAATGATCAAAAGACCATTTGGGTCTAAGGGCAAAAGGGCCGAAGGGGTTCTAGAACTTGTGCATAGTGATGTTTGCGGACCGATAAACATCCGGGCACGAGGAGTGTTTGAGTACTTCGTCACTTTTACTGACGATTACTCATGATATGGGTATGTGTACCTGATGCACCACAAAAGTGAAACTTTTGACAAGTTCAGGGAGTTTCGGGCTGAAGTGAAAAATCAATTGGGTAGACCCATAAAAGCACTTCGATCGGATCGAGGTGGGGAATGTAACACCCGCCTATTTTATATAATGGACCACGTTAAGTTAGTAACGTTGATAATGAATTTATTTAATAAATTTTGTTATATGATATGATATGTGATGTGCATGTTACTTACTTTTATGTCAAGTTTTGTGACAGGTGACGACCGCATGAGATCGTTGTGCTCTAGTGTTCATGTGAAATTTTAAGTATATGTTTATTTATAATGCAATAATGAATGTATGTTTTATTGTATGGCATTTAAGGACAGTTCGGCGGGCTGAACTTTTAAGATCGGCAGGCCAAACATCTTGCCCGGGATCGGCAGGCCAAAGAAACCAATCGGCAGGCCGAACTTGCTGGAACCGGCAGGCCGAAAGGGAAAATCGACAAACCGAACATGGCTGACGAGCAGTCAGCAGAAATCTCTCCAGAGTTATGGCTGAGTTAATTACGTTAATTGGATGAATTGATGTGATTAATTGGCATAATAATGGAATATTTTTATCAGTTAAGGAAATAAAAAGGGTTTGACTTTGCATTAATTTGTATAATTATAAATGATTTCCCATTTTAAGAGGGCAAGATATGGCAAGTGTGACTACTGGATTTAACTTTTCTTCTTTCTCTCCTTTTCCCAAGCCTATAGCCATCCAACAGTCAGAATTTCCTGACTTAATGAAGGCAATGAATGCTCATTATACTTGTTACGCTAAAAAATTTTAATGTTTTCTTTCCTCAGGTTTTTCTCTCAACTTCTCACGTTTCTCTTCTCATTCACTATCTGAGACATTTTTTTCTCATCCTCATTCTTTCTCTTCTCTTCTCCACGAGTTCCTTTTCTCTCTCTCACAAAAATTTTCTGAGAAAAATTGAAAGAAAATTTTAAATTTCGTTGGTGAAATCAAGAGTTTTGGGAAGAAATTTCAAGGTAAGAACTCAGTTTTTTTTGTGTTTTTGAAAGCATTCTTCTACTCAATTTGTCTACAATATCTTTCTTTAGGTATTGTATTTGTTTTGAATTTTTAATATGATATGCATGCGCATGTTATGAGATGATTTTTCCAAGTTTCATGTCTTCTTGGTTTTTTATGATATAAATATGAATTTTCTATCTTCTACCCCTCACAGTGAATATTACTGTTTAATCTTGATGTATATAAAAAAATAATAATAATGTTATTCAAGGGGTAAATGTGATGTTTTTCATGATAGTCGTCAAGAATGTACATGTTTATATGTATGATAAATGTATTATATGTTATGAAATTTTTATGGGAATGCATTAAGAAAACTGTTTTAATAAATGTTATTTCTGGATTTTTGTTTATGAAATGTTATGTATGTTTAAAAGATTTTATGATAGTAAAATAATTTCATGCATGATAATATGATGTTTGTATGAAGTTTTAAATTAAAATATATATATTTTAATTGTTCGAAAATGTTTTATTTAAAAGATAATTATGTTCAAAATGTATGGTTTGTTTTATATGCTTAAGGTAATTTTTATGATTTAAGAAAAATCATAATAAACATGTTTATGTGATGACGATTTTTATGGTTATGAATTATGTTTATTATATGAGATGAGTGTATGTATATGTGAATATTATATGAATGAATGTTATGTGTATGGATATTTCATGATAAGTATTGATTTTTATTGTATCCTTAAATGGATAAATGGCATGAACACTCAAGAAGCGAGCACTACGAGACTGCGGCGTCGTCACCAAATCACGTTAAGGTTAAGTAAGCTATCGTTAAGGTAAGTACATTCTCACATGCAACATGACACATGTTTTTACAAGATTTGACGATATGTTCATAATGATGTTCATGATGATTTTATGATAGTTTTCCTTAAGGAATTTCTTATGAAAGATTTTTATGATTTTGAGTTATGCATGATGTTTATGGCATGTTTAAAAGTATGAAAAGTATGTATATATGTATCACCTAATAAGTGTTGCACACCCAATGTTATGAAATGTTATGTTATGATATCATCTTTGGTTTGGGATTAGCTACCCTTCTCCTCTCATGACGGTGCGCCTATGATGATGTTTATGGTGCAACACTTGGGCCCTTAAGATAAAAAAATGGAATAAGTTTAAACATAGTCAACGTTATGAAAGATATGTTCTATGAAATTGTGCTTAAGGAACTTTTATGATATGATGACAATGATGATGATGATGATGTTTATGAAATGTTTTAAATTGTGAGAATTATATGTACTTACTAAGCATTAGCTTAATCATGTTTTATATGTCATGTTGCAGATAAAGGTAAGAAAATCATGGACTAGGAGGAGGACATGGAAAGGCGTGTGAGCTTATGCACGATGAATTGTAACCGGAAGCACGCCAAGAAGAATGATTTTATGATTTGATCAAGTTATATTTTTGAACATATATTTTTATGTTAAGCTTTAAGAATACTTATATTATGGTTTTATAAGTTATTTTATCATTTTTTTAATGAATTATGAACTTTCGCTATATTTTACGTAAAGTTGGTATGTTTTAAATTAAGTTTTACAAAGGAATTTGGTCTCGGACGGCCTGCCAAACTCTATGGCCGGCCTGCCAAAGTCCAGAAGTTCGGCCTGCCGATCATGATTTTCGGCCTGCCGAACATAGATGAATTTTTAGTCCAAATTGCAAAGCCTCTGTCGGCCTGCCGGTTTAGGGAACTCCGGCCTGCCGATGATGTTCGGCCTGCCGAACTGTGGGAGTAAGTAAGTTTTAAGTGATTTGATGTTTAATGTGATATGTTGCAATGATTTGTTAAGTTCTGATTTTTACAACTTGATAAACCTATATTATTAAGTAAGTTCATGATTAACTTAAGTATAATTGAATAAATTATGATATGGAATAAGTTAAACATTGTTATTCTAAACAATGATAAGTTTTTTTTAAAAAAAAAAATTTGAACGTATGAATGGATCTTGGTTATGTAAGGTTTAAGTACTTTTAAAATCAATTGTACTGTTTAAGTTTGATATTATTTATATGTTTAAAGTTTATGCAAGTACGAACGTATGTATGTAACGACATCTGTGACATCCGCATTAAGGGGTGTTACAGGTGTTTTATTGTGGTGTACCCGGCCCCACTCAAGCCCCCATGAGGCCCGTAGGTCGGCCCCCGGCATAATTGGCTCTTATTGCGGCTTATCCGGGCCCACTCATCCGTACTGTCCCCTCTAGGACCCACTGGTCCCTCAGGGTTTTATTTCGCGTCCCTCATGGTTCGAACCTCAAACCTCCCTTAAGAGGTTCTTATTTCCTTCATGAGTACCAATTGCGCTACTAGCTCAATTGGTACTCATGAAGGAAATAAGAACCTCTTAAGGGAGATTTGAGGCTCGAACCATGAGGGACGCGAAAGAAAACCCTGAGGGACCAGTGGGTCCTAGAGGGGACAGTACGGATGAGTGGGCCTGGATAAGCCACAATAAGAGCCAATTATGCCGGGGGCTGACCTACGGGCCTCATGGGGGCTTGAGTGGGGCCGGGTATGCCACAGGGAATACCTTTATGATGAGTTCTTGAAACACTTATTAGAGAATTTGATTTTATCCCATTTGACCGCGCCGGGCACTCCGCAGTAGAATGGCATAGCAGAGAGAAGAAATAGGACTTTGTTGGACATGATTAGGTCCATAATGATTTATTCATCGTTGCCTTTATCCTTTTGGGGATATGCACTACAAACCACATGTTATCTTTTGAACAATGTGCCTTCAAAATCGGTTCTTAAAACTCCTCACGAGTTGCGAACGGGTAGGAAGACATCCTTAAACCATATTCACATATGGGGATGTCCGGCTCATGTTCTGTTTAAGGATCCAAATAAGTTGGAAGTACGTTCAGAAGTTTGCGTGTTTGTAGGATATCCAAAAGGGACTAAAGCGGCTTATTTTTATAGCCCAAAGGAAAATAAAGTCATGGTTTCAACTAATGCAACTTTCCTTGAGGAAAGTTACATGGACGATTTTAAATCTCGAAGTAAAGTGGTGCTTGAGGAGTTAAGGAGTGATGCGATCACTCCGGAGGTTTTGAATGAAACTGTTTTGATCAGTGTAGAAAAACCAAACAAACCTGAACAACAACCTCAAGGGCTTCGACGTAGTGGGAGGATCAGGCGTCAACCTGAGAGGTATATGTTCAATGGGGAGGTCTTCTTGGCTGAACCAGATGAACATGATAGGGATCCTTATACTTACATAGAAGCTATGGAGGATGTTGATTCAAAACTCTAGACAGAGGCCATGAACATTGAGATGAAGTCTATGGAGACTAATCAGGTCTGGGAGCTTGTGGATCTTCCCGAAGGGGTAAAACCCATAGGGTGTAAGTGGATCTACAAGAGGAAAAGAGGAGTGGATGGAAATGTCAAAATCTTTAAGGCTAGACTGGTAACTAAGGGTTATATGTAAAAGGAAGGAATCAATTATGAGGAAACCTTTTCGCCTATAGTCATGCTTAAGTCCATCTGGATTCTCTTGTCTATAGTTGCCGCTCTCAACTACGAGATTTGACAGATGGATGTCAAGACGGCTTTTTTTAATGGCTATCTTGATGAGTCCATTTTATGGAACAACTAGATGGGTTTAAAGTCACGGGTCAAGAGGATAAGGTTTGTAAGCTGTTGAAGTCAATTTATGGACTTAAGCAGGCTTCTCGTTCTTAGAACATAAGATTTGATCAGGTAATCAAGACTTATAGGTTCTCACAAAATGTGGATGAACCATGTGTTTATAAACACATTAAGGATGGAAAGGTGATTTTTTTACTGCTCTATATAGATGACATTCTGCTGATTGGCAACGACGTTAGGGCATTTTCATTGGTCAAATTATGGTTGACCAAGCAATTTGACATGAAGGACTTAGGAGAGAATAATTTTGTTCTCAATATCCAGATCTTTAGGGATAGGAAGAACAAAATGATAGCTTTGTCCCAGGCCGGCTACATAGATAAAATTCTCAGGAGGTTTGCAATGCAGGATTCCAAGAAAGGTGGGCAACCATCTAGGTCTAGAATTACTCTTTCTAAGAAAGACTCTCCAAAGTCTTATGAAGAAAGAGAACACATGAATAAGGTGCCTTATGCTTCGGCAGTAGGTAGTCTCACGTATGCCATGCTTTGCATAGGACCAGATATTAGTTATGTGGTCGGGATTCTAAGTCGATTTTAGGCAGATCCAGAACCAAACCATTGGCTTGCGGTAAAGCATATTTTCAAGTACCTAAGAAGGACTCGAGGGTATATGCTTGTATATTCGAGAGAGGACTTGACTCCTCTAAGATACACTGACTCAGATTTTCAATTTTGTTTGGATTCTAGAAAATCAACTTCGGATTTTGTGTTTACTTTGGGCGGCGGTGCCATTAGTTGGAGAAGTGCTAAGCAAGATTGCACTTCGGATTCAACGATGGATTTCGAGTATGTGGCAACTAGTGATGCTTTAAAAGAAGCAGTGTGGCTCCGTAAGTTCCTTGGGGATCTTGAGGTAGTTCCTGGTATGGATAAAGCGGTATCACTGTACTGTGATAATAGTGTGGTGGTTGCTAATGCTAAGGAACCAAGATTTCACAAGAAGAGTAAGCACATTGATTGGAAGTATCATGTGATAAAGGACTTCGTTGAGGGTGGGCATGTAACGGTGTGCAAGCTCACGTCAGAGGATAATTTAGCTGATCCATTTACGAAGCCACTTACTGGGAGAGTCTTCGAGAGGCATGTGGAAGTTATGGGGATGCGAGATTTGTCATATTTACTCACTTAGTGCAAGTGGGAGATTGTTAGACATGTATGCCGTAAGGAGTAAAAATGTAATAAGTTTTTGGAGACATTTTTATCAATAAAGAATTTATTCATTAATTTTATGCCAAATCTTGTCCTCTTTACATTCATATTTGTTGAATGTATGTTAAGCAAACAATAGTCTAAGACTGTCGGTCTAAACCTTAAGAATTGGGCATATGATGGTCGGATTATATGGAAGACACGATTCTTAAGGTGATGGTCTAAATCGTACGATCCGCAATCAAGGGAATAAAGTTGGGCACTTTATTCATGCAAAGATTTTTATGTTGTCTATATCCCTTTTGGGAGATGGTTTGTCTTGACCATCAGAGGTGGACTCCGTGAATAGAAACATTGGCACGTTGTCATAAGTGATGATGTGTTGGATCGAGACATAAAGTGAATAGATTTGGATTAATAATTTTGTCTCGACAAATCGATTCACTTTAGACAATCATTTGTGTTGTATCTTAATCATGAGATGAATAGTGGGCCCGTTGTCTTGGCTTGTGTCTTTTGATGTACCAAAGGGTGACACCCACATCTTAATAGTGGTATGCATGCCGGTACATTGGAGGCATGACTCTTAATAGCGTAGACCTGTTATTCATAGATATGGAATCTATAGCTCTTCTTTAGGAGTAATGATATCCTCTTATATGCGTTATCCTGTAATTGGAAAACTAGAGCGCTCAACCATTTGGATACATAGGTGTAACTGAATAGTATACTGTCATTGGATAGTAAGTTTTCTGATGGTGAGATAATGGAATGTAAGATAAAAATAATCGGGAAGGTAAGATAGAACTTGTCCTTAAGCCAATTATGGATTATCATATGGGGATACTATACACTATAATATGTCATGGAGACTTAGCTATACAAGCTTCGTAATTCTATGTAGTTCGAGAGTGCAGCTCCAAGCTCTTAGTGGAGTAGCGTTGGAGTTGATAATTATGAAATGTAAATCTGGGATATTGGGTTTCATAATTATTGGGAGCTTGAAATATATAGGTCCATTTGATCCCCTTTGCTAGCTCACAACATCCTGTAACGACATGGCATGCTTTTCCAATAATTGATGACTTATGTCAGATTTATTAGATTGGTTGAAATTCAGAAGAATCGAATAATTTATGTCTGATTATCGGTTGAATTAATTTTGTGATAAAATTAATTCAAGATAAACTTGTTGAATTATTGGGATCGGATAATTCTTGTCTGTTTATCGGTTGATTTAATTTTGGATAAATTAGATCAAGATAAACTTGTAGAATTATTAGGAATTGATTTATTTTCTTAGAGATTATCTAGATAAAGTTGTTTTGATCAGATAACTTCTCTATTGGGTTATTTGAATTAAAACTGAGACTTTATCCTATAGAATCTCAGATGGAAAATAAAAGATTCTCGAGATTTTTTATTCGACAGTTCTGCCTACCGATAAGGCTTGTTTGGCCTGCAGATCAAGTGGTTCGGCCTGTCGATCAGCGAAGGATAAGATCATGTGTTTTCACGCGGATCTTATCAGATATTGATCCAAATTTGATTATGATCCAAATTTTGAGACCTAATCTGATGAGGACTGACCCTAGGACCAACCTTTATAAATAGGGAGTGATTCTCACAAGTTACTCAGATCAATTGAGAGATTAAAAGAGATACTCTGCTAGTGAGAATCTAAAAACTCGCTGAGAGCTTTTGTTCACAAATCATGAACACTTGCTTTGGGTTCTCTCGATTGGTTGGAAGGAAAGTCACCGGTGGAAGAGCTGTACGTGTGAGCCCACACTCACTCCAGTCGTGGATAGAGAATAGCAAAGAAGACCAGTTGGTTGAGGCTCTTCTAAAACGTTACTTCTCTTCACATTTTGCAAGGGTTCATTGGCACACAAAGGTTACTAAGATATGGTTAATTATGCATATAGCATGTCAAACTTGTGTTTTTGGAAATTACTTTGATGTAAAATTTTTAAAATTCTGCTACGTACTATTTTTCCAACATGTCCATCGTTCTGTCATAAGCTTTGATTTGTTGCACCTTAAACTTGTTCGGCATGGGGGCCCGCATAATTACATAGGTGAAGGGCGGGTCCAGCATGCTATCCTTGTCTACTTCATAGTTTAATTTCTAATATAGTCGACTATCGCTACAAGTCTCGTTATTGGCGACTGTTGGTGTCTTTGGGCAGTTCTACCCTATATTAGGCTTGGCCTTCTACCTTGTTGCCCCTTCCCTTTGGTCCATCCCGAGCAAGGCAACCCCCCTGGTCCCTGAGCCTGTCAAAGACTAAAGCTCGAAAGCCTTATGGAGAGCAGTCATGGCCTACTTGAGGACTTATCCGGCGTTCTCGGACAAGCTTGTTGTTCTCAAATATGCCTTTCGAGGCCCAACATCTGGTATGCGTAGAATCTCCTTTGTTCTAGGACTCACCCTTTAGCCTTACTTGACCACCTGCCCAGTCTTCCTGGGCTGGAGGAAGGAGATCAGGGGGTAGCTATTGTGCTTGTTGTTGCACCATTTGTTGCGTGAGTAGGCGTGTAGCAGTAGTCATCTCGCGGATCGGATCTTGTGCAACCGGGTCTGTTCTAGCTTTACCACCCTAGCGGCCTAATCGGGACCTCGTTACCCAGTGCCTCTAGTGAGGTCTATTCTTGTTCTAGTTTTGGGTGTTACCCAACTTATACGGTACCTTTATCCTGGGTGTTTCCTCTTGGAGTCATGCTGAGTATGGCTGTTGACGGATGTGGTTGTTAAGCGAAATTGCTAGAAAGGCGTGATGGTCCTCCTTCTAGCTCCAAAATGTTGATGCTTAGCCTTGGTTCGCTATATATCAACAAAACATGCGGCTGTACATGGTGGTCAGATAGCTCTCCCTGCTCGTCTCGACCTCCTAAGGTGAACCTGTACAAGAAAAGGGATGCTTTTGCTGTAAGGGGCATCGGTGTGGTGTTAGCCAAAGGCTACTCAAGTTAGGTACTTGTTCGGGAGGAAACTTAGGTGGAAAAGAGTACATTAGCTTGAGGTGCAACAAATGCACTCAATTTATAAGCTACCACTTGAGCCGAGTGTTAGGTAGGTTTGGCTTGCAACTTGTGTGTCACATCATGACGTGTCAGGTGTCAGGCAACAAGTGTCATGATACCTGCAGGAGGTTTGTTCTCTATCTAATGGTTGGAATGAAGCCATATGTCAGCCTTCTATGGTAAGTTGCTATCTGGGTGTAGGCTTTGTTAGTCCGACCTGAGTACTTCATTCATGCCGATGACTCAGGGGCCTTGTGTGGCAGTCGATCAGGGTGCACGGGGCACTTCGGAGAGAAATGACAGCATGGAGCTTTGAATTGGCTTGCAACGGCTGACTCCTAAACAGGGCAGCCGGATAGGCGCTGAGGTGGTCCTTGGGAAATAAGCCAAGCACACCCCAAACAAATATTTTTGTTATTAGTAACAATTAGTCATGGATTTGTCGTGATAAAAGGCTTTTTTTTTTTCTTATTCACAATACTTCTCCACAGTTAAACTTTTTTTTAGTCAAAGCATTTTTTTGTGACTAAAAGTTTATTGTTATTCTTGATCTTCTTATGCTGCTAAAGTGAATTTAATAATGTATTTCTTGCTGATATTGGTTTGACAAGAACACTAAAAGGGTGACAGTTCGTATAAGAAGTATACGGTAGACGTGGAATGGAAGTGTTTCATCTAAATTTTGCTAATATAATATTGGACGTAGACAAGAATTATAAATGGTTATAAAAAATAATCAAAATAATAAGGTGTTGGCTGACAAAATTACAAAAGAAATGAATAAAAGCCATATGATTCAACTATATCGCCAATATCATGCAAAAATCATACACTAAAGGTCAATTCTACATTTTGGTATTTTACTCTCTATTTCTCGTCTTTTTCCAACTATTTCTCATGTTTGACATCTATTTCTCACTTTTTGCCTACCCTATTTCTCACCTTTGCTATCTATTTCTCATCTTTACTAAATCAACTTTATTTCCTGCCTTTGTTATCTATTTCTCACCTTTACTAAGGCAACTTTATTTCTTACATTTGTCATCTACTTTTTACCATTGCAAAGTCAACTTTGTTTCTTACCTTCGCTCCAATTTCCCATCTTGGCCACCCTGTCTTGTACCTTTGAGTCACCCATTGATTTGCCTATATATATCCTCATTTATTTGGCTCAAAGGGCAATCACAACAAAGAAAAATTGATTAGGCTTTCGCCTAAACAAGCATCCGTACGAAGTCAAGTTTTAGTATAGGATTGGTAAGCTACAAATTGTCATCTCCCACGAGGATTAAAATCTAAAAACTAGCTAATTACTGTAACTACAATGACCGAGCTTTAATTAGGCAATTGGATTTTAAAGCAAACTAAATTAAAGAAAAATAAAACTACCAAGACAAATCAACAAACCATAAACAAAAGAAATAATTTACAATATAGACAATCTATGTGATAATGTATCTAGGAACTTGATTTAGCTTAATTCTTCCTATACCCTTCCTATTTCATGATTATTGACTTCATTCCATCCAATTCATTAATCTAGGGCCCTAATTTCACTTTATTATCTCTCCCAAGCGTCAAATGAGATTATATATGTAAATACTCAAATTGATATCCCTATCTAACTTTTCATCGATACATTCATTAAGCTCAACCCTTAATTTATTATCAAGGCGTTGATTCCCTTTCGGCCTCCCAAAAACCAAGATTCTCAAGTGGATTATCTTAGTGTTCTTGTCCCTTCCGGGTCTCAACAACAACAAAGACTATGTTTCCCCATTAACGATAAATGAGTAAATCTCTCGCAAGCATTGAAATTCATAAATCGAATCATCTAATTCTTTGGCAAAATAAACTAGAAGCATTAAGCATAAAGAAACATAAATAAATTGAAATAGAAATAGAAATTACATCAACAATAAAAAAAGAAATCTAAGCATAATCTACATCAATCTATATCAAGCCCTAGAATAGGAAATCTAAGCAAACATAAACAAATCCATAACTGATTTCTTCATGAAAGCCATAAAAGTAAATATGTTTAACACACAAACACATATACAAATTTCAGTCAAGTTTTTAGGTAGAGAGAAAAGAAGAAGAAACTCTTTGTGGAGATGAACTTCAAGCCTTAAATCCTCCATAAGTATCTACAAAAAATCCTCCAAGAATCTTCAACTTCAAGCTTTTCTATCCTTAGAATTTTGGCTCTCACTCATGGATCTCTTCCCCCAATCCTCCACACCTTTACAAAATTTTAAGGTGGTAGGGTTTCATTCAATATCAATTTTCAGCCCATGGATTAGGAATTTGTGGTAAAGATTGGCCCAAAATGAAATAAGAATGGTTCAAAACCAAAAGGCACCCCAATCAAGGCGGCGTGGTAGGGTTGTTCATAGGTGAACGTGAATGTGCGCCTGTGCTTGTGGTGTCTTGTAGGGCTTTTATTGGGCCGCTTGATGCACTCGGCCAATGTGCTACACATGCCCTTGGTGTGTGGCGACAACTAGTTACTCCAAGAAACTCCTTTTTAAGCTAAATTTTCATGTCAAAACAACCATAAATTCCCATTTGATTAATTTTCTACAAAATAACACCAAAAATAAAAATAACATAAGCACTTGAGAATTTTCATAATATTTAAACTTAAGAAATGTTTGATTTATAAGTAAAATAGTCACTCATTAAACACCCCTATACTTAAACATTTTCTTGTCCTTAAGCAAAACAAAAGAACATTGAGAAAAAGAAAAAAATTAAACTAACAAGACAAAGCGAGAGAACTAAAGTGTGAGTTTTGTATCCATTTGATAACTAGACAAATATAAATCTCTATGCCACAAAATGCTTCAAAGCTCATAGGAAACGTAAACATTAAAAATATCTAGAATTTCAATAGTGAACACCAATTTCACTTCATTCAAAGGTTTCCAAGTGAAAGTGTGTGTTAAATTGCTCTCACTCTATGAATTGATCCCCAAATAGACCTATGTAATTAGATAAACAATGAGAAATCTCTAAATAGTGAAATTCAAAGCTACCATAAGCCTATTGTTCGTGTCACTCTCCACTAATGTAAGTTAGCATGTCATCAAAGATCAAGGACTTTCAAGGCTTATAATGTAAGGCTAGGGTGAAAGGTAGGTGAGAAAGGATCATTTTCAGCTCGAATCATCCTAGATATGTAACATACCTTAGACCTTATATGAAAGAATGGAAACTCATAACCGACTCTCAACTTAATTATTCCTCTATTTTCTATCCTTACCACAAAACATTATTCACAAGTATCCGCAAAAACTCAAAAACAAGATATTTACAAGAATTTATTTTATTTTTTCTTTTTTTTCAAATTTTTTGAAATGAAAACACCCCCAAACTTATTTGGTTTTATACATCTAGATAATGGGGAGAAAGACATAAATGAAACTAAGAAAAACAAACAAAAAATAACACAGAAATATAAATAAGTCACTTTACAGATAAAACTAAACCATAATTCAAATTACATCAATTTTCATGCTCGCTCTCAACAATCAATCTTCAAATTCAAGCAAAAATACAAAGATGCCTATTAGTGATTGGTTAAGTGAAAGAGAATTCATGAAATGGCTTGGTTAAGCTTATGCCAGTGATGAAAGAAATAGGACAAATTGGCTCAACGAGGGCAACTAGCAGTGAAGCTTATTAGGTTGGCTTCAAAGGCTTAAACGGTCTAAAAATTGCCTCAATTGCTCTCCAATGACACCTAACCTAGGATTTCGTCTCGAGTTTCACTAAAATGGGTTATGGAGTTCATGAGATATCAACGCCTATCTAATGCACATATGTGTACTTCAAAATCACAAAATTTCAAGTGATCATGATTCCTAGTGCTCAAGTGTAGAACGTCAAAAATGAAGATCAACGATCCAATTCAAGCATACGTAAATATCAATGAATTACACTTCCAAAGACCTAAGAAAATAAATTGTGGCTATATCACAATCAAATTATAGTTATCCAATTTCTCAAAACTCACATTTTAGTGACACAAGAAAAGAACTAAACCTAAAGAAACTAAACAAGAACTATCAAGCAGAAGTGATGGAAGGAAAATCAAGGATAATCAACAAAAAAAAAAAAAATTAATACTAAAGCCCCACAAGTGATGAACAAAGTGTTTCCTCCCCCAAGCTTAAACTAAACATTGTCCTCAATGTTTGTAACAATTAAAGAGCAAGAGTCGAGAACATATACCTCATGGGTTTCTACCCTAATTTTTGAGTTTCATCCATCTTCTCAAATCATTTTCCACCAAGACTCATGTTTTTAAGCTCCAAATTGTTTCAACACCGATCAAAACACATAAAATTCAAACATTAATGCAAAACATTGAAATAAACTAAAACACACACAAAACCACAAACTAAAACAAAAACAAAAAGAGTGAAAGGATAGAAAGCTTAGGATGCCTCCCAAAAGTGCTTGATTTAAAGTCGTTGGGTTGACTTTTGGAGAAGTGCTCATTAAAGAGTGGCTTCCACCTATAGTAGGTGTCATAAAATACTACAAATGGGTCTTGTGATGGGATGCCCTCACGTTTGACATGATGTGGAGTTCGGTTAGTAATCTCAACAAAATCTGGCTTTAGAGGACATGCTTGGTGGTGATGAAGGAACATTGCTAGCAGTGGTGGAGGAAATGTTGGCTAAAAAGGGTCTTCATAGATGTAATCTTTGATGGGCATAGTTGGTTCAACAATTTGGACAATTGGGACTTTTTCTTTTTCTAATTCCCTTTAAAGGTCAAAGTCTTGGGTCTCATTGTCACTTAAAGATTCTTATTGAAGAATCTGTAATTCCTTCTTACCCGGTGCAAGCTCCACACATGGTTTCACGTCAAACGTGATAGGCACACTTTCTCCTTGCAACTCGGCATAGGTACTGGCCAATTACCTAACTTGTTCTTTTAAACCATGAAGTTGAGAAGTTTGGGTAATTTACAACTGGTTGGTGTTGCTTCTGAAGTGATTGATCATTGTTGTTAATTGAGTTAACACCCTTTCCAATGCCAAAATCGTCTCTTAAGGTAAGGTGTTAACTTGCGGCTCCATCAAGTTAGAATTGCTCTCCCAACTGTAGTCGTTCATAGAAATCTCCTCGTAGCCATACTACACCATCTCTTCCAACAAGTGATATGTTTGTAAATGGATAGGTGGTAGAAATAGATGGTACCACTTCCCATTTCTACCCAACGTCATGCCATGCTCCTCAAGCCATCAAGGAAGATTTGAAGTTAAACCTCCTTGCAAAAGCCATAATTCAAAAAATTGATGAGCAAGTTTTGGTATTGTCACCAAGCATCGTGAAAAGGCTCTAAATCTCATTGCAAAAATCTCAAGAGTACTCGTCGATCAACTATCTTCAAGTGCCTCACACAAAAACTCAAAAATAAAAATTAAAATCAAGAAAGCAAATTTTTTTTAACTAAATATAAAGATAAATAAAAGAAAATAAAAGCCTAAATTAAAACCTAATCATTTCATCACAATATTAGCCAAGTTTCTAAAATTTTTCAATCCCCGACAATGACGCAAAAAACTGGTAAGGCTTTTGCCTAAACCCTTAAGTACATAGGGTCCAGTTTTAGTATAGGCTTGGTGAATTAAGGGTTATTGTTTCCCACGAGGATTGAAATCTAAAAACTAGCTATTTATCACAACAACAAGTACCGAGCTTTATTAGACAATTGGACTTTGAAGCAAATTAAATTAAAGGAAAGTAAAACTAATAAGACTAATCAACAAAACCATAAACAAAAGAAATAATTTATAATATAGACAATCTATGTGCAAATGTGTCAAGGGACTTGATTTAGCTTAATTCTTCCTATGTTCTTCCTATTTCATGATTATTGACTTCATTCCATCCAATTCATTAATCTAGGTCCCTAAGTTACCTCATTACCTCTCCCAAGCATCAAATAAGAATATATGTGTAAATACCCAAATTGATATCCCTATCTAACTTGTTTATCTACCCATTCATTAAGCTCAACCCTTAAATTGATTATCAAGGCATTGATCGCCTCTAGCTTCACAAAAACCAAAATTCTCAAGTAGATTATCTAAGTGTTATCGACCCTCTTGGATCTCAATAACAAGAAAGAATATGTTTCACAAGTAACTATAAATAAGTCAATCTCTCTCAAGCATTAAAATTTATAAATTGAATTAACTAATTTATTGGCCAAATAAACTAGAAGCATTAACTACTACAAACAAGGTCTTTTGCGACGACAAAAAGTCATCATAAAAAATAGAAAGTCATTGCAAATATTTTTTTTTGCAACAATATGTCGTCGCCACTGGGCCATCACTCAAACTAGTCAAAAATAATTTTTTTGCAATGATACTGTCGTCACATTTATATTTACGACAACAAATAGTCACAAAAGCATCGCTGCAATTATGTTGTCTAGCTCGTTGTTGGTGTGACGTGGCAAACATATTTAGTGACAACAATTTCAAAAATGTTGTCGTAATTAATTGAATTGATGCTGACATGGTCTTGTTATTCGCAACTATTTTTTCAAAAAAGTTGTCGCAAATACATTGTTGTTTCTAATCTTTTGCGATGACAATGTCACCGCAATTAGTTTTCTATCAAAATTTTTAATAATTTTTAAATTTTTTAATAATTGTTATTAATTTTAAATAGAAATAATAGAATTATAATAGTAAAAATAAAAATTTAATATTGATAATAGCTTGTTCTAATAATAAAATAAAAACCAAACCAAACCAAACATAATGTGTCGAAATATTGAACATAGAAGAAAATATAATCTAATCCCCTAAATTTGTAGTATTGTTAGTGTCATCATTGTTGTCGTCAACGGAGTCTAGAGTAGGCGGAGGACCTGGACGAAAAAAAGTTAGAGGAGTCATCCTAGGCAGGAGTTGGACGCAGGGAGCAACTAGCCCACGAACTCCATCAACGTCTTGTGGCTTTGGTACATATTCATGTTATACTCAGCCGATCTCTGTAGAAAATCTTCCACATGCGGGTCAACAAGCGTGAAGATATTCCGTCCGACCGGGAGCTTAAGGATGAACCAACGTTGCCAGAGTAAATCCTCTACGGAAGCATGGGGCCTATTCCAGTCTTGTGTCCTCTACGTCTACCTAAGACATGCTCCAAAATTCCCTCCTTGTTAAGCACAGGTGCAGCTAAGGAGGGCGGGAAGGGCAGAAAAGCGAGGGAACAAAAAAAAGGAAGGACGAGTTTTTTTTTTTTTTGGTCGTCTATGCTTATCCTAAGTTGCAATTTTAACTCTCATAATTTTTTAATAATATGTACTTTAATTTTATAAATGTATAACAAATTACCTTCATCTATGGGAATGTTAATTTTTAACAAAAATTACAAGTTGTGTGCATATGGATTGTTGACTAATCTTTCAACTAATTTTGTTTTGATGAAGGTCTTTAAGTTTTATTGAGGATTTTTTAGGCATATCTACTTTTTAAACTTGTCTTCTTTTTTTTTTTTTTTTTTTTTGGCAATATCGTCCGCAACAAAAGTACGTATTACATGGAAATATATTCATTATGATATAAGCAACTTCCTAAAATAAAATCAGTGCAATTCAAGCGACCACAAGGAGCGCCTTTTGTGAGGCAAATGTCGACGAAGCATGCGTCTATACGTGAAAATAAAACCAATATACCTCTATTACACATGAATGGTGCGTCTAGGAACTCCATTTTAACTAGATAGTTAAAATTGTTATAGTATAAAATAAACAAAGGTTATAGTGTAAAATTCTTACACGTTACAGTAAGCGTTCATTTGACACTTCAGTTAGAAGTAAGATTTTAAATTTAAGAACTATAATATGTGAGAAGCATCAGTTCTGACTGAAGTGACAAACAGACTATAAAATAGTTCCAAATTTTTTTAACTACATTATGAAACACACTTGAAATTTTAGATGGAGCTAGTTTACCTATTACGCATGAAGTTTGTACCAAAAAGAATGTGTAAAAAGATAGAGCTATGTCACCTATATTACATCGGAATTTTGTGAAAGAAGAAGAATAACGTGTCAAATATTTCACTACATTGAAATATTTAAATTAAATATACTGGACTAGTTGAAGTAAAATAAGAAGAGGCATGCATATAAATATAAAAGCAAATTCATCTATATTACGCATAGTTTTTTTTAACCAAAAAAGATGCATGTGTTGAATATTCCACTGCACTAAATAGAAATTAAAATTAATGGACCCCTCGAGAACAAGCGCAAGCAATAAATAGCTCTAAGATATTTTACTCCTTCTTTATAGAAATCTACAATAGACAAATTTTTATTCTTATCTTAGATGAAAATAAGTAGACCGAGCTTGATTTTGATGCGAGCAATGTGTGGGTAACTTTTAGATAATCAAATTGACAATTTCTTTAGTAGGAGTCGAGAAAACTTCGGTAGAAAAAGTTATATTAGCAAGATCTAACAGTTTTAAAAAGTACACTACCAATATGTTGATATATGTTCCCACATAATAAATCATTCAAAATGACAATTTCTAAAAAGGCCAGTTCTTAAGTTTGATTAGTCCAATTGAAATCCAAATGCAAAACTATTTCTCAATTATTATTATTTTTCGGCGGAAATAAAACTTCCTAAGCGCTTGCTTGGAAACATATGTTTGAACCTTCAAAAGTTTTAGTTCAACCAATTTTACTATAGTATTTTTTACCACAAAATTTAAGATGTTGTAGTGTTTTAAGTTTAAATCTTTGGTTCGAACCTATGTTTCTAAATGGACTATAAAAAGGGCACACGAACTATCGAAAGGAAAAAAAAAAAAAAAATAGGGCACACGACCAAGCAAGAGCATAGCATAAAAGGTCCAAATAGAGAGCTAACATAGAAGCAATAGTCTCTCAAGTTAGATCTTAGGACCTCTGCGTGTGTTTTATTGTCTGAAAAATTAAGTTCTATTCCTTTTTACAGTGAAAAAGGATATCACTTTAGAGGGGAAAAAAAAAACACACACACACACATGACACACATACACAAAGGCACTTAATAGGCAAGGACACATATAGAACTTTTTTTGGGGCAACAATAGCCCTCAATTTGAACTAGTTACGTTACTTTTTGCAATCAGCTGCATTAATTGAAGTTTATTTTCTATTCATTTAGTGTTTATTCAAGCATAATTTATTCAAGAATATTCATTTCAAGTATCAAGTGCAAGAAAGATAAATTTTGATGATCATGTATTTAATTAATTGAACCGATTGGAACACATCTTTGTTAAGTAATCAAACATTTGGTACCGTTATATGTTCATTTATTTTTCTGACACGACCAATTTAATTGGTGATAGCCGTTCATAGGATGCGTTATTATCATTTTTGTGTTTATTGATAGATGATTGGGGGAACGAAGCTGGTGTTTTGCGCACAAAATTATGAGCCTAAAACCATATCCAAAATGTTAATGCTACATTTGCTACCAGAAAAACATAAAAAATATCATATTATTCTATATGTTTCCTTGATTTGTGCTCTATTAAATAAAATGTTGTTTCAAATGTTATATTTACTTTTTATAGAATCATTTTTTTTAAGTTGTAGAAGTAAACTTTTAATTTTGAAATAATTGAATAGCAAATGTTGCAATGTTTATCATTACTATAAAATCAACTATTGAGATCAATTTGAACATTTAAAATAGTGTGGTAAATCGGTTTGAACTGAAAAAAAAAATTAGTTTATGCATTGTAGCATGTGAGATTTTTACACTGTAATTATTTTTTTTACTTTACACTATAATATAGAAGAGTTTCATTATTGTTTCAAACAAATTGGTTGGAACGAATATGGGAAACATGCTAAAGAATCAAGTGACGTTTTGGTTTGACCATAGACATATACATTATCAGATATCTAATCTTTATGCTAATGCTGTAAAAATGAGAACATACTAATTGATATGTAAAAGATTAATACAAATAAAAGCAAGCAAAGGAAGCTCAAGGTCCGAATATATATCACGTTAAAAGAAAAAAAAAATGTAATTTGGCCGTTTTATACATCCATGTAGAGCAATAGAACAAAATCAGCTCAGGTAAATATAGAATTGGTTAGTGGGAAAAAAATTATAATTAACAAAAAGGACGCATAAAACAGTTAGGGCTCGCTTAGGATATCGTTCTGTGGCTCAATACTGACCTGATCAACTTTAGGTCTGGTGTTCATGAGAGCCTGCGTTGAGATTGCAATATTAATTTTAGAATTAACTCTTAAATCTAATATTTTTTAAGGTTGTAATTAATAATTAATTATTAATTATTGATTAAACAATTAAAGAGAGGCAGGTCACCTTACGAATTAAGCATGGTGTTTTGGTTGATCAAAGGGGAGATGTTTTCTTCAAGCTCTGAATTGATGTCTTGCAGTTGTTTAGCTCTTCAGTCTAAATCACACACGTAAACCTTCATCCTTTCGTGGGCTTGTTGGGTGGAGACCCTGTTCCTTAGCAATCTAATAACACACAAAACTCAGGGGCAGATCGACTAATTTTAAAATAAGAAATAATAATGGAAATTACAATAGCTAAGATAGAAATTAGTGGATAATAGTTGGGCACCTTTTGAGTCTTCTTTTGTGTTCCTTATCAACAGGGTTGCGTTCCCTCCGCCGTTTCTTGGGGAATCCAGTTTGCGGCGGCGGCTGTGGCAGAGGCGGAGGCTGTGTATTGTTGGAGTTGGAGGGAGGTTGATGAGTTTAAGCTTCCAACTCCATGTCTGGAACTCTGAACAAATCTTCATCGCTCTCTTCTACAATCAGCCATAACCAAGATTTAGCCACCACTAATTCATCATTATTATTAATCAAGAAAAACATAATTTATTATAACACTCACCTAGTTTGTTACTTTGGGACTTACTGTGGGATGAAGTGGCACAAGTGCTGTTAACATTTGTAGACATTCTTTAAAAATATTTTTTAATAGAATTATGATATTTTGAGGAGAAAAGAGAGCATAGCAAGAAAGTTTTAAAATAATTATAAGTATATAATATGTATGTGCATATATTACGCGCATTCCACATAGTATTTTGGTTGGATTATGGGATTTGGGAGGTTATTCTAGGAACATGCTTCTTTATACACAGCCGCCAATCTACTTGGTGTACATCTGTACAACACACGATGATAAACCTCTCCTCTTTAGCCCCACCAACACCAACTCCAAATCAAACACGTGGCACAAGATTTTTCTTGAGTCTAGAGAGACAAATGATTTGTAAATTTCTTCAATTCAAAGAACAAACGGAATTTCCGAATCTTTGGAAGCCGTGAAGAATTTCATAGATTTCATAGTAATATGACGTTTAAAAGGCACAAAAAGAGAAACAAAAAGAGCAGTATTTATGTATCAAAGTAGGAATAGAAAAAAAAAAAAATCTTTTCCTCCTCAAATAAATGTAATTGATTATTGACCAACTATTGTTGAATAGGAAAATGCGCAACGGTAATTAGGCAGTAATATTCCCTCTAACTAACTCTATTAACTCCCAAACCGATAATTAGAGTTGCTCTTATCTAATGATAAGTTATGCATGACTTTTTTTCTGTTTGTTTGTTATTAATAGACTAAGCAAAATCAAACTCTGACCATAGTATCTATGTAAACTTGAAATTTTAATTAAGCTGACAAACACAGCAGAACAAAGCACTCCCTTGGAAGTTAGAAAACAAACTTGCATAATAAAATGAAGGTAACATAGAAAGATGAGCATATTCCCATGATGTAACATTTAAATTACCTTCCAATGACTCCCTGAAAAATAATTGCTGAAATTTTGTTCCTCCAAATTCAGAAATCAACTTCGCCTTTTCACTTTCCTTTCTGTAAAACGCCAGAAGGTAAAGAAACTAAAGGTGAAGAAGATTTGAAAAAGGAAAAAAAAAGGACAAATAGAGCACACATACAACCAGAATGAGTTATCAAGACATCCTCAGTCTCCAACTTTTCAAGTAATGAATTGTAAAAAAAGAAAAGAAAAGAAAAAAACACTTTTAAAGTTTAGTGAGATCAAAGTACCAGATAGATAATAATGGCAAAGGAGAATCGAAGTTACAGAAATATTTTTATTCTTCTTTCCCATATAACAGCCCAACTCCAATCCTTTTCACCATCCCATATGTCAAATAGAATGATGCCTCTATTGCATCACAATCTGTTATAGAGTCGGCTGCAAAGCACGAGATGAAGACGTGGTCTGAACTAATACCACTACTTGTGATTTGAGCTTCTTCTACTTCATCATTAGTGACCCAACAATTCCAGCCACAAAATGGCCATTTGTAGATTTGGCCAGACTTGTTTTTAATATGTAATTCCAAAGAAATAATTTGATGATCGGACTCGCAAGAATTGTAGACTGTAGGTGTTAATGCAGCAACAAAGCAAATTGCAAAACCCACAAAATTAGATTTATCATAATCTTTTGGAAGCTTCATACTTATTGAATGCCCCTCAGCTCGATGGGCAAACCACTTTGGAATTTCATTTCCCGGATAACAAACGTCAATGTAAGAGTCACGCTGCACCACTACGAACAAAGAATATTGTATTGTGAATTACTTCAATCCACTTAAAAGTCATTTTGATAACAGTAAATTAAAGAAAAGGAGACTACAAAATACATACGCACCATTGATTTTTCAACACTGTATAAGAAATCACTTAATTCCTTGCGTGCATTCCGTTCTAATTTCCAGCACTTCGTGAATCTGAATTTCTTACCTCTACTGGTCATAAAATTGCCAGTAATATGCCTGAGTGTGAATTCAGAACCCGAACTCGATATTGTCTCCAGTGAAGTACATCCCCTTGCATCAAGCTCCTCTATAGATAATGGAAGTTGTGGTAAAGACCGAAGCTTCTTGCAATTTTTAAGGTAGAATCTTTCCAGTCGATGAAGTTGTATCATGCTTGAAGGTATTTTCTCAAAATTGTTCCCTCTTAAACTTAACGAGGTTAAGGAGGATAAAAGGCCCAGCCACTCGGGAATTTCGACAATATTGCATTCATCTAGACATAGTTCTTCTAAAGAAAACAATGAAAATGACCTGATTCGGACACGTCCAAGTTTTAAACAACCATTGCGGGACAAGAATTTAAGGCTGCTTAAATTTTTAACCCAATTTGGAATAAACTCGATTTTTTTACGCCAACTCATATCTTCATGAAGAAGCCCAAATAACTTTTCAATCATAAAAGAGTCGGGTAAATCTTGGATCTCTGTTTCCTTAAAATCAGAAGGAGCCTCTGTGAATTCTTTTAATCTTGAGCAACCATTAAGATCAAGTCTTAAAAGGGACTTCAACTTAAAGATGTTCGTTGGTAGACTCTCAAGCTTTTGGCATCTCGAAAGAAAAAAATCCTCCAGACGATGAAGACCCTCAATCGAAGATGAAGACACATGTTTTATTGATGTACCACTCACATATAATGATTCTATATTCCTTGGCAGAGTTGGGAGATTCTTGATGTGCTGACAATTCAAGAGTATCAATTCCACAAGATTTTCAAAAGACCCAATTGATGAGGGCAATTCTGTTATCGCAGTCTTTGATATGTCTAAGTATTCTATATTCCCAGATATCTTTGGAAAAGATTTAATGAGAGTGCAACCGTAAAGCATAAGAGATTCAAGATGTCTTTGGGAATTAAGCGGTGGAACTTCAATTAAACTTGTACAACCCTCAAGGTTAATACTCTCCAGTTTTGGAGCACGAGATAGGTCTGGGACTTTGACTAATTGACTGGACCAAGAAAGGTTGATATGTTTTAAGTTTGCAAGAACCTACAAATAATAATAATAATAATAATAATAATAATAATAATTGATTATCGATTGATAAACTTTATTTGGTCAAAATACGCATATTAATATAAAAAAGGAACCATAGACTTTTATACATGATATTCATCAAAGTAAATAAAATTACAGCATACCTGAACACCATTCCAAAGTTGCTTAAGCTCACTATCGCGCATGTCAAGTTCAACTAGATTTTGCGGGTTAAACTCTAACGGCAAAGACTTTGATGGGTAGTTATACCAACAGAGATATCTTAGAGGGCAAGAAAATTGCAGCTCCTGATTAAAGTTAACTTTGATCTGGTTACGATTGTAATATTCTGAGTAATAGATCTTAAGAAATCTCAGATTACGCATCTCCTTGAAAACTGTAGGTGTCAAGTTTAGGTCTTCGTCCGTCTTAGACATGTCGAGGCATATCCCTTCAACTGCTTTAGTCCCCTGACAATTATAAACAAATTAGACAAGATAAACATGCAAAACATAAAAGAAAAAACACTATTATGTACATAGGGAGACATACATTAACATTGCTTAGCATTTTATACATTACTTTGTGATTTTCTAAGACAAGATGGACATCTTGAGGAATCCACAAACGACTGCGTTGTCCAGGCTCTTTAATCGATTGTTGACGAACAATTTCCCAACACATCTCTTGTATCAAATCATGCATCCAAATTGCTTCCCCATTTGTAATGGTTACAAGAGATTTATCTATGAGAGCTGTAATCCCTATTTTTGCAAACAAATCAGAGGCATCTAAGAAGCTCTCTATGAAATCTCTTTTCTCCCCTTTAAGAAAGCATGCAATATCAAGGAGAATATCTTTCTCCTTGTCATCCAACCCATCATAACTTATTTTCAACACCTTTTGAATGTCTTTATGGGGAACTATTTTTAGTTTCTTCAATGCACTTTCCCAATCTCCTATAGTTTTAGAAGGAAGGAAGGAACCTAAAACTTTAAGAGCTAATGGATTGCCATCAGTAAACTTTACTATTTCTTTCGACAGCTCAATAAAACATGTTTCAGAAGGCTTTCTTTTGAAGGCATTCAAATAAAAAATTTCAAGCCCCTTCTGAAAATCCAATCCTTTAACTTCGTATATGCTATCAGCACCCCATTCGAGTAATTGTTTGTCTCTTGTTGTTATCAGGATTTTGCTTCCTTGGCCAAACCAATTGTTGTCTCCAACCAAACCCTCTAGCTGATCTTTATGATCGACATCGTCAAGAACAATGAGTACCTTTTTCTTACGAAGCTTATTTTCCACAAAGTAATTGACTTCTGTATTTCCTCTGTTAAACAATTCAGAAAAAAGTTTGGCCTTCAAATAGAGCAGTCTATATTCCTGTGACTCTTCCCTAACATTTTCAAGGAAGCAACGACCTTCAAATTGAGAAGAGAATTGATTAAAAAAGGCACGAGCAAGGGTTGTCTTGCCTACACCACCCATCCCCCAAAGGCCTATCCTACGAGTATTTTGTGATCCTAAACATAACATTGATTCAATTTCCTTGAGGTGTGGTTCTATTCCAACAAGACCATTAAAGAAGCCGGCAGTGTTTGTGTTGGGGAATTAGACGACTCCTAATTCCAAGGATCGCAAGAACGAACAATTGCAGAAAATAAATAGGAGAAAAGAAGAAAAAGAGACACCAAATTTTTATACAGGTTCGTCCAAAATTGAGACTACGTCCTGTTTCTGCCGCTTGCAGATTCCACTATGATGAAGGAGATTACAGATTACAAGAGCAGTTTCTCACACACTCATAAATTGTGCTTACCAAAACTCTCTTCTATCTAACACCCAATGGGAATTTTTTCTCTCTTAAGGATGAAGCTCTCAAGTATTTTGCCTCTCACAAAATTATGTCTCTCACAATTTTCACATACACACAACCTTAGCCACTTTGTGTCTATTTATAACGAAAGATTTAAAAAAATAACAACTAATGAGAAACTCTAGTAGTTTCTCCTTTTTTTTTTTTTTATTCTTTCTCATTTCCTAGGTTGATTTAGCTCCATATTGCAACAGTTTGGTGGCAGACGATCTAAAACCTTCAATACACGTTCCACAATCTGCTCAATCAGCTTTGACTCATGCCTACAGTCGTAATAACAGAAGCAAATGATATGAAAAAAAAACAGCGGTGAAACAATGACGGACAAAATAAAATTATATATATATATATACACCCACTTACGAATGTTGTACTTTATCTGAGTTAGTATCAAATTATGTTACTTCGGGATTATTTGGTTGTACTGCTATTGTATTATTTTATTTTTTTAAAATTGAAAAGTAACAACTTAAACTAACATGCTTGACAACTCTATTTATGCCTTGTTTTTATAATACCTAAATATTCTTAAAGCTCAACCGTATATTTTGTTTTCTTCTTTTATTTTGAGTATTTTAGAATAATAACAGATTACTTGCACCAAATTTATGATATATATATATATATATATATATATAGTACACACACCCACACAATAGCACCAGTGAGGAAACTCGGGACGAAGATTATGGAGTCTCCGTGAATAGATTCGATACCATGTGAAGATTTGTCTTTCGTTAGTTTTTTGTGGACGTTCTCTTGATTATTTTTCTTTAGATAAGATTTTACACAACTACAAAAAGAATTTAACAAATTATGATAAAATAATCCAGCAACATCTACTCAACTTTTTCTACACTGAATATACACATCGTGTAATCAACTATAATCTGTCATCTAGGGATACACACAGAGAAAAAGGTACTTAACTTTTGAGATTTTTCATTATGCCGATAAATTTTTTTTAAAAGAAATGTTAGTTATGCCTTATTTTTAAAGAAAATATTTTAATTATGCCCGATTAAAAAAATGAGATATGTTGTTTTTCTTTTTAATTTTTCAAGAAAAATTATAATCATATCTCTATGTAATAGTTAAAATGTATAACCATATTTCATGTTAATAAAATTTTATCTTTATTTATTTTTCTAGCGCCTCTAATAAAAGTTTCACTTCTACCACACCCGTCAACAAGTTGACACAAACTGACCCTAAAGCATCTAGGGTATATCAACTAGTGGTCCTGCTCTTAGCATAGATCTTATTAATTATCAGGCATGCATGATCAAATATTGAATTTTAATTTTTATAAAAAAAGGGAAAGAAAAATATATGACACAGATTAAACTCACTCATCTCGTGAATCAAAACCGGCAAGGTTTGTTGCCTCGGTCAAAGCGTCCTTCCACCCTTCCACCTTGCTCATGTCGGGCTCAAAGCGTTTTTCATGTGCAGCAAAAGCGGCACCATAGCTTCCCTTTTGTTTTCTTACATCTGATGGATTGACTCCATAGAAGACGGGCAAAACAGTTTGTCCTCTTTCGTGCTTGCATTTGAGTATGTGCACTAGTTCATCCAAACACCATGTTGAAGACGCATAGTCCTTTGAGAAGACAATTATTGAAATACAGGATTCCTCAATTGCAGTCAAGAGGGCAGGTGAAATTTCCTCTCCTCTCTCGAGACTTTCCTCATCGATGTAGGTATCGATTGGATTCCGGCGTAACGCAGCAAGAAGATGGCTAGTAAAATTCTTACGAGTGTCTTCTCCTCTGAAACTGATGAAAACATCGTACTTGTATACAGTGGGGACAATATAAGAAGAAGAAGAAGAAGTAATAGCCATGGTTATACGCCCTCAAGTAATAATAATATTTGGAATAAAATCGCAAAAGGCTTTCTTTTTAGCTCTCTGTTTTTGGAAAGATATGAACTGGTATGAGAAATGAAAGAGAGATGGGCTGAAGCCTAAATGTAAATAACCTGCTAACAACTATTGAAAAAAAGGAACTTTATGGCCAAATGGTTGAGAATTTATTCTCCTTTTGTATATTTGACGGAATTTCTTAGAAAGTGGAAAGAGGACGAGGACACGACCTGATGAGATGCAAGTCAATGATAAGAGTATACAAACGGGCAAACCGAAAAATGTTGTCTTTCTAAGAAATTTCGTAAGACGAATATTGTTACACAATTTGTTACCTTTTCTAAACAGTAATTAATTAACCCGTTTTGTAGACGTTTGCACTTGTAAACGAGAGAGCTGAATACATGTTTTCTAAAGCAAATGGAGGGAATGAATGCTTTAAATTTGCAATTGCAATAAATTTTTATAAATATGTTTTTAGAATTTTTTTTAAAATATTCTTGAGGCAATAAGAAAACTTTTACTATTGAGGTAATAAAGAGGTAAAGACTCACAGAAGACATTAGTTTTCCAAATAGTGTCACTCTGGCGTTGGTTTTATCGATTAGAGAATCATATGGCAAGCCTTAGTCCAAAGCAATTTATTCTACGCGTATTTTTGTTTTGATATAATTTTAAAAAGTCAACGGTTAAGAATATGAATCACCGGCTTAAAAAATACTTCTCTTCTCCTTGCGACCCCAACCAAAATGTGGGACCAATTAAAAGTATAAAATACTGCTTTTTGACCATCAGGCCTATAGGTCATCGTAGTTTGTAATTTGCAAAATACTAAAGAAAGCGTGTGTATAAATGGAAACCAATAGCACGTAAGTTCCAACTAAAATAAACTATAGTTTCTTTCGTGGCAAGGACGCCTCTCTCGTTTACTCAAAAATTAGTTGTAACGGTCAAAAAAGAAAATAAAACTAAGGATTAATTATAAAATTTTTTCCAAATAGTAAAAATAAAACTCTTTACATTAAGATTTTTAACCCAATTGACACATAATTGGAATGTGGTACATGATAGAAACTTAACGCCAGAAACTCGATTAATTAGAAAGAAAAATCATGAATTAAGTCCTGAAAATGAGAATCAAATTGGAATTTATTGTGGTTCGTTCTTGAATGAGCTACATCCTCAGGTGAATTCTTCACTATGTTGGATCAAAAGGTTACAAGATGGATCGAGTATTAGAAGATGGATTGAGTACAACATTAAAGTAATATAAGTAAATTGATGTATGCACTAAGACAGACTTCATTCTCTATTTATAGAGATTGGATAAGGTGGTTACCCAAATAGTTACCACTTTTCCACTGTCGTTATGGGATAGCTAGGGGTTGTTGTGGTATGAGGTAGTTGGTGGTTACCGTACACTTACTTGCCCACATTCTTCTTATTATAGTAGGCATAGAAATGGTAACATTCAAAATGCAGTACTACAAAAGAGTTATTTATCAAATTGACCTGCCAAGTGTGTATATTAAAGAGATGCTACAAAAGCCAAGTTAGGTCACAAAATCTCACCATCCACCTGCCTTTATTTTATTGACAAATAAATTACCAGCTACAGCCTGCGCTAATATTAAAACTGTTGGGTTTGTGACCTAAAAGTTGTGACATTGTATATATTGTTAATAAATAAATAAAATGACATTTATTATTATTTTGGTTGATTATATGTATTATGAATACATTTATAAACATCAAGAAAATTCCATGATTATTTATGTGACTATAAATTTAGCATATAAGTGTTATTTGCTTAGGGATAAAATTTATAGATAATAATCTAAATAGTCCGTAATAATTAATTAAAGTTTGGGATCTTTAATTAAAAATTACAAGTACAGTCCAATCTCATCTAAAATGAAATAGTCATTATCCGGACTATTAATGTAGAGACATTAGATTGGAAGTACTTTATATAATGAGATTATATAGGACTGGACCAGATAAATTATGAATCTCTAATAATCATCCGTTACAAATAGAGTATTCAAATTTATCACTAAGATGATCATATATTTGACAGTCTTAATCCTGAGTATTTATTAGACTCTTATTTATTACATTATGTTTTTTGACTTGCATGGTAAGATTTGTCTAAGCATAGATTATAACTTAGCATCTTGGAAACATAAAGTAATAAATGGCTGGGAATAATATTATACAGATATGGAATCCATTCCTTCCCTATGGAAGTTAGAAAAATAGTTCTCTTGAGTGATAATTCAAGGTTTGAACAATAAAGCGCTCGTTCATAATAAGATTATGAATTAATTGTTCATTAGAGAATTATTGGAACTCAAGGATAAAGATGTAATAAGAGAGGTGAACGGAAATTGAACCTAGCTCTTATTATGAACTATTTATGGAGGACTGACTTATATGTAATGATTATATCAATGGACTACTCATTAATTTTCTTTGAGTAATTTCACTATAATCTCAAGAGTTCAGTTTCAGGTTTTTAGTGGAGTAACACTAAAACTAATAAATTTGGCACAATAATTAAAGAGTTTGATTAAATGTCAAATTTATTGGAGCTTGGGTTATAGGTCCATAGGTCCCCAATACCATCTCTGTAACACTATATTGGATTTATGCATAGAATGAATTATACATATTTAATTCAGAATTAGTGAATTCTAAATTAAGTTTTTCACACTTGAATTATTAACGTGACACAGAAAAATGTTCTCTGTGACACATAATGTAATGTGATAAATGTTATCACATTTAACTGAGCATTAGTTAATTAATTGATTATTGTTAAAATCTATTCTTAAATAAATGTGATTTATTTTTGAATTGAGATTTATATATATATATGGTTTTGAACCAAATCTTTATATATATATATATAAGATTTTATAATATATTAATATATATATATATTAATATAATATTATAAAAAAAAAAGAAAAGAAGGAAACGTGAAAGTCACGTTTCCCTTATATATATATATATATAAAAGGAACCGAATCAGTGATTCGGTTCCCAAAAAAAAAAAAAAAAAAAGGTAAACTTCCTTTCACGGTGACTTATATATGCATATGTGTATGTGTGTGTGAGACCGGATCAATGATTCGGGAAACAAAGAAAGAAGAAAAAGAAAAGGGAAAGTAAAATTACTAATGGCTCAGATATAAAAAGGAGAGATAACAGTTATCTCAGAAGAATTTTGATGATTCACATAATTTTTAGAGAGAAAAACTGAGAGTTCTTCTCTAAAGAAAAAGGTCTGCTATCTCATGTGTTGAGTACATAGCAGATTCAGAAAAGTGTGAGGAAAATTCATTCTTGCAGTTTGACGCCCACTCGTCTTTCCATTGGTGTGGAGGCCTGGTTTGGAAGATCGTGGTGTCAAAGAGGAAAGCTAGGATACCCTGATAGTCTTCAAAAGGTTAGTAATAAATTCCTAAAGCTTTCTATAATTAAAATTATATATCTATTCCCGATGAACAAAGTTTTCAGAAAATTTTTGTTTGTCAACGATCCGTTCCTTCCGCTGTGTTTCATGTTTTAATTACAACAAATGGTATCAGAGAGGGTTATAGCATATATAATTTTAATTAAACATGATTTTATTTTGATGATATCATGTTTTTGATGCATGTTTGTGGCCACTTTGCATCTTTGTTAATTTTTATTCATGTGTTGAATGGTTGTTTAATGAAAGGATTTTTGGTCGTTAATTATATGGTCCTTTTGGATTAATAATTTTATTTTCAGTTTGATTAGATCAATCTATGTAAACCCATAAAGGGGTATAGGATTTTTGTAATTTATTATTATTTTTCTTTTCTTTTTTTTTTTTCTCTTCTCTCCTCTCATTCACTTGCAACACGTGGAGCGATGAAGAAAAAGATGTCCATTGGATTTTTTTTGGCCCAGTTGAGAACTTTGGGCCTGTCAAATTTCAAAGGTAATCCAGCAAATTGTTGCACAATAAACCACTTGATGAAGACTGCAAAATTGGAGCAGGGAATTATGTATAAATTACAAGAAGACCCTTGTAATTTTATTTTTTTTATTTTTTTTTTGGGTTGTAATTTTAATTATCCAAAAAGACCCGGTCAAAAATTCATTGTTTATTTTCATTTTGTTTTCATGTGATGATTGTGATAACATGTTCATGCATGATAACATGTCATCTAGGAAAGTGCCCACTTATAGTTATTGTAACATGACATGCATACACTTGGCATATTATTTTTATAAAGGAGTTTATAAAATGATTTAATATGTGTTAGCATTAATTTAATGAGATTAAATTAATTGGGTTGGTTTTATAGAATCTTAATTTATTAATCAACCAAATAATGTGAATTTAGTTTTAATAGTTAAGACTTGGTAAAATTCACATTAATTCTAAGTTATCTAATTTTAAATTGTTTAATATTCGGTAACTTAGACAATTCATAATAAATTTAGATTTTTAAAAAATCTGGTAATTTATTTAAGTGTAAATAGAATGAGATTCTATTAACACATAATATAATCTAGTAATTAAAAATTGTTTTTATCTACTAGAATTATGAAACATATGATGTTTTATAAGATAAAACACATCTTTTAAAATAATGAGTGGGAGAAGGTAATATGACAATATAACCTGCGGTCTCCACTATTAGTACAACACCGTGAGATTTAGGTGGCGCCTCGCGACGCGTTTGATTTCGTCCTCCCTACGGAGGGTGTCCATTTAAATCAATATCAAGGTTGGCTTCCTTGAGATAGGATTTTATAATGTATTTCAAAATTGACCTACCCTACGGCGGCAATTTTGAGTTAAGTTGTTAAAATCTAAAATAGTGGGTTACACTCATAAAGACATAATTAAATTGTTAATTATATCTTGACCAAAATAAACGGTTATTAATAAATATAGAAAATATGAGATATTTTAAATATATTTATTAATTGAGAATGTCTCATTTCAATTCATAAATAATTTGACCTACCCTACGGCGGCACTTTATTTATTAAAATTGAATAATCGTGGAACTAGTAAAATATTTTGTGTTTTTCATATGCATCATGCATCACGTTTACAATTCCAAAACATATAGTTATGATGTTTATGCAACCATTTTAATTTATGCTATTTTATTTATTTATTAAAGCAACAATGTCTAATCCAATCATCGCTATTCTCTCAACTGAAAAATTAACCAGAGATAATTTTGTCAAGTGGAAGAGTAATATGAACATTGTACTAATTTGCGAAAGTTACAAGTTTGTCCTGACGGAGGAATGTCCTCCAGAGCCTGCTGCCAATGCTCCTCGTAATGTACGGGAAGCATATGATCGTTGGATTCAGGCGAATAATAAGGCCCGCTGTTTTCTTTTGGCTGGGATGTCTGACGTGCTTAGGATGAAGCACGAAAGCATGGAGACCGCTTATGAGATAATGCAGTCTCTGCAAGACATGTTTGGTAAACCTTCTGAAAAGGCACGCCACGAAGCCGTTAAGGCAGTAATGAATGCAAAAATGAAGGCAGGGATTTCGGTCAGAGAACATGTTCTCAACATGGTTAACTATCTCCATGAGGCTGAGGTCAACGGGGCTATGATAGATGAAGCCACACAGGTGGGGATGATTTTGGAAACCCTCTCCCCTGCGTTCCTTCAGTTCAAAAGCAACTATTTCATGAACAAGCTGAAATATAACATGACTGAGTTGCTTAATGAGCTTCAAACCTTCGAGTCTATTTTGAAAGAAAAGACAAAAGAAGCTGAGGCAAATGTTGCAGAAGCTCAACCCTCCTCTTCTGCCCAAAAGAATAAGAAGAGGAAGGGGACTGAAGGAAGTGGTAAGTCTAAGAATGGAGGGCAACCTAAGAAGAACAAAAGCAACAACAACAAAAAGAAGCCTAAAGGAAAATGTTTCCACTGCGGCATAGTTGGGAATTGGAAGAGAAACTACAAGAAGTATCTTCAGGAGCTCAAAGAAAAGAAGAACAACGGTAAATCAGATTTACTCATTTTAGAAGCTTGTTTAGTTGAAGATGATACTTCACCTTGGATAATTGATTCAGGGGCAACTAACCATGTTTGTTCTTCTTTGCAGATGCTTAGTTCTTCAAGGGAGCTTGCCGACGGGGAACAAACGATGAGAGTGGGAACGGGAGAGGTTGTTTCGGCAAGAGCAGTGGGAGTTGTTAAACTTTATTTTAGAAATAAGTTTTTAATTTTAGATAATGTTTATTACATTCATTGTTTTTGTAGAAATTTGATTTCTATTTCCAGGTTGTTTGAACAAATGTTTAATGTTTATTTTAATAATAATTATGTTAATATTTCTAGAAATGGTTTGGATATTTGTTCTACACATCTGGAAAATGGGCTTTACACCTTAAGGCCCAACGAAAAAGCACTGCTCAATACCGAAATGTTCAAAGTTGAACAACCTAAACCCAAGAAGCAAAAGATTTCTTCTAATAATGAAACATACCTATGGCACCTTATATTAAGTCACGTCAACCTTGACAGAATTAACAGACTGGTAAAGGAAGGTCCTTTAAAAGAGCTAAAAGTTAGTTTTCTACCAGTTTGTGAATCTTGTCTTGAAGGTAAAATGACTAAGAGGCCTTTCTCTGCAAAAGGCAAAAGGGCCAAGGAACCACTTGAGCTAATACATTCAGACGTCTGTGGTCCAATGAATGTACAAGCACGTGGTGGTTACAAATATTTCGTCACATTTATTGACGATTATTCAAGGTATGGTTACATATACCTAATGCAAAGGAAATCTGAAACTTTTGGAAAGTTCAAAGAATTCCAAGCAGAAGCTGAAAAGCAATTAGGAAAGACGGTGAAGAGTCTTCGATCTGATCGAGGAGGAGAATACCTTGATACTGAATTCAAGGACTATATGATAGAACATGGTATTCTATCACAACTCACCGCACCTGGAACACCACAACAAAATGGTGTTGCAGAGAGAAGAAATAGAACGTTGCTTGATATGGTGAGATCCATGCTTAGCTACTCATCATTACCCACTTCATTTTGGGGATATGCACTACAAACTGCAGTATATCTTCTAAACATAGTTCCATCTAAGTCTATTTTAAAAACACCTTTAAAGTTATGGAATAGTCGCAAACCTAGTATGCGACATATCCGTATATGGGGGTGTCCAGCACATATGCTGAAAGGTAAGACTGGGAAGTTGGAACCACGTTCTGAAGTATGCTTATTTGTGGGATACCCAAAGGGAACGAGGGGAGGTTTGTTTTATAGTCCACAGGAAAAGAAAGTATTTGTATCGACAAATGCCACTTTTCTCGAGAATGATTATATGACAAGCTATAAACTTCGTAGCAAAGTTGTACTTGAAGAGTTACTTTATGATCAGATCAGACCGCAACCGACAATTGTTGTCGAAGGACAAAATGAGGAGACCACATCTCCCTATCAGAATGTCATACCACCTTGACCTAGTGGGAGGGTTGTGAGACCACCTGCTCGCTACAGGGAACTTGGAGAAGCAAATGTTGCTATCTCTGATAATGGTGAAGATGATCCATTGACATATCGTGATGCAATGGAAGTTTCTGAGAAGGAAAAATGGCTGGAGGCTATGAACCTTGAAATGGAGTCCATGTAATCCAATTCAGTCTGGGATCTTGTAGACCTACCTGAAGGGATAAAACCCATAGGGTGCAAATGGATTTACAAGAAGAAAAGAGGAGTGGATGGGAAAGTTGAGACTTTCAAAGCTAGGCTTGTGGCAAAGGGTTATACCCAAAAGGAGGGAGTTGACTATAAAGAAACTTTCTCGTCTGTAGCTATGCTTAAATCCATTTGGATTCTTTTATCCATTGCTGCTTGTTTTGATTATGAGATATGGCAAATCGATGTCAAGACTGCCTTTTTGAATGGCTATCTTGAGGAAAGCATCTATATAGTGCAACCAGAAGGGTTTGTAGTCAAAGGTCAAGAGCAAAAAGTTTGCAAGTTGTAGAGGTCCATCTATAGACTCAAGCAAGCTTCAAGATCTTGGAACTTGAGATTTGATAAAGCGATCAAATCTTATGGTTTCGATCAAAATATTGATGAACCTTGTATATACAAGTACATCAAAGATAAGAAGGTGGTCTTCTTGGTTCTTTATGTAGATGATATCCTACTCATTGGGAATGATGTAGGCGTATTATCTGATGTAAAGAAATGGCTCGCCAGTAATTTCCAAATGAAAGATTTAGGAGAAGCAAGTTATGTTCTTGGAATCCAACTCATAAGAGATCGCAAGAACAAACTGTTGGCGTTGTCTCAGGCATCATATATCGATAAGGTGCTTATCAGATTTTCGATGCAAAACTCCAAGAAAGGTAATTTGCCTACACGTCATGGAGTTTATCTTTCAAAAGAGCAGTGTCCTAAGACACCTCAAGAGGAAGAAAATATGAGACGGGTACCCTATGCATCTGCAGTAGGAAGTCTAATGTATGCCATGTTGTGTACAAGACCTGACATTTACTATGCGGTGGGTATAGTCAGTCGGTATCAATCCAACCCAGGATTAGATCATTGGGTAGCGGTTAAACATATTCTCAAGTATCTTAGGAGAACGAGAAACTATATGCTAGTTTATTCTGGTGAGAATTTGATTCCCATTGGATACACTGATTTTGATTTTTAATTAGACAAAGACACACGTAAATCTATGTCTGGATCAGTGTTTACTTTTGGTGGCGAAGCCATAGCTTGGAGAAGCATCAAACAATCTTGTATTGCTAATTCAACTATGGAAGCAAAATATGTGGCTGCTTGTGAAGCAGTTAAAGAAGCTGTTTGGCTCCGTAAGTTCTTAAATGATTTGAAAGTAGTTCCAGGCATGGATAAACCACTCACACTGTATTGTGACAACAATGGTGTAGTGGCAAATTCAAGAGAACCTAGAAGCCACAAAAGAGGAAAGCATATAGAAAGAAAATATCATTTGATTAGAGAGATAGTGCATCGAGGTGATGTGGAAGTTGTGAAGATAGCGTCGGAAAACAACCTTGTCGACCTTTTCACTAAGACGTTACCTGCAAAGAGCTTTGAGGGACACTTGGAAGGCTTAGGTCTTGAAACATGTCTCACCTACTTTAGGGCAAGTGGGAGATTGTTGGGTTTGGTGCCCTAAAAGCTGTGACATTGTACATATTGTTAATAAATAAATAAAATGACATTTATTATTATTTTGGTTGATTATATGTATTATGAATACATTTATAAACATTAAGAAAATTCCATGATTATTTATGTGACTATAAATTTAGCATATAAGTGTTATTTGCTTAGGGATAAAATTTATAGATAATAATCTAAATTGTCCATAATAATTAATTAAAGTTTGGGATCTTTAATTAAAAATTACAAGTACGGTCCAATCTCATCTAAAATGAAATAGTCATTATCCGGACTATTAATGTAGAGACATTGGATTGGAGGTACTTTATATAATGAGATTATATAAGACTGGACCAGATAAATTATGAATCTCTAATAATCATCTGTTACAAATAGAGTATTCAAATTTATCACTGAGAGGATCATATATTTGACAGTCTTAATCCTAAGTATTTATTAGACTCATATTTATTACATTATGTTTTTTGACAGTAATAAATGGCTGGGAATAATATTATACAGATATGGAATCCATTCCTTCCCTATGGAAGTTAGAAAAATAGTTCTCTTGAGTAATGATTCAAAGTTTGAACAATAGAGCGCCCGTTGATGATAATATTATGAATTAATTGTTCATTAGAGAATTATTAGAACTCAAGGATAAAGAAATAATAAGAGAAGTGAACGAAAAATGAACCTAGCTCTTATTATGAACTATTTATGGAGGACTGACTTATATTTAATGATTATATCAATGGACTACTCGTTAATTTTCTTTGAGTAATTTCACTATAATCTCAAGAGTTCAGTTTCAGTTTTTTAGTGGAGTAACACTGAAACTAATAAATTTGGCACATTAATTAAAGAGTTTGATTAAATGTCAAATTTATTGGAGCTTGGGTTATAGGTCCATAGGTCCCCAATACCACCTCCGTAACACTATATTAGATTTTTGCATAGAATGAATTATACATGTTTAATTCAGAATTATTGAATTCTGAATTAAGTTTTTCACACTTGAATTATTAACGTGACACAGAAAAATGTTCTCTGTGACACATAATGTAATGTGATAAATGTTATCACATTTAACTGAGCATTAGTTAATTAATTGATTATTGTTAAAATCTATTCTTAAATAAATGTGATTTATTTTTGAATTGAGATTTATATATATATATATGGTTTTGAACCAAATCTTTATATATATATATATATATATAAGATTTTATAATATATTAATATATATATATATATTAATATAATATTATAAAAAAAAAAAAGAAAAGAAGGAAACGTGAAAGTCACGTTTCTCTTATATATATAAAAGGAACCGAATCAGTGATTCGGTTCCCAAAAAAAAAAAAAAAAAGAAGGAGGTAAACTTCCTTTCACGGTGACTTATATATGCATATGTGTATGTGTGTGTGAGACCTGATCAATAATTCGGGAAACAAAGAAAGAAGAAAAAGAAAAAGAAAAGGGAAAGTAAAATTACTAGTGGCTCAGATATAAAAATGAGAGATAACAGTTATCTCAGAAGAATTTTGATGATTCACATAATTTTTAGAGAGAAAAACTGAGAGTTCTTATCTAAAGAAAAAGGTCTGCTATCTCATGTGTTGAGTACATAGTAGATTCAGAAAAGTGTGAGGAAAATTCATTCTTGCAGTTTGACGCCCACTCGTCTTTCCATTGGTGTGGAGGCCTGGTTTGGAAGATCATGGTGTCAAAGAGAAAAGCTAGGATACCTAATAGTCTTCAAAAGGTTAGTAATAAATTCATAAAGCTTTTTATAATTAAAATTATATATCTATTCCCGATGAACAAAGTTTTCAGAAAATTTTTGTTTGTCAATGATCCGTTCCTTCCGCTGCATTTCATGTTTTAATTACAACAAAAACAACATCATAACATCAGCTTTTCATATCATGACACAGTATGTTTCTGAATGTTAAACCCAAATAAAAAATATCGATTAGAATATGATGAAGACTTTCCCCGAAAACAATGATGAAACACAAACTTTATTATGATTTGCCCTATATAAAACTTGATTTCGGTGTAAGTGTATTTCACGCTCCTGTCTAGTAAGTGAAAATGGTGAGGCAACTATGAAGTTAAAGATGACAAGATGATTATAATAATGGGGTCTCAAAGATGCGCTTTAATTTATTTTTTTTTTTGTCCCTATTATATTAGGCTTGGACAAGTAATATATCTTCTCCTAAGCTGTCTCTCTATCTTTTATCTATTTTTTTGTGGGCTTGGGGGAATAGAATCAATATTATATTTGTACATAGCAAATTTGTAATTTCAAAAAGAAAAAAAAAAATTATTACGCGATTTCTTTTTTCTTTTTCCCCTTTCAGCTTAAGAAAAGGCAGATATGTATCTACACATACATCAAAAAAGGACAGTTTTTTAGCAGGGACTAAAATGAAAGTAAAGGAAGGTTTTTACATTTATTCTCCATATTAGTATGATCTTAGGAGTTTTATTTATTTATTTCGGGGATAAAGAGGATCAATGCTACTTATAAAATTTATTAGGAGGACAAACGGAATAGAAATGAAACAAAACTTAAACACACAACTCATTTCTCCGACTCTCCATTATTGACATGGAAAAGCTTCATTCTCTTCATCACCAAACCAACTCTTCCATAAATTTATTCCTAATTTCTTGCTTTTATCAATGAAGACTTTCCAAGTCTACTAGCCGACTTTTGATCCACCTTAAACTCCACATTTTATTATTGTATCTTTTTTTAAAACAAAACCACCTTCTATTAATGAATTAATTCAACAATGTAGTGACCTAGTCATGGTCACCGTTGGTGGCCAACTATATATTTGTATTATTCTAAACCTAAACAAGCCAAAACCACTTTAGCACAAAAAAAAAAAAAGAAAAAAAAAAAAAGAAAAAAGCCAAGTCAAGAAACTAATACCATATGGGGTCACCTGCGCGGTCACGCTCAACAGGCAGTTTCCATTTTCTTATTCCTCGTGTGGGAAGCTCATAAAAGTCTAGAATATTCATGTCCATGTTCAATTTTCTATATTAGATTAAATGTATAAGTACAACAACATTGAGAAAAAACAGAAGGATCTCCTCAGCTTGTCTCTCTCGTTTCTTTGAATTACTAAACTTGGTTTTTAAAGCCCCATCAGCCACATAACTTGGTGTCACATGGGAAACTCTGTAAACAGCACATTTTGGCTATCACCAGCCTTAGTCCCCTATGCATGTTATATCATTTAAACTGTATGTGTATATATGCGCTATATACGATGGCATAGCATGTTACCAAATCTCAACATGTTAACTGTATGTTCTTGCATCTATCCTCCCAAAAAATGTATTACCGGCTATAGCCTCTACTGGCATGAAACAATATCCTTATAAGGAGCTTTTTACCATGGTACAAGTTTCTGAACGTTGCATGTTGTTAATTTCACAAATGAAAAAGCACGCAAAGCTGATAGAATTTGATAGAGATTTGACTCGTATTATTCAATACCATACCAGAAAATTCTGACATTTATTACACCCAGGATTAGAAAAGACAAGATATAGTTATATATGCCCCTCATTTTCAGGTTGAGGCTCAAGCTTGCAGTCTTCAATTTCTGCAGAACATTTACTTTGAAGAACACATCATATTTATTGCAAACATTGACAAGATTACAAACTGATATTGCAACATGTTTTATCAAGAAAGAAGAGATCAGAGAGCTAGAGTTTTTGTATTTTTGCTTAAGAGTCGGAGTATGTCTATAGTTGTTGCCAAAAAATAAAAAAATTTTAAAAAAAAAGCCAAAGAGATAGGCACTTCATTATGCACCTTCAGCAGCGGCCTGAACAGCCTCTTTTCGCATTACTGCTTTAACATATATTTCATAGCAACAGCCTGGGGCAAAACATAATAAAAGCCTTGCGAGAGCTTTGAAACTTCTGATAGGAAATGGTACCCCATCCTTGGCCATTAGAGACTAAAAGATACTTAAAATCTTTCCCACAGTACAACAAATTTCAGAATGGCTATTTCATAATTGAGCAAACATTTCTCTTGGTGATTATCTTGCATATCCTTGTTTCAATTTTATTTTAGCAAAATTGGTAAAGAAATAGGCCACGGGAGGAAAAGATGGGTACCTACAAAATTCACCAAGTTGCAACAAACTTTTTGTGAAAAAATTGATTATTCGGCGCTGTTGCCACCAGATTCATTCTCCGGAGATGCAAATGCCGGTAATACCAATTGCAAAACGTACAAATGATGGTTGAGTTATAAGTTTACTTCATCTTCTATTTTCATCTTTTACATATCACGAGTCACAAACTCCGTCACTCTTCTAATATAATCCATGCTATTGTATTTTACAGATTGTGAGTGAAGTTTCTATAATTCTTAATGTTACTCCAAGCTATAGTAAATTTGAGCTTTTCAAAGGACTGTTTCCCACTATTCTACGTATCTCCTGGTTTCCTCAGATATTGGGATTCTCTTGTGGATTATTTTAACATAAAAGCACACATCTCTAATTTTTTTTTTTTTTAAAAAAAAAAACAACAATGCCTTCATTGCATATTAAGCCTCACGCTACCCTCAATACCAAAACAGCGTACGATCACAATGCCAAGCATATCATAAGCTTGTAGTTTACCAATTCATATCAAATCTAAAACAGAATTGTATACAATAAACCCGCTAATTTTCTAACGTAGACATCAGCATTACCTGTGATGACAACTATAGCGAGGATAAAATTACCTTTCATACGAAATCATGGTTGCTGTAATGCCCGAAATTCTCATAAATGTGTCTAATTATATTAAGCATTTTTATATAGTAAATTTGCATAATATGTGGTAATTTTATTTTATTAATCATGACATAATGCTTTATAATATGAAATTTTTGTTAAAACTAATGATATTTTAAGTGTTTTGTTACAGTGAAGAGTTAGATGACCTACTTGGCAAAAATTAATGTGCTACGAATAATTGAAAATGATATATTTTTACTGTTAGTTCATTGCATGCTTTATTATGTTTTAGTTTAGTTGACTATGTTAGCAATAGTTAAAGTTATTGTTGGATATATGTTTGTATGATCTTGTCAAAATTAGTAGCACATTTATGAACATATATTAACGTTAAGGATATATATGTGAAAAGGTATTTTCAGTGGGCCTATTAGTAAAATTATAATATATATATATATATGTATGATTTTAATGTCTATTTCATTGTTCTTATACACGTATAAAGCAAGGAGAGTGCTAGAACCCCTCCCATGTGCCATTCAAATAATTGTCCACCAATTTCTCTAAATTTCAATTCCTGAGTAGATAATCATCAAAAGAAAACTCTCCACTCAGACTTCTTCTTTTCTCTTTGAGCAAAGAATCCAAGAAGTGAGGGTATGAAGGTGAAAACTCAGAACTAAGAGTGACCACCCAAAAATAACCATGGATTTTCTTGAGAAAACTGACGTTTGAACCCAACTTTTAGAGCCCAACTTATATAGCAGCCAAGGTAAGACATTTTTCTTGAATTAGATGGGTATTTTCATACTTCTTTGATGGGGTTTTTGTGGGTTTTATGCATATGGGCTGGTTTGTGAAAAAATTCATGGAAGTAAAGATGTATTTGGTTAGATGAGAGTTTAATTGAATATAAATAGGTGTTCCTCTTGCTGTGGTTTGATCTAAGCATGATTTGGAAGTGTTTAAATTTGGATTTGCTCTGTTTTCTATAAATTTTGGTGAGTGCAAGCAAGATGTTTGAGAAAATGTTAAGCTGAAATTCCAGAAAAAAAAAAAAAGTGTACAACAGCCCTGATTATGGGCTTCATATCTCCTAGATTACTTTGAGTTTGAAGCTGAATTTTTGAGGAATAACACTGGACATATAAAGCTATGTTGTGTCAAATTTTCGTACAAAAATGTTGAAGGATGAATTTTTGGTGAATTTTTCAAAATCAGGTCCTCCTGCTGAAATTTTGCTGACAGTAAGCTAGATTTGACTGTCCGTGAACCTAGCCTAATTAAACCCAAATGATGTGAAATTTTGCAGGGAGATTCTTTGATATGTTTATTGTTGTTCTGAAAATTTTCATGACAATTGGGTTTGTATTCTAAGGTTTATGAATTTTGCCATTTTTACATATCAAGAAAATGATTGTAAGTTAGTATAAGTATAATTGTTAAAATTGTTTCTTTGTGCTTGAATGGTTACAATATGAATATGGCAGGTCAACAGCACATCAAATTTACCAAGAAGGGTCTACTCTTCACACTTTCTTTAAGTCTTCTTGGATTTCAAGTAAGAAGAATCCTATTTTCAAACTTCACAAGAAATAATAGTATTTGTATGTGTATTTTATAAACTCAACAAGTTAAAGGATTTGTATAATTGTGATTGTCTTATTTACTTGTTTACAAAAGCAAAAGCTAGTGTATCCTTGTGTTATGTTGTAAGATAAAGTATAGAACATCGTTTAATATCTGGGTAGGCAAGGGACGTGGGAGGGACTGGCAGACCCAAATTATGGTGGCTATATCCCTTGAGGCATGAGGTTTTCCAATATAGGGTAGCCATATGACTGAAAAAGAATATGTTTTGAAAACTCATGGCCTATTAGATATTAAGCTAGTTCTATACTTGACTGAGGTGCCATAGACTGCTTTTGACTAAAAATGTATTCTTTTAACTGAAAATTGGTACAATGAAATGCCATGGTTTAAAATACATGTTTGACCTTGTGATGTCCATTCTAGATTCTACTTATTAAGCTATAGCTCATTTAGTTTCTTGTGATGCAGATGTTGATGTGTAGGAATAGAAGTTGTTCAAGTTGCTACAGCTAATAGGATGTTCACATGCTGGTAATAAGAACTATTATGTTTTAAAGACTATTGTTTTTGATGTGTATAATCAAGTGTTTGAGAACTTGTCCTAGAAAGATATATATTTTTTTTTAATTTGTAAATATTGTAACTTTTTTTTTTCAGTTTGTAATTTTTATCTAATAATATGACATGTAAAAAGACAAATAAAGAGCTTTTTTTTTTTTTCTTAAATTTCTACATGTTTAAGTAAAGGTAGCATTCACCAACTTGACCAGACATGTGTTTTTTCTAGTTGAGGTGGAGGGTGATACAGTTGCTGAGTTAAAAGTTCCATTGGTATGTTAGTGTGGTAACTAAAGTTGTTATATGAAAGGTACTGAACCTGATTCCAAAAAAAAATTCTTATTGAATTGTTGAGAAGTATAAACATATCTCTTTCAATTACTTTTCCAAGCCTCTACAGTTCAATCTTTTGACAGGGAGATACGGTCAAGTGCATTATGTATGCTATCTGTTGCCAATAATCTAAAGAAGAACAAGATCCCTGGTTAAAGTGATGAAAGCGATGCTGATCCCTCGCCACAATCACCCGATCATAAGCTTTTGAGATGAACTTTGCCGCGTTATGACAATCATTACATATTCTCATATTCTTCATTATCCTTATTGGCATTGGAGTACTTATACTGATAAGCCCAAAGGCAATTGCAAGCTTTTTACAATGTTTTAGAAGAGCAGTTTCCTTTTCTTCCTTGTCAATGTCAAGGAAAACCTCATTTGTGTCCGTTACATAACCTTCCATTTTCAATCTGATTGCAATTTCATCCAACTTCGCCTCAATCTCATATATCAGGGGATGTGTCTTGTCTCCAGCAAGGAACTCATGGACTATTCCATTTGCCTCAATCATGCTGCAACCTGGAGTCTTCACCACACCATGTTGCACCATTGTTCCCCTAATCTCAAGAACATCATCCCAATTACCTCATGAAGCACAAATGTTAGGCAATAACACATGGAAACCATCATGGTCAGGCTGAAGCTCAATGAGCATTCTTCCAATCCTCTCCCCCATGTCATGGTTGCCGTACTTCTTACAAGCTCTGAGTAAGGCACCCTAAGTCACAACATCTGGTACCATAGGCATACTCGTGATTAGATCCTCAGCCTCTTTTAGATTACCTGCATGTCATAAACAATCAACCATGCATCCATAAGGCTTAACATTTGGTACTACCTTGTGTTCTCGAATCATGGAGTAAAAATGATGATGACCCTCGTCCATTAGGCCCATGTGTCGACACGCTGCAAGAGCTGCCACGAAATGATCTAATTTGGTGTTACGCCACTTGGTTTCATCTCCAAGAATATGTCAAGTGACTTCTCTACTAGCCTGTTCATTGCCAACCCAAGGATGAGAGCATTCCATGTGGAAATACCCTTCCCTGTCATTCCATGAAAAACTTCCAATGCACATTCTGCACAACCGAATTTCATGTGCATGTCAATAAGGGTTGTGCCCAAAATCGCGTTAACCTGGAGATTGTTTTTCCTTATAGAAGCATGAATCCATTTTCCTAGGTCAAGGGCAGCCAAATGGGTGCAAGCTGATATCACACTAACCAAAGTGGTCTCGTCAGGTCTAATCCCAAAATGCTGTATTTCTTGAAACAATGCCAGAGTTTTAGGGAATTTGTCATGCTGAGCATAACCTGATATCATTGCACTCCATAATACATCTTTATCAGGCATAGAATCAAAAAATGCCTTGGCGTCTTCAACTGAACCGCATCCCAAGTACCCAGAAAGCATAGAGTTCCAGGTTATCTGGTTTAAATGGCGGGCAAAACGGAACAAATTCTTGGCAGCCATTATATCCCCACAACTTGAGTACATGTGAATCAATGCATTCTGCAGGTTGAGATAAGTTTCAATTCCTATTTTGACAACCAAGCTATGAATCAATGTCCCTGTCAGGACAACCAACAAATGTGCACACGCAGAAAGAGTAGTTATTACTGCTACTTCATCCACCTTTACTCCTTTAGAAATCATTTTCACAAACATAGCCAAAGCCTCCTCATACATCTCGTTTTGCTCATAACAGGAAATCAACACGCTCCACGAAACCATGTCCTTCTCTGGCATTTTATCAAACATAGCCAAAGCCTCCTCATACATCTCGTTTTGCTCATAACAGGAAATCAACACGCTCCACGAAACCATGTCCTTCTCTGGCATTTTATCAAACAATCGGCAAGCCTCAGTCACCTGACCTGCCTTACCAAACAACATAATCATCGAATTTGAAGCAATTGTGTTCCTTTCTGGCATCCGATCATAAATATACTTAGCCTCCTCAACATCCGCAGTCTGAACATACCCGCCTAGGAACGAATTCCTCATAACCGAATCCAAGCAAGGACTTTCGTTAAACAGCTGACGTGCATCAGCCATGTTCTCACAAACATCACACATATTGATCAAGGTGTTCTAAACATAAACATCTGAATCAAAACCAATCTTGAAAACATGACTATGAATCTGCTTCCCTTCATTCTTGGATAACCAAATGACGCAGGTGTGAATTAGAACAAGCAGGGTGTAGTTATTAGGACCCACATTTTCCTCTAACATAAACTTGTATAAGGAAACAGCCTACTGAGGGCAGTTTCTCTGAACACAGGCTCTCATCAAGGTGTTCCAAATGAACCCATTTGAGTTCTCAAGGAGATTGAAGATGTTGAAGGAGTAATTAACATGAACGAAGGGGATATCAGTTGAGAACTTGAGAAGCCTGCTTGCGACGAATTTGTCTTTGATAAAGCCATTAAGGATCATCTGGGAGAGAATTTGCTTGAATTGCTTCAAATTTCGGCATTTCGTCAAGTGGGTCTCTAAGATTGAGAGATTTATAGTCGTCCTGAGGTTGGGTTCGTTGTGTTTCAAAGTTAACTTTATAGCTGAAGAAAGATGTCTTAGTCTGACCAAACTCATGAATATGATCGGCCAAGTTATGAAGATTTCATATTCAAAAGAAATTAGATAATACAAATCTATGATTTTTTTTTAAGGCTAATCACTTTTATTGCCAATCGTACAAGACTCCAAACCAGATCTTTCCATATATTGCGATTGAGAGCTTCGTCTCCATCTATTGTCAAGAATCAATTTAATACCACAATCCAGAGCCTCCATGTATTGCGATTGAGAGCTTTTGGATCAGGTGAAAATCAGGGATTCGTGAAAACCAGCCGAACTAGGAGGTTCTAGAACCGGTGACTTCCGACGCTGGATCTCCGGTAACAAAATAGTCAAAAGGCCAGTTGGGAGCCAGGACGGCATGGCGGTGGCTGGGGTTGTGTGGCGGAGAGCAGTAAGGGCAGAAGAGCGAGGAAAAAAAGGGAAGAAAGAAAAATAAAAGAAAGGGCCTTTATGTATCCAAAGTTGCAGTTTAACTCATAAAACTTTTGATTTTAAGAATATGTATGATTTTAAATCTATGACATATTATGTATAATTTTAAATCTATAACACATTTCCTTTCTTTACGAGAATGTTAATTTTTTTACGAAAATTGTAAATCGTTCACGTGTGGATTGTGGACTAATAACATAAACGGCCTTATTTATGTGTTTTAACCGAATTTGTTATAATTTAAGATCTTTAATTAAGTTTTATTAAGGATATTTTTAAGCATATCTTTCATATTTTTTTGGTAATATCGTCCGCAACCAAGAGTACGTATTACATGGAAATATATTCATTATCAATATAAGCAACTTCCTAAAATAAAATCAGAGCAATTCAAGTGATCACAAGGGGAACCATTTCGAGGCAAATCTCAACGAAACATGTGATGTAAAGATAGAGCCAATTCACCTCTGTTACACTTGAATGGTGCGTTTGATAACTCCATTTCAACTATATAGTTAAAATTATTATAGTGTAAAACTCTTACATGTTACAGTAAGTGTCTGTTTGATACTTCAGTTGGAACTAAAGTTTTAAGTTTAAGAATTATAACATATGAGGGCTTTATAAGAAACAAAACTTAAAATATCAATTTCAACTAAAGTGACAAACGGACCATAAAATAGTTTCAAACTTTTTTTAACTGCACTGTGAAACACACTTGAAATTTGTGATGGAGCTAGTTTACCTGATACACATGAATTTTGTACCAAAAAGCATGTGCAAAAAGACAGAGCTACGTCACCTCTATTTCATCTGAATTTTGTGAAAGAAGAAGAATAATGTGTCAAATATTTCACTACATGGAAATATTTAAATTAAACATAATGCACTAGTTGATGTAAAATAAGAAGAGGCATCCACATAAAGATAAAAGCAAACTCATCTATATTACGCATAATTTTTTTAACCAGAAAGCATGCATGTGTTGAATATTCCACTGCACTAAATAGAAATTAAAATAATGGACCCCTCAGGAACAAGCGTAAGCAATAAATGGCTTTCAAGGTATTCTTCTCTTTCTTTATAGAAATCTAAAGAGGCAAATTTTTATCGTCTGTCTGTTTCTTATCTAAGATGAAAATAAGTAGACAACAGCCGTTGTGAGCGACTTTAATTCTGATGAGAGTAATGTGTGGGTAACTTTTAGATAGATAATCAAAATGGCAATTTCTTTAGTGGGAGCTAAAAAGAATTTTGCAAAGAAATATGATTTTGACAAGATCTAACAGTTTCAAAAAGTACATTATCAGTATGGGTTCCCATATAATAAGTTATTGAAAATGAAAATTTCTGAGAAGGCCACTTCTCAAGTTCGATTAGTGTTATTGAAACCCAAATGCAAAACCATTGCTCAATTATTATTATTTTTTGGCAGAAATAAAACTTCGCAAGCGCCTGCTTGGGAACATATGTTTGAACCATAAAGTTTTACTTTAAACCAATTTTACTATTGTGTTTTTTCCCACAATGTGAGATGTTATAATGTTTTAAGTTTAAATCTTTGGTTCGAGCCTATGTTTCTAAACGGACTATAAAAAGGGCACACGAACCATCAAAAGAGAAAAAAAAAAAAGTTAGGGCACAAGACCAAGCAAGAGCATAGCATAAAAGGCTCAAATAGAGAACAAACATAGAAGCAATAGCCTCCCAAGTTGGATCTTAGGACTTCTGCTTGTGTTTTATTGTCTGTAAATTAATTTATGTTCCCTTTTACAGTGAAAAAGGAGATCACTTTAGAGGGAAATGAAAGGAAAAATATAAAAAAACACACACACACACAAAGGCATTTTATAGGCAAGGACACATATAGAACTTGTTTTGGGGCAACAATAGTCCTCAAAATGCAAAAGAAGTTGATTACAATATTAAGAGAGTGATCAGCAAAATGGCTACGAAAGATGCCAACTGTAACGCCGGCGGCCCTTTAAACAAATCTCTAGTTATGAGGTTAATTTTTGTAATTAGTTGCATTAATTGAATTTTTATTTTCTATTCATTTCCGTGTTTATTCAAGCATACTTTATTGAAGAATATTCATTTCAAGTATCAAGTGCAAGAAAGATAAATTTTGATGATCATGGAAGTCGTTAGTGGTGTTGAACCGATTGGAACACATCTTTGTTAAGTGATCATACATTTTCTACCGCTATATGTTCATTTATGTTTTTGACACGACCAATTTAATTGGTGATAGCCGTTCATAAGTTGCGTTACCATCATTTTTTGTGTTTGTTGATATAGGATTGGGGGAGTGAAGCTGGTGTCTTGCGCACAAAATTATGAGCCTAAAACCATATCCAAAATGTTAATGCTACATTTGCTACCAGAAAACGTAAAAAATATCATATTTAATATGTTTCTTTGATTTGTGCTCTAATGAATAAAACGCTGGTTCAAATGTTATATTTACTTTTTACATAATCATTTTTGTTAAAGTTGTAAAAGTAAACTTTTAATTTTGAAATATTTGAAAAGCAAATGTTGTAATGTTTATCATTACCTTAACATCAACTATTTAGATTAATTTGAACACTGAAAATAATGTTTGGCAAATCAGTTTGAGCTAAGAAAAATTAGTTTATGCATGTAACATGCGAGAGCTTTGTATTATAATTATTTTTTTTTTTTACTTTACACTATAATATATGAGAGTTTTATAATATTATTGTTTCAAATGAATTGGTTTGAACCGATATGTGAAACATCCTATAAGAATCAAGTGATGTTTTGGCTTGACCATAGACATACACATTATCAGATATCTAATCTTTACGCTAATGCTCTAAAAATGACAACGTACTAATTAATATGTAAAAGATTAATACAAATAACAGCAAGCGAAGGAAGTTCATTGTCTGAATATATTTCACGTTAAAAGGAAAAAAAAAGAAAAAAAAAAGAAAAAAGAAAAAAGAAACAAATGTAAATTGGCCGTTTTATTCATCCATGTAGAGCAATAGAACAAAATCAGCCCAGAGTAAATATACAATTGGTTAGTGGGAAAAAAATTATAATTAACAAAAAGGACCCATAAAACAGTTAGGGCTCACTTAGGATATCGTTCTATGGCTCAATACTCTGATCAACTTTAGGCCTAGTGTTCATGGGAATCTGCATTGAGATTGCAATATTAACTTTAAAATTATCTCTTAAATCTAATATTTTTTTTTAAGATTGTGATTCATTACTAATGAATAATTACTAATAATTGATTAAATAATTAAAGAGAAGCAGGTCACCTTACGAAGCATGGTGTTTTCGTTGATCAAAGTGGAGATGGTTTCTTCAAGCTTTGAGTTGGCTCTTGATTCTAAATCACACACGTAAATCTTCTTTCTTTGGCGGGCTTGTTGGCGGGAGACCCTGTTCCTGAGCAATCTAATAACAAAAAAACTCACGTAACTAATTTTAAAGTAACACATAATAATGAAAACTACAATAGCTAAGCTAGAAATTAGGGGATAATAGTTGGGCACCTTTTGAGTCTTTTGTGTTCCTTATCAACAAGGTTGCGTCCCCTCCACCATTTCTCAAGGAATCCAATCTATGGCGGCGGCTGTGCGGAGGCAGAGGCTATGTATTGTTGGAGTTGGAGGGAGGTTGATGAGCTTGAGCTTCCAACTCCATGTCTGGAACTCTGAACAAATCTTCATCGCTCTCTTCTATAATCAGTCATAACCAAGTTAGAAAACAAACTTATCTAATAAAATGAAGGTAACAGAGAAATATGAGCATATTCCCATGATGTAACATTTAAATTACCTTCCAACGACTCCCTGAAAAATAATTGCTGAAAATTTTTTCTCCAAATTTAGAAATCAACTTCGCCTTTTCACTTTCCTTTCTGTAAGACGCCAAAAGATAAAGATACTAAAGGTAAGAAGATTTGGAAAACAAAAAAAAGGAAAAAAAAAAAGAGAACAAACAGAGCACACATACAACCAGTATGAATTATCAAGACATCCTCAGTCTCCAACTTTTCAAGTAATGAATTGTTGAAAAAAAAAAAGAAAAAGAAAAAGAAAAAGAGCAAGAGCACTTTTAAAGTTTAGTGAGAGCAAAGTACCAGATAGATAATAGTGGCAAAGGAGAATCCAAGTTACAGAATTATTCTTTTTCTTCTTTCCCTTATAACAACCCAACTCCAATCCTTTTCGCCATCCAATCACATCTCAGCTCTTCATATTGCCCATGCTGCTCAACTCCATATTTCAAATATAATGATGCCTCTATTGCATCACAATATGTTGTAGAGTCGCCTGCAAAGCACGAGATGAAGACGTGGTCTGAACTGATACCACTACTTATGATTTGAGCTTCTTCCACTTCCTCATTAGTAACCCAATAATCACTGAAGATACTCCAGCACAATAAATGATGTTTGTGGATTTGGCCAGACTTGTTTTTAATATGTAATTCAAAAGCAATATATAGACAATCGAACTCGCAAGAATTGAAGACTGGAGGTGTTAATGCAGCAACAAAGCAAATTGCAAAATTCGCAAAATTAGATTTATTCCAATCTTTTGGAAGCTTCATACTTATTGAATCCCCCTCAGCTTGATGGGCAAACCACTTTGGAATTTCATTTCCCGGATAACAAACTTCAATGTAAGAATAATATAATCCTTGCTGCACCAATACGAATAAGAATATTGTATTGTGAATTACTTCAATCCTAAAACTTACATAAAAGCTATTTTGATAATAAGAAATTAAAAAAAATAAAGGAGATTAAAAAATGCAGACATACCATTAATTTTTCAACACTGTATAGGAGATCACTTAAGTCAATGCGTGCATTCCGTTCTAATTTCCAGCACTTTGTAAACATGAATTTCTTAATTCCATAGGCCATAAAATTGCTAGTGACAGGCCTTGGTGTCAATTCAGAACCCAAACTCGATATTGTCTCCAGTGAAGTACATCCCCTTGCATCAAGCTTCTCTATAGATAATGGAAGTTGTGGTAAAGACCGAAGCTTCTTGCAATTTTCAATGTAGAATCCTTTTAGTCGATGAAGTCGTATGATGCTTGAAGGTATTTTCTCAAAATGGTTCCCTCCTAAACTTAACCAGGTTAAGGAGGACAAAAGGCCCAGCCACTCAGGAATTTCGACAATATTACATTCACGTAGATATAGTTCTTTCAAGGAAGACAACGAAAATGACCAGATTTGGAGACGTTCAAGTTTTAAACAACCATCGCGGGACAAGAATTTAAGACTGCTTACATTTTTAACCCGATTTGGAATAAACTCGATTTTTTTAGGCCAACTCATATCTTCACGACGAAGCTCCAATAACTTTTTAATCATAAAAGAGTTGGGTAAGTCTTGGATCTCTGTTTCCACAAAATTAGAAGGAGCCTCTGTGAATTCTTTTAATCTTGAGCAACCATTAAGATCAAGTACTAAAAGAGACTTCAATTTAAAGATGTTCGTTGGCAGACTCTCAAGGCTTTGGCATCTCGAAAGACAAAAAATCTTTAGACGATGAAGACCCTCAATAGAAGACGAAGACACATGTTTTATTGATGTACCACTTGCATTTAATGATTCTATATTCCTTGGAAGAGTTGGAAGATTCTTGATGTGTTGACAATCCCAGAGCATCAATTGCACAAGATTTTCAAAAGACCCTATTAAAGAGGGCAATTCTGTTATCGCAGTCCTCGATATGTCTAAGTATTTTATATTCCCAGATATCCTTGGAAAAGATTTAATGAGAGTGCAACCTTCAAGCGTAAGATATTCAAGTTGTCTTTGGGAATTAAGCGGTGGAACTTCAATTAAACTTGTGCAATAGTCAAGGTTAATACTCTTTAGTTTCGGAGTCCGAGATAGGTCTGGGACTTTGACTAATTGACTGGACCATGAAAGGTTGATATGTTTTAAGTTTTCAAGAATCTACAAAAAAAAAAATTATTATTATTATTGATTATCGATTGATAAACTTTATTTAGTCAAAATACGTATATTAATATCAAAAAAGAACCATAGACTTTTATACATGATATTCATCAAAGTAAATAAAATTATAGCATACCTGAACACCATTCCAAAGTTGCTTGAGCTCACTATGAGGCATGTCAAGTCCAACCAGATATTGCGGCTTAAACTCTAACGGCAAAGACTTTGACGGGTAGTTATACCAACAGAGATATCTTAGAGGGCAAGGAAATTGCAGCTCCTGATTAAAGTTAACTTTGATCTTGTTATGATTGCAATACTTTGAGTAATAGATCTTAAGAAATCTCAAATTACACATCTCCTTGAAAACTGTAGGTCTCAAGTGTAGGTCTTCATCCATCTTAGACATGTCGAGGCATATCCCTTCAATTGCTTCAGTCCCCTGACAATTATAGACAAATTAGACAAGATAAGCATACAAAACATGAAAGAAAAAAAAAATCCTATTATGTACATAGGGACATATAGATTAACATTGCTTAGCATTACTTTATGATTTTCTAAGACATGACGGACATCTTGAGGAATCCACAAGCGACTTCGCTTTCCAAGCTCTTTAATCGATTGCTGACGAACAATTTCCCAGCACATCTCTTGTATCAAATCATGCATCCAAACTGTTTCCCCATATATAATGGTTACAAGAGATTTATCTGTGAGAACTTTAATCCCTATTCTTGCAAACAAATCAGAGCCATCTAAGATGCTTTCTATGAAATCTCTTTTCTCCCCTTTAAGAAAGCATGCAATATCAAGGAGAATATCTTGCTCCTTGTCATCTAACCCATCATAACTTATTTTCAACACCTTTTGAATGTCTTTATGGGGAACTATTTTTAGTTTCTCCAATGCACTTTCCCAATATCCTATACTTTTAGAATGAAGGGAGGAACCTAAAACTTTAAGAGCTAATGGATTGCCATCAGTAAACCCTACTATTTCTTTTGACAGCTCAATAAAACGTGTTTCAGAAGGCTTTCTTTTGAAGGCATTCAAATAAAAAAGTTCAAGCCCCTCCTCAAAATCCAATCCTCTAACTTTGTACATGCTATCAGCATCCCTTTTGAGTAATTGTGCATCTCTTGTCGTTATCAAGATTTTACTTCCCTGGCCAAACCAATTGTTGTCTCCAACCAAACCCTCTAGCTGTGCTATATTATCAACATCGTCAAGAACAATGAGTACCTTTTTCTTACGAAGCTTATTTTCCACAAAGTAATTGACTTTTGAATTTCCTCCGTCAAACAATTCAGAAAAAAGTTTGGCCTTCAAATAAGGCAGTCCATGTTTCTGTGACTCTTCCCTAACATTTTCAAGGAAGCAACAACCTTGAAACTGAGAAGAGAATTGATTAAAAGCGGCACAAGCAAGGGTTGTCTTGCCTATACCACCCATCCCCCAAAGGCCTATCCTACGGATATTTTGTGATCCAAAACATAACAATGATTCAATTTCGTTGAGCCGTGGTTCTATTCCAACTAGACCATTAAAGAAGACGGCAGTGTTTGGTGGCAGACGATCTAATATCCTCAATACATGTTCCACAATCTTCTCAATCAGCTTTGACTCATACCTACAGTAGTTATAACAGAAGCGAATGATAGGAAAAAACTATGGTGAAACAAAGACGGACAATATAAAATTATACATCTTATTAAAAAGCTAAAATTATATATTTCCGAGAAAATTAAACAATATTATGAATGTTGTACTTTATCTGTGTTAGTATCAAATTATATGAATGCTTAGTCTATCTGAATAATTAAAATACACACACATATATATATATATGTCACTTCGGGATTACTTGGTTATACTGCTATTTTATTTTATTTTTGAAATTAAAAAATAACAACTTAAGCTAATATGCTTGAAAACGCTATTTATGACTTGTTTTTTATAATACCTAAATATTCTTAAAGCTCACTCGTATATATATATGTTTTGTTTTTCTTTTGAGTATTTTAGAATAATAACAGATGACTTGCACCAAAATTATGATATATATATATATATATATACACAGTACACACACCCACACAATAGCACCAATGAGGAAACTCGGGATGAAGACTATGGAGTCTCTGTGAGTATGTTCGATACCATGTAAAGATTTGTCTTTGTTTAATTTTGTCTGGACGTTCTCTTGATTATTGTTCTTTAGATAAGATTTTATACAACAACAAAAAAAATTTAACAAATTATGATAAAATAATCCAGCAACATCTACTTCTTCATATGAACATGGATTTCTTCTTTTTCTACATTACATATAGACATTGTGTAATCAACTATAATTTGTCATCTAACAACAGGGACACATTGAGAAAAAGTTACTCAACTTTTGAGATTTTTCATCACGCCCATAATTTTTTAAAAGAAATGTTAATTAGGCCTTATTTTTAAAGAAAAGATTTTAATTATGCCCGATTAAAAATACAAGATATGTTATTTTTCGTTTTATTTTTCAAAAAAAATTATAATCGTGTCTATGTAATAATTAAAATGTATAACCATATTTCATGTTAATAAAATTTTATCTCTATTTTTTTTTTCTAGTGCCTTTATTGATCAAAAGTTTCAGTTCTACCAACAAGTTGACACAAAGTGACCCCTAAAGCATCTAGGGTATATCAATTAGTGGTGCTTCTCTTAGCATAAATCTTATTAACTATCAGGCATGCAAAATCAAAGATTGAATTTTAATTTTTATAAAAAAAAAGGAAAGAAAAGTATATGACACAGATTAAACTCACTCATCTCCTGAATCAAAACCAGACAGCTTTGTTGCCTCGGTCAAAGCATTCCTCCACTCTTCCACCTTGCTCATGTTGTCCTTGAAGCCTTTTTCATGTGCAGTAAAAGCAGCCCCGTAACTTTCCTTTTGTTTCCTTATATATGATGGATTGACTCCATAAAAGACAGGTAAAACAGTTTGTCCTTTTTCTTTCTTGCATTTGAGTATGTGCACTAGTTCATCCAAACACCATTTTGAAGAAGCATAATCCATTGAGAAGACAATTATTGAAATACAGGATTCCTCAATTGCAGTCAAGAGCGCCGGTGAAATTTCCTCTCCTCTCTCGAGACTTTCTTCATCGATGTAGGTATCGATTTGATTCCGGCATAACGCAGCATAAAGATGACTAGTAAAATTCTTACGAGTGTCTTCTCCTCTGAAACTGATAAAAACATCATACTTGCATATATCAGGGACAATAGAAGAAGAAGACGAAGAAGAATAATTAATAGCCATCGTCAGGTATCCTCAAGTTACTAATATTCTGAATGAAATTAAATGACTAAACGCTTTTTTTTTTCCCCCTATCTTTCTGTGTTAGGAAGGGATGAACTGTCGTGAGAAAAGAAGCCTTCTCTTTTTGTATAATTGAAGGAAATTTCGTAGAAAGTGGAAAGAGGGCATATGGAGAAAACCTGATGAAATGCAAGTCAACGATGAGCACATACAAATGGACAACACACCTTGTTATTCTTTTTTAAAACAATCATTAATCCATTTACTCTTAGCAATTACCACTCAAGACCCTTAGTAGACTTTTGCACTTGCACATGAGATAAACGAATACATGTTTTGGAGTTCTTATGGAATTAGTACAAAACTAATTAGGGATCAATTGTTTAGATTTCTAATTTCAAGAATTTTTCTTTAATGTTTTTGACGTAGCAAGAAAACTTTTTCTAAAATAAAGACCAACAGGTATTTATTTCCAAAATGGTATCTCTACTGCATTGCTTTTGAAGATTAGTTAGGGATCTTTTTTGCTAAAGGATTAGCTAGATATTTTTATAGTAAGACCCGACCCAAAAGCTATCGATGTATTCTACATAAATTTTTATTTTGATAAGATTTTGATTGCAGTTAAAAATATGTATTATCAATATACGATCTTATCGGGGCAAGACTTTTCTAGTGGCTATTAGGCTTTAAAAACACCACTCACTCTCCCCTCTTTCTGAGCCACTGAAATTTGGGGACCAATTTGTGTTATATGTTTCTCCTTGAATGTGGAAACAAACGTTACGTGATGAATCGAAATGTGGGTCAAGTCAAGTATGTCTTTTTCTTCTCCAACGTTTAAAAAAAATAAAAGAACACCTAAATTTTTTTTTTAGGCCTTTTTCCTTTCTTTCTTTTTTCTCCCATTTTCTTTCCTATTCTTTTATTTTTTTCGTCCATATATATATACTTTTTTCTCATTCTTCTCTTATGTTCATACATATTTTTTTTTTCTTTTTTTTGTTAACATGCTTGATTCGCACGCTTCCACTTCTTGACTAGTTTTCAATAAAGTTTATAATGCTACTTTATGAACATCAGTCCTTTGAGTCATCATAATGAACAAAATACCGAGGAAAGTTAGTGAATGTCGATAGCAATAGCATAAGCTCATTTATTGTTATCAAAATTATTTTTATAAGATAAACTAATTTCTCCGTGCTTACTCAAAGCACTGGCATTAATTTTTTTGACAAGTAAATTACCATATAGCCCCGTAATGGTGTCAAAACAACATCATAGTATTTATAAGGAGCTTTATCATAGTAGGACATACCCCACTACGGCGCATGTTTATGAACGACAGATCTAATCAAAATCTCATCAAAATAAAAAGTGTGTGAAATTGATAGAAGATGAAATAGATATAATGGTTAAAAACAGAGCCCTATCATAAAATTCTCACATCTATAATGTCTAGGATAGGAAAAGACATAAGATAGTTATAAATGTCGCATTTTCGGGTTGAGCCTGACAAGATTAAAAACCACCACTACAATAGGTTTTATTAAGAAATAGTTATTAGTGAGCAAGGCTTCTGTCATGATCCTACCTACATGGCTATTATTTAACTACATAATCGTATTTCTAATCTTAATTTATTGTAAGATATTGAATTTGCAAAACACTTTTTTCAAAAACATAATACTAATTACTTAAATTAATTTTCTCAAAACAATTTCTTAATTAAAAGAGCATCTTTTTAAATCTTTCATTTATATATGTTGCAACATAAAAATCTTAAAGTAATTTAGACAAAAGGCTATATAGTTACAAGCTTAGTTTCAAACTATACATGCGTAAAACTACTTACATATATATACTGTTAGACATGTATGTCCTAAGGAGTAAAAATGTAATACGTTTTTGGAGACATTTTTATCAATAAAGAATTTATTCTTTTATATATACCAAATCCTGTTCTCTTTACGTTCATATCTGTTGAATGTATGATAAGCAAACAGTAGTCTGAGACTGTCAGTCTAAACCTTAAGAATTGGGCATATGATAGACTGATTATGCGGAAGACACGATTCTTAAGGTGATGGTCTAAAACATATGATCCGCAATCGAGGGATTAAAGTTGGGCGCTTTATTCATGTAAAGATTGTTATGTTGTCTATATCCCTTTTGGGAAATGGTTTGTCTTGGCCATCGGAGTTGGACTTCGTGAATAGAAACATGGGCACGTTGTCATAGGTGACGACGTGTTGGATCGGGACATAAAGTGGATTGGTTTTGATTAATAATTCTGTCTTGGCAAATCGATTCACTTTAGACAGTCATTTGTATTGTATCTTAATCCAGAGATGAATAGTGGGCCCGTTGTCTCGACTTGTGTCTTTTGATGTACCAATGGGTGACTCCCACATCTCTATAGTGGTATGCATGCCGGTACGTTGGAGGCATGACTCTTGATAGCGTAGACTTGTTATTCATAGATATGGAATCCATAGCTCCTCTTTAGGAGTAATGATATCCTCTTACATGCGTTGTCCTGTAATTACTTACGCAGAAGCTATGGAGGATGTTGATTCGAGACTCTGGACAGAGGCCATGAACATAGAGATGAAGTCTATGGAGACTAATCGGGTCTGGGAGCTTGTGGATCTTCCCGAAGGGGTAAAACCCATAGGGTGTAAGTGGATCTACAAGAGGAAAAGAGGAGTGGATGGAAAGGTCGAAACCTTTAAGGCTAGACTGGTAGCTAAGGGTTATATGCAAAAGGAAGGAATCGATTATGAGGAAACCTTTTCACCTGTAGCCATGCTTAAGTCCATCCGGATTCTCTTGCCCATAGCTACCGCTCTCGACTACGAGATTTGGCAGATGGATGTCAAGACGGCTTTTTTGAATGGCTATCTTGATGAGTCCATCTATATGGAACAACCAGACGGGTTCAAGGTCACGGGTCAAGAGGGTAAGGTTTGTAAGCTGGTAAAATCTATTTATGGACTTAAGCAGGCTTCTCGTTCTTGGAACATAAGATTTGATCAAGTGATCAATACTTATGGGTTCTCACAAAATGTGGATGAACCATGTGTTTACAAACAAATTAAGGATGGGAAGGTGGTTTTTCTACTGCTCTATGTAGATGACATTCTGCTAATTGACAATGACGTTGGGGCATTGTCATCGGTCAAATTATGGTTGACCAAGCAGTTTGACATGAAGGACTTAGGTGAGGCTAATTTTGTTCTCGGTATCCAGATCTTTCGGGATAGGAAGAACAAAATGATAGCTTTTTCTCAGGCCGGCTATATAGATAAAATTCTCAGGAGGTTTGCAATGCAGGATTCCAAGAAAGGTGGGCAACCATCTAGGTCTAGAATTACTCTTTCTAAGAAAGACTCTCCAAAGTCTTATGAAGAAAGAGAATACATGAAAAAGGTGCCTTATGCTTCGGCAGTGGGTAGTCTCATGTATGCCATGCTTTGCACTTGATCGGATATTAGCTATGCAGTCGGGATTGTAAGTCGATTTCAGGCAGATCCAGGACCGAACCATTGGGTTACGGTAAAGCATATTTTCAACTACCTGAGAAGGACTCGAGGGTATATGCTTGTGTATTCGGGTGAGGACTTGACTCATCTAGGATACACTGATTCAGATTTTCAATCCTGTCTAGATTCTAGGAAATCGACTTCGGGGTTTGTGTTTACTCTGGGTGGCAGTGCCATCAGTTGGAGAAGTGCGAAGCAAGATTGCACTTCAGATTCAATGATGGAGGCCAAGTATGTGGCAGCTAGTGATGCTTCAAAAGAAGCAGTGTGGCTCTGCAAGTTCCTTGGGGATCTTGAGGTAGTTCCTGGTATGGATAAAGCGGTATCACTGTACTGTGACAACAGTGCGGCGGTAGCTAATGCTAAGGAACCAAGATTTCACAAGAAGAGTAAGCATAGTGATCGGAAGTATCATGTGATAAAGGACTTCGTTGAGGGTGGGCATGTCAAGGTGTGCAAGATCACGTCTGAGGACAATTTAGCTGATCCATTTATTAAGACACTTACTGGGAGAGTCTTCAAGAGGCATATGGAAGCTATGGGAATGCGAAATTTGTTGTATTTACTCACTTAGTACAAGTGGGAGATTGTTAGACATGTATGCCCTAAGGAGTAAAAATGTCTAATGTAATACGTTTTTGGAGACATTTTTATCAATAAAGAATTTATTCTTTTATATATACCAAATCCTGTCCTCTTTACGTTCATATTTGTTAAATGTATGATAAGCAAACAGTAGTTTGAGACTGTCAGCCTAAACCTTAAGAATTGGGCATATGATAGACTGATTATGCGGAAGACACGGTTCTTAACGTGATGGTCTAAAACATATGATCCGCAATTGAGGGATTAAAGTTGGGCGCTTTATTCATGTAAAGATTGTGATGTTGTCTATATCCCTTTTGGGAGATGGTTTGTCTTGGCCATCGGAGTTGGACTCCGTGAATAGAAACATTGGCACATTGCTATAGGTGACGACGTGTTGGATCGAGACATAAAGTGAATTGGTTTGGATTAATAATTTTATCTTGGCAAATCAATTCACTTTAGACAGTCATTTGTACTGTATCTTAATCCTGAGATGAATAGTGGGCCCGTTGTCTCGAATTGTATCTTTTGATGTACCAATGGGTGACTCCCACATCTCTATAGTGGTATGCATGCCGGTACGTTGGAGGCATGACTCTTGATAGCGTAGACTTGTTATTCATAGATATGGAATCCATAGCTCCTCTTTAGGAGTAATGATATCCTCTTATATGCGTTGTCCTGTAATTAGAAAGCTGGAGCGCTCAACCATTTGGATACATAGGTGTAACCGAATGGTATACTATCTTTGGATGGTAAGTTTTCTAATGGTGAGACAATGGAACGTAAGATAAAAATAATCAGGAAGGTAAGACAGAACTTGTCCTTAAGCCGATTATGGATGATCATATGAGGATGCGATACACTATGATATGTCATGGAGACTTAGCTACACGAGCTTCGTAATTCTATAAAGTTCGAGAGTGCAGCTCCAAGCTTTTAGTGGAGTAGCGTTGGAGTTGATAATTGTGAAATGTATATCTGGGATATTGGGTTTCATAATTATCATGACCTTGAACTTTATAGGTCCATTTTGGTCCCCTTTGCTAGCTCACAAAGTCCTGTAACGATACGGCGTGTTTTTTCAATAATTAGTGACTTATGTTGGATTTATCAGATTGATTTAAAATTTGTAAGAATCAAATAATTCATGTCTGTTTATCGGTTGAATTAATTTTGTAAGAAATTAGTTCAAGATAAACTTGTTGAATTATTGCGATCAGATAATTCATATCTGTTTATCGGTTGTTTTAATTTTGGACAAATTAGAACAAGATAAACTTGTAGAATTATTGTGAATTGATTTATTTTCTTAGAGATTATCTTGATAAAGTTTGTTTTAATCAAATAACCTCTCTTTTGGGTTATTTGAATCAAAACTGAGGCTTTATCCTTTAGAATCTCGGGTGAAAAATAAAAGATTTACGGAGGATTTTTCTCGGGAGTTCGGCTTATCTGATGACGTGGTCGGCCTGCCGAACTGGCCTGTTTGGCCTACCGATCAGACTGTTCGGCCTGTCGATCAGCAGAAGATAAGATTATGCATTTTCACACGGATCTTATCAGATATTGATCCAAACTTGATTCTGTTTCGAGTTTTTGAGACCTAATATGATATGGACTGACCCCAGGACCAATAACTATATAAAGGGAGTGAGTCTTATGATTTACTCAGATCAATTTGAGAGATTAAGAGTGATACTCTTCTAGTGAGCATCTGAAAACTCCCTGAGAGCTTTTGTTCACAAATCATGAACACTAGCTTTGGGTTCTCTCTATTGGTTGGAAGGAGAGTCACCGGTGGAAGAGCTGTACGTGTGAACCCACACTCACTCCAGTTGTGGATAGAGAATAGCAAAGAAGACTAGTTGGTTGAGGCTCTTTTGGAACGTTACTTCTCTACACAGGTTGCGGAGGTTCTTCGGCACACTGAGGTTAGTAAGATCTGTCTAATTTATACATATAACATGTCAAACTTGTATTTTGGAAATTACCCTGATGAAAAAAAATTTTAAAATTCCGCTGCGCATTTTGTTTCCAACATATACATACTCATTTTAAAACTATTGCAGAAGATACATTAGCAAGCAGTATCCATAGTCATCTCCATTATCCGCCCACCGCTTGCCACTATGCTTCACAAGTTGCTGACAGTTTACTTACCTACAGCATCAATATTTCACAGTGAGCTTTTGCTCAGCAAGTAGGAAACATTTACTCACAAAACAAGCTTAAAAAATTTATAAAATGATGCATAGATAGATTATGCTTCAATATTATAAACAGTTTTTGCAAATCTAATCTGTCTTACTTAATGGGCTCCTATGTGTACGTACCATTTGCACATGATTATCAGGAAGAGGGTTCATGAGGTCTCCAACAACCCTAGATCATAAACTAAATTGAATCTACATACCTCTCTCTAGGTCGAGAAGCCATGAATTCTCCCTATGGATCAGGAGGTTGATATGACACTCTTAACTTATCTCATCTTGTTTATTATATTTGTCTTACTGCATGTATGCAATATGACATGTTACTACATTAACTAATAACATAAATTATAACTGTTCCTAACACAGGATGAATATGCAATATAATTTATTATATAGCATGAATCATACAATACACCACAAATAATACATCTTTATAAAACATGTAAAAGCACATTAATTTAAAAATCATAGTTTTCATGTTGTAGTCAAGATTTTTACTTACCTAGTTTCTAGAGTTAGGATTTTCTCCTAACTCACTGTGTACTTATCCACTATTCCTAGGGTTTGAGGAAAAACAACCAGTAAAAGTGTGAGCTTAACTTGTTTTATGCTAATAATTTAGTATTTCGTAAAAAAGATATTAAATATTTTCTTAGAAACTTTCCTTTATTATCTAACTGACTATTTGGGTAGTTAAAAAGATTAATTAAATTTAAATGCTCATAACTCATAATTCTTGTCTAAATTATTTTCCTTAATTGCCTTTAATTAAATTGTACTAATGTTAATAATTAATTAATTATTTTCTTTTTGTAACTTGACTTACTAATCTTTCATATTACCTATATTGGCTCATCACTGTACTATAAGTCCTTTTGAATATGAATAGTGTTATTGGGTCCATAAACCCATGTTTAGTCACTATTCAATTTATTAGGTCCAATATGGCTCTTTGGAACAAAAAACGTTCTATGATATAAATCATCAGAGATTTGGATTTGATAATTTGCTCCTAAACGTGTGTGGGTGTTGGACTTGTAAATACTATCATAACATAGCGGTCCATGATTTTTATTTTCTACAATTTCCTATTTTTTCTTAAATCTATTGAAAAATTTATGTGTAAAGTTTTTACTGAAAATTGTATTTAAATTGGGTCCGAATTTTGGTAAAACTGTGAATTTTAGATTCTTATAACCTTTCGAGTGCTACAATTCATTTGTTAATCGTAAATAGTGATTCTACCACTAAGCATTTGTTTTATTTTAAAACCATTACTAGAAAATACTTTTTGTCAACATTAAAAGTCTTTTTGACCGAATGTCAAAAATAGTTTTGATAAAAGTTTCTTTTAAGAAAATTCCTCATTTTGACAATCCCTAAAATTTCTATGTTTTTCAAAAATTCATTTTTTATCTTTAGCATTATTGTTTATAGTGATTTTGTAAACTTTATTAATTAAACCATTTTTTATTATTTTGTTTAAAGGTTCTTTTCAGAAGCAAAATTCTCAAAATTCTTCTTCATGAAAGTTTTTAATCTTATCGAGACCAAAAACTTATGTGTTTTGCAAAAATTGTGATTTGTACTTTTCGAGAGTCGTTTCACCCAAATATGCAAACTGCACGATTGAGGTTCTAATAATGTTGCAACGTCTCATGAAACACCTAGCATAAATAGTTTTGGAAATCAATTCCAAACTTTACCAAAATGCTAAAATGACTTTGAATTACAATAAACTAAACATCTTTAACTTTTGGAAAATAAAAAAGAGCAAAAATGAGGCTTGCACTACTAGTGTCGCATCCAAGTTGCAACCCGTGTTGCAACATCGAGTGTAACATCTAACAAAAATAGTGTTAAAACAATTGGGGCTTATTCTGCAATCATTATACAACCATAGGGACATAATAAATTGAGGGATTCATCCTTTAAAAATCAAACCTGGGCAGATTTTAAAATGTACACTATAGATGTCGCAACTCATGTTACAACATCACGTGTGACACTTAATGAAAAACTTCTCGAAATCAATATTGATTAGATTACACATTTTTTTGCATAATTAAAAGGAAAAATAAATTGAGTGATTTCAACTCTTGAAAGTAGAAACCAAGTAGCTTCTAAAAAGAAAACCGATATGTACTACTGATGTTGCAACCCCATGTTGCAAACATCACGTGCAACATCACGTAAAACATCTATAGAAAAAGTGGTAGTAGCAACTACTAATGGCTCTGTAGTTACTATAGGGGTCTTATTAAATAATAAAATGAGGTTTCCAATCGAAAAAAAAAAACATATAAGCCTTTTATACTATTAATGTTGCAGCTGATGCCGCAACCCATTGTGGCATTCTCCTATGACATCACTAGGACAATTTTAGAAAAGAAAAAAAAGCCAAAAACATCTTTTTGGAGTTGAGATTCTAGTTTTTATTATCTTACCTAAAATCATTTAGATTGTTGTGACTCATAAATTCCTAAGTTTAAGGATACGTTGAAACTAATCTTTAAAGTTACCATTTTTAAGCTTAAAGTGTGTAGAAATATTTTTATACTCAAAACCATGACCTAGATTTAAACTTTTTACACCCAACATGCATAAACTAAAACTACATCTATACAAATTTACAAAAATCATAACGTAAGCATAAATAAAACTTATTACATGCCAACTTTAGTAAATTAAAATCATAAACCATTTCTTAAACTTAAAAAGCGAAAAGGTCTGAGATTTATAATATTGAAGATCGATTTATCCTTGTATGTATCCACCAAACTCTCCTCCTTTTCTAAACTTTTTAGCTAGTGGTTTTCTAGTGTGTGGGAGCGGAAAATAGAAAGAATGAAGGAAGAAGGCTCACAGGTTTCTTTGGGAAGATATAAACTTAAAGCTAATTGAACTTAACATTTTGATCTTGATTTTCTTAACTTCTAAGTAAGTATGGAGGAGCTTAAACATAGCTAAATCTCCCTTAATATTGGCTCCAACATGGAGTAAATGGAGGGAAAAAGGCTTCATCATTTGGCCAATGTCTCTTTAACACTTTTTACTATTCATGGTGTCAAGTATTGCTTCTTTGTATCCCTACTTTACCCATAACATTTCCTTGATTCAAGGAAAGCAGATGAAATTTTATCTGACTGAGGGAAACTAAATGATGTCAGTAGATTTTTGGTTTCATCAAATTTGCTTAACACAGACTAAAGTTAGTCTTGGTATAAATCGATACCGATATAATTTTTGACCGTGTAGAAAAATTAAATTGTTTTTTATATTAAAATTGTTACTAGATTGCATAAACATAAACTTAACTATTTCTATATTCTATCTTGGTATTGACATAATCTTTGATAGGGTCAATTCCCAAAATCGGAACGTATTTTTCATCGACTTTTGGGTCCAACTTTTAGTAAAATTGTGAATTTTAGATTCTTATAACTTTTCAAGTGCTACAATTCCTTTGTTAGGCGTAAATAGTGATTCCACCCCTAAAAATGTGTGTTATTTCAAAACCATTACTAGAAAATACTTTTTGTCAACTTTAAAAGTCTTTATAACCGAATGTCAAAGATAGTTTGATAAAAGTTTCTTTTACGAAAATTTCTTGTCCTGATGATGCCTAAAACTTTCATGTTTTTCAAAAGTTTATTTTTTATCTTTAGCATTATTGTTTATAGTGATTTTGTAGACTTTACCAATTAAACCATTTTTTATTAATTTGTTTAAAGGTTTTTTTCAGAAGCAAAATTCTCAAAAGTTTTCTTCACAAAAGTTTTTCATCTTATCGAGACCAAAAACTTATGTGTTTTGTAAAAATAATGACTCAGACTTTTCAAGGGTTGTTTCACCCAAAAACGCAAGCTGCACTATTGAGGTTGCAACAATGTTGCAACGTCTTACGAAACACCTGGCATAAACAGTTTTGGAAATCAATTCCAAACTTTACCAAAATGCTAAAATGACTTTGACTTACAATAAACTAAACATCTTAACTTTTGGAAAATAAAAACAAGTAGAATTGAGGCTCGCACTAGTGGTGTCACGTCCATGCCGTAACCTGTGTTGTAACATCAAGTATAACATCTAACAAAATAGTATTAAAACAACGGAGGATTGTTCTGCAGTTGTTATAGAACCATAGGGACATAATAAATTGAGGGATTCATCATTTAAAAATCAAACTTGGGCAGTTTTTAAAATGTACACTATAGATGTCGCAACTCATGTTGCAACATCACATGCGACACTTAATGAAAAACTTCCCAAAATCAATACTAATTAAAATATAGTTTTTTTACAGAATCAAAAGGAACAATAAACTGAGTGGTTTCAAATCTTAAAAATAGAAACCAAGCAGCTTCTAAAAGAAAACCAGTATGTACTACTGATGTCACAACCCCATGTTGCAAACATCACGTGCAACATCACATAAAACATCTATAGAAAAAGTGGTAGTAGTGACTATTAAAAGCTTTGTAGTTACTATAGGGTTCTTATTAAACAATAAAATGAGGTTTCCAATAGAAAAACAAAACATACAAGCCTGTTGTACTGTTGATGTTGCCGCTGATGTCACAACCCATTGCAGCATTCTCCTATGACATCACTAGGACAGTTTTAGAAAAAAAAAAAAAAAAAGCCAATGTCATCATTTTAGACTTGAGATTCTAGTTTTTATTATCTTACATAAAATCATTTAGATTGTTGTGACTCAAAAATTCCCAAGTAATCTTTAAAGTTACCATTTTTAAGCTTAAATCTTTCAAAATGCAAAACCATAACCTAGATCTAAATTTTTTACATCCAACATGCATAAACTAAAACTACATCCATCCAAATTTACAAAAATCATAACTTAAGCATAAATAAAACTAATTACATGCCAACTTCACTAAATTAAATTCATAAACCATTTGTTAAACTTAAAAAGAGAAAAGGTCTGAGATTTATAATATTGAAGATCGATCTATCCTCGTATGTATCCACCAAACTCCCCCCCTTTTCTAAACTTTTTAGCTAGTGATTTTCTAGTGGGTGGGAGAGTGAAAAATAGAAAGATTGGTGGAAGAAGGCTCTTCTTAGGGAAAATATGAACTTAAAGCTAATTGAACTTAACTTTTTGATGTTGATTTTCTTAACTTCTAAGTAAGTATGGAGGAGCTTAAACATAGCTAAATCTCCCTTAATATTGGCAACAACATGGAGTAAAAATGGAGGGAAAAAGGCTTCATCATTTCGCCAACATCTCTTTAACACTTTTAACTATCCATGGTGTCAAGCATTACTTCTTTGTATCCCTACTTTACCCACAACATTTCCTTGATTCAAGGAAAGTAGATGAAATTTTATCTGACTGAGGGAAACTAAATGCTGTCAGGAGATTTTTGGTTTTGTCAAATTTGCTCAACACATTCTAAAGCTAATCTCGGTATAAATTGATACTGACATAAATTTCTAATCGTGTAAAAAAATTAAATTGTTTTTATCTTAAAATTATTATTAAACTACATAAACATAAACTTGTCTCACCTTAAATAACAGTGGAAATTATCAACCGAATTATTGATCATTAAAGTTAATAATTTTTTAACTTTAATATTTATATAGAATTTTGAAATATTTTTAATTCTATAACTTCTTCAGTCATAAATCACACATGATATTTTCTAAGAAAAATCATTGACTTAAATATATAAATCACATTATGTAATTCTAAGATTTTCTTGGCATTACACGAATTCTCTCTAATCATAAAATCATGAAATTTCATGAATTTTTAAGTAAAATATATTATTTGGGTCTTTTAAAAAAAATAGCTGATCAAATACTTAATTACTATACTAAAATCTATGCTCATAAGCTATAAACTCATGCTTCTTAAGAACTTAATGGTGTAGTTATGAAAATTTTTTTAATTAATTATACTTATTAATTACTTGGATTTTTTCCAGACATTACAACGTCAATGCTACTAAAAAGAACCTTTCTCATTTTAATTCTTATTCAATAGTCAAGATTGAAGACTACTTCTGTTATCGTTGGCAAGAAGAAAAATCCAACGAGATGGGCACTTCATGATGAACCTTCCACTGCAAGCTTCTGTAACACTCGTCAAATTTTCATGTAATGGATTAGGTTATATAAATAACGATGTTAAGTATTTTCTTTATAATATATGACTTTATTTTACTGACTATTTTATTTTAAGTGTTATGACAGGTGACGGTCACGTAGAATTGATGTGCTCAAAGTGTTCATGTCATTTACGATGTGTGTTTAATATTATTTTTAAAAATTAATGTTTTCACATGGCAGATCAGCAGGCCAAACCTTCAAGTTTGACAAGCTGAATTGTCCCTCACAAAACTACAGACCGATGGAATTTCATTGACAGACCAGACCTTATGCCTTCGGTAGGCCGAACTGAGCAGTCGGCAGGTCGAAGACTGCTAACAAGCAGTCAGCAAAAATCTTTCCCAAAATTTGTGACAGGGATGATTATGTGATTGGATATAATTGGAGGATTATACTTTTGATTGATTAGCACATTTTTGGTTTGATTCCTTAATTTAGGTAATAAAAGGTTTGAGTTTTATATTGATTGGATTCATTGATAAGGTTTCCCATTTTGAGAATTAAAATATGGTATGTGGAGCTAAAACAATTTGACTTTCCCTAATTCCCCTCAGTTCCCATGTGTTATTGCCTCGTATTAGTCAGAAAAATCTCTGTTAATAATAGAAAAGATAAAGATAAGTTTCCTCTTGTACGATTATGTTCATTTTCACGTAAAATTTTTCTCAAACACACACGCTCTCTCTTTTCATCTTTTTTCTTCACGATTTCTTCCTCTTCTCTCCTCTATTTTGTTACAAATACTTAAAAGAAAATTTTAATTTTTCATTGGGGTAAATCCAAGGAAAGCTTAGGAAGAATTTGTTTTAACGTAAGAACTTGTTCTCTGTATTTCTGAAATGCATTTTCCCATTTAATCCGACTGCTACAACTTTTTCTAGGAATTTCTGTTTGTTCCGAAATTTTAATATGTTATTCATGCATATGCTAAGTGATGTTCCTCCAAATTTCACGATCATTGGATTTTTCTACATTGAGATATGAATTTTCTTCTCTCTGCCACTCATAGAAAATTGTTGCTGATTGGTTGTGTTGCACAAAAATATAAGTTTTGTTCATGATGCAAATGAATGTTATTTATGTTCATGTTTATGTTAAGTTATGGACTGGAAATTTTGGTGCTAATTTGATGAAAATTTTATGTGTTATTGAATTTTCATTAAGACTAGGTTTTAAGACTGCTCTATCAGTGAAATTGTTGGACTTTTTGTTGTGTGATGTTTTTGTATGATTAATGATTTTATTTGGTCATGAGAATTTTTTTTTGTGGAACTATAATGTATGTTAATAAGTGGTTATTAAGAATTTTAGAGTTTAAATAAATTTGTTTTAATTGTTTGAGAATGATGGTTGCATGTAACTCACAGCCTGAATTGTTTAAAGTTGTTTTGTCTCTAAATTCATATACACGTTTCGGACTGTATGGAATTTATTTAAAGGTGATTTTTGGATATGTTGAAGTTCTTGGTGTCTATTGAATGCAAGATTCTTTTGAAATTATTTTAGGATGTAGATAATTTATTTTATGAATGTAAGTATTGACTGCTCACTATTTTGTTATTGCTGGCAGATTTAGTATTGTATGTTATATGACTTGTTTTGGATATCAAATGGAATTTTTATGACCAATGAAAGATCATGGTAATATATTTATATGTTAACTTTGTCCCTGCCAAGTTTGCTTGTTAAATTGTGTATGAGTTTTGAGTTGTTGAGCCGTAAATTCATAAGGGTTGGCTGCCTTCTTAATTGACAGTTTATTCTAATGCTTTAAAGGTTAATGAAATGTACTATGAATTAATGTTTTCAAGAGATGAATGAATGTGTGATGTAATATGGTATTGGAAGATGTTATGTGGTGTTGAATGATTTCATGAAAATAAAGGTTGATTCCATTTTAAATGAATGTATGAAATGAACACACTAAGGAGTGAGCACATCAAGACCGCGGTGGCATCACCTACAATTTAATTAAGGTTAAGTAAGCTACACAGGTAAGTACATTCTCACCTATAACATGATGAAATCTAAAAATGTTTGAAAATAAATGTTTATGATGGTTTTATGATGATTTCTCATGCTGATAATGCATGAAGTATTTTTATGAGAGTTTTATTGTGAAGAGGGTTATGCATGTTTCGATGATGATGTTTTTCCAAAGTATAAAACTATATATTTATATATATGTATATCACCTAAATAAGTATTGCACACCCCATGTTATGTTATGATTATATTTATGATGCCGTGTTTGGTTTGGGATTAGCTACCCTCTTCTCTCATGACTGTGCACCTATGATGATGTTAATGTTGCAACACTTAGGCTCTTAAGATAAAATGAACAAAGTTTTAATATGGATAATGTAATGAAAGATATGTTTTATATGAAATTGTGCTTAGTACACTATTATGATAATGATTATGGTGAAGTTGTTTATTAAATGTTTTAATTTTGTGAGATATGAAATGTACTTACTAAGCATTGCTTATTTAGTTTTATATCATGTTGCAGATAGGGGTAAGAAAGCTATATAGAATAGGTGGAGGACTAAGACGGGCATGTGAACCATGAACGATGGATTACAAACGAAAGACGCCAAGGTAGAAGTTTTCTTTTAAATTTTTTGAACTATGTTTTTATTTCTAAGTATATTTATTTTCCGCACCTTGAGATATTGGAACTTGTTTTAAGTAAATTTTTTTTTAATTAGTTCGGCCTGTCGATCATTATTGGTCAGACTGCCAAAGAAATAATCAGCCTGTCGATTGCCCTGTACTGGCCTGCCGATCTTATTGATTTTGAAACCTTGTTTTGCAGGGCCTCGGGCGGCCTGCCGAAGTCATAAGTTTGGCCTACCGAATTGTATATGTAGATTTTCAAAGATGTTTTAAAAGTTTATTCAACTTACATTAGTATTAATAAACTATTCAAGGGATGTTTATAATCAAGTAATTTATTAAATATTGAAAAAAAATGTATGCATGGATCCTGAGATATGTTTTCAAATTTATGTTTTTATTTAAAATAGTTTATCTTAAATAACGGTAACAAGAATGAAAGTAACGATATCTGTAACATCCGTAAGGAGACGTTACAGGCTTTGGAATCAGAACGGATTTCTATTTTCAATTTATATCACCACACGTCGGTTCAAGTCCTCCAAGTAAGTATGTATTAAAGTTAATTATTAAGATGCAAGTTTGATGATAAGAATAAGATTTAGTGGTTTAATAATTAATGCCTTAGTGGTGAAAACCTGTCTAATAAATTAGAAGATTATTCTTAAGCTCCTAATTCTTTTAGGAAATCAATGATGGACGGCCATATAAGAATGCAAACCTGCACCCAAACCAACAAAAGGCTGATGACGATGATTGCCAAGCTGCAAAGGCAACTTAAGGAATAAAGAAGGGAAATTGTAGCTTTGAAGGCCAATGGTCATGATGGCAAATGACAAGGCAATGACGTGCCACCTCCTCCTCCTCCTCCCCAGCCACAAGTAAATGAAGTCCTGATCCCTGCTGTTGAACCCAGACTGGCTTTTCAGGAACCCTTACTAGTCAGATGGAAGAGGGTTAAGCCAACGGACTTTGAAGGTTCTAAGGATCCACAAGTTGCCCAAGGATGGCTAAAGACAATTGAGGCCACTTTGAGACTTATGGGCTTCACGGATAACGAGAAGGTTCTCTATGCTTCGTACCGTCTTACCATGGAGGCCAGAATTTGGTGGGATGGAATAGAACAGAGCAGGAATGTTGATGAAATAACATGGACTGACTTTGTTCATGAGTTTAACATGAAGTTCTTCCACATGAATATTACTAGGAAGCATTATGATGAGTTCGAGAACTTACGCTAGGGAGATATGTCGGTAACAGATGCGGTGGTAAAATTTGATCAGCTAGCTCGCCTTTGTCTAGGGATGGTTGCTGATAAGAGTGATAGGGTCAGAAGACTGATCAGAGTTCTCAGGCCAGAGATTGCTGCAATTGTTGATGGGGCAAGTCCACCTAGAAGCCAAGAGCAGGTTGTCATAAGGGCCCAACGTGCTGAATTTCACCTGTCGAAGCTAAGAAGAAACCAACCTTAGCCAGGTCAGCCAGCAGATAATGCAAGCACCCAGAACCACCCTCAACATAGAAACAACAACAACAACAATAACTAGAACTAGAGAAACAACAAAAGGAAGGGCAATTCTTAGAACAATAAAGCCAAGGCAACAAGAGACATAATGGCAACCAGTCCAACAACAATAATAGACAAATTTAGCCATGCACTAAATGCGGGAAGAAACATCCAGGAGAATGCCGTCTAGGGACAAACCAGTGTTTCATCTGTGGACAAGGAGATCATTTTGCCAAGAAGTGCCCCAACCAAACTAATGCTCAAGCCCAACAGAGAACTCCTCAAGCCCAGATCCATCAGATGTAAGGCTCCTTAGAAGGGCCACTGATTAGTCAAGGAAGACTTGAAGCCCCACCTATAAATGCCCGTATCTACACCATGACGAAAGAACAGGTGGCTGCTGAAGCCTCTAATATGGTCATAGGTCAGATCTCAAGTCTTTCTATTAATACACATGTTCTCTTTGATACGGGTGCCACGCATTCTTTTGTATCATTGTCCTTTGCTAAGAAGTTAGGGGTTCATTTAGAGCTTATGAGACAAGGATTCACTACGACACTACCTTCTAGGGAAGTGATAATATCAATGCACTATTTGCGTACAATACCACTATGCATTTCTGAAAGGAAACTCTTCATCGACCTTATTGTGATCAACATGTATGATTATGACATGATTCTCAGGATGGATTTTTTGAGCAAGTACAATGCTTTTATTGAATGCTAAAAATGAAAAGTGATCTTCCATCCAGAAGGTAAACAGAAGTTTGTGTATGTGGGCGAGTCTAGAAAGAAACCAAGCATGTTTTTGTCAGCCATGAAAGCAAGGAAATTGTTAACAAGTGGCTATATGGGTTACTTGGCAAATGTGTGGACAAAAGTCAAGAAGAAAAGACAGAGATTGAGGATGTGGTAGTGGTACAAAGAATTCCCAGAGGTGTTTCCAGATGACCTGTCAAGCTTACCCCCTAATAGAGAAATTGAATTCGAGATCGAGCTTGCTCCTAGCACCGACCTGATTTCAAAGGCACCCTATAGAATGGCCCTAGCAGAGTTGAAGGAGCTTCATTCTCAATTAAAGGAATTACTTGACAAAGGCTTCATCAGGCCTAGCCACTCGCCATGGGGAGCCCTAGTATTGTTTGTCAAGAAGAATGATGGATCTATGAGACTCTGCATCGACTATAGACAATTGAACAAGGTGACGATCAAGAACAAGTACCCGTTGCCTCGAATCGATGACTTGTTTGATCAACTAAAAGGTGCATCTATGTTCTCAAAGATTGACCTGTGGTTAGGATATCACCAGTTGAAAATCAAAGAAGGAGACATTCCAAAGACAGCCTTTAGATTCCGGTATGGTCACTATGAATTTGTGGTTATGCCTTCGGTGTAACAAATGCACCTACAACCTTCATGGATCTGATGAATCAAGTATTCAAGGATTTCCTCGATAAATTTTTCGTTGTGTTTATCGATGATATTCTTGTTTATTCAAAGAATCGGGAAGAACATGCTGAGCATATGAGAATTATGTTGGAGACATTAAGGAGACATAAGTTGTATGCAAAGTTCTTCAAGTGTGAATTCTAGCTAGATAGAGTGTCTTTCTTGGGGCATGTAGTATCGAAAGAAGGAATAATGGTAGATCCTGCAAAGGTAGAAGCTGTTCTCAACTAGAAACAACCGAAAAATACAAAGTGAGATAAGGAGCTTTTTGGGCCTAGCTGGTTATTACCAAAGATTCGTGGAAGACTTCTCCAAGATAGCAGCGCCACTCACAAATTTAACTCACATGGAAAAGAAGTTTGAATGGACCGATGCATGCGAGAAGAGTTTCCAAGAATTGAAGAAGAAGTTAACTACAACTCCAATATTGGCAATTCTTGAAGGGAGCGATGGATTTGTAATTTATAGTGACGCTTCTAAGATGGGCCTTGGCGTTGTTCTGATGCAGAATGACAGAGTGATCGCTTACACATCGAGACAACTAAAGGATTATGAGAAGAGCTATCCTACTCATGACCTTGAGCTAGCAGTCGTTGTTTTTGCACAAAAAATATAGAGACATTACTTGTATGGGGTCCAATGCAAGATTTTCACTGATCATCAATTTAACACGCACCTATTTTTATGTAACAGATTATGCTAAGTTAGTAACGACGTTAAGTAATTTTCTTATTGATATATGTTATGATTTATGATTTTATGTTACTAACTTTTTATTTTAAATTTTATGACAGGTGACGTTCTCGTGGAATTGATGTGCTCAAGTGTTCATGTTAATTTCGATGTATGTTTAATTATGATGCAATGATGTCTTGAATGCTATGAAGTATTACATTTCAAGGACAGTTCGGCAGGCTAGACTTTCAAGTTTGGCAGGCCGAATAGCCTATCAAGGATCGGCAGGCCAGACTTCATGGAATCGACAGGCTGAACTGTGCAATCGGCAGGTCGATGATAGTTGACGAGCAGTCAGCCAAAGTCTCCTAAAAATGTGACGATGATGATTGGTTGTGATTGGATAATGATTCATGATTGATTGGCATATTTATGGATTAATTTTCTCATTTAAGGAAATAAAATCATTGACTTTTATTGATTGAATGTAATTGTTAATGGTTTCCTATTTGTAGAGGGCAAATTATGGTAAGATGAGATGATTTGTTTGATTTTCCCTCTTTTCTCTCCATTCTCCATGCAAATTAGTCCAAGATTAGTTAGAAAATTTCTAACATAATTGAGAGCATTAAAACTTTCTTTTACGTTATCCTTATTCACGTAAATGCTCGCTCTCTCTGTGTGTTCTTTTGAGACGTTTCTTTTCTCTTTTCTCTTCTTCTTCACATTTTTCTCCACCTTTTTCTCTCAATTCCTCTGTTATTATTTGAAGAATATATTGAGTTTCCATTGGGGCTAAGTTCAAGGATTTTGAGTAGAAATTTTTTAAGGAAAAGAACTCATTTTTCGGTAATTCTAAAAAGTATTTCTTCTCTTCAATCCGTATGCCGTAACTTTGTCTAGGTATTTTATTGTGTTCTGAAATTTTAATATGTTGTTCATGGATGTGTTATGTGATGTTCCTCTAAATTTCATGTTATTTCAATATTTCTATGATAAGTTATGAATTTTCTATCCTCTACCACTCACAGTAAAATATTGTTGTTTGGCTATGATGCATGAAAATGTGATTTTTGCTCAAGGGGTAAATGTGTTTTGTTTGCTACGAAATTTAGCAAGAATGTTCATGTATATGTTATGTTATGGACTGCAAAGTTTGGTAATTCTTTGATGAGTGAATTATGTGTTATGAAATTTCTATGAGACTAGGTCAAGAAACTGTTTTAACAATGTTAATTTTTGGACCTTCGTTTTATGTAATGTTTTATATGTTTAAATGATTTTATTGATGATAAAATAATTTTATGATATGGAAATGTATGATAGTAAGATGTTAGAATGAATTTTAAAATTAAAATATATCTGTTAGTTTTGTTACTGATTTTCAAATGTGAGTTTTGACCTACTCTGATTTTTGTTGAAGCTAATTTTTGGATATGTTAGGGTTTTATATGTCTAATGTATATGTTAATTTTTGTAGATTTTTCTATGATGTTAGAATGTGTTAAACAGACCTGAGAATAAAGTTGTTCATTGTTTTTTTTTTTTAATTTCTGGTAGATTTTATGTTTGAAATGTATGGTATGTTTTTTTTATGATTATGGTTATGAATGCATGTTATGAATTATGTATTGAAGGAAATGAATGTATATGTGATGTTATATGGATGGATGTTCTATTTTATGATAATAATTATTAATTTTATTTTGCATCTTTTAATGAATAAATGACATGAACACACAAAGGAACGAGCATATCGAGACTGCGGCACCGTCACCAATACATATAAGGTTAAGTAAGCTAGCTTCTAAGGTAAGTACATTCTCACCTGCAACATGATGAGTTTTAAGAGGTTTGATGTTATGTTCATGATGATTTTATGATGATTTCCTTAAAGGATCTCTTATGAAAGATTTTCATGATTTAAAGTTATGCATGTTTGATTATGGCAAATTTCAAAGCATGAAAGTTATGTATATATGTATCACCTAATAAGTATTGCACACCAATGTTATGATATGATGTCATGTTTGGTTTAGTAATAACTACCCTTCTCCTCTCATGACGGCGCGCCTAGAATGACGATTATGGTGCAACACTTGGGCCCTTAAGATAAAATGGAATAAATTTTAATATGGCCAATGTAATGAAAGATATGTTTCTATGAAAATGTGCTTAATGCACTATTACGTTATGATGATGATGATGATGTTTATGAAATGATTTTGAATTATGAGAATTATATGTACTTACTAGCCTTTAGCTTATTTAAGTTTATATCATGTTGCAGATCAGGGTAAGAAAATCATAGATTAGGCGGAGGACATGGAAAGGTGTGTGGCATAAGGAAGATGAATTGTAACCGGAAGAATGCCAATGAAGCAAATTTTATGATTTAAGTTATGGTTTATTATTTGAACATATTTTTATGATAAGTTTTAAAGAATACAAGAACTATGTTTTAATATTTATTTTATCATTTTAAGAATTTGATCTTCTGCATTTTGAAAGGTTGAATTTGTCTTCAAATTTAAGTTTTCTAAAAGTTTTTGGCTCTGTCGGCCTGCCGATCATCATTGGTCGGCATGCCAATGTAAGAAAGTTCAGCCTGCCGATCTCATTTTCGACCTGCCGAACTTTGAAAGTTTTTAAACCATGTTTTACAGAGCCTCTGTCAGCCTGCTGGTTGACGATTTTCGGCCTGCTGACCATGTTCAGCCTGCCAAAGTCTCTAGTTTGGCCTGCCGAGCTGTGAGAGCAAATAATTATGATGTGATGTTTTATAAGTGATAATGTCACTATTTGGTATTTTTTTTACTTTATTAAAGGATGTTTATAATCAATTCCATATTCAATTGAATTATTATTAATAATATGGATTAAATTAATGAATGTTGTAAAAAAAAATGTATGTATGGATCCTGGTCATGATTTCCTTAACTACGTTTTCAAATAATGTTCCAAATAAGTATGTAATGTATGAATGTAACGACATCTGTAAGGGGACGTTTCAATCAAAGTTTAAAGTACTTCTTCACTCAAAAGGACCTGAACATGAGATAGTGAAGACGGCTAGAACTAGTGAAGGATTAAGATTGTGAAATCCTTTATCATCCTGGAAAAGCTAACCGAGTGGCAGACGCACTAAGTAGAAAGACTGTTGCCACGCTGATGTCATTATAAGCAATGTCTCAACCCTTAAGGAAAGAAATTCTAGACTTCGGTTTATAACTCATATCAGGCCAACTATTAGCACTCACCCTTGCTCCAACGTTGCATGACGAGATTTGGAGTAAACAAGATGAAGATGTAAGTCTCATAAGGATTAAGCAGGAAATAAAGGAAGAGAAATGTGAAGAGTTTCAAGTTGCAGCTGACAAAACAATATACCTTAAGGACCGCTTATGTGTTCCCAATGTTGATGGTTTAAGGGAAAGGGTCTTAGCGAAAATACATGATACTCCTTATTCAATTCATCCAGGTGCAACAAAGATGTACAATGATCGAAGGGATAACTTCTAGTGGTTTGGAATGAAACACGATGTTGCCATGTATGTGAAGAAATGCTTGACATGCCAGCAAGTCAAAGCTGAACACCAGAGACTTGGCAGCGATTTACAGTCAATCAAGATACCAAAATGGAAATGGGAGGATATTGCAATGGATTTCATTACCAGGTTGCCAAGCACTATGAATGGTTATGATGCTATTTGGGTTGTTGTCGATCGACTGACAAAACAACACATTTTATTCCCATTAAGATCACTCACTCTATAGTGCAGTTAGCAGAACTCTATGTCAAGGAGATTGTACAAGTTTATGGAATTCCTAAGTCTTTCATCTCCAATCGTGATGGTAGGTTTACGTCTAAGTTTTGGAAAAGTGTACAGGCTGCAATGGGGACCAAGTTGCATTTTAGTATAGCTTTTCATCCTCAGACAGACAGCCAAACAGAGAGTACAAACTTGATCTTATGCTTCGGGTCTATACTCTCGACTTCAAGACCAGTTGGTGTAAAATGTTGCCGTTAGCGGAATTCGCTTACAACAACAGTTACTAGGCGACGATTGGAATGGCACCTTATGAGGCTCTATATGAACGAAAATGTAGGTCACCTATATGTTGACATGAAGCTGGTGAAAAGAAGATGATGCAAAGCATTGATAGTGAAAAGACTGATTTTGTCAATGAAACCTCTGAGATGATAAAGTTGATAAGGAGAGAATAGAGACCGCTCAGAGCCGACAGAAAAAGTTATGCTGACAGAAGAAGAAGGCCATTATAATTAAAGGTAGGCGACTCAGTATTCTTGAAAGTTACACCAATGAAAGGAATCATGAGATTTGGAAAGAAAGGCAAGTTGAACCCGAGGTTTGTTGGACCTTATGAAGTCGTGAAACAGATAGGCAAAGTAGCTTATCAGTTGAGATTGCCATCAGAAATGTCAGCAATGCACTATGTGTTCCATGTTTCAATGCTTAAGAAATATTTCCCAGACCCTACGCACGTGATTGATGTTGGAAAAATCAATGTGAGGGGCGCAGCGAGAATTTTTTTAAAAAATTTTAACATCAGAGTATTTTTCCAAAACACAAGTTTGACATGCTATATGTATAAATTAAACAGATCTTACTAACCTTTGTATACCAAAGAACCTCCACAACCTGTGAAGAGAAGTAACGTTTCAGAAGAGCCTCAACCAACTGGTCTTCTTTGCTATTCTCCATCCACAACCGGAGTGAGTGTGGGCTCACATGTACAGCTCTTCCACCGATGACTCTCCTTCCAACCAATCGAGAGAACCCAAAGCTAGTGTTTGTGATTTGTGAATAAAAGCTCTCAGGGAGTTTTTAGATGCTCACCAGAAGAGTATCACTTTTATTCGCAATTGATCTGAGTAACTCATGAGATTTACTCCCTGTATATAGCGATTGGTCTTGGGGTCAGTACTTATCAGATTAGGTCTCAAAAACTCAAAATAGAATCAAGTTTGGATCAATATCTAATAAGATCCGCGTGAAAACGCGTAATCTCATCTCTCGCTGATCGGCAGGCCGAACAGGCCCCATCGACAGGCCGAACTACCGCGTAAATATTTTTGCAAATCTTTTATTTTCCACCCAAGATTCTATAGGATAAAGTCTTAGTTTTGATTCAAATAACCCAATAGAGAAGTTATCTGATCAAAACAAACTTTATCAAGATAATCCCTAAGAAAATAAATCAATTCATAATAATTCTACAAGTTTATCTTGATTTAATTTATCCAATTAAATCAACCGATAAACAGACAAGAATTATCTGATTCCAATAATTCAACAAGTTTATATTAAATTAATTTTATTACAAAATTAATTCAACCAATAAACAGACATGAATTATTTGATTCTTACAAATTTTAAACCAATCCGATAAATCCGACATAAGTCACCAATTATTGAAAAAGCACACCGTATTGTTATAGGATTTTTTGAGCTAGCAAAGGGGACCAAAATGGACCTTAAAAGTTCAAGCTCACGATAATTATGAAACCCAATATCCTAGATACTCATTTCATAATTATCAACTCCAATGCTACTCCACTAAAAGCTTGTAGCTGCACTCTCGAACTTTATAGAATTATGAAGCCCGTATAGCTAAGTCTCCATGACTTATCATAGTGTATCGTATCCTCATATGATAATCCATAATCGGTTTAAGGACAAGTTCTGTCTTACCTTCTTGATTATTTTTATCTTACATTCCATTATCTCACCATTAGAAAACTTACCATTCAAAGATAGTATACCATTCGGTTACAACTATGCATCCAAATGGTTGAGCGCTTCAGTTTTCCAATTACAAGATAACGCATGTAAGAGGATATCATTACTCCTAAAGAGGAGCTGTGGATTCCATATCTATGAATAACAATTCTATGCTATCAAGAGTCATGCCTCCAATGTACCGGCATGCATACCATTATAGAGATGTGGGTGTCACCCTTTGGTACATCAAAAGACACAAGTCAAGATAACAGGCCCACTATTCATCTCAGGATTAAGATACAACACAAATGATTGTCTAAAGTGAATCGATTTGCCAAGATAGAATTATTAATCTAGATCAATTCACTTTATGTCCTGATCCAACACATCGTCACCTATGACAATGTGCCAATGTTTCTATTCACGGAGTCCAACTCTGATGGTCAAGACAAACTATCTCCCAATAGGGATATAGACAACATAACAATCTTTGCATGAATAAAGTGTCCAACTTTATTCCCTCGATTGCGGATCATATGTTGTAGACCGTCACCTCAAGAATCATGTCTTCCGCATAATTAGTCCATCACATGCCCAATTCTTAAAGGTTTAGACCAACAGTCTCATACTACTATTTGCTTAACATACATTCAACAAATATGAGCGTAAAGAGGACAAGATTTGGTATATATAAATGAATAAATTCTTTATTGATAAAAATGTCTCCAAAAATGTATTACATTTTTACCCCTTAGGGCATACATATTTAACAATCTCCCACTTGTACTAAGTGAGTAAATACAACAAATCTCGCATCCCCATAGCTTCCACATGTTTCTCAAAGACTCTACCTGTAAGTGTCTTCGTAAATGGATCAGCTAAATTGTCCTCTGACGCGATCTTGCACACCGTGACATGCCCGTCCTCAACGAAGTCCTTTATCATATGATACTTCTGATCAATATGTTTACTCTTCTTGTGAAATCTTGGTTCCTTAACATTAGCTACCGCTGCACTATTATCACAGTACAGTGATACCGCCTTATCCATACCAGGAACAACCTTAAGATCCCCAAGGAACTTGTGGAACCACACTGCTTCTTTCGAAGCATCACTAGCTGCCACATACTCGGCCTCCATCGTTGAATCCGAAGTGCAATCTTGCTTCGCACTTCTCCAACTGATGGCACCGCCGCCCAAATTAAACACAAACCTTGAAGTCGATTTCCTAGAATACAGACGGGATTGAAAATCTGAGTCAGTGTATCCTAGAAGAGTCAAGTCCTCACCCGAATACACAAGCATATACCCTCGAGTCCTTCTTAGGTACTTGAAAATATGCTTTACCGTAACCTAGTGGTTCAGTCCTGGATCTGCCTGAAATCGACTTACAATCCCGACCGCATAGCTAATATCCGGTCGTGTACAAAGCATGGCATACATGAGACTGCCCACTGCCAAAGCATAAGGCACCTTCTTCATGTATTCTCTTTCTTCATATGACTTTGGGGAGTCTTTCTTAGAAAGAGTAATTCCAGACCTAGATGGTTGCCCACCTTTATTGGAATCCTGCATTGCAAACCTCCTGAGAATTTTATCTATGTAGCCAACCTGAGACAAAGCTATCATTTTGTTCTTCCTATCCCGAAAGATCAGGATACCGAGAACAAAATTAGCCTCACCCAAGTCCTTCATGTCAAACTACTTGGTCAACCATAATTTGACTGATGACAAAGTCCCAATGTCATTGCCAATTAGCAGAATGTCGTCTACGTAGAGCAGTAGAAAAACCACATTCTTGTCCGTAATGTGTTTGTAAACACATGATTCATCCACATTTTGTGAGAACCCATAAGTCTTGATCACCTGATCAAATCTTATGTTCCAAGAACGAGAAGCCTGCTTAAGTCCATAAATTGACTTTAGCAGCTTACAAACCTTACCCTCTTAACCCGTGACCTTGAACCCGTCTGGCTGTTCCATATAAATGGACTCATCAAGATAGCCATTTAGAAAAGCCGTCTTGACATCCATCTATCAAATCTCATAGTCGAGAGCGGCAGCTATGGATAAGAGAATCCAGATGGACTTAAGCATGGCTATAGGCGAAAAGGTTTCCTTATAATCGATTCCTTCCTTTTGCGTATAACACTTAGCTACCAGTCTAGCCTTAAGGGTTTTGACCATTCCATCCACTCCTCTTTTCCTCTTGTAGATCCACTTACACCCTATGGGTTTTACCCGTTCGGGAGGATCCACAAGCTCCCAGACCTTATTAGTCTCCATAGACTTCATCTCTATGTTCATGGCCTCTGTCCAGAGTTTTGAATCAACATCCTCCATAGCTTTTGCGTAAGTATAAGGATCCCTGTCATGTTCATTCAGTTCAGCCAAGAAGACCTCCCCATTGAACATATACCTTTCAGGTTGACGCCCGATCCTCCCACTACGCTGAAGCCCTTGAGATTGTTGTTCATGTTTGTTTGGTTTTTCTACACTGATCGAAACGGTTTCATTCGGAACCTCCGGAGTGATCTGATCACTCCTTATCTCCTCAAGCACCACATTGCTTCGAGGTTTAAAGTCGTCCATGTAACCCTCCTCAAGGAAAGTTGCATTAGTAGAAACCACGACTTTATTTTCCTTTGGGTTATAAAAATAACCCCCTTTAGTCCCTTTTGGATATCCTACAAACACGCAAACTTCCAAACGTGCTTTCAACTTATTTGGATCCTTAAACAAGACATGAGCCGGACATCCCCATATGCGAATATGGTTTAAGGATGTCTTCCTTCTTGTCCATAACACGTGAGGAGTTTTAGGGACCGATTTTGAAGGCACATTATTCAAAAGATAACATGCAGTTTGTAGTGAATGTGTTAGACATGTATGCCCTAAGGAGTAAAAATGTAATACGTTTTTGGAGACATTTTTATGAATAAAGAATTTATTCATTTATATATACCAAATCTTGTCCTCTTTACGTTCATATTTGTTGAATGTATGATAAGCAAACAGTAGTCTAAGAATGTTAGTCTAAACCTTAAGAATTGGACATATGATAGGATGATTATGCGGTAGACACGATTCTTAAGGTGACGGTCTAAAACATGTGATCCGCAATAAAGAGAATAAAGTTGGGCGTTTTATTCATGTAAAGATTGTTATGTTATCTATATCCTTTTTGGGAGATGGTTTGTCTTGACCATTGGAGTTGGACTCCGTGAATAGAAACATTGGCGCGTTGTCATAGGTGACGACGTGTTGGATCGGGACATAAAGTAAATTGATTTGGATTAATAATTATGTCTTGGAAAATCGATTCACTTTAGACAGTCATTTGTATTGTATCTTAATCCTAAGATGAATAGTAGGCCCGTTGTCTCGACTTGTCTCTTTTGATGTACCAATGGGTCACTCCCACATCTCTATAGTGGTATGCATGCTGGTACGTTGGAGGCATGACTCTTGATAGCGTAGACTTGTTATTCATAGATATGGAATCCATAGCTTCTCTTTAGGAGTAATGATATCCTCTTATATGCGTTGTCCTGTAATTGGAAAACTAGAGCGCTCAACCATTTGGATACATAGGTGTAACCGAATGGTATACTATCTTTGGATGGTAAGTTTTCTAATGGTGAGACAATGGAACGTAAGATAAAAATAATCGGGAAGGTAAGACAGAACTTGTCCTTAAGCCGATTATGGATTATCATATGGGGATACGATACACTATGATATGTCATGGAGACTTAGCTACACGAGCTTCATAATTCTATAAAGTTCGAGAGTGCAGCTCCAAGCTTTTAGTGGAGTAGCGTTGGAGTTGATAATTGTTAAATGTATATCTGGGATATTGGGTTTCATAATTATCATGAGCTTGAACTTTATAGGTCCATTTTGGTCCCCTTTGCTAGCTCACAAAATTCTGTAACGACACGGCGTGCTTTTCCAATAATTGGTGACTTATGTCGGATTTATCAGATTGGTTTAAAATTTGTAAGAATCAAATAATTCATGTCTGTTTATCGGTTGAATTAATTTTGTAAGAAATTAGTTCAAGATAAGCTTGTTGAATTATTGCAATCAGATAATTCTTGTCTGTTTATTGGTTGTTTTAATTTTGGACAAATTAGAACAAGATAAACTTGTAGAATTATTGTGAATTGATTTATTTTCTTAGAGATTATCTTGATAAAGTTTGTTTTGATCAGATATCTTTTCTATTGGGTTATTTGAATCAAAACTGAGACTTTATTCTTTAGAATCTCGGGTGGAAAATAAAAGATTCGCGGAGATTTTTTCTCGGGAGTTCGGCCTGCCGAACTGACCTGTTCGGCCTGCCGATCAGAGTGTTCGGCTTGCCGATCAGCGAGAGATAAGATTACACGTTTTCACGCATATCTTATCAGATATTGATCCGAACTTGATTCTGTTTCAAGTTTTTGAGACCTAATCTGATATGGACTGACCCCAGGACCAATAGGTATAAAAAGGGAGTGAGTCTCATGATTTACTCAGATCAAATTGAGAGATTAAGAGTGATACTCTTCTAGTGAGCATCTGAAAACTCCCTGAGAGCTTTTGTTCACAAATCACGAGCACTAGCTTTGGGTTCTCTCTATTAGTTGGAAGGAGAGTCATCGGTGGAAGAGCTGTATGTGTGAGCCCACACTCACTCCTGTTATGGATAGAGAATAGCAAAGAAGACCAGTTGGTTGAGGCTCTTCTAGAACGTTACTTCTCTACAAGGATTGCGGAGGTTCTTTGGCACACTGAGGTTAGTAAGATCTATTTAATTTATACATATAACATGTCTAACTTGTGTTTTGGAAATTACTCTGATGAAAAATTTTTAAAAAATTCTGTTGCGCACTTTGTTTCCAACAATTGGTATCAGAGCTGAGGTTTTTACATAAATTTGCAAGTTTGTGATTATGTTGTATACATAAATTTTGTGATCTTAATCTCTCCAATGCTTGAATTGAATTTTATAGAGAGATGGCACTCTAGGTTTCTGTATAATATATATGTTGTCATGGATTATGTGGTGAATGTTTATTAATTAATTATGGTTGATTAAATCATTGTTTAATTATTTATTAATTAATTAATACCGGTTATGGTTCCTTAGAGGTTAGAATGTGTACCTAGGTTTTTCATGTAATTAGATGGCAGACTATCATCTCCTTCTAGGAATTGTTATTTAATTTTTAATTTGTAAGAATTTTGTAATTAAATAATTATTTGGAGAAGACGAATCTAGAAGACGGATCTAGAAGATTGATGATGGCGCCTCTAGGTATTTCCTGAGTCTCTAATTTTTATGTTTTTGAATTGTTGAAAATAAAGTTGATGAATTGCATTAAAATTGTATTTTCTAGATTAAGGGTTTTCTGCTCGGTCGGATGCCGAACTGTGAGGCCGAAGGTCACGGATCGGCAGGCCGGACGTATGGTCCGGTAGGCCGACAGTAGGGCAGAAAATTTGGTGCTCTGCCAGTTGGCCGAACCTGCATAGATCGGCAGGCCGATGGAGCAAGACCGGCAGGCCGATCTGGGCTGACCGAGAGCTACCGGGTGTCCAGAAAAGGTGCAATTTTTTCGGTGCAATTTTAATTTTATTTTTGGGACGATTTTGAGAAACATTAAATTTGGATATGACCGAAAATATGAAGTATTCGATTCATACGGGATTGAGGACTTGAAGATGGATATTACATGAATAAGGATACAGCTTGAGGATTCAAGGATGAAGAATCAAATAATGTCTCGATTATTCTCTTGTAATCTTATTTTTCTATTCTCTAGGGTGGAACCATAATATTACAGTTGCTATTATTTTGCTTGTAGCTTTGCTTGATTGCTTTGCTTGTCTGCATTATAATATGATTTACCATGTATATTGATAACATGTCATATAGAATAGGGAGTGCCGCTCATATTAAAATTGTTCATGCATAATTTTAAAATAAAACCTTGACTTCAAAAGATTGAGTGAGAGAAGGTTTTCGAAGAGAGGACCTAAGGCCTCCATCGTTGGTCCATAGGAAGAACATGGTGGTCCCAACCCCTAGGAAGGGATTTCTATCATGTACCAGATTGGATCACTGAAAGGATAAGGTATTTTAGTATGATTTATGGTTGCACACCCCTAGGTGGTGATTATAAATCATGGATAAAATATTGAAACGGTGGTTATACACTCATGTTATTTTTATTATTAACCTCCCCTAGGAGCTCTGTTAATAAAATTAATGGCCAAAGAAATGATTATTAATATATACTGGATCATACGGGTCCTGGATGGCATATATTAATCAGGAGGGGATCCGTGTTCCTGAATGAATTTGGCATGACTCCCCTAGGAGCTTGTTCAATTCTGAGTTGGGAATTATCGTTGTAAGGTTGTGATATTTTCAAGGTTTTGACACATAAACACATTTGTATGATTTTACATGATTGTGTTATCTTACTAAATTATTATATATGTTTGCTTATGTTTGGTATATGATTCTTTATTGTTGATTGAAAATGTCTAAAAATGCTTTATCATCGATACTTGACAAAAACCAATTAACTGGTGAGAATTATAACGATTGGAAACGGAACCTGGACATCGTCCTTTCCTTTGAGAAACTAAAATATGTACTGACAACTCCTTGTCCTCTCGAGCCTATGGGAGACTCAAGTAATGAGCAATTCCAAGCATACGATCGCTGGAAAGATGCTAATGATCAGGCCCGCTGCTATGTTATGGCTAGCATGAACAACGTGCTGCAGGCTCAACATCAGGATTATGAGACTGCAAAGTAGATCTTGGATAATCTTGAGGATATGTTCGAAGGCCAGGCTATAACGAAGCGGCAAGGGGCGCTTCGGAAACTCTTAAACTATAGACAGAGACCGGGGACATCTGTAAAGGAGCATATGATGTTGGTCATGGGTTACCTCGCTGAGGCTCAAACCAATGGAGCCGACATCGATGCTAAAACTCAGATGACTATGGTCTTTGAGACTCTGTCTAAGGAATTTATTTCGTTTAGAGCTACTTTTAATTTAAGCAATAGACGGGATATGACCTTAACAGAACTGATGAAACAGTTACAGGAGTTTGAACTGCTGATCAGGGAGTCTCCTACTGGTGGTGAGGCCAATATGGTAGCTGCTTCTGGTTCCAATCCTAACTCTGGGAATGGAAAGAAGCAACGGGCCAAGAGTGGGAAGTCTTCTATTCCTCCTGCAACCAAGAGCAAGAAGAAGAAGAAGAAGAACCCAAAGAAGCTTAAGTGCTTCTTTTGTGGAAATGTCGGGCATATAAAGAAGCATTGCAAGGACTTCCTTTCCAAGGGAGGTAGGTGTGATCTTCTATATTTAGAAACATGTTTGGTTGAGGAATCCAGTGACATCTGGGTCATAGATTCCGGTGCAACTAATCATGTTTGTGTTTCTCTGCAGGGATTCAAAGAAATGATGGATCCTTGGTCTCAGCGGAAGCAGTGGGAGATGTCCATCTTTATTTTGATAATTATAGGAATTTAATTTTGCAAGATTGTTTTTATGTTCCTAAATTTAAAAGGAATTTAATTTCTGTATCTTGTTTATTTAAAGACTCCTACGTGGTATCTTTTAATGAAAAAGTGGTGATTCGTAAAAATAAATCTTTTATCTGTTCTAGATGGATGCAAAATAATCTATATTTTATCAAACCTAAGATGGACTTATTGCTTAATGCTGAGATAAATGATAATAGCTCAAAAAGACTTAAAACTTCTCACTCTAATAAGACTTATCTTTGGCATTTGCGCCTTGGTCATATTAACCTGAATAGGATTCAAAGGTTTGTAAGGGATGGACCTTTAAGTCACTTAAAGGTGGAATCTATACCTCAATGTGAATCTTGTTTGGAGGGTAAAATGACCAAAAGGCCATACGGGTCTAAGGGCAATAGAGCCGAAGGGGTTCTAGAACTTGTGCATAGTGATGTTTGCGGACCAATGAACATCTGGGCATGAGGAGGGTATGAGTACTTTGCCACTTTTATTGACGATTACTAAAGATATGGGTATGTGTACCTAATGCACCACAAAAGCAAAACTTATGATAAGTTCAGGGAGTTTTGGGCTGAAGTGGAAAAGCAATTGGGTAGACCCATAAAGGCACTTTGATCTGATCGAGGTGGGGAATACCTTTCTGATGAGTTCTTGGGACACTTATTAGAGAATGGGATTTTATCCCATTTGACTGCTCCGGGCACTCCGCAGCAAAATGGCGTAGCGGAGAGAAGGAATAGGACTTTGTTGGACATGATTAGGTCCATGATGAGTTATTCATCATTGCCTTTATCCTTTTGGGGATATGCACTACAAACCGCATGTTATCTTTTGAATAATGTGCCTTCAAAATCGGTCCCTAAAACTCCTCACGAATTGTGGACAAGACGGAAGACATCCTTAAACCATATTCGCATATGGGGATGTCTAGCTCATGTCCTGTTTAAGGATCCGAATAAGTTGGAAGCACGTTCGGAAGTTTGCGTGTTTGTAGGATATCCAAAAGGGACTAAAGGGGGTTATTTTTGTAACCCAAAGGAAAATAAAGTCGTGGTTCCAACTAATGCAACTTTCCTTGAGGAAAGTTACATGGACGACTTTAAACCTCGAAGCAAAGTGGTGCTTGAGGAGTTAAGGGGTGATTCGTTCACTCCGGAGGTTCCAAACGAAACCATTCCGATCGGTGTAGAAAAACCAAACAAACCTGAACAACAACCTCAGGGGCTTCGGCGTAGTGGGAGGATCGAGCGTCAACCTGAGAGGTATATGTTCAATAGGGAGGTCTATTTGGCTGAACCGGATGAACATGACAGGGATCCTTATACTTACGCAGAAGCTATGGAGGATGTTGATTCAAGACTCTGGACAGAGGCCATGAACATAGAGATGAAGTCTATGGAGACTAATCGGGTCTGGGAGCTTGTGGATCATCCCGATGGGGTAAAACCCATAGGGTGTAAGTGGATCTACAAGAGGAAAAGAGGAGTGGATGGAAAGGTCGAAACCTTTAAGGCTAGACTGGTAGCTAAGGGTTATACGCAAAAGGAAGGAATCGATTATAAGGAAACTTTTTCGCCTGTAGCCATGCTTAAGTCCATCCGGATTCTCTTGTCCATAGCTGCCACTCTCGATTACGAGATTTGGCAGATGGATGTCAAGATGACTTTTCTGAATGGCTATCTTGATGAGTCCATTTATATGGAACAACCAGATAGGTTCAAGGTCGTGGGTCAAGAATGTAAGGTTTGTAAGCTGTTGAAGTCTATTTATGGACTTAAGCAGGCTTCTCGTTCTTGGAACATAAGATTTGATCAAGTGATCAAGACTTATGGGTTCTCACAAAATGTGGATGAACAATGTGTTTAAAAACACATTAAGGATGGGAAGGTAGATTTTCTACTGCTCTATGTAAATGACATTCTGCTAATTGGCAATGACGTTGGGGCATTGTCATTAGTCAAATTATGGTTGACCAAGCAGTTTGACATGAAGGACTTAGGTGAGGCTAATTTTGTTCTCGGTATCCAGATTATTCGGGATAGGAAGAACAAAATGATAGCTTTGTCTCAAGCCGGCTACATAGATAAAATTTTCAGGAGGTTTGCAATGCAGGATTCCAAGAAAGGTGGGCAACCATCTAGGTCTGGAATTATTCTTTCTAAGAAAGACTCACCAAAGTCTTATGAAGAAAGAGAATACATGAAGAAGGTGCCTTATGCTTCGGCAGTGGGTAGTCTCATGTATGCCATGCTTTGCACTCGACCGGATATTAGCTATGCGGTCGGGATTATAAGTCGATTTCAGGCAGATCCAAGACCGAACCATTGAGTTGCGATAAAGCATATTTTCAAGTACCTGAGAAGGACTCGAGGGTATATGCTTGTGTATTCGGGTGAGGACTTGACTCCTCTAGGATACACTGATTTAGATTTTCAATCTTGTCTGGATTCTAGGAATCGACTTCGGGGTTTGTGTTTACTCTGGGTGGTGGTGCCATCAGTTGGAGAAGTACAAAGCAAGATTGCACTTCGGATTCAACGATGGAGGCTGAGTATGTGGCGGCTAGTGATGCTTCGAAAGAAGCAGTGTGGCCCCACAAGTTCCTTGGGGATCTTGAGGTAGTTCCTGGTATGGATAGCGCGGTATCACTGTACTGTGATAACAGTGCGGCGGTAGCTAATGCTAAGGAACCAAGATTTCACAAGAAGAGTAAGCATATTGATCGGAAGTATCATGTGATAAAGGACTTCGTTGAGGGCGGGCATGTCACGGTGTGCAAGATCACGTCAGAGGACAATTTAACTGATCCATTTACGAAGACACTTACTGGGAGAGTCTTCGAGAGGCATGTGGAAGCTATGGGGATGCAAAATTTGCTGTATTTACTCACTTAGTGCAAGTGGGAGATTGTTAGACATGGATGCCCTAAGGAGTAAAAATGTAATACGTTTTTGGAGACATTTTTATCAATAAATAATTTATTCATTTATATATACCAAATCTTGTCTTCTTTACGTTCATATTTGTTGAATGTATGATAAGCAAACAGTAGTCTGAGACTGTCAGTCTAAACCTTAAGAATTGGGCATATGATGGGATGATTATGCGATAGACACGATTCTTAAGGTGACGGTCTAAAACATATGATCTGTAATCGAGAGAATAAAGTTGGGCACTTTATTGATGTAAAGATTGTTATGTTGTCTATATCCTTTTTGGGAGATGGTTTGTCTTGACCATTGGAGTTGGACTCCGTGAATAGAAACATTGGCGCGTTGTCATAGGTGACGACGTGTTGGATCGGGACATAAAGTGAATTGATATGGATTAATAATTATGTCTTGGCAAATCGATTCACTTTAGACAGTCATTTGTATTGTATCTTAATCCTAAGATGAATAGTAGGCCCGTTGTCTCGACTTATGTCTTTTGATGTACCAATGGGTGACTCCCATATCTTTATAGTGGTATGCATGCCGGTACGTTGGAGGCATGACTCTTGATAGCGTAGACTTGTTATTCATAGATATGGAATCCATAGCTCCTCTTTAGGAGTAATGATATCCTCTTATATGGTTGTCCTGTAATTGGAAAACTGGAGCGCTCAACCATTTGGATACATAGGTGTAACCGAATGGTATACTATCTTTGGATGGTAAGTTTTCTAATGGTGAGACAATGGAACGTAAGATAAAAATAATCGGGAAGGTAAGATAGAACTTGTCCTTAAGCTGATTATGGATTATCATATGGGGATACGATACACTATGATATGTCATGGAGACTTCGCTACACAAGCTTCGTAATTCTATAAAGTTCGAGAGTGCATCTCCAAGCTTTTAGTGGAGTAGCGTTGGAGTTGATAATTGTGAAATGTATATCTGGGATATTGGGTTTCATAATTATCATGAGCTTGAACTTTATAGGTCCATTTTGGTCCCCTTTGCTAGCTCACAAAATCCTGTAACGACACGGCGTGCTTTTCCAATAATTAGTAACTTATGTCGGATTTATCAGATTGGTTTAAAATTTGTAAGAATCAAATAATTCATGTCTGTTTATTGGTTGAATTAATTTTGTAAGAAATTAGTTCAAGATACACTTGTTGAATTATTGCAATCAGATAATTCTTGTCTGTTTATCGGTTGTTTTAATTTTGGACAAATTAGAACAAGATAAACTTGTAGAATTATTGTGAATTGATTTATTTTCTTAAAGATTATCTTGATAAAGTTTGTTTTGATAAGATATCTTCTCTATTGGGTTATTTGAATCAAAACTAAGACTTTATCCTTTAGAATCTCGGGTGGAAAATAAAAGATTCGCTGAGATTTTTTCTCGGGATTTCGGCCTACCGGATGATGTGTTAGCCTGCCGAACTGACCTGTTTGGCTTACCGATCAGCGTGTTCGGCCTGCCGATCAGCGAGAGATAAGATTACGCCTTTTCATGTGGATCTTATCAGATATTGATCCAAACTTGATTCTGTTTCAAGTTTTTGAGACCTAATCTGGTATGGACTGACCCTAGGACCAATAGGTATAAAAAAGGAAGTGAGTCTCATGATTTACTCAAATCAAATTCAGAGATTAAGAGTGATACTCTTCTAGTGAGCATCTGAAAACTCCCTGAGAGCTTTTGTTCACAAATCAGGAGCACTAGCTTTGGGTCCATCCATTGCCAACCTTTGAATCCTATTCAGGTTAATGTGACCAAGGCGCAAATGCCAAAGATAAGTCTTATTAGAGTGAGAAGTTTTAAGTCTTTTAGAGTTATTATCATTTATCTCAACATTCAGCAATAAGTCCATCTTAGGTTTGATAAAATATAGATTATTTTGCATCCATCCAGAGTAGATAAAAAATTTGTTTTTACGAATCACTACTTTTTCATTAAAAGATACCACATAGGAGTCTTTAAATAAACAAGATACAGAAATTAAATTCCTTTTAAATTTAGGAACATAAAAACAATCTTGCAAAAATAAATTCCTATAGTTATCAAAGTAAAGATGGACGTCTCCCACTGCTTACGCTGAGACCAATGATCCATCGCCCATCCAAAGCATGAAGTCTTCATGTAGCAAACTTCTTGTTTCTTTGAACCCCTGCAGAGAAACACAAACATGATTAGTTGCACTAGAATCTATGACCCAAATGTCACTGGATTCCTCAACCAAACAAGTTTCTAAATACAGAAGATCACACCTACCTCCTTTGGAAAGGAAGTCCTTGCAATGCTTCTTTATATGCTCGACTTTATCACAGAAGAAGCACTTAAGCTTCTTTGGGTTCTTCTTCTTCTTCTTCTTGCTCTTGGTGTTAGCAGAAACAGAAGACTTCCCATTCTTGGCTCATTGCTTCTTTCCATTCCCAGAGTTGGGGTTGGACCAGGAGCAGCTACCATGTTGGCCTCACTAGCCGCAGGAGACTCCCTGATCAGTAGTTCGAACTCTTGTAATTGTTTTATCAATTTTGTCAAGGACATATCCCATCTATTGCTCAAGTTAAATGTAGCTCTAAACGGAATAAATTCCTTAGACAGAGTCTCAAAGATCATAGTCATCTGAGTTTCAACATCGATGTCGGCTCCATTGGTTTGAGCCTCATCTAGGTAACCCATGACCAACATCATATGCTCCTTTACAGATTCCCACGGTCTCTGTCTACAGTTTAAGAGTTTTCGAAGCACCCCTTGCCGCTTTGTTATGGCCTGGCCTCCAAACATGTCCTCAAGATTATCCAAGATCTGCTTCGCAGTCTCATAATCTTGATGTTGAGCCTGCAACACATTATTCATGTTGGCCATAACATAGCAGCGGGCCTGATCATTGGCATCTTTCCAGCAGTCATACGCTTGGAATTGCTCATTAGATGAGTCTCCCGTAGGCTCAGGAGGACAAGGGGTCGTCAGAACATATTTCAGTTTCTCAAAGGATAGGACGATATCCAGGTTCCGTTTTCAATCATTGTAATTCTCACCAGTTAACAGGCTTTTGTCAAGTATCGATGATAAAGCGTTTTTAGACATTTTTAATCTACAATAAAGAATCATGTACCAAACATAAGCAAACATATCATAATAATTTAGTAAGATAACACAATCATGTAAAATCATACAAATGTATTTATGTGTCAAAACCTTAAAAATATCACAACCTTACAACGATAATTCCTAACTCAGAATTCAACAAGCTCCTAGGGGAGTCATGCCAAATTCAATCAGGAACACGGATACCCTCCTCATTAATATATACCATCTAGGACCCGTATGATCCAACATATATTAATAATCATTTCTTTGGCCATTAATTTTATTAACAAAGCTCCTAGGGGAGGTTAAGAATAAAATTAACATGAGTGTATAACCATCGTTTCAATATTTTATCCATGGTTTATAATCACCACCTAGGGGTGTGCAACCATAAATCATGCTATGATACCTTATCCTCTCAGAGATCCAATTTGGTATATGATAAAAATCCCTTCCTAGGGGTCGAGACCACCATGTTCTTCCTATGGACCAACGATGAAGGCCTTAGGTTTTCTCTTCGAAAACCTTCTCCCACTCAATCTTTTGAAATCAAAGTTTTATTTTAAAATTATGCATGAATAATTTTAATATGAGTAGCACTTCCTATTCTATATGACATGTTATCAATATACATGGCAAATCATATTATAATGCAGACAAGCAAAGCAATCAAGCAAAGCTACAAGCAAAATAATAATAACCGTAATATTATGGCTCCACCCTAGAGAATAGAAAACTAAGATTACAAGAGAATAATCGAGACATATATCGATTCTTCATCTTTGAATCCTCAAGTTGTATCCTTCTTCACGTAATTGCCATCTTCAAGTCTTCAATCCCGTATGAATCAAATACTTAATATTTCTGGTCATATCCAAATTTAATGTTTCTCAAAATCGTCTCAAAAATAAAATTAAAACCGCATCGCAAAAATTGCACCTTTTTTGAAAAATTTGCAGCTCTCGGTCGGCAGGCCGATCTAGGTGATTGGTCTGCCTTTCGAAAAGATCAGCCTACCGACCCATGAGAGTTCGGCATGCCCAACTGGAAGTTTGACTTACCGGTAGAGCCAGCCAATTTCTACCCCACTGACGGCCTGTCGAACCACACGTCCGGCTTGCCGATCTGTGACCATCGGCCTACCGAACTATGATGTTTGGCATGCTGACTGAGCAAAAATCTCCTATTCTAGAAAATACAATTTTAATGCAATTCATCAATTTTATTTTCAACAATTCAAAAACATAAAATTAGAGACTCAAGAAATACTTGGGTGCGCCATCATTTATCTTCTAGATCCGTCTTTTAGATCCGTCTTTTGTGAATAATTATTTAATTATAAAATTTTCACAAATTTAAAATTAAATAACAATTTTAAGACAGAGATGATAGTTCACCATCTAATTGCATGAAAAACCTAGATACACATTCTAACCTCTAAGGAACCATAACCGACATAAATTAATTAAATAATTAAATAACAATGTAATCAACCATAATTAATTAATGAACATTCACCACATAATCCATGACAACATATAATTATATAGAAACCTAGAGTGCCAACTCTCTATAAAATTAAATTCAAGCATAGGAGAGATTAAGATCACAAATTTATACATATAGTATGATCACAAAGTTGTAAATTTATGTAAAAACCTATGGCTCTGATACCAATTGTTAGAAAAATCAATGTGAGGTGCGTAGCGGGAATTTTTTTAAAAAATTTTAACATCAGAGTATTTTTCCAAAACACAAGTTTGACATGCTATATGTATAAATTAAACAGATCTTACTAACCTTTGTATACCGAAGAACCTCCGTAACCTGTGAAGAGAAGTAACGTTCCAGAAGAGCCTCAACCAACTGGTCTTCTTTGCTATTCTCTATCCACAACCGGAGTGAGTGTGGGCTCACACATATAGCTCTTTCACCGGTGACTCTCCTTCTAACCAATCGAGAGAACCCAAAGCTAGTGTTCGTGATTTGTGAACAAAAGCTCTCAGGGAGTTTTCAGATGCTCACCAGAAGAGTATCAATCTTAATCGCTCAATTGATATGAGTAACTCATGAGACTTACTTCCTTTATATAGCGATTGGTCCTAGGGTCAGTCCTTATCATATTAGGTCTGAAAAACTCAAAACAGAATCAAGTTCGGATCAATATCTGATAAGATCTGCGTGAAAACGTGTAATCTTATCTCTCACTAATCGGCAGGCCGAACAGGCCCCATTGATAGGCCAAACACCTAGATTGGTAGGCCGAACTACTGCGTAAATATTTCCATGAATCTTTTATTTTTCACCCGAGATTCTATAGGATAAAGTCTTAGTTTTGATTTAAATAACCCAATAGAGAAGTTATCTTATCAAAACAAACTTTATCAAGATAATCTCTAAGAAAATAAATCAATTCATAATAATTCTACAAGTTTATCTTGATTTAATTTATCCAATTAAATCAACCGATAAACAGACAAGAATTATCTGATCCCAATAATTCAACAAGTTTATCTTAAATTAATTTTATTACAAAATTAATTCAACCAATAAACAGACATGAATTATTTGATTCTTTCAAATTTTAAACCAATTCGATAAATCCGACATAAGTCACCAATTATTGAAAAAGCACACCGTATTGTTACAGGATTTTATAAGCTAGCAAATGGGACCAAAATGGACCTATAAAAGTTCAAGCTCATGATAATTATGAAACCCAATATCCTAGATATTCATTTCATAATTATCAACTCCAACGCTACTCCACTAATAGCTTGGAGCTGCACTCTCGAATTTTATAGAATTACAAAGCCCGTATAGCTAAGTCTCCATGACATAACATAGTGTATCGTATCCTCATATGATAATCCATAATCGGCTTAAGGAAAAGTTTTGTCTTACCTTCCTGATTATTTTTATCTTATGTTCCCTTATCTCACCATTAGAAAACTTACCATTCAAAAATAGTATACCATTCAGTTACACCTATGCATCCAAATGGTTGAGCGCTCCAGTTTTTTAATTACAGGATAACGCATATAAGAGGATATCATTACTCCTAAAGAGGAGCTATGCATTCCATATCTTTGAATAACAAGTCTATGCTATCAAGAGTCATGCCTCCAACGTACCGGCATGCATACCACTATAGAGATGTGGGTGTCACCATTTGATACATCAAAAGTTACAAGTCAAGATAACGGGACCACTATTCATCTCAGGATTAAGATACAACACAAATGATTGTCTAAAGTGAATCGATTTGCCAAGACAGAATTATTAATCTAGATCAATTCACTTTGTGTCCCGATCCAACACATCGTCACCTATGACAACGTGCCAATGTTTTTATTCACGGAGTCCAACTCCGATGGTCAAGACAAACCATCTCCCCATAGGGATATAGACAACATAACAATCTTTGCATAAATAAAGTGCCCAACTTTATTCCCTCGATTGTGGATCATACGTTTTAGACCGTCACCTTAAGAATCATATCTTCCGCATAATCAGTCCATCATATACCCAATTCTTAAAGGTTTAGACCAATAGTCTCATACTACTGTTTGCTTAACATACATTCAACAAATATAAACATAAAGAGGACAAGATTTGGTATATATAAATGAATAAATTCTTTATTGATAAAAATGTCTCCAAAAACGTATTACATTTTTTCTCCTTAGGGCATACATATCTAAGAATTGAGCCACAGGTGATCGAAATACGACATAACCTTAGTTATAAAGAAAAGCCAGTGAAGATTCTAGATTAGAAGACCAAGACCTTGAGGAATAAAGAAATTCCTTTGCTCAAGGTTTTATGGCAAAATCACCAAGTGGAAGAAGCTACGTGAGAATGTGAAAATGACATGAGAACAAAGTATCCACAACTATTCAAAGTTTCAAGGTGGGGAGAATTGTAACATCTGCCAAATTTTCATGTAACAGATTAGGTTATATAAATAACGACGTTAAGTATTTTCTTTATAATGCATCACTTTATGTTACTGACTATTTTATTTTAAGTGTTATGACAGGTGACGGTCACGTAGAATTTATGTGCTCAAAGTGTTCATGTCATTTATGATGTGTGTTTAATATTATTTTTTAAAAAATTAATGTTTTGACATGGCAGATCAGCAGGCCAAACCTTTAAGTTTGGCAGGCCGAATTGTCCCTAACGAAACAACAGGCCGATGGAATTTCCTCGGCAGGCCGATGGAATTTCCTCGGCAGGCCGAACTGAGTAGTCGGGAGGCCGAAGACTACTGACAAGCAGTCAGTAGAAATCTTCACCAAAATTTATGACAAGGATGATTATGTGATTGGATATAATTAGATGATTATATTTTTGATTGATTAGCATATTTTTGGTTTGATTCCTTATTTTAGGTAATAAAAGGTTTGACTTTTAGATTGATTGGATTCATTGATAAGGTTTCCCATTTTGAAAATTAAAATATGGTATGAGGAGCTAAAACAATTTGACTTTCCCTAATTCCCCTCCGTTCCCATGTGTTATTGCCTCTTATTAGTAAGAAAAATCTCTGTTAATAATAGAAAAAATAAAGATAAGTTTCCTCTTGTACGATTATTTTCATTTTCACGTAAAATTTTTCTCAGACACACTCTTTCTCTCTTTTCTCTTTTTTCTTCATGATTTCTTCCTCTTCTCTTCTCTATTTCTTGCAAATACTTGAAAGAAAATTTTAATTTTTTGTTGGGGTGAATCCAAGGAAAGCTTGAGAAGAATTTGTTTTAAGGTAAGAACTCACTCTTGGTATTTCTGAAATGCATTTTCCCCTTAATCTGACTGCTATAAATTTTTCTAGGAATTTCCGTTTGCTCCAAAATTTTATTATGTTATTCATGTATGTGTTAAGTGATGTTCCTCCAAATTTCACAATCATTGGATTTTTCTACATTGAGATATGAATTTTCTTCTCTCTGCCACTCATAGAAAATTATTGCTGATTGGTTGTGTTGCACAAAAATATAAGTTTTGTTCATAATGTAAATGAATGTTATTTTGTACGAAATTTGGCAAATATGTTCATGTATATGTTAAGTTATGGACTGGAAAGTTTGGTGATGATTTGATGAAAATTTTATATGTTATTGAATTTTCATTAAGACTAGGTTTTGAGACTGCTCTATCAGTGAAATTGTTGGACTTTTTATTGTGTGATGTTTTTGTATGATTAATGATTTTATTTGGTGATGAGTATTTTTTTTTGTGGTACTGTAATGTATGTTAATAAGTGGTTATTAAGAATTTTAGAGTTTAAATAATTTTGTTTTAATTGTTTGAGAATGATGGTTGCATGTAACTCACTGCCTGAATTGTTTAAAGTTGTTTTGTCTCTGAATTCAAATAAACGTTTTGGATTATATGGAATTTATTTAAAGGTGATTTTTGGATAGGTTGAAGTTCTTGGTGTCTATTGCATGCAGGATTTTTGTGGAATTATTTTAGGATGTAGATAATTTATTTTATGAATGTAAGTATGGACTGCTCACTATTTTGCTATTGCTGGCAGATTTAGTGTTCTATGTTTTATGACCTGTTTTGGATATCAAATGGAATTTTTATGGCCAACGAAAGATCATGGTAATATGTTTATATGTTAACTTTTTCCCTGCCAAGTTTGGTGGTTGAATTGTGTATGAGTTTTGAGTTGTTGAGCCGTAAATTCATAAGGGTTGGCTGCCTTCTTAATTGACAGTTTTGCTCTAATGCGTTAAAGGTTAATGAAACATACTATGAGTTAATGTTTTCAAGAGATGAATGAATGTGTGATGTAATATAGTATTGGAAGATGCTATGTGGTGTTTAATGATTTCATGACAATAAGCTTTAATTCCATTTTAAATGAATGTATGACATTAACATACTAAGGAGTGAGCACATCAAGACCACGATGACGTCACCTACAATTCAATTAAGGATAAGTAAGCTACACAGGTAAGCACATTCTCACCTGCAACATGATGAAATTTACAAATGTTTGAAAATAAATGTTTATGATGGTTTTATGATGATTTCTCATGATGATAATGCATGAAGTATTTTTATGAAAGTTTTATTGTGAAGAGGGTTATGCATGTTTCGATGATGATGTTTTTCCAAAGTATAAAACTATATATTTATATATATATATATATATATATCACCTAAATAAGTGTTGTACACCCCATGTTGTGTTATGTTTATGTTTATGATGTCGTGTTTGGTTTGGAATTAGCTACCCCTCTCCCCTCTCCTCTCATGACGATGCGCCTATAATGATGTTAATGGTGCAACACTTGAGCCCTTAAGATAAAATGAACAAAGTTTTAATATGGATAATGTAATGAAAGATATGTTTTATATGAAATTGTGCTTAGTGCACTATTATGATAATGATTACAGTGAAGTTGTTCATTACATGTTTTAATTTTGTGAGATATGAAATGTACTTACTAAGCTTTGCTTATTCAGTTTTATATCATGTTGCAGATAAGGGTAAGAAAGCTATAGAATAGGTGGAGGACTAAGACGGCGTGTGAACTATGAACGATGGATTGCAAACGGAAGACGCCAAGGAAAAAGTTTTCTTTTAAAATTTTTTGAACTATGTTTTTATTCCTGAGTATATTTATTTTCTGCACCTTGAGATATTGGAACTTGTTTTAAGTAAATTTTTTTTTAATTAGGTCGGCCTGCCAACCATTATTGGTTGGACTGCCAAAGAAATAATCAGCCTGTCGATTGCCCTATACCGGTTTGCCGATCTTATTGATTTTGAACCCTGTTTTGCAGAGCCTCAGGCAGCCTGCCAGAGTGACAAGTTCAGATTGTCAAACTGTGTATGTAGATTTTCAAAGATGTTTTAAAAGTTTATTCAACTTACATTAGTATTAATAAAATATTCAAGGGATGTTTATAATCAAGTAATTTATTAAATATTAAAAAAATGTATGCATATATCCTGGGGCATGTTTTCAAATTTATGTTTTTATTTAAAATAGTTTATATTAAATAACGGTAACAAGAATGAATACAACAATATCTGTGACGTCCGTAAGGGGGCATTACACCTTCGTCCTCCTCCGAGCCTCTTCTCGCTTTACTGTTTTAACATATATTTCATTTTGAAACTTATGATATGAAATTGTACTATCCTATCCATGGCCATGATAGACTAAACCGTGAGATGCTCAAAATCTTTCATATAGCAAGTCATATTTCAGAATGGCTACTTAACAATTGAGCTTTCAGTTCTTTTATTGATTATGTTTTCATATCCTCGGTTCTATTTTACTTTGGCAAGATAGGTGAAAAATAGGCCACGAGGGGGGTGGGGGGGTGGGTGTGGAAGAAGTTGTGTACTTTTAGGATTCACCAAATTTCATGAAAACATATTCTTTCAAGTAAGTCAACAAACTCTTTGTGCAAAATTATTTGTTCAGCACAGTTTCCATAGATTCATGCTCCAGAGATGCAAATCCGGCGATACTAATTGCAACACATACAAATGAAGGTATCATGAATTATATATTTACTTCATCTTTTACATGTAACAAGTCACAACCTTCATGATTCTTCGAATATGGTTCATGCTAGCTGTTGTACAAATCACAAGTGAAATGTTTATGATACTTCGTTTTACTCCAAACTACGGTAAATTTAATCTCTTCTAAGGACTGTTCCTACTTGAAAAACTCTACCTTCCATAGATTGGCCAACATAATCAGACCATTACCATTTTTTCTCTATTTTATGCATCTCCAAGTCAGTCGTTAGCTAGTGAAATTCTCTTATGAAAAGTCTTTTAATATAAAAGCACATTCTTAATTAGAAAAAATAAAATGAAATAAACAAAATTCCAATGTTTTTATTGAATATTTAGCCTAATGCTACCCTCAATAACAAAAATAGCGTAACTCAATTCTAGTATAAAATAAGATCACAACGTCAAGCATATCATAATTCATAAGCATCTAGTTTGCCAAAATTAACTAGAGAAAAGAACAACATTAATTGGTACTCCAGAAAAGCTCTTAAAACCAATCCAAATAGAATATCAGACAATAATCCCATCAAATTTCGAACGTAAACATCAGCATTACCTGCGACAACAACTATAGTTAGGACGTCTCCGACTCTCTCTCAAGCTGCCTTGCCTTTTTCTAATTCTTTTTGTATTTGTTTAGAGAAGGGTCTTCAGCCAGGAGCTGCAAATAACTCAGTTCAGTACTAGAAGGCAAAATTAAACCAAAAAAAAAAAAAAAAAGATGTCGAAACAGGAGATGGAAAATAAATAGTATGATTCTCTCACAATTAATATTACAATCATATGCACAAGTCCCACAGATATTTACTAGTAAACTTTGTATTACTATCGGTAAGATTGGACATCCAATCTTTGCATTACCAGTTGCCTTGAGGAATTTCATAGATTTCATAGTGATAGGACGTTTAAAAGGCATAAAAATGAAACAAAAGAGTAGTATGTATGATTAGTATGTATGTATCAAAGAGAAAGAGAAAAAAAATATTTTGATCCTAAAATAAATATTATTGATTATTGACCAACTATTAGTGACACTGAAGAGTAATACAGGTCGTGATGTTCCCTTTAACTAACTCTATTAAATCCCAAACCGCTAATTAGACAATCTCTAATGCAAAAGCCAATGTCAATGTTATATTTGCTACTAAAAAGTATAAAATAGCATATTTAATGTGTTATTTTATTTTATAATTCAATGCATAGTGCTATTTAAAATGCTTATATTTGGCTTTTCTCATAATATTAGACCTCAAAGCTTATAAAAGTAATTTTTTAAATATTAAACTAATGGGCTATCAATACCATTGATTCCTAAATTTTGGAATCTCCTTTATTTTGTATCTTGAACTTTAAAAATCACCACTTTACCTTATGAACTTTTAAAACTCCTTATTTTTCTCATTCCATCAGATTTTTCGTTAAAATAGACAAAATTGATAGGACAAGGGATGAAAATGCAATAACGATTTTGAAGAAATTTACAATAGAAAAAAACTGTCTTGCAAGTTCCTATCAAACCTTAAATTGTTTTCCCTAACCTTTTAGACAAAGTGTAAATGCTAAACAAAACTTGGGAGTTTGCTAAAAAAATGGAAGTGATAAAATCTTAATTTTTCCCTTGGAGCTGACCCATATATGAATCATGTGGATTTAATTCTATCTATTTTAATGAAAAACAGATGAAATGGACAAAGTAAGAAGCTTTGAAAGTTCAAGGAATAAAATGGGACAGACCCCAAAGTTTAGGGGCATTGGTGTTAACCCTAAAATAATTAGAAAGTAAGAACGTTATCATTATTAAAGTAAAAAAAATAATAATAAATCTACCAACCAATAGGAAGCAAAAAATATATACCACAAAAGTTTTATTCCTTGCATTTATAAAAAAAGAGAACAATAAAAGTTGCAAAATATATTTAGATTTCTTTTATAGTCAAATAATCAACTTTTGACAACAAAAAAAAAAAAAATGAAAGAAGCTAAGAATTAACATGAATTTAAAATGTGAAAACATAAATATGGTATAGTCTAAAATATAGTATAAAATGTCAGTACGGACATATATCAAAATTTTAAATCTCAGTGAAAGCAAACAAACGTGACATAAAAATTTAAAGGGTCAAATTTCAATTTTTAAAAGTCCCTTAATAGCTCCACCTCTGCTTAGAAAACAAAATTAGCTAATAAAATGAAGGTGACGGAAATATGAGCATATTCCCTCCATGTAACGTTTAAATTACCTTTAAATCACCAAAATTTTTTCTCCAAATTCAGAAATCAACTTTCCCTTTTCACTTTCTTTTCTGTAAAACACCATAAGATAAAGACACCAAAGCTAAGAAGATGAGATGAGAAAAAAGAAAATAGAGAGAGGGGGGTGGGGGTGGTGGTGGTGACAGACAGAGCACATATACAACCAGAATGAATTATAAAGACATCCTCAATCTCCAGCTTTTCAAATAATGAATCATAAAAAGGGGAAAAAAAAAACACTTTTGAAGTAATGAAAAGAGAGAGCAAAGTACCAGATAGATTTCCTCCTCTTCATCTCATAATTAATCCAACTCCAATCCTTTTCTTCATCTCATAATTAATCCAATTCAAGTGATCACAAGGAGACCTTTTGCGAGGCAAATATCAACGAAGCATGTGTCTATATGTAAAGATAAAGCCAATTCACCTCCATTACACAAACTCCGTTTAAACTATAATGTTGGAATTTTTATAGTATAAAATAAAATAAGGTTATAGTATAAAACTCTTACATGCTACAGGAAGCGTCCGTTTATCACTTTAGTTGAAACTGAAGTTTTAAGTTTAAAAACTGCAGCACGTGAAAGTTTTATAAAAGCAAAACTTAAAACATTAGTTCCGACTGAAGTGACAAACAAACCATAAAATAGTTTCAACTTTTTTTACCTGCATTGTAAAATGCGCTCACAATTTGTGATAGAGCTAATTTACCTATTACACATGAATTTTGTACCAAAACGCATGTGTGAAAAGATAGAACTATATCACCTATATTACATCTGAATTTTGTTAAAGAAGAAGAATGATGTGTCAAAAATTCACCACATTGAAATATTTAAGTTAAATATAATGCACTAGTTGAAGTAAAATAAGAAGAGGCATGCATATAAAGATAAAGCTAATTCATCTATATTACGCATGATTTTTTTTAACCAAAAAGCATGCAAGTGTTGAATATTCCACTCCACTAAAAATTAAAAATAATGGAGCCCTCAAGAACAAGCGTGAGCAATAAATAGCCCTCAAAGTATTCTTCTCTTTCTTTATAGAAATCTAAAGAGACAAATTTTTATGGTGTGTCTGTTTCTTATCTAAGCGACCTTAATTTTGATGAGAGCAATGTGGGTGTAACTTTTAGATAATCAAAATGGCAATTTTTTTAGTGGGAGCCAAAAAAAATTTACAGAAAAAGTGATTTTGACAAGATCTAATAATTTCAAAAAGTATACCATTAGTAAGGGTTCTGTAACGACCCTACTTACATAATCGTTACTTAACTACTTAATCATATCCTTAAACATGCCTTACTATAAATTACTTAAATTCCGGAATAAATTTTTTTCTAAAACAAAACCTTGATTGTAAATTCTAAAATATTCTTTTAAATAGATATTGATTTCTTTAAACATCATAATAACGTAATAATTATTATTACAGTTTAATATAATAATAATTTGTCTAACTTAATTCTTTACATACATTATATATCAATTTCTTAAAACATAATACTAATAATTTCCTTAAAACTTTTCTCTTAAACATAAAGATAATTATTTAATAACTAAAACCTTTCTTAATTTAATCGATAATATTTCCAAAAAAAAAAATTCTAAATTAAATATTTTTGTAAATTTTTATTTTAAATGCTTTTTAAGTACTTCTTAAAAATTATCATTATATATATATATTTTTTTTATAATTTATTATCTTAAAACTAACATATTGATTTCTTAAAACTTCTTCCTTTTAAACTTAACATAATAATAATTTCTTATATCTTATTGTTTTAAGTCTAATACATTAGTTCTTTAAAGCTTAATCTTTTAACTTTTATAATAATAAATTCATAAAGCATGTTCATAAAAATCCTTTCTTAATTTAACATAAAACTCCTATAAGCATTTTTAATTCTAAATAATCTTCTAATTTTCTTACTTGAAAATTTTCGTGCATTTGTTGCATTTTCTGTTGTAACATATTTAAACCTTAAAGTTCTATAGACCAAGGTTGTATAATTACAACCTCGGTTTTTAAGACTATATTATGTAATTTCATTTACTTATACGAACATAATTTTTGTAAAATATAAACATGCATAATTTCGTAAAATAAAAAAATGCATGATTTCTTAAACTAAAATTGAGGAAATATTACATTTACATGAACGGTACCCATTCCCATCTCCATCATTCATCCGCTGCTCACCGCTGCCCATTAAGTATCGCTGATAGGTTTTCTTACCTATAGCATAAACATACTTAAATGAGCTTTCGCTCAGCAAGTAGGAAATTAAACTGGCTAAACATAATTAAAATTATTTAAATAGAAACATGCATGAATATTTTATGCTTGCTTATCAACTTGTTTTATGCTTAATTATTTAAGCTATAACTTATCTTATTAATTGGGCCTAGTTGATTGTATCGGTTGCGTGCAATCTTCAGGAAGTCAGGGTTCGCGAGGTCCCTGACGATACTGAGATCATAAATTATTTTGAAGCCTCTCCATAGGTCAAGAGGGTTAGTACAATACCCTTAACTTGTCTTATTACCTTCACTTATCTTGTTGTATGCATGCAGTATGACATGTAACTACATGGCATCACAATTACATAAATCATAAACCATAAATTATAAACATACCTAACTTGAAAGTGACTAAACAATATATTAAATTATTGCATACATCACATATTGATCATGACATAATCACAACATAGCATGACATGGCATGACATAAATATAATAAATCATAATTATATCATAACATAACAACAGATCATAACATAATATAGTGTTACAAATCACTAATCAGCATTTCATAAATTTTTTTGAAAACATATAAAATAATTTATTTAAAAACTGTTCATACTGTAGGTGAGATTCCTACTTACCTAGACTCTGAGCTGAGTGAGTCCAGTGGTATCTCGCTGAAGCGTCCTTGACAGTGGTTCTTGAGTGACCGTAGATGGCTAGGGATGCTTCGTGGAGATCATGCATTGCTTGAAATGTCATTCGAGACTCCGATTAGTCTGAGTCATTTCGATTCGAGCGCAACCGATACCGAACGATTTTCACCAGAGTACAATTAGCTCAAACTAAGGGCACCATCACGTTCAGTACATCAAAACAAGGCAGGAAATGGTCTCGGATCATCGATCAGAAGTCTGAATCACCAAGACCCAATGTTGCCATCGACCGTCATTGATAGGCATTGCTCGGCATTGACCGACGTTGATCGGACTCTATTGTGGCCATGCTCGAGCCTACCCAACCCTATGAGTCTAATGTTTATGTCAATTTCACCTAATTTAGCCTTCTTCTATGCAGATCAGGCTCCACAATTTTGGCCAAAATGCAGCTTGGGCAATGGTGCTTCGATGGTTATGGCCTAAAATAGGTTGAGGGGTTTTTCTTCCTGCCTTCCTCTGAGCTTTTTGCCCTCATCAATTGAAGGCTACGTCATTAGATTCAGCAAGATTGAAGCTTCATGCGGCGGTGCATGTCAATGATCACGAGTCTCCATCGCTAGCGGTCGTTCTCATGAAATTATTGGCTGCATCTTGTTCCTTGTCGGTTTTTGGTTCTAATGGCATGGATGGCATGCCTTGGCATGGCGTAGATCACCAAAACGATGTGGGGCATGACATCTTTGACGGGCAATCACTACTCACAACCATTCCATGGTAGATTGGCTCAATTTTGGTGTAGGTCTTCATTTTCGTAGGTCTCTGAATCCATTAGGGGTGGTATCAGCCACCTTTTACGGGAAGGTGGCACTTTATAGAGGCACATTTATTGGCAGTGCAAGGCTTGGGCAGAGCTCTTTGCTGGCTGTTGAGGTACAACTATAGGTAGGACTTGTTCCTCTCATCATGATGGTCATGTAGGAACAAGAATCCCATCAATCAGATGTTGGACGGTGAAGATATCTTGTCGAAAATTTTTGAGAATTTTTGCCAATTTGACCAGCAAGTATGGACTATTTCGGCGAAGTTGTAGGCAGCATGGCACATCGTTGAATTCAGCTCGATGAAAACTTTCCGTTGGTGCAAGAAGTGTCAAAAACTGACACCAGATTCTTGGACTGAGCTGGAGGGGATAAAGCAGAGAGAGAAAATAGAGAGAGTGTGTGGCTGATTTTTTTTATTGGCTTGATTTTTTTTTGTGTCCATGTATTTATAGACAAATCTTATAGTTTACATAATGTTAAACTGTGTTGTGGGTAGTTCGATCAAGTTTTTAATCCATAAACAAGAAATCTGTATAGACATAACTGTACTTTTGAAACTATAATCTTCTTTGTCTTTTGAAAAATAAGTAAGGAAAATTCTGATTTTTTACTGCATTAATGTCTTAGAATATTCATACTGTCATAAAAATCATTGTTGAAGGATTTTTGCCTCAGCCTTCCGGGGTGGTCGGACCATGCCCTGGGGCTCCCGAGCTGGATGGATCCGAGCTGGGGCACACTTAACGAATTGTGAATTTGTCCCCCTTAGTTTTATCCAAGGGAGCGCGTCCCCTAGGAGTTGAACCCGTGACAACCTGGGAGACTCCTTAAGGCCTCTTATACAAGAAGTCAGAGGTTCAACTCCTGGGGGACGTGCTCCCTTGGATAAAACTAAGGGGGACAAATTCACAATTCGTTAAGTGTGCCCCAGCTCGGATCCGTCCAGCTCGGGAGCCCCGGGGCATGGTCCGACCACCCCGGAAGGCTGAGGCAAAAATCCCTCAACAATCATTTTCATGAATTTATCAGTACTTTGTGGATTTTGTGATTTTATTCTAAAATAATAACTTTGACACATTTGTCTTCAAAATCAGTGATTAACTATATTCACCACATTTTACCTCTTTCTTTAAATAATATCCTGTATTTAGAACTTTAATCAAAATATATTTTTTTTAATTTAAAAAAATTTGAAATGTTAATTAAAACATATATTTTTCATTAAAATTTTTGTATTATAAACATATTTCAATAATCACTTTACCAATTGAAATTTATCCGTTTATGATTTTGCATTTGCCTTAAAGTCTTGTTCAATGTTTGTGAATTCCATTAATGTAATTATAATACTAATATCAGTAATAATTTATTATTATTATAAATTTCACACAGTGATTTATACTTATAAGAAATTTTACTGTGCACATATAAGACATCATGAATTCTTGAGTTTCTAAAAATTCTTCTTGAGTTTCTAAAAATTCTTATGACTTAGAAAATCCTTGCCATGCCTTGTGATCTCATAAAAGTCGAGGTCGATCTTGCATGCATAAACTTTATGCTTACTATTGGTATTTAGTTGTTGATTGCATGTTGACCTAAATTAGCATCATATAAGAATTCTATATAATCATATGGAGTCGAAAATTCCTTTTTGTCAGATACTCTCAATTTAAATAGTCTAATTGAGGTTTTTATAAATGTCACTACTTTGGCTCATACATGAAATTATTGAATCATAAACTTTTAGTTTAGCATATTAAATAATTTTTTTTATTATCTAAGTGTACTATCATAACATCACATTTGCTATATGTTCCATACATAAAGTACATAAAATTGGGCAATTATAACATTATTTACTACTAAAGTCTTATAGTTGTTAAGACTTTCTAATTCCGTGTTAATTAGAAAAATTCATGATTATAAATTGTGGTTATGTCACGATTTAAACTTGTAAATTTTCCAATCATAACAGAAGGTTTCTAATCTTGAACTCACTTCCCATAGTTCTCGCGTAGGTCTTGCAAAACTTGAACTTATAAATTCTAAACTTATACTTTCTTATGAATTAATGGCTTAGGTAATGAAAAAATCTTAAATTAATCATACTTATTAATTTCTGGATTTTTCCTGTCATTAAAGGTTCCCACATAATAAGTATTCAAACAATAATTTCTGAGAAGGCCACTTCTCAAGTTTGATCAGTGCTATTGAAACCCAAATGCAAATGCCATTTCTCAATTATTGTTATTTTTTTTGGCCGAAATAAAACTTCATAAGCGTCTGCTTGGGAACATATGTTCAAACCATAAAGTTTTAGTTCAAACCAATTTTACTATAGTGTTTTTTTCACAAAATTTGAGATATTGTAGTGTTTTGAGTGTAGACCTTTGGTTCGATCCTATGTTTCCAAACGGACTATAAAAGGGGCACGCGAACTATCAGAAGAAAAAAAATAGGGCACATGACCAAGCAAGAGCATAGCATAAAATGTTCAAATAGAGAGCAAACATAGAAGCAATAGCCTCTCAAGTTGGATCTTAGGGCCTCTGCTTGTGTTTTGTTGTCTGAAAATTAAATTCTGTTCTTTTTTACAGTGAAAAAGGAGATCACTTTAGACGGAAATAAAAGGAAAAAAAATGACACACACACACACACACAGAGGCACTTTATAGGTAAGGGTGGCAAAACGGGTTAGCGGCTCGGGTTCGTGTCGGGTTGGAGTTAATTTTTACAAAATTAGGTCGACACTAACCCGACCAGTGACATGAACGGGTTGAGAATTCTCAACCCTAACACGACCCATTTTGACATGGGTTGACATGAACACGACCCGTGTCAACTCGTTTCTTATGCATAGTGTCAAAAAATAATGACCCGTGACCCATTTTTGACCCTGTAACCCGATTATGACCCGCAACTCGCCTCTAACCTGCCCACATTAATATATATAATATTAAAAAAAATAAAATTAGAAGAGTTTCATACCACTTCAACAAGAAGATGAGTGATAAGAGAGGTAGGGTTTGATATTTTAAGAGCTTATATTATATATGAAATAATATTAATTTTTTAAAGTTTATTAATTAACTACAGGTCAGAAACGGGTCAATTTACTGTCAGATGGGTTGACCCGAACACAACCCGTTTTTTGATGGGTCAGTTCAAGCTGACACTAAAATGACCCATGGTCAAATTTTTCGACACTAACCCACAAAAAAACGTATCGGATTCTGTTAGACATGTATGCCCTAAGGAGTAAAAATGTAATACGTTTTTAAAAACATTTTTATCAATAAAGAATTTATTCATTTATATATACCAAATCTTGTCCTCTTTACGTTCATATTTGTTAAATGTATGTTAAGCAAACAGTAGTCTGAGACTGTCAATCTAAACCTTAAGAATTGGGTATATGATGGACTGATTATGCAGAAGACACGATTCTTAAGGTGACGGTCTAAAACATATGATCCGCAATCGAGGGAATAAAGTTGGGCGCTTTATTCATGTAAAGATTGTTATGTTGTCTATATCCCTTTTGGGAGATGGTTTGTCTTGACCATCGGAGTTGGACTCCGTGAATAGAAACATTAGCACGTTGTCATAGGTGACGATGTGTTGGATCGGGACATAAAGTGAATTGATTTGGATTAATAATTTTGTCTCAGAAAATCGATTCACTTTAGACAATCATTTGTATTGTATCTTAATCCTGAGATGAATAGTGGGCCCGTTGTCTCGACTTGTGTCTTTTGATGTGCCAAAGGGTGACACCCACATCTCAATAGTGGTATGCATGCTGGTATGTTGGAGGCATGACTCTTGATAGCGTAGACTTGTTATTCATAGATATAGAATCCATAGCTCCTCTTTAGGAGTAATGATATCCTCTTATATGCATTGTCCTGTAATTGAAAAATTGGAGCGCTCAACCATTTGGATACATAGGTGTAAGCAAATGGTATACTATCTTTGGATAGTAAGTTTTCTAATGGTGAGACAATGGAACGTAAAATAAAAATAATCGGAAAGGTAAGACAGAACTTGTCCTTAAGCCGATTATGGATTTTCATATGGGAATACGATACACTAGATGTGTCATGGAGACTTAGCTACACGAGCTTCGTAATTCTATAAAGTTCGAGAGTGCAGCTCTAAGCTTTTAGTGGAGTAGCGTTGGAGTTGATAATTGTGAAATGTAAATCTGGGATATTGGGTTTCATAATTATCATGAGCTTGAACTTTATAGGTCCATTTTGGTCCCTTTTGCTAGCTCACAAAATCCTGTAACGACACGGCGTGCTTTTCTAATAATTGGTGACTTATGTCAGATTTATCAGATTGGTTTAAAATTTGTAAGAATCAAATAATTCATGTCTGTTTATTGGTTGAATTAATTTTGTAATAAAATTAATTTAAGATAAACTTGTTGAATTATTGGGATCAGATAATTCTTGTCTGTTTATCGGTTGATTTAATTTTGGATAAATTAGATCAAGATAAACTTGTAGAATTATTGTGAATTGATTTATTTTCTTAGAGATTATCTTGATAAAGTTTGTTTTGATCAGATAACTTTCCTATTGGGTTATTTGAATCAAAACTGAGACTTTATCCTATAGAATCTCGGGTGAAAAATAAAAGATTTGCGGAGATTTTTTCACGGGAGTTCGGCTTGCTGAATGACGTGTTCGGCCTGTTGATGGTGCCTGTTCGGCCTGCCGATCAGCGGGTGATAAGATTACGCGTTTTCACGCGGATCTTATTAGATATTGATCCGAACTTGATTCTGTTTCGAGTTTTTGAGACCTAATCTGATAAGGACCGACCCCAGGACCAATGGCTAAATAAAGGGAGTGAGTATCATGATTTACTTAGATCAATAGAGATCAATTAAGAGATTAAGAGTGATACTCTTCTTGTGAGCATCTAAAAACTCTCTGACAGCTTCTGTTCACAAATCACAAACACTAGCTTTGGGTTCTCTCTATTGGTTGGAAGGAGAGTCACCGGTGGAAGAGCTGTACGTGTGAACCCACACTCACTCCGGTTGTGGATAGAGAATAGCAAAGAATACCAGTTGGTTGAGGCTCTTTTGAAACGTTACTTCTCTAGGCAGGTTACGGAGGTTCTTCGGCACACAAAGGTTAGTAAGATCTGTCTAATTTATACATATAACATGTCAAACTTGTGTTTTGAAAATTACTCTGATGAAAAAAATTTTAATTCTGTTGTGCAACGTTTTTCCAACAATTGGTATCAGAGCCATGGTTTTTACATAAATTTACAAGTTTGTGATCATGTTATATGCATGAATTTTGTGATCTTTATATCTCCTATGCTTGAATTGAATTTTATAGAGAGATGACACTCTAGGTTTCTATAAATTATATGTTGTCATGTATTATATGGTGAATGTTTATTAATTAATTATGGTTGATTAAATCATTGTTTAATTATTTATTAATTAATTAATACCGGTTATGGTTCCCTAGAGGTTAGAATGTGTATCTAGGTTTTTCATGTAATTAGATGACGGACTATCATCTCTGTCTAGGAATTATTATTTCTTTTAAAATTTGTAAAAAATTTTTGTAATTAAATAATTATTCGGAGAAGACAGATCTAGAAGACGGATCTAGAAGAATGATTATGGTGCCCCCAGGTATTTCCTGAGTCTCTAATTTTATGTTTTTGAATTGTTAAAAATAAAATTGATGAATTGCATTAAAATTGTATTTTTTGGAATGAAAGATTACTGCTTGGTTGGCACGCCGGACGTCACAGTTTGGCAGGCCGATGGTCACAGATCGGCAGGCCAGACGTGTGGTCCGACAGGCCAACAGTGGGGCAGAAATTGGGGTGCTCTGCCGGCAGGTTGAACTTTTAGTTCGGTAGGCCGAACTTTCATGGATCGGCAGGACGATGTATTAGATCGGCAGGCCGATGAAGCATGACCGACAGGCCGATCACTGCCGACCGAGAGCTGCCAAGTGTCCAGAAAAGGTGCAATTTTTTTGGTGCAGTTTTAATTTTACTTTTGAGATGATTATGAGAAACATTAAATTTGGATATGACCGGAAATATGAAGTATTTGATTCATACGAGATTGAAGACTTAAAGATGGGTATTATATGAAGAATGATACAGCTTGAGGATTCAAGGATGAGGAATTGATAAATGTCTCAATCATTCTCTTGTAATCTTAGTTTTCTATTCTCTAGGGTGGAACCATAATATTACGGTTATTATTATTTTGCTTGTAGCTTTGCTTGATTGCTTTGCTTGTCTACATTATAATATGATTTACCATGTATATTGATAACATGTCATATAGAATAGGGAGTGCCGCTCATATTAAAATTGTTCATGCATAATTTTAAAATAAAACCTTGATTTCAAAGAATTGAGTGGGAGAAGGTTTTCAAAGAGAGGACCTAAGGCCTCCATCATTGGTCCATAGGAAGAACATGGTGGTCTCGACCCCTAGGAAGGGATTTCTATCATGTACCAGATTGGATCTCTGAAAGGATAAGGTATTTTAGTATGATTTATGGTTGCACACCCCTAGGTGGTGATTATAAATCATGGATAAAATATTGAAATGATGGTTATACACTCACGTTAATTTTATTATTAACCTCCCCCAGGAGCTCTGTTAATAAAATTAATGGCCAAAGAAACGATTATTAGTACATACTGGATCATACGGGTCCTGGATGGCATATATTAATCAAGAAGGAATCCGTGTTCTTGATTGAATTTGACATGACTCCCCTAGGAGCTTGTTGAATTCTGAGTTAGGAATTATCATTGTAAGGTTGTGATATTTTCAAGGTTTTGACATATAAACACATTTGTATGATTTTTACATGATTGTGTTATCTTACTAAATTATTATATATGCTTGCTTATATTTAGTATATGATTCTTTATTGTAGATTGAAAATGTCTAAAAACACTTTATCATCGATACTTGACAAAAACCAATTAACCGGTGAGAATTATAACGATTGGAAACGGAACCTGGATATCGTCCTGTCCTTTGAGAAATTGAAATATGTACTGACAACCCATTGTCCTCCCGAGCCTACGGGAGACTCAAGTAATGAGCAATTCCAAGAGTACGATTGCTGGAAAGATGCTAATGATCAGGCCCACTGCTATGTTATGGCCAGCTTGAACAACGTGCTATAGGCTCAACATCAGGATTATGAGATTGCGAAGTAGATCTTGGATAATCTTGAGGATATGTTTGGAGGCCAGGCCATAACAAAGCGGCAAGGGGCACTTTGAAAACTCTTAAACTATAAACAGAGACCGGGGACATCTATAAAGGAGCACATGATGTTGGTCATGGGTTACCTTGTTGAGGCTCAAACCAATGGAGCCGATATCGATGCTGAAACTCAGATGACTATGGTCTTTGAGACTCTGTCTAAGGAATTTATTCCATTTAGAGCTACTTTTAATTTAAGCAATAGACGGGATATGACCTTAACAGAGCAGATGAAACAGTTACAGGAGTTCGAATTGCTGATCAGGGAGTCTCCTGTTGGTGGTAAGGCCAACATGGTAGCTGCTTCTGGTTCCAATCCTAACTCAGGGAATGGAAAGAAGCAACGGGCGAAGAACGGGAAGTCTTCTACTACTGCTACTACCAAGAACAAGAACAAGAAGAAGAAGAACCCAAAGAAGCTTAAGTGCTTCTTCTGCGGTAAAGTCGGGCATATCAAGAAGTATTGCAATGACTTCCTTTCCAAAGGAGGTAGTATTGCAATGACTTCCTTTCCAAAGGAGGTAGGTGTGATCTTCTATATTTAGAAACTTGTTTGGTTGAGGAATCTAGTGACATCTGGGTCATAGATTCCGGTGCAACTAATCATGTTTGTGCTTCTCTGTAGAGATTCAAAGAAACGAGAAGTCTGCTACGTGAAGACTTCACACTTCGGATGGGCGATGGATCCTTAGTCTTAGCGGAAGCAGTAGGAGATGTCCATCTTTATTTTGATAATTATAGAAATTTAATTTTGCAAGATTGTTTTTATGTTCCTAAATTTAAAAGGAATTTAATTTCTATAGCTTGTTTATTTAAAGACTCCTGTTTGGTATTTTTTAATAGAAAAAGTGGTGATTCGTAAAAACAAATCTTTTATCTGTTTTGGATGGATGCAAAATAATCTATATTTTATCAAACCTAAGATGGACTTCTTGCTTAATGCTGAGATAAATGATAATGACTCAAAAAGACTTAAAACTTCTCACTCTAATAAGACTTATCTTTGGCATTTGCGCCTTGGCCATATTAACCTGAATAGGATTCAAAGGTTGGTAAGGGATGGACTTTTAAGTCACTTAAAGATGGAATCTATACCTCAATGTGAATCTTATTTGGATGGTAAAATGACCAAAAGACCATACGGGTCTAAGGGCAATAGGGCCGAAGGGGTTCTAGAACTTGTGCATAGTGATGTTTACGGACCGATGAACATTCGGGCACAAGGATGGTATGAGTACTTCGTCACTTTTATTGACGATTACTCAAGATATGGGTATGTGTAACTGATGCACCATAGAAGCGAAACTTTTGACAAGTTCAGGGAGTTTCGGGCTGAAGTGGAAAAGCAATTGGGTAGACCCATAAAGGCACTTCGATCTGATCGAGGTGGGGAATACCTTTCTAATGAGTTCTTGGGACACTTGTTAGAGTATGGAATTTTATCCCATTTGACTGTGCCGGGCACTCCGCAGCAGAATGGCATAGCGAAGAGAAGGAATAGGACTTTGTTGGACATAATTAGGTCCATGATGAGTTATTCATCATTGCCTTTATCCTTTTGGGGATATGCACTACAAACCACGTGATATCTTTTGAACAATGTGCCTTCAAAATCGGTCCCTAAAACTCCTCACGAGTTGTGGACAAGATGGAAGACATCTTTAAACCATATTTGCATATGGGGATGTCCGACTCATGTCCTGTTTAAGGATCCGAATAAGTTGGAAGCACGTTCGGAAGTTTGCATGTTTGTAGGATATCCAAAAGGGACTAAAGGGGGTCATTTTTATAACCCAAAGGAAAATAAAGTCGTGGTTTCAACTAATGCAACTTTCCTTGAGGAGAGTTACATGGACGACTTTAAACCTCGAAGCAAAGTGGTGCTTGAGGAGTTAAGGGGTGATCCGTTCACTCCGGAGGTTCCGAATGAAACCATTTCGATCGATGTCAAAAAACCAAACAAACCTAAACAACAATCTCAGGGGCTTCGACGTAGTGAGAGGATCGGGCGTCAACCTGAGAGGTAAATGTTCAATGGGGAGGTCTTCTTGGCTGAACCGGATGAACATGACAAGGATCCTTATACTTACGCAGAAGCTATGGAGGATGTTGATTCAAGACTCTAGACAAAGGCCATGAACATAGAGATGAAGTCTATGGAGTCTAATCGGGTCTGGGAGCTTGTGAATCTTCCCGAAGGTGTAAAACCCATAGGGTGTTAATGGATCTACAAGAGGAAAAGAGGAGTGGATGGAAAGGTGGAAACCTTTAAGGCTAGACTGGTAGCTAAGGGTTATACACAAAAGGAAGGAATCGATTATGAGGAAACCTTTTCGACTGTAGCCATGCTTAAGTCCATCCGGATTCTTTTGTCCATAGTTGCCGCTCTCGACTATGAGATTTGACAGATGGATGTCAAGACAACATTTCTAAATGGCTATCTTGATGAGTCCATCTATATGGAACAATCAGACGGGTTCAAGGACGCGGGTCAAGAGGGTAAGGTTTGTAAGCTGCTAAAGTCGATTTATGGACTTAAGCAGGCTTCTCATTCTTGGAACATAAGGTTTGATCAAGTGATCAAGACTTATGCGTTCTCACAAAATGTGGACGAACCATGTGTTTACAAACACATTAAGGATGAGAAGGTGGTTTTTCTACTGCTCTATGTAGATGACATTTTGCTAATTGGCAATGACGTTGGGGTGTTGTCATCGGTCAAATTATGGTTGACCAAGCAATTTGACATGAAGGACTTGGGTGAGGCTAATTTTGTTCTCGGTATCCAAATCATTTGGGATAGGAAGAACAAAATGATAGCTTTGTCTCAGGCCAGCTACATAGATAAATTCTTAGGAGGTTTGCAATGCAGGATTCCAAGAAAGGTGGGCAACCATCTAGGTTTGGAATTACTCTTTCTAAGAAAGACTCTCCAAAGTCTTATGAAGAAAGAGAATACATGAAGAAGGTGCCATATGCTTCGACAGTGGGTAGTCTCATGTATGCCATGCTTTGCACTCGACCGGATATTTGCTATGCGGTCGGGATTGTAAGTCGATTTTAGGCGGATCCAAGACCAAACCATTGAAGTGCCGTAAAGCATATTTTCAAGTACCCGAGAAGGACTCGAGAGTATATGCTTATGTATTTGGGTGAGGACTTGACTCTTCTAGGATACACTGACTCAAATTTTCAATCTTGTCTGGATTATAGGAAATCGACTTTGGGTTTGTGTTTACTCTAGGCGGTGGTGCCATCAGTTGGAGAAGTGCGAAGCAAGATTGCACTTCGGATTCAACGATAGAGGCCGAGTATGTGGCAGCTAGTGATGCTTCAAAAGAAGCAGTGTGGCTCCATAAGTTCCTTGGGGATCTCGAGGTAGTTCCTAGTATGGATAAAGCGGTGTCACTGTATTGTGATAACAGTGCGACGGTAGCTAATGCTAAGGAACCAAGATTTCACAAGAAGAGTAAGCATATTGATCGGAAGTATGATGTGATAAAGGACTTCGTTGAGGCCGGGCATGTCACGGTGTGCAAGATCACGTCAGAGGACAATCTAGCTGATCTATTTATAAAGACACTTACAGGGAGAGTCTTCGAGAGGCATGTGGAAGCTATGGGGATGCGAAATTTGCTGTATTTACTCACTTAGTGCAAGTGGGAGATTGTTAGACATGTATGCCCTAAGGAGTAAAAAAATAATACGTTTTTGGAAACATTTTTATCAATAAAGAATTTATTCATTTATATATGCCAAATCTTGTCCTCTTTACATTCATATTGTTGAAAGTATGTTAAGCAAATAGTAGTCTAAGACTGTCAGTCTAAACCTTCAGAATTGGGCATATACTGGACTGATTATGCGGAAGACACGATTCTTAAGGTGACGGTCTAAAACATATGATCCGCAATCAAGAGAATAAAGTTGGGCGCTTTATTCATGTAAAGATTGTTATGTTGTCTATATCCCTATTGGGAGATGGTTTGTCTTGACCATCGGAGTTGGACTCCGTGAATAGAAACATTGGCATGTTGTCATAGGTGACGATGTGTTGGATCAGGACATAAAGTGAATTGATTTGGATTAATAATTCTGTCTTGGTAAATCGATTCACTTTAGACAATCATTTGTATTGTATCTTAATCCTGAGATGAATAGTAGGCCTATTGTCTCGACTTGTGTCTTTTGATGTGCCAAAGGGTGACACCCACATCTCAATAGTGGTATGCATGCTGGTATGTTGGAGGCATGACTCTTGATAGCGTAGACTTGTTATTCATAGATATGGAATCCATAGCTCCTCTTTAGGAGTAATGATATCCTTTTATATGCATTATCCAGTAATTGGAAAACTGGAGCGCTCAACCATTTGGATACATAGGTGTAACCGAATGGTATACTATCTTTGGATAGTAAGTTTTCTAATGGTGAGACAATGGAACGTAAGATAAAAATAATCGGGAAGGTAAGACAGAACTTGTCTTTAAGCCGATTATGGATTTTCATATGGGATACGATATACTATGATGTGTTATGGAGACTTAGCTACACGAGCTTCGTAATTCTATAAAGTTCGAGAGTGTAGCTCCAAGCTTTTAGTGGAGTAGCTTGGAGTTGATAATTGTAAAATGTATATCTGGGATATTGGGTTTCATAATTATCATGAGCTTGAACTTTATAGGTCTATTTTGGTCCCCTTTGCTAGCTCACAAAATCCTGTAACGACACGGCGTGCTTTTCCAATAATTGGTGACTTATGTCGGATTTATCAGATTGGTTTAAAATTTGTAAGAATCAAATAATTCATGTCTGTTTATTGGTTGAATTAATTTTGTAATAAAATTAATTTAAGATAAACTTGTTGAATTATTGGGATCAGATAATTCTTGTCTGTTTATCGGTTGATTTAATTTTGGATAAATTAGATCAAGATAAACTTGTAGAATTATTGTGAATTGATTTATTTTCTTAGAGATTATCTTGATAAAGTTTGTTTTGATCAGATAACTTTTCTATTGGGTTATTTGAATCAAAATTGAGACTTTATCCTATAGAATCTCGAGTGGAAAATAAAAGATTCACGGAGATTTTTTTCGCTGGAGTTTGGCCTGCCGAATGACGTGTTCGGCCTGCCAATGGGGCCTGTTCGGCCTGCCGATCAGCGGGTGATAAGATTACGCGTTTTCATGCGGATCTTATTAGATATTGATCCGAACTTGATTCTGTTTCGAGTTTTTGAGACCTAATCTGATAAAGACTAACCCCAAGACCAATGGCTATATAAAGGGAGTGAGTCTCATGATTTACTTAGATCAATAGAGATCAATTAAGAGATTAAGAGTGATACTCTTCTAGTGAGCATCTGAAAGTTCCCTGAGAGCTTCTGTTCACAAATCACGAATACTAGCTTTGGGTTCTCTCTATTGGTTGGAAGGAGAGTCACCGGTGGAAGAGCTATACGTGTGAGCCCACACTCACTCCGGTTGTGGATAGAGAATAGCAAAGAAGACCATTTAGTTGAGGCTCTTCTGGAACGTTACTTCTCTACACAGGTTACGGAGGTTCTTCGACACACAAAGGTTAGTAAGATCTGTCTAATTTATACATATAACATGTCAAACTTGTCTTTTAGAAATTACTCTGATGAAAATTTTTTAAATTCCGCTGCGCAACGTTTTTCCAACAAATTCGTGTCGTGTCGTCATGTCGCAACTCATATTGCCGGCCCTATTTATAGGCAAGGACACATATAGAACTTGTTTGGGGGCGACAATAGTCCTCAAAATGGCAAAAAGAAGTTAATTACAATATTAAGAGAGTGATCAGCAAAATGACTACAAAAGGTTAGTAAGATCTGTCTAATTTATACATATAACATGTCAAACTTATGTTTTAGAAATTACTCTGATGAAAATTTTTTAAATACCGCTACGCAACGTTTTTCCAACAAATTCGTGTCGTGTCGTCATGTCGCAACCCATATTGCCAGCCCTATTTAAAGGAAAGGACACATATAGAACTTGTTTGGGGGCGACAATAGTCCTCAAAATGGCAAAAAGAAGTTAATTACAATATTAAGAGAGTGATCAGCAAAATGGCTACAAAAGATGCCAAGTGTAACGCCCCCTTAAACGAATCTTTAGTTATGAGGTTAATTAACTGATATTAACAAAGACATTGGTACGCTTCCGATTTCATTTCTACATTTGCCTCTTGGAATAATTAACTGATTGTATAGGTGTTTCTCCCGATGGATCATGAGGTGATCTCCCACTTTAGACACAGACTTAACGGACTTATTTCGCATTTTGAGAAACGTAGAAAATATTCCGCATGCTCTAAATAAAATTAGTGGTGGCGGGATGTTGGATTTAAGGTGGACTCCTTGTCTCCCTCTTCCTATAATGGTTGGTGGCAGTTTCTTAGAAGGCTTAACATTCTATCAAAAGTGAAAGTTTTTGTTTCGCAGGGATTCATGATGCACGTTCTACCAACTCTAGCCTATCGAGGTGGATTCCTCCCATATCTTAGATTCTGGGAGGTGCAAGGAAGATGTGGAGGAGATTAGTCATGCATTGTTTAGATGTAATACAAATAACAGCAAGCAAAGGAAGCTCATGGCCTGAATATATATCATGTTAAAAGAAAAAAAAAAAAAGTAAATAAGCCGTTTTATACATCCATGTAGAGCAATAGAACAAAATCAGCTCAGAGCAAATATACAATTGGTTAGTGAGAAAAAAATTATAATTAACAAAATGGACGGATAAATCAGTTAGGGCTCGCTTAGGATATCGTTCTTTGGCTCAATACTCTGATCAACTTTAGGCCTAGTGTTCATGAGAACCTGCGTTGAGATTGCATCAATATTAATTTCAGAGTTAGCTCTTAAATCGAATATTTTTTTTTAAGATTGTGATTAATTATTAATGATTAATTATTAATAATAGATTAAACAATTAAAGAGAGGCAGGTCACCTTACGAAGCATGGTGCTTTCGTTGATCAAAGTGGAGATGCTTTCTTCACGCTTTGAGTTGATGTCTTGCTGTAGTTTAGCTCTTGATTCTAAATCACACACGCAAACCTTCTTCCCTTGGTGGGCTTGTTGGGCGGAGACCCTATTCCTGAGCAATCTAATAACACACAAAACTCACTGGCAAATCGACTAATTTTAAAATAAGACATAATAATAAAAATTACAATAGCTAAGCTAGAAATTAGTGGATAATAGTTGGGCACCTTTTGAGTCCTTTGTGTTCGTCGTCAATAGGGTTGCATCCCCTCCACCGTTTCTCGGGAAATCCAATCTACGGCGGCAGCGGCGCGGAGGCAGTGTATTGTTGGAGTTGGAGGGGGGTTGATGAGCTTGAGCTTCCAACTCCATGTCTGGAACTCTGAACAAATCTTCATCGCTCTCTTCTACAATCAATCATAACCAAAATTTAGCCACCACTAATTCAGCATTATTGTTAATCAAGACAAACATAATTTATTATAACACTCACCTACTTTGTTGCTTTGGGACTTATGGTCGGATGAAGAAGCACAAGTGCTATTAGCTTTAGCAGACATTCTTTAAAAATATTTTTGAATAGAATTATGATATTTTGAGGAGAAAAGAGAGTATAGCAAGAAAGTTTTAGCAATAATTGTATATATGTGTATGTGCATATATTACACGCATTCCACATAATATTTTGGTTGGATTATGGGATTTGGGAGGTTATTATGGGAACACGCTTCCACCAATCTACTTCGTGTACATCTGAATAACACATGGATAAACATCTCCTCTTTAGCCCCGCCAACACCAACTCCAAATTAAACACGTGGCACATGGTTTCTCTCGAGTCTAGAGAGACAAATGATTTGTAAATTTCTTCAATTCATAGGACAAAAGGGATTTTGCTAATCTTTGGAAGCCTTGAAGAATTTCACAGATTTCAAAGTGATAGGACATTTAAAAGGCAAAAAAATAGAAACAAAAAGAGCAGTATGTATGTATCAAAGTAGGATTAGAAACAAAAAAAATCATTTCCTCCTAAAATAAATATAAGTGATTATTGACCAAATATTGGTGACCAGGAAAATGCACAATATTCCATCTAATGAACTCTATGAACTCCCAAACCGCTAATTAGAGTTGCTCTTATCTAATGACAAGTTATGCATGACTTTTTTTTTTCTGTTTTTCGGTTTGTTTGTTTGTTTGTTTGTTTGTTATTAATGGACTAAGCAAAATCAAAATCTGACCCTAGTATTTATGTAAATTTTGAAATTTTAATTAAAATGACAAACACAGCAGAACAAAACACTCTCCTGAAAAATCAAACAAATCAAACTTGTAACATTTAAATTACCTTAATGCCTCCCTGAAACATAATTGCTGAAATTTTTTTCCTCCAAATTCAGAAATCATCTTAGCCTTTTCACTTTCCTTTCTGTAAAACGCGAGAAGGTAAAAAAACTAAAGGTAAGAAGATTTGGAAATGAAAAAAAAAAAAGGACAAAAAGAGCACACATACAACCAGAATGAGTTATCAAGACATCCTCAGTCTCCAACTTTTCAAGTAATGAATTGTAAAATAAGAAAAGAAAAAAAAAAATAGGACTTTTAAAGTTAAGTGAGAGCAAAGCACCAGATAGATAATAATGGCAAAGGAGAATCGAAGTTACAGAATTATTCTTTTACTTCTTTCCCATATAACAACCCAACTCCAATCCTTTTCGCCATCCAATCACATCTCAGCTCTTCATAATGCCATTTCTGCTCAACTTTATATTTCAAATAGAATGATGCCTCTATTGCATCACAATATTTTCTAGAGTCGACCGTAAAGAGTAAGATGAAGACGTGGTCTGAACTAATACCACTACTTGTTATTTGAGCTTCTTCTACTTCCTCGTTAGTGACCCAATAATCAGTGAAGATCCTCGAGCCCAATAAACCATGTTTGTGGATTTGGCCAGACTTGCTTTTAACATGATATTCAAAACCAATGTATAGCCCATGGAACTCGCAAGAATTGAAGACTGCAGGTATTAATGCAGCAACAAAGCAAATTGCAAAACCCACAAAATTAGATTTATTCCAATCTTTTGGAAGCTTCATACTTACTGAATTCCCCACAGCTCGATGGTCGAACCACTTTGGAATTTCATTTCCCGGATAACAAACTTCAATGTCAGAATAATATAATCCTTGCTGCACCAATACGCACAAGAATATTGTATTGTGAATTACTTCAATCCACTTAAAAGCCATTTTTGATAACAGTAAATTAAAGAAAAGGAGATTACAAAATACATACATACCATTGTTTTTTCAACACCGTCTAAGAATTCACTTAAGTCCTTGCGTGCATTCCGTTCTAATTTCCAGCATTTTGTGAATATGAATATCTTATATCCATTGGCCATAAAATTGCCAGTAAAATGTCTTAGTGTGAATTCAGAACCTGAACTCGATATTGTCTCCAGTGAAGTACATCCACTTGCATTAAGCTCCTTTATAGACAATGGAAGTTGTGGTAAACACCGAAGCTTCTTGCAGTTTTCAACGTAGAGCACTTTCAGTCGATGAAGTTGTACGATGCTTGAAGGTATTTTCCCAACATGGTTCCCTCCTAAATATAACCCGGTTAACGAGGATAAAAGGCCCAGCCACTCGGGAATTTCGACAATATTGCATTCACGTAAATATAGGTCTGTTAAAGAAAACAATGAAAGTGACTTGATTTGGAGACGTTCAAGTTTTAAACAACCATTGCGGGACAAGAATTTTATACTACTTATATTATAAACCTAATTTGGAATAAACTCGACTTTTTTACTCCAACTCATATCTTCACGACGAAGCCCAAATAACTTTTCAATCATAAAAGAGTTGGGTAAGTCTTGGATCTCTGTTTCCTTAAAATTAGAAGGAGCCTCTGTGAATTCTTTTAATCTTGCACAACCATTATGATTAAGTACTAAAAGAGACTTCAACTTAAAGATGTTCGTTGGCAGACTCTCAAGCTTTTGGCATCTCAAAAGACAAAAATTCTCCAGATGATGAAGACTCTCAATCGAAGATGAAGACACATGTTTTATTGACGTACCACTCACATTTAATGATTCTATATTCCTTGGAAGAGTTGGAAGACTCTTGATGTGTTGACAATCCCAGAGTACCAATTCCATAAGATTTTCAAACGACCCAATTGATGAGGGCAATTCTGTTATCGCAGTCCTCGATATGTCTAAGTATTTTATATTCCCAGATATCTTTGGAAAAGATTTAATGAGAGTGCAACCGTTAAGCTAAGAGATTCAAGATGTCTTTAGAATTGAGCGGTGGAACTTCAATTAAACTTGTAGAACCCTTAAGGTTAATGCTCTCTAGTTTCGGAGTCCGAGATAGGTTTGGGACTTTGACTAATTGATTGGACCATGAAAGGTTGATATGTTTCAAGTTTTCAAGAATCTACAAATAATAATAATAATTACTATTGGTTATCGATTGATAAACTTTATTTGGTCAAAATACGTATATTAATATCAAAAAGGAACCATAGACTTTTATACATGATATTCATCAAAGTAAAAAAAAATTACATCATACCTGAACACCATTCCAAAGTTGCTTGAGCTCACTATGAGACAAGTCAAGTCCAACCAAATATTGCAGCTTAAACTCTAACGGCAAAGACTTTGATGGGTAGTTATACCAACAGAGATATCTTAGAGGGCAAGGAAATTGCAGCTCCTGATTAAAGTTAAGTTCGATCTGGTTATGATTGCAAGACTTTGAGTAATAGATCTTAAGAAATCTCAAATTACACATCTCCTTGAAAAGTGTAGGTCTCAAGTGTAGGTCGTCATCCATCTTAGACATGTCGAGGCATATCCCTTCAATTGCTTTAGTCCCCTGACAATTGTAAACAAATCAGACAGGATAAGAATACAAAACATAAAAGAAAAAAAACTATTATGTACATAGGCAGATATAGATTAACATTGCTTAGCATTTTATACATTACTTTATGATTTTCTAAGACATGGCCGACTTCTTGAGGAATCCATAAGCGACTGAGCTTTCCAGGCTCTTTAATTGATTGTTGATGAATAATTTCCCAACACATCTCTTGTATCAAATCATGCATCCAAATTGTTTCCTCATCTGTAATGGTTACAAGAGATTTATTTGTGAGAACTTTAATCCCAATTTTTGCAAACAAATCAGAGCCATCTAAGATGCACTCTATGAAATCTCTTTTCTCCCCTTTAAGAAAACATGCAATATCAAGGAGAATATCTTGCTCCTTGTCATCTAACCCATCATAACTTATTTTCAACACCTCTTGAATGTCTTTATGGGGAACTATTTTTAGTTTCTTCAATGCACTTTCCCAATCTTCTATAGTTTTAGAATGAAGGGAGGAACCTAAAACTTTAAGAGGTAATGGATTGCCATTAGTAAACATTGCTATTTCTTTTGACAGCTCAATAAAACATGTTTCAGATGGCTTTCTTTTGAAGGCATTCAAATAAAAAAGTTGAAGCCCCTCCTTGAAATCCAATCCTTTAACTTTGTATATGCTATCAGCATCCCTTTTGAGTAATTGTGCATCTCTTGTCGTTATCAAGATTTTACTTCCCTGGCCAAACCAATTGTCATCTCCAACCAAACCCTCTAGCTGTGCTATATTATCAACATCATCAAGAACAATGAGTACCTTTTTCTTACGAAGCTTATTTTTCACAAAGTAGTTGACTTTTGAATTTTCTCTATCAAACAATTCAGAAAAAAGTTTGGCGTTCAAAGAAGGCAGTCCGTGTTTCTGTGACTCTTCCCTAACATTTTCAAGGAAGCAACAACCATGAAACTGAGAAGAGAATTGATTAAAAGTGGCGAAAGCAAGGGTTGTCTTGCCTATACCACCCATCCCCCAAAGGCCTATCTACGGATTTTTGTGATCCAAAACCTAACAATAATTCAATTTCGTTGAGCTGTGGTTCTATTCCAACAAGACCATTAAAGAAGACGGCAGTGTCCTGTGGCAGACGATCTAATATCCTCAACACATGTTTCACAATCTTCCCAATCAACTTTGACTCATACCTACAGTCGTAATAACAGAAGCAAATGATATGAAAAATCAATTGTGAAACAAAGACAGACAAAATAAAATAATATATCTTATTAAAAAGCTAAAATTATATGTATACTTCTTTTCCGAGAAAATTAAACAATATTACAAATGTTGTACTTTATCTGAGTTAGCATTAAATTATATGAATGTTTAGTCTATCTGAATAATTAAAACACACACATATATATGTCACTTCGGGATTACTTGTTTATACTGCTATTTTTTATTTTATTTTTTTTAAATTGAAAAATAACAACTCAAACTGACGTGCTGGAAAACTCTATTTATGACTTGTTTTTATAATACCTAAATATTCTTAAAGCTCACTCGTATATGTTTTTCTTTTCTTTTCTTTTGAGTATTTTAAAATAATGACAGATGACTTGCGCCAAATTTATGATATATATATATAAATACAGTACACACACCCACACAATAGCGCCAATGAGGAAACTCGGGATGTAGACTATGGAGTCTCTGTGAGTATGTTCGATACCATGTAAAGATTTGTCTTTGTTTATTTTTTGTGTGGACGTTCTTTTAATTATTTTTCTTTAGATAAGATTTCATACAACAACAACAAAAAGAATTTAACAAATTATGATAAAATAATTCGACAACAACTACTTCTTCATACGAAGATGGATTTCTTCTTTTTCTACATTATATATAGCAATATTGTGTAATCAACTATAATTTGTCATCTAACATGAGGGATACACACAGAGAAAAAGGTACTCAATTTTGAGATTTTTCATTACGCCCATAATTTTTTTTAAAAGAAATGTTAGTTATGCCTTATTTTTAAAGAAAAGATTATAATTACGCCGATTGGAAATATGAAATATGTTATTTTTCTTTTTATTTTTCAAGAAAAATTATAATCATGTTTCCACTTAATAATTAAAGTGTTTCCACGTAATAATTAAAATTTATAACCCTATTTCATGTTAATAAAATTTTATCTTTATTTTTTTTCTAGCGCCTCTATCAATCAAAAGTTTAAGTTCCACCACTCGTCAACAAGTTGACACAAAGTGACCCCTAAAGCATCTAGGGGTATCTCAATTAGTGGTGCTTCTTCTCTTAGTATAGATCTTATTAATTATCAGGCATGCATGATCAAATATTGAATTTTAATTTTTATAAAAAGAAGGAAAGAAAAATATATGACGCAGATTAAACTCACTCATCTCGTGAATCAAGACCAGACAGCTTTGTTGCCTTGGTCAAAGCATTCCTCCACTCTTCCACCTTGCTCATGTTGTGCTTGACGCGTTTTTTATGCGCAGTAAAAGCAGCCCCATAACTTTTCTTTTGTTTCCTTATATCCGATGGATTGACTCCATAAAAAACATGTAAAACAGTTTGCCCTTTTTTTTCTTGCATTTGAGTGTGTGCACTAGTTCATCCAAACACCACGTTGAAGAAGCATAGTCCATTGAGAAGACAATTATTGAAATACAGGATTCCTCAATTGCAGTCAAGAGCGCAGGTGAAATTTCCTCTCCTCTCTCGAGGCTTTCCTCATCGATGTAGGTATCGATTTAATTCCGGCATAACGCAGCATAAAGATAGCTAGTAAAATTTTTATAAGTGTCTTCTCCTCTAAAACTAATGAAAACATCGTACTTGTATAAATCGGGTACAATAGAAGAAGAAGTAATAGCCATGGTCATACACCCTCAAAAGGCTTTCTTTTTAGCTCTCTGTTTTTGGAAAGATATGAACTGGTATGAGAAATGAAAGAGAGATGGGCTAAAGCCTAAATGCAAATAAGTTTGTTACAACTATTGAAAAAAAGGGAACTTTATGGCCAAATGGTTGAGAAGTCCTCTTGGTGTATATTGAAGGAAATTTCTTAGAAAGTGGAAAGAGGACGAGGACGAGGACGAGGACACGACATGATGAGATTAGATGCAAGTCAACATCGAGCGTATAAAAATGGACAAAACCAACCAATAATGTTCTCTTTCTAGAACGACCTGATTAAATGCAAGTTAATGATAAGAGTATACAAATGGACAAACCGGAAAAATGTTGTCTTTCTAAGAAATTTCATATAACGAATATTATTACAAAATTTCCTATCTTTTTAAACAATAATTAATTGACCCGTTTATTCTTTGTAATTACCACTCATCGCCCTTTGCAGACGTTTGCACTTGTAAATGAGAGGGATGAATACATGTTAAAGGGAATTAATGCTTTAATTTGTAATTGCACGAAATTTTCATAAACATGTTATTTTTTTAAATATTCTTAAGGCAATAAGAAAACTTTTATCAATGGCAGGATCAACATCTTTAGGGAATATGGATGCGGATCCAAAACGAGAGCAATTTGAAAAATGGAGAATACATTCAAATAGATCGTTATACTTCAGGGAACATTTGGCAGTTCCAGCAATCGTAGAAATGACGAAGGCCATAATGGACGAAGCTCACAAGTCTCAATTCGCCATTCTTCCGGAAAGCACAAAGGTGAAGGCCAAGCATAGATGCTAGCAGGTCAGCTTCAATTGCTTCCCATTCTAAGATAGAAATGGGAGCACATCACTATGGATTTTCTCACCGGTTTGTCAAGGACAGAGGAAAAACATGATGCAATTTGGGTCGTGGTCGATAGGTTAACGAAATCGATGCATTTCATACCTTTGAGGTTGACATGTTTGAGGAGAGTTCTCAGGGAGCTATATCTGCAGAATATAGTGAGGTTGCATGGAGTTCCTTTATCCATCACTTCCGATAAAGACACCTAATTCAACGCCAAGTATTGGAGGAGTTTCCAGGAAGCTTTGGGCAAGGATTTGAATTTCAATACAGCTTTCTATTTCTAGACCGAAGGGCAATTTGAGCGAGTCATTTAGGTTCTAAAAGACATGTTATGAGCTTGTGTATTAGACTTCAATGGGAATTGAAAGAAGTATTTGGATCTGGCAGAGTTTGCGTACAACAACAGCTATCAAACGAGTATAGGAATGGCACCGTTTGAAGCACTTTTATGGAGAACCATATCGGTCACCGGTGTGTTGGGAAGAACCAGAAGATAGGATTGTTTTCAGGCCATATGAGATTTGTGACAACAACGAGAAGGTTACCGTGATAAGAGATTAATTGAGGGTAGCTCAGAGAAGGCAGAAGAGTTACACAAATAAGAGACACCGACCCTTGGAATTCGTGGTAAGAGATTCTATCCTCTTAAAGGTTTCACCACATAAGGGTATATCACATTTTGGTGTAAGTGGAAAACTTACACCGAGGTACGTTGGGCAGTTCGAGATTACTCAATGTGTTGGCATGGTCATCTATCGACTCGATCTTCCTCCCGAGCTCTCTCATGTTCACGACGTGTTCCATGTGTCGATGCTTCAGAAGTGTCTGCTGAGCAAAGCAAGGTAGCCTCATTCCATAATGTGCAGATCTAAGAAGATATGACATACGAGGAGGTGTTGGTCCAGATTATTGATCGGAAGGTGATAAACTTACGACGTCATGACATACCATTGGTGAAAGTTATGTGGCAACATCACGGGGTTGATAAAGCGACTTGGGAGTTAGAATCAACTATGCGAGAGTTGTATCCTCATTTGTTTTTGTTTCTAAGTCAATTTGTAATTTTGAGGACAAAATTTCTTTTAGGGGTGGAGAGCTATAACACCCCAAAATTAATTAAGTAGGATTAATGTGTAAAATAGTGAATTTGTGTGCCATGATGTAATTTGAAACTTAATTTAACTATTTTGTGATATTTTCAAATTAATGTTGCTTTTTATTGTTTTTAATCACTCTTAGTTATTTTTATTTGTTATTTTGAATTTTGAAACAAAACTATTTGCCAAATACCTGATATGCCCCAATTTCAAAACTTTGTGCTAGGACACAATTTTGTTGTGCAAAACCAACCCTCACCACTCTATTTATCTCTCTCTCTCTCTCTCTCTCCCCCTCACTCTCTCAAACTCTCCTTCTCTCCTTTTCCCTCTCTCCCACATAGCCTCTCTCTACCTCTTCTCTCTCTCTATTTTGATTAAAAAATTTAAGCTCAAGCCTTGAATCCCCACATGATTTGAAGCTCAAGAAGCAAGATTTGGTCTCCATAAGCTTGATTTGAAGCTCAAATTCGAGGTTAGTTTCTTTATTTTTCAAATTTTAAACTTTTTCATTTTTCTTTATATTTTGAAATCCGAGCTCATCTAAGCTTAGAAAACCCTAAATCTGAGTTAGTAGAACTCAAATCATCTAAAATCTAAGCTTGATTTGATGAAAATCGAATTAAACCAAGTTTTTCTCTTTTTCTCCATTTTCAAATTTAATTAAAAATTTCTATGTAAAATTAGTTTAAATCTGTTTAAATGTGTTCTATTATGTTTTTCTATCATTTATGAGTGTTTTTTATGCTTGGAAATTGAGAAAACAGGTTGAAAATGGGATTTTGAGCTTAGGGAGGCCGAGACTCAAAGTCTAGAACTTTTCAAATTTTTCTAGTTCGGTAGCCCGGATTCATGTCATCGGCAAGTTGGACTCATAACGGGTTCGACAGGCTGGACCCAGATGGTTGGTAAGCTAGACACAGCAGTTCGGTAGACCGGACCAGGGAAATCGACATGCCTACCGGGCTTTATAAAATTTGTTATTTTTCACCTGTTTTTACTGTTTTAAAAACTAAATTAAGATTTTAATCTTATAGTATGATTTTATGGATATGAATGGCACATTAGGACACCATAAGATAGTTTAGTAGTGTAGAATATCCTAAGCTAGATATTGACGAACTTAGTCTATCTTTAAGGTTGTTTGTGGTTCCATGGATGTAACGCCCCTATATGGGGGTTAACAGTTTTTAATGAGATAAAATAAAAATAAATAATAAAAGTAAAACCTTAAAAATAAAATTTACCCGGGACTTAAATGAAAATTCTCAACTCAAAAATAAAAATATAAACGATAAATAAACCACAGTTTTAATGTAGCACCTTAAATTTAATAATATAAACTGTTGTCATCATCATTTTAACCCTCAACACATTGTAATACAGTCATAGAAAGTAACAATTGATGCTTACATTATCATGAAGAACATTCTCAACGATTGAAGCAGTCCCAATGTAATATAGTTACATTACTTCCTCAACTATATTTCTCGTAGCCACCTCACACTTAGTGAGTCCTGAAAAGATATAAACATAAGGGAATGAGCAACACTATGCTCAGTAGAGAAAGCCATTACTCACCTTCAGGTTTTTATCATTACCACATTAAAATCTGCATAGTTAGTAAGTTACATCACATTTCAGATTATGAGGTTTATTATGATCACATCTTATGGATACCGTAGTTAATCATTACCAAGTGTCATAATTACACATTTATACAAATATTACCAATCATCATTGTTCCTAGGTATCCATGTTAAATTGAGTATCACTCAACTCATCGAAACCCAAATGGGCGCACTTGATCACCCTATAAACATTCCAAGGGTGTTCCGGTGAGGGGACATCAAGCCCCGAGTCCTCACCAAGTCGATTCCTGTACAGTGTGTTCTGGGACTTTCAACCCAAGGAAGCGTCATCGCCTTCCCCCTATTTTACCTTTTAGGGTATTCATGCCCAAGGACGTAACCGTCGCCCTCTTCATGTCTCACAATTTCTCTATATTGAATCATTATCAATAGAGTTAGTTTTCCTAACCATGCTTCTCAATTTATAACATGTGTCAATTCATTATGTTCCTCGCCGTACAATACAAGACGAGTCCATGTCATAGTTTCATATGTGATAATCATATAATATCAGTTCAACATAGATATATATATATTGCGGCAAAACAATCAATTTTAATTCTATAAAAACCTCACAAAAGATGAGTAATAGAATCCCTACCTTTTAAGCTTATCAACAGTCTCTTAATCCTGGAATCAATTAACGTTAGCTCCATACTCCCTTGATCCTAAGGCGTGCATAAGGACAATTAAAACTAAAGCACAACATACAACTACATTCATAAATAAATCATGTGTAAACCTATCTTACTAGTATGCCATTAAAGCTTTTATATAAATCTCTTTCGAATACCACAGTAAACAATTTTTGTCTTACCACAATATAAAATGTGAACAAGTAATCTATATGTTTTAGTCCCTAATAAGATTCATCAATCACTTAGGATAATATTGGAAAGGTTGCAAGACATTAAAGAATTAGGTGGTGAGCAAAGATGGGTTCTTGGTTCAGGTTAGCAGCTGGTATACCATAACAAACTGGCAGATTTACTAGTTTCCAATACAAAAATTGAATAATTCTTAGAAAATAAAATACAACTCCGATTTAGGTTTATGATAGCTCGTTAGAAAGCCTAGGATGCTACTTTTCAAATATGCAAACCAATTCATAAAATTCATTTTAATTTAATCTTAGAATTTCAAGAAATAACCACTGCCCATAGAGGTATTACAAAGTTTAACAATATAAATTTTCTGTCTAGGGCATATACACTTAGACTTCATACATATGCTCCAAAATAGCAACAAACATATACTTAGGTTTAAGAACGCAAATTTGAATAATCCTTTAGTACAAAAGAAAATTTATAAATGAAAGACTAAATTTGTTCATAAGATTCTAACCTCGGATTATGGTTAGTTGGAAGCTTGAAATGGCTTCAAACAGGTTCCTTTACTTCGGTATGACTGAAATTCTTACTCAAATGGAGGTGATGGTGGCTGATTTTTATGGCTGCCTTGAAGAAGTTCTCTAAGTATTTTGCTTCAGCAAAGAAATGAGAAGAAGAGTGTGGGAACCGTGGAAGAGAAAGGAAGAAAAGATGAAGTCTTTGAAGAGAAGTGATGGAAACAATTATAGAGGAGACATGTTGAAGCATGTTACGGAGGAAATAAAGAAAATGAGGGTCAAGAGTAGTTGGAAAAGATATCCTTATGTCTCATCTAAAGACTTTAACACACATAATGCCAATATGACATTTTTGAGATTTATTAGAAGTTCTAAGGCTTTTTAGTAATCATACTAAATAAATATAGGAGAATTTTAGAAAATTTAAAAATAGATAAAAATAAATATTATAAAATAAATTTAAATGAAGCAATTTTTTTTTATACATTAAAAATTAATTTAATTACCTCAATACCCGTTAGGAGAATAACGGGTGTCACAGCTCTACCCCCTTAAAGAAATTTCGTCCTCGAAATTTCAATTCTAGCAATACTAGTAAAAATTTTGATTCCATTATGATTCCAATTCCGAGTCTAAACCGTTAATGTTGTTTGTCCTCCAAATTTAAGTTATCGTGTCTCCACTTATTTACTTGCATAATAAATCTTACTCCTAAATCCCTCAATGAGAGTATTTCTGACAAGTTTCAACTTATAACACCGTATAATAGTCTAAGAATCTGATCAGGCATACATATTGACCATACCATGATTCCAGTCCTTCATTGTCCATGGACTGTGATTTACAATCACATTTAAGGAGATTGCCAGAGAAATTTTATATACTTCATCTTTAGGTTCCTTTTCCTTTTTGAGTAAGGAAAAGTCAAATATATTTGATTTCATACCTCAACTAATAAACTAAAACATAATCATAAAACATATATCACAAACACTTTTATTCAAAACTATACATTAAACTTACTCATAGAGATATTAAACGGAATCTCAGAGTTGCAAACATACCCGACATATTTTTCATTAAACAGCTATCCTCATGACACAAACATTCAACCCAAATAATATACTCATATTTCATATGGAATATCCCCATAACTGACTCTGGTACTTCCACATAATATTAACAGAATATTACACATTACAAACATAATACGGATACGTTTCGAGAGTACAAGGCACTCCGTATACCAGCTATCCATATCATGCATGCTTATAGGATACAAAAACATCGATAAACAAAAGATCGGACCTTAAGAAGGATGCGTTTCGAGAGCATCAAGTACTCCGTATCCAGCCATCCCGGCATTAGGCTCAATGAATCTAAAAGATTGAACAACAACGTACCACAAGAAACACAGAATACAAGGCAAACGGTTATTCGTAACACACGAAATACGGACACACATGCCTACATGCCAAAGATAAAACAAAAAGATTACAGATGGAGATTCAAATCAATTGGCTGCTCCCGGCTTTCCCTTTCCCATTCAAGCTTGGATGTTGCAGTGTCGGATTCTGGATGTATGATTTGCATTTTATCTATCAATTCCTCAGCTGTTGAAGCAGTAACAAAGATTTGTCTCTCCGATTCTGTAGTGATGTTTTCTTCCACAGCGTAATCTAGAAATTTCAAAAGACCGTCATAAAAACCCTTTACGTTCAGCAGTCCCAAAGGTTTGGAATAAAAGCCCAACAATTGCCCACAAGCAACTATAAATATTTCCTCAAGAGTACCTAGACCACTAGGTAATGCTATAAAAGCATCAGAATTATAGATTATGTCTTTAAAATTTTTAGGGATACTCCTGACTCCTTTTCCCTTACCTATGGCTTCCTTACAAAGGTTTCCTTCAACTGGAATATGAGGCCAAATTCTTACATCAGTAGCGTCGCTAGACCTAGCTGCTAGTGCCATATTTACCATCATTTTTATACTACCACCCCCATAGATTATGTTAATCTTTTTGCGTGCTAGGACTTGCCCTAAGTGATTTGCAGCTTCTAAATAAGCTTTATCTTTTCCAAAGCTGGAACCACAAAAGACACAGACATTCTTTATTTTCTTCGTGGACTGGGAGGTAGACATATTTGGTTTATAGAAGTGGTTGCTTAATGTCTGCTCCACTTAGACTTCGGGTTCTACATGAGATTTTAAAGATGAGAAATATACAAAAAGGGCTAAAGAGATAGACGAGTAGGTAATGAAAAGGTAATCCAAAGATTTAAACAAAATCTTGTGCGGATAAGAAAGTAAGATAAGGTGATTGATAGTTTACAGAAAATCTGATTCACTTTTTGAAAAAGATTAGACTCTAATTGTATAACTTTTGACAATTGAGAACAATTCGACAGAAGACCCTCATGACACAACTGTAGACTTTTTGACAAATATACACCAAGTCTAGAAATTTAATATAAACGACAAATACTGTAAAACTTTTGAAATTTGAGACACAAATCTTGAAATATCTGGATAAGTTTTTCAAAATTCAAACATATTACTGTACCGTATGTAACGTGTCTGATAAGATAATATATTTTATTATATATATATTTAAGAAAATCATAAATTAAATAAGATATTAACACTTACTGTATCAATCTAATAATCACAATTATTTCAAACACAAAAGCAAATATTCTGAGAAAAAGAAAAACACAAACTGTTGAACATCAGCTAAAACTGCTTCAAATAAGCAAAGACTAAATAACCTTTATAGAGCGATAACTTATTCCCCATCCAGTTTTCTTATGGCTTGGCAAACAGGATCTAGAAATACCATATTCCTGAGGCGTTGTCTTTCTGTATAAAATTTAGGCCAGAGTTTAAAAATAGCTCCTTGAACATATCCACTAGGGTGACCGTGGAGAGGAGGATGGATGCTATCCAAGTTCTCCTTTGAAAGTCCATCCCTACAAAACCTTATTTTATCCTCTCTATTCGTAGACATATAACCAGGTGAAGTACATTTACCGTTACAATTTTGTCTTCCACATTTGTTACAAGTGACCACGATGGCACGAGCTCTTCTTTTCATTGCACTACGACTGGTACCTGTTCCTGGTAAACCGACATCTTGACTAAAGTCACTCGGACGGATTTTCCCCTCTATCAACATTCTCACATCACAAGGGATACCAAAACGCATAAGAATCCACAACCGAGTAATTCTAGCCTTGTATTTCTTTCTGAGAATCTTTTGGGAGAGTGATGGGAAATACTTTCTCATGTGTTGGTACTTTGGGTCCATGATGAGATGAAAGAAGAGTAAATAGAAAGGAAAAATTAAGATAGTAAATTGCAGAATCCTAAAATTCCTTCTTCTTTTGGAGGAAAAGTAAACTCGGAGAAATAAGCTCCTAGGCACAGTAAACGTATATGTAAACAATGATTAAACCACTGTATATGACACGTATAGAGACCACGTGGGAGAGACAGTGTGAATCAAACTGATTTAAGATTTAAACTAGGCCCAAATGTTCTAAGTTGAAAATGGTCAGGTTGTTTCGGGCCTTAACACATTTGGAACGAGTTAAATAACAAACATAAAATTGAAAACCAATTTGTATAAATCTTAAACCCAATTTAAAGTCCACTATAGATAAAGTTAACTATAAACAACAAATCTAATTTAACGACAACAAGGATCTTCCTGAATGATATTTAAAATCATTTCATAACAACATAATCCTCCAGCAACTCAAATAATTTTGTTTTAATCAAAACCTTATTGAACAATACATACACCTATATGTTATTCATAATACTTAACATCTATCAATGGATTCATCATCATTACTACCAAGGGTTTAGAATGCGACTAACCTTGAAATCAATACGATTTACGCCTTTCAACGTAGACCATATCAACGAACAAAGACACTTGATGTTACTACTTAAGAACATCTACAATCCCCACAATTCTACTCATACAATATATAATTTCCTCATATAACAAAACCTTAGGTAACCAAAAGATTCACTGATACACTTAAATACAATGTACGTAACGAAATATTCCAATTTTGAGATTCATGCATTCTAGACTTTACACAGTCTCAACAGACCAAAAGTCTAACATTTATCTCTCTCAAGATTCAATACCATGATTCCCAACTTATATCATATTCCTCAAATATATAGAACTTTTAAGAAAAGATATTGACACTTATGTGCTCCATCGAATCCACACATAATCATTACTTAGGTTTGAATCAATTACGAAAAATTTGGCATATCTATGTCAAACTTTAAAATCAATAAATCAAGCCTTATATTTTTTTTTTTATTGTTTTTCACGAGACAAAAGGCTCTTAAATCCTCGTATCTACACGAATTTCTCATCGTTTATACGAATTAGATATGCTTATAGATCCTAATATTATACGAATCTCTCATAAGCAATCTACTTGTAAACTCATTCCATATAATTATCATTCCCTCATAACTGTTAATACTTTCCTTCTATATAATTATTGTACTCATATAACTATTAATATTTTCATTCTATGGTCTTTCCATGTTACATCCTTCTAGACTGTATAAATCAATGTGAAGGTTCATTTTGATGATGACAATGAAAATTCAGCTTCAAAACCATCTCAAAAATATATTTTTTTAAAGTGGTGCTACACTCCCTAGGTTAACCGAACCTAGGCTCTGATACCAAAAATTCAGTAACGCCCCTATATGGGGGTTAACAGTTTTTAATGAGATAAAATAAAAATAAATAATAAAAGTAAAACCTTAAAAATAAAATTTACCCGGGACTTAAATGAAAACTCTCAACTCAAAAATAAAAATATAAACGATAAATAAACCACAGTTTTAATGTAGCACCTTAAATTTAATAATATAAACTGTTGTCATCATCATTTTAACCCTCAACACATTGTAATACAGTCATAGAAAGTAACAATTGATGCTTACATTATCATGAAGAACATTCTCAACGATTGAAGCAGTCCCAATGTAATATAGTTACATTACTTCCTCAACTATATTTCTCGTAGCCACCTCACACTTAGTGAGTCCTGAAAAGATATAAACATAAGGGAATGAGCAACACTATGCTCAGTAGAGAAAGCCATTACTCACCTTCAGGTTTTTATCATTACCACATTAAAATCTGCATAGTTAGTAAGTTACATCACATTTCAGATTATGAGGTTTATTATGATCACATCTTATGGATACCGTAGTTAATCATTACCAAGTGTCATAATTACACATTTATACAAATATTACCAATCATCATTGTTCCTAGGTATCCATGTTAAATTGAGTATCACTCAACTCATCGAAACCCAAATGGGCGCACTTGATCACCCTATAAACATTCCAAGGGTGTTCCGGTGAGGGGACATCAAGCCCCGAGTCCTCACCAAGTCGATTCCTGTACAGTGTGTTCTGGGACTTTCAACCCAAGGAAGCGTCATCGCCTTCCCCCTATTTTACCTTTTAGGGTATTCATGCCCAAGGACGTAACCGTCGCCCTCTTCATGTCTCACAATTTCTCTATATTGAATCATTATCAATAGAGTTAGTTTTCCTAACCATGCTTCTCAATTTATAACATGTGTCAATTCATTATGTTCCTCGCCGTACAATACAAGACGAGTCCATGTCATAGTTTCATATGTGATAATCATATAATATCAGTTCAACATAGATATATATATATTGCGGCAAAACAATCAATTTTAATTCTATAAAAACCTCACAAAAGATGAGTAATAGAATCCCTACCTTTTAAGCTTATCAACAGTCTCTTAATCCTGGAATCAATTAACGTTAGCTCCATACTCCCTTGATCCTAAGGCGTGCATAAGGACAATTAAAACTAAAGCACAACATACAACTACATTCATAAATAAATCATGTGTAAACCTATCTTACTAGTATGCCATTAAAGCTTTTATATAAATCTCTTTCGAATACCACAGTAAACAATTTTTGTCTTACCACAATATAAAATGTGAACAAGTAATCTATATGTTTTAGTCCCTAATAAGATTCATCAATCACTTAGGATAATATTGGAAAGGTTGCAAGACATTAAAGAATTAGGTGGTGAGCAAAGATGGGTTCTTGGTTCAGGTTAGCAGCTGGTATACCATAACAAACTGGCAGATTTACTAGTTTCCAATACAAAAATTGAATAATTCTTAGAAAATAAAATACAACTCCGATTTAGGTTTATGATAGCTCGTTAGAAAGCCTAGGATGCTACTTTTCAAATATGCAAACCAATTCATAAAATTCATTTTAATTTAATCTTAGAATTTCAAGAAATAACCACTGCCCATAGAGGTATTACAAAGTTTAACAATATAAATTTTCTGTCTAGGGCATATACACTTAGACTTCATACATATGCTCCAAAATAGCAACAAACATATACTTAGGTTTAAGAACGCAAATTTGAATAATCCTTTAGTACAAAAGAAAATTTATAAATGAAAGACTAAATTTGTTCATAAGATTCTAACCTCGGATTATGGTTAGTTGGAAGCTTGAAATGGCTTCAAACAGGTTCCTTTACTTCGGTATGACTGAAATTCTTACTCAAATGGAGGTGATGGTGGCTGATTTTTATGGCTGCCTTGAAGAAGTTCTCTAAGTATTTTGCTTCAGCAAAGAAATGAGAAGAAGAGTGTGGGAACCGTGGAAGAGAAAGGAAGAAAAGATGAAGTCTTTGAAGAGAAGTGATGGAAACAATTATAGAGGAGACATGTTGAAGCATGTTACGGAGGAAATAAAGAAAATGAGGGTCAAGAGTAGTTGGAAAAGATATCCTTATGTCTCATCTAAAGACTTTAACACACATAATGCCAATATGACATTTTTGAGATTTATTAGAAGTTCTAAGGCTTTTTAGTAATCATACTAAATAAATATAGGAGAATTTTAGAAAATTTAAAAATAGATAAAAATAAATATTATAAAATAAATTTAAATGAAGCAATTTTTTTTTATACATTAAAAATTAATTTAATTACCTCAATACCCGTTAGGAGAATAACGGGTGTCACAATGGAGCTAACGTATAGCGGAGCGTAGAACTGCGGTGCTGAGTTGCGGTGCCGGATATTGATATAGGACTTCTACCCCTTCTTGGCAGCCATGTTTTTAAAAGGCCACAAAATGATTTCCTTCAAAATGTTTTCAATGAATGATTGAAAAAGGTTTTATCAGTTGTTTTCGTAAGCTATTGAATGAAATGATATTCATAATGAACCGCATAATGAATGTAAATGATTACACTCGATAAGATGGGATTTTAATAACTATAGAAATGCATAGATGGACATGATGCTATATTTAGAGATCAGGTTGTGTAAAGTGAGACCTTGGGCGCAGGTCCCGAAACCCAGTTAGGCTACTATGGTGGTGATATTTGTAGTTTGCCCAAGAAAAGATAATGAGATCATTTCTAGACAAACAATGAATTCTTTTTGGTAAGAATAATTTTATTTTATTTTATTTTTTTTTCTAAAATATTTTCTTGAATGACACATTTTATATTTTAATTAAAACCTAGTCCTACTGAGCCTTTTGCTCACATTTTGCCTGTTTTCCAAACCTTTCCCTTTCTAGGTGGGATTCAGCTTAGGACCGACTGGGAGTCCACCGATCAAGGCATGTAACTCTCTTATTTCTTTTATTTTATTAGACTGTGGTTGTAAATTTTAAATTATTGTTGATACTATGTGTGTGCACAAGTTGTGGGCCCAATGGGTCCCAAAATATACCCTCCCTTCTTTCTTTATTATTTTATTTCTTTTTATTCCCTCTTATCTGTTTTTATTATTTTAATAATTGATTTAAAAGTTTTAAAATTATCACATTTTTTCTAATTAACTCAATTCTTAAATTTGTGATTTTAATTAAAATTTGCTTAATTAAATTAATTAATCTGTCATGTCACCTCCTGGATTTCGGGGCATGACAAGTAAATATGTGTAAGTAGTTGTGCGCATGTATAGTTTGAAACTAAGGTTGTAACTATACAGCCTTTGTTGAAATTACTTTAAGATTTTGATGTTGCAACATATATAAATGAAAGATTTAAAAAGATTCTCTTTTAATTAAGAAATTGTTTTGAGAAAATTAATTTAAGTAATTAGTATTATGTTTGGAAAAAAAGTGTTATGCAAATTCAATATCTTATGATAAATTAAGATTAGAAATATAATTACGTAGTTAAATAATAGCTACGTAGGTAGGATCATTACAGAAGCCTTGCTCACTAATAACTGTTTCTTAATAAAACCTGTTGCAGTGGTGGTTTTTAATCTTGTCAATGACTGCAATGAATATTTTGTTTTCTTCGAAGTGAATGTTTTGCAGAAATTGAACCCAAGTGCAAGCTTGAGCTTTTGTAACTATCTTATGTCTTTACCTATCCGGACATTATGGATGTGATAATTTTATGACAGGGCTCTGTTTTTAACCATTATATCTGTTTCATCTTCTATCAGTTTCACACACTTTTTATTTTGATGAGATTTTGATTAGATCGGTCGTTGATAAACATGCACTATGGTGGGGTATATAATACTATGATAAAGCTCCTTATAAATACCATGATGTTGTTTTGACACCATTACGGGGCTATATGGTAATTTATTTGTCAAAATAATTAATGCAAGTACTTTGAGTTAGCATGGTGAAATTAGTTTATCTTATAAAAATAATTTTGATAACAATAAATTAGCTTATGCTGTTGCCATATAAAAACCATTTTCATAACAATAAATTAGTTTATGCTATTACTATCGACATTCACAAACTTTCCTCAGCATTTTGTTCATTATGATGACTCAAAGGACTGATGTTCAGAAAGTAACATCATAGAATTTATTGAAAACTAGTCAGGAAGTCAGAGCGTGCGCATCAAGCATGTTAACAAAAAAAAGAGTTAAAAATTAAAGGGGATTTGTAAAAATGACTTTTTGGGAAAAAAATTTTTAATCAATGACCATTTGGAACAATTTTTTGGTCATTTTTAGAGCATTAGCATATGTATATGTCTATGCTCAAATCAAAACGTCACTTCACATATTGGTTCAAACCAATTCCTTTGAAACAATTATATTATATAGCCCTTTTATATTATAGTATAAAGTAAAAAATAATTATAGTGTAAAACTCTCACAAGCTACAGTGTATAAACTATTTTTTTTTTCAGTTTAAATTAATTTGTTTGTCAGACACCATTTTAAGTGTTCAAATAGAAAAAAGTAGATGTTGAGATAATGTTAAATGTTACAACATTTCTTTTCAAACATTTCAAGCTTAAAAATTTACTTTTACAACTTTAAAAAAATGATTATGTAAAAAGTAAATATAACAGTCGAAACGTCATTTTATTTATTAGAGCACAAATCAAAAGAAACATATTAAATATGTTATTTTTACATTCACCAAAAAAACCGTTATTTTTACGTTTTTCTTGTAGCAAATGCAGCGTTAACAATTTGGAGATGGTTTTAGGCTCATAATGTTGTGCGCGAAACACCAGCTTCATTCCTCCACTTACTTCCATTCTCTCCACCGAGTAACCAAACCTCCAAAAGACTTTTTTTTTTTTTTTTTGGTCCAACCTCCTCTCTAAAAACCAAACAAAAAAAATCTAGCTATATTCCAAACATTTCTCCACCATTGCCATCACTCAAAACTAGCTCCAACAAGGAAGAAAAAAAAGAACACAGTGGAGATTTTAGAACGTTGGGATTAAGGTTATATCTACACCTTTTCTTTCTTCTATTTTCCTTAGCAAAGAAAAGGAAACAATTTACTAAGATAGGATTTATATGAAGGCCAAAACAAGCTAGATTTTTTACATGATTAAGTTTTGTTTTAGTGTTGATCCAAGAAGAAGAAAGAGTGGAGCTAGAAGTTTTAAGATCAACCATCTAAGAGTTATCATCAAGGGTAAGTAATCTAAGCTTTTCCATAAATTTTCTTAAGAATAAAGTTTATAAGTTTACAAGGTATTTGATGATTAGGTGAGGAAATTTGTTGTAATAATTAATTATGTGTTGTTAAGTGAGGCTTGTGCTTGAATGATATGCAAGTAGTTAATATATGCATGCTAGAGTTATGTTTTTGCAAGTTTTGATTTCCAGAAGAATTTTCCACAAACTTTGAAGGCGTAAACGGAGGCCCTAGATTTGATTTTTAAAACTTTACTGAACATGCGACTTTTAGTTTTTGAAATTTTGAACAAAAACTCGTGACTGCAAAAAAACACAGTTTTGACTCTAAATAGGCCTACCAAACAACTTTTAGGGACTGCCTAAAACAATCCTAAAAACTGTCAAAAAATAGCCCCTAAAACTGTTTGTAAAAGCTAGCAAAAACAATTCCAGAGCACTGCTAGAACTGTTTTGCCATTTTCGGGCCGCTTTAGATTTGAATTTTACATTTTGCCAAACATGAAAGTTTTAGATTTTGACGAGCAAACAACTTTTGCGAAGAAATTTTCTCTAAAATCTACCTCAAAGATGCAGTGATAGACAGTTTTCCAAAATAGTCTAAAAAAACTATATTTTTGTGCAGAAAACTGTTTTAAAGTTTCGGGTTGTTTCGAGGCCAAAATACAATTTTTGCCTAACATAAAAGTTTTTGTTTGCAGTAAAATGAAGAACTTTTATGAAGAAAGTTTTGTATAAATCTATTTCTAAATTGGACTTAAAATTGGATATATAAAAATAGTTAAAACTTTTTAATCGGTAAAAATTTCAAAGTTTTAACTAGAAAGCATTTTTGTCAAGAAAAAAAATGATAACCAAGGCTTTAGAACAAACAAGAAAAATTATTAAAACACACATTTAAAAACAAGTGACTTTTATGAGGAAAAAACTTTAAAAGAAAAACTGTGTTTAATATACGATTTCATATAAATCTTCCAAAACTACTCCATTGATACCAGTTTTTACAAACAAAAAACGCTTTACTTTAAAATTTGATTTTTCACTAAACCAAGAAATTACACACTTTTGAGAGGTTATATAGGCCCAATATTTAGTGAGTTAACAATTTTGGCTATATTTTATAGAGCGATTTTTATTTTAAGTTTCAAGCTAAAAGGGTAAGAATTTCAAAGATAAACTTTAATAGTTTTTCATTCGAACATTAATTCAACAAGTATAAAAACATGATGCTATAGAGCTTTAATACCACGATGTTAGACATGGGTCCAGTGCCTGTTTCGGTCTAAAATGCTGCTCGAAACACAGTCTAACGATAGAATTTATAAGACGTTACAATGTCATTTTTGGGCTTATGGATTTGAAAATCAATTGCGAGCCCATGAAACAAATTTAAAATAAGCCTAATTAGGACTTAAGGTAAGAATCATGAATTCTAAAGTGGCTAATTTAGTGGATTAAAGCCTCATGAATTAAACAATGATAGATAATTAATTAATTGTTTTGAAATTAATTAATTATCCACTTGGATACGAACAAATGGCAATTAAGGAAAAAGTTTGAATATTATGAGGATTTAGTAAAAATAATCCTTGTAATAAAAATGGTGAAACACATGACTAGTTGATAAAGGAATTTGCAATCTAACAAAATGATTGAATTTTTGTGGTTATGCTAAACTTTGATAGCCTAAAATAGGAAATTCTTGCACGCTCATAAAGGGTGTCTGTACAAATTTATTTCAGCAGAGAAAGAGGAACTCAAAATTGATAAGAGAGTCTACGTTATTGATACAGGTAAGTAGGAATCTGGATTACAGTACGAATAGTTGAAATTAAAGGTTTTTAATATGTTGCAAGCATGTTAAGCTTTAAGTATGATATGCCATGTCATATTTCATGTTCACTAAAATAACTAGTGAAACTTTAATGAAGAACTAACCAAAAGAGTCGTGCTAATCTCTCGACCCACGGGGAGGCTCTACGTTAAAAAATAAAAAATAATAAAATAATAATAAATTATAATTGGTCACGATGTTGTTGGGACCTTGCAAACCCTAACATCCCGTTGATCGAGCACAACTGGTACGACTACTAGGACCCAATTAATAATAAGACAAGTTCATAACGGAGCATAATTTGGTTCATACGTTCTTAGCCAATACATGCATTTTAAATGATTACATGCTGCTTTAAATGTTTTGCGAGTTTACTATTCCTACTTATTGAGTGAAAGGTCATCCAAGAATATTCATACTGTAAGTAAACAACCTATTAGTAATGCCTAATGGACAGTGGCGAAGCGATGGACGATCAGAGTGGAGATATAGAAAATGAATACCATGCGCTTAGATTTCTGCTTATGTTTTGATGACTGACTTGATGACTGTGACTCAAGTGCCTTGTATATAACTTTAAAATTTCATTACTGTATATGTTTTGAAGTTATCGCTATGTTACTAATTAATTAGTTTGTTGCAACAAAAAGGTAAACATAGTTTTAAAATAAAATTAGTAAAGTTAACTTTTAAAGGATGGTTTAAAAAAAAATATATTCCACAAAACTTAGAGGTTTAACTATAAGTATGTTTAAGAAGTTAAGTAGCGGCCACGTAGGTAGGGTCGCGATAGAAGTAAACTTATAACTCAGACAACCATCATTTGTAAGTTTTGCAATTGGTATTACCGGCATTTGCATCTCTGGAGAATGAATCTTGTGGCAACTGTGCCTAATAATCAATTTTTTGACAAAAAGTTTGTTGCAATTTGGTGAATTTCGAAGGTACCCCATCGTTTTTCCCCGTGGCCTCTTTCTTTACCAATTTTGTTATAGTACAATTGAAGCGAGGATATGCAAGATATTCACCAAAAGAAATGTTTGCTCAGTTATGAAATCGCCATTCTAAAATTTGTTGTACTGTAGGAAAGATTCTAGGCATCTTTTGATTTAGTCTACAATGGCCAAGAATAGGGTACCGTTTCATATCAGAAGTTTCAAAGCTCTCATAAGGCTTTTATTATGTTTTTCCCAGGCCGCTACTATGAAATATATGGTTCTAGCATGGTATCGATTAATACAAGTCAAATCTGTATCAAATTCTATCAGCTTTGCTTGGTTTTCATTTGTGAAATTAACTAGATGTAAAGTTCAGAAACATGTACTACGGTAAAAAGCTCCTTATAAGGACATTGTTTTGTACTGGCAGAGGCTGTTTCGAGAGGTTAGATGCAAGAACATACACAGTTAACATGGTGAGATTTGGTGACGTGCTATGCAGTCGTATGTAGCGCATGAATACACATATAGTTTAAATGATATAAAATGCATATGTCCAATATAATGTGGAAATCATACTAGTTATAGTCAAAGACTGCCTGGGGACTAATGGTGGTGAATAGCCAAAATGTGCTGTTTACAGAGTTTCCCATGTGACACCAAACAATGTGGTTGATGGGGCTTTAAAAACCAAGTTTAGTAATTCAAAGAAACGAGAGAGACAAGATGAGGGGATCCTTCTGTATTTTCTCAATGTTGTTATACCGATACATTTAATCTAATATAGAAAAGTGAACATGGACATGAATATTCCAGACTTTTATGAGCTTCCCATACGAGGAATAAGAAAAAGGAAAATGTGTGGTGAGCGTGACCGAGCTGGTGACCCCATATGGTATTAGTTTCTGGACTTTTTTTTTTTTTTGGTGCTGAAGTGGTTTTGGCTGGTTTAGGTTTAGAATAAGACAAATATATAGTTGGCCACCTCACTACATTGTTGAGTTAATTCATTAATAGAAGGTGGTTTTGTTGAAAAAAAATACAATGATAAAATGTGGGATTTAAGGTGGATCAAATCTAGCTTTTGGTTCAAAAGTCGTCTTGTAGACTTGGAAAGTCTTCATTGTTAAAGCAAGAAATTAGGAATAAATTTATGGAAGAGCTGGTTTGGTGATGGAGAGAATGAAACTTTTCCATGTCAATAATGGAGAGTCGGAGAAAGGAGTTGTGTGTTTACGTTTTGTTTTCTCTCTTTTCTGCATGTGTCCTAATAAATTTTATACGTAGTAGTAGGTGGAAATGCGAGGATGCTATTGATCCTCTGTATCACCAAAATAAATAAATAAAACTCCTAACATTACATTAATATGGAGAATAAATTTAAAAACCTTCCTGTACTTTCATTTTTATTCCTGCTAAAAAACTGTCCTTTTTTGGAGCTTTTTCTTCTATGTGTAGATACATATCTGCCTTTTCTTAAGCTGAAAGGGAAAAAAGAAAAAAGAAAACGTGTAATACATGAGCGGAAATGCTTTTTTTTTTTTTTTTTTTGAAATTACAAATTTGCTATGTACAAAAATAACATTGATTCTATTCCCCCAACCCCACCAAAAAAAGATAAAAAGATGGAGAGACAGCTTAGGAGAAGATATATTACTTGTCCACGCCTAATATCATAGTGACAAAAAAAATTAAAGTGCATCATATCCATACCCCATCATTATAATCATCTTGTCATCTTTAACTTCATAGTTGCCTCACCATTTCCACTTACTAGACAGAAGCGTGAAATACACTTGCACCGAAATTAAGCTTTAAATAGGGCAAGTTTGTGTTTCATCATTTGTTTTGGGGGAAAGTCTTTCATCAAATTCTAATCGATATATGTGAATTGGGTTAACATTCAGAAACAGACTATATCGTACTATGAAAAGCTGATGTTATGATGTTGTTTTAATATTAGCACGGGCTGTAGCTGGTAATTTATTTGTCGATAAAATAAATGCAGGTGGATGGTGAGATTTTGTGATCTAACTTGGCTTTTGTAGCATCTGTTTAATATACAAACTTGGCGGGTCAATTTGATAAATAACTCTTCTGTGGTACAGTATTTTGAATTTTACTGTTTCTATGCCTACTACCAGAAGAAGAATGTGGGCACCTAAGTGCATGGTAACCACCAACGACCTCATACCACAACAACCCCTAGCTATCCTATAACAACAGGGGAAAAGTGATAACCATTTAGGCAACCACCTTATCTGACCTCAATAAATAGAGAATGAAGTCCGTCTTAGTGCTTACATCAATTTACTTATGCTACTATAATGTTGTTCTCAATTCGCCATGTAATACTCGATCCGTCTTGTAACCTTTTAAACTAACATAATGAAGAATTCAGCTGTAGATGTAGCTCATTCAAGAATGAACTACAATAAATTCTAATTTGATTATTATTTTTTGCGCATAATTCATGATTTTTCTTTCTAATTAATTGAGTTTTGATATTAAGTTTCTATCATGGACCACATTCCAAATATGCGTGTCACGCCCCGGAGTACGGGAGGTGATGTGGCGGAATATTTAGATTAATTAAAAGAGAATTTAATTAAAACCAATGGTTTAAGGATCAAATTACATGATAAATAAGAAGATTTCCACCACATTTTTATAAAAATATTTATAAATATTAAACAAGTGATAAAAATTAAATAAAAACCGCGAGTATGGGTTCCACAACCCACAACTTGTGCACAGACAAGGTTCTGACAATATCATAAATACAATTACAGTCTAAGTACAAATAAAGTTAAGTCTTACATGCCTTGATTAAATAGTACAAAAGATAAAATAATCCTCCTGTTGCTCCTGAGTTCGGTCCGAAGAATCCTCTCCAAACCTAAATGGGAAACCACCTAGAGGGGGGAAATTTAAAACAATAAAACGTGAGCGAAAGGCTCAGTAGGACTAAGTTTTATAAAATAATTTAATGCAAAGAAACATGTCATTGTTTAGGAGTTACTCAAAGAAAACTTAAATAAATAAATAAATAAATAATTTGAGTAGAACCGTTCAAACACAGAACAGTCGACTCTCCCAATCAAAACACCATTTTACTTTTACCTAGGCAAACCATGATATCACCACCGTAGTGGCCCAGCTGGGTTTCGGGACCTGTCCCCAAGGTCGATCGCTACACGACCCGATCTCTAATATGGCATCATACCTATATGTTTATTGTCATTATCATTCAAACCCAATTACCGAGTGTTGTCATATACATTCATTATAAAGTTCATTTCAAATCACGGTATATTAAAATATAACCGATAAAACCATTTTCAAACAACCGTTGAAAACATTTTGATAGAAATCATTTTCAAAGCCAAATCATTTCAAAACCAGGCTACCAAAGAAATAGGATAGAAGTCCTACCTCAATACTCGTGCCGGTGCCCCACACCGTAATCCCGGTCCGCTATACGTTAGCTCCACGGAACCACGAACGATCCTAGATACAAACAAAGTCGATCAATATCTAGTTCGAGACATTTTATGTTACTAAATCATTTCATGATGTCCTAGTGTGCCATTTGTACCTTTAAAATCATTCTATAAGGTTGGGATTTAAATCAAGGTTTAAAACAGTGAAAACGGGTTAAAATCACAAAATTTTTTTCATGCCACGGTCGGCCTGTCGGACGCCCTGCTTCGGCCTGCCGAACTGCACAGTTCGGCCTGCCGGAAGCAAAGTTCGGTCGGCCGAACACTTCTCTAGGTTCGGCCTGCCGGTCGAAAGAACACCGGCCTGCCGATTATCACTCCGGCCCGCCGAACTGGGAAAATCCAGAAATCCTAGCCACGGGTTTCGATTTCCCCAAAACCCAAATCTTGATTCTAACCTGTTTTTCTCAAATCCCAGGCATGAAAAACAATCATAGTTGATAGAAAAAAATACTAGAACATGTTTGGACTCATTTAAACAAGATTTAAACTCGAAATCCTCAAAAATCCAAAAATGAGAAAATGAGGAGAAAAATGAAAAATCTTGAATTCAATCTGTTTTTCTTCAATCTAAGCTTAGATTCTAGTTGTTCTAAGTTCATTTAACACAAATCCATGGTTTCCTAAGCTTAAACAAACCTAGATTTCAAAAATGCACAAAATTGAAAATTTTAGAAAAAGTTTAGAAATTTCGAATCTAACCTCGAATCGAAGCTTCAATCCGCGATCTCGGTAGCTAAATCACGTCCCCGAGCCTCCTCCTTGCCAACCCGAAGCTTGGATTCGAAATGGAGTTCAAAAATTTGTGAAGAAATTTGAGAGAGAGAGGGGAAACCGAGAGAGATCAAGAGGAAGAGAGAGAGAGAGATGCGTGAGAGTAAGGAGAGAGAGAGAGAAGAATGAAATAAATAGAGAAAATCGGTGGGCGGTTTTACTGTGCAAAAACCATGTGCCGCCCACGGTTTTGTAAAACGGAGTATTTTTAACATTTTACATATTGTTGTGTTTTAAAACTCAAAACATCATTTTAAAACAATAAGGAATCATTTGAACGCATCAATTTAACAAAACAACCAAAAATTCAAAATCCAACCAAATAATCTAATAAATGTTAAAACGTTAATTATGGCACACTAATTCATCATTTACATTATATTAACGTTAAATAAATTTTGGGGCGTTACAACTCTCTACCCCTAAAAGAAATTTCGCCCTCGAAATTTACAACTCATCTCAAAAACAAAACAAATGCGGATACAACTCCCGTATACTCGACTCTAGTTCCCAAGTGGCTTCATCAACCCCATGATGCTGCCACACGACTTTTACCAACGGGATCTCATGACGTCGCAAACTAATTACTTTCTGGTCGATAATCTGAATCGGCACTTCTTCGTATGTCGTATCTTCTTGAACTAGTACATCGCGGAATGAAACTATCTTACCCTGCTCAAGCGAACACTTCCTAAGCATCGACACATGAAACACATCGTGCACATGAGAAAGTTCGGGCGGAAGATCAAGCCGCTAAGCGACCACACCAACACGCTGAGTGATCTCAAATGGCCCAACATACCTCAGCGCGAGCTTCCCACTCACCCCGAACCGCATAGTTCCCTTACGAGGCGATACCCTCAAGAGAACAAAATCTCCAACCGCGAACTCTAAGGGTCTACGTCTCCTATCCGCGTAACTCTTCTGACGACTCTGAGCTGCCCTCAGCCGATCTCGAATTACCGTGACTTTCTCGTTGCTATCACGAATCTCATCTGGCCCAAGAATAACTCTATCTTCTGGCTCGGCCCAACACACAGGTGACCGACACGGTTGCCCATACAACGCCTCAAATGGTGCCATACCGATACTCGCCTGATAACTATTATTGTACTCAAACTCCGCCAGATGCAAACATTGCTTCCAATTCCCGCCAAAGTCCAACGCACAAGCACGCAACATATCCTCGAGAACCTGAATAACCTGCTCAGACTGCCCATCAGTCTGAGGATGAAACGCCATACTGAAGTTCAAATCCGTACCTAAAGCCTCTTGAAAACTCCTCCAGTACTTAGCATTAAACCTGGTGTCTCGATCAGAGGTGATGGACAAAGGGACTCCGTGCAACCTCACAATATTCTACATATACAACTCCCCGAGAATCTTCCTAGAGCATGTCGACCTGAACGGAATGAAATGCGCCGATTTTATCAACCTATCGACCACGACCCAAACTGCATCGTGCCGCTGCTCTGTCCTCGGCAAACCTGTGAGGAAATCCATCGTCACATGCTCCCATTTCCACCCTGGAATAGGAAGTGGCTGAAGCTGACCTGCAGGCTTCTGATGCTCGGCTTTCACCTGAAGGCACATCGAAACACTTGGCCACGTACTCTCGAACATCTTTCTTCATGCCTCTCCACCAATACTGCCTCTTCAAATCACGATACATCTTGGTGCTCCCCAGATGAATAGCGAACTGAGACCTATGGGCTTCATCTAGAATGGCTTTCGTCACCTCGGCGATAACTGGAACTACAAGACGCTCCCGAAAGTACAACGATCCATCTGCATGCACGCTCCATTCTTCAAACTACTCCCCATTCTGAATCCGCGACCAAATCCCCTGCAAATGCTGATCCTGCCACTGACTTTGCTTCACCATCCGAACAAGAGCTAGAGTCGCTTCCACATGATATAACGAAACTCGATCACCGTCTTCATGATACAGTAGCCGATACTCACTCACTGTCACATCCCTGCTCCAGTACTTAAAAATCAAACAAGCGAGAATCCCTGAAGACTTCCTGCTAAGCGCATCTGCAACCACATTAGCTTTCCCGGGATGATACTGCAACGCGAAATCATAATCCTCCATATACTCTACCCATCTACGCTGCCTCAAATTGAGATCCCTCTGAGTGAACAAATATCTTAAACTCTTGTGATCGGAGAAAACCTGAAACGATGCTCCATACAAGTAACACCTCTAAATCTTCAGCGCGTAGATCATTGCCGCAAGCTCTAAATTGTGAGTAGGATAATTTCGCTCGTGAGGTCGCAGCTGCCTTGATCCGTACGCAACTACACACCCATGTTGCATCAACACGCATCCAAGTCCGCGCCCTAAAGCATCCGCATAAACCTCATACGGCTTGTCACTGCTAGGAATAACCAACACTAGAGCTGAAGTCAACCGGTTCTTCAATTCCTGAAAAGCAGACTCACAATCTTCATCCCACTCAAACCTGACATTTTTCTTGATCAATCTCATCAACGGAGCTGAAATCTTCAAAAAATCCTTTACAAATTTCCTGTAATATCCAGCAAACCCTAAGAAGCTGTGAATCTTCGCTACATTCCTTGGTCGTTCCCATTCCAATATAGCTTCAATCTTGGATGGATCCACTGAAATACCATGCTCCGAGATGACATGACCCAGAAACTTGACCTCAGTCAACCAGAACTCACACTTTTCTCTCTTAGCATACAACTGGTGCTCCCGCAGAGTCTGAAGCACGATCCAAAGATGCTGCTCATGCTCCTCCCAAGTCTTAGAATACACAAGAATATCATCGATGAACACGATCACAAACTGATCCAGATACGGCCTAAATATCCTGTTCATCAAATCCATGAAAGCTGCCGAAGCATTCGTCAACCCAAATGACATAACCAGAAACTCGAAGTGCCCATACCGAGTCCTAAAAGCTGTCTTGGGAATATCCTCTTCCTTGATCCTAAGCTGATGATAACCTGAACGCAAATCAATCTTTGAGAAGTATCGCGAACCTCCCAACTGATCAAACAACTCATCAATCCTAGGCAAGGGATACTTGTTCTTTACCGTAACACTATTTAGCTGTCGATAATCCACACATAACCTGAGAGTCCCATCGTGCTTCTTAGCAAACAAAACTGGTGTTCCCCACGGAGATGTGCTATTCTGAATATACCCTTTATCAGTAAGCTCCTGAAGTTGCTTCCTCAATTCCTTCATTTCTGCCGGCGCCATCCGATAAGGTGCCATAGAAATCGGTGATGTCCTTGAAAACAACTCGATACCAAACTCAATCTCTCGATGTGGTGGTAATCTTGGCAACTCGTCGGGGAAGACATCCTCAAACTCATCAACCACCGGAATCGCTACGCTGCCACTCGAAACATAGGGCTCGCAATCCAGGTTGGCAAGAAAAGCACAACAACCTACATTCCTTCGCCCTCCTAGACACGACTTCATGAAACGCTCACTCATTAGCCAATCACCACCACCCTGGTAAGTGATCACCGTCCCCCTATCAGACACTAGGGTCACTCTTCTAAGCTGGCAGTCCACGACTGCACTATACCTGGACAACCAGTCCATCCCTAGGATTATATCATAGGAACTCATGGGGAGTATAATCAAATCACTTTTCAAAATCTCATCCCCAATCTTTATTTTACAGGATTTACACATACAATTTACACACACCCGCCCCAAGGGAGAAGTTATGACTAGGGGTTCATTAAACTCTTCTATTTCTAATCCAAAGGCATGTACAAAAGAACTCGAAATGAGAGAATGAGAGGCACCGGTATCGAATAAAACACGAGCTAAAGATCTGGAAACCAATATCATACCATCGACAACCGCGTTGCCAGACTGAGAATCTGACCCTCTAGATGCCATTGCATGAACCTGCACTGGCGCCTTTCCTTTCCCTCTACTGACATTGCTGGGTCCTGGATTACTCGGCCGATGCTGCTGAGATGGAGACGACTGCACACTGCCTGTACTCGGTGCTCAATACTGAGGAACATTGCCTGAAAATGCTGCGGCTGCTGCCCCCGTGCCGGATATGAGAATTGCTGAGGAGAGAACTACGGATACTGCAACTGCGGGTACTGCGGAGGCGGAGGTAGGGTCTGAGGTTGAGGATGAGACGAACGACTGGCATCCTCCCCGGTTTGAGATCCAAGACGAGCACTCCTGATCGGGCAATTCCTCTTGATGTGTCCGGGCTGCTGACAGAAATGACAATGAAAGCTGTAGGGATTGCTGCGCCCGCTGCCAGATGAACTGCTGCTACCACTGGTCGCACCGCCTTGCTTGCCTTTCCCCGGAGCTGGACGACTATTGGTGCTCTTCCTGCCACTCCTCTGCCGTCCTCCTGAAGCCTTGGCTCGGTCCTCACAATACTGCACATAATCAGTCTCCACGGAGATTGCCGACGACACAAGCTCTCTGAAACTCCTAAGCCGTAAAGCAACCAACTGCCGCCGAATAGGAGCCTTGAGCCCTTCTTGAAACTTAATACATTTCTCACGCTCCGATGCCACCACTGATGGAGCAAACCTAGCCAACTCATTAAACTTTGCCTCATACTCCCGAACTGAAAGATCACCCTGCTGCAATCTATAAAACTCAGCTGCCTTCTGATCTCTATACCCCTGCGAAAAATACCGATCATAGAACAGCTCCTCGAACTTGTCCCAACTGATATCGCCACCGTGCTCCAGACGCTTAGTCTGTTTCCACCAGGTGTTAGCGCCACCCTCGAGCTTATACGCAGCAAACTCCACACGATACTCCTCAGGCACACCAAGAGTATCCAGATGCTTCAAGATCGAATCCAACCAATACTCAGCTAACTGCGGATCCCCATTGCCATCAAAAGTCAGAATAGACGCCTGCCAGAATTCCTTAAAGAGCGCATGCCGACTACCAACACTGGAGTCTTCCGGTCTAGCCCTGGCTGCCATCTGTCGGAAAGCCGCAAACATAGACCTCATCATGCTCTCATCATTTCTGAACTCGGCGTCAGCAGTTGAACGACATCTAGGTGCCATTCTCTCACTTATGAAAATAAAATTTGGACTATCAGAGGTATTTCATTGTCAAACCTATGTGTGCACAATTCCCAAGGTTCATAACCTTGAGCTCTGATACCATTCTGTCACGCCTCGAAGTACGGGAGGTGACATGGCAGAATATTTAGATTAATTAAAAGAGGATTTGATTAAAACCAATGGTTTAAGGATCAAATTACATGATAAATAAGAAGATTTCCACCACATTTTTATAAAAATATTTATAAATATTAAACAAGTGATAAAAATTAAATAAAAACAGCGAGTATGGGTTCCACAACCAACAACTTGTGCACAGACATGGTTCTGACAATATCATAAATACAATTACAGTCCAAGTACAAATAAAGTTAAGTCTTACATGCCTTGATTAAATAGTACAAAAGATAAAATAATCCTCCTATTGCTCCTGAGTTCGGTCCGAAGAATCCTCTCCAAACCTAAATGGGAAACCACCTAGAGGGGGGAAATTTAAAACAATAAAACATGAGTGAAAGGCTCAGTAGGACTAAGTTTTATAAAATAATTTAATGCAAAGAAACATGTCATTGTTTAGGAGTTACTCAAAGAAAACTTAAATAATTAAATAATTTGAGTAGAACTGTTCTGACACAGAACAGTCTACTCTCCCAATCAAAACACCATTTTACTTTTACCTAGGCAAACCATGATATCACCACCGTAGTGGCCCAGCTGGGTTTCGGGACCTGCCCCCAAGGTCGATCGCTACACGACCCGATCTCTGATATGGCATCATGCCTATATGTTTATTCTCATTATCATTCAAACCCAATTACCGAGTGTTGTCATATACATTCATTATGAAGTTTATTTTAAATCACGGTATATTAAAATATAACCGATAAATCCATTTTCAAACAACCGTTGAAAACATTTTGATAGAAATCATTTTCAAAGCCAAATCATTTCAAAACCTGGCTACCAAAGAAATAGGATAGAAGTTCTACCTCAGTACTCGTGCCGGTGCCCCACACCGTAATCCCGGTCTGCTATACGTTAGCTCCACGGAACCACGAACGATCCTAGATACAAACTAAGTTGATTAATATCTAGTTCGAGACATTCTATGTTACTAAATCATTTCATGATGTCCTAGTGTGCCATTTGTACCTTTAAAATCATTCTATAAGGTTGGGATTTAAATCAGGGTTTAAAACAGTGAAAACAGGTAAAAATCACAAAAAATTTTCATGCCACGGTCGGCCTGCCGGACGCCCTGCTTCGGCCTGCCGAACTGCACAGTTCGGCCTGCCGGAAGCAAAGTTCGGTCGGCCGAACACTTCTCCAGGTTTGGCCTGCCGGTCGAAAGAACACCGGCCTACCGATTATCACTCCGGCCTACTGAACACACAGTTCGGCCTGCCGAACTGGGAAAATCCAGAAATCCCAGCCACGGGTTTCGATTTCCCCAAAACCCAAATCTTGATTCTAACCTGTTTTTCTCAAATCCCAGGCATGAAAAACAATCATAGTTGATAGAAAAACATACTAGAACATGTTTGGACTCATTTAAACAAGATTTAAACTCGAAATCCTCAAAAATCCAAAAATGAGAAAATGAGGAGAAAAATGAAAAATCTTGAATTCAATCCGTTTTTCTTCAATCTAAGCTTAGATTCTAGTTGTTCTAAGTTCATTTAACACAAATCCACGGTTTCCTAAGCTTAAACAAACCTAGATTTCAAAAATGCACAAAATTGAAAATTTTAGAAAAAATTTAGAAATTTCGAATCTAACCTCGAATCGAAGCTTCAATCCGCGATCTCGGTAGCTAAATCACGTCCCCGAGCCTCCTCCTTGCCAACCCGAAGCTTGGATTCGAAATGGAGTTCAAAAATTTGTGAAGAAATTTGAGAGAGAGAGGGGAAACCGAGAGAGATCAAGAGGAAGAGAGAGAGAGAGATGCGTGAGAGTGAGGAGAGAGAGAGAGAAGAAGGAAATAAATAGAGAAAATCGGTGGGCGGTTTTACTGTGCGAAAACCATGTGCCGCCCACGGTTTTGTAAAATGGAGTATTTTTAACATTTTACATATTGTTGTGTTTTAAAACTCAAAACATAATTTTAAAACAATAAGGAATCATTTGAACGCATCAATGTAACAAAACAACCAAAAAGTCAAAATCCAACCAAATAATCTAATAAATGTTAAAACGTTAATTATGGCACACTAATTCATCATTTACATTATATTAACGTTAAATAAATTTCGGGGCGTTACAATGCGTCAATTGAGTTAAAAATCTTAATATAAGGAGTTTTTTTTTCACTATTTGAAAAATTTTTTGTGATTAATCCTTAGTTTTATTTTCTGGCTTGACCATTATGACTAATTTTTGTGTAAACGAGAGAGGCCACCTTACCTCGAAAGAAACTATAGTTTATTTGAGTTGGAACTAATATGCTATTGGTTTCCATTTATACACACGCTTTCTTTAGCATTTGGCAAATTACAAATTACGATGACCTAAATGACTGATGGTCTAAAAGCAGTATTCCATACTTTTAATGAAAGAAGACATCACAAGAAAAATGGTTGCTTGGCCCACCTATCCATGCATCACCGAAAGTTTTTTTTCTTTTTCTTTTTCTTTTTCTTTTTCTTTTTTGCTAGAGATAAGAACACCGAAAGTGCTTTGGTTCTACATTCAAAAGAGGAAGGCATCAAAAAAATTGGTCCCACATTTGCATTGGGGTCGCAAAGAGAAGAGAAGTATTTTTATAAGCCGGTGCTATATATTCTTAACCGTTAAATTTTTAAAATTATATCAAAATAAAAATACTTGTAGAATACGTAGTTTTGGATTAAGGTCCCGCCATATAATTCTCTAATCTATAAAACCGATGCCACAGTGACACCATTTGGAAAACTAATGTTTTCTGTTAGTCTTTACCTCTTTATTACCTCAATAGTAAAAGTTTTCTTTTTGCCCCAAGAATATTTAAAAAAAATAGTTCAAAAACATTTAAAAAAATTTTCTTGCAGCTACAAATTTAAAGCATGAATTCCCTCCAATAGCTTTGGAAAACATGAATTCATCTCTCTCATTTTCAAGTGCAAACGTCTATAAAGGGCGATAAGTGATAATTACAAAGAATAAACAGTTCAATTAATTATTGTTTTGAAAAGGTGACAAATTGTGTAATAATACTCGTTTTATGAAATTTCTTAGAAAGACAAACATTTTTGGGTTTGTCCATTTGTATACTCTTATCATTGACTTGCATCTCATCACGTCGTGTCCTCGTCCTCTTTCCACTTTCTGAGAAATTTCCTTCTAATATACAAAAAGACGACTAATTCTCAACCATTTGGCCATAAAGTTCCCTTTTTGTCAATAGTTCTAAGCAAGTTATTTACATGTAGGCTTCAGCCCATCTCTCTTTCATTTCTCGTACCAGTTCATATCTTTCCAAAAACAGAGAGCTAGAAAGAAAGCCTTCTGCGATTTTATTCCAAATATTATTATTACTTGAGGGGGTATGACCATGGCTATTACTTCTTCTTCTTCTTCTTCTTCTTCTATTGTCCCCAATTTATAGAAGTACGATGTTTTCATCAGTTTCAGAGGAGAAGACACTAGTAAAAATTTTACTAGCCATCTTTATGCTGCATTATGCCTGAATCAAATCGATGCATACGTCGATGAGGAAAGTCTCGAAAGAGGAGTGGAAATTTCACCGGCACTCTTGACTGCAATTGAGGAATCCTGTATTTCAATAATTGTCTTCTCAATGGACTATGCTTCTTCAACATGGTGTTTGGATGAACTAGTGCACATACTCAAATGAAACAAAGAAAAAGGACAACTGTTTTACCTGTCTTTTATGGAGTCAATCCATCGGATATAAGGAAACAAAAGTAAAGTTATGGGGCTGCTTTTACTGCACATGAAAAAAGCTTCAAGGACAACATGAGCAAGGTGGAAGAGTGGAGGAATGCTTTGACCGAGGCAACAAAGCTGTCTGGTTTTGATTCACGAGATGAGTGAGTTTAATCTGTGTCATATACTTTTCTTTCCTTTTCTTAAAAAAAAAATTAAAATTCAATATTTGATTATGCATGCCTGATAATTAATAAGATCTATGCTAAGAGAAGGACCACTATTTGATATACCCCTAGATGCTTTAGGGTCAACTTGTGTCAACTTGTTGAGATAAAGTTTTCTTAACATGAAATATGGTTATACATTTTAACTACTACATAGAGATATGATTATAATTTTTCTTGAAAAATTAAAAAGAAAAATAACATATCTCATATTTTTAATCGGGCATAATTAAAATCTTTTCTTTAAAAATAAGGCATAACTAACATTTCTTTTAAAAACAATTTATGGGCATAATGAAAAATCTCAAAACTGAAGTACCTTTTTCTCTGTGTGTATTCCTCATGTTAGATGACAAATTATAGTTGATTACACGATGTCTATATATAATGTAGAAAAAGAAGAAATCCCTCTTCATATGAAGAAGTAGATGTTGCTGGATTATTTTATCATAATTTGTTAAATTCTTTTTGTCGTCGTATAAAATCTTATCTAAAGAAAAATAATCAAGAGAACGTCCACAAAAAACTAAAGAAAGACAAATCTTTACATGGTATCGAACCTATTCACGGAGACTCCATAGTCGTCGTCCCGAGTTTCCTCATTGGTGCTATTGTGTGGGTGTGTGTACTCTATATATATATATATCGTAAATTGGGTGCAAGTAATCTGTTATTATTCTAAAACACTCAAAAGAAAAGAAGAAAACAAAATATACGGGTGAGCTTTAAGAATATTTAGGTATTATAAAAACAAGTCATAAATAGAGTTGTCAAGCATATTAGTTTAAGTTGTTATTTTTCAATTTTAAAAAAATAAAATAATACAATAGCAGTATAACCAAGAAATCCCGAAGTAACATAATTTGATACTAACTCAGATAAAGTACAACATTCGTAAGTGTGCGTGTGTGTCTATATATATATATATATTTTGTCCTCTTTGTTTCACCATTGTTTTTTCATATCATTTGCTTCTGTTATTACGGCTGTAGGTATGAGTCAAAGGTGATTGAGAAGATTGTGGAAGATGTATTGAGGGTTTTAGATCGTCTGCCACCAGAAACTGCCCCCTTCTTTGAAGGTCTTGTTGGAATAGAGCAACACCTCAAGGAAATTGAGTCAATGTTATGTTTAGGATCACAAAATATCTGTAGGATAGGCCTTTGGGGGATGTGTGGTATAGCCAAGACAACCCTTGCTCGTGCCACATTTAATCAATTCTCTTCTCGATTTCAAGGTTGTTGTTTCCTTGAAAATGTTAGGGAAGAGTCACAGGAACATGGACTGCCTTATTTGAAGGCCAAACTTTTTTCTGAATTGTTTGACAGAGGAAATTCAAAAGTCAATTACTTTGTGAAAAATAAGCTTCGTAAGGAAAAGGTGCTCATTGTTCTTGACGATGTTGACAATATAGCAAAGCTAGAGGTTTTGGTTGGAGACAACAATTGGTTTGGCCAGGGAAGTAATAAAATCTTGATAACGACAAGAGATGCACAATTACTCAAAAGGGATGCTGATAGCATATACAAAGTTAAAGGATTGGATTTTGATGAGGGGTTTGAACTTTTTTATTTGAATGCCTTCAAAAGAAAGCCTTCTGAAACACGTTTTATTGAGCTGTCAAAAGAAATAGTAATGTTTACTAATGGCAATCCATTAGCTCTTAAAATTTTAGGTTCCTCCCTTCATTCTAAAACTATCGAAGATTGGGAAAGGGCATTGAAGAAACTAAAAATAGTTCCCCATAAAGACATTCAAAAGGTGTTGAAAATAAGTTATGATGGGTTAGATGACAAGAAGCAAGATATTCTCCTTGATATTGCATGCTTTCTTAAAGGGGAGAAAAGAGATTTCATAGAAAGCGTCTTAGATGGCTCTGATTTGTTTGCAAAAATAGGGATTGAAGCTCTCACAGATAAATCTCTTATAACCATTACAGATGGGGAAACAATTTTGATGCATGATTTAATACAAGAGATGTGTTGGGAAATTGTTCGTCAACAATCAGTTAAAGAGCATAGAAAGTGCAGTCACTTGTGGATTCCTTAAGATGTCCGTCATGTCTTAAAAAATCATAAAGTAATGTATAAAATGCTAAGCAATATGTTAATCTATATCTCCCTTATGTACATAATAGTTTTTTTTCTTTTATGTTTTGTATGTTTATCTTGTGTAATTTGCCTTTAATTGTTAGGGGACTGAAGCAGTTGAAGGGATATGCCTCGACATATCCAAGATGGATGAAGACCTACAATTGAGACCTACAATTTTCAAGGAGATGCGTAATCTGAGATTTCTCAAGATCTATTACTCAAAGGCTTGCAATCATAACCAGATCAAAGTTAACTTTATTCAGGAGCTGCAATTTCCTTGCCCTCTAAGATATCTCTATTGGTATAACTACCCATCAAAATCTTTGCCATTAGAGTTTAAGCCACAATATCTAGTTGGACTTAACATGCCTCATAGTGAGCTTAAGCAACTTTGGAATGGTGTTCAGGTATGCTGTAATTTTATTTACTTTGATGAATATCATGTATAAAAGTCTATAGTTCCTTTTTGATATTAATATGCATATTTTGACCAAATAAAGTTTATCTATCGGTAATCAATAATTATTATTATTATTATTATTTTTTGTAGATTCTTGAAAACTTAAAACATATCAAACTTTCATGGTCCCGTCAATTAGTCAAAGTCCCAGACCTATCTCGGTCGCCGAAACTGGAGTGTATTCACCTTGATGAGTGTACAAGTTTAATTGAAGTTCCACCGCTTAATTCCCAAAGACATCTTGAATCTCTTACGCTTGGTGGTTGCACTCTCATTAAGTCTTTTCCAAAGATATCTTGGAATATAAAATACTTGAACATATCAAGGACTGCAATAGCAGAATTGCCCTCATCAATTGAGTCTTTTGAAAATCTTGTGGAATTGATACTCTGGGGTTGTCAACACATCAAGAATCTTCCAACACTTCCAGGGAATATAGAAAAATTAGATGTAGGTGGTTCTTCAATAGAACATGTGTCTTCATCTTCGATTGAGGGTCTTCATCGTCTGAAGAATTTTTGTCTCTTTTTGATGCCAAAAGCTTCAGAGTCTACCATCGAACAACTTTAAGTTGAAGTCTCTTTTAGGACTTAATCTTAATGGTTGCTCAAGATTAAAAGAATTCACAGAGGCTCCTTCTAATTTTAAGGAAACAGAGATCCAAGACTTACCCGACTCTTTTATGATTGAAAAGCTATTTCGACTTCGTCGTGGAGATTTGAGTTGGCATAAAAAAAATTGAGTTTATTCCAAATTGGGTTTATAATTTAAGCAGTCTTAAATTCTTGTGCCGCAATGGTTGTTTAAAACTTGGACGTCTCCAAATCAGGTCATTTTCATTGTTTTCTTTAAAAGAACTATATCTATGTAAATGCAATATTGTCGAAATTAACCAGTGGCTGGGCCTTTTATCCTCCTTAACCCATTTAAGTTTAGGAGAGAACCATTTCTAGAAAACACCTTCAAGCATCATACAACTTCATCGACTGGAAATGCTCTGCATTGAAAATTGCAAGAAGCTTTGGTCTTTACCACAACTTCCGTTATCTATAAAGAAGCTTGAAGCAAGGAGATGTACTTCACTGGAGACAATATCGAGTTCGGGTTCTGAATTCATACTAAGGCATATTGCTGGCAATTCTATGTTCTTTGGATATAAGAAGTTCATATTCACAAAGTGCTGGAAATTAGAACGGAATGCACGGAAGGACTCAAGTGATTTCTTACACAGTGCTGAAAAATCAATGGTATGTATGTATTTTGTAATCTCTTTTTCTTTAATTTACTGTTATCAAAATGGCTTTTAAGTGGATTGAAGTAATTCACAATACAATATTCTTGTTCCTATTGGTGCGGCAGCTTGGATTATTTCCTTCTCTCCTTCATGTTTGCTATCCGGGAAATGAAATTCCAAAGTGGTTTGCCCATCGAGCTCAGGGGGATTCAATAAGTATGAAGCTTCCAAAAGACTGGAATAAATCTATTTTTGCGGGTTTTGCAATTTGCTTTGTTGCCCCATTAATACCTCCAGTCTTCAATTCTTGCGATTTCGATTGGCTAGTTATTGATTTTGAATTACATATTAAAAAAAAGTCTGGCCAAATCCACAAACATGGTTTATATGGCTGGACGATCCACAGTGATTGTTGGGTCACTAATGAGGAAGTAGAAGAAGCTCAAATCACAAGTAGTGGTATTAGTTCAGACCACGTCTTCATCTCGCGCTGCACAGTCGACTCTAGAAAATATTGTGATGCAATAGAGGCATCAGTCTGTTTGAAATATGGAGTTGAGAAGAATTCGCATTATGAAGAGCCGAGATGTGATTGGATGGCAAAAAGGATTGGAGTTACGCTGTTATATGGGAAAGAAGGACAAGGAATAATTCCGTAACTTCAATTCTCCTTTGCCATTATTATCTATCTGGTGCTTTGCTCTCACTAAACTTTAAATGCGTTTTTTTTTTTCCTTTTCTTTTCTTACTTTTTTAAAATTCATTACTTGAAAAGTTGGAGACTAAGGATGTCTTGATAATTCATTCTGGTTGTATGTGTGCTCTGTTTTTCCTTTTTTTGCCCCCCCAAATCTTCTTACCTTTAGTGTCTTTACCTTTTGGCGTTTTCCAGAAAGGAAAGTGAAAAGGCGACGTTGATTTCTGAATTTGGAGGAAAAAAAAATTCAGCAATTATTTTTCAGGGAGTCATTGTAAGGTAACGTTACAAGCTTGATTTGTTTGATCTTTTAGGAGTGTTTTGTTCTGCTGTGTTTGTCAGCAGTTTACATAAATACTAGGGTCAGAGTTTGATTTTGCTTAGTCTGTTAACAACAAACAAACAAACTGGAAAAAAGTCGTGCATAATTTATCATTAGATAAGAGCAACTCTAATGAGCGGTCTGGAAGTTAAGAGAGTTAGTCAGAGGGAATATTACTGCCTAATTACCCTTGTGCATTTTCCTGCTCACCAATAGTTGGTCAATAATCAATTATATTTATTTTATGAGGAAAGGATTTTTATTTTCTATTTATACTTTGATACATACACACTGCTCTTTTTGTTTCTATTTCTGTGCCTTTTAAACGTCCTATCACTATGAAATCTGTGAAATTCTTCACGGCTTCCAAAGATTAGGAAATCCCTTTTGTTCTATGAAGTGAAGAAATTTACAAATCATTTGTCTCTCTAGACTCAAGAAAAATCATGTGCCACGTGTTTGATTTGGAGTTGGTGTTTGTGGGAATAAAAGGAGAGGTTTATCATCATGTGTTATACAGATGTACACCAAGTAGATTTGCGGCTGTGTATAAAGAAGCGTGTTCCTAAAATAACCTCCCAAATCCCATAATCCAGCCAAAATATTATGTGGAATGCGCGTAATATATGCACATACATATTATATATATATATATATACATATATATAATTATTACTAAAACTTTCTTGCTATGCTATATTATCTCCTCAAAATATCATAATTCTATTCAAAAATATTTTTAAAGCCTGTCTACTAATGCTAATAGCTCTTGTGCTACTTCATCCCACAACAAGTCCCAAAGTAACAAACTAGGTGAGTGTTATAATAAATTATGTTTGTCTTGATTCATAATAATGCTGAATTAGTGGTAGCTAAATTTTGGTTATGACTGATTGTAGAAGAGAGCGATGAAGATTTGGTCAGAGTTGCAGACATGGAGTTGGAAGCTCAAGCTTATCAACCTTCCTCCAACTCCAACAATACACCGCCTCCACCTCCAGTACAGCCGCCGCTGCAGATTGGATTCCCCGAGATATGGCGGAGGGGACGCAACACAGTTGATAAGGAACAGAAAAGACTCAAAAGGTGCCCAACTATTATCCACTAATTTCTAGCTTAGCTATTGCAATTTTCATTATTATGTCTTATTTTAAAATTAGTTGATCTGCCTGTGAGTTTTGTGTGTTGTTAGATTGCTCGGGAACAGGGTCTCCACCCAACAAGCCCGCCAAAGGAAGAAGGTTTACGTGTGTGATTTCGAATCAAGAACTAAACAACTGCAAGACATCAACTCAATGCTTGAAGAAAACATCTCCACTTTGATCAACGAAAACACCATGCTTCGTAAGGTGACCTGCCTCTTTTTAATCGTTTAATTAATTATTATTAATTAGTAATTAATCACAACCTTAAAAGAATTAGACTTAAGAGCTAATTCTAAAATTAATATTGCAATCTCAATGCAGGTTCTCATGAACACTAGGCCTAAAGTTAATCAGAGTATTAAGCCAAAGAACGATATCCCAAGGGAGCCCTAACTGTTTTATGGCTCCTTTTTGTTCATTATAATTTTTTTCCCACTAACCAATTGTATATTTACTCTGAGCTGATTTTGTTCTATTGCTCTACATTGATGTATAGAACGGCCAATTTACATTTTTTTTCCTTTTTTTTTTAACGTGATATATGTAACGACCCTCCTTACATGGTCGCTACTTAGCTTCGTAAACATATTTTTAATTAAATCTCTAAATTTTGCAAAACATTTTTTTTTGTTATCCTGTAAAAGTGAACTTTACCAATTGTATCTTAAAACTATATTTATTATTATTTTTTATATTATTATTTTTTACTTACCCCTTTTTTTTACAACTAATTAATTAGTAACATAGCGGTAATTTCAAAATATATATATAGTAGCGAGATTTTAAAGTTATACACAAGGCTCTTGAGTCATAGTCATCGAAACAATCATCATCAAAACAGATATCAAAATAGTCATTAAAACATAAGCGGAAATCTAAACGCGTCGTATCCATTTCCCATATCTCCACTCGGATCATCCGCCACTTCGCCACCATTCATTAGGCATTACTGACAAGTTGTTCACCTACAGTATGAACCTCAGGACGACTATAAATCTCTCAATCTTAGATACCCACTCGACGAAATGCTGAAATTTGAAGCAATTCGAGCAAATTCTCTCCCAGATAAAACTCACTGGCTTTATCAAAGAGACATTCGCCGCAAGCAGGCTTCTCAAGTTCTCAACTGATTTCCCCTTCGTTCATATCAATTACTCCTTCAGCATCTTCAATCTCATTGAGAACTCAAATGGGTTCATTTGGAACACCATGAGGAGAGCCTGTGTTCAGAGAAACTGCCCTCAAAGGCTGTTTGCTTGTACAAGTTTATGTTAGAGGAAAATGTGGGTCCTGATAACTGCACATTCCCTATTCTAATTCATAACATTCCCTGTTCTAATTCATACCTGCGCCATTTGGTTATCCGAGAATGAAGGAAAGCAGATTCATAGTCATGTTTTCAAGATTGGTTTTGATTCGGATGTTTATGTTCAGAACACCTTGATCAATATGTTTGCTGTTTGTGAGAACATGGCTGATGCACGTCAGCTGTTTGATGAAAGTCCTTGCTTGGATTCAGTTACGTGGAATTCGATCCTAGGTGGGTATGCATGTTGAGGAGGCTAAGTATATTTATGATCGGATGCCACAAAGGAGCACAATTGCTTCAAATTCGATGATTGTGTTTTTTGGTAAGGCAGGTCAAGTGACTGAGGCTTACCGTTTGTTTGATGAAATGCCGGAGAAGGACATGGTTTCATGGAGCGCATTGATTTCCTGTTATGAGCAGAATGAGACGTATGAGGAGGCTTTGGCTATGTTTGTGAAAATGATTTCTAAAGGAGTAAAGGTGGATGAAGTTGTGGTAATAACTGCTCTCTCTATGTGTGCACATTTGTTGGTCGTCCTGACAGGGAAATTGATTAAAAGCTTGGCCGTCAAAATAGGAATTGAAACTTATCTCAACCTTCAGAATGCTTTGATTCACATGTACTCAAGTTGTGGGGATATAATGGCTGCAAGAATTTGTTCTATTCTGCCTGCCATGTGAACCAGATAACTTGGAACTCTATGTTTTCTGGGTACTTGAGATGCGGTTTGGTTGAAGATGCAAAGCATTTTTCAATTCTATGTGTTGATGCTTACCGTAGTATGACGACAAATCAACACCACATGCGGCTGCGTATGGTGGACAGCTCTTCTCTGCTCGTCTTTGCTTGTTTGGGTGGACTTGCAACAAGAAGAGGGACGCTTTGACGGCAAGAAAAAGACGGGTTAGTCAATAGATAAGAGCTCTCCGATGCTCAAGGCAGGCGTTGCTTGGCAGAGAATGGGGGCTTGTTAGGTGGGAAGGAGTATGCTTTTTTGAATGCAATAAATGCACTCTATTTATAGGTTGTCACTTGGACCAGGTGTTAGGTGGGTTTTGCCCATAACCCGTGTATCACATCAAGGTGTGTCAGAAGGCAAAAGACAAGTGTTGTGCCCTCCGTCGATGGATTACCTCCTATCCGATGGCAAGTTATTCGCCATCTGTTGGCCGGTGATAGCAAGTAACAGCCTGCTTGTGAGTAAGAGAGAACCGACCCGAGCCGATGTCTGACCCAAGGAGGCGACTAGTTGCAGCGCGACCCAAAGGGCCCTAAAAAGCACCTCGGACAGGCGATCTGAGCTCATCAGGATCACTTGTTAGCTCCCCGCAGCTTTGCCGAGTTGTTTTACCAACCACCTGGAGTAAGAATCCTCAGCGGTGGCATCGAGCTCACCCCCAACAGTAGCCCCCCAATTCACCTAGTCGGTGCTCGGCTGGGTGGACTATGCCGAGAGGGTGAGGTCAGCTCAAGATGAAGCCTAAGCGGCGTCTCGAGGTAGTAGAAAACGGAAGTCACATGATGAAGCTCAAAGGGACATGTGTCATTACCCCACCGGGTGCTTCCTTGACAGGCGTAATCATCGCACCTCTTCGTTTTTCGTGCTCAAGTTTCGCGCCTGAAGCGGCTATAAATAAGGCTTTACTTCTTGTCATTTTCACGTACAATTAAGGCTACACTACGCAACTATTGAGTTTTAGCTGTTAGGCTATAGTTACCAACCTGAGGATTTTATTTTCCCAAGCTTCCACATCTCGATAAGGTAACTCCCCAAGAAGCATGCGAAAACATGAGTGACCTTTCAGATTCACAGAATGTAAATATCTCTTGGTCGAACAACAGCGTCGAGACCCAGGAGTCAACAGAGGTTGACATAGAAGGATTGTTACCGATGCGGGACGGGGTAGGCTGGCTTGTCAAAATATTAAGGGTCAATGCCAGGACCGTACCTGAGCAGGAGTTTTTTGACTTACTAGACAGGGGGCGCCCAGTGAGACCGTATAGGGGCGAGGATCCTTACATCGGGGCAGCCACCGCTGGCACGTCCAGAGTTACCGTCTAGGAACGCGCCGAGCTAGAGATAGCTGCCGATGTCCCAAGCACATCCGATCAAGACGTCGGGATCCTGGTCCAAGTAGTGGGTTGGGGAACCATCGAGATCTCCAATGAGGAGCAAGCAGTCGAGGAGGTAGAGCCTAAGGAGAGCACCGCCGAGGACAAAGCTGAGAGAGTCATAGTCACCCGAGTCCGAGGGCTGACTACTTATCGTGTATCCTAGCCTCGACAAACATCAACAATGGCCTACTCTAGCACAATAACAGAATCTCGGCTTGAGGACCTGCGCACCGAGTTTGACATCCCAAACGACGTTGTCCTCTCAGTGCCTGGAGAAAATGATTTGCCCCTAGCTCCGCCTGAGGACTTCATAACTTCATATGCAGAGTTCTTCAAGGCCGAGCTGTGCCTGCCGTTCCTCCCATTCTACCACCGGGCACTAAACGACCTGAACGTCTGCCCTGCCTAGCTCAACCCGAACAATTACAGGTCGCCGATCGGGATGTATGTGCTGTAGAGGTACCACCGGGCTACCGAGATGCTATGGGAGGCCTTTAGGCAGGTTTACAAGATGAAGAAGCTTCTCTGGTAGTCCGGATCGTATTATGTCACTGGCTTTAGGAAGGACTTTATCTTGGGCAACCTCGACTCCGACAAGCTTTGGAAGTTCAAGTGGTTCTACCCCAGGGGGAATTACCTAGCCCGGGTCGATGAGGCTGTCCTTGAGGATCAACATGTGCCGAGGACGTTTGAGTAGGGGCATGTGTGGTCCAAGATGCCGTGAGCGCCGAGCCACATTATTAGGGCAGTGGAGGACCTATTTACCAAGTTGGAGTCTACACAGGAGCAGTTGTTCTTGCTCAAGAAAGGGACTATTTCCTGTTATGGTTGGTTTGGGGAATCCAACAGAACCATTCACCCTTCCAACATCCAACCTGCTCGGACGACTAGGCAGGTGACAGTGGTGAAGCTGAGCACCATCGACATCCGAGGGCCAAGCACCTCCAGGTCTGGGTGGCCGACGAATGAGCCATCATCGTCTAGTACCGAGGACTCGTCGAGTGGCTTCTTCGATGCAGGGCCACCAGTAGCAGTCGAGGACCTCATGGACGTTATTTGATTCCTATACCCGTCGAGCTAGCTCTGAATTGGAGGTGACCTCCGAGTTTTTTTTTTAAGCTTGTCGAGCTTGACTTGACTTGGGAGATTTTCTTAGTTCTTATTGTAAATATGTCTTCTCGACCGACCACCCAAGAAGAAAGGCGAGCTTTGATGGAGCGCATTCGCCTTTCAAAGGGGAAGGCAATGGTCGGGTTAAAACGAAAAAGGAACCCTAGACCAGAGCTGCCACAGAGGTCTAGGCAACCACCACAGACCAAGCAACTGTCCTAGACAGTCCAAGTACTCCCCCACCTCTGCCAACAAGAACGGGGGCTTCAGCAAGCCAGGTCCAACCTCCCACTGTCACCACCGACGTGGTGCCTCCTTTGGGAGACCCTCCGAGGAGGCACTCAAATTACCGCCGCCACATCCTCGAACACCTCAGGGAAGTTGTTCCCGAGAATTCGTTCCTAGAGAACTTCTAAGGAGAGGACTTTGAGGGCCATCGAGTGCTACCTTCCGTTTTACTGCCAAGGTGAGTTAAAAAATCTAGAACCGAGCTCCATTTGACTTGCCACATTTTTGTGCTCTAACCTCCATCTTTTTAAGCGTGTGAGTTCTTAGACCTGGCCTACATGGCCGGGTGGAAGGCGCTCAACTTGGAGAAAGAGAGGCACAAGAAGACCATCCTCAAAAAGAATGAAGTCGAGAAGGAGCTCGATGCCAAGAATATCGAGCTAGAACAAATCAAGGAGGCTCTTGCTTAGGCCGAGGACGAGGCAAGGAAGGCAAAGGAAGAAGCTGAGCAGGCCAAGACGGCGACAGAGCTGGCAAGAAAGATGGCCAAAGGAGCGAGGAATGAGGCTGAGCAGTCCAAGGATGAGGCCAACCTCCTCGGGGAACAACTGCGGGCCCGCAGGCTGAGCTCCAATGACTCCTGGAGGAACTGTCCGGCCATCTTGCCTAGGCCGTAGAGGAGTTCAAGATGTCCTTGGAGTACGCCGACTACTACTATTTCGGGATGACCGACCATTAGGATTACCTTATTAAGAAGCATCCCGAGGCGATAAACTTCGACTGGTCGCTCATCATCTAGCCAGAGCAAGGCAGGGCACAACAACCCAAGCATAAGGACTTCGTCGAAGTTGACGGCGAGGATGGGGGCGACGACCAGGGCGGAGACGACGGAAATGGTGATGCCAGGGATGGGGCTAGGCTTAGTTTTTATTTTCTTCCCTTTTTCTTTATCGAGGCTCGAGAGGTGCCCGGTTATTTGTATCTCCCCACCACTTCCTGTATGAAATTTTTATTTTTCCAAGTTTATCGCTTCTTAGAATTTCTTTTTTAGATTTGATCTTTGAATTTTTCTTTTCCAAGTGCGATTGTTCTCGGATTAGAAATTTTGTTCTTTGAAAGCTTATAGGGCGGTTCATCGGGAACGAAGTTCGAACCTCGTTCCTTGGAGTTATGTGCTTCTCGGAAGAGGAATTAAGTTAAGGATTTTTCCAAGTTGGATGTTCCTCGGGAGAAAATGTTTTTGGATCAGGGATTCCAAACTCGTATTTTTCCAATTGCATTCTCACCGAGTTTAGCATCTCGGTGACAAAGCGTCGTACTTTTCAAGTAAAATGTTCCTCAAAAAAAGAAGATGAACGTGTTTATTGAGTTTAGCCGAGCAAGAAAAGTTCGTTTCTTGGTTTGGCAGAGCACAACGGCATATGGTACTCTATACCCTGTCACCCCTCTTAGACTTGTTTAAGTTCATTTTAACTTTTACAAGTCTAGTATTGGTTGGACATGGTCATGCTAGGGCGACTTTGTTCGGGTGGTCTGTATGGTGACAGGAATAATGCCAACCAGCACCCCCAGTCTGGTTGTTCGGGGTGACCTTCCCTCTTTGGGAGTTAGTGTCTAACCCCCCAGGCTGGAGTTATGGCGTCCCTCTTCGGGCTTATTTCTTCCTCAACACGTGTTGCTTAATGGAATAGTGTAGGAATTAAAATTTTCTTTGATGTATAATATTTACATTCTAGCCCTATTTGACAGGCCTAGTTACAAAAGAATGCAGCCAGAGGTCAAAAAGGGTTTCTGGCTTCAGTTAGCAAATGAATTTTTTTAGAAGCTCGGCCTTCCACAGATGACCAAGCAGGTTGCCCTCCAAATCTGATAATCTACAAGTTCCTGGTCGGACAATTGTGACAACCTTGTATGGCCTGTCCTCCTTTGGACCGAAGGACCCTAACCTGGGCTGCTGAACAGTGACCTTCTTTAGCACTAAACTCCTACTTTGGAGATCCTCGGTTGGACCCATTTGTTATAGTACAGAGCAACGTCTTGGTTCCAAGCTGCATTACGAATCGCAACATGGTTCCTTTTCTCCTCGACCAAATCAAGTTAAGACATCATGACCTCGACATTTCAAATTTCTTTGTATTGATCGACCTTGAAGCTTGGCAGTCTGACTTCCACCGGGATGACAGCCTCAGCCCCGTATACAAAGAAGAACGGAGCACCACCGGGATGTCTTCGGTAAGCTTAGAGCACCTTTGGTAGCTCGTCAATCCATGCCCCTTTAAGGCCTTCGAGTTTCTTCTTCAAGTTGTCCTTGATCGTATTATTGACTGTTTCAGCTTGCCCATTACTCTATGGGTAGCTCGGAGAGGAGAAGACCTTCTTAACGCCGAGCTGCTCACATAGGTAGAGGAGACTTGTGGATTCAAACTGCTTTGCATTGTCAGTCACAATTTTGAACCGGCAAATGATGTTTCACCCTACGAAGTTTATGCATTTAACCTCGGTCATGTTGATACATGGCTCTACTTTCACCCATTTGGTGAAGTAGTCGATGGCCACAATGCAGCACTAAACTGAGAGCGGGCTTGGAGAAGGGGTCTGATAAGATCGATGGCCTATTTAGCAAAAGGCCACATCAATGTTACCAAGGTTAGTGGCTCGACGTGGTGTCCGAGTACCCTTACGAACTACTGACATTTTAGCAAAAGTCCTTACAATCCTGCTCTATGGTCGGCCAATAATATCCCTACCGAAGACATTTTTGGGCCAGAGATCGCCCCCAAAGTGATTACCACATAGCCTCTTATGGATCTTCTTTATCAGATATTGAGCTTCTTTGGGCCCTATGCACTTCAAACACAGTGTAGTGTAGCCTCGTCGATATAACTTACCACCAATCATCGAATATCAGGCTGAGCTGTTGCGGATCTGTCGTGTCTCTTCTTGGTTGCTAGGCAATTCAGTTGTGGTCAGGTATCGAATGATTGGGTCCATCCAGGTGGTCTCTTGCTCTTCGGCTGCACTTGCCACTTCCTTGTTGATACTCGGCTCGGCTAATCTTTCAATGGGGACCGATGTCAGCTTGTTATCGCCCAAGCCCAAGGCAAGCCGAGCAGGTGCGTCGGCCTCAGAATTTTTTGATCTGGGGATTTGTTTCAATGAATAAAATTTGAGCTGCCCAAGCAATGTCCTGGCCTCTTGTAAATACGCAGTTATGGATTCCGTCCGAGCTTGAAACACCCCAGTGACCTATTGGACTATATGGTCTACTCCAAGATCCCTGGCGATTCTAAGTCCGGCCAGGAGTGCTTCATACTCCATCTTATTGTTAGAGGCCTTGAAATCGAATCAAAGTGCGTAGATTGTCTTATTCCCGTCTTGGCTAGTTAAGACTAGCCCGGCTCTCGAACCCTCAGCACAGGAGGATCCATCCACAAAGAGATTCCATTCTGGTTCCAGCGCAGAGGCATGATCACCTCCACTACAGCTAAGGGCATTTGGGTCTTCGACAGGTGCTTTCTCGGCTAGTGGGGTGCCTTGCTCAGTATTAGTGAACTCGGTAATGAAATCTGCGAGGGCCTTGGCCTTGATAGCCATTCTTGGTACAAAATGTTGAAAAAATAGTACGCAGCAGAATTTTAAAAATTTTATATCATAGTATTTTTCAAAACACAAGTTTGACATGCTACATGCATAAATTAACCAGAGCTTACTAATCTTTGTGTGCCGAAAAGTTCCTGCAATCAGTGAAGAGAAGTAACGTTCTAGAAGAGCCTCAACCAACTGGTCTTCTTTGCTATTCTCTATCCACGATCGGAGTGAGTGTGGGCTCACACGTATAGCTCTTCCACTAGGTGACTCTCCTTCCAACCAATTGAGAGAACCCAAAGCAAGTGTTCGTGATTTGTGAACAAAAGCTCTCAGGGAGTTTTCAAATTCTCACCAACAGAGTATGACTTTTAATCTCTCAATTGATCTAAATAACTTATGTGACTTACTCCATATTTATAGAAGTTGGGTCTAGGGTCAGTCCTTATCAGATTAGGTCTTAAAAATTTGGATCAATATCTGATAAGATTAGCGTAAAAATGCGTAATCTTATCCTTCGCTCATTGGCAGGCCGATCAGGATGATCGGCAGGCCGAACATGTGGATCGGCAGGCCGAACTGCCGAATAAAAATCTTAGCCAATCTTTTATTTTCCACCCGAGATTCTATAGGATAAAGTCTTAGTTTTAATTCAAATAACCCAATAGAGAAGTTATCTGATTAAACAACTTTATCTAGATAATCTCTAGGAAAATAAGTGAATTCCCAATAATTCTACAAGTTTATCTTGATCTAATTTATCCAAAATTAAATCAACCGATAAATAGACAAGAATTATCCGATCCTAATAATTCAACAAGTTTATCTTGAATTAATTTTATCACAAAATTAATTCAACTGATAAACAAACATGAATTATTTTTGATTGTTCCAAATTTTAACCAATCTGATAAATCTGACATAAGTCACCAATTATTGGAAAAGCATGCCATATCGTTACAGGATGTTGTGAGCTAGCAAAGAGGACCAAATGGACCTGTATAGTTCAAGCTCCCGATAATTATGAAACCCAATATCCAGATATACATTTCATAATTATCAACTCCAATTTTTTCTCCACTAAAAGAGAGTTTAGAGCTGCACTTTCGAACTACGTAGAATTACGAAGCCTGTATAGCCAAGTCTCCATGGCATATCATAGTGTATCGTATCCCCATATGATAATCCATAATCGGCTTAAGGACAAGTTCTGTCTTACCTTTCTGATTATTTTTATCTAACGTTCCATTATCTCACCATTGGAAAACTTACCATCCAAAGATAGTATACCATTCGGTTACACCTATGTATCCAAATGGTTGAGCGCTTCAGTTTTCTAATTAAAGGATAATGCATATAAGAGGATATCATTACCCCTAAAGAGGAGCTATGGATTTCATATCTATGAATAACAAGTCTACACTATCAAGAGTCATGCCTCCAACGTACCGACATCCATACCACTATTAAGATGTGGGCGTCACCCTTTGGTACATCAAAAGACACAAGTCAAGACAATGGGCTTACTATTCATCTCAGGATTAAAATACAATACAAATAATTGTCTAAAGTGAATCGATTTGCCAAGACAGAATTATTAATCTAAATCAATTCACTTTATGTCCCGATCCAACATATCGTCACCTATGACAACGTGTCAATGTTTCTATTCATAGAGTCCACCTTCGATGGTCAAGACAAACCATTTCCTAATAAGGATATAGACAACATAACAATCTTTACGTGAATAAAGTGCCCAACTTTATTCCCTCAATTGCAGATCTTATGATTTAGACCATCACATTAAGAATTGTGTCTTCTGCATAATCTGTCCATCATATGCGTAATTCTTGAAGGTTTAGACTAACAGTCTCAGACTATTGTTTGCTTAACATATATTCAACAAATATGAACATAAAGAGGACAAGATTTGGTATATATAAATAATAAATATATTCTTTATTGATAAAAATGTCTCTAAAAACTTATTACATTTTTACTCCTTAGGACATACATGTCTAACAATCTCCCACTTGCACTAATTGAGTAAATATGACAAATCTCGCATCCTCATAGCTTCCACATGCCTCTCGAAGACTCTCCTAGTAAGTGTCTTCGTAAATGGATCAGTTAAATTGTCCTTTGACGTGACCTTGCATACCGTGACATGCCCGCTCTCAACGAAGTCCTTTATCACATGATACTTCTGATCAATATGCTTATTCTTCTTGTGAAATCTTGGTTCCTTAGCATTAGCTACTGCCGCACTGTTATCACAGTATAGTGATACTGCCTTATCCATACCAAGAACTACCTCAAGATCTCCAAGGAACTTGCGGAGCCACACTGCTTCTTTCAAAGCATCATTAACTGCCACATACTCGGCCTCCATCGTTGAATCCAAAGTGCAATCTTGCTTCATACTTCTCCAACTGATGGCACCGTCGCCCAGAGTGAACACAAAACCCAAAGTCAATTTCTTAGAATCCAAACAGGATTGAAAATCCAATTCAGTATATCCTAGAGGCAAATATACAAGCATATACCCTCAAGTCCTTCTCAGGTACTTGAAAATATGGTTAACCGCAACCCAATGTTTGGTCCTAGATCGTCCTAAAATCGATTACTATCCCAACCGCATAACTAATATCTGATAGTGTGCAAAGCATGGCATACATGAGACTACCCACTGCTGAAGCATAAGGCACCTTCTTCATGTATTCTCTTTCTTCCTCAGACTTTGGAGAGTCTTTCTCAGATAGAGTAATTCCAAACCTAGATGGTTGCTCACCTTTCTTGGAATCCTGCATTGCAAACCTTTTGAGAATTTTATCTATGTAGCCAGCTTGGGGCAAAGCTATCATTTTGTTCTTCCTATCCCAAAAGATCTGGATACCGAGAACAAAATTAGCCTCATCCAAGTCCTTCATGTCAAACTACTTGGTCAACCATAATTTGACCAATGACAATGCCCCAATGTCATTGTCAATTAGCAGAATGTCATCTACATAGAGCAGTAGAAAAACCACCTTCCCATCCTTTATGTGTTTATAAACACATGGTTCATCCACAATTTGTGAGAACCCATAAGTCTTGATCACCTGATCAAATCTTATGTTCCAAGAACAGGAAGCCTGCTTAAGTCCATAAATTGACTTCAGTAGCTTACAAACCTTACCCTCTTGACCTGTGACCTGTGACCTTGAACCCGTCTGGTTGTTCCATATAAATGAACTCATCAAAATAGCCATTCAAAAAAGCCTTCTTGACATCCATTTGCCAAATCTCGTAGTTGAGAGCGGCAGCTATGGACAGGAGAATTCGGATGGACTTAAGCATGGCTACAGGCGAAAAGGTTTCTTTATAATTTATTCTTTCCTTTTGCATATAACCCTTAGCTACTAGTGTAGCCTTAAAGGTTTTGACCTTTCTATCCATTCCTCTTTTCCTCTTGTAGATCCACTTACACCCTATGGATTTTATCCCTTCGGAAAGATTCACAAGCTCCCAGACCTGATTAGTCTCCATAGACTTCATCTCTATGTTCATAGCCTCTGTCCAGAGTTTTGAATCAACATCCTCTATAGCCTCTGCGTAAGTATAAGGATCCCTATCATGTTCATTCGGTTCAGCTAAGAAGACCTCCCCATTGAACATATACCTTTCAGGTTGACGCCCGATCCTCCCACTATGCCGAAGCCCCTTAGGTTGTTGTTCAGGTTCGTTTGGTTTTTCTACACTGATCGGAACGATTTCATTTGGAACCTCCGGAGTATTGGATCACTCCTTAACTCCTCAAGCACCATTTGCTTCAAGGTTTAAAGTCGTCCATGTAACTCTCCTCAAGGAAAGTTGCATTAGTTGAAACCAAGACTTTATTTTCCTTTGGGTTATAAAAATAACCCTTTTAGTCCCTTTTGGATATCCTACAAAAACGCAAACTTCTGAACGTGCTTCCAACTTATTTGGATCCTTAAATAGGACATGAGCCAAACATCCCCATATGTGAATATGGTTTAAGGATGTCTTCCTTCCCGTCCACAACTCTTGAGGAGTTTTAGGGACCGATTTTGAAGGCACTTTGTTCAAAAGATAACATACGGTTTGTAGTGCATACCCCCAAAAGGATAAAGGCAATGATGAATAACTCATCATGGACCTAACCATGTCCAATAAAGTCCTATTCCTTCTCTCTGCTATGCCATTCTGCTGTGGAGTGCTTGGCGTAGTCAAATGGGATAAAATCACATTCTCTAATAAGTGTCCCAAGAACTCATCAAAAAGGTATTCCCCACCTCGATCGGATCGAAGTGCCTTTATGGGTCTACCCAATTGCTTTTTCACTTCAGCCTGAAACTCCCTGAACTTGTCAAAAGTTTCGCTTTTATGGTGCATCAAGTACACATACCCATATCTTGAATAATCGTCAATAAAAGTGATGAAGTACTCATACCCTCCTCGTGCCCGGATGTTCATCGGTCCGTAAACATCACTATGCACAAGTTCCAAAACCCCTTCGGCCCTATCGCCCTTAGACCCGAATGGTCTTTTGGTCATTTTACCCTCCAAACAAGATTCACATTGAGGTATAGATTCCACCTTTAAGTGACTTAAAGGTCCATCCCTTACCAACCTTTGAATCCTATTTAGGTTAACATGACCAAGGCGCAAATGCGAAAGATAAGTCTTATTAGAGTGAGAAGCTTTAAGTCTTTTAGAGTTATTATCATTCATCTCAGCATTAAGCAATAAGTCCATCTTAGGTTTGATAAAATATAGATTATTTTGCATCGATCCAGAACAGATGAGAGATTTGTTTATACGAATCACCACTTTATCATTAAAAGAAACCAAATAGGAGTCTTAAAATAAACAAGCTACATAAATTAAATTCCTTTTAAATTTAGGAACATAAAAACAATCTTGCAAAAATAAATTCCTCTAATTATCAAAATAAAGATGGACATCTTCCACTACTTCCGCTAAGACTAAGGATCCATCACCCATCCGAAGTGTGAAGTCTTCATGCAGCAGACTTCTCGTTTCTTTGAACCCCTGCAGAGAAACACAAACAAATATTTTGTTGCACCGGAATCTATGACCCAAATGTCATTGGATTCCTCAACCAAACAAGTTTCTAAATACAGAAGATCACACCTACCTCCTTTAGAAAGGAAGTCCTTGCAATGCTTCTTTATGTGCTCGACCTTCCCACAAAAGAAGCACTTAAGCTTCTTTAGGTTCTTCTTCTTCTTCTTCTTGCTCTTGGTGCTAGCAGGAATAGAAGACTTCCCGTTCTTGGCCCGTTGCTTCTTTCCATTCACAAAATTGAGATTGGAACTAGAAGCAGCTACTATGTTGGCCTCTCCACCCGCAGGAGACTCCCTGATCAGTAGTTCGAACTCCTGTAACAGTTTCATTAATTTTGTCAAGGTCATATCCCGTCTATTGCTTAAATTAAAAGTAGCTCTAAATGGAATAAATTCCTTTGACAGAGTCTCAAAGACCATAGTCATCTAAGTTTTAGCATCGATGTCGGCTCCATTGGTTTGAGCCTTAGCAAGGTAACCCATGACCAACATCATGTGCTCCTTTACAGATGCCCCCGGTCTCTGCTTACAGTTTAAGAGTTTTCGAAGCACTCCTTGCCGCTTTGTTACAGCCTGGCCTCCAAACTATCCTCAAGATTATCCAAGATCTACTTCGTAGTCTCATAATCCTAATGTTGAGCCTGCAACACGTTATTCATGCAAGCCATAACATAGCAGCGGGCCTGATCATTAGCATCTTTTTAGTGATCATACGCATGGAATTACTCATTAGATGAGTCTCCCGTAGGCTCGGGAGGACAGGGGTTGTCAGTACATATTTCAGTTTCTCAAAGGAGAGGATGTTATTCAGGTTCCGTTTTTAATCATTATAATTCTCTCCAGTTAATAGGTTTTTGTCAAGTATCGATGATAATGTGTTTTTAGACATTTTTAATTTACAATAAAGAATCATATACCAAACATAAGCAAACATATAATAACAATTTAGTAAGCTAACACAATCATGTAAAAATACAAATGTGTTTATGTGTCAAAACCTTGAAAATATCACAACCTTACAACGATAATTCCCAACTCAAAACTCAACTAGCTCCTAGGGGAGTCATGCCAAATTCAATCAGGAACACGGATCCCCTCCTGATTAATATATGCCATTCAGGACCCATATCATCCAGCATATATTAATAATCATTTCTTTGGCCATTAATTTTATTAACAGAGCTCCTAAGAGAGGTTAATAATAAAATTAACGTGAGTGTATAACCATCATTTCAATATTTTATCCATGATTTATAATCACTACCTAGGGGTGTGCAACCATAAATCATGCTAAAATACCTTATCTTCTTAGAGATCTAACCTGGTACATGATAGAAATCCCTTTCTAGGGGTCGGGATCACCATGTTCTGCCTATGGACCAACGATGGAGGCCTTAGGTTCTCTCTTCGAAAACCTTCTCCCACTCAATTTTTTGAAATCAAGGTTTTATTTTAAGACTGCATGAACAATTTTAATATGAGCAGCACTCCCTATTCTATATGACATGTTATCAATATACATGGCAAATCATATTATAATGCAAACAAGCAAAGCAATCATACAAAGCTACAAGCAAAATAATAATAACCGTAATATTATGGCTCTACTCTAGAGAATAGAAAACTAAGATTATAAGAGAATAATCGAGACATATTATCGATTCTTCATCCTTGAATCCTCAAGCTGTATCCTTCTTCATGTAATGCCCATCTTCAAGTATTCAATCCCGTATAAATTGAATACTTCATATTTCTGGTCTTATCCAAATTTAATGTTTCTCAGAATTTTCCCAAAAACAAAATTAAAACAAAATTAAAAACTGCACATTTTTTGAAAAAATTTCCAACTCTCGATCAGCAGGCCAATTTGGGTGATCAGCCTGCTGGTCATGCTCCATCGGCCTACCGATTAGGAAAATCGGCCTGCCGAGTCATGAAAGTTTAGCCTACCGCTAGAGCCTCTAATTTTCTACTCTGCTAACAGCCTGCCGAACCTCAAGTTCGACCTGCCATCTGGTGGGTTCGGCATGCCGACAGAGCATAAATCTCTCATTCCAGAAAATACAATTTTTAATGCAATTCATCAATTTTATTTTCAACAATTCAAAAATATAAAATTAGAGACTCGAAAAATACCTTGGAGCACCATCATCAATCTTCTAGATCCGTCTTATTTGAATAATTATTTAATTACAAAATTCTTAAAAATTTAAAATTAAATAATAATTCCTAGATGGAGATGATAGTCCGCCATCTAATTACATGGAAAACCTAGATTCACATTCTAACCTCTAAAGAACCATAACCTGTAGATAACAATTTAATCAACCATAATTAATTAATAAGCATTCACCATATAATCTATGACAACATAAAATTATATAGAAACCTAGAGTGCGAACTCTCTATAAAATTAAATTCAAGCATAGGAGAGATTAAGATCACAACATTTATACATATATTATGATCACAAACTTGTAAATTTATATAAAAACTATGGCTCTGATACCAATTGTTGAAAAAATAGTACACAACAAAATTTTAAAAATTTTATATCAGAGTATTTTCCAAAACACAAGTTTGATATGCTATATGCATAAATTAACCAGATCTTACTAGCCTTTATGTGCCAAAAAGCTCCTGCAATCAGTGAAGAGAAGTAACATTCCAGAAGAGCCTCAACCAATTGGTCTTCTTTGCTATTCTCTATCTACGATTGAAGTGAGTGTGGGCTCACACGTACAACTCTTCCACCAGATGACTCTCCTTCCAACCAATTGAGAGAACCCAAAGCAAGTGTTCGTGATTTGTAAACAAAAGCTCTCAAGGAGTTTTCAAATTCTCACCAGCAGAGTATCACTCTTAATCTCTCAATTAATCTAAATAACTTATGTGACTTACTCCCCATTTATAGAGGTTGGTTCTAGGGTCAGTCATTATCAGATTAGGTCTCAAAAATTTGGATCAGAATCAAATTCGGATTAATATCTAATAAGATCTGCGTAAAATGCATAATCTTATCCTTCACTCATCGATAGGCCAATCAGAATGATCAACAGGCTGAACAGGCCCATCGGTAAGGCGAACACGTGGATCGATAGGCCGAATTGCTGAATAAAATCTCAGCAAATCTTTTATTTTTCACCCGAGATTCTATAGGATAAAATCTCAGTTTTAATTCAAATAACTCAATAAAAAAGTTATCTGATTAAAACAACTCTATCTAGATAATCTCTAAGAAAATAATTAAATTCTCAATAATTCTACAAGTTTATCTTGATCTAATTTATCCAAAATTAAATCAACCGATAAACAAACAAGAATTATCCGATCCTAATAATTCAACAAGTTTATCTTCAATTAATTTTATTACAAACAGACATGCATTATTTGATTCTTTTAAATTTTAAAAAATCTGATAAATCTGACATAAGCCACCAATTATTGGAAAAGCACGCCGTATCGTTACAGGATGTTGTGAGCTAGCAAAATGGACCAAATGGACCTATATAGGTCAAGCTCCCAATAATTATGAAACCCAATATCCCAGATATACATTTCATAATTATCAACTCCAACACTACTCCACTAAAAGCTTAGAGCTGCACTCTCGAACTACATAGAATTACGAAGCCTGTATAGCTAAGTCTCCATGACATATCATAGTGTATCGTATCCCCATAATCGGCTTAAGGACAAGTTCTGTCTTACCTTCCTGATTATTTTTATCTTACGTTCCATTATCTCACCATTGGAAAACTTACCATCCAAAGATAGTATACCATTCGGTTACACCTATGTATCCAAATGGTTGAGCGCTCCAGTTTTTTAATTACAGGATAACGTATATAAGAGGATATCATTACCCCTAAAGAGGACCTATGGATTTCATATCTATGAATAACAAGTCTATGCTATCAAGAGTCATACCTCCAACGTACCGGCATGCATACCACTATTAAGATGTGGGTGTCACCCTTTGGTACATCAAAAGACACAAGTCAAGACAACGGGCTCACTATTCATCTCAGGATTAAGATACAATACAAATGATTGTCTAAAGTGAATCGATTTGCCAAGACAGAATTATTAATCCAAATCAATTCACTTTATGTCCCGATCCAACACATCGTCACCTATGACAATGTGCCAATGTTTCTATTCATGGAGTCCACCTTCGATGGTCAAGACAAACCATCTCCCAATAGGGATATAGACAACATAACAATCTTTATATGAATAAAGTGTCCAACTTTATTCCCTCGATTGCAGATCTTATGATTTAGACCGTCACCTTAAGAATTATGTCTTTCGCATAGTCTGTACATCATATGCCCAATTCTTAAAGGTTTAGATCGACAGTCTCAGACTATTGTTTGCTTAACATACATTCAACAAATATGAACTTAAAGAGGGCAAGATTTGATATATATAAATAATAAATAAATTCTTTATTGATAAAAATGTCTCAAAAAACTTATTACATTTTTACTTCTTTAAGGCATACATGTCTAACACAAAATGAATGTCATACTAGCCGAGTTCGACTGACCACTTGGCCATTCGTCCTGATATCTCAGGACTCTGGAGAGCTTGCCAAAGCGGGAACTTCATCGAGACTCGAATAGTGTGGCCCTAAAAATATGGCTATAGTTTCCAAGCTGAAGCGACTAGGGTGTACGCTAGTTTTTCAAGTAGAGGGTACCTCTCCTCGGCACCCTAGAACGTATGGCTTGTGTAATAGTTGACCTTTTGAACTGCATCTTCTTCTCAGACGAGGACCGAGCTAATAGCCTTTTCAGACACTACAAGGTAGGCGTACAAGTCTTCACTCGGTAAAGGTTTGGATAGGAGCGGGGGTGTGGCCAAGTACCTCTTTAAATTTTAGAAGGCTTCCTCAGACTCCCTGCTCCACTTAAACCTCCCCTTAAGTGCTTGAAAAAATGGATGGCACTTGTCAGTAGACTGAGAGATGAATCTAGAGAGGGCTGATACCATGCCAGTGAGTTTTTGCACCTCCTTTACTGTCCGAGGTGAATGCATATCTATAATAGCTTGAGCCTTGGCTGGGTTGACCTCGATTCCTCTTTGATTGATAAAAAATCCAAGAAATTTGCCCGAGCTAACCCCAAACGCATATTTTGTTGGGTTGAGTTTCATACCATACTCCCAAAGAATGTCAAAACTTGCTCAGAGATTAGCCATGTGGTCTACTGCTTGAACGGATTTAACTAATATATCATCCATGTAGACTGCCATGGTTTTGTCGATCAGTCGAGCAAACATTTTATTGACTAGGCATTGGTAAGTAGCCCTAGTATTCTTAAGTCCAAAGGGCATTACTACATAATAGTAAAACCCTTGGTCGATAACAAAAGGGGTTTTTATTTGATCTTTCTCGGCCATCCGAATTTGGTTACAGCCGGAATAGGCGTCTATGAAGCTTAGCATCTCGTGCCCGGCGGTTGCATCAACGAGCTGGTCTATTTGGGGCAGTGGAAAGCAATCCTTAGGGTAGGCCTTGTTTAAATCAATGTAGTCTATACAAACCTTCCATTTTCCATTCGCCTTTTTACTAGGACCACATTTGCTAACCACTTTGGATACTTTACTTCTCAGATGAACCCCACCTTTAGGAGCTTTTGGACTTCTTCATTAATGGCGACATACCTTTATGGGTTGAAGGCCCTTCTTTTCTGAATAACCAACTTGTAATCTAGTCAGACGTTAAGCCGGTGACAGATTATGCCGGGATCAATGCCGGGCATATCCTCGTGAGACCACGCGAACACATCCGATACTCTATAAGGAGTTTCTCAAGGTCAGCCTAAATCTTAGGTTTTAGATGAGAGCCGAGTTAGACAGTGCAGTCAGGATGTGCTGGGTCAAGGCTAAACGGCACCAGATCCTCAACAGGCGTGGCCCTTACCTTTTCCTCAAGCATACGGGGGTTGAGGTCGAAGAGCATTTTAGGTGCTGGCTCAGCCAGAAGCTGTATTTTGTCAACCTTGTAAATGGTCGAGACACTTAGTTGCCAAGCTGATGCGGCCTTGACAACATTAGCATAGCAAGTTCAGGAGTCCTTTTGTTGTGACCTAATTACTCTGACCCCATTGTCTGTTAGGAACTTCATGGCTAGGTGGTAGGTGGAGACCATAGCCTTTAGTGCATTTAACGTTAGACGCCCGATAATATTGTATTGGGAGGGTTTGTCAATGACAAGGAAGTCGATGATGTACGTCACCCAAGCAACACCCTCACCGAAGGTGACCGGTAGGCCAACCTTCCCAACTGCTCAAACATATTCAGCAGTGAAGCTGTAAAGTGGCGTCTGGATGGGATAAGGGTAGCATTGCTAATCTTCAGCTTGTTGTATGCCTGCTCAGGATATCAACAGAGCTGCCATTATCGATGAGCACACGCCACACTATATTGTTGGCAATGTGCAGCTCGCACATAAGGGCGTCATTGTGCGGGTGGATTAATTTATTCGTCTCTTCTTCCGTAAATGTGATTGGCATGTCTTGCTGACGGTAGATTTTATTGACATGCTCAGACATGTTAATGACCTCGCCTCTCTCGACTAGCCGAGCTTCTTAGATGTAAGCCGGCCGCCCACTTGACGTGTCCTCAATGATTAGGCCCCCAAAAATTATGTGAACAATATTCGGGGGTTTCGGGGTGTTCCCACCATCGTTGCTTGTACGATTCGGTGCATCTCGGCGCGATTGGTTGTGTCTCCCAATTGTAGAGCCTAGAGTTAAAACTCACTCTACAAACTCCCGCAGATGCCTGTCTCGGACCAATCTCTTGATCTGGTCCTTGAGTTGAATGGAGTCACGGGTGTTATGTCCCATGTTCTTATGAAAATTACAGTACTTGCTTTGGTCTTGCTTTGTCTTACTACCCTTGAGCTTGAGTCGGTCGACCAGTAGGTTCCTCTCGCTTACCTAGGCAAGTACTTCATCAATGCTCGCTACTAAGGGCATGTAGCTTTGGAATTTCCTGGTTGATGCTTTCGGCTTCTCGGTCTTCTTATCTTTCTTTCGCTTCTTGTTTTGCTTAGCGCTCGGTTCCTTAGGCGCCTTTTTTTGTTTCTTCTCCTTCTTTGCACCACTACTGCTTCTCTCTTCTCGGCGGCTCTTCATGTATTCAGCTGCATTAGCATACCTTTGCGTGTAGCCGAGCATCTGAGAAAATGTGTTCGGCTGCTCGAAGGCTAATGACCAGGTAAATCGATTTATGTAACCTCAGATATTGTCGTCTCCCTACTTGACGACATACAAATAAGTTATTTCCTTTCTCCTTGTTTTTGTTGTGGAGAAAGCTGCCAAGAAAACATCAGAGAGTTGTCGAAAAGATATGATTGAAGCTGGTTCAAGTTGCTAGAACCATTGTCGAGCTAGTCCTATCAGAGTCAAGGAAAAGGCCTTGCACATGGCTGCATTGCTAGTGTTTTGCAAGAGCATGTGTCCTTTGTACAATTCAACATGCTCATCAACGTCAGCGGTCCTATCATAGGCCTTGATTTGCAGGACTCTGAATTTAGGCGGCATCGAGGCTCGCATGATGTCATCAGTAAATGGCGGATCTAAGGTGCCGACGTCGTTCAAACTGAAACGATTGTTGTGGATTTCATCAATTTGGCATTGCAGCTCTTGGAGCTGGCGGCTATTGGTATCTTTGGGTAGTTCCACCCTATAGGGTGCTCTGCCCTCAACCCTATCACCAACCCTAGGGTGACGACCTTGCTGAGCCTCTCCTTGATGCTTGAGCCGATCGAAACAGAAGCTCAAGAGCCTTGTAGGGACGAGGCTCGCGCTTTCTGTGGGCCAAGGTGGCCTTCTCGGATGAGCCTGTTGTTTGCTGAGACGCCATGTGTGGATCTTCTGAAGCACTCTGAGTCAGCTTTGCTAAGGTCGACGGTACCTTGTCCTGCTCGCCTCCTAGCCTGGTCAGCCGGGGCTGCGGGAAAGAGGCCAGGAGCCGCCTGGCACTATGCCTGCTATACGAGCTACTGGGTAAGTATCCGAATAGCATTGGTCAGTTCTCTGATGGGGTCTTGGACTACCAGATTTTGTGCCTGTTCGGCCCTCGCCATACTTCCCTAAGCCCCAGAACAAGATCTAGTGGCTCAAGGGTGGCCTTTGGGTCTAGCCAGATTTTGGTTTCGATTTCAGGCTTCTCCCGACCCCTCCTTTCGGGTACCCTCATCCCGAGTGTTACCTCAAGTTACCATCTCAGATCACAGCTCGTTATGGCTAGTGATTTCAAGTGAAGGCAGAGGTGCCCTCCTTCTAGCGTTAAAATGTTGATATTTACTGTAGTATGGTGACGAATCAACACCATGTACAGCTGCACATGGTGGACAGCTCTTCCCTGCTCATGTCTGCCTGTTCGAGCGGACCTGCAATAAGAGAAGGGATACTTTGGAGGTAAGAAAAAGATGGGTTAGTCAATAGACAAGGGCTCTCCAACGCTCAAGGCAGGCGTTACTCAGTAGTGAACGAGGGCTTGTTAGGTGGGAAGGAACATGCTTTTTTGAATGCAATAAATGTACTCTATTTGTAGGTTGCCACTTGGACCGGGTGATAGGTGGGTTTTGCCTATAACCCGTGTGTCACATCAAGGTGTGTTAGAAGGCGGAAGACAAGTGTCGTGCCCTCCATCGGTGGATTACCTCCCATTCGACATCGAGTTGTTCGCCATCTGTTGGCTGGTGATGACGAGTAATAGCCTACTTGCAAGTAAGAGAAAACCAACCTAAGCCGGTGTCTAACCCGAGGAGGCGACTAGTTGCAGCGTGGCCCGGAGGGCCCTGAAAAGCACCTCAGACAAGCAATTCGAGCTCATCAGGATCAGTTGTTAGCTCCCCGTGGCTTTGCTGAGTTGTTTTGCTGACCACCAGGAGTAAGACTCTTCGGCGGTGGCGCTGAGCTCACCTCCAACACTATGCCTGAGAAAGATGTTGTATCCTGGAGTGCAATGATATCAGGTTATGCTTAGCATGACGAATTCCTTGAAACTCTGGCTTTGTTTCAAGAAATGCAACGTTTTGGAATTAGACCTGATGAGGCCACTCTGGCAAGTGTGATATCAGCTTGCACCCATTTGGTTGCCCTTGACCTAGGAAAATGGATTCATGCTTACATAAGGAAAAAAATCTCCAGGTTAATGCCATTTTGGGCACAACCCTTATTGGCATGCACATGAAATGCGGTTGTGTAGAAAGTGCATTGGAAGTTTTTCATGGAATGATAGAGAAGGGTATTTCCACTTGGAATGCTCTCGTTCTTGGGTTGGCAATGAATCGCCTAGTAGAGAAGTCACTGGACATATTCTCGGAGATGAAAGCATGCGGTGTAACACCAAATGAAATCACTTTCGTGGCAGTTCTTGGAGCGTGTCGACACATGGGCCTATTGGACGAGGGTCGTCGTCATTTCTACTCCATGATTCGAGAACACAAGGGAGGACCAAATGTTAAGCATTATGGATGCATGGTTGATCTTTTAGGATGAGCAGGCAATCTGAAAGAGGCTGAGGATCTAATCAAGAGTATGCCTCTGGTACCAAATGTTGCGACTTGGGGCGCCTTACTTGGAGATTGTCATAACGCAGCAAAGTTCGTCTCAAAAGCTTATGATTGGGTAATTGTGGCGAGGGATCGGCGTCGCATTCATCACTTCAACCAGGGATCTTGTTCTTGCCTAGATTATTGGTAGCAGATAGCATACATAATGCACTTGACCGTCTCTCCCTGTCAAAAGGTTGAACTGTAAACGCTTGGAAAAAGTAATTGAAAGAGATATGTTTATACTTCTCAACTATTCAATAAGAATTTTTTTGGGGATAAGGTTCTGTACCTTTCATATAACAACTTCAGTTACCACACTAATATACCAATGGAACTCTGAACTCAGCAACCATGATTTCATATGGAAGGTAATTTTATCCTCGCTATTCATCACAGGTAATGCTGATGTTTATGTTAGAAAATTAGTGGGTTTATTGTACACAACTCTGTTTTAGATTTGATATGAATTGGTAAACTTTATGCTTATGATATGCTTGGCATTGTGATCGTACGCTGTTTTGGCATTGAGGGTAGCATGAGGCTTAATATGGAAGGAAGGCATAGCTGTTGTTGTTGTTGTTGTTCTATTTTTTTTTTCCAAAAATAGAGATGTGTGCTTTTATGTTAAAGATGATCCACAAGAGAATCCCAATAGCTGAGGAAACCTGGAGATGCATGGAATAGTGGGAAACAGTCCTTTGAAAAAGATCAAATTTACTATAGCTTGGAGTAACATTAAGAATTATAGAAACTTCACTCACAATCTGTACAATACAATAGCATGGATTATATTAGAAGAGTCATGGACGTTGTGACTTGTGAATGTACAAGATGAAAACAGAAGATGAAGTAAACTTATAACTCAGACAACCATCATATCTGTCAGTTTTGCAATTGGTATCACCGGCATTTGCATCTCCGGAGAATGAATCTGCTGGCAACTGTGCTTAATAATCAATTTTTTCACAAGAAGTTTGTTGCAATTTGGTGAATTTGGAAGGTACCCATCTTCCCCCTTGGCCTATTTCTTTACCAATTTTGCTACATTAAAATTAAAACGAGGATATGCAAGATATTCACCAAGAGAAATGTTTGCTCAATTATGAAATAGCCATTCTGAAATTTGTTTTACTGTAGGAAAGATTTTAAGCATCTTTTGATTTAGGTAATGGCCAAGGATAGGGTACCATTTCCTATCAGAAGTTTCAAAGCTTTCGTAAGGCTTTTATTATGTTTTGCCCCAGGCTGTTGCTATGAAATATATGTTAAAGCAGTAATGCGAAGAGGCTGTTCAGGCCGCTGCTGAAGGTGCATAATGAAGTGCCAATCTCTTTGGCTTTTTATTTTTTTATTTTTAGTTTTGGCAACAACTATAGAAATACTCCGACTCTTATGCAAAAATACAATAAGGTTAGCTCTCTCATCTCTTCTTTCTTGATAAAACATGTTGCAATTGTAATCTTGTCAATGATTGCAATAAATATGATGTGTTCTTCAAAGTAAATGTTCTGCAGAAATTGAAGACTGCAAGCGTGAGCCTCAACCTGAAAATGAGAGACATATATAACTATATTCAAGCTTTTCTAATGAATGTTAGAATTTTTTGGTATGGTGTAGAATAATACGATTCAAATCTCTATAAAATTCTATCAGCTTTGCTTGCTTTTTCATTTGTGAAAGTAACCAGATGTAACGTTCACAAACATGTAGCACGGTAAAAAGCTCCTATAAGGACATTGTTTCATACCAGCAGAGGCTGTAACCGGTAACACATTTTTCGAAAGGTTAGATGCTAGAGCATGCAGTTAACATGTTGAGATTTGGTGACATGCTATGCCGTCGTATATAGCGCATATATACACATACAGTTTAAATGATATGACATGCATATTCATGCTAGTTATAGTCAAAGACCGCCAGGGGACTAAGGTTGGTGATAGCCAATATGTGCTGTTTACAGAGTTTCCCATGTGACACCAAGTTATGTGGTTGATGGGGCTTTAAAAACCAAGTTTAGTAATTCAAAGAAACGAGAGAGACAAGATGAGGAGATCCATCTGTATTTCTCAATGTTGTTATACTGATACATTTAATCTAATATAGAAAAGTGAACATGGACATGAATATTCTAGACTATTATGAGCTTCCCACACGAGGAATCAGAAAATGGAAAATGTCTGGTGAGCGTGACTGAGCAGGTGACCCCATATGGTATTAGTTTCTTGCCTCGGCTTTTTTTTTTTTTTTTTTTTGTGTGCTAAAGTGGTTTTGGCTGGTTTAGGTTTAGAATAATACAAATATATAGTTGGCCACCAACGGGGACCATGACTAGGTCACTACATTGTTGAATTAATTCACTAATATAAGGTGGTTTTGTTTGAAAAAAAATACAATAATAAAATGTGGGGTTTAAGGTGGATCAAATCCAGCTTTTGGTTCAAAAGTCGGCTTGTAGACTTGGAAAGTCTTCATTGATAAAGCAAGAAATTAGGAATAAATTTATGGAAGAGTTGGTTTGGTGATGGAGAGAATGAAGCTTTTCCATGTCAACAATGGAGAGTCGGAGAACGTAGTTGCGTGTTTAAATTTTGTTCCCTTTCTATTCCGTCTACGGTTCTAATTAATTTTATAAGTAGTTTTGATCCTCTTTATCCCCGACATAAATAAATAAATAAAACTCCTAACATCGCATTAATATGGAGAATATATTTAAAAACCTTCCTTTACTTTCGTTTTTATTCCTGCTAAAAAACTGTCCTTTTTTGAAGCTTTTTCCTCTGTGTAGATACATATCTGCCTTTTCTTAAGCCGAAAGGGGAAAAAGAAAAAAGAAAACACGTAACACATGAGCGGATATGCTTTTTTTTCTTTTTGAAATTACAAATTTGCTATGTACAAATATAATATTGATTCCATTCCCCCAACTCCACCAAAATATAATATTAATTAGCTTGGGGTGTAGCTGGTAATTTATTTGTCAATAAAATAAATGCAGGTGGATGGAGAGATTTTGTGACCTAACTTTGGCTTTTGTATTATCTGTCTTATATACAAACTTGAAGGGTCAATTTCATAAATGTCTCTTGTGCGGTATTGTTTTTTGAATTTTACCGTTTCTATGCATACCACCATAAGAAGAATGTGGGCATGTGAGTGCGGTAACTACCAACTACCTCATACCACAACAACCCCTAGCTATCCCACGACCACGGTGGAAAAGTAGTAACCTGTTACGCCCCAGAGTACAGTAGGTGACATGACAGGTTAATTAAATTAATTAAGAGGGAATTTAATTAAAATCAAGAGTTTAGGGGTTACATTAAATAATAAAATATGAAGGTTCAAGAAAACGATTACATGAAAAATAAATGATAAACGTAGCGAGTATGGGTCCCACTGACCCACAACTTGTACACACACATGGTACGTCAATATAATAATATAACTACAGTCCAAGTGTAAAGAAAATTAAAAACATTACATGCCTTGTTTAATTTATACAAACAATCTAATAAATCCTTCTACTGCTCCTGAGTTCGGTCCGTTGAATCCTCTCCGAACCTAAACGGGAAACCACCTAGAAGGGGGGGAAATTTAAAAACAAAGAAAATGTGAGCGAAAGGCTCAGTAGGACAGTATTTTTATCAAATTATTTAAGAGAAACATTGAATAAATAAATAAATAAATTTAAATAAAACCGTCCTTACCCAAAACAGTTTACTCGGACAACCAGAATTATCATTTTCTTTTCCTAGGCAAACCATAAGAATATCACCACCGTAGTGGCCCAGCTGGGTTTCGGGACCTGCCCCCAAGGTCGATCGCTACACGACCCGATCTCTGATATGGCATCATGCCTATGTGTTTATTTTCATCATCATTCAAAACCCATTTACCGAGTATTGTCATTTACATTTATTATGAAGTTCATTTAAGTTCACGGTATATTAAAATATAACCGATAAATTCATTTTCAAAGCCAACTCATTTTGAAATTAGGCTACCAAGGAATGGGGTAGAAGTCCTACCTCGATACTCGTGCTGGTGCCCCATACCGTAATCCCGGTCCGCTATACGTTAGCTCCGCGGAACCACGAACGATCCTAGATACACACTAAGTCGATCAATATCTAGCTCGAGACATTCTATGTTACTAAACCATTTCATGATGTCCTAGTGTGCCATTTGTATCTTTAAAATCATTTTACAAGGTTGGAATTTAAATCGGGGTTCAAAACAGTGAAAACGGGTGAAAAATCACAAAATTTCCCATGCCCGGCCGGCCTGTCGGACTCCCTGCTTCGGCCGGCCGAACTGTGCAGTTCGGCCTGCCGAAAACCAGGTCCGGTCGGCCGGACATTCCCCAGGTTTGGCCTGCCGAACGGTGCAGTCCGGCCTGCCGATCCCTTGAATCTGGCCTGCCGAACACGTAGTTCGGCCTGCCGAACTGGGAAAACCCAGAAATTCCAACCACGGGTTTTCGATCCCCCAAAATCCAAATCTTGATTTTAACCTGTTTTTCTCAAATCTCAGGCATGAAAAACATTCATAGATGATAGAAAAACATGCTAGAACACTTTTGAACTCATTTAAACAAGATTCAAACACAAAAATCTCAAAAATCCAAAAATGGAAAAATGAGGAGAAAAATGAAAAATCTTGAATCCAATCCGTTTTTCTTCAATCTAAGCTTAGATTCTAGTTGTTCTAAGTTCATTTAACTCAAATCAAAGGTTTTCTAAGCTCAAACAAACTTAAATCTCAAAAATACACAAAATTGAAAATTTTGGAAAAAGTTTAGAAATTTCAAAACTAACCTCGAATCGAAGCTTCAATCTGCGTTCTCGGTTGCCAAATCACGTTCCCGAGCTTCCTCCTTGCTAACCCGAAGCTTGGACTCGAATTTTGTTTCAAAAATTTGAGAGAGAATTGAGAGAGAACGAGAGAAACCGAGAGAGAGGAAGAGAGAGGGCTCACGGGCAAGAGAGAGAGGAGAGAGAGAGTGAGAGCTGAGAGTGAAGAGAGAGGGAGAGGTAAGAGAATAAATAGAGAGAAACGGTGGGCGGTTTTACTGTGCGAAAACCAAATGCCACCCACGGTTTTGTAAAACGGAATATTTTTAACATTTTACAAATTGTTGTGTTTTAAAACTCAAAACATCATTTTAAAACAATATGAAATCATTTGAATTTATCAAATTAACAAAACAACTAAAAACTCAAAATTCAACTAAGAAATCAAATTAATATTGAAACATTAATTATGGCACACTAATTCATCATTTTACATTACAATAACATTAACTAAATTTCGGGGCATTACAATGCTCCACCCCTAAAAGAAATTTCGCCCTCGAAATTTACATCTCATTTCAGAAACAAAACAAATGCGGATACAATTCCCGCATACTCGACTCTAGTTTCCAGGTGGCTTCATCAACCCCGTGATGCTACCACACAACCTTTACCAACGGTACCTCACGACGACGCAAACTAATCACTTTCCGATCTATGATCTGAATTGCCACTTCTTCGTACGTCGTATCTTTCTGAACCTGCACATCGCGAAATAAACCTATCTTACCCTGCTCAGGCGGACACTTCATAAGCATCGACACATGATACACATCATGAACATGAGAAAGTTCGTGCGGAAGATCAAGCCGATAAGCAACCACACCAACACGCTGAGTGATCTCGAACGGCCCAATATACCTCGGCGCGAGCTTCCCACTCACTCCGAACCGCATAGTTCCCTTACGAGGCAATACCTTCAAGAGAACGAAATTTCATACCGCGAACTCTAAGGGTCTATGTCTCCTATCTGCATAACTCTTCTATCGACTCTGAGCTGCCTTCAATCGACCTTGAATCACAGCGACTTTCTCATTGCTATCACGGATCTCATCTAGCCCAAGAATAACCCTGTCTTTCAGCTCGGCCCAACACACTGGTGACCGACATGGTCGCCCATATAATGTCTCAAACGGTGCCATACCAATACTCGCTTGATAACTGTTGTTGTACGCGAACTCCGCCATATGCAAATATTGCTTCCAATTCCCGCCGAAGTCTAACGCACAGGCACGCAACATATCCTCGAGAATCTGAATAACCCACTCAAACTGCCCATCAGTCTGAGGATGAAACACCGTACTGAAGTTCAAATCTGTACCCAAAGCCTCCTGAAAACTCCTCTAGTACTTAGCATTAAACCTGGTGTCTCGATCAGAAGTGATGGACAAAGGAACTCCATGCAACCTCACAATGTTCTGCAGATACAAATCCCCGAGAATCCTCCTCGAACATGTCAACCTGAACGGAATAAAATGCGTCGATTTCGTCAACCTGTCGACCACGACCCAAACTGCATCATGCCGCTGCTCCGTCCTCAGCAAACCTGTGAGAAAATCCATCATCACATGCTCCCATTTCCACCCTGGAATAGGAAGCGGCTGAAGCTGACCTGCAAGCTTCTAATGCTCGGCTTTCACCTGAAGACACGTCGTACACTTGGCCACGTACTCTCGAACATCTTTCTTCATGCCTCTCCACCAATATTGCCTCTTCAAATCACGATACATCTTTGTGCTCCTCGGATGAATAGCAAACTGAGACCTATGAGCTTCGTCCAAAACGGCTTTCATCACCTCGATGATAGCTGGAACTGCAAGACGCTCTCGAAAATACAACGATCCATCTGCATGCACGCTCCATTCTTCGAACTGCTCCTCGTTCTGAATTCGTGACCAAATCCCCTGCAAATGTTGATCCTGTTAGTGACTTTGCTTCACCATTTGAACAAGAGCTAGGATCGCCTCCACATGATATACCGAAACTCGATCATAGTGTTCATGATACTGTAACCCATACTCACTCACTGTCACATCCCTACTCTAGTCCTCAAAAGCCAAACAAGCGAGAATCCCTCAAGACTTCCTGCTAAGCGAGTCCGCGACCACATTAGCTTTCCCGGGATGATACTACAACGCAAAATCATAATCCTCCATATACTCTATCCATCTACGCTGCCTCAAATTGAGATCACTCTGAGTGAACAGGTACCTCAAACTCTTATGATCGGAGAAGACTTGAAACGACGCTCCATACAAATAACACCTCCAAATCTTCAGCGCATGAATCACCGCCGTGAGCTCCAAGTCATGAGTAGGATAATTCCGCTCATGAGGTCATAGCTGTCTCGATCCATACGCAACCACACGTCCATGCTGCATCAACACGCACCCAAGTCCGAGTCCTGAAGCATCTGCGTAAACCTCATACGGCTCGTCACTGCTAGGAATAACCAACACTAGAGCTGAAGTCAACCGGTTCTTCAAATCCTGAAAAGCAAGCTCACATTCTTCACCCCACTCAAACCTGACAGTTTTCTTGATCAATCTCGTCAACGGAGCTGCAATCTTCAAAAAATCCTTTCCAAATTTCCTGTAATAACCAGCAAGACCTAAGAAGCTGCAAATCTTTGCTACATTCCTTGGTCGTTCCCATTCCACTATGGCTTCTATCTTGGACGGATCCACAGAAATACCATGCTCCGAGATGACATGACCCAGAAATTTAACCTCAATCAACCAAAACTCACACCTTTCCCTCTTAGCATACAACTGGTGCTCCCGCAGAGTCTGAAGCACGATCCGAAGATGCTGTTTATGCTCCTCCCAAGTCTTAGAATACACAAGAATGTCATCGATGAACACGATCACAAACTGATCCAAATACGGCCTAAATATCCCATTCATCGAATCCATGAAAGCTGCCGGAGCATTTATCAACCCAAACGACATAACCAAAAACTCAAAATGTCCATACCGGGTCCTGAAAGCTGTCTTGGGAATATCCTCTTCCTTAATCCTGAGCTGATGGTACCCTGAATGCAAATCAATCTTTGAGAAGTACCGTGAACCTCCCAACTGATCAAACAACTCATCAATCCTAGGCAAGGGATACTTATTCTTCACTGTAACACGATTCAGCTGCTGATAATCCACACACAACCTGAGAGTCCCATCATGTTTCTTAGCAAACAAAACCGGTGCTCCCCACGGAGATGTGCTATTCCAAATATACCCTTTATCAGCAAGCTCCTGAAGTTGCTTCCTTAATTCTTTCATTTCTATCGGCGCCATCCGATAAGGTGCTATAGCAATCGGTGTTGTCCCTGGAAACAACTCAATACCAAACTCGATTTCTCGATGTGGTGGTAACCATGGCAACTCATCGGGGAAGACATCCTCGAACTCATCAACCAACAGAATCGCTACACTTCCTCTCAAAGCATAGGGCTCGCACTCTAGGTTCTCAAGAAAAGCACAACAACCCAGATTCCTTCGCCCTCCTAGACACGACTTCATGAGATGCTCACTCATTAACCAATCACCACCACCCTGGTAAGTGATCGTCATCCCCCTATCAGACACTAGGGTTACTTTTTTAAGTTGGTAGTCTACAATTGCATTATACCTGGACAACTAGTCCATCCCTAGAATTACATCATATGAGCTCATGGGGAGTATAATCAAATCACTTTTCAAAATCTCATCCCCAATTTTTATTTTACAAGATTTACAGACACAATTCACACACACCCACCCCAAGGGAGAAGTTATGACTAGGGGTTCATTAAACTCTTCTATCTCTAATCCCAAGGCATGTACAAAAGAACTCAAAATGAGAGAATGAGAGGCACCGGTATCAAATAAAACGCAAGCTAAAGATCGAGAAACTAAGATCGTACCATCGACAACCGTGTTACCAACATGAGAATCTGAACCTCTAGATGCCATTGCATGAACCTGCACTGGTGCCTTTCCTTTTCCTCTACCAACATTGTTGGGTCTGGGATTATCCTGCCGATGCTGCTGGGATGGAGACGACTGCACACTAGCTGCACTCGGCGCTCGATACTGAGGGACGCTATACTGAAAATGCTGCGGCTGCTGCCCTCATACCGGATATGAAAACTGCTGAGGGGAGAACTGAGGATACTACAACTGCGGGTACTGTTTGGTAAAATCCACTAACGCAAGTGCACGTTATCGATCAAGTAATACAATAGTGAGTAAGAGTATCGTCTCACAGGGACTGTTGTATAATAATCTAACTAAGTACTAAAATTGGATTAACTCTAAGGTTTATCTAGTTGATCATATGAGGTTGTGATTGAATAAATTACTGAACTAAAGTACTAAATTAAGAATAAAAATTACAATCAATTTTAAAAGATACTTCTATAAGACAAGGCGTTAAGGCGTTTGATTTCACCATAATCACTAGATATAAATTTCATAAAATTACGCAACCCAATCAATAATACACATGTGATGACAGAAATTCCTAAATTATTTACTATCCTATCTCTAGGTATAGCAAACCTACTCAGTTTATTAACTCACTATATCTCTATGTGAATTTAAATAAATCAGAATGCATTAGGATTCATGAACTTTCCAAATGAAGCCACACAAATAATATGGTATATCTCTATCCATATTTAATTGATGGTTATATGTTAGATGAAGCATTTGCATAATTCTCCCTTCTCAGTTTTGAACATGTACATCAGATCATTTAAATGGTAGCTAATCATTTAAAAGGCATTAAACATAATAACACATAACTCACATGAATAAAACCAATTATGGTGCATAAATATGAAATTCACATCGTCATGATTAGGTTACATCATAGCCCTAACTAAGAAAATTAGAACATAATTGAAAAAGAAATAAAATCTAAAAATTTAATTGAATCAAACATCAAGAGTTAAGAGAGCAAGAAATTCTGTCACCAATTCTTCACTTCTTACTCCGGAATGCTTGACGGCTCCTAAGAAAAATAAACAACGCTCTCCAAAATTAACTGATAACCTAACTACCCCATACTATTCTATTTATACTACTCTTAAGTTAACAAATCCTTTGTTTTTGCGTCCAAAAATCGTGGTTTAGTATCACTCTGGCGCCGCGGCCCTTCTCTTCCAGCGCTGCGGCGCTTCAGCTCTGTTTTTCTCTTCTTTTTCGCCGTAGCGCCGCGGCGCTCCTTCCCCAGCGCCGCGGCGCTGAGTTTCTGCCTTCTCGCTGCTCATACTTCCTTTGGGCGCCGCGGCGCTTTAACTCTGCCAGCAAAGTTGGTCCCGGATTTCTTGTGCTCTTGCTCCCTTTTGTTTTGTTTTCTTTCTTTCTTCAACCTACATCAATAAAATCATGCTTTTATGAAAAAGTTGGATGTTTCATGTAATTTTTCTCAAAAACATAGTAATATTCGTTAATTAAAAGTGGCCAAATAACTCTATAAACTAGAGTTATCAGGTACTGCTGAGGCGGAGGTAGGGTCTGAGGTTGAGACTGACGACTGGCATCCTCCCTGGTCTGAAATCCAAGACGGGCACTCCTGATCGGGCAATTTCTCTTGATGTGTCTGGGCTGCTGACAGAAATGACAATGGAAGCTGTAGGGATTGCTGCGCCCACTACCAGACGAACTACTGCTACCACTATTAGGGCCACCTTGCTTGCTCTTCCCTGGAGTCGGACGGCTACTAGTGCTCTTCCTACTGCTCCTCTGCGATCCTCCTAAAGCCTTTGCTCGATACTCACAATACTGTGCATAATCATTTTCCACTGATATTGCTGACGACACAAGCTCTCCAAAACTCCTAAGTCGCAAAGCAACCAACTGTCGCCGAATAGGAGCCTTGAGCCCTTCTTGAAACTTAATGCACTTCTCACGTTCTGATGCCACTGCTGATGGAGCAAACTTGGTCAACTCATTAAACCTTGCCTCATATTCCCGAACTGACAAATCACCCTGCTGCAACCTGTAGAACTCAGCTGCCTTCTGATCTCTATACCCCTGTAAAAAATATTGATCATAGAATAGCTCCTTGAATCTGTCCCAACTGATATCACCACTGCGCTCCAAACGCTTAGCCTGCTTCCACCAAGTATTAGCACCACCCTCAAGCTTATATGCAGCAAACTCCACACGGTACTCCTCAGGCACACCAAGGGTATCCAAATGCTTTATGATCAAATCTAGCCAATATTCTGCCAACTACGGATCCCCATTACCATCAAAAGTCAGAATAGACGCACGCTGAAATTTCTTAAAGTACGCATGCCGACGACCAACATCAGAATCCTCCGGTCTAGCCCTGGCTGCCATCTGCCAGAAAGTTGCAAACATAGACCTCATCATGCCCTCATCGTTTTCTAACTCGGCGTCAGCTGTCGAACGACGTCTAGGTGCCATTCTCTCACTTCTGAAAACAAAATTTTGGACTGTCAGAGGAATTTCATTGTCAAACCTATGTGTGCACAACTCCCAAGGTTCTTAACCTTGAGCTCTGATACCATTCCGCTATGGGTCCCACTGACCCACAACTTGTGCACACACATGGTACTGACAATATAATAATACAACTAAGGTCCAAGCGCAAAGAAAGTTAAAAACATTACATGCCTTGTTTAATTTATACAAACAATCTAATAAATCCTTCTACTGCTCCTGAGTTCGGTCCGTTGAATCCTCTCCGAACCTAAACGGGAAACCACCTAGAAGGGGGGGGGGGGAATTTAAAAACAAAGAAAATGTGAGCGAAAGGCTCAGTAGGACAGTATTTTTATCAAATTATTTAAGAGAAACATTGAATAAATAAATAAATTTAAATAAAACCGTCCTTACCCAAAACAGTTTACTCGAACAACCAGAATTATCATTTTTTTTTCCTAGGCAAACCATAAGAATATCACCACTGTAGTGGCCCAGCTGGGTTTCAGGACCTGCCTCCAAGGTCGATCGCTACACGACCCGATCTCTGATATGGCATCATGCCTATGTGTTTATTTTCATTATCATTCAAAACTCATTTACCGAGTATTGTCATTTACATTTATTATGAAGTTTATTTAAGTTCACGTATATTAAAATATAATCGATAAATTCATTTTCAAAGCCAACTCATTTTGAAATTAGGCTACCAAGGAATGGGATAGAAGTCCTACCTCGATACTCATGCCGGTGCCCCACACCGTAATCTCGGTTCGCTATACGTTAGCTCCGTAGAACCACGAACGATCCTAGATACACACTAAGTCGATCAATATCTAGCTCGAGACATTCTATGTTACTAAACCATTTCATGATGTCCTAGTGTACTATTTGTATCTTTAAAACCATTTTACAAGGTTGGAATTTAAATCAGCGTTCAAAACAGTGAAAACAGGTGAAAAATCACAAAATTTCCCATGCTTGGCTGGCCTGCCGGACTCCCTGCTTCGGCCGGCCAAACTATGCAGTTCGGCCTACTGAAAACCAGGTCGAGTCGATTGGACATTCCCCAGGTTTGGCTTGCTGAACGGTGCAGTCCGGCCTACCGATCCCTTGAATCCGACCTGTCGAACTAGGAAAACCCAGAAATTTCAACAACAGGTTTTCGATCCCCCAAAATCTAAATCTTGATTTTAACCTATTTTTCTCAAATCTCAGGAATGGAAAACATTCATAGATAATAGAAAAACATGCTTGAACACTTTTGAACTCATTTAAAAAAAATCTCAAAAATCCAAAAATGGGAAAATGAGGAGAAAAATGAAAAATCTTGAATTCTTCAATCTAAGCTTAGATTCTAGTTGTTCTAAGTTCATTTAGCTCAAATCAAAGGTTTTCTAAGCTCAAACAAACTTAAATATAAAAAATGCACAAAATTAAAAATTTTGGAAAAAGTTTAAAAATTTCAAAACTAACCTCGAATCGAAGCTTCAATCCGCGTTCTCGGTTGCCAAATCATGTTCCTAAGCTTCCTCCTTGCTAACCCAAAGCTTGGACTCAAATTTTGTTTCAAAAATTTGAGAGAGAATTGAGAGAGAACGAGAGAAACCAAAAGAGAGGAAGAGAGAGGGGGCTCACGAGCAAGAGAGAGAGGAGAGACAGTGTGAGAGCTGAGAGTGAAGAGAGAGGGAGAGGTAAGAGAATAAATAGAGAGAAACTATGGGCGATTTTACTGTGTGTAAACCAAATGCCACCCACGGTTTTGTAAAATGGAATATTTTTAACATTTTACAAATTGTTGTGTTTTAAAACTCAAAACATCATTTTAAAACAATATGAAATCATTTGAATTTATCAAATTAACAAAACAACGAAAAATTGAAAATTCAACTAAGAAATCAAATTAATGTTGAAACATTAATTATGGCACACTAATTCATCATTTTACATTACAATAACATTAAATAAATTTTGGGGCGTTACATAACCACTCTATCCGACCTCTATAAAGAGAGAATGAAGTATGTGTTGGAAACAAAGTGCGTAGCGGAATTTTAAAATTTTTCCATCAGAGTATTTTTCAAAACACAAGTTTGACATGTTATATGTATAAATTAAACAGATCTTACTAACCTCAGTGTGCCGAAGAACCTCCGCGACCTGTGTAGAGAAGTAACGTTCCAGAAGAGCCTCAACCAACTGGTCTTCTTTGCTATTCTCTATCCACAACCGGAGTGAGTGTGGGCTCACACGTACAGCTCTTCCACCGGTGACTCTCCTTCCAACCAATAGAGAGAACCCAAAGCTAGTGTTCGTGATTTGTGAACAAAAGCTCTCAGGGAGTTTTCAGATGCTCACTAGAAGAGTATCACTCTTAATCTCTCAAATTGATCTGAGTAAATCATTAGACTCACTCCCTTTTTATACCTATTGGTCCTTGGGGTCAGTCCATATCAGATTAGGTCTCAAAAATCGAAACAGAATCAAGTTCGGATCAATATCTGATAAGATACGCGTGAAAAACGTCTAATCTTAACTGTCGCGGTCGGCATGCCGAACTGTGTGATAGGCAGGCCGAACTGCCGAGAAAAAATTTCCGCGAATCTTTTATTTTCCACCCGAGATTCTAAAGGATAAAGTCTCAGTTTTGATTCAAATAGCCCAATAGAAAAGATATCTGATCAAAACAAACTTTATCAAGATAATCTCTAAGAAAATAAATCAATTCACAATAATTCTACAAGTTTATCTTGTTCTAATTGTCCAAAATTAAAACAACCGATAAACAGACAAGAATTATCCGAACGCCATAATTCAACAAGTTCATCTTGAACTAATTTCTTACATAATTAATTCAACCGATAAACAGACATGAATTATTTGATTCTTATAAATTTTAAACCAATCTGATAAATCCGACATAAGTCACCAATTATTGGAAAAGCATGCCGTGTCGTTACAGGATTTTGTGAGCTAGCAAAGGGGACCAAAATGGACCTATAAAGTTCAAGCTCATGATAATTATGAAACCCAATATCCCAGATATACATTTCACAATTATCAACTCCAACGCTACTCCACTAAAAGCTTGGAGTTGCACTCTCGAACTTTATAGAATTTCGAAGCTCGCGTAGCTAAGTCTCCATGACATATCAAAGTGTATCATATCCCCATATGATCATCCATAATCGGCTTAAGGACAAGTTCTGTCTTACCTTCCCGATTATTTTTATCTCACGTTCCATTGTCTCACCATTAGAAAACTTGCCATCCAAAGATAGTATACCATTCGGTTACACCTATGTATCCAAATGGTTGAGCGCTTCAGTTTTCCAATTACAGGACAACGCATATAAGAGGATATCATTACTCCTAAAGAGGAGCTATGGATTCCATATCTATGAATAACAAGTCTACGCTACCAAGAGTCATGCCTCCAACGTACCGGCATGCATGCCACTATAGAGATGTGGGAGTCACCCATTGGTACATCAAAAGACACAAGTCGAGACAACGGGCCCATTATTCATCTCAGGATTAAGATACAATACAAATGATTGTCTAAAGTGAATCGATTTGCCAAGACAGAATTATTAATCCAAATCAATTCACTTTATGTCCCGATCCAACACATTGTCACCTATGACAACGCGCCAATGTTTCTATTCATGGAGTCCAACTCCAATGGCCAAGACAAACCATCTCCCAAAAGGGATATAGACAACATAACAATCTTTACATGAATAAAGCGCCCAACTTTATTAATTCATTAAAGATCATATATTTTAGACCATCACCTTAAGAGTCGTGTCTACCGCATAATCATCCCATCATATGCCCAACTCTTAAGGTTTAGACTGACAGTCTCAGACTACTGTTTGCTTATCATACATTCAACAAATATGAACGTAAAGAGGACAATATTTGGTATATATAAACGAATAAATTCTTTATTGATAAAAATGTCTCCAAAAACGTATTACATTTTTACTCCTTAGAGCATACATGTCTAACAGTATGTCTCAGTGCTTACATCAATTAAATTATGTTACTTTAATGTTGTACTCAATCCATTTTGTAATACTCGATCCATCTTGTAACCTTTTGATTCAACATAGTATAGAATTCAGCTGAGGACGTAGCTCATTCAAGAAAGAACCACAGTAAATTCCAATTTGATTATTATTTTCAGCACTTAATTCAGGATTTTTCTTTCTAATTAATCGAGTTTCCGACGTTAAGTTTTTATCATATACCGCATTCCAATTATGTGCCAATTGGGTTAAAAATCTTAATGTAAGGAGTTTTTTTTTTTTTTTAACTATTTGGAAAAAATTTTGTAATCAATCCTTAGTATTATTTTCTGGTTTGACCGTTACAATTAATTTTTTGTGTGAACGAGAGAGGCATCCTTGCCACGAAACAAACCGTAGTTTATTTTAGTTGGAGCTAATATGCTATTGGTTTCCATTTACATACACGCTTTCTTTAGTATTCTGCAAATTACAAATTACGATGACCTATAGGGCCAATGGTCGAAAAGCAGTATTCCATACTTTTAATGAAAGAAGACATCACAAGAAAACTGGCATCGTTGCTTGGCCCACCTATCCATGCGTCGGCGAAAGTATTTTTTTTCTTTTTTTCTTTTTTTGCTAATGATAAGAACACCGAAAGTGCTTTGGTTCCACGTTCAAAAGAGGAAGGCATCAAAAAAATTGGTCCCACATTTTCATTGGGGTTTGTTTTGGATTAAGTTCTTACCATATAATTGTCTAATCTGTAAAACCAACGCTACAGTGACCCCATTTGGAAAACTAATGTCTTCTGTTAGCAGACCGTGTCATTTGGGTTTGTCTCTCCAGTTCCATCGTATTCTACACAAATAACAATTTACACATGTTACAAATACATAAAGTAATTTGAATAAGAGAAAATAGTATTGAAAATTTAAAATACTTACAAAAGTCTACTATGCTTGAGAGTTAACTCAAATTTCCCCATAACGATGCATTAATATATTTATATTGTTAATTAATTTTTTTAAAATCCTTATTTCTTTTCTTTTTTAGGGGAATTTTATTTCTTTAATATTTGTAAATTTTGCATTACTAATTATATAATTTTTTCCTTTTTTTATTAACTATGAAAAGTTGAATCAACTTATAAACTATCTTATATCAAAAATAAAAATTTGACCGACAACATAAAAATTCTAACTAACTTAATCAACAACTTAAAACAATTTAAACAATAACTTAATCATACTTTGAATTTATAATAATCATAACAACAAAAAACATCCAATTCAATTATAATCTTTCTTTATTAAACAATTTTACCGACAACATCTCATAAGCTTTCTTATATCAATTATAACCATCACAACAACAAAAAACATCCAATTCCATTACAACAATTACAACAACCAAAAAAAAAAAAAACTCAATCAAATATATAACAAAAAACATAACTCAATACCAACCCTGAACAATATTCCTAATATTAAATTTCTCAACACAATCACAAACCAAACTTCTCAACATAACACAACCACATAACACAAATTTCTCAACATTACACAATTCTCAATATTTTTCCATATTTTCTAAAATAAAATAAAAAAACCAAAAACTGACACAATCCAATACCCACAAAACTAGGGGTTAGAATTTCAATGGTTGGTTGCAACAAGACAGTGGCAGCAAGGGGAAGAAATCCAATGGAGTTTTTTGGGAAATAGGGAGTTTTTGTGATTTTTGGGTTTTTTTTTATGAGTTTTCTTAGAGATTATTACAAATATCTAATGTTCATACAAAAAATGAGTTTTTTTTAAGCTTTTGGGAGGCAAAATAAGCGGAGGACAAGAGAGAATCAGCGGGGAGGAAAAGAGCGAATCAGGAAAAAAAAAAGGGGGAAAAGAGGTTCTACAAACTTTTTTATGCACATAACTTTTTGCGACAACACGTGTCGTCACAAAAATAATAAATTGTCGTCACAAAAATGTACCAAAACGATAGAGTCTTATTTAAGCTGGGTAAGATGAGTCTTGAACAACTTTTTATGATGACAAATGAAAAATTTCGTCGCAAATAATATTAAATAAACAACCTTTTTCTCTACAAAAATTTTAGCAAAAAATTAAATTTTTGCTTTTTTGCGATGACAAAATAAACTCACAGCCATTGTGTTTGATAGTCAGTCATAGATGTATCTTATCAATATTTGTGACAACAATGTCGTCGCAAATAAGAACCTCGTGATTGCCACATGTACCTTTTTATTATTTGCAACAACAAAATCATAGCAAATACTTACGTAGTGGCGTGAGAAAACTTCGCGCCACATAGGTTTAAGTGCCAAATATCAATTGCAACGACATGTCGTGGCAAATACAAAAAGCTATTTTTAATTATTTGCAATAATATGATGACACAATTGTATTTGCATATGTGATGATATTTTTAGCTACAACAATCTGGTGGTGCATACGGATCCCATATTTGCGATTTTTTTTCATTGCAATTAAAATATTGTCACTAATAGCCCCAATTGTAGTAGTGAGCATAGAGCAACATACATACATGGAAATGGAAATTACATTAGCAATTAACAAAATAATCCAAACATAATCCAAATCAAGCTATATCAAGCCCTAGAATGGGAAATCTAAGCAAACATAGACAAATTCATAACTAATCTCTTCATGAAATCTATAAAAGTATATATATTTAACACACAAACACAAATACAAATTTCAATTAAGAATTAGATAGAGAGCAAGGGAGAAGAAACTCTTTGTGGAGTTGAACTTCAAGCCTTAAATTCTCTAATAATCCACCAAAAATCCTCCAAGAATCTTAAACTTCAAGCTCTTCTCTCATTGGAATTTTAGATCTCACTCATGGATCTCTTCCCTTAATCCTCCACACCTTTGAAATATAAGGGCTTTAGGGTTTTTAAGGTGGTAGGGTTTCATTTAGCATCCATTTCAGCCCTTGGATTAGGAATTTGGGGTCAAGATTGGCCCAAAGATGAAATCAGCACGTTTCAACACCAAAAAGAGCTCTAGGGGCAAGCATGGTAGGGCTGCTCATAAGCGCGCACGTGTGCGGTCGCATAGAGCCTCTATTGGGCCTCCTAATGCATGTAGGCAGTGCATTGCACTGCCCTTGGCATGTGGCAACGGTTGGTTGCTCCAAGAACTCCTTTTTACACTAAATTTTCATGCCAAAATGCCCATGAATTCCCATTTTATTAATTTCCTAGAAAATAAAAAAAATTAAAATAACATAAATGCTTGTAGATTTTCACAATATTTAAGCTTAAGAAATGCTTGATTTATGAGTAAAGTGCTCACTCATAAACAATTAGACCAACAATAAGGATATTCAGAACAATCAAAACAAGAGAGCAACAATGTGAGAGAACACGATTGCATTTGTTGATATTGAGGAAATGTTAGTGAGAAAACATACACATAGATGACCAATAGGTGGTGTTGATTAAGAAAGAACAAGGGGAAGAATCCCAAAGCCCAAAGACAGAAGCATTAAAAGTTCCTTAGAGCTAGTGTTTGTTGAAAATTGCAAATGCACAATATTGCATAAACAAGTAATATAATGATAAGTAAAAATATTGTCCCATGAGGATTGTGTTTAATTTTCATTAATTACTAAAATTATACTAACTATAAGATTATTTGAATAATCGATTGAAAAATGAAATAAAACGAAACTAATAAAATCAAAATAAAAATAAATGAAACTAAAATAATAAAACTAAGGCTCTAGCCAAGGATTCAACTTTTCCTAATTAAGTTCATTTGAATTAAATTTACTCTCCAGTTGATCAATTTATATTAATAAAATTATTAGCCGAATGCACAAAATTAGCTATTTGCCTCTTCCGATAAACTAGTGGGATTTTCATATTAATTAAAACTACTATATTCTTGTGAGGAATTAATTAATGTATATTTATTAAGTTCAAGCATTGAAAGTGGCTAAACCTACACAAATTATATATTCATATTTAAAATCGCACATGCTACCCTATTATTGGTCAAGACTTAAATTTCATTTTCCAATTTCATCTAAGTCCAAAATCAACACCTAAAGATTGGCTAAATCACTAGGAGCATTAAGTACATAATAGAATAGACAATTACCAATAATCAAATACCAATTCAAGAAAGCAAAAATAAATCAAAATTTCTTAGTAAGATCTATTAGAACCCTAGAATAAAAAACTAATTCATAAGTGAAAATAAAACTATAAATAAAAATAAAAAACAATAAAGCATTCTTAAAATATACAAAATTTAGGGAATAAAAATGGGAAAGAAATCAAAAAATGGATATATCACAAACTCCAAGCTCCTCCTATTCTGATATTTTTCTTCTTCCTTTTTGTAGCTTCAAAAATGCCTTTCAATGGTGCCTCAAAAGAAAAATAAAATAGATAAATATAAAACTAAAAATAAAACTAAAGTAAAGCAAAAAACGACAGCAAAATTGGGGCTCTGATGCAACACGGACAGTTGGCGGCTTTCAGCTTGGCGTTAGAATAAGTACTTGACACGCAGCAACATGGGAGAGGTGCAGCATATGGGCGCACGGGATAAGAAACATAGCTTGGAGCCTGCAATACGGCGCGCTGAGGTAGTGGGGCGCTGATGCACGCTATGTGGCGAAGTCGAATTGGCCAATGGACTGCACTTGTCCTGCTTGAAACGTGCGACTATCGTAGCATGTATTGCACATGCATGGAGGTTAGATTGAGAGGTGATCGAACCCTTCGTCCTGAGTTGCCTTACACTTCATTTTCTAAGCGTGTTCCTCCTCTTTAGGTGTGGACTGAAGTTGAATTTTCTTTTGTTTGAGGCCTTATTTTAACTCTTTTGCTCTCAAATTAATTCCAGTTGTCCTTTTTGCACCCTTACACCTATTTTACCTACATAAAAGAGAAAAATAAAATAAATAGATAGGTTAGTAGCAATAATAATAATAATAAAATTCATTAAAATCAAAGTAAAAACAAATTAAATCAAATTTATAAAATAAAAGAATATTTATAAAAATAGAGAAAATTAAATAAAAATATCAAGAATATAGCACAAATATGTGCATTAAATGTAAGATAACTCTATTTTATAGAGTTATTACACTCCCAAACTTAATATTTTGCTAGTCCTTGAGCAAAAACAAGAAAAGAAACAAAAATAAAAATGAAATAAAGGCAAGTTGTGTCACATTGGTGATCTCTAACGAATTTCTCAAAGATTGAGTAAGGAAGATAGCTCGAAGAAAGATGCAAATACTGACCAAGTGTTGTGATTAATTCTAGAGTATGTCCCATTCTTAATTGGATTTTTGGTGAGTGTGTGCCTAGCCATTTCTCTTTTCATTGTGTCAATTTGGATAAGTTTATACAAACATAAAATCAACTAGAATCTCAAAGAAAATAAACAAGTCCCATAGGTTTGCTTTACATGTCTAAAGATCATTACGTCTTCAATAAGCTTGTTGAATGGCTTAGGCGAGGGGTAGGATAAAAGGAAAATTTATGGTTCAAATCACACCCTAAGTGCATAAATCAATCTAGGATCTTCATGGAGCCAAATTCATCACACCTCTTTAAATTTGCTTGAAAGTTTCTTTTGTCGTCCACTTTATTTCTTTTTCTTTTCCTTTTTTTTTTCTTGCAACTACACACCTGAACTTGTTTCTTTCTTTCTTTTTATGAACCAAGGGTGCAGCACCCTTTCTTCTTCTTCTTCTTTTGACTTTTTTTTTATTTATTTTAAGGATAAAGATATAACACAATTGCATCATGTTGGAAACAAAGTGCGAAGCGGAATTTTTAAAAAATTTTCATCAGAGTATTTTCCAAAATACAAGTTTGACATGTTATATGTATCAATTAAACAGATCTTACTAACCTCAGTGTGCCGAAGAACCTCCGCGACCTGTGTAGAGAAGTAACGTTCCAGAAGAGCCTCAACCAACTGGTCTTCTTTGTTATTCTCTATCCACAACCGGAGTGAGTGTGGGCTCACACGTACAGCTCTTCCACCGGTGACTCTCCTTCCAACCAATAGAGAGAACCCAAAGCTAGTGTTCGTGATTTGTGAACAAAAGCTCTCAGGGAGTTTTCAGATGCTCACTAGAAGAGTATCACTCTTAATCTCTCAAATTGATCTGAGTAAATCATTAGACTCACTCCCTTTTTATACCTATTGGTCCTAGGGTTAGTCCATATCAGATTAGGTCTCAAAAAATCGAAACAAAATCAAGTTCGGATCAATATCTGATAAGATCCGCGTGAAAACGCGTAATCTTAACTGTCGTCGGTCGGCAGGCCGAACTTTCTGATAGGCAGGCCGAACACGTCATCCGGTAGGCCGAACTGCCGAGAAAAAATCTCCGTGAATCTTTTATTTTCCACCCGAGATTCTAAAGGATAAAGTCTCAGTTTTGATTCAAATAGCCCAATAGAAAAGATATCTGATCAAAACAAACTTTATCAAGATAATCTCTAAGAAAATAAATCAATTCACAATAATTCTACAAGTTTATCTTGTTCTAATTGTCCAAAATTAAAACAACCGATAAACAGACAAGAATTACCCGAACGCAATAATTCAACAGGTTCATCTTGAACTAATTTCTTACATAATTAATTCAACCGATAAACAGACATGAATTATTTGATTCTTATAAATTTTAAACCAATCTGATAAATCCGACATAAGTCACCAATTATTGGAAAAGCACGCCGTGTCGTTACAGGATTTTGTGAGCTAGCAAAGGGGACCAAAATGGACCTATAAAGTTCAAGCTCATGATAATTATGAAACCCAATATCCCAGATATACATTTCACAATTATCAACTCCAACGCTACTCCACTAAAAGCTTGGAGATGCACTCTCGAACTTTATAGAATTACGAAGCTCGTGTAGCTAAGTCTCCATGACATATCATAGTGTATCGCATCCCCATATGATCATCCATAATCGGCTTAAGGACAAGTTCTATCTTACCTTCCCGATTATTTTTATCTTACGTTCCATTGTCTCACCATTAGAAAACTTACCATCCAAAGATAGTATACCATTCGGTTACACCTATGTATCCAAATGGTTGAGCGCTCTAGTTTTCCAATTACAAGACAACGCATATAAGAGGATATCATTACTCCTAAAGAGGAGCTATGGATTCCATATCTATGAATAACAAGTCTACGCTATCAAGAGTCATGCCTCCAACGTACCGGCATACATGCCACTATTGAGATGTGGGTGTCACCCTTTGGTACATCAAAAGACACAAGTCGAGACAACGGGCCCATTATTCATCTCAAGATTAAGATACAATACAAATGATTGTCTAAAGTGAATCGATTTGCCAAGACAGAATTATTAATCCAAATCAATTCACTTTATGTCCCGATCTAACACATCGTCGCCTATAACAATGCACCAATGTTTGTATCCATGGAGTCCAACTCCGATGGTCAAGATAAACCATCTCCCAAAAGGGATATAGACAACATAACAATCTTTACATGAATAAAGCGCCCAACTTTATTCCCTCGATTGCTGATCATATGTTTTAGACCGTCACCCTAAGAATTGCGTCTTCCGCATAATCATCCCATCATATGCCCAATTCTTAAGGTTTAGACTGACAGTCTCAGACTATTGTTTGCTTATCATACATTCAACAAATATGAACGTAAAGAGGACAATATTTGGTATATATAAATGAATAAATTCTTTATTGATAAAAATGTCTCCAAAAACATATTACATTTTACTCCTTAGAGCATACATGTCTAACACATCACTCGAAACTTCACCCATCCTCCCAAAATTTAGCATCGATCAATTATTTCCTAAAAAGGTCATATGCTTAGAATAGGGAAAGGAATGGAAACTATATTGTGGGTAGGCTAAAAACATGGCTAACAAAAAAAGGATAAATTAGGCTCAAACAAGTATACCACGGATGCAAATATGTCAAGGTATGCTAAAAAAGGCTTAAATGGTCCAACAGGAGCCTAAGTCATTTCCTTAATGAAGTAAGGTCTAGGATTTCACCTTGAGAGCAAATCAAGCAAATTCTAGGATGTGGGAGATCTTGAAAATCACTTAATCACATAAAAATTCTCCAAAAAATACACACAACTCAAAGATCAAGGCATAATTCTCAAGTATTGATAATCTCAATCAAAATCAAACTAACTCAAAAATTCAACACAAAACTAGACAATATTCACACCATAATTCTCATCATAGGTCTGAGAGAAATCACCAAAGAAAGTGCAAAAACCTTTAACTGTTAAAAACTTTTTAAATTTTAAATTTTATTTTTTTAAATGCAAAACTAAAATAGAAAAGGATTAATCCCCAAAAAAAAAAAAAAACTTAACATGCACAAAATCCTCAATGTTTAAGAAAGCTAGAAAAATAAAAAAGTTTAAGGAAAACTCTTCTCATTGATGCTCGTTGGTGCATAGGCATGGCTTGATGCCCTTTAAGCTCATGAGATGACGCCTACGGCTACAACTCCCATTGGCTCCAGTGCTTGCACCTATAAAAGAAAGAGAGAAAAACAAAGTAAAAAGTTATTAAAACTTGAAACCAAAACTCAAAATTCAAAACAAAGGAAAAAGTTTAGAGAACTTGGGTTGTCTCATAATACGTGCTTGCTTTAAAGTCGTCAGCTTGACTTTTAGAGAAGCGCTCGTCAAACAGTGGCTTCCACCCATAGTAGATGTCATACAATGCCACATATAGGTCTTGGTTATGAATGCCCTCAACTTTGGCAAGATGTGGAAGAATGTTGTACATGGCACCAACAAGACTTGGTTTTGTTGAGTGCTCTTGGTGGGATGAAGTAGTGATGCTAATAAAGGTGGAGGATGTGTTGGCTACATTGGATCTTCATAGATGTGATATTTGATGAGCTAACTTGGCAACATAGGTTGGACACCATAGACTTCTTGAGATTATTCTTGCATAACCAAGTCTTGTTCCTTTCCTCACTTAGAGAATCATCTTCAAATATCTCAAGTGCTCGTCTCTTCGCGTTGGCTCTTCAAAGTGGCAATCATGAATGTCTTCAATTAGAGCATCCATAGTACGAGTGGAAGCTATTAATTCATTAAAGTGCTCCATTGTTTCTGCCATACACCTCATGGTAATTTCTAAAGACTCCTTTGTCATTTCACGCATCCTCTCAAGACTTTAATCAAGTAAGGCTTGCACGTCGCTCATCGTATCTTAAGGTTGGGTGTCAAACCATGGCTTAACAAAATGTAGAATTGTCCTCCCAACCTTAGTTGTTTCACAAACAATTCCATTTTTAATAATCAAACTCGGCCATATCTTCTAACATGTAGTAGGCTTCATCGACGTATCTTTGATTGAAAATGGTTATGCCATCTTCATATTCCCTCAAATTTCTTGTTATGCCACATAAGCCATTGAGGAAGACTTGCAATTGACACTCTCTAGAGAAATCGTGGTAGGGAAACTCAATTAACAATTTTTTGTACCTCAACCATAATGGTTCCAAGTATTGTTGAGAAAAACTCAAGAGCAACTGTCGATGAAACATCCCAAAGTGCCTCAAGAAAATAAAAAACTCAAACAAAAAGAATGAAACAAAATAAAACGATTTAAATTAATCGTTGAGATAAGGGGTATAGATATTAACAAGAACTTAACAAAACAATCCCCCACGGTGACTCCAAAGCTTGTTTGTTGAAAATTGCAACTACACACTATCGTACAATTTTCGAAATTGTATTCACTCTAAAATTAAATAATTGATTAAAAAAATAAAATAAAACTAATAAAATTAAAATAAAATAACTGAGGCTAAAACAATAAAAGTAAGGATTCAATTTTACCTAATTAATTCATTTGAATTAAATTTTCTCTAGTTGTGTTAATTCCTTATGCCAGTAAAAAACAAAAGCAAAATCAGGCCTCTAACGCAACATGGACAGTTGGCCGCTTGTGGTTCGGAGCTCGGCCAAGTGCAAGACATGTGACAGTTGGGGAGAAGTGCAGCACGTGGGTGTGTGGGAGAAGAAATGGAGAGTAGAGCATGCAATACGGCACGCTGGGGCAGAAGGGTGTCGCTGCACGCGATGTAGAAAAGTCGGATTGGCCGACATACTACGTCTTAAAACACGCGACTATCGGAGCGTGTGCCGCACGAGCGAAGAGGTTAGATCAAGAGGAAATAGAAAGACTTCATTGCGAGTAGCGGTTTCTCAATTAATAGAAAGATAGGAATTCTCACTCCTATAATTCTCTTTAACAAAACTTTGTTAACAATTTAGAGCTTGCCTACTTTCCATTACTTGTATTATTTCCTTTTACTATATTACTTCTTTTCATATTTATTTCTTTGATTTACATAAAGGATGGATTTGAATATTACTTCAAGGTGATATCTTTAACTGATTGACAAACATTGGTAGCGTTCGAACTTGTTCTAGTAATACTTATGTTAATCACTCGATGTTATCATCTTCTACAATCATTCATTCGTTTAATACCACTTTAATGTTATGCATTCATACATTAGGAGAGGGTGTCATATACATTTACATTAACATGTGGCTCATAATTACACGATGGATGCCTTTATTCTGTCTATAATCAAACGCCAACAACATCGCATCTGACACATTTCCTTTAGCGTTAGCTTTGCAATCTATGCATTAACCGAGGACTAAGCCTGTGTGTATATCAATATGTTCCTACCGCTTGAACCCCGAAACATTAAGGAGACTCCACTGCATCTATTATTTGCCCTTGCAAAGTTAACTTTGTTGAACCTTTGCTCCAATTTCCCACTTTGGCCACTCTGCTTCGCATCTTTGAGTTACCCTTCTATTTGCCTATATATGGCCTCATTTATTTGGCTCAAAGTGACAATCACAACATAGAAAGCAATCAGGCCAACAATAAGGATATTTACAACAATTAGAACAAGAGAGCAACAACATGAGAGAACACGATCCATAGTGGAGAAGTATGTATGCTTACTATTATCTCACCGTTAGGAATACTTACTATTTATAACCAATACAAATAGTAAACCATTTGGTTACACAAGTATATTCATATGGCTAAGCGCTTCAGTTTTTCAACTCCAAATAATGCTTATAAGTGAATATCATTAACTACCCTAAAGAGTTATGGATTCCATATCCATGAATAATAAGTTTATAAAAGTTAAGAACCATGTCTCTAACATACCGGTATCGTACCTTCATTAATTCAAGATGTCACATTTTGGTACGTCAAAAGACACAAGTCAAGAATACGGACTCATTAATCTATTTCAGGATTAAGATTTAACACACATGTTATCTAAAGTGAATTGATTTATTTAAATAGAATTATTAACTAAATCAAGTCATCTTTACTGCCGATCCAATATATCGTCATCAATGACAATATACCAATGTCTCTACTCAGGTAGTTCTAACTCTAATGACCAAGACAAGTAATCTCTCGTCAATGATGTAGGCAATATAACAATCTTCATATAAATAGAGTGCCTAACTTTATTCCCTCGATTTTGGACCTTTGCATTTAGACTATCACTTTAAGATTCATGTCTTCTGCATAATCTTTCCATCATATGGACAATCTTAAAAGATTTAGAATGACAGTCTCAAATTTTGGTTTGCTTATCATACACTTATCACAAATGAATATAAAGAGGACAACATTGATATAAAATTTTTTTTTATTGATCAAATGTCTCAAAAATAGTAATATTGTTTAGTACTTAGGGCACCGAGTCTTATAAGTAGGACCAAAACAAGCACTAACAGATGAACCGGGGGTTGCATGGATAGTAAACAAGCCCATAGAAGTAGCAGAAAGATGTTAGTTTAGGGCACTCAAAGTCAACTCCAAAACTAGATAATCTTCAAGTCATTTGTGTTCATCTTGCTTAAATTCCAACACAGCGTGAGCGCAATTTTTCTCCAGTGCTTGCAAATTAGCTTTCTTTTTGGCTAAGGAAATTGGGACCCTAGACAATTCAGATTTCAAGGCCAATATCTCCATGCCTAGTTCTTGCACTTGTCGGCACAGTCTATTATATTCTTCAGCATGATTATGATCGGAAAGGCGATCTTGTGCATATTGGCGATTCAAAAAATTCACTTGGACAATCAGATCATTAAGACACTTCAAAGATCCAGCGGAAGGGCAACCAAAGGGCGACGAGGAAAATTTTTCCAATTAGAAAAGGCCAACAAAGGAGATAAGTCTTCACTATAATGAGAATCACCTATATCTAAAGAAAAAGGATGTTGAGAATACAATAAGTTCCTAAGAAAAGTCTTGAAATTATAGGGGCTCAAAGTTTTGAAACTTACAATGAAAAAGAAAAAGAAACAGATAAGATAATGCATTATGATAAATTAAAGATGAACTAAAGATTGTTTAGAGTTTATAAAGCACAGCAGGCTAAATGTTAATGCAGGTTTGACATGTATAGTAAATGGATGACACTTCACGTGGGAAGTATATAAGTAGGCGTAGAATGGTAGCATTTCATCTAAATTTTGGTAATACAATTTTGGCTCTTAATAAAATGACATGGACGAGAATTATGAATATCTATATAAAAAATAATAATAAAGTCTTGACTGAAAAAAAAATTATAATGCCTAATAACTCACAATTAGCCAGTAATAAGCATCCTATATATCTATGCATTTAACGGACACACGTTATTAAATTTTGAGCATATAGAAAGCATATCTTACGATCATGAGTACTCATTATTTATAAGATTGAATCATGCATAAACATGCTTATATTAAATAAATATGACATTAAATTATTAATATATGATCTAACATGTTTTTAAAAAGTTCTAGTTTCAGTGAAAAGCTCAGTTTCTCGATAAGGAAGATTGGTGCACTAAACTATTACAAATTGATTGGCAAGTGTTTTTCCATTTCAAATACATTCTAAACTAATTGTGTTTCCCATTCGTGTATTTGAAATAGACTAATTTGATTGGAATTGAAAGTATGCAAAATGGTGCAACTTGATTAGTTTGTTAACTAGGTTATAGCAAATTGAATTACTCTTACTTGTATTAGATTTAATTGGCTAGTTATTAGTTAAATTCTCTTACTTAGCTCTCTTTCCACATGTCAAACCCAAGAAAAGGATGGCAAGTTCCTCCCTTCACTTACTTGATTTTGACTAATTCAAATGAACTAGAATGTTCATTTTTGCCTTTTTCTTTTGCAAGCAAATCTAAAAACATCCAGCACTTCCCCCTACTTCTTTCTCTCCATTTTCCATTTCCTAAAGTTCACAAAAACTTAAACAAGACTATAGAAATTTGGGTTACACAAACTAACCCCAAGCTTACACCATTTAAGCTTGAAAATCAAGTGTTTTGACCTCCAATAGAGCCCTAACATCAAGCCATAAAAGGCAAACTCTATATTTATGTTTCTTATGATGAAATTAAGTTATTTTCTATTATATATGATTATAGATGTGGAGAAAGTAACCTAGGACAGATTTGAGCTCAAACTAAACTAGTTAGGACTTTGCAAAATTGATAATCATGTAAAATCTGATTATTTCCTTTATTTTTATTGATTCAAAGTGTTTATTAAGTGATTTTAAATGCTTGTAAATAGGTGGGAATTAATTAGAATGTTATTTCTGAACTTATGGAAAGAAAATACAAAACTAGGTTAAGTGGAAATCAATTTTGCACAATGCTTGATTCTTGTGTATTGGGTTGTTTTTATAAGGCTATATACTTCCCTCAATGATATTTAAAGTTTGGAAATATTTGTGATTCATTAAAAATTTGATTTGTCAAAAAAGTTGTAAAAATTGTTATGTGTTTGATAATTTGTAATTTGCAGCTAGGAATGCATGGATATGTATGTTTGTTGAGATCATGGAACACCTAATCTCTATGTTTAATATATTTCTAATAGTATAGCATGTTCCTTGGTAATAAATGTGCAATTTGACATTGTTATATTCAGCCCATTTTATGTTTAATTCAATACAAAACCCTTATAATATGAACTTATAACCTAGATCAATGAGGTTGGTTTATGAGAAATTAAATGGTATATGATTTTATAATGCTAGGCATTTGCACATCTTATCTTCTAAGAGAACTGATCTTTTCACTCAACGCAAATTGAACTCGAGTTAAGTAGAAACCACTATTTACTGTATCAGAAGTACTATGTCATGTTATGTTTAAGGTGCATTGATTGGATTGTTGTTATTTAGGAATGATATTGTCTATTGAAATGCATTCATGATTCATGAAATTTACATTAGAACATGTGATATGATCAAACAGGGAATGAGGTTTTTAACTAAAATTTAATTCTTAATTGGTCGTCGGGTAGGCACGAGACGCGCGTGGGACCGACGGACCTAACAAAGGGTGGTGAATACTTTAAGGTTGAAAAACAAGATAAGAAGAGCCACAAAGACTAGACTGAATACGGCAAATACCTGAGGTTTAATGACCAAGATAGAAACCTTGCATTATTATTACTACATTGGCCAAATTATGATGAACAAGTTTTGAAAACCACAACCTATCATTACTAGTTAAGTGCTACACTCCAAGGGTACCCAAAATAAGAAAGAATTGTTGAAAGAAAACTGATAAAAGAAAATGTTTGATTGCATTCTCATTGGACGTTCATGTTCATGCATTAGTTTCTGCTTACTGAGCTTTTAGCTTATTATAGTTCTTATGATGCAAGTAAGGATGTACAAGGTTAGGGGTTGACCGAGTGTCCAAAGCTGCCAGTCAGAGATTTGTTCATATGTTATGTTTTGGATATGCTTTTGAAACGTATCTTGGAACTCTGTTTTATAAAACTTAATAGCTCTGTTGTCGTTTTGTGAACAGACATATGTTATTGAATTTAGATGTGATAGTATAGTTTTGTTTATATTACCAAGTTTGAATAAAGTATATATTATAAATAAGAAAATGAATGAAACAATAGTTTTAAAACTCTTTTATACTAAAATGAATATTTTAAGTAAACCATAACACTTATAATGTAATTGAAAGATTAATATTTCTTATCCTAACTAAATAGGCTTTACACGAGCTCATTAATTAGCTTAAGGGGTATTACAAAAATAGAAAAGAGATGAATACAGCCGTATGATTCAGTTATATCGTCAATATCATGGCTACATACACTCAAAGTCAATCCTACATTTTCTTATTTTACTCTCCATTTCTCACCTTTTGCAAACCATTTTTCATGTTTGACCTCCATTTCTCACTTTTTCCTGCCCTATTTCTCACCTTTGCTATCTATTTTTTTTTTTAATCTTTACTATCTATTTATCTCCTTCACTAAGTTAAATTTATTTCTTGCCTTTGCCACCTATTTCTTACCTTTGCTAAAGTCAACCTTGTTTCTACCTTTACTCCAATTTCCCAACTTAGCCACCCCGTTTCGCACCTTTGAGTCACCCATCCATTTGCCTATATATTGGCCTCATTTATTTGGCTCAAAGGGACAATCACAACAAAGAAAACAATTAGACCAACAATAAGGATATTCACAATAATCAAAACAAGAGAGCAACAACGTGAGAGAACAAGATTGCATTACTTTAGCAAATAAACAATGTTGAGGAAATGTTAGTGAGAAAACATAGACATAGGGAATCAATAGGTGATGCTAATTAAGAGAGAACAAAGGGAAGAAACCCAAAGCTGTCACGACCTAAAAACGAAAGCCACGACTAATGAAAAATTAATGTAAAATAACCTCATATTTAAATAACCCAAATCAAGAACACCCGAGAAGTACCCTCGAAAAAATTAATAAAAATAAATATCCGCGTTGCGAGGGCTTAAATTTCCATAAAAATCATAAAACAATCCGTGTACAAAATTTTCTCGATAATAATACAACACTAAAAATTGACTTCGAGACAAGTTGTACAATACAGTTAAAACAAATACAAAATAACCAAAAATTACTTAAGTTTAAATATGTACCACTTTTGACCTTTGATCCGAACAACAACACTCGCCAATCATTTTTTAAGGTCCGCTAAACCTTAGTTTGAGAAACTCAACATTCAAGCGCTTATCACCTAGTGGGAGAAATTTAAAACAGTAAATTGTGAGCAAAAGACTCAATAGGATATTTTCTTTTAAAAATACCGTAGTTTTAAATACTCAAAAACTGTTTAAACTCAGAGGTTAATAAATACTTCCCAAACACTCCTTCTCAAAATAAAAATATAAAATAAATAAATAGTAAATAATGAGAAATGATAAAGTACAAGTATGCTGGCAAATGCAGTTTGTATCCCTACTATAACTTATAGTAGCTTATAATATTCCTGGGCCATCGCTAGCAAATGTGCCGTGACGATTCCCCCAATTCGGAAGGTGAACGCTTCGCGCCGTGTGTACAATTCGGCCTATCCAAATATAATCTTAAAACACCTCAAGACCTTTTTCGAAAATTATGAAAAATACTTTTATATTGAAAATATTTTTGTACATAAACCAGAATCCATAACTGATAAACAGTTCACAATCTAGAAACCTTTTCAAAGAATTTCAAATATCAAAATCGTCTATAAATAGAATAAGATATTTTTTCTCATTTTCCAAGAAACCTAGAGAGGATTAATCCCTATGAAAATCTATTTTTCAAGATATCAATATTTCACAAAATGTCATTTCAAAACTATGATTCAATAAAATCATTTTCTGAAACTCTTTCACTTTAAGAATATTGTTTTAGCCAAAACAATTAAAAAAATGCAGGTTACCAAAGAAGGGAACAAATATCCTACCCCATCAGTAAATAATCTACTGAGACCTTCCTCCCTTCTAACTTCCTTTTTAATCCGTTCAACAATATTGTTCACCTACTTTGATCCAATCATAATCCATTTAGTCGTCTTGTCATCCTAGAAGCAAATACAGTTCCTTTAATCTCTGAATAAATCATATAGTATATTTTAAATTAAAATTTATTAGTCTGCCTGCAAGTAAATTTTTTTTTTTTTTGAAAATGCAAGTAATTTAAAATACTTTATAAAGTATAACGTGCAAATATAACACACTTTTCTGATAAAAATGAAACCATATAAAATATTAAAAATAACAAAAACAATCATGTATTTAGGAGGTCAAAAACCAGGGAAGTGACGTTTGGACATTGAATGGTATTGTTGAAATTCTCAACATTGCTTGCCATAAAGCTGCCGCTGAAAAATTCCAGCAAATCCTTTTGTCAAATCCGAACTTTATTCAACTTAATACAGTTTAGATCCAGTCCAAATAGCAGAACGACGTATAGAAACATCTCAAGGTTAATAATAACTAAAATAACAAAAAAAATCCAAACAATTTCACGTATTTATCTAAAACAAAGAACCAAGAATAAAACTTGAATTTCAATGCTCTGACTTGATATCAAACCAAGAAATACCAACCAAAATCAAGAAAACCCCCTCATAAACCTCATTCTATTGCTGCAAACCCATACCCAAAACAAAGTTCTTTACCAAAAAAAAAAAACTCATTTGATACATTCAACTGATTTTCGTCACAAAAATAGAAATATCAAACTAAAACCATGGTAAAGAATTCGAAATATTAAGGATTTGAAACTGCCCCAGAGAATTGCAGAGCTAAAACTTCTTCCTTAAGGGTGATTTGAGCTTGAATTCTTCAACAACCTCAAGCTTGTGAATATCATTGAAGAGACTATCTTGTATACAAAATTGATCTCTTTTTTTTTTTTTTTTGGTGTTATCTGATGAACAAAACGTAGGTTTAATAGATAGAGAATACCCAAGAGAAAAAGGAGAATGAATGAAAGTCATTTCTCAATCTCACTTATATATAAAAGCTTACGGTGCAAAAGGATGAGAACACTCCAAAATATTCTGCAATCAAGAGAGTCACGTGGACTCAGCTTGAAGCAAAAGGGCACTTATAAAAATTTGCATTCCCTGGGACGTGTTTGGTAATCTAACAATCTTTCGGTAAAAAATGAATTTTCATTTTTCCAAATTAGTAAATATGTTACAATAGCATGAAAATAAATTTCACACGCCAAAATATAATATGTAATTTCCAAAAATTAAGTGGTTGGCTGTAACGCCCTTATATGGGGGTTAACAGTTTTTAATGAGATAAAATAAAAATAAATAATAAAAGTAAAACCTTAAAAATAAAATTTGCCCGGGACTTAAATGAAAACTCTCAACTCAAAAATAAAAATATAAACGACAATTAAACCACAGTTTTAATGTAGCACCTTAAATTTAATAATATAAACTGTTGTCATCATCATTTTAACCCTCAACACATTATAATTACAGTCACAGAAAGTAACAATTGATGCTTACATTATCATGAAGAACATTCTTTACAATTGAGCAGTCCCAATGTAATATAGTTACATCACTTCCTCAACTATATTTCTCGTAGCCACCTCACACTTAGTGAGTCCTGAAAAGATATAAACATAAGGGAATGAGCGACACTATGCTCAGTAGAGAAAGCCATTACTCACATTTAGGTTTTTATCATTACCACATTAAAACCTGCATGGTTAGTAAGTCACATCATATTCCAGATTATGAGGTTTATTATGATCACATCTTATGGATACCGTAGTTAATCATTACCAAGTGTCATAATTACACATTTATGCAAATATTACCAATCATCATTGTTCCTAGGTATCCATGTTAAATAGAGTATCACTCAACTCATCGAGACCCAAATGGGCGCACTTGATCACCCTATAAACATTCCAAGGGTGTTCCGGTGAGGGGACATCAAGCCCCGAGTCCTCACCAAGTCGATTCCTGTACAGTGTGTTCTGGGACTTTCAACCCAAGGAAGCGTCATCGCCTTCCCCCTATTTTACCTTTTAGGGTATTCATGCCCAAGGACGTAACCGTCGCCCTCTTCATGTCTCACAATTTCTCTATATTGAATCATTATCAATAGAGTTAGTTTTCCTAACCATGCTTCTCAATTTATAACATGTGTCAATTCATTATGTTCCTCGCCGTACAATACAAGACGAGTCCATGTCATAGTTTCATATGTGATACACATATAATATCAGTTCAACATAGATATATATATATTGCAGCAAAACAATCAATTTTAATTCTATAAAAACCTCACAAAAGATGAGTAATAGAATCCCTACCTTTTAAGCTTATCAACAGTCTCTTAATCCTGGAATCAATTAACGTTAGCTCCATACTCCCTTGATCCTAAGGCGTGCATAAGGACAATTAAAACTAAAGCACAACATACAACTACATTCATAAAATTTATTTTAATTTAATCTTAGAATTTCAAGAAATAACCACTGCCCATAGAGGTATTATAAAGTTTAACAATATAAATTTTCTGTCTAGGGCATATACACTTAGACTTCATACATATGCTCCAAAATAGCAACAAACATATACTTAGGTTTAAGAACGCAAATTTGAATAATCCTTTAGTATAAAAGAAAATTTATAAATGAAAGACTAAATTTGTTCATAAGATTCTAACCTCGGATTATGGTTAGTTGGAAGCTTGAAATGGCTTCAAAACAGGTTCCTTTAGTTCGGTATGACTGAAATTCTTGCTCAAATGGAGGTGATGGTGGCTGATTTTTATGGCTGCCTTGAAGAAGTTCTCTAAGTATTTTGCTTCAGCAAAGAAATGAGAAGAAGAGTGTGGGAACCGTGGAAGAGAAAGGAAGAAAAGATGAAGTCTTTGAAGAGAAGTGATAGAAACAATTATAGAGGAGACATGTTGAAGCATGTCACGGAGGAAATAAAGAAAATGAGGGTCAAGAGTAGTTGGAAAAGATATCCTTATGTCTCATCTAAAGACTTTAACACACATAATGCCAATATGACATTTTTGAGATTTATTAGAAGTTCTAAGGCTTTTTAGTAATCATACTAAATAAATATAGGAGAATTTTAGAAAACTTAAAAATAGATAAAAATAAATATTATAAAATAAATTTAAATGAAGCAATTTTTTTTTATACATTAAAAATTAATTTAATTACCTCAATACCCGTTAGGAGAATAACGGGTGTCACAGCTCTACCCCCCTAAAAGAAATTTCGTCCTCGAAATTTCAATTCTAGCAATACTAGTAAAAATTTTAATTCCATTATGATTCCAATTCCGAGTCTAAACTATTAATGTTGTTTGTCCTTCAAATTTAAGTCATCGTATCTCCACTTATTTACTTGCATAATAAATCTTACTCCTAAATCCCTCAATGAGAGTATTTTTGACAAGTTTCAACTTGTAACACCGTATAATAGTCTAAGAATCTGATCAGGCATACATATTTACCATACCATGATTCCAGTCCTTCATTGTCCATGGATTGTGATTTACAATCACATTTAAGGAGATTGCCAGAGAAATTTTATATACTTCATCTTTAGGTTCCTTTTCCTTTTTGAGTAAAGAAAAGTCAAATATATTTGATTTCATACCTCAACTAATAAACTAGAACATAATCATAAAACATATATCACGAACACTTTTATTCAAAACTATACATTAAACTTATTCATAGAGATATTAAACGGAATCTCAGAGTTGCAAACATACCCAGCATATTTTTCATTAAACAGCTATCCTCATGACACAAATATTCAACCCAAATAATATACTCATATTTCATATGGAATATCCCCATAACTGACTCTGGTACTTCCACATAATATTAACAGAATATTACACATTACAAACATAATACGGATACGTTTCGAGAGTACAAGGCACTCCGTATACCAGCTATCCATATCATGCATGCTTATAGGATACAAAAACATCGATAAACAAAAGATCGGACCTTAAGAAGAATGCGTTTCGAGAGCATCAAGTACTCCGTATCCAGCCATCCCGGCATTAGGCTCAATGAATCTAAAAGATTTAACAACGACATACCACAAAAAACACAGAATACAAGGCAAACGGTTATTCGTAACACACGAAATACGGACACACATGCCTACATGCCAAAGATAAAACAAAAAGATTACAGATGGAGATTCAAATCAATTGGCCGCTCCCGGCTTTCCCTTTCCCATTCAAGCTTGGATGTTGCAGTGTCGGATTCTGGATGTATGATTTGCATTTTATCTATCAATTCCTCAGCTGTTGAAGCAGTGACAAAGATTTGTCTCTCCGATTCTGTAGTGATGTTTTCTTCCACAGCGTAATCTAGAAATTTCAAAAGACCGTCATAAAAACCCTTTACGTTCAGCAGTCCCAAAGGTTTGGAATAAAAGCCCAACAATTGCCCACAAGCAACTATAAATATTTCCTCAAGAGTACCTAGACCACCAGGTAATGCTATAAAAGCATCAGAATTATAGATTATGTCTTTAAAATTTTTAGGGATACTCCTGACTCCTTCTCCCTTACCTATGGCTTCCTTACAAAGGTTTCCTTCAACTGGAATATGAGGCCAAATTCTTACATCAGTAGCGTCACTAGACCTAGCTGCTAGTGCCATATTTACCATCATTTTTATACTACCACCCCCATAGATTATGTTAATCTTCTTGCGTGCTAGGACTTGCCCTAAGTGATTTGCAGCTTCTAAATAAGCTTTATCTTTTCCAAGGCTGGAACCACAAAAGACACAGACATTCTTTATTTTCTTCGTGGACTGGGAGGTAGACATATTTGGTTTATAGAAGTGGTTGCTTAATGTCTGCTCCACTTAGACTTCGGGTTCTACATGAGTTTTTAAAGATGAGAAATATACAAAAAGGGCTAAAGAGATAGACGAGTAGGTAATGAAAAGTTAATCCAAAGATTTAAACAAAATCTTGTGCGGATAAGAAAGTAAGATAAGGTGATTGATAGTTTACAGAAAATCTGATTCACTTTTTGAAAAAGATTAGACTCTAATTGTATAACTTTTGACAATTGAGAACAATTTGACAGAAGACCCTCATGACACAACTGTAGACTTTTTGACAAATATACACCAAGTCTAGAAATTTAATATAAACGACAAATACTGTAGAACTTTTGAAATTTGAGACACAAATCTTGAAATATCTGGATAAGCTTTTCAAAATTCAAACATATTACTGTACCGTATGTGACGTGTCTGATAAGATAATATATTTTATTATATATATATTTAAGAAAATCATAAATTAAATAAGATATTAACACTTGCTGTATCAATCTAATAATCACAATTATTTCAAACACAAAAGCAAATATTTTGAGTAAAAGAAAAACACAAACTGTTGAACATCAGCTAAAACTGCTTCAAATAAGTAAAGACTAAATAACCTTTATAGAGCGATGACTTATTTCCCATCCAGTTTTCTTATGGCTTGGCAAACAGGATCTAGAAATACCATATTCCTGAGGCGTTGTCTTTCTGTATAAAATTTAGGCCAGAGTTTAAAAATAGCTCCTTGAACATATCCACTAGGGTGACCGTGGAGAGGAGGATGGATGCTATCCAAGTTCTCCTTTGAAAGTCCATTCCTACAAAACCTTATTTTATCCTCTCTGTTCGTAGACATATAACCAGGTAAAGTACATTTACCGTTACAATTTTGTCTTCCACATTTGTTACAAGTGACCACGATGGCACGAGCTCTTCTTTTCATTGCACTACGACTGGTACCCGTTCCTGGTAAACCGACATCTTGACTAAAGTCACTCGGACGGATTTTCCCCTCTATTAACATTCTCACATCACAAGGGATACCAAAACGCATAAGAATCCACAACCGAGTAATTCTAGCCTTGTATTTCTTTCTGAGAATCTTTTGGGAGAGTGATGGGAAATACTTTCTCAGGTGTTGGTACTTTGGGTCCATGATGAGATGAAAGAAGAGTAAATAGAAAGGAAAAATTAAGATAGTAAATTGCAGAATCCTAGAATTCCTTCTTCTTTTAGAGGAAAAGAAGAATTTTTAATGAAAAAGAAGAGGATTTGCGATTTAGAGAAAAAATAACAAATTAAGAGAGAAAAAGTGAACTCGGAGAAATAAGGTCTTACGCACAGTAAACGTATATGTAAACAATAATTAAACCACTGTATATGACACGTATAGAGACCACGTGGGAGAGACAGTGTGAATCAAACTGATTTAAGATTTGAACTAGGCCCAAATGTTCTTAGTTGAAAATGGTCAAGTTGTTTCAGGCCTTAACACATTTGGAACGAGTTAAATAACAAACATAAAATTGAAAACCAATTTGTATAAATCTTAAACCCAATTTAAAGCCCACTATAGATAAAGTTAACTATGAACAACAAATCTAATTTAACGACAACAAGGATCTTCCTGAATGATATTTAAAATCATTTCATAACAACATAATCTTCCAACAACTCAAATAATTTTGTTTTAATCAAAACCTTATTGAACAATACATACACCCATATGTTATTCATAATACTTAACATCTATCAATGGATTCATCATCATTACTACCAAAGGTTTAGAATGCGACTAACCTTGAAATCAATACGATTTACGTCTTTCAACGTAGACCATATCAATGAACAAAGACACTAGATGTTACTACTTAAGAACATCTACAATCCCCACAATTCTACTCATACAATATATAATTTCCTCATATAACAAAACCTTAGGTAACCAAAAGATTCACTGATACACTTAAATACAATGTACGTAACAAAATATTCAATTTTGAGATTCATGCATTCTAGACTTTACACAGTCTCAACAGACCAAAAGTCTAACATTTATCTCTCTCATGATTCAATACCATGATTTCCAACTTATATCATATTCCTCAAATAAATAGAACTTTTAAGAAAAGATATTGACACTTATGTGCTCCATCGAATCCACACATAATCATTACTTAGGTTTGAATCAATTACGAAAAATTTGACATATCTACGTCAAACTTTAAAATCAATAAATCAAGCATTATATTTCTTATTGTTTTTCACGAGACAAAATACTTTTAAATCCTCGTATCTACACGAATTTCTCATCGTTTATACGAATTAGATATGCTTATAGGTCCAAATATTATACGAATCTCTCATAAGCATTCTACTTATAAACTCATTCCATATAATTATCATTCCCTTATAACTATTAATACTTTCCTTCTATATAATTATTGTACTCATATAACTATTGATATTTTCATTCTATGGCCTTTCCATGTTACATCCTTCTAGACTGTATAAATCAATGTGAAGGTTCATTTTGATAATGACAATAAAAATTCAGCTTCAAAACCATCTCAAAAATATATTTTTTTTAAAATGGTGCTACACTCCCTAGGTTAACCGAACCTAGGCTCTGATACCAAAAATTCTGTAACGCCCCTATATGGGGGTTAACAGTTTTTAATGAGATAAAATAAAAATAAATAATAAAAGTAAAACCTTAAAAATAAAATTTGCCCGGGACTTAAATGAAAACTCTCAACTCAAAAATAAAAATATAAACGACAATTAAACCACAGTTTTAATGTAGCACCTTAAATTTAATAATATAAACTGTTGTCATCATCATTTTAACCCTCAACACATTATAATTACAGTCACAGAAAGTAACAATTGATGCTTACATTATCATGAAGAACATTCTTTACAATTGAGCAGTCCCAATGTAATATAGTTACATCACTTCCTCAACTATATTTCTCGTAGCCACCTCACACTTAGTGAGTCCTGAAAAGATATAAACATAAGGGAATGAGCGACACTATGCTCAGTAGAGAAAGCCATTACTCACATTTAGGTTTTTATCATTACCACATTAAAACCTGCATGGTTAGTAAGTCACATCATATTCCAGATTATGAGGTTTATTATGATCACATCTTATGGATACCGTAGTTAATCATTACCAAGTGTCATAATTACACATTTATGCAAATATTACCAATCATCATTGTTCCTAGGTATCCATGTTAAATAGAGTATCACTCAACTCATCGAGACCCAAATGGGCGCACTTGATCACCCTATAAACATTCCAAGGGTGTTCCGGTGAGGGGACATCAAGCCCCGAGTCCTCACCAAGTCGATTCCTGTACAGTGTGTTCTGGGACTTTCAACCCAAGGAAGCGTCATCGCCTTCCCCCTATTTTACCTTTTAGGGTATTCATGCCCAAGGACGTAACCGTCGCCCTCTTCATGTCTCACAATTTCTCTATATTGAATCATTATCAATAGAGTTAGTTTTCCTAACCATGCTTCTCAATTTATAACATGTGTCAATTCATTATGTTCCTCGCCGTACAATACAAGACGAGTCCATGTCATAGTTTCATATGTGATACACATATAATATCAGTTCAACATAGATATATATATATTGCAGCAAAACAATCAATTTTAATTCTATAAAAACCTCACAAAAGATGAGTAATAGAATCCCTACCTTTTAAGCTTATCAACAGTCTCTTAATCCTGGAATCAATTAACGTTAGCTCCATACTCCCTTGATCCTAAGGCGTGCATAAGGACAATTAAAACTAAAGCACAACATACAACTACATTCATAAAATTTATTTTAATTTAATCTTAGAATTTCAAGAAATAACCACTGCCCATAGAGGTATTATAAAGTTTAACAATATAAATTTTCTGTCTAGGGCATATACACTTAGACTTCATACATATGCTCCAAAATAGCAACAAACATATACTTAGGTTTAAGAACGCAAATTTGAATAATCCTTTAGTATAAAAGAAAATTTATAAATGAAAGACTAAATTTGTTCATAAGATTCTAACCTCGGATTATGGTTAGTTGGAAGCTTGAAATGGCTTCAAAACAGGTTCCTTTAGTTCGGTATGACTGAAATTCTTGCTCAAATGGAGGTGATGGTGGCTGATTTTTATGGCTGCCTTGAAGAAGTTCTCTAAGTATTTTGCTTCAGCAAAGAAATGAGAAGAAGAGTGTGGGAACCGTGGAAGAGAAAGGAAGAAAAGATGAAGTCTTTGAAGAGAAGTGATAGAAACAATTATAGAGGAGACATGTTGAAGCATGTCACGGAGGAAATAAAGAAAATGAGGGTCAAGAGTAGTTGGAAAAGATATCCTTATGTCTCATCTAAAGACTTTAACACACATAATGCCAATATGACATTTTTGAGATTTATTAGAAGTTCTAAGGCTTTTTAGTAATCATACTAAATAAATATAGGAGAATTTTAGAAAACTTAAAAATAGATAAAAATAAATATTATAAAATAAATTTAAATGAAGCAATTTTTTTTTATACATTAAAAATTAATTTAATTACCTCAATACCCGTTAGGAGAATAACGGGTGTCACATTGGCATACTAAAAAACTTTAATTAACTCACTAATCACCTAATTTTACACTAATAAATCACACACAAATTTTGGGTGTTACAAATCTCCTATTGGTAAAAGAATTTCCTCCTCGAAGTTCTAAAGTCATCACATAACTTTCAGTAAAGAATCCATCTTACCCCTACTGCACAATTTTAATAACTACTAATCTCATATTCTATTCTTGAGATTAATCATTAGCCAAAACTATCAATGATGCTAGTCTCTAATGTAGACCATTATATCTATACATAAATCCTTGAGAATAACATCCCAATTCTGACTTTAATCCTCGAGCCATTTTCTCTAGCTCTACCTCTTGATATCATATCCAACTTTCAGGATTTTGTACTATGTACTCAAATTATATCTATAACGACTCTTGTTCTAACACTGTTAAAATACAAAAAAACCGAAATTACATATGATAAAAATATGCATGTGTTCAATTCCTAAAGGAATCTGAAACTTATAATCTAATACCACTCTATCACGACCCAAAAAGGGGGCTGCGACTGATAAAAATTAACATAAAATAACGCTTGTTGGGTTATCCAGAATACCAGAGGAGTCAACTCAAAAAAAAAAAATAAAGATAAAATATAAACCCTCAAAAGGTAGATATATTATTTTTATTAATTTTAACATCTTGTATTGTCGCCCCTGGTTCTTGTCTAGAGGCATGCTAAATTTAATTTTTGATTTGTTTGATTTTGCCCAAATTAATTTGAAATTACAAAATTACCCTTTTTACTAATTATCCTTCATAGTTGGAAACTAAAATAAACTAAAATTCTAAAATTAATTCAAATTAAATTAAAAATAAATAAATTAAATTAACAAAATAAATATATTATAAAAATAAAACAAATTGGAGTAAAATGAAATTAAAATGCCCTAGAATATAGCAAACATATATGCAATTAAGTACAAAAGAGCTCTAACTTTATACAGTTATTACATGTTTTGTTAGGTAATATGAAACTTTTATGAAGTAACGATTGTTAAGTTGGCAACTACTCAATGGCCATTAGAATGACACTTGTATGGCTAAGATAAGAGCTTGAGAAGTATATTAAAGAAAGAAGTAGTTGTCTTTTTGTATAAAGAAAAATAAGATGAATGAAAAGTCTAGTTTTTTTGTTTTGTTCTACCCTTCCTTTGGCCCACTTTTATTTTTCTCTCTTAGTTGCTGCTTTTTTTTTCCCTATGATAGATATGAAACTTAATACTCTTGTGGTAACCTTTTGTTGAAACCACAACTAACATATATCAAAGCTTGTTTTTGAAATAAAGATGGGGCTAAATACCTACCGTAAGCAGAATTTCTTATGGTACATGCCACCCACAGGGAATCTCCCCATGGTTGGTGCCGACCACAACAATTGATGCAGTCCTACTCAGTTTCCTTTCTCAGTGTGAGAAATTATTATTTTTTGTATTATCTAGGATATTTCTAATTCAAATAATTTCAATTTAAATTAAAATAAACAAAAATTAGGTAATTAAATATTATAATAATGAATTATCTTTAATTCATTTCAATTAAGATTTAAATTAATAATTTAAATTCCATATTCAAAAAAATAATTGTCCAAAATTCCAAACTTAATGCAATAATTATTTCCTTAAAATTAATTAAACAAGTGATTTTCTAAGATAATAATGCAGTGCACGACTAGTTTAGGCCCAACAAGCCTAAATTGAAATACTTCCTGAATTACCCGTAGTATACAACTCTTGCTCGATCCATAACTAAATTTAGTAAGATAGTGTTAGGACTTAATGGATATGTACAACCAAGGTCCTATAATAACAAATTAAATAAACCCATATTATTTATTTATTAATTATTAGCTTAGGTGTCATTCCACTGAAAACATGAAATCTATACTCTTAATAGTATACTGATTTACAAGACTCCGATTAGTCTTATCCATGATCTCTTGATTTCGTGTGTCCCCATAGGTTATTTATAGTCGCCTTAAGGACAAGTTCTATTTTACCTTCCGTATTGTTTTGTCCTAAAGTTATTATTTTACTTTTTTGGAAAATTTTCATTTGTACATACAAATGGAATATCATCCAGTTATTATATGTATTTAGATGATTAGGTCTCTGTCTTTTCTAATTTCCCAAATAACACCTTTGGAAAAATAATAGTAACTCTTTTTAAAGACCTATGGATTCTATATTTATAGATTATGCTCTCATCAAATATTGGTCATACATCAAACATACCAACAAATAAAACCTTCAATCATCGAAGTTCTTACTTTTGGAATATCAAAAGACAGAAGCTGTAAGCATAGAGCCATGAACCTACTTGAAGATTAAGATTATACAAAAACAATTATCAAAGTCATATTGATATATATAAAAACAGATTTATTAATAATCAATTAGCACTTTAAGTCTACTTTGATATATGACCTCCATTTAGATAGAAAATATATAAATGTGTCTACTATGGAGCCTTTTTTTTTTTTACGCCCAAGTTAAATTGCCTTCTTAATTGGGCGTAGATCCCTATTTCAGCTTTATCAAGAATAAAGTTACCATCTTTATTCCACAACACATGGCCTATTATTTTGGACTATTAATCTTGCAATCACCTTCTTTTGCATTTAAACCTCATTTATCCATGATTCAATATTTAGTATGATAGCCACATACATATTGTTTGCTTGTTATGAAATCAACAATATGAAAATAAATAAGAATATTCTCTATTCAACATGAAGATATATCATTATTATTTGTTGAAAACCATACACCCATAGTACTTAATACTTGGGGCACAAATCCTAACAGATACTTCCACATCCTATGGGGATGAAAATATGGCTCTGACGGTGAACAACGCCCTAGTACGAGGAAAGTTGCACAGTTCATACAATGCCAACACCACCTACAAAGTTGCCCCTATCCTCCTAATGATGGTGTCCAATGCCATCTTCTAACACCATCGACGTTTGAGGGCAGTGGGGTTATTCATTTAACCATCGTTGTAAGAGGAAGATCGTGGATGGATATTCTCCCTAAGGATATCCCTTATTGTTGGCCATTTGGGGAAGGTAATGTACGCATTATGTTCTTTTACCTTTCCTAGTGGAGGAAAATAAAGTCGTGAGCGAAGCTCTCAAAGGATTTGTAGCTTGTCGCATATCATAGATTCAAATTGGGTAATTAAGTCAACTTAGCAAAACTCTAATTGGCCAACAACATCATCTGGGCAAAGAACTTATAGATGAGCCAAACAAGAAAGGTCGTAGAAAGAAAATAAGTAGGGAAAAAGAGCTAACCAAAGGATGACATAATGGAAGTAACACAACCAATTGATTACAAAGCATTACCTCCAAATATGTAAGCTTATATAGATACTTGAAACAATCCATGAACACGTCTAACACCATAGAGATTCAGATTCCTTACGAGGTCACCCACTTTGACAGTTTGCCTTTTTTTCTCACTGTTGAATGTATTGATTGGTTCATCCACTTTACTCTAATTAGTTTAGGAAGTGTCCTGGCATGCAAGAGGTATAAATTGTCTCTATAATTTTCATCAATTGTCAACAATCTTTTTTTCACTTGTTACTTGTAATAGACAACAATCTTTGGTTTTTTACACAATTCTTAATGGCACCAATGCCACAACAAAAAAAGATCTCAATGAATGCGGATTCATCTATCCAACGATTACTTCTTATGTGCCAAAACCAAGCAGAGGTTGGGCATAAAGAACAAGTAGGCACACTCTGTGAGTTTTTGGATCATACTAATGCTAAGCTATGTTACTTTATGTCACATAATAGTGGAGGTCATGGGATATCTACCCTCATTTATCCAAAAGAAGATGGGGTAATATGGTTAGATCCACTTGTCTATAGAGCTTGTCCCGACTTCAAAAGTGTATTCATGTTAACTATATTAATTATTATTGCTAATTTAAAGCATATTTCTTTAAATTGATTACATTTTGACTAATGTATTTAGGTCTTAAATGAGTAAAAGTTAAGCATATAAGTCACCTTCAGCATGTAACGCCCCCGTTACGGACGTCACAGAAGTTGTTACATACATGCTTTAATACTTTCATTTAAGATAAATACTTTCAATTAAACTTTTATTTTGAAGTCAACCATATAACTTGAAGATAATTTGAAAACATAATTTTAGAAAAGCATACCCAAGATCCATGCATACATTTTTTTTATATCATTAATAATTTAATACTTGATCAATAAAATGATTTACTTGATCATAAACATCCTTAAATAAAGTAAATATACTAAATATTAAAATCACAACTTAAATAAACATCACAACATTTTTTTTTTAAATAAGCATTTGCTCTCCTAGTTTGGCAAACCGAACTTGGGACTTCGGCAAGCCGAACATAATCGGCAGGCCAGAGTTCGTCCACCGGCAGGCCGGCAGAGGCTCTGCAAAAACCAGGTTTAAAAATTAATATGATCGGCAAGCCAAAAAAATGGGATCGACAGGCCGAACATCACATTGGCATACCGACCAGTAATGGTCGGCAGGCCGTACGTGACAAAACAGAAACTTTTAGAAAACTTAATTTTAAGACAAATTTCATTTTTCTTTTAGAAATGCGGAAGGTCAAATTCTTAAAATGATAAAATAAAATATTAAAACATAGTTCTTGTATTCTTTAAAACTTATCATAAAAATATGCTCAAATAATAAACCATAGCTTAAATCATAAAACTTGCATCATTGGCATTCTTCCGGTTACAATTCATCTTCCTTATGCTCACACGCCTTTCCATGTCCTCCGCCTAATCCATGAGTTTCTTACTCTTATCTGCAACATGATATAAACTTGAATAAGCTAAAGCTTAGTAAGTACATATATTTCTCACAATTTAAAAACATTTCATAAACATCATCATCATCATCATTTCATAATAGCGCATTAAGCACAATTTCATAGAAACATATCTTTCATTACATTGACCATATTAAAACTTATTCCATTTTATCCTAAGGGCTCAAGTCTTGCACCATAATCATCATTGTAGGTGCGTTGTTATGAGAGGAGAAGGGTAGCTAATCCTAAACCAAACATGACATCATAACATATCATATCATAACATTGGTGCGCAACACTTATCAGGTGATACATATATACATAATTTTTCATGCTTTGAAAATTCGTCATCATCTTACATGCATAACTTTATGAACATCAAAGTATTTCATAAGAAAACTTTAAATGAAACCATTATAAATCCATCATAGATATCATCAAGAACATATTTTCAAACCTTTAAAACATATCATGTTGCAGGTGAGAATGTACTTACCTTAGAAGCTAGCTACCTTGTATGTGTTGGTGACGACGCCGTGGTCTCGATGTGCTCGTTCCTTAAAGTGTTCATGCCATTTATTCATTTAAAATTACAAAATAAAATTAATACTTATTTTCATAGAATAAAATATCCATTCATATAACATCACATATACATTCATCTCTTACAAACATAATTCATAACATGCATCCATAGCCATAATCATCAAAAACATAAAATCATCTTCACATACACTTCACTGACCTACATGGATTCAAGACTTAAAAACTTAACATTCACACATACTTTAGTCACCATACTTGGCAGGGGTAAAGTTAATGTATAAACATATTATCATGATTTTTCTTCAGTCATAAAAATTATATTAAGTATCTAAAAACAAACCATACATTTCAAACATGAAATCTGCCAGCAATAGTAAGGCAGTGAACAACTTTATTCTCAAGTCCGTTTAACACATTCTAACATCATAGAAAAATCTACAAAAATTAACATATACAGTAGACATATAGAACCCTAACATATCCAAAAATCAAAGTAAGTGAAAACACACATTTGAAAATCAGTAGTAAAACTAACTTAGGTTTGACAGGCAGTGAGTAATCTTTTGAAAACATTTTCTAATAATTAAAACACATATATTTTAATTTTAAAATTCATACTAACATCTTATTATCATACATTTCAATATCGTAAAATCATTTCACCATCAATAAAATCATTTAAACATATAAAACATCACATAAAAGCAAAGTCCAATATTAACATTGTTAAAACAGTTTCTTGACCTAGTCTTGATAGAAATTTCATAACACATAATTCACTTATCAAAACATTACCAAAATTTACAGTCCATAACATAACATATACATGAACATTCTTGCCAAATTTCGTAGCAAACAAAGCATATTTACCCCTTGAACAAAATCACATTTTTATGTGTCATAGCCAAACAACAATCTTTTACTGTGAGTGGTAGAGGATAGAAAATTCATAACTTATCATAGAAAAATTCAATTAACGTGAAATTTGGAGAAACATCACATAACTCATACATAAATAACATATTAAAAATTCAGAGTAAACGAAATTTTGTAGAGGAAGATATAGTAGTCGGATATCAAGAAGGATTTCATTGAAACGAGAATGAACTCTTACCTCAAAATGATGCTTCTCAAATTCCTTCGAATTCAACCAATAAAATTTCAATTTTTCTTTCAATTATTTGCAGAGAATTTTTGAGGGAAAGGAGGAATAGAAAACATGGAGAAGAGAAGAAGAAGAAAAGAAACGTCTCAAATAAAGAGAGAGAAAAAAGACGTGAGAGGAAGAGAGAGAGAGAGCAATAACGTAAAAAAATTTTAATGCTCTCCATTATGTTAGGAATTTTTTGACTATTCTTGGTCCAAAAAAATCACGTGTAAATGGAGAGTAATTGGGGAAAGTCAAATTATTTAGATAAACTTACCATACTTTACCGATTTTAAAAAGGGGAAACCATATCAATCAATACGTCAAACATTTCCTTTCCTTAAATGATAAAATTAATCCATAATTATACCAATTAATCACATTAAACCACCCAATCAATGTAATTATCTCAATCACAAATTTGGAGAGATTTCTGCTGATTGCTCGTCAGCTATCATCGACTTGTCGATTCTTCACTTCGGCTTATCGATTCCACAAAGTTCGGTCTGCCGATGGTTTCCATCGGCCTGCCGATTCTTGGCAGACTTTTTGGCCTACCGAACTTGAAAGTCCGGCCTGTCAAACTGTCCTTAAAATTCAATACATCAACATCATAGCATTCAAGTCATCATTGCATCATAAATAAACATACATTGAAATTAACATGAAGACTTGAGCACATCAATTTCACGCGATCGTCACCTGTCATAGAACTTAAAATAAATAGTTAGTAACATAAAATCATGAATTATTAATAAAATTGCTTAATATCGTTACTAACTTAGCATAACCCGTTACATAAAAATAGGTAGGTGTTACAATTCTCCCCACCTTATAAAAGTTTCATCCTTGAAACTCAAAATAATTGCGGATACTTTGATCTCATGTCATCTTCACGTGCCCATGTAGCTTCTTCTACTTGATGATTTCGCCATAACACCTTGACCAATGGAATTTCTTTATTCCTCAAGGTCTTGGTTTTCTGATCGAGTATCACTACTGGCTTTTCTTCATAACTCAAGTCTTCCTGTATCTCGATCACTTGTGGCTCAATCACATGCATAGGGTCTGGGACATATTTCTTAAGCATGGAGACATGAAACACATCGTGCATTGCGGACATTTCTGAAGGCAACTTCAGCTGATAAGCTACTTTGCTTATCATCTTCATGATTTCATAAGGACCAATGAATCTTGGGCTTAACTTGCCTTTCTTCCCAAATCTCATAACTCCTTTCATCGGTGCAACTTTTAAAAATACAGATTTGCCCACAACGAGCTCTAAAGGTCTTTTTCTCTTATTAGCATAACTCTTCTGACGGCTTTGAGCGGTCTCTATTCTTCTTCTTATCAACTTTATCATCTCAGAAGTTTTGTTAACAAAATCAGTTCTTTCAGCATCGACGCTTTCCATCAACTTCTTCTAACTAGCTTCGTGCCAACATATAGGCGACCTGTATTTTTGCCCATACAGAGCTTCATATGGTGCCATCCCAATTGTCGCCTGGTAGCTGTTGTAATCGTCCTCTCTGTTTGGCCGTCTGTCTGAGGATGAAAAGCTATACTAAAATGTAGCCTGGTTCCTATAGCAGCCTATACACTCTTCCAAAACTTAGATGTGAACCTGCCATCATGATCTGAGACGATTGACTTGGGAATTCCATGAAGTCGTACAATCTCCTTGACATAGAGTTCTGCTAACCGTTCCATAGAGTAAGTGATCTTGATGGGAATGAAATGTGCCGTCTTAGTCAGTCAATCCACAACTACCCAAATTGCATCATAACCGTTCATAGTTTAGGGCAAACCCATAATGAAATCCATTGCTATATCCTCCCATTTCCATTCCGGTATCTGGATAGATTGTAAATCATCACCAGATCTTTGGTGTTCAGCTTTAACTTGTTGACATATAAAGCATTTCTTCGTATACAAAGCAACATCATGTTTCATTCCAAACCACCAGAAGTTACCCCTTAGATCATTATACATCTTTGTTGCACCTGGATGAATAAAGTAAGGAGTGTCATGAATTTCGGTCAAGATCTTTTCCTTTAAGCCATCAACATTGGGAACACATAAGTGGTCCTTGATGTACAAAGTTTCATCATCTACAATACGAAACTCTTAACATTTTCCTTCTTTCATTTCCTACTTAATCCTTGCAAGACTTGCATCTTCATCTTGTTTTCTTCAAATTTCATCATACATCGTCTAAGCAAGAGTGAGTGCTGAGAGCTGACCTGCTACAAATTCCAAACCGAAGTCTAGAATTTCCTTTCTTAAAGGTGGAGACATTGCTTGCATTGACATCAACGTGGCAACTGACTTCCTACTTAGAGCATTAGCCACTCGGTTAGCTTTTTCAGGATGATAAAGGATTTCACAATCATAATCCTTTACAAACTCTAGCCATCTTCATTGTCTCATGTTCAAGTCTCTTTACGTGAAGAAGTACTTCAGACTTTGATGATCAGTGAAGATCTTGCATTGGACCCCATATAAATAGTGTCTCCATATCTTCAACATAAAAACGACTGCTGCTAACTCGAGGTCATGAGTAGGATAGGTCTTTTCGTAATCCTTCAGTTGTCTTGATGCATAGGCAATCACCCTTTCATTTTGCATTAAAACAACTCTGAGGCCCAACGTGGATGCATCACTATAAATTATGAATCTGTCGTTTCCTTCCGGAATCGCCAATACTGGAGCTGTCGTTAGCTTCTTCTTTAGTTATTGGAAACTCTTCTCGCATGCTTCTATCCATTCATACTTCTTTCCCTTGCGAGTCAAATTCATGAGTGGGGCTGCTATCTTGAGAAGTCTTCTACGAATCTCAGATAATATCCTGCTAGACCTAAAAAGCTCCTTATTTCATTTGCATTCATTGGTTTCTTCTAGTTGAGAACAACCTCTACTTTAGTAGGGTCAACCATAATCCCTTCCTTTGATATAATATACCCTAAGAAAGACACTCTATCAAGCCAGAACTCGCACTTGGAAAATTTTGCATATAACTGGTGTCTGCTCAAAGTCTCCAGCACAATCCTTAAATGCTTCTCATGTTCTTCTTGATTCTTTGAATAGACAAGAATATCATTGATAAACACAATAAACAAATTTATCAAGGAAATCCTTGAACACCCGATTCATCAAATCCATGAAGGCCACAGGTGCATTAGTCAGACCGAAAGGCATAACCACTAATTCATAGTGACCATACCTCGACCTGAAGGCAATTTTGGGGATATCTTCTTCTTTAATCTTTAGCTGGTGATAACCTGACCGTAGATCAATCTTTGAAAACACAAATGCACCCTTGAGCTGATCAAACAAATCATCGATTCGAGGCAACGGGTACTTGTTCTTGATTGTTACCTTGTTCAGCTCTCTATAGTCAATGCAAAGTCTCATAGAGCCATCTTTCTTCTTAACAAATAGAACTAGAGCTCCCCATGGAGAGTAACTCGGCCTGATGAAGCCTTTGTCAAGTAGCTCCTTTAATTGCATGTAAAGCTCTTTTAACTCTGTCGGGGCTATTCTGTATGGTGCCTTAGAGATCGAGTTAGTGCTTGGAGTGAGCTCAATCTCGAATTTGACTTCTCTTTAAGGCGATAAACTTGTTAGATCATTAGGAAACACTTTTGCATATTCATGAACTACATGCACATCTTCAATTCTTATCTTTTCTTCTTGGCTTTTGTCTACAATATTCGCCAGATAGCCCATGCAACCACTTGCTAATAACTTCCTTGCTTTCATCGCAGATAAAAACATGCTGGGTTTTTTTTAGACTCGTCAACATACACGAATTTTTGATCACCTTTTGGATGTAAGATCACCTTTCGTTTTCGGCATTCAATAGAAGCATTGTACTTGCTTAGGGAATCCATCCCTAGAATCATATCATAGTCATGCATGTCGATCACAATAAGGTCGATGAAAAGGTCCCTATCAAAAATCCATAGGGGTACCGTATGCAGACAGTGAGTAGATAATATCACTTCCTCAGAGGGTAGTGTCGTAGTGAATCCTTGTCTCCTAGGCTCTAAACGAACCCTTAATTTCTTAGCAAATGGCATAGATACAAAAGAATGTGTAGCACCTGTATCAAAAAGGACATAAACATCATTAGATAAACTTGTTATCTGACCTGTGACCACATTTGAGGCTTCAGCAGCCACTTGTTCCTTCGTCATGGCTTAGATTCGGACATTCGTTGGTGGGGCTTCAAGTCTCCCTTGACTGATTAGTGGCCCTTCAAGGGAAGCTTGCATCTGATAGAGCTGGGCTTGAGAAGGAGCTCTTTGAGGGGCATTGGCATTCATCAGTTTGGGGCAGTTTTTGACAAAATGATCTTCACGCCCATAAATAAAACATTGGTTTGTCCCCAAGTGGCATTCCCTTGGATGTTTCTTTCCACATTTGGCGCATGGTTGAAACTGCCTGCTATTGTTGTTAGGCTGACCACCATTATGCCTCTTATTGCCTTGGCCCTGATGGTTCTGAGGATTGCCTTTCCTCTTGTTGTTTCTCCAGTTCTGGTTGTTGTTGTTGCCACTGTTGTTGTTGTTTTGGTGTGTAGGGCGGCTCTGGTTATTAACATTATTGACTGGCTAGCCAGACTGAGGCTGGTTCCTTCTTAGCTTGGATAAGTGGAACTCCGCATGTTGGGCTCTCATAACCACCTGTTCTTGAGTCCTAGGTGGACTAGCCCCATCAACAATCGCTGCAATTTCTGGCCTAAGGGCTCTGATCAGTCTTCTGACCCTTTCACTTTCATCCATAACCATCCATGGGCATAGGCGAGCTAGTTGGTCAAACTTTGTCACAACATATGTGACTAACATATCCCCCTGGCGCAGGTTCTCGAACTCCTTATAATGCTTCCTTTAACGTTCATGTGGAAAAACTTTATGTTAAACTCATAAATGAAGTCATCCCATGTCATCTCTTCCACATTCCTACTCTATTCAATGTTGTCCCACCAAATCCTGGCCTCCATGGTGAGGCAGTACGAGGCACAGAGAACCTTCTCATTGTCCGTGAAATCCATGAGTCTCAGAGTGGCCTCAATTGTCTTCAACCATCCTTGAGCGACTAACGGATCCTTTGAACCCTCGAAGTCTGCTGGCTTAACCCTTCTCCATCTGACTAGAAGAGGTTCCTGATAGGCCGCTCTTGGTTCAGCAGTAGGGGCTGGGACTTCTTTGACTTGTGGCTGAGGAGGAGGAGGAGGAGGAGGCTCGTCATTGCCTCGACGGTTGTCATTCTGGCCATTGGCCCTTAATTGTGCGATTTCTCTTCTTTGATCCTTAAGTTGCCTCTACAACTCAGCGATCATTGTCATAAGCCTTTCGTTGGTCTGGGTACGAGTTTGCATTCTTCTATAGCCGTCCATTGTCAATTTCCTAAAAGAATTAGGAACTTAGACATAATCTTCTAATATGAGATAGGTTTTCACTACTAGAGCATTAATCGTTAAACAACTAAACCTCATTCTTATTCTCATACTTGCATCAAAACATCTAACTTTAAAACATACTTACTTGGAGGACTTGGATTGACGTGTGGCGATATGAATTGTAAACAAAAATTCGCTCTAATACCAAAAGCTGTAACGCACCCCTTACGGACGTCACAGATGTCGTTACATACATTCTTTAATACTTTTATTTAAGATAAATACTTTCAATTAAACTTTTATTTCGAAGTCAACCATATAACTTGAAGATAATTTGAAAACATAATTTTAGAAAAGCATACCCAAGATCCATGCATACATTTTTTTTATATCATTGATAATTTAATACTTGATCAATAAAATGATTTACTTGATCATAAACATCCTTAAATAAAGTAAATATACTAAATATTAAAATCACAACTTAAATAAACATTACAACATTTTTTTTTAAATAAACATTTGCTCTCCTAGTTCGGCAAACCGAACTTGAGACTTCGGCAAGCCGAACATGATCGGTAGGCCGGAGTTCGTCCACCGGCAGGTTGGCAGAGGCTCTGCAAAAACTAGGTTTAAAAATTAATATGATCGACAGGCCAAAAAAATGAGATTAGCAGGCCGAACATCACATCGACATACAGACCAGTAAAGGTTGGCAGGCTGTCCGTGACAAAATAGAAACTTTTAGAAAACTTAATTTTAACACAAATTTCATTTTTCTTTCAGAAATGCGGAAGATCAAATTCTTAAAATATTAAAACATAGTTCTTGTATTCTTTAAAACTTATCATAAAAATATGCTCAAATAATAAACCATAGCTTAAATCATAAAACTTGCATCATTGGCATTCTTCCGGTTACAATTTATCTTCCTTATGCTCGCACGCCTTCCCATGTCCTCTGCCTAATCCATGACTTTCTTACCCTTATCTGCACCATGATATAAACTTGAATAAGCTAAAGCTTAGTAAGTACATATAATTCTCACAATTTAAAAACATTTCATAAACATCATCATCATCATCATCATGTCATAATAGCGCATTAAGCACAATTTCATAGAAACATATCTTTCATTACATTGACCATATTAAAACTTATTCCATTTTATCTTAAGGGCCCAAGTGTTGCACCATAATCATCATTGCAGGTGGGCCATCATGAGAGGAGAAGGGTAGCTAATCCTAAACTAAACATGACATCATAACATATCATATCATAACATTAGTGTGCAACACCTATTAGGTGATACATATATACATAATTTTTCATGCTTTGAAAATTCGTCATCATCTTACATGCATAACTTTATGAACATCAAAGTATTTCATAAGAAAACTTTAAATGAAACCATTATAAAATCAATCACAGATATCATCAAGAACATATTACCTTTAAAACATATCATGTTGCAGGTGAGAATGTACTTACCTTAGAAGCTAGCTGAACCTTATATGTGTTGGTGACGACGCCGCAGTCTCGATGTGCTCGTTCCTTAAGATGTTCATGCCATTTATTCATTTAAAATTACAAAATAAAATTAATACTTATTTTCATAGAATAAAACATCCATTCATATAACATCACATATACATTCATCTCTTACAAACATAATTCATAACATGCATCCATAACCATAATCATCAAAAACATAAAATCATCATCACATACACTTCACTGACCTACATGGATTCAAGACTTAAAAACTTAACATTCACACATACTTTAGGCACCATACTTGACAGGGGTAAAGTTAATGTATAAACATATTACCATGATTTTTCTTAAGTCATAAAAAATTATAGTAAGTATCTAAAAACGAACCATATATTTCAAACATGAAATCTATCAGCAATAGTAAGGCAGTGAACAACTTTATTCTCAGGTCCGTTTAACACATTCTAACATCATAGAAAAATCTACAAAAATTAACATATATAGTAGACATATAGAACCCCAACATATCCAAAAATCAGAGTAAGTGAAAACACACATTTGAAAATCAGTAGTAAAACTAACTTAGGTTTGATATGCAGTGAGTAATCTTTTGAAAACTTTTTCTAACAATTAAAACACATATATTTTAATTTTAAAATTCATGCTAACATCTTATTATCATACATTTTAATATCGTAAAATTATTTCACTATCAATAAAATCATTTAAACATACAAAACATCACATAAAACAAAAGTCCAATATTAACATTGTTAAAACAGTTTCTTGACCTAGTCTCGATAGAAATTTCATAACACATAATTCACTCATCAAAACATTACCAAACTTTGCAGTCCATAACGTAACATATACATGAACATTCTTACCAAATTTTGTAGCAAACAAAGCACATTTACCCCTTGAACAAAATCACATTTTTATGTATCATCGCCAAACAGTAATATTTTATTGTGAGTGGTTGAGGATAGAAAATTCATAACTTATCATAGAAAAATCCAATTAATGTGAAATTTGGAGAAACATCACATACCTTATACAATAACATATTAAAAATTCAGAGCAAACAGAATTTTGTAGAGGAAGATATAACAGTCGGATTTCAAGAAGGATTTCATTGAAACGAGAATGAACTCTTACCTCAAAATGATTCTTCTCAAATTCCTTCGAATTCAACCAATAAAATTTCAATTTTTCTTTCAATTATTTGCAGAGAATTTTTGAGAGAGAGGAGGAATAGAAATCGTGGAGAAGAGAAGAAGAAGAGATGAAGAAAAGAAACGTCTCAGATAAAGAGAGAGAAAGAAGACATGAGAGGAAGAGAGAGAGAGCAATAACGTAAAAAAATTTTAATGCTCTCCATTATGTCAGGAATTTTTTGACTATTTTTGGTCCAAAAAAATCATGTGTAAATAGAGAGTAATTGGGGAAAGTCAAATCATTTAGATAAACTTACCATACTTTACCGATTTTAAAAAGGAGAAACCATATCAATCAATACCAATCAATACAAAGTCAAACGTTTTCCTTTCCTTAAATGATAAAATTAATCCATAATTATACCAATTAATTACATTAAACCACCCAATCAATGTAATTTTCTCAACCATAAATTTGGAGAGATTTCTGCTGATTGTTCATCAGCTGTCATCGGCCTGCCAATTCTTCACTTCGGCTGCTGATTCCCCAAAGTTTGGCCTGCCGATGGTTTCCATCGGCCTGCCGATTCTTGGCAGACTTTTCAGCCTGCCGAACTTGAAAGTTCGGCCTATCGAACTGTTCTTAAAATTCAATACATCAACATCATAGCATTCAAGTCATCATTGCATCATAAATAAACATACATTAAATTAACATGAACACTTGAGCACATCAATTCCACACGACAGTCACCTGTCATAGAACTTAAAATAAATAGTTAGTAACATAAAATCATGAATCATTAATAAAATTGCTTAACGTTGTTACTAACTTAGCATAATCCGTTACATAAAAATAGGTGGGTGTTACACAGTACATCTCAAAGGAAATACCAAATTTCTAGTATCAATGGTACGTATTCTATGATATATTCAAATTGAATTCTAATTAAAAATTCATGAATAATATTTAAAATTAAATATTACATCATTTATAAAGTATATACATGTAAGATAGTGACAAGGAATGCATCTATTTTGCGCTAAGCTACATGCAAGATATCATGTATCGGGGACAAAAGCCTTAGCATGCTCAGAATATTAAAAAAATATCTATTTGTTGGAGGTGCTTCAAGAATGGAAAAATTATGTACAACAATACACGCAAAGCCTTTTATTTATTATTTTTTTCTTACTTTTAGTTATTTTTAAATTTTATAATATACATTTATCATTTTATATTATCAGTAAATTGTGACATCAATATAACAGATAACACACAAAAATAGATCATCCATGGGGAAAAGAAAGAAATGAGCAATTTTTTTTGTTTTTAGTTTTACGACTTAGACGATGCTTTTTTCAGTCCGTAAAATATAAGACGGCAGTTAAAAACTGTCATCTAATGTAGGCCATATATTAGGTCACTCGATAGGATGACGATTAGGCAAACCTTTGACTTATCTTTTGATAATGTCTTAAACTAGCGTCATATTCTCCATGCCTGCTAGTGTATATGTTAGATGGATACTTTCATTGAGAAATTGAAAATGTGAAACTTTAATTGATTTCTCTCTTAACAATTATAGCTGCTGCGGAGTTGATGGTGGTTATTCTCCATGGGGGGGTTGTATTAGCTATGGAGCCTAATTATGCCTCACGTAGAAGTACGCAAATCGATCTAAGTAGGAATTATTAGAGATAACAGTGGAAACACAAAAAAGAGGTATAGGTAATTTGGAATTTCATACTTCTAAATTTGTTGGTCCTAGTTTTCTTATTATAACAGGGAGTGTTGCATTTAGGAAATATTAGCAAGATTAGAGGAAAAAAAATAGAGAGTTGTGAGGTGTAATTTACTCCTATATACTTTTTTATTTTAGCGAATTTTCTACAACAACTGAACATGAACGTAGGTCTCTCATTAAAGGTGAACAACTATAAATTATGTATTTATTTCTAGTCTATTTTTCTCATGTGTTATTAATATAGAATTAGGGCATCTAATTCTTAAGATTTAGTAGGTTGGTGATGGAAAAAAAAAATCATAGGAATTAGTAATGGGAAAAACTATTTTTTGATTGAAGAATGATTATTTATACCAGAATATCAAAAATATGAACGTGAACAAAGGATAAATTGAATGAATAGAAAATTTTGAGCAATACAAGAAATGTAATTTAAAGGAAGTAACAAGCAATATACATACGTAATTAATCATTGCCCCCTTGGAGTTCTTAACATCAAGGAGGCATCATATATAAAAGCATATTATGTATTACTTGTAAGTATTCTTTTTTCCTTTTTCTTTTATTTTTGGGGAAACTTCCACATACTCTACTATCTCTTAAAATTGCAGGAAGATAAATAGAAACTACATTAATATTTATTTGTGTATGCACTCTTCTCACCTATTCTATTTTCCAATATGCATATACAAACACACACACGCACATATACGTATATCTTGCAAATGCAAAGTGTTAGGAATCAATGCAATAAACAACAAGAAATAGAAAGAAAATTGCACACAAGATTTTACGTAGAAAAACCCTAATGAAGGGTGAAAAACCACAGGCAGAGGAGAAGCAATCCACTAATCACAAAAACAAAAATTACAACGGTGTTTAAAGTGCTCAAATACAGAAATTCAGTCACTCAATCACTCACAAACTCACAAGATTGAGTTCTCTGTATCACTCCCAACACTAAGATCTCTATGATATTTTGTGACTCCTTTTGTGACTCTCCATTGTGACTTTCTAATGTGACTCTCTCTAAACTATGGAGAATATGACATATTTATATTTATAGGGACTTAAACCCTAGCAAAAAATAGCCCAAAAATGCGTAAATACATGAAATACACGTTCAGGCCGAATCAGAGCACCGTGGCACTAGTTTCCTTAAATTGTAGCGCCGTGGCACTGCTTTCAAGCGCCGCAGCCCTAGATTGTAGCATCGTGGCCTGTTTTCAAGCTCTGTGGTGCTGCCTTTTTACCAAAGGATTTTGGGTCACACATAATAACAATCTCCACCTTGACACAAAATCCACCATAAAGAACTCTAACATATGATTAATCAAATTGTCCACCTCTTCCACAAAGGCCCAACGGGCAACTAATAGACATGAGCATGAACTTTAACCAAGTTCAAGCAATGCTCAAACTTAGCTGTAGGTAATGACTTAGTCATCATATCGATAGGATTATCATGCGTACTGATTTTGCTCACAACAATATCACCACGAGCTACAATATCACGAACAAAGTGATAACAAACGTCAATGTGTTTCGTCCTCTCATGAAACATTTGATCTTTAGTGAGAAAAATAGCACTCTGACTGTCACACATCACCATTGAAGTCTGTAAGTTTTCGTTGAGTTCTCCAAATAGGCCTCTCAACCAAATAGCTTCTTTGAAAGCCTCTGTAATGGCCATATATTCAGCCTCAATAGTAGACAAGGCAACAATAGCCTGCAAGGTAGCCTTCCAACTAATAGCACAACCACAACTGTAAACACATACCCAGTAAGCGACCTCCTTTTATCTAAATCTCCAGCAAAATCAGAATCAACGTATCCCACAACACCATCTCTAGTCTTCCCAAAGTGCAAAGAAACATCAGTAGTACCATGTACGTATTTGAGAATCCATTGCACCGTTTTCTAGTGCTCTTTACCTAGATTTGCTATGTATTCACTAACTGCATATGATAAATCTGGGCACGAATATACCATAGCATACATGAGGGAACCGACTGAACTAGAGTATGGAACACGTGACATATACACAATCTCATCATCTGACTATGGAGCTAACGCAACTGAAAGTCTAAAATGTGCTGCTAATGGAGTGTTCACTGGTTTTGCTTTTTGCATGATGAACCTATGCAAAACTTTTTCAATGTATCCTTTCTGACTCAGATATAGCTTACCTACCTTTCTATTTCTCAAAATCTCCATGCCAAGAATCTTCTTGGTGGCCCCCAACTGAGTTGAGCCTTTAACTTCTTAATCTCTCCTTTATCCTTAGCAGCAATCAACATATCATCAACATATAAGAGCAAATAAACAAAGGACCTATCATCTCCCTTCTTGAAGTAGACACAACTATCATAGCTACCCCTCTTAAACTCATGAGCGGTCATAAATGAGTCAAATCTCTTACACGATTGCCTAGGAGACTATTTCAAACCTTAAAGAGACTTTTTCAATGAGCAAACATAGTCTTCTTTACCTGTAACAACGAAAACCTCAGGTTGCTACATGTAGAAGTCTTCCTCGAGCTCTCCATGTAAAAATGTAGTCTTCACATCTAACTACTCAAGCTCATGATCATGAGTGGCCACAATACCAAGCAAGGCTCAAATTGAGCTATGCTTAACCACAGGAGAAAAAATATCAGTAAAGTCAACACCTAAAACCTGACTATATCCTTTTGTAACCAGTCTAGCTTGTACCTAGCATCTTCAACTCCCGGTGTGCCTTCTTTTCTTTTAAATACCCATTTGCAGCGAACAGCTTTCTTCCCTTTAGGTAACTTCACCAAATCCCATGTGCCATTCTCATGTAGGGATTCCATCTCTTCCTACATAGAAATTATCCACTTGCCAGAGTCTACTAAATTAACCGTCTTTGAATAGGTAGAAGGTTCCTCACCAGACTCAATACCTTCTGCCACTGATAAAGTATAAGCCACCAAGTCGGCCTCAACATACCTCTGTGGAGGCCTTGTTAGAAAAAGAGTGCGAGCGAAATTTTAAAAAACTTATATCAGAGTAATTTTCAAAACACAAGTTTGACATGCTATATGTATAAATTAATCAGATCTTACTAACCTTTGTGTGAGGAAGAACCTCCGCAACCCGTGAAGAGAAGTAACGTTCCAGAACAGCCTCAACCAACTAGTCTTCTTTGCTATTGTCTTTCCACAATCGGAGTGAGTGTGGGCTCACACGTACAGCTCTTCCATCGGTGACTCTCCTTCTAACCAATCGAGAGAACCCAAAGCAAGTGTTTGTGATTTGTGAACAAAAGCTCTCAGGGAGTTTTTTAGATTCTCAGTAGCAGAGTATCACTCTTAATCTCTCTATTGATCTATGTAACTTGTGAGAATCACTCCCTATTTGTAGAGGTTGGTTCTAGGGTCAGTCCTTATCAGATTAAGTCTCAAAACTCGGATCAGAATCAAATTCGGGTCAATATTTGATAAGATAAGCATGAAAATACGTGATCTTATCCTTCGTTGATCGACATGCTGAACAGCTAGATCGGCAGGCCGAACACGCCCATTGATAGGCCGAACTGCCAAATAAAAAAAAATCTCCGCGAATCTTTTATTTTCCACCCGAGATTCTAAAGGATAAAGTCTCAGTTTTAATTCAAATAATCTAATAGAGAAGTTATCTTATCAAAACAACTTCATCTAGATAATCTCTAAGAAAATAAATTAATTCCCAATAATTCTACAAGTTTATCTTGATTTAATTTATCCAAAATTAAATCAACCGATAAACAAGCAAGAATTATCCGATCCCAATAATTCAACAAGTTCATCTTGAATTAATTTTATTACAAAATTAATTCAACCGATAAACAGACAAGAATTATTTAATTGTTTCAAATTTAACCAATCTGATAAATCTGACATAAGTCACCAATTATTGGAACAACAAGCCGTATCATTACAGGATTTTGTGAGCTAGCAAAGGGGACCAACTGGACCTATATAGTTTAAGCTTTCGATAATTATGAAACCCAATATCCCATATATACATTTCATAATTATCAACTCAAATGCTACTCCACTAAAAGCTTGGAGCTGCACTCTCAAACTACATAGAATTACAAAGCCCATATAGCTAAGTCTCCATGACATATCATAGTGTATCGTATCCCCATATGATAATCCATAATCGGCTTAAGGACAAGTTCTATCTTACCTTCTCGATTATTTTTATCTTATGTTCCATCATCTCACCATCAGAAAACTTACTATCCAAAGATAGTATACCATTCAGTTACACCTATGTATCCAAATGGTTGAGCGCTCCAGTTTTCCAATTATAAGACAACACATATAAGAGGATATCATTACTCCTAAAGAGGAGCTATAGATTCCATATCTATGAATAATAAGTCTATGCCATCAAGAGTCATGCCTCCAACGTACCGACATGCATACCACTATTAAGATGTGGGTGTCACCCTTTGGTACATTAAAAGACACAAGTTAAGACAACGGGCTCACAATTCATCTCAAGATTAAGATACAACACAAATGATTGTGTAAAGTGAATCGATTTGCCGAGACAGAGTTATCAATCCAAATCAATTCACTTTATGTCCCGATCCAACATATAGTCATCTATGACAACGTGCCAATGTTTCTATTCACAGAGTTCGTCTCTGATGGTCAAGACAAACCATCTCTCTAAAGGGATATAGACAATATAACAATCTTTGCATGAATAAAGTGCCCAACTTTATTCCCTTGATTGCGGATCGTATGATTTAGACCATCACCTTAAGAATCGTGTCTTTCGCATAATCTGTCCATCATATGCCCAATTCTTAAGGTTTAGCCTGACAGTCTCAAACTATTGTTTGCTTAACATACATTCAACAAATATGAGAGTAAAGAGGACAAGATTTGGTATATAAATAATGAATAAATTCTTTATTGATAAAAATGTCTCCAAAAACTTATTACGTTTTTACTCCTTAGGGCATACATGTCTAACAGGCCTAACATCTCTCCTTGGCCTATCCTTAGCAATAGAGTACTGTGTTGGCGGCGATGATGGCGATGGGGAAGCACTATCGCCTTGACTTTCTAAACTTGACTAGGAAGTTGAATCGAATGATGTACCTGTCTCAATCTGAAACTCCACCTGTCCGGGAGATCTCTCCTGATCAGCGTCACTAGATCCCATAGTAGATGTCCCATGTAACATGGAAGTCTCATCAAACACAACATTTCTACTAATAATAACTTTCTTGGTTTCCAGGCACCATAACTGATAGCCTTTAACACCAGGCTTATAACCAAGAAATATGCACTTCATGGATCTAGGCTCTAACTTTCCATTATCAACATGAGCATAGGCAGGACAGCCAAAAATTCTTAAATTGGAGTAATTTGTAGGTTCTCTTGGCTACATCTCTAGTGGTGTCTTCTTGTTAATAGCGATGGAAGGAGAGCGATTGACCAAATAGCAAGCTGTAGAAGCAACTTCAGCCCAAAATGACTTAGGTAGCCCAACATTGGAGCATATGCAACGCACTTTCTCTATTAACATCTTGTTCATCCTCTCGGCCACACCATTTTGCTGTGAAATATGTCAGACTATTAAGTCCCTCAAAATTCGCTCTAATTTACATAAGGTATTAAATTCATTTGAAGAAAACTCCAAGCCATTATCAGTGTGGAGATGTTTAACAGGCTTACCAGTTTACTTTTCTACCATGGTCTTCCAATCTTTGAAAGTAGCAAAGACATCATTCTTCTGCTTCAAAAAAAATGTCCATACCTTAATGGAATAATCATCAATGATGGTAAGCATATAACTAGCACCACCATAAGAAGGAACAGTAGACGGTCTCCAAAGATTAGAATGCACATACTCCAAAATATCTTTTGTGTTATGAATGTCTTTACCAAATCGAACTCTCTTCTACTTTCCAAACATATAGAGCTCATAGAACTCCATCTTGCTTGTGCACTATCCATTAAGAAGCCCTTGCTTACTCAACTCTGCCATCCCAAGCTCACTCATATGCCCCAGTCGCATATGCCATAACTTAGTGAGATAACTATCAGACATAGTGGATGTAGAAACTTTTGCATCACCAACAACTGTAGTACCCTACAAAACATACAAACTAGTAGTCTTCTTCTGCACTTTCATCATCACAAGAGCACATTTACTAACTTTTAGAACTCCACCTTCACCGGTGTACTTGTACCCTTTAGCATCAAGAGTACCTAAGGAAATTAAATTGCTCTTAAGATCAGGGACATGCCTTACATCACCTAGTGTTCTCACTACACCATCATGCATCTTAATTCTGATAGGACCAATACTAGCAACCTTGTATGGGGCGTTGTTTCCTATCAAAATAGAGCCCTTAGGAACCGTCTCATATGTTGAAAACCAGTCACTGTTAGGACACATATGAAACATATATGCAGAGTTAAGAACCCAATCCTCACAGGGTTTAGAATCACCATCAAAAATTACCAAAAGCTTACCACCAGAGCCTTCTTCAACGACACTAGCCTCACCAGCGTCTGGTTTCTTCCCCTTCTAATTTTCAGCCCTCTTGTTTTTATTCTGCAGCTTATAACATTCAGTTTTAATGTGTCCTTTTTTTCTTGCAATAGTTACAGAACTTCTCCTTATTTTTGGATTTAGACCTACCTCTAATCTCAGTCCCAGTACTTCTCTCTTGGGTTCTACCTCTAACAACTAGACCCTCTCCTTGTGTTTCGGATCCAGTCACTAACTGCTTCATCTTTTCTTTAGAAAATAAAGCCTCATAAACCTTATCTAGGGTAAGAGTGTCCTGACTATACAAGATAGTATCCCTAAATGTGGCATACGATAAAGGCAGTGAACATAATAAAATTAACCCAAGGTCTTTTTCATCATACTTAACTTCTATAGCCTCCAAATCAAACACAATCTCCTTAAACACAGTTAAGTGATCCTCGAGAGACGTACCTTTAGACATTCGGTGAGAGCATAGACACTGCTTTAGATGAATTTTACTAGTTAGGCTCTTGATCATGCGTAATTGCTCCAGCTTGAGCCATAAAGCAGCAACGGTCTTCTCCTTTAGTACATCATACAAAATCTGATTTGACAAATGAAGGTGTATTTGAGATGGAGCCTTTCGGTCCTTACACTCCTTTTCCTCCTTCGTCCATGATGAGGGCATCTTATCGAAACCCAATAGCGCATCATCAAGGTCCATTTGCACTAGAACAGCCCGCATCTTTACTTGCCATAAAGAAAACCTTGTTGTTCGATCCCGCAGTAGAATGTCGAATTTCATGGTTGCCATTGCAAATGAAAGCCAAAGCTCTGATATCACTAGTTAGGAATCAAAGCAATAAGCAACAAGAAATAGAGAGAAAGTTGCATTCAAGATTTTACATGGAAAAACCCTAATGAATGGTGAAAAAACCACGAGCAGAGGAGAAGCAATCCACTAATCATAAAACAGAAATTACAACGGTGTTTAGAGTGCTCAAATACAGAAATTCACTCACTCAATCACTACAAACTCACAAACTCACAAACTCACAAGATTGAGTTCTCTGTATCACTCTCAACACTAAGATCTCTATGATATTTTGTGACTCCTTTTGTTACTATCTATTGTGACTTTCTAATATGACTCTCTCTAAACTATGGAGAACATGACATTTTTATATGTATGAGGACTAGAACCCTAGCTAAAAATAACTCAAAAACGCATAAAAATGCCAAATACACATTCAAGCCGAATCGGAGCACCACGGCACGTTCAAGCCGAATCGGAGCACCACGGCGCTGCTTTCAAGCGCCGCGGCCCTGGATTGTAGTGCCGTGGCCCTGCCTTCAAGCGCCGCGGCCCTGCCTTTCTGCCAAAGGATTTTGGGTCACATATAATAACACAAAGATTTGTAAAATCCTTCAATTTATATTTGGGATAGTGAATAAGCTCGAAATTTTATGCATTTTTATTAGAATTAAGCAAAATTATAAGCATTATTACACGGTGAAATAAAATGCAGAACCACTTCGTTGTCGCAGTGGTACTCCTATTGCTTGGTTCGTTAAACCCACTACTATTATCAGTCTTGGGAAAAAGGGGGACTGCAGTTTTCTGCCGTCATCCAGACACCAAATATTGTATGGGCTTTTATCACGCTCTCTCAAATTATTTCTTATATGCTGAACCGGAAAAAAAAAATATTATCACTTATATGATGATCAACTGATCAAGTAAATCGTACTTGGAAGTACCACTTTGCATGCATAAACGTTTTTTTTTTCCATAAAAAAAGTTTTAAGAACAGAGGGACGTGTCATACCTAAAAAAATTTGGTAATTAATAAGGCAAGTTATATATGTGTAGTATATGAATTCCTCACGAAATGAATTGTTCATATACTCTGCTCATTGTGGTGGAACTGACTCCAATCCACGATTTTATTTAGAAGAATTTAGTATCCCACCAAATATATAAATTACCACTATAGTGTTGCAGTTTAATTATGATCTCTCACACACACATATATAAACTTTTAAAGAGGAAATTAGACAAACGGTTTATATAATTCATTCATCACATTATTAGGCTGTGATTAGGTTAGTAGACATAAGTTGAACTAAGTATTGTCCTTGAAGTAAAATAGAACGTAGTAGAAACTAGAAAGAACAAAAAAAAGGAGGGAAGAAAAAGAAAACAAGCAGATTTACCATGAGAGAATTAATATAATATATATATTGGGAACATAAATACGTGTGTCACTCTCTGTGTGTGTATATATATACATATATTTCCAAACATTAATGTACAATACTTTGGATCCTATTAATTCCTCCTTTGTGCACCCATTATCCACTTTTTCTTTTTATTTTTCTTTTTTTCCTTTTATTATGTCCTTTCAGCTTATTCTTGTCCTATGGATCATAAGCTGACTGGAACAGAGTTAGGTGCATCGGCAAGTGACGAGATATAGGAGAATGGGGCAGCTTGTGGGAAAAAATACAGAGTGAAGTGCGTGACAAGCAAAATAAACTACATGACACACTTCCTCAGGCCATGCATAGGGCACATAGAACCAGTGGTGGTCATCATTTTCGGATATAATCATTCCAGATAACGCTTGCATCCTCTTTATTACCGCGGTTGTTGGCATAGAGTTAGCCGATGCTTAATCCCCAGATACCGTCAATGCTTCTTCTCCGGGAAAAAAAGTTCACGTCCCTATACATCACACATCCCAAATCAAGTAAAGAGTCTGGTGTTTCGACAAGCTACTGCGACATCCATTTCATTAAGAATTGATATAAATTTACCAAAGACGAAAATGATTTATTTATTATGGATAACTGGTTATAGATGGGCCACCGTCAATTCCTTTGAGCTTCATTCTTGCTAACATACTCCCAAAGGGATACTTAACGTGTTTGCTACAGCATTGCAACACACAGTGCCTTATTGAGACCAGACCCGGGTCACCATGGGCCTAAACAGCATTGCCTTTGAATCCATAGCTTATATAAGGAAAAAGATCCATATAGACTTCAATAGCACTGAGGAATTTAATTGATTAATAAATAATAAAACTATAGACTATAAAGTTTACTCATGTAGAATTTAATTGTGCATACGAATACATAATTGAAGATTTTACCGTAATTGACGACATAATCCTTAATATAAGGGGAGATTCTAGCCTGTGCTTGTCTGTACTTGATTTTTTTGGAGCAGAGGGGGAAAACTAATCTAATTAATGTCGTTTTTTTCAGATAAATCACAATAAAAAACACGAGTTTACTAGAACCGCATAAAAACAACATGTCTCTTTTCCGTCTGGAAGGATTAATCTGTGTTTTTTTCTTAAGGTTTCATTTTGCCCTTTTTTATATTCATTTTTAATTTTACTTGTAAGAAGAACTCTCTAAAAATAAATTATGAATCTTTTCTATCCTACGTCTCATGTATATAATTTACCAACTAAAAACAATTTAGCAATTGATTCTTAACGATAGTATCAAGTCGATGTCCTCGCACGGACGATTTATATATATCTGGTGTATACCAAGATGTGGTTTTTGTCCGGAAAAGCAAACGACATTTCCCAATTGTTGTATCGGAAATATTGTTTGCTTTCCTTTTTTTTTTTTTTGTGTAAAAAGTGCATATAGGTAATTTATAGGGTGTTTGAAAAGGTGGTGGGAACCAGTGATGGAAACCATTTTTACTGTAGCATGTGAGAGTTTTATACTGTAACATATTTTTTTATTGTTACTGTAGCATGTGAGAGCTTTACACTGTTTATAACTGAGATTGTGGTGGAAACTGAGTGGTTCTCACTACCGCCAAACACCCCCTTACAAGTTAAAAGTGCCTTCGATTTGCTTTGCTTCGAGCATAACCGGTGTCTCTGTTCCAAAGGAATGAACGTTGACGTGTCGTTGTATGTCGAGAAATACAATTTTTAATTGGCGTCATTGTTTGTGTAAACTATAAACGACATGTCGTGATTGAAGTATCTTCTTCTTCTTCTTCTTCTTCTTCTTTTTTTTTGGTTTTCTTATTTGGTTAATTTGGAGCTAAACTTCAAGATTTTTTTCATTTGTAAAAGAAAACGTAATACTATATGGTTGTTAAACAAAGGTACGTGATATATAAATTAACAAAAGAGCCCAAACTTGTTGTAAAGTAAACAATTAGGTGGAATCTCATGTAAATTATAAAGATAAAAATATTTATAGCCTACCGGCCACCACTAATAGTAGCACTATAAAAGAGGAAAGTAACAAAACTTTCTTTTTTATTTCCTCCGCAAGGCAAAGCAGAAGCAACGTAGAGACATCATACGCGATAGAGACAAAATGCATGTTTTTCGGCTTAACTTTTCGTCCATGGAACGGCAGAGACCACCGTTCTTTGTCCTCTTGGAAATAAAAGTTTCATGCCATTAGAAGGCAGTGGAGGCCCAACAACGAAAGTACTTGTACCCTAAAGACCACGTACGCAAACACATCCGGAATTTTTGGGATAAAGATCATCAACTTGCTTTAACAATACTGCACCACTTGTCCCATTCTTGTTTTTTATGCAATTTCTATAACACAATAGAAAGTTTTGTCTTTTCCAAAATACGGGTGGAAACCACATTTCATTAAAATATATAGTACGTTTTTGTAATTAAAGCTTTAAATTTTCCTAATCTCTACCCCACAAAAGGCTTTAGCCGGCCATTCTTAGTTATCATTCTTCTCCTTTAAAGGATTTTGACTGGATTATTCGTGAACACCCTACTTGTGAAGCTATTCATCTTCAAGTTCGAAAAATATTTGGCAGATTTACCTTGTTAATTACTGATTTTCTTAGTTGTCTAATAATTTTGCCTTGACTGAGTTGGAGTACTTGTTTTCGTCCTTCGATTTTTCCCTTTGGGTTTTATATGGAAGGTTTTTAATGAGGTTCATTTTGTAGAGTTTTTGCATAGGTTGAGTTTTCATGCGCTCTCTAGTGTTCAGCCTTACAAGATCTTCCGAGTTACAGTTAGTTTCTGCTTTTAAGTAGTCTTTATTAAATTATTGCTTTAGGTTTGTATATTTGGCTCCGTTATTAAGTTTTATTCGTAGTAAAATAGAGTGAAGGGTGGGGTAGATGAAGTCTTCGAGTGTGTGGCAACATAATTAAGATGCTATAGCTCGTTGGCTGGAACAGTTATTCTCTCAAATCATTCGTGAAATAAAAAATAAATTTTACTTTCCTCGGGTTGACAATGGTTCGGAGTACTATAACACATCACTATATAAAATTAAAACCCATATACAAAGCAACAGCATGGGTAATTTTATGTACACCCATTTATATGTTAACTCAAAGGTGGTGACTTCACTGGAGGTTGGGGAAGGTTCGAATTCCCGCCCTTGCTTTGCAAATAATTCCAACTCGATAATCTACACTAGAAGTTTTAAACAATCAAAGTTCTACTTTTAATTTTGCTCTGGTGTAGGATGAGTCTCTATTTTCTTAATAATCGTTCTTAAAAAATATAAACTAGTTGATATGCACTAAGTTTCTGACGAGTTATCTGTCGTCCTCTTTCTATTTTTTAAGCAAAATAACGTGAAGAAGAAAATAGTCAGAGGAAAAACTAAATAAGATTGTCATTTTACCATGAAGAGATTCCTCAAATATGCGTCGTTAAAACCTTTTTAATTCGTCAAAACCCAATGGGAAAAGAAAAATCTGGAATCAAAATCTACGAAAGAGGAGAATCAACATGAACTACATGAGAAGAAAGTTTACCTGAAACATGGTTGTCTTCCCGATAAATTTGAGTTTCACAGTGGTGGATTTAACACAAGTAAGCCAAAGTCGTGTTACATTTAGCTTCAAACCTCCAAGGAACTCTATCATGACGTTTTTTAAGCATGCCCACCACATGAAAAGGTGAATTATATTCGAATTAAAGGTAATTCGAACACGTTGCATAATCAACTGCCATTAATTCAACCTCAAAAGCAAAAGAAATCTAAATTAGCCTCGTAAATTAAGCAACCTTTGCAGAAAACCTTTGTAAATGCGAAAAATGCCCCCACACTAAGTTGTGCCTGGAGAGCTATCGGTTGCGCCATCTGTATTGATTTTTAACTAGGAAGAATTAGGGAGGAATCCATTGAACTCCTAGGGTGCGTTTGGTACGAGTATTTGAGTATAGTATTTCAATGAAGATTTAAATTCTTGTGAGAGAAAATACTGTAGCAAAATTATTCGAACCGTGATTTGAAAACTCAAACAAACACACTCCTAGTAACGCTAAACTGCTGAAAAATTAGTGAGTTTGATATGGTGTTGTGCTTTTTTAAGCACTTGTATATAAATACACAAAAAATACTAGGGACAAGAGCAGCATGACTAACACCATTTTTTTTTTTTTCAAACTCGCGACGGGAGAAATAATGTTTTTGGTACACAACCCAAAAATTTTGAGTCATAGTACAATGGTTGCAGAAAAGTATGTCTTTCACTGATATCATTAGTTAATTCCAACTAATGCCCTACTAAAACCTAACTAAAATTGACATGTTTGTGTTACTTATGCCAGACAAAAATCTCAAATAAAAAACGGGGTTAGGTGTCTTGGCGACGTGTGATCAAATAGTAAGAAATATGAGAGGATGACGACAATGCAGCTTCTAGAAAAATGACTAAAACATAAAGCTTTTGTTACCTGTTGTTCATAATTCGTCCTGCTTTCCAATAAATGATCAAGATTACCGACAACCAACTTCATTAAGAAAATAAACAATTCATTAATTATTACCGAAAAAAAAGAAACAAAACAAAATCATCAAGTAGCAGCTACTTTTCTGGCTTTCCCATTCATAATCCACATAAAGCCTTGTATCACTACTTTGACGACATTTATATTTGGCGTCATATACATATATATGTATCACAGCTTATCTATATATCCAATGATTTATTTGCAAGGTCTCTTGATTTTGCAGATTGGTAGTAGATTCTGTGGATAATATAAATAACATATTTAGTGAATGATTTTATTTATTTATTCATTTTTGTCTTCTTGTGTATTGATAGCACTCCCCACTATACAACATTTGGGCCTCAACCAGCCTATAAAATTGGGGCTTTATTCAAGTTGACGGTACCAGCATTTTGTAGCATGCTAAAAAGCTCATATAAATCTAGGGTTTCTCCTTTTCCTTTGGATCATGAGCTTCAGGCAGCTTCAATAATTTCCAATAAACGCCATCAAAACATCCAATATCTCTGCAATATCAATGGACCTAAATGTTTTCACCAAGGAAACAATATCTCTGAAACCATTCTGTAGTGAAAATGAGTCCAAGAGATCACAAACCATTGAACTTTCCGGTCTTGACAGGATATCTCCTGCCATTCTCTACACTGTCTTCTTTTATAAGCCTAATAGTAATCTCTCCTCCAGTACTGAAAGAGATGATTATGATGATACAATATTTGAAAGAGCTAAAAGAGCTCTTGAAAGGGTTCTTGTTTCTTGGTTCCCAGCTGCAGGAAGACTACGGACTAAACAGGGGACGGGAAAGCTTGAGATCGACTGTAACGATAAAGGCGTCATGGTGATAACCGCAGAAACATGTTCCAAGCTTGAAGAGCTTGGAAAACTGCATGAATACAAGGATTGTTACGAGAGGCTTGTTCCTCAACTGCCTAACACAGGAAATATATCAGATAGCCCACTCGTTGTTGTGCAGGTTATAAATAAACAGTATACCTTAATTTATTGTTTAAATTAATTTGTAGTAAATTTATAATTATGGATATGCCATTTATAATTGTTTTTCCTGGATCTTTTTGTAATTTGAATTTATGCATATATACATACATATATGCATCTATATATATATATATACATGTTGACATATTTAATAGTGATCTGTTAGCTAAGAAACCCTAACCCTAGACTTTTTTGAGTGTGATTTCTGATTTAATAAGTCCTCCTTGGTTTATATCTACTTTTTTTCTTAATTATCTGCTTCTTTATGTTGTTGTTGTTGGTGGTGGTGGTGGTGGTATTTACTAGTTATAAAGAAAGAACGAATGCAATAAAAGATCATCACTGAAGCTCTAGGCCTAATTGCTATATAGAGAGTAGTCTCAAAAAGTCTCTGTTTGTAACCAAAAAGAGCAATAGAATGAAGCGCCCCTACTACCAATTTTATTTACCGACATAGTCTTAAACAAGAAATTTATCTGCATAAGAATTACCCTCATTAAAGATATATGAAACAAATTCCAAGTAAAATTGTTAGAAATCTTGTCGTGTCCTCATCCAGGCATATCAATCAATTGGAACATTTATGTACTCAATTCCATCATTCTTTGTTCCAATGACAAAGTTGTAGAAACTTTCCTTAATAGCTACAGTTATATGACTAGTAAGCGGCAAATTGGAATAACGTGAGGTCCCAGATCCTTAGTGATCATTGTGTGAGCCTTGCCTTTCATCACGATCCAAAGTGAGCCAAGGAGCCGAGTGACGTGCCAGTGCTACTAATTTAGTCTTATTTTCCTTTCTGCAGTTTTGCTTCAAATGTTTTCACAATTTTCTTTTTCCCAAGTGATGTTGCGCAAATTTTCAATATTAGAGTCCAAAGTTATAATTACTGGACAAAGTCATTTCCTAGAGAATCTAAGCCTTTATAAAATAAAAATTCCAAATTACATCCACGAAAAGATAGTGGCCTAATTTCTGCCTCACCAACTTAAAGGTGCAGTTTATTAAAGCAGCTGGGGGAAGGATATTGCTTGCTTTTAACAATTAATTCTCACTCATTTATAATCTTCTCTCTCTCCCCCAATATAATACATAGAAAAAAATATTTGTTTGCTTCTTTCTGTGTGATTTTTGTTTCTTTTTAAAACCCTCACTTTTGTTCGTCACATTTGATCATCCCAAAAAGCAGATAACAAAGTTTTCCTGCGGGGCCATTTCTCTCGGTTTTGGAGGCAGCCACTCCTTGTTCGACGGGTTCGGAGCCTTCTACTTCTTAGCATCTTGGGCTTATATTTCAAGAGGCATAGATGATGAAAGTACTCATGGTCATGATCAACAGCTTATTATCCCCAACCATTCCCGGCAGAAGCTTTTTAACGCTATCAACAATACTTGTAGTATTAGTAGTACTTCTGATGCTACAAATATTTCCAGCTCCAAATCTGCGGCTAGTTCTTCGATATACGAACAAGATCATGTCATGGCTATTCAAGATCTTTATGGAATTCCTATGCAAGGCATGGCTTCTGACGACAGATCTTGGGAATCGGAACTTGCCAAGTTCGGAAAAATTGAAAGCCAAGGCTTTAAACTCCTCACGCTTTGTATGAAGAAGGAAACTGTGGAGACATGGAAAGAATTTGCAGTTGAAAGCGGAAAGCTCACCAAGTGCTCTACCTTTGACGTTCTATGTGCGCATGTCTGGAAGGTATGTGATGTCACGAATATAAAATTGAATTTAATACTAGTCTGTTTAGAAAGCACTTGAAATTGCATTTTATAATTCTAACAAAAAAAAATAACAGTCCGTTTAGAAACGCAGATGGTATGCATTTTTTGGTTCTTTGGTTCTAATTTTATGAGAAAAAACATCATAAAAATTTTGGTGAGAACTACAAAATATAGTTTTTACTACATTCCTATACCTATAAATTATATACAAGCAAAAATTTTCTTTTTTTTTTTCAAAATGGATAGAGCCATTAACATTAAGGACTTTAAGCACATCCAAAAACGTTAACACGCTCAGAACCTCATTTTTTGTCAAGTCTTTGACTCTAAATATAGTAAAAAAATGAAAAATACAAAGTCATAAAACCATTATATCAAACCAAAGAAACAACCAAAAAGGCTTACAATTTCAAGAATTAACAAACTAAACCTTAAAATGCGAACAGAATCATCAAACGAAACTTAGCCTAACAAAAACTTAACTCAACTGCAACATGAAAACAAGAAGGAGAAAAGAAAAGTTGCAAAAGGAAAAAGGAATGTATGATCTAGCTAGAGCAAAGCTATAATAGTCTCTATAAGTTAGATCAGGGACCACCACAAACCAAGTTATAAAATGTGCATAAATGTACTAATGTTTCTATCAATGTCCCATACTCTCAATTTAACTACCATATATATAGTAACATTTTTTGGTTCAAAATAATATGTTATAATTTCATGTTATTTTTGTAGAAGTGAATTTCCTGCGTACGTGAGGACATATATATACATTGCGATGATTTGGTTTCCAGTTTCCTTCAAGTGTTATATTGACAACGTAAATGCAGTTAATATTTACTAGATGAGACACAAAAATGGAATTGTTATATAACTTGTTATATAAATTAATTCAGAATTAATTACTCTTTACTTTTTTTTTCTTGTTTGCCATCTTGATAAGCATGAGAAGAAACATGAAACGTGACTAAAATGAAGCTTTTTTGAGAGAAAAATAAAAAGCACTTATCGGCAAGCATGTTTTCCTCATCCAGGGAATCTAAAGTCATGCTACATAAATATCGAGTATTAATTCGTGTGTGTATAATGCAGGTTGACAAGTGTTCCTTTTTTTTTTTTCAATGGAAAAATATATTGGAAATAAAAGTTTAACGAAGCTTGGGAGAAAGAGTTACGTACGTATGTAGCGTTTTTCTAGTAACATTTATAGTAAATATTTACAATAAATAATTAATTTATTTACTAAGCATAGTTAGGGTAAGTTTACTTTATATATTTTCGTAAATAAATTATTTAGTAAATTTACCGTAAATATACTATTTACTATATAAATATTTTAAAATATATTATTTACTATAAATGTATTCATAAAAAATTGACCTGTTACAATTTCACTGCAATCTCAACGACACATAAGGCCCAAAAGTACAATGGAAGAACAAGAAAAAGCATACTAAACAGGAAAGAAGAAACCGGGCAGAAACCACCAGGATTTTCTCAATTTAACTCCACTTCTACGAACCCTGAGGCAGTAAAGAATAATTCATTAGAATTGTTGTTTGTCATTGTCTGCTTCCAAGTTTCAATCCGAACATTTTAAGAAAGGTTGAAAAGTGTTCAAGAATTAGAATTCACAAAAATTACCTAGTTGTGAATCAATAAATAAATAATTTATGGGCAAAATCTTTTAGTCAGGCTGTCATACAGTCTAGGTATATGTAACATTTTTCTTACTGACTTGTAACTTTTTGGCATAACATGGTAACACCGAAGAAAGTTAAGTATAAGATGATGGTAGGCTATATTTTCTTAATGTAACATTAAAAAAAATTAAGTGTTACACAAAGGTGCAAACATTGTTACAATAAAGAATGAAATATGTTACAAGTGCTAGACTAATCGTTGTCAGATTGAGTACATTTATATATGTGTGTGCATATTAGAAATAAAAAAATATAATCGAAATTTGTGAAAAAATAAATATAAAAGGAACACCTGATTAATTAAAACGCATTGTTTTGTTCTTAGACTTTCAAAATGTTATCGAATATATATGATCATAGTCAATAACTGGCTCTTAATTCTTTATATATGCCAATTAGGCAAGAGTGAAGGCTCTTTCCCTAGAGCCAAACACAAACTTATGCCTACAGTTCCCGGTCGACTCAAGGAGAAGGCTACAACCTCCTCTGGGCAATAACTTCACGGGCAATGCCTTCATTCTCGCCTCTGTCTCCTGTTCAGCCAAAGATTTATCTGCAGAACCCCTTCACAACACGATTCAGAGAATCCAAGTGGCAAAAGACGTGATGACTAATGAATACATCAAGCTATACGTGCAAGCCCTAGAGTGCTCTTCCGATAAGTTCTTCCCTTCCATGAGAGAACTCACCATTATAACCGACTGGCTAAAGTTCCCTTTCGATGCTCTAGATTTTGGATGGGGAAAGGTTTCTAGTGCAAGTCTGTTAGGAACTCCGGTTCCTGAGGCTGTTTTTCTGATGCCGAGTCTTGAAGAGCCTGGGAATTTTTTGGTCCGAATTGGTATGGGAGAACAGCATGTAAGTGATTTCATTAGCACCTTCAACACCTTTGAGGATCAGTGAAACTAGCAGATTGCGTGTATGTGTGTGTGTGTGTGTATATTTTTAAGTTACTTCTAGTTAAACGTTTGTGTTTGATGTGTGTGTGTTGAGTTCAGTGTATGACTAGTATGAACTTTATGACGTTCTTGGTTAGGTTTCATCACAAGAAACAATTACCACTGTCTTGTATATGTATGTAGAAAGGGCTCTTGTATGATTACATAAAGTGTTTTTGTCATTTTGGCACCTTTTCTTAATGAAAAAAATGTTGTTTGGATAATATGAAAAAGGTACACACATTTGGTGCATCTTATTGTATTACAATTTGTATTGTATTGTATTAAATTCTATAGTTTTTATATAATATGATTTGTTTGTGTCTTAATAAGTTATTCAAGTACATAATGCCATATTTGATATAACATTGTATTAGGCATTGAATTTCTAATAAAAAAAATTTAAGCATTGTGTACCCATCCTAGCTCGACTTTGTTCTCCATCTCGACCCCACGATGGAAAAGCAGTATTATTTAATAGTGGCATTTTAAAAAGATTTGGGCGAAAAATATCTTTTTAAATTGAAGGAAAAATATGATTTTCTTAAAATGAAGGGATCAAAATATATTTTAAAATGCTGAAGGATCAAATGCAATTTTTTTAAATATTTAGGGGTCAAAATATAATTTTTCAAAATTTTAAAGGATCAAAATTTAATTTTTGAAAGATACAATACGATCACGGTCTCGAATCTCAACCCCAGTCCTAAATCCTGACCTCAATTCTGGTCTTGAATCTTAACTCTGGTTTTGACACCGAATTTTAACCTTGGTCTGTTCCTACGCTTTGATATTTTTGAATATTTTATATATTTTTTTAATATGATATTTTAATTTAAATTATGCAACACAGTCCAATAGACAAATTTTATGCATATTAGATATCATAGTATGCATTGTATTAAGTTTGAATTTTGAATTAAATTATACGATGTATAAATATTATCACAAGGGTGTTCATTCATTGGTTTTTGTTTTGTTTTGAGTCGGTCGGTTTTAAGAAATGTAAACCAAGCATTGTCAATTAAAAGGCAGATTTGGTTGGTTTTTTACCGATATTGGTTGGTTTATGGCCGTTAGTTTGACAGTCGGTTTTAGACAAATCAACGAGCCATAATACAATTAATAACCCAACATTTAGAGAGAAATAACGTGGTCATTTTTTTTTTTATCAATGCTCAAAGGTATTGAAATAAAGTGGTTGACGTAACATGGATTGGGCATCATATCTACAAGAAGATGACAAAAAGAGCAAGAAATGATTAACGGAATAAAAACCTTGAAGAGATAGTAATAAATTAAATTAAAAGATAAGAGTTTTTTTTTTTTTTTTTTTTTTGAATTTTGCTTGCAAATGATACAATATGGAAATGTGACTTTTTTTTTTTGAATTTTGCTTTCAAATGATAAAATATGAAAATGTGATAAGACAAATTCAATAATAAAAATAGCAAAACTTTGAGAATCTCCTATATGTTCCATTCTTCCATTCGGAATTTTGATATATTTATGACTCAATTGAAAGATTTACATCCCAAACAATCAATTGGAAAATAAAGATTTAAAGACCATGTAAATCAAAATGTATTAGTGATAAGTTAGTTTTAGGCTAATTAATTAGATAATTCTCACTTAATATTTTTGTTAGATTTGAGCAATTTATAAGGATTTGACAGTGTTCTGTGTTCTTTTGTAGGTTTTGAGAAAAAAAGATGCATGATAGCAAAGTGTGGGGCAAAGCAGATAGAAAATGAGCAAAATTAGACTCGGGATGAAAATGGAGCATAGACGCCAGCTTATGGGCACCTAGGCGCTCAGACAGGTGAGGTTTCAGACAAAAACCCAAGAGAAAAGCGCCTAGGCGCCATAACTGGGGGGGGGCAGATGTTGTTACATTCATACATTACATACTTATTTTGGAACTTTAAGATAAATTTTAAGTACAAAACTTATTTGAAACTTTAGTTGCAAACATAGTTAAGGAAAACATAACCAGGATTTATACATACATATATATATATATTTTTTAAAACAACATTCATTAACTTAATCCGTAATTTAAATTCACATTATTATTGACCATAAACTTGCTTTAATAAAGTAAATATACCAAATTGTAAAATCATAACTTATAAAACATCACATCATTTAAAAGCTATTTACTCCCACAGTTCGGCAAGCCGAACTTGGGACTTCGGCAAGCCGAACATGCTCGGCAGGCCGAAAATCGTCAACTGACAGGCTGGCAGAGGCTCTGCAAAACTGAGCTTAAATTGAATCATGCATAACATTCTTACATCGGTAGGCCGACCAATGATGTTCAGCAGGCCGACAGAGCCAAAAACTTTTAGAAAACTTAATTTTTTTTAAGACAATTCAACTTTTCAAAATGCGGAAGATCAAATTCTGAATAAGATAAAATAAAACATTAAGCATAGTTCTTGTGTTCTTTAAAACTTATCATAAAATATATTCAAATAATAAGCCATAACTTAGATCATAAAATTTGCTTCATTGGCGTTCTTTCGATTACAATTCATCTTCCTTTTTGCTCACATGTCTTCCTATGCCCTCCGCCTAATCCATGACTTTCTTACCATTATCTGCAACATGACATAAACTTGAATAAGCTAAAGCTTAGTAAGTACATATGATTCTCACAATTTAAAAAAATTTCATTAACATCATCATCATCATCATATCATAATAGTGCATTAAGCACATTTTCATAGATACATATCTTTCATTTCTTGTCCATATTCAAACTTATTCCATTTTATCTTAAGGGCCCAAGTGTTACACCATAATCATCATTGTAGGCGTGCCGTCATGAGAGGAGAAGGGTAGCTAATCCTAAACCAAACATGACATCATATCATAACATTGGTGTGCAACACTTATTAGGTGATACATATATACATAACTTTAATACTTTGAAATTTGCCATAATCAAACATGCATAACTTTAAATCATGAAAATCTTTCATAAGAAATCCTTAAAGGAAAATCACCATAAAATCATCATGAATATCATCGTGAACATAATATCAAACCTTATAAAACATTTCATGTTGTAGGTGAGAATGTACTTACCTTAAAAGCTAGCTTACTTAACCTTATAAGAATTGGTGACATCGTCGCGGTCTCGATGTGCTCGTTCCTTTGTGTGTCCATGCCTTTTATTCATTTAAAGATACAAAATAAAATTAATACTTATCATCATAAATATAACATCCATTCATATTACATCACATATACATTTATCTCATACAAACATAATTCATAACCATAACCATCCAAACATAAAATCATTATCACATACACTTCACTGGCCTACATGGATTAAAAACTTAAAAACTTAACATTCACACATATTTTTGGCACCATACATTTCAAACATGAAATCTACCAACAATAATAATAAGGTAGTGAGTAATCTTTTAAATATATTTTCTAACAATTAAAACACATATTTTAGTTTTTAAATTCATACTAACATCTTACTATCATATATTTCCATATCATAAAATTATTTCATCATCAATAAAATCATTTAAACATATAAAACATTACATAAAATAAAAGTCTAAAATTAACATTGTTAAAACAGTTTTCTTGACCTAATCTCATAGAAATTTCATAACATATAATTCACTCATCAAAACATTACCAAACTTTGCAGTCCATAACATAACATATACATCACATTTTCATGCATCATAGCCAAACAACAATATTTTACTGTGAGTGGTAGAGGATAGAAAATTTATAACTTATCATAGAAAAATCCAAATAACGTGAAATTTGGAGGAACATCACATAACACATACATGAATAACATATTAAAAAATTCAGAGCAAACGAAATTTTGTAGAGAAAGATATGGTAGTCAGATTAAGGAGAAGAAATACATTTCTAAAACACTTAAAGAAATTCTTACCTTAAACAAATTTCTTCACAAAACTCCTTCAATTCAACCAACGAAATTATCAATTTTTCTTTCAAATATTCTCAGGAAAACAAGGAGAAGAAGGAGAGGAGACAACGTGAAGAAGAAGAGAGAAGAGGAAAGAAACGTCTCAGAAGATTAAAGAGAGAGAGAGCGAGCGTTTACGTGAATGAAGATAACGTAAAAGAAAATTTCAATGCTCTCAATTATGTCAAAAATTTCTGACTAATCTTGGGTTAATTCGGGTGGAGAATGAAGAGAAAATAAGGAAAGTCAAACAAATCATCTCATCTTACCATAATTTGCCCTCTAAAAATAGGAAACCTTTAACAATTACATTCAATCAATGCCAAGTCAAACGTTTTATTTCCTTAAATGAGAAAATTAATCCATAATTATACCAATTAATCATATTAAAACACCCAATCAACGTAATTATCTCATCCATAAATTTAGAGAGATTTCTGCTGACTACTCGTCAACTGTCATCGGCCTGCCGACTGCACAGTTCGGCCTGCTGATTCCATGAAGTTTGGCCTGGGAATGGTTTCCATCGGCCTGCCGATTCTTGGCAGACTTTTTGACCTGTCGAATAGTTCTTAAAATACCATACATTATAAGATTCAAGTCATCATTGCATCATAAATAAATATACATTAAAGTTAACATAAACACTTGAGCACATCGATTCCATGTGATCGTCACCTGTCATAACACTTAGAATAAATAGTTAGCAACATTAAGATCATAAATCATAACATATAACATAAATTATTAATAAAATTTACTTCACATCGTTACTAACTTAATATGATTCTGTTACATCAAAATTGGTGGGTGTTACAATTCTCCCCACCTTATAAAAGTTTCATCCTCGAAACTCAGAATAACTGCGGATACTTAGATCTCATGTCATCTTCACGTTCCCATGTAGCTTCTTCAACTTGATGATTTCGCCATAAAACCTTAACCAATGGAATTTCTTTATTCCTCAAGGTCTTGGTTTTTCGATCGAGTATTTCTACTAGCTTTTCTTCATAACTCAAGTCTTCTCGTATCTCGATCACTTGTGGCTTAATCACATGCGTAGGGTCCGGGACATATTTCTTAAGCATAGAGACATGAAACACATCGTGCATTGTCGACATTTCAGAAGGCAACTTTACTGATAAGCCACCTTACCTATCCTTTTCACGATTTCATAAGGACCAATAAATCTTGGGCTTAACTTGCCTTTCTTCCCAAACCTCATAACTCCTTTAATCGGTGCAACTTTTAAAAACACAAATTCACCCACGGTGAACTCTAATGGTCTTCTTCTCTTGTCAGCATAACTCTTCTAACGGCTTTGAGCGGTCTCTATTCTTCTTCTTATCAACTTTATCATCTAAAAAGTTTGGATAATAAAATCAGTTCTTTCAGCATCGACGCTTTCCATCAACTTCTTCTCACCAGCTTCGTGCCAACATATAGGCGACCTGCATTTTCGCCCATACAGAGCTTCATAAGGTGCCATCCCTATTGTCGCTTGGAAGCTGTTGTTGTAAGCAAACTCTGCTAATGGCAACATTTTACACCAGCTGGTCTTAAAATCAAGAGAACAAGCCCGTAGCATATCTTCTAAAATCAAGTTCGTCCTCTAAGTTTGGCCGTCTGTCTGAGGATGAAAAGCTGTACTAAAATGTAGCTTGGTTCCCATAGCAGTCTGTACACTCTTTCAAAACTTAGATGTGAACCTACCATCACGATCTGAGATGATTGACTTGGGAATTCTATGAAGTTGTACAATCTCCTTGACATAGAGTTCCGCTAACCGTTCCATAGAGTAAGTGATCTTGATGGGAATGAAATGCGCCGTCTTAGTCAGTTGATCCACAACTACCCAAATTGCATCATAACCGTTCATAGTTCTGGGCAAACCGGTAATGAAATCCATTGCTATATCCTCCCATTTTCATTCTGGTATTTGGATAGACTGCAGTTCACCACCAAGTCTCTAGTGTTCAGCCTTTACTTGTTGACATGTCAAACATTTCTTCGTATACAATGCAACATCACGTTTCATTCCAAACCACTAGAAGTTAGCTCTTAGATCATTATACATCTTTGTTGCACCTGGATGAATAGAGTAAGGAGTGTCATGAATTTCTGCCAAGATCTTTTCCCTTAAGTCATCAACATTGGGAACACATAAGCGGTCCTTGAGGTACAAAGTTCTGTCATCCACAATACGAAACTCTTGACATTTTTCTTCTTTCATTTCCTGCTTAATCCTTACAAGACTTACATCTTCATCTTGTTTTCTCTGAATTTCATCATACATCATCAAAGCAAGAGAGAGTCCTGAGAGCTGACCTGCTATAAGTTCCAAACCGAAGTCTAGAATTCCCTTCTTAAAGGTGGAGACATTGCTTGCATTGACATCAATGTGGCAATTGACTTCCTACTTAGAGCATCAGCCACTCGGTTAGCTTTTCCAAGATGATAAAGGATTTCACAATCATAATCCTTTACCAACTCTAGTCATCTTCGTTGTCTCATGTTCAGGTCTTTTTGCGTGAAGAAGTACTTCAGACTTTGATGATCAGTGAATATCTTACATTAGACCCCATATAAATCGTGTCTCCATATCTTTAATGCAAAAACGAATGCTGCTAACTCGTGATCATAAGTAAGATAGTTCTTTTCGTAATCCTTCAGTTGTCTCGATGCATAAGCAATCACCCTTTCATTTTGCATTAAAACAGCTCCGAGGCCCATCTTGGATGCATCACTATAAATTACAAATCCATCATTCCCTTCCGGTATAGCCAATACTGGAGCTAATGTTAGCCTCTTCTTCAGTTCTTGAAAATTCTTCTTGCATGTTTCTATCCATTCATACTTCTTCCCTTTGCGAGTCAGATTCGTGAGTGGAGCTGCTATCTTGGAGAAATCTTCTATGAATCTCTGATAATATCCTGCTAGTCCCAAGAAGCTCCTTTTTTTCACTTGCATCATCGGTTGCTTCCAGTTGAGAACAGCCTCTACTTTAGTAGGGTCAACCATAATTCCTTCCTTCGATATAACATGCCCCAAGAAAGACACTTTATTAAGCCAAAACTCACACTTGGAGAACTTTGCATATAGCTGGTGTCTTCTTAAAGTCTCCAACACAATCCTTAAATGCTCCACATGTTCTTCTTGATTCTTTGAATAGACAAGAATATCATCGATAAATACAACAATAAATTTATCGAGGAAATCCTTGAATACCCGGTTCATCAAATCTATAAAAGCAGCAGGTGCATTCGTCAGACCGAAAGGCATAACCACAAATTCATAGTGACCATACCTCGACCTGAAGGCAGTCTTAGGGATATCTCCATCTTTAACCTTCAACTGGTGATAACCTGACCGTAGATCAATCTTTGAAAACACAGATACACCCTTGAGCTGATCAAACAAATCATCGATTCAAGGCAACGGGTACTTGTTCTTGATTGTCACCTTGTTCAGCTCTCTGTAGTCAATGCAGAGTCTCATAGAGCCATCTTTCTTCTTTACAAATAAAACTGGAGCTCCCCATGGTGAGTAGCTCGGCCTGATGAAACCTTTGTCAAGTAGCTCCTTTAATTGCATGTGAAGCTCTTTTAACTCTACCAGAGCTATTCTGTAAGGCACTTTTGAGATCAGGTCGGTGCCTGGAGCGAGCTCAATCTCGAATTCAACTTCTGTTTTTGGCAGTAGACTTGTCAGATTATCAGGAAACACTTCTGCATATTCATGAACTATAGGCACATCTTCAATTCTTATCTTTTCTTCTTAGCTTTTGTCTACAATGTTCGCCAGATAGCCCATGCAGCCACTTGTTAATAACTTTCTTACTTTCATTACAGATAAAATCATGCTGGGTTTCTTTCTGGACTCGCCAACATAAACGTATTTCTGTTCACCTTCTAGATGGAAGATCACATTTCATTTCCAGCATTCAATAGAAGCATTGTACTTGCTCAGGAATTCATCCCAAGAATCATATTGTAATCATGCATGCCGATCACAATGAGGTCGACGAAAAGTTTCCTATCAGAAATCCATAGGGCTACGATGTAGCCAGATTATGAATGTTCACTTTAATTTAATTTAATTCAATTTTATGTTTATTCATTATCTATGCTGAGTGTTTAATCTAATCTTAATGCTTGTAAAAGTTTACGCACCTTTTGCATGATTTGTGATTTAATTTGAGGCTAAGAAGCGATAACTAAATTAGACTATGATTGAATGCCATGAGATCATTATAGGATAGAGATATTTATGAGACTTGTGTAACACTATGAATTTCTTGTTCTTAATGAGTCTTGGTAAGTTTAGAGTTTCCACAGAGATGTAAGGAATTTGCTAACTGGGATAAATTATTAATGCTTGAGGAAGATTAATGACTACCTAAGAGAAATTCGTTATTAGCATATGAGTAAACATCAGTTGATTAAATTAGATAATTTGAATAGGATTAATTTAGGTGAAATCGGATGCCCTAGCCTTTTATTGTTTAGATTTTCATTTATATTTTTTGGTTTTATTATTTTCTATTTTATATTTGATTGTTCAAATAATTTTAGAGTCAACCAATTTCGGTACTTAGCTAGATTAACTCAATCCTCGTGGGAACGGTACTCTACTCACTCTTTATTACTTGTCTATGATTCTGTGCACTTGCAGATTTTCCACAACAAGTTTTTGGCGCCATTGCCAGGGATTGTTGTTTAATTTAATTTAATATCGATACTAATTAGCTCTAGGATTACTTTGAACATTTTTTTATTTGTTTTATTTTGTTTTTATTTGTTCTAATTTTTTTCTTTTAAGTCATTTGTTTCCCAAGGCACTTTATGATGTTTCATCAAAATGTCCTTGCAAGTTTTGCCCAACAACATATGGAACCATTTTATGCAGCTTGGGAGCGATTTAAAGATGTGCTTGAGCAGTAACCACATCACAACCTGCCAAAGTGGGCTCTTCTCCAAATATTTATTGAAGGATTGCATTTTAAAGCTAGAGATTGGGTGGAAAAAGGTGCAGTTTTTGATGGTCATTCTTTCTTTTCAAGAACCGTTGAGGAAGCTTACTACTTATTGGAGGATATGGCAGCTTTTAATTATCACTGGCATTTGAATTCTTCAATGCATAATTCTTGCTAGGAAAGGCACCAAAATCTTTCATGGAGTATCCACCCCAACATGATGGAACAATGTTGTAGCCAATATCACGAAAGAGAAGACAGCTTTGGAAGTTGCTTTAGACCGTCTAAAGGCCACTCTTAAAGGAAGTCATGAAATTTCCAAGTTTAGGCGATATCTTGATGAACAAATCCATTTAAAGAGTACAAGTTTAGAGTTGTCTAGAGGAGGAAATTACAACATCAAATCCTTGTGGTAACCATAAAATGATGAAGGATGTGGTTTTGTTTGATGATGATTGTGTGAAATCTCGAGAATTTGAGCCTCTAGAAGAAATAGAACTTCGAGATGAAGAACAAGAACCTTTGAAGTTGGGTTAGCTCAACCATTTGCTAAGTTGGGCTCTTGCTCAATCAACAACGATCTACACTTGCTAAATCAAGAGGAGTCTATCCAAAACTATGACTTTTATGAAGACCAAATCACAAACATGCTAATGGATAGCCAAAAGGAAAGGGAAGAGCAAATAGAAGGGTTATTAGAGGAATTCCTATATGAGGAGAAGCCACGAGGGTTGTTGCAATATATAGAAGCGCATAAGACCATTGATTTGAGCTCATCAATGGTTTCAATGTATAGATCACCAACCGATTTGTGTTGGCCATGGACATCACCACCATCACATCTCACCCTATTCAAGCTCAAGCTAATAATGAACTTCCCATTAAAAGCACATCATTTAAAGACATGTGTTGTTGGTGTAACATGCAAATCTCTTCTAAATCTTGCTAAGCTTGAGGGCATCTATAACCAAGACCCATATGTGGTGTCATTTGACACTAACTGTGGGCGAAAGCCGCTCCTTGACAAGCGCTTCTTTGAGAGTCAAGCTGATGACTATAAAACAAGTGCTTCTTGGGAGACAACCCAAGCTCTCTATCCTTTTCAATTTTAGTTTTCATAATATTATTTAGTTTATTAGTTGTTTTTGTTTTTGTTTTATTCTTTTTTGCTACTTTATCATGATGTAAGCCTTGTTTGTGGCGATTCTAGGTTTTTGGGGGACATCAAGGTTCTCAGCTTGCTAAAAAAAAAAATTTTAAAAACTGAAACCATATCTACAACCTGGCATAGATAATGAACCACATGGTCATGCATCTGAATATAAACTTGGACAACTTTCCCACAGTCTCTACTTTCAATGAAGATAATGAAGAGAATAAGGACAAGGACGAATAGGCTGCCGCAACCTTCAGCTTATGGAGTGTTCTTTCCTTTCTCATTTTTGTTTTCTTTTACATTAAGGACAATATATTGTTCAAGTTTGGGGGTGGTGTGTTATAACACCAGCCTATTTTTATGTAATGAATCACGTTAAGTTAGTAACAACGTTAAGAATATTTTATTAATAATTTATGTGATATGATATGATATATGATGTTAATGTTACTAACTTTTATGTCAAGTTTTATGACAGGTGACAACCGCATAGAATCGTTGTGTTCTAGTGTTCATGTGAATTTTTAAATGTATGATTACTTATGATGCATGATGAATTGAATGTTTTAAAGTATGGCATTTAAGGACAGTTCGGTAGGCCAAACTTTTAAGTTCGGCAAGCCGAACAGACTGCCAAAGATCTGCAGGCCGATGGGAAGCATCGGCAGGCCGGACTTGGTGGAACCGGCAGGCCAAAGGGGAAAATCGACAGGCCGAACACGGCTGACGAGCAGTCAGCAAAAATCTCTCCAAAATTTATGGCTAAGATAATTACGTTAAATGGGTGATTTATTGTGATTAATTGGCACAATAATGGAATGTTTTTATTAGTTAAGGAAATTAAAGGGTTTGACTTCGCATTGATTTGTGTCAATTTAAATGGTTTCCCATTTTAAGAGGGCAAAACATGGTAAGTGATGAGTGAGAGTTTTGACTTTCCCTCTTTTCTCTCCTTCCTCCACGTCAATTGCCACCTAACAGTCAGAAAATTCTAACTTAATGGAGGGTAATGAATTTCCATTACACTCGTTACGTTAAAAAAATTTTAACGTTTTCTTTCCTCAGATTTTTTTCTCTCATCCTCTCACTTTTCTCTCAGTTTTGAGACATTTTTTTTTTCATTTCCTCTCTTCCTCTTCTCTTCTCCACGCATTTCACTTCTAATCTCTCGAAAATTCTCTGCAAGAAAAAAAATTGAAAGAAAAAGTCATATTTCGTTGGTTGAATTCAAGAATTTTGAGAAGAGATTTTCAAGGTAAGGACTCGTTTCTTGTGTTTTTGAAAAGAATTCTCCTCCTCAATTTGTCTACAATATCTTTCTTTAGGTATTGTATTTGTTCTGAATTTTTATATGTTATGCATGTATGTGTTATGAGATGCTTTCCTAAATTTCAAGTCATTTCAACGTTTTTATGATAAAATATGAATTTTCTATCTTCTACCCCTCACAGAAAAATATTACTGTTTAATCTTGATGCATGAAAAATGTAATGATATTCAAGGGGTAAATATGATGTTTTTCATAAAAGTTGTTAAGAATGTGCATGTGTAATGTATGATGAATGTATTTTATGATATGAATTTTTATGAGATTACATTAAGAAAATTGTTTTAATAAACGTTATTTTGGGATTTTTGTTTTATAAAATGTTATTTATGTTTAAACGATTTTATGATAATGAAATAATTTTATGCATGATAATATGATGTTTGTTTGAATTTTTAAATTAAAATATACGTATTTTAATTGTTCGAAAACGTTTTATTTAAAAGATATTTATGTTTAAAATGTATGGTTTTTTATATGCTTAAGGTAATTTTTATGATTTTAGAAAAATCATAATAACATGTTTATGTGATGACAATTTTTATGGTTATGAATTATGTTTGTAAAAATGAGATGAATGTATATATATATGAATGATATATGAATGAATGTTATATGAATGGATGATTTACGCTATGATGATAAGTATTGATTTTCTTGTATTTTAAATGGAAAAATGGCATGAACACACAAAAGAAGCGAGCACATCGAGACCGCGGCGTCATCACCAAAAGTATATTAAGGTTAAGTAAGCTAGCGATAAGGTAAGTACATTCTCACCTGCAACATGACACGTTTTACAAGGATTGATGATATGTTCACAATGATATTATGATGATTTTATGATTATTTTTCCTTAAAGGATTTCTTATGAAAGATTATCATGATTTAAAGTTATGAATGTATGATGATGACATGTTTCAAAGTATGAAAATTATGTATATATGTATCACCTAATAAGTGTTGCACACCCAATGTTATAAAATGATATGTTATGATGTCATGTTTTGTTTGGGATTAGCTACCCTTCTCCTCTCATGACGGCGCGCCTACAATGATGTTCATGGTGCAACACTTGGGCCCTTAAGATAAAATGGAATAAGTTTTTAAATGGTCAATGCAATGAAAGATATGTTTCTATGAAATTGTGCTTAAGGCACTTTTATGATATGATGATGATGATGATGGATATGAAATGTTTTAAATTGTAAGAATTATATGTACTTACTAAGCATTAGCTTAATCATGTTTTATGTCATGTTGCAGATAAGGGTAAGAAAGTCATGGATTAGGCGGAGGACATGGGAAGGCGTGTGAGCGCTAAGCATGATGAATTGTAACCGAAAGCACGCCAAGAAGAACGAATTATGTTTTAAATCAAGTTTATGTTTTAAACATATTCTTATGTTAAGTTTTTAAAGAATACATGAACTTGGTTTTATCTTTTATTTCATTATTTTAAGTATTAGGATCTTTTGCATTTTATGAAAGTTGGTTTTTGTTTTTAAAAATTAAGTTTTCTCAAAGATTTCTTGGTTCGTCGGCCTGCCGAACATATTGGTCGGCCTGCCGATGCCTGAAAGTTCGGCCTGCCAAACGTTGACAAGTTTTTAAGTCTGGATTGCAAAACCTCTGCCGGCCTGCCGGTTGAGGGAACTCCGGCCTGCCGATCATGTTCGGCCTGCCGAAGTCCCAAGTTTGGCCTGCCGAAGTCCCAAGTTTGGCCTGCCGAACTGTGGGAGTAAGTAAGTTTCAAATGATTTGATGATTAATGAGATATGTTGTGATGTTTTTATAAGTCCTGATTTACAACTTGGTATATCTATTTTATTAATATAAGTTCATGATTAATTTAAAGTATAAATGAATAAATTATGATATGGAATGAGTTAAGCAATGTGATTTTATAACGTTAAGATATTAAAAAAAATGTATGAATGGATCCTGGTTAAGTATGTTTAATTACTTTTAAAATTAAATGTATTGTTTAAGTTTGTATTCATATATATGTTTAAAGTTCAAGTAAGCATGTATGTAAGAATGTAACGACATCTGTGACGTCCAAAATAAGGGGCATTACATGTGTTGCTTTATGTTTTGTTTGTGTCAGTCAGTCATTATGGTTTAATTGGATTTTAGTTTAGTTCTTGTTTTTTTTTTTTCTTTCTTTGCATTTAAAAGTAATTATGATAGGAAAGTTGCGTTGCTTGAGCATTGTTTAACTTGAATCATAGGAGGCCAATGATAAGACGATGGTTGAAATTAAATATGGCTTTTAGGGGATAATAATTATTGTTGGTCTATCCTTGTTTTTCTTGTGATTGGTTTGCCATGCTGTGATTCTTTGAGCACTTTGCGCACTCACGCCTTGATCACCTAAGTATTCTACACTTAGAGAACTTTTATGTTGATTAAGTGATATTTATGATCTCAAATGAACACTAGAACCTATTTGATAACCACTCGAGACAAAATCCTAGGCTACACAACATTAAAGATATGATTTATGCCATTTTTGGACCGTTTGAGCCTTTCAAGCCTACCATTGACATCATTTAATCACTAGTTACCCCGTTGAGCCTTACAAGCCATTTTCTTTGTTACCCACATAATCAACCTAGCCTTTGAATAATTTTATCCTACTTAGTCCCTCACTCATAAGCATGACTAGTTTGTCGAAGAAATTATTTGAAGGTAGTTGGTATGACGGGAGGATAGGTGGAGTTTTGAAGAACTTATTAAGGAAATATGTTTTACTCCCATTCGTTCATGGGTGGAGTTTTAAGTATTGTTATCAAGAGATTATGTAGTCATGTTTACAGCTTTGGATATTGTTATCAAGGGATTATGTATTTATGCTTATTCATTGTTAAAAAAAAAAACAAAACAAAACAAAACAAAACACAAAAAATAATAATAAAAAAGAAAAAAAAAGAAAAAAATGATACATGCATTAAATAAATGTGAATGACAAAGGGAGTGCAACATAAGTTTGGGAGTATACTTAAAAAGAAAGAAAAAAATGATGTTCTCATAAGGTCCTGAGACAAATTGTGTGTTTATGGGTGAATTTTGAGCTGCATTATATCATGTATCTCACCTTTTTACCTTAGCCACACATTATAAGCCGAATAAAGTCCTAATGATCTTTGATGTTGTGATAGTCTACATTAGTGGAGAGTGGGTTTGAAAAATTAGCCTATGGAGTTCATAAATTTCACAAATCTAGAGATCTTTCAAAATAAGCTTGTTGACATAAACTAATCCGAGTGTAGGTACATAAGTGCTAGAAGCATCACACACACAATCAAGGAATTATGAGTATGGTAAACTTGAGATTTAAATTGATTTTTCTACATGATCACAATGGTTAGAGTTTCCTTTGAGTCATAAACTTTATGCAATCTTTGAGGCCAAGTATGATGAAAAATTAAATTGATGCTCGAACTATGTCGTGTGTTAGTATCAGTCCCATTCTTTTTGTCTTGTTCTTTGTTCTTCTTTTGTGTCTTTTGCTCGAGGACTAGCAAAATCTTGAATTTGGGGGTATTTGATAAGTTAGTTTTAGGCTAATTAATTAGATAATTCTCACTTAATATTTTTTGTTAGTTTTGAGCAATTTATAAGGATTTGATAGTGTTCTGTGTTCTTTTGTAGGTTTTGAGAAAAAAGGATGCATGATAGCAAAGTGCGGGGCAAAGCAGATAGAAAATGAGCAAAATTGGACTCGGGATAAAAATGGAGCCTAGACGCCAGCTTATGGGTGCCTAGGTGCTCAGACAGATGAGGTTCCATACAAAAACCCAAGAGTAAAGTGCCTAGGTGCCATTTTATGGAAAAAAAAAAAAACCCAAGAGAAAAGCGCCTAAGCGTCATAACTTGGGCGCGTAGGTGCCAATCTATCAGAGGCTAAGTAACACTACGGTGCCTAGGGGCCACAATCCTAACACCTAGGTGCCAGTCCAAAAATTTTTCTACGTGACTGCGTAGCGCCTAGGCGCTAAAATCCTAGTGCCTAGGCACTAAAATGCTGGCGCCATTACGAAGCCTAGGTACTAGAAAATCGAGCCTTGGCGCCGTTGCGATTCCAACTTAAATTTCAGTGTAATTTCGTTCCAAAATTACTCTTTCAAACCTTAGCCTATAAATAGAACATTATAGAGGGTTGGAACACGAAATTTTAACAGAGAAAAACTACAGAAAAGAAGGGAGATCTCACTGCCATAAGAAGGAGAACGGTGTAACCTGGAGACGAAAATCATCTTCGCATCCAAACCGAGTTCTTTTCTTTCACTCATCATGTTTAAGACATTATTTAGGATTGTTTTGGTTTCATTAGGAACTAATTTTCTCTATTCTAGGGCTACGATGTAGCCGGATTATGAATGTTCACTTTACTTTAATTTAATTCAATTCGATGTTTATTCATTATCTATTATGAGAGTTTAATCTAATCTTAATGCTTGTAAACGTTTGCTCACCTTTTGCATGATTTGTGATTTAATTTGAGGCTGAGAAGCGATAACTAAATCAGACCATGATTAAATGCCATGATATCATCATAGGATAGAGATATCTATGAGACTTGTGTAACACTATGAATTTCTTGTTCTTAATAAGTCTTGGTAAGTTTAGAGTTTCCACAGAGATGTAGGAAATTTGCTAACCGGGATAAATTATTAATGGTTGCGCAAGATTAATGACTACCTAAGAGAAAGTTGTTATTAGTATAGGAGTAAACATCAGTTGATTAAATTAGATAATTTGAATAGGATTAATTTAGGTGAAATCGGATGCCCTAGTCTTTTATTGTTTAGATTTTCATTTATATTTTTTGGTTTATTATTTTTTTATTTTATATTTGATTGTTTAAATAATTTTAGAGTTAACCAATTTGGTATTTAGCTAGATTAACGCAATCCTCGTGGGAACGATACTCTACTCACTTTTAATTACTTGTCTACTGTAACACCCACCTATTTTTTATGTAACGGATCACGTTAAGTTAGTAACAACGTTAAGGAAATTTTATTAATAATTTATGTTATATGTTATGATATATGATTTTAATGTTACTAACTTTTATGTCAAGTTTTATGACAGGTGACAACCGCATGGAATCGTTGTGCTCAAGTGTTCATGATTATTTTAATGTATGTTTAATTATAATGCAATGATGAATTGAATGTTTTAATGTAGGGCATTTAAAGACAGTTCGGCAGGCCGACAAGGACTGCGAAGATCGACAGGCCGACAAGGACTGCGAAGATCGACAGGCCGATGGGAACCATCGGCAGGCCGAACTTGGTGGAACCGACAAGCCGAAAAGGAGAATCGACAGGCCGAACACAGCGGACCAGCAGTCAGCAGAAATTTCTCCAAATTTATGGCTGAGATAATTACGTTAAATGAGTGATTTATTGTGATTAATTGGCATAATAATGGAATAATTTTATCAGTTAAGGAAATAAAAGGTTTGACTTCACATTGATTTGTATTATTTTAAATGGTTTCCTATTTTTAGAGGACAAATGGCAAGTAAGACTAAAGTTTTGACTTTCCCTCTTTTCTCTCCTTCCTCCATGCCAATTGCTATCAATTAGTCAGAAAATTCTGACTTAATGGAGGGTATTGAATTTTCATCAGTTATGCTCATTATGTTAAAAAATTTTAACGTTCTTTTCCATATTTTTCTCTCATCCTCTCACGCCTTCTCTCTCAATTTCTGAGACGTTTTTTCTGTCTTTCTCTCTTTCTCTTCTCTTCTCCACGAATTCCATTCCTTTTCTCTCAAAAATTCTCTACAAGTATTGAAAGGAAATTTATATTTTGTTGGTTGAATTCAAGGATTTTGAGAAGAAATTTTAAGGTAAGGACTCAGCTTTTTCTGGTGTTTTTGAAAAGAATTTCTCCTCCTCAATTCGTCTACAATATCTTTCTCTAAGTATTGTATTTTGTTTTGAGTTTTTAATATGATGTTCATGTATGTATTATGTGATGTTTCTCCAAGTTTCAAGTCATTTCGGTGTTTCTATGAAAAATATGAATTTTCTATCCTCTACCCCTCATAGAAAAATATTGCTGTTTAATTTTAATACATGAAAAAAAAATGTAATGTTTATTAGGGGTAAATGAATGATGTTTTTCATGAAAGTTGACAAGAATGTGCATGTATATGTTATGATGAGTGCATTTTATGTTATGAGAATTTTGTGAGATTACGTTAAGAAAACTGTTTCAACAATGAAATTTTTGGATTATCGTTTTATAAAATGTTTTTTATGTTTAAATGATTTTATTAATGAGGAAATAATTTCATGATATTGAAATGCATGATAATAAGATGTTTGTATGAATTTGAAAATGTATGTATTTTAATTATTAGAAAACGTTTTTAAAAGATATTCATGTTTGTAATGTATGAGATGTTTGATGACAATACTTAAGGAAGCATGTTATGAATAAGGTATATATGCTGATAATTTTATGTTTTCACAATGATGGTTATGAATTATGTTTGTAATATGAGATGAATGTAAATATGAATGTTATATGAATGAATGTTATATGAATGGATGATTTACGAAATGATAATAAGTATTAATTTTATTGTATTTCTAAATGGATAAATGTCATGAACACTCAAAGGAATGAGCACATCGAGACCGCGGCGTCGTCACCAAAGCATATTAAGGTTAAGTAAGCTAGCTTTAAGGTAGGTACATTCTCACCTGCAACATGACACGTTTTACAAGGTTTGATGTTATGTTCACAATGATATTCATGATGATTTTATGGTTGTTTTCCTTAAAGGATTTCTTATGAAAGATTTTCATGATTTAAAGTTATGCAAGTATGATGATGACATGTTTCAAAGCATGAAAATTATGTATATATACATATCACCTAACAAGTGTTGCACACCAATGTTATGAAATGATATGTTATGATGTCATGTTTGGTTTGGGATTAGCTACCCTTCTCCTCTCATGACGGCGCGCCTACATTGATGTTTATGGTGCAACACTTGGGCCCTTAAGATAAAAAGGAATAAGTTTTAATATGGTCAATGTAATGAAAGATATGTTTCTATGAAATTGTGCTTAAGGCACTTTTATGATATGATGATGATGATGATGATGTATATGAAATGTTTTAAATTGTGAGAATTATATGTACTTACTAAGCATTAGCTTATTCAAGATTATGTCATGTTGCAGATAAGGGTAAGAAGATCATGGATGAGGCGGAGGACATGGGAAGGCGTGTGAGCATTAAGCACGATGAATTGTAACCGGAAGAATGCCAAGAAGAATGTTTTATGTTTTAAATCAAGTTTTATATTTTGAACATATTTTTATGTTAAGTTTTACGAATACTTGAACTATGGTTTTATATTTGATTTTATCATTTTTAAGTATTTTGATCTTCTATGTTTTATGAAAAGTTGGTTTTGTTTTAAAAATTAAATTTTCTCAAGGATTTTTGGCTCAGTCGGCCTGCCGATGTTTGAAAGTTTGGCTTGCCGATTACGTTTTCGGCCTGCCGAACGATGATGAGTTTTTAAGCCTGATTTGCTAAGCCTTTGCCAGCCTGCCGATTGACGAACTCCGGCCTGCCGATCATGTCTGGCCTATCGAAGTCTCAAGTTTGGCCTGCCGAACTATGGGAGTAAGTAATTTTTAAATGATGTGACGATTAATGAGATATGATGTGATATTTTTATAAGTTATAATTTTACAACTTGGTATATCTATTCTATTAAAACAAGTTTATGATCAATTTAAAGTATAAATAAATTAATTATGGAATGTAATAAGTAAAACAATGTTGTTAAAAAAAATGTATGAATGGATCCTGGTTATATATGTTTAACTACGTTTACAATTAAAAGTATCGTATAAGTTTTGTAATTATGTTTATGTTTAAAGTTTAAACAAGTATGAATGTATGAATGCAACGACATCTGTGACGTCCGTAAGGGGGGCGTTACAGGTTTTGGTATCAGAGAGAATTTTCAATTACAATTCATATCGCCACACGTCAATCCAAGTTCTCCAAGTAAGTATGTTATAAAGTTAGATGTTATGATGCAAGTATGACGATAAGATTAAGGTCTAAATGTTTAATGATTAATGATCTAGTAGTGAAAACCTATCTCATATTAAAAGATTATTTCTAAGTTCTAAATTCTTTTAGGAGAATTAATGATGGACGGTCAAAGAAGAATGCAGACCCGCACCTAGACTAATGAAAGACTCATGACAATGATTACTGAACTGCAAAGACAACTTGAGGATCAAAGAAGGGAAATAGCTGCGTTAAGGGCCAACGGCCAGAATGATGATCGACGAGGCAACGATGAGCCTCCTCTTCCTACGCAGCCACAAGTCAACGAAGTCCCAGTTCCTGCTGCTGAACCAAGAGCGGCTTACCAGGAACCCCTACTGGTCAGATGGAAGAGGGTTAAGCCAGCGGATTTCAAAGGGTCTAAGGATCCGCTAGTAGCTCAAGGATGGTTAAAGACGATTGAGGCTACCTTACGACTCATGGATTTCACGGATAATGAAAAGGTCCTTTGTGCCTCGTACTGCCTCACTATGGAGGCCAAAATATGGTGGGATGGCATTGAAATGAGCAGGAATGTTAAAGAAATGACATGGGCTAACTTCGTTCATGAATTCAACACGAAGTTCTTCCATATGAATATCACGAGGAAGCATTATGAGGAGTTCGAGAGCTTGCTCCAGGGGGATATGTCAGTCACTAATGTAGTGATGAAGTTTGACCAGCTAGCCTGTTTATGTCCAGGAATGGTTATGAATGAAAGTGAAAGGGTCAGAAGGCTGATCAAGGTTCTTAGGCCTGAAATTGCTGCTATTGTGGATGGGGCAAGTCCACCCAGGAGTCAAGAATAGGTTGTCATGAGAGCCCAACATGCGGAGTTCCATCTGTCCAACTTAAGAAGGAACCAGCCTCAGTCGGGCCAATAGGTTAACAATGCAAATAACCAAAACCACCCTCCACACAGGAACAACAACAACAACAACAACAACAGCAACAACAGCAACCAAAACTGGAGGAATAATAAGAGGAAGGGCAATCCTCAAAACCAGCAGGGCCAAGACAACAAGAGGCACAATGATGGTCAGCACAACAACAATAACAAGCGGTTTCAACCATGTGCCAAATTTGGAAAGAAGCATCCAGGGGAATGTCATTTTGGAACAAACCAATGTTTCATCTGTGGGCGTGAAGACCACTTTGTTAAGAATTATCCCAAGCTAATGAATGCCAATGCCCCTCAGAAAGCTCCTCCTCAAGCCCAGCTACATCAGATGCAAGCCTCCCTTGAAGGGCCACTTATTAGTCAAGGGAGAATTGAAGCTCCACCAACGAATGCCCAAATCTATGCCATGACAAAAGAACAAGTGGCTGCTGAAGCCTCCAATGTGGTCACAGGTCAGATAACAAGTTTATCTAATGATGTTTATGTCCTTTTTGATACGGGTGCCACGCATTCTTTTGTATCTATGTCATATGCTAAGAAGTTAGAGGTTCGCTTAGAGCCTATGAGACAGGGATTCACTACGACACTACCCTCCGGGGAAGTGATATTATCTACGTACTGTCTGCGAACAGTACCCCTATGGATTTCTGATAGGGAGCTATTCGTCGACCTCATTGTGATCGACATGCATGACTATGATATGATTCTTGGGATGGATTTCCTGAGCAAGTATAATGCATCTATAGAATGCCAAAAACAAAAGGTGATCTTCCAACCAGAAGGTGATCAGAAGTTCATTTATGTTGGCGAGTCTAGAAAGAAACCCCACATGTTTTTATCGGCCATGAAAGCAAGGAAGTTATTAGCAAGTGGCTGCATGGGCTATCTGGCTAACATAGTAGACAAAAGCTAAGAAGAAAAGATAAGAATTGATGATGTACCTATAGTGCATGAATATGCAGATATGTTTCCTGATGATCTGACGAGTCTACCGCCAGAAAGAGAAGTTGAATTCGAGATTGAGCTCGCTCCTGGCACCGATCCGATCTCTAAAGCACCTTACAGAATGGCCCCGGCAGAGTTAAAAGAGCTTTACACGCAACTAAAGGAGCTACTCGACAAAGGTTTCATCAGGCCAAGTCACTCACCATGGGGAGCTCCAGTCTTGTTTGTAAAGAAGAAGGATGGCACTATGAGACTCTGCATTGACTATAGAGAGCTGAACAAGATGACGATCAAGAATAAGTACCCATTGCCTCAAATCAATGATTTGTTTGATCAATTTAAGGGTGCATCTGTGTTCTCAAAGATTAATCTACGATCGGGATATCATCAGTTGAAGATTAAAGAATGAGATACTCCCAAGACTGCCTTCAGGTCGAGGTATGGTCACGATGAATTCATGGTTATGCCTTTTGGTTTAACAAATGCACCAGCTGCCTTTATGGATTTGATGAACAGGGTATTCAAGGATTTCCTCGATAAATTTATTGTTGTATTTATCGATGATATTCTTGTCTAATCAAAGAATCAAGAAGAACATGAGGAGCATTTAAGGATTGTGCTGGAGACTTTTAGAAGACACCAGCTATATGCAAAGTTTTCCAAATGCGAGTTTTGGCTTGATAAAGTGTCTTTCTTGGGGCATGTTATTTCAAAGGAAGGGATTATAGTTGACCCTGCTAAAGTAGAAGCTGTTATCAACTGGAAGCAACCGATGAATGCAAGCGAAATAAGGAGCTTCTTGGGTTTAGCAGGATATTATCAGAGATTTGTAGAAGATTTCTCCAAGATAGCAGCTCCACTCACGAACCTGACTCGCAAAGGATAGAAGTATGAATGGACAGATGCATGCGAGAAAAGTTTTCAAGAACTAAAGAAGAGGTAAACGACAGCTCCAGTATTGGCTATTCCTGAAGGAAATGATGGGTTTGTAATTTATAGTGATGCATCCAAGATGGGCCTCGGAGCTGTATTAATGCAAAATGAAAGGGTGATTGCTTATGCGTCAAGACAACTGAAAGATTATGAAAAAAACTATCCTACTCATGACCTCGAGTTAGTAGCAGTCGTTTTTGCGTTGAAGATATGGAGACACTATTTGTATGGGGTCCAATGTAAGATCTTCACTGATCATCAAAGTCTGAAGTACTTCTTCATGCAAAGAGACCTGAACATGAGACAACGAATATGGCTAGAGTTGGTGAAGGATTATGATTGTGAAATCCTTTATCATCCTGGAAAAGCTAACCGAGTGGCTGATGCTCTAAGTAGGAAGTCAGTTGCCAAGTTGATGTCAATGCAAGCAATGTCTCAACTTTTAAGAAAGGAAATTCTGGACTTCGGTTTGGAACTTATAGCAGGCCAGCTATCAGCACTCTCTCTTGCTCCGACGATGTATGATGAAATTCAGAGAAAACAAGATGAAGATGTAATTCTTGTAAGGATTAAGCAAGAAAAGAAAGAAGGAAAATGTCAAGAGTTTCGTATTGCGGATGATGAAACTCTGTACCTCAAGGACCACTTATGTGTTCCCAATGCTGATGACTTAAGGGAAAGGATCTTGGCAGAAATTCATGACACTCCTTACTCTATTCATCCAGGTGCAACAAAGATGTACAATGATCTAAGGGGTAACTTCTGGTGGTTTGGAATGAAACCTGATGTTGCAAGGTATGTGAAGAAGTGTATGACATGTCAACAAGTAAAGGCTGAACACCAGAAACCTGGTGGCGAACTGCAGTCTATCCAAATACCAAAATGGAAATGGGAGGATATAATAATGGATTTCATTACCAGTTTGCCCAGAACTACAAACGGTTATGATGTAATTTGGGTAGTTGTGGATCGATTGACTAAGACGGCGCATTTCATTCCTATCAAGATCACTTACTCTATGGAACAGTTAGCGAAACTCTATGTTAAGGAGATTGTATGACTTTATGGAATTCCCAAGTCAATCATTTCAGATCGTGATGGTAGGTTCACATCTAAGTTTTGGAAGAGTATACAGACTGCAATGGGAACCAAGCTATATTTCAGTATAGCTTTTCATCCTCAGACAGACGACCAAACAGAGAGGATGAACTTGATTTTAGGGGATATGCTACAAGCTTGTTCTCTCAATTTTAAGACCAACTGGTGTAAAATGTTGTCATTAGCAGAATTTGCATACAACAACAGCTTTCAGGCGACAATTGGAATGGCACTTTATGAAGCACTATATGGACGAAAATGCAGGTCGCCTATATGTTGGCACGAAGCTGGTGAAAAGAAGATGATGGAAAGCATCGATGCTGAAAGAACTGATTTTGTTAATGAAACTTTTGAGATAATAAAGTTGATAAAAAAAAGAATAGAGACCGCCCAAAGCCGTCAGAAGAGTTATGCTGACAAGAGAAGAAGACCCTTAGAGTTCGCCGTAGGCGAGTATGTGTTTTTGAAAGTTGCACAAATGAAAGGAGTTATGAGGTTTGGAAAGAAAAGCAAGTTAAGCCCAAGATTCATTGGTCCATTCGAAATCATGTAGCGAATAGGCAAAGTAGCTTATCAGCTGAAGTTGCCCTCAAAAAAGTCTGCAATGCATAATGTATTTCATGTCTCCATGCTTAAGAAGTATGTCTCGGACCCTACGCATGTGATTGAGCCACAAGTGATCGAGATACGAGAAGACTTAAGTTATGAAGAAAAGCCAATGAAGATACTCGATCGAAAAACCAAGACCTTGAGGAATAAAGAAATTCCATTGGTCAAGGTGTTATGGCGAAATCAGCAAGTTGAAGAAGCCACATGGGAACAAGAAGATGACATGAGAACTATGTATCAGCATTTATTCTAAGTTTCGAGGATGAAACTTTTATAAGGTGGGGAGAATTGTAACACCCACCTATTTTTTTTATCTAACGGATCACGTTAAGTTAGTAACAACGTTAAGGAAATTTTATTAATAATTTATGTTATATGTTATGATATATGATTTTAATGTTACTAACTTTTACATCAAGTATTATGACAGGTGACGACCGCATGGAATCGTTGTGCTCAAGTGTTCATGATTATTTTAATGTATGTTTAATTATGACGCAATGATGAATTGAATGTTTTAATGTAGGGCATTTAAAGACAGTTCGGCAGGCCGAAAAAGACTGCGAAGATCGACAGGCCGACGGGAACCATCGGCAAGCCGAACTTGGTGGAACCGATAGGCCAAAGAGGAGAATCGATAGGCCGAACATAGCTGACGAGCAGTCAGCAGAAATCTCTCCAAATTTATGGCTGAGATAATTACATTAAATGAGTGATTTATTGTGATTAATTGGCATAATAATGGAATAATTTTGTCAGTTAAGGAAATAAAAGGTTAGACTTCGCATTGATTTGTATTATTTTAAATGGTTTCCTATTTTTAGAGGGCAAAAACATGGCAAGTAAGACTAAAGTTTTGACTTTCCCTATTTTCTCTACTTCCTCCACGCCAATTGCTATCAATTAGTCAGAAAATTCCGACTTAATGGAGGGTATTGAATTTTCATCAGTTCTGCTCATTACATTAAAAATTATTAACGTTCTTTTCCATATTTTTCTCTCATCCTCTCATGCCTTCTCTCTCAATTTCTGAGACGTTTTTTCTGTCTTTCTCTCTTCCTCTTCCCTTCTCCACGAATTCCATTCCTTTTCTCTCAAAAATTCTCTGCAACTATTGAAAGGAAATTTATATTTTGTTGGTTGAATTCAAGGATTTTGAGAAGAAATTTTAAGGTAAGGACTCTACTTTTTCTGGTGTTTTTGAAAAGAATTTCTCTTTCAATTCATCTACAATATCTTTCTCTAGGTATTGTATTTTGCTCTGACTTTTTAATATGATGTTCATGTATGTATTATGTGATGTTTCTCCAAGTTTCAAGTCATTTCGGTGTTTCTATGAAAAATATGAATTTTCTATCCTCTACCCCTCACAGAAATATATTGTTGTTTAATTTTAATGCATGAAAAAACAATGTAATGTTTATTAGGGGTAAATGAATGATGTTTTTCATGAAAGTTGACAAGAATGTGCATGTATATGTTATGATGAGTGCATTTTATGTTATGAGAATTTTGTGAGATTACGTTAAGAAAATTGTTTTAACAATGAAAATTTTGGATTATCGTTTTATAAAATGTTTTATATGTTTAAATGATTTTATTAATGAGGAAATAATTTCATGATATGGAAATGCATGATAATAAGATGTTTGTATGAATTTGAAAATGTATGTATTTTAATTATTAGAAAACGCTTTTAAAAGATATTCATGTTTGTAATGTATGAGATGTTTGATGATAATACTTAAGGAAGCATGTTATGAATAAGGTATATGTGATGATAATTTTATGTTTTCAATATTATGGTTATGAATTATGTTTGTAATATGAGATGAATGTAAATATGAATTTTATGTGAATGATTGTTATATGAATGGATGATTTACGAAATGACAATAAGTATTAATTTTATTGTATTTCTAAATGGATAAATGTCATGAACACTCAAAGGAACGAGCACAGCGAGACCGCGGCGTCGTCACCAAAGCATATTAAGGCTAAGTAAGCTAGCTTTATGGTAAGTACATTTTCACCTGCAACATGATACGTTTTACAAGGTTTGATGTTATGTTCACAATGATATTATGATGATTTTATGGTTGTTTTTCTTAAAGGATTTCTTATGAAAGATTTTCATGATTTAAAGTTATGCATGTATGATGATGACATGTTTCAAAGCATGAAAATTATGTAGATATACGTATCACCTAATAAGTGTTGCACACCAATGTTATGAAATGATATGTTATGATGTCATATTTGGTTTGGGATTAGCTACCCTTCTCCTCTTATGACGGCGCCTACAATGATGTTTATGGTGCAACACTTGGGCCCTTAAGATAAAAAGGAATAAGTTTTAATATGGTCAATGTAATGAAAGATATGTTTCTATGAAATTGTGCTTAAGGCACTTTTATGATATGATGATGAAGATGATGATTTATATGAAATGTTTTTAAATTGTGAGAATTATATGTACTTACTAAGCATTAGCTTATTCAAGATTATGTCATGTTGCAGATAAGGGTAAGAAGATCATGGATTAGGCGGAGGACATGGGAAGGTGTGTGAGCATTAAGCACGATGAATTGTAACCGGAAGAATGCCAAGAAGAATGTTTTATGTTTTAAATCAAGTTCTATATTTTGAACATATTTTTATGTTAAGTTTTAAGAATACTTGAACTATGGTTTTATATTTGATTTTATCATTTTTTAAGTATTTTGATCTTCTGCCTTTTTATGAAAAGTTGGTTTTGTTTTAAAAATTAAATTTTCTCAAGAATTTTTGGCTCGGTCGGCCTGCCGATGTTTGAAAGTTTGGCTTGCCGATTACGTTTTCAGCCTGCCAAACGATGATGAGTTTTTAAGCCTGATTTGCTAAGCCTTTGCCGACCTACCGGTTGAGGAACTCCGGCCTGCCGATCATGTCCGGCCTGCCGAAGTCCCAAGTTCGGCCTGCCGAACTATGGGAGTAAGTAATTTTTAAATGATGTAACGATTAATGAGATATGATGTGATGTTTTTATAAGTTATAATTTTACAACTTGGTATATCTATTCTATTAAAACAAGTTTATGATCAATTTAAAGTATAAATAAATTGATTATGGAATGGAATAAGTTAAACAATGTTGTTAAAAAAAATGTATGAATGGATCCTGGTTATGTATGTTTAACTACGTTTACAATTAAAAGTATCGTATAAGTTTTGTAATTATGTTTATGTTTAAAGTTTAAACAAGTATGAATGTATGAATGTAACGACATATGTGATGTCCGTAAGGGGGGCGTTACATCTACGATTCTGTGCACTTGCAGATTTTCCACAACAATTAGAGTATAATTAAATTCTTTTATTAAAAACTTGAAAAGATTATTCTTTTGAGAAATCTAAAAGCAAAGATATAACACATGCAATATTGCAATAAAAGACTACTCATCAAATAATCCTAACAATATAATTGTACCATGCAACTATTACATAAAAAGAGCATGACTAAATTTATATAACCATTGGCAACACAATATATTAATATGAGAATTAGAAAAATGATATTTCCTTGAATAAGTCCTGGCTTCTAAACGATTCAAGTTTTAGTTGTAATGTCTCACTCAAACTTTTTTTCACAAGTCATCATTGTTTTTCCTAAGATTGTGGCGTTTGATAGAGTCCCTTGCTAGAACCTTGCAAGCCATTCATTCATGGCTGGTTAGCCAAAAGAAAATGTTGAAAGGACCAAGATATAGACGATGTCAATTCAACAAATATTTTAGATCAATTGAAAAGGGACAATGAGTGGGACAAAGTTGAATTACCCATATATATATATATATATATATAATTATTTAAGTTCATCCTTTTATCCACTAATGTGTGTATTTGGAAAGATTGCTAAACATTTATTCTCCACAAAAGGGGATTTGTGTATGAGGGGAGGGAAAGCCCAAAGTAGAGATGCTAAATGCACTAGTGAGACGCGCAAGTGCATGATCTGAACTCTGGGCTCCATTATAGGACCCACATTTATGTAAGTAAATAATCTGAACCGTTTATGTGGGATCCAGCTATTGGAAAATAAAGATTTGAAGACCATGTAAATTAAAATGTATTAGAGTATAATTAAATTCTTTTATTAAAAACTAGAAAAGATTATTCTTACAAGAAATCTAAAAGCAACAATATAACACAGGCAATATTGCAATAAAAGACTACTCATAAAAAGAGCAGCTGCACACGAGTCCCACACAGCTGACTAGATCAGCATGAAGTTGTGTGGGGTGGCCAAGTGGGAAACACATGCCAATGGCATGCTTAGGTGAACTATAGATGCACGAATTGCACGTGAGGAAGAGCGCTGAAAACAAGGAGGGCCTGTTAAGCTTTTTTGCACGTGCATGGAATCGTGCTAAAAAAGTGCACGATGATTGGCTAGTGGGGTTAGGCGACGAGTTGAATGTGCATGTGCGGTGTGTTGGTCTGAAGTTAGGACTTGCACTGACTGCTATAGGCAAACTGGGAAGCACCACATGGACAAACTAGCTGACGGGCCTATTTTGAGCATGGCTGATTATTTGGTCTTTATTTCTTGATTCTATTGATTAATAGCCCAAAATTATGGCTCTTGATGTTAACCCTAAAACTAAATAAATTAAATAAAATGGTTAATGAGATAAATGGCCTAATTATATTTATTGAATTAAAATACGACTCTATTTTTGTAAATATTCTACGTATGTTCCAAAATAATATCATTAAAATAATTATTATGTAATTGTATAGTACAAAATATGATACCATTAAAATAATTACTATATAATTAAGGACACTTTTAGATATTCTGAATATTATGTCAAATTTTAATTTAATAATACTTTGGTCATCTAATGTATTATCCGAGAAAATTCATTAATTTAAATCTAGAATTAATTTATATTTAAATAAAAAAAATTTCTGGATAAATTGAATTTTGTATAAATACGATCAAATTTGAATTATTTACTAGTAAATTAATGTGCATTATGTATGTGAATTTTGTGCAATTTGGAGTATTTTAAAGATGCAAATTTATGAGTTTAGACACTAAAAATTTTGTGAAATACTCTTAAGATATAATTTATATCATATTAATTATAATTTTTGTTGTATAAATTAATAAAGGATAAATATGTTAGTTAAAGTAGAAAATCATGTCATAGTCCAAAACAGTATAAAAATTGTCAATTTCCAGTCAGTTAAACTGGTAAAGATTTTAGTATCTACAATCCATCAGTCGATAGAATACAATATAGAAAGACACATAAAAATAAAAAGGTGCAAAGTACAATATAATTATACTAATAAAGTACAAACACAGATATATGAAATACTATGGGGGTTAAAAAAGGTGGCCAAAGTAAGTCAGTATATTCTAGATCGCTTAAGTAATTATCTCCTCAATTTTACATTAACGGTATAGGAAAAATACAGTGTAGTATAAAACTACACTGTGTAAAAAGTAAAGTGGGACCCACCATGGGACTCTCAAAAGGAGAAAAATGAACCACATCTTCCCCTCTTTTTGTTCTAGTTTTTGCCATAGAGTTTGAGCCAAATTATCACCCTCCATGCAACATTTGAAAAAAAAAAAAAAAAAAACTTCTCTTTTCCTCCACTAGAACCGATGGCCCCATAAGCTCTCCCTCTCAACAATTTTGCTTAAAAAAGTCCAAAAATCCATCTTCCAATCAAGTTCTAAAGCAAGTTCAAGCATGCTAGAGCAAGGATAGGCATTTTTGGAGGTAAAAACTCAAGTTTTCCTCTAGTGTTCTTGCTTTATTTTTTAGTGGGATTTTCATAGGTTTTTGTCATATATTTTGACAAGAAGGATTGGGAGAGTTTCAAGCATCAACGAGAAGGTGTAAAGCTTTGGAAATTTCATGGTAAAATCCTAACCCTAGCGTTGGAAATTTGTGGCTTTTCCATGAGTTTTGTTTATGTTTGTACTAAGTATGGACTATGGCTTGCACTAAAGACACTATAGCATGATCGCTTAATGTTTATGTGTATGATGATGAGATTGGATGTTAGAAAACTAGGAATTTAAGCTTTAAAAAGAAGAGCTTAGCAAACTATGTTCAAACACAAAGTTTTGATGCTTTTTAAAGAATAAAGGTTTTGGTAACATTAGAGGCTGAATTATTTTCTAAGTTCAGCATAAAATTTGATGGAAACATTGATCTGGACAACTTTCATGAAGAAATTCTGCTCGAATTCTGATCAAATAAAGCTAAAAAATGTTGTTTTTGGCTCTACCTGTCCAAAAACTATATGAAGATAAATGATTTTGAGGAAAGTTAAAAGACAAAATTTGTAGATCTCATTGAGACTATTGACAATCATGGATGGATTGTAAAAATTCTACATGGTTTATGAGATATAAATTATACGAGATTTTATCATAAAATTTCAAAACAGTTAAATAAGGAAAACATTTTGAAATTTTTTGAATTAGACTAAGGAGCTTTTGCAAGTTTTAATCCTTGTAAAAAACTGGATAATTTGGTATAAGGCGGTTATTTTTTGTTCCAGAGGCAAAAATGTCAAGATTCTGTGTTTCGGGTCAAAATTGTAAAATCATATAGTGCTAAAAATTTTCACTGTGTAAAAATAGATGTTTATACAGTTATGGGCAACAAGTAATCTTAAGTCTAAAAGCCAAAAAGAATTTGAGAATTTTCTAAGAATAGTACGTTAAGGGCAAAATCATCAAGATCTTTATATTACTGGTCAAAACCACAAAGTTTTCATAAAATAGAATTTTTGCTAAAAGAAAACTGAGGTTTTGTTTTTTTCACAATATTACCAATTGCAAGGAAATGCAAGTTTTGGTTTAAATAGGTTTCAAGAGTTTTCTAAGACTCGTCAAGAGTAAAATGGTTATTTTATGAAAAATGTTGTATGATAACATTATATAAAAAAAAAATTTGTTCATGAAAAACATTTTATGATAAATGTTTAGAAGAAATGTTTTATGAAAAACATTTTGTGAGAAAACATTTTATGGAAATTTTTTATGAAAGACTTTACATGAAAATGTTTTATGAGAAATGATTTATGAAAGATGTTTTACGGGAAAGGTTTAAGAGGAAAGTATTATGACAAATGTTTTAATGTTTTGTGAGATTATGTTTGAACTTATTGAGTAAAAGCTCATTACAAGTTCTTTCATACTGTAGTAGTCCTACAGGAGACCAATATGACTGGTTGACGAGCTGAGTATTGCGTTGGACAGATGCAAAGGTTGGGTATGGATACTATTACAGAAGCTTCTCACTGCATTAAAAAAATGTTTTCACCACTTGAAAAAAATTATTTTAAGAGTTTCAATAAGGAAATGAATAAGAAAATGTCTTATAAGAAGTGTTTTACAAAAAAACATTTTAAAAAAATATATTTTACGAAATCTTTTGAATAATTATTAAGTCAAGCTTTATGCTAGGTATCAACCTTTGTTGCAACAACAATTGCAACAGTTTTAAGAATTTTTCCAAGTATGTTTTTAAGAAAAAAATTATCCAATATTTTTCTTACTTGTAAGTAAGAATTAAAAATAAAAAATAATGTTTAAGAAAACTAATTAACAGCTCGAAAAAGTCATTATATGTAAACTCTTCCTCTTCTTTCTATCACCCTACCTTAGAATCTGAACAGGCATGCTATCCCACCTTCACGGCACAACAAAATGATGATGCATAAGACTTTGTGTCTTACATCTAGAGTGATGATCCATTCACAACATGTTATTCCTAACCATTGCTTCCGTCATTTAATTTGATTATTTCGCTTAAATTTGCCGCACTCAATATGTTATTTGAGGTATGCAATTTGCTTCTCTTAGATTATTTAGTTACCACGTCTAGTATATCTTTCTAGTTACAAACTAGCCTAACTACTTAGTTCATTGTTCGTCTATCTACCCGATATCACTATTCATGCTACTTACATAGTTCAACATGTTCATTTGGTGTTGCATCCACACGGAGGATCGAATTGGGTCCTGTTAGATTTGTAAATTTTTACATATAGCTGTACTGGATATATATGAAGTTATCAACCTATTTCAACAACATAGACATCATATACTTGCATACTCGTTATGAGGACCATACATATAGCTTTTCACTAAGGTTACATTTGTTCCTTTATTTTTCAAATTGTGTTACAGCGAATATATGCAAACTTATTGGCACAAACACGTAGACTTCTAGATGCATCCTCATTTTCTAAATATTAGATATAGTTGTTCCATGTACTATAATTGCCGTCGTCTGCGTTGCAATGTCGTTTTCCTGAATATTTTCATACTTTTATATATTATAAGTCAAGTTTTTATTCCCCGTGAATTTCCCACAGCCCTTAAACAGATTATAATAAAATACCTGAGATTGACACACTCACTGCAGCCTGTCAATTGTAGAAAGGAGACAATTATTTTACTGAAAATTTGCTCCCACAAAGAAATTTGCTTATTTTCAATACATAAACCCTGCCAAAAAGTTTTGAATTTCTGTGTGCCGATCAAGTCTGAACTGGAGTATAAACCTATATAATTATCTTATTGTTATAAAAACTAACAACTATAATGACAAAGCAAGAGAATTTAGAAAGAAAAAGTAGAGAGAGAAAGTAAATTAATCTCTTAATTTTAGATGTCCAAAAATGGGTAAGAGAATGGAGTATTTATAGAGAAATTTTTGTGTGCTACAATGCTTGTTACAGCAGTCATAATTGCTACAGTATCGTAGACTACTACAGTATTACGGTTAACCATTGCTACAGTAACTCCGTCAGATTTGACTTTACTACTTATGCTGATATCAGTGCTTACTTTAGCAAGAGATATACAGATATACTTATTCTTAGTGGAAAGACACACACTACAACAAATTCAAAATTATACGACCTTTATTTAACGACCGTTTCTTAAAAACCGTCGTAATAAGAAAAAAAACACGACGAGTTACCCCCACAAAGACGAAAACCGTCGTGGTATTGGCGGGAGCTACCGCGACGGTTTTTTAAAAGATTAAACCTTTCACGATGGTTTTTATAGAAACAGTCATGGAAGGTTTTAAAATCTTTAGAAAATTTAATCTTTCACGACGGTTTTTATAAAAACCATCGTGGAAGGTTTGGATGTTTAAAATTTAGTATCCTACCTAATTTAACCTTTCACGACGGTTTTTGTACGGTTTTTACAAAAACCATCGTGGAAGGTTTTAAAATCTTTAGAAAATTTAATCTTTCACGACGGATTTTATAAAAGCCATCGTGGAAGGTTTGGATGTTTGAAATTTTTAGTATCCTGTCTAGTTTAACCTTTCACAACAGTTTTTACAAAAACCATCGTGGAAGGTTCTGTATGTTTAAAATTTTTAGTAGCCTGTCAAAATTTAATCTTTCACGAAGGTTAAATTTGGGCGAAAAACTAAAAATTTCAAATATACAAACCTTCCACGACGGTTTTTATAAAAACCATCGTAAAAGGTTAAATTTGGTGACATATTAAAAATTTCAAACATGAGAACCTTCCACGACGGTTTTATAAAAACCGTCATGAAAGGCTTTCCACGACGGTTTTTACAAAAACCGTCATGGAAGCCTCGGTGTAAAAATAGTCATGGAAGCCTCAAGGCCTTTCACGATGGTTTTTATAAAAACCGTCGTGGAAGGAAACCTTTCACGACGGTTTTTACTAAAAACCATCGTGAAATGTTCCGCATGTTCAAAATTTTTAGTATCCCGCGCCAACGACATGACCTTCCCTATTTATTTGAAATTTCTCTAACTCAAACCCACTAACTCTCAAACCCCTTTCTCTCTCTAACTCTTCCCCCCACGACCTAGCCACCGACAAACCTAACCCCCGTGGCATTCCATCGACTTTGACATTCCTCTGTCACTCTCTCCATGACCCACGTAACAAACCCGACGCCATTCACCACCGTTCATCCTCATCCCTTGACATTCTACCGACTCCACCATCATTCAACTCGTCCTTTGCCGTTCCACTGACTCCACCGCCGTTGGTAAATTTCAAACCATTACTTTTAGTTTTAGTGTTATTGTTAGTTCTAAACTTAGTATTATTTGGTTATTTTAGTGTTATTTAGCTTTAGTTTTAGTTTTAATATTAGTTATATTAATTTGTTATTTGCTATTTAGTATGTGTTACTTGTATTTAGTGTTTGAAAGAACTTTGAACAACATTTAGCATTTTGGTGTGAGAATAAGTTACTTTTTATGTGTTTGTGATACCTAAGTATTATTGTGATGCCTAAGTATTATTGTGATGCACATCACATGTTTGATGAAAAGCTTCTATGATTGTGTGTTTGTATTTGTGTTTGTGTTTTAGTTAATTAATTTTATTTTCATTATTTTTGTTAATTATATTTATTTATGTTTTTCTTTCTTTACCTCACACATGATAGCATGCATGGACTTAGACACCAAAAATCCATCAACTGTTGTGCAAGCATGAAAAGAGTATATGACTTTATAATGTAAATATATATATGATTTTGTAAAATTTTTATAGTTCAATATAATTATGTGATTATGAATTAAGTCATTGTATTAATGGTGAAAACACGGGACCATTCATCCTGTAAGAAACCAGAAATTCTGGTTTTTTTTTTTAGCTTCAGACTAACTTTTCACGACGGTTTTTAGTAAAACGATCATAAAACAAGAGCCTTACATGACGATTTTCATAAAAACCGTCGTGTAAGGCATAGCTTATACGACCATTTTTCTAAAAACCGTCGTATAAGCTTAGCGTTTCATGATAGTTTTTAGTGAAAACTGTCATAGTAGCCTCAACCTAAGATCCCATAACCCTACCAAAATAAGGAATTCACGATGGTAAAAAACCGCCGTAAAAAGTCTCATTGATACTACGACAGATGATTACACAACGGTTTAAAAACCGTCGTGAAAACATACCACGACGGTTTTAAACCGTCGTGTAATCTATAATTTCTACTAGTGACAATTGATTATTCATAACACTCTCTCTTGGATGTTTGCTATTTATGATGCCTTATTAAAAACCGTAGCTAAGAAAAACCCATTAGGATAAAAACTATAGCGAAAGGAAAAAGAGTACATCATTCTTGTAAAGATTCTCCATGTTGCCTCATTAAAAACCTTTCTAGGAAGACCCTATAGGACAAAACTATAGCAATGGAAAAAGAGTACAACTGGTGTAGACTCCCCCTCAAGTTGACATTAGTTGATTTTTACAAATCTCTTAGATGACGCATCCCGATATTATGTATATATCATCTAAAAGTTGATGTGGGAAGTGCCTTCATGAAAGGATCAGTAGTATTGTCACTCGAGCGAGTGTATTGAACATTAATATCTTTATTCTTTTGAAGCTCTTGGGTAAATAAAAAGAATTTTGGAGGTATGTGTTTCGTTCTATCACTTTTGATGTATCCTTCATTTATCTAAGTGATACATGTGTTATTTTCTTCAAAGAATACTGTTGGATCCCTATTGAGTGGTATTCCACAAGTGGCTTAGATACGTTGAGTCATGGATCTCAACTAAATACATTCTCGACTCACTTCATGGAATGCAAAAACTTTAGCATGATTTGATGAAGTAGCAACCAGTGTTTGCCTTTGTGAATGCTAAGAAATCACAGTACCTCCACTTGTGAATACATATCCAGGCTGAGATCTAGCTTTATGTGGATCTGACAAATAATCTACATCTACATAACCAATTAGTCCTTGTTTTGATGCTTTGAAATAAAATAAACACAAGTCAATTATTCCTCGAAAATAATGAAATGTGCTTAATTCTATTCCAATGTCTCCGTGTAAGAAGTTAGCTAAATCTTGCTAATAAGTTATCAACAAAAGTAATATCTAGTCTTGTGTAATTAGCAAGATACATAAGAGCTCCAATTGCACTAAGGTATCGTACTTTAGGACTAAACATCTCTTCATTATCTTTACAAGGATAGAATAGATCCATTTCCACAATGAGTGATCAGTTTACCATTAGCGTACTTAAAGGATTCGCTTTGTCTATATTAAAGCGTTTTAAGACCTTTTCGGTAAAATTTGATTGATGCAAAAGTATTTCACTTTGTAAATGTTCAATCTATAAACCAAGACAATACTTGGTTTTTTCAAGGTCTTTCATTTTAAATTCCTCCTTTAAATATGTCACGTTGTAAATGTTCCTGATTATTGTTGGGGTACATAATCGGCATAAGTTAATTCTGTTTTATCTTCCCAATTATTTTTATCTTATGTTCCATTATCTCACCATTAGAATACTTATTATCCATAAATAGTATACCATTCAGTTACACCTATGTATCCAAATGGTTGATGCTCTAGTTTCCAATTACAGGATCATGCCTACAAGAGAATATCATTAGCTCTACAAAAGAGCCATGTGTTCTATATCTATGAATAATAAGTCTACATCAATCAAGAGTCATGTTTCTATTGTACTAGAATTATTAATCAAATCAATTCATCTAATATATCCTTACCTATAACAATAAACTAATGTTTCTACTAGCAGAGTCCAACTCCAATGACCAAGACTACTCATCTCTCTTTAGGTATGTAGATAACATAACAATCTTAACATGAACAAAGTGCCCAACTTTATTTCCTTGATTGCGGACCTTATCATTCAGACTATCACCTTAAGATTTATGTCTTCCGTATAATATGTTTATCATATGCATGATCTTAAAGGTTTAGATTGACAGTATAAGATTTTTTTTCGCTTATCATATATTCAACATAAATGAACATAAAGAGGATAACAATTGATAAATGAAAATAAAAAATAAATTCTTTATTGATTAGATGTCTCCAAAAACTATTACATCATTTAATTTTCAGGGCACCTAATCTAACATTTTCTTCACACACTCCATTTCTTTGACCATTTTAACTTTTTATTCATCAAAAGCGGGAGAAGAGAAAGCTGTTAGAACAAAATTGTGATGAAAACCATCATCACCCGGATCATTTATATCAAATCATCAAGAATATTAATAAGATTCGGAAGCTAACCTGAATCCATAGGTGCGATGTGATTCCAGAGTCTGTAGGTTGAGGATCTTCCAAGTCTGGTACGTAAGTTCTCCTTCACAGTATGCTTCTATAATTTCTCTGTAGATAGGGAATAGAAAAATAATGTATGTACTGACTTGGGGACCACAACCCCTTTATATAACTGCTAAACCCTAACAGTTATCCTTAATTATCAATTTAGCCCATCATAAAATCAGTAATCATATTTTGGTCTCTACACATAGAAGGCCCACACTTGATGATGCATTAAAAGCCCAAAACCAAAATTGATCACTTTTAATTGGGCAACCTTATCTGATAGCCTTTAATTCACATTTATTTAATATATTAGCCCAATATATTGGATTTAGATCCAACAATCTCCCACTTAGGCTATATATGAAACTTCTTAAATGTGAATTATACCTTATGAGCTCATGAATTTTGCTATCAAAACCTTATGCATCTCAACAATCTTGTCCATTAACCATATCAATATAGGACCAAAGCGACCTTCGTTACATATGTCATAACTAGACCCATCAATAATCACATATACCAATACAACTAATGACAAGATCAAGCATGGATGTGTAGCATGGAAATTTCATGCAATATGATCTTAACATGCCTGTTTCCAACTGGTCCACTTGAAAACCTTAGTGAGATCAAACTATACCAAAATCAGAGTGTGAATAAACCAAAAACTTTATTTCTGCATAAAATAGCCTAAAAATATCCATAAACTGAAATAACTGAAAATATCTCTATATCATAAAAAACATCTAAAATTACAAACTCCCACTAAAACTGAATATCCTGGAATGATATAACACCCATACGAGTAATGTGCTCATGAAACATTTTGGGTGGCAATCCCTTAGTAAGCGGATTCGCAATCATGAAGTTTGTACGGATGTGCTCTATTGACAACTGTTTACTCTGAACTCTTTCTTTCACAACCAGGAACTTGATCTCTATATGCTTTGACTTCGTCGAGCTCCTGTTGTTGTTGGAATATAAAACTGCTGACTTATTGTCACAAAATAACTTGAGTGGTCTTTGTATACTGTCCACTATATGCAGCCCCATGACAAAATTCCACAACCATATTCCATGATTGGACGCCTCATAACACGGTATGAACTCTACCACCATCGTAGAAGATGCTATAAGAGCCTGTTTAGCACTCTTCCAAGAAACAGCACCTCCAGCCAGAAGGTAGACATAGCACGATGTAGATTTCATACTATCTTGGCATCCAGCATAATCAGAGTAAGTATAACTAATTTTCTCAAGTTGTTTCGACCTTGATACGTGAGCATGTAGTCCTTTATCCTCTGTAACTCGTTTGGCTACTACCCAGTGATCCTTTCAAAATTACTTAAGTATCTGCCCAACATCTCTGTAACGTACGTAATATCCAGATGCATACAAACCTAAGCACACATTAGACTCCCTATTGCTGATACATAAGGAATCTTTTACATTTCCTTAACCTCAAAATCATTCTTAGGGCATTGATTAAGACTAAACTTGTCTCCTTTAGCTACAGGGGTATCACCTGGTTTACAATCCTGCATGCCATATCTCTTGAGAACCTTTTCGATATAGCCCTTTTGTGATACCAAGAGTGATCCTGGTGTATCTGTATACCTAACACAAAAGAGGCGTCACCAAGATCCTTCATCTCAAATTTCTTTGATATAAATGTCTTGGTTTCGTGCAATAAGCCTATATCGTTGCTGGCAAGCAAAGTGTCATCGACATATAAAGCCAAGAAAATATACTTACTCCCACTAAACTTATGGTATATACAATCATCGACCAAATTTATCTCAAAACTGAATGAGATGATAACCTGATGAAATTTGTAATACTACTGACAAGAAGCTTGCTTAAGCCTATAGATGGATTTCTTCAATTTGTAAACCATCTTCTTTGCATCTCCTAACACAAACTTTTCTGGTTGCTCCATATAGATTGTTTCATCAATGTCACCATTGAGAAATGCAGTTTTAACATCCATCTGATGTAGGTCAAGATCAAAATGTGCCACTAATGCCATTATAATCCTAAAAGTCTTTTGAAGAAACTGGAGAGAAAGTCTCTTTATAGTCGATGCCTTGTTTCTGTGTAAAGCCTTTAGCGACAAGATGAGCCTTATATCTCTCCACATTGCCTTTCGAATCCTTCTTGGTCTTAAATATCCATTTGCAACCAATGGGTTTCGCACCTACAGGCAATGGGACAAGATCCTAAACGTCATTGTCCTTCATAGACTTTATCTCCTCATTCATGGCATCAATCCACTTTTGAGATCTAGAACTTTTCAGGGCTTGACGGAAGTTGATTGGATCATCTTCCACCACACAAATGTCAAACTCATGTTCTTAGAGAAATACAATGCAATAATCTGGCACCATACTTCTCCTTTCTCTAGTGGATCTCCTTAATGACATAGGTTCTTGAGGTGGTGGAGTTTGTTCTTCTGGAACAATTTATGGAATGAGAGGTTCTCTGACATTGTCTTGATTTTAATTTGCTTCTTAAACAATGTCAGGAATAGGAACCTGATCGATGTCAATAACAACTATGGGAATATCAACATTTTGCTCTACAAAGACAAAGTCCCAAACCTTATCTCCCCCCGTAAACTCAACATCCTCAAAGAACCTGGCATTTTCTGTCTTAAATATCGATTTAGTCGTGGGATCATAAGACTTGTACCCTCTGGATCTTTCAGAGTATCTAATAAAATAACAACTTACCGTCCTTGAGTCTAGTTTCTTTTCATTAGGCCTATAAGGCCTTGCCTCAGGTAGACATCCCCAAACATGCAGATGCTTTAAACTAGGCTTCTTGCCCGTCTAAGGTTTGTAAGGGGTCATGGCAGTTGCTTTAGTCGGAACCTTGTTAAGGATATATGCTGTAGTCCTAAGCGCTTCTCCCCAGAGTGATTCTGATAAGGTAAGATGAGAAATCATACTCCTCACCATGTACTTAAGCATCTTCATCTTTTAGCAACATGATTTATAGTGGGTGAACCCAGCATAGTGTATTGTGGGACGATGCTGCTTTTCTCTAGGAATTTAGCAAATGGTCCTAGACGTGGTTCACCTGAACTGTCATATCTACTATAGTATTCACCACCACGGCTAGATCTGAAGCTTTTAATCCTTTTGCTAAGTTAGTTGTCAACTTCAGCCTTATAATTTTTGAACACATCCAGCAATTATAACTTTTTATGAATGAGATATATGTAGCCATATCTAGAAAAATCGTCTATAAATGTTATAAAATATTATTCACCATTCCACGAAGCTGTAGGAAATGGCCCACAAATATCTGTATGTATAAGTTCTAAGACGTCCAAAGTCCTATTGGCTTCAGATCTCCTTTTATTGGTTTGTTTCCCCTTAATACAGTTAACACAAATATCAAAATTTGTGAAGTTTAAGGGGTCAAGAATTTCATCAAACACAAGTCTCTCTATTCTCCTTCTGGAGATATGACCCAATATCTTATGCCATAATGCACTTGAATTCTCATTAGTTAATTTTCTCTTTATACCTCGTGTACTTAATTGCAGGGATTCATTAAATAAAGCAATTGTGTCAAGTAAATAAAGATTATTATAAGCTGATAAAGAACTAGATCAACTAATTTTGAATCATGAAACAAACTAAATTTTTCGTTTTCAAATAAACAAGAATAACTAGATTTATCCAAAACAAAAATAGAAATTAAATTTCGTCTAAATGACGGTATAATAAATGTCTCATCAAGATCCAAATAAAATCCAGTCTTTAAAAATAATCTAAATTTTCCTATTGCTTTAACTTCAACCTTCTTGCCATCACCTACATGATGTATCTTCCACCATCATTTGACTTTCGACATCTTAGGCATCCCTGCATAGACACACTGATGTGAGTAGTTGCACCAGAATCTATCCACCAAGTGTGTTCAGGTACCGAGGTTAAATTAACCTCTGAATAAACCAAATGAAGAAGCATACCTTTCTTGGCACGCCAAGCGTGATAATTGGTGCAATGCTTCTTCTTATGTCCTGCAGCTCCATAGAAGAAACAACTCGTACCTTCCACATCAACCAGTCTCTTTTGTTGTTTCTTTTGAGGTGCCATAACTACACCTTCCTTATCATTCTTTCTTTTCATCCCTTTGTACTTGGAAATATTAGCCAAGTGAGCACTTTTTGTCTTTTCTTGCTTCAACCTTTCTTCTTCTTGCACACAACGTGAGATAAGCTCATTAAGAGGCTAAGTCTCCTTTTGGTAGTTATAGCTCATCTTAAATTGACTGAATTGTGTGGGAAGAGATATAAGAACCAAAAGCACTAGCAAGCCCTCAAAAAGGTCAAGCTTAAGTGCTCTCAATTTTGAAGCAAGATGAGACATCTTCATGATGTACTCCCTAATGTTCCCCTTACCTCTGTATCTCGTTGAAATGAGGCTTGCCAAAAGTGTACTTGTTTCAGCCATTTCATTTTTGGCAAACCTCTTCTCAATGTCCTCAAGGAACTCTTTGCCTGTCTTTACGTTTCTGATATAGTGCCCCTAAATGTTTTCAGAATGGCCTTCTTCATGATCATCATACACATACGATTTGACTTCTTCCACCTTTTCATGTCCCTCTTTTCATCAGAGGAACTCTTAACTGTAAAAGGTGCCAGAGAAGGAACCATTAATGCAAGGTCGAGATCCATGACTCCAAGAATTATAAGAAGGTTCTCTTGCCATGATTTGAAGCTACTACCATTCAGCATAGGAATTGAATTGATGTTGGTAGTAATGTTAGAGGCAGAACTAGTAGCTGAAACAGAGAACAAAATAAACAAACCCAAAACAATCTCACATAAGAATCCAAAATAACTATAATAAATCCAAATAAAGGTAACCTCGTCTCAAGATATCGGGCACTCCATTAATATTTAGTCTTTGGACATAAATATTAACTTGTAAGTGATATCTTGGTGTAGTAATCAAACACTGACAATAAGAACATGTCAAACAATAAATCTTCCTTTGGGCCTATTTATTGTTCACATGTAAAACCGAGTAATCATCATGCGTTTATCACCATAAGTGTACATGCAATTCTGTTAAATATTGCCTTCCTTTGGGCCGATCAATATTCACATAAGTTGCATGGACACAACGGTTTATATTTAAAACAAAATAATTTCCACAAGAGAGGCCACTTTAGTGACATGTTGCTTCAATTAATTCATCTCAAAATATATATAACACCAATATTTGAATTTAAAATTGTACCAAAAATGACAAAAATTAAAATAAATAAATAAAATAAAAATTTTGGTTAAAGTCAACCTAGTCAAAGTCAACTAGTCAACCTTGACTGGGTAGGGGCTGGACTGGGTCGGGAGGACCCCACTTGGATCCTAAGCCAGCCCCCCATTTATTTCCTTTTCCTTCTTTTTTTTTTAAATCGAGTCACCCAGGGGTTAACCCCATGTGACTTTACCTCTCACGGGCCCCATTGTCCAGTCACGAGCCCAACTGGCCCGTGTATCCCTTGGGTTTTTTTTTTATCTGGTAACCCAGGGGTTTGAGCCCTGGGTTATGACCGGTTACGGGCCCAACTAGGCTCATGTAAATCTCCTAATCCATGTCTGGGCTTCGGCCTAGACCCTCCTTAAAGAAACCCCAGGGGTCTTTCGACCCCTTAGGCGAGACTGGTGTAGGCAACCTGACAGTCGCCACTGCACCTCTATTCCTGACAGTGCCTAGGGGTTGGAATCGGAAGGGGCCGACGCCGGCGGTCACACAACCAGCCACCGGCCAACGGCCCCTAAAATCCCTTTTTTTATTCTTTATGTGGCTGCTTTATGCCGCCACTTTACCTGTGCTGACGCGGCCAAAGGTCGTGGCTGCTTCTTTCTGGCGTGGCCTGACAGTCGGGCCCAGACAAGGCAGACGCCAGCAGTGGTAGGGCCAGCCGCTAGTGAATACCTTTAAATTTTCCATTTTTTTCTCCCCTCACGCGGCAGCTTTGGCCGTCGCTTTCCTTCCTCCGCCACGGCCTCGTCTTTCTGGTGCGGCCTCAAGGCTGCTGCCAGAGTCCTTTGCTGGCGGTAGTAAGGATGCCGCTGGCCTTCCCTTCAACAAAGACATAAATTTATATATATATATATATAAACCAAGCATTCTTTATAATTATGTATATATAAATTCAGACTATTCACATATATGTATATATATCTTATTTAACCTTTTGCACGAGAAACTAAATCCAAAACCATACAAACTTCATATGTATTCAACTAAAAAAAATTTCCAAATAATTATTCTCAAATTTAACAATTTTAAAGAAACCATAGATTGTTAAATTTGAGAATTTTTATACAAGAATCACATCTAGAAATTTATTGATTCCTAATGATTTAACATAAAGAGGCTCTGATACCACTTGTTAGAATAAAATTGTCATGAAAACCATCATCACTCATGATCATTCATGTCAAATCATCAAAAATATTAATAAGATACGGAAGCTAACCTGAATCCATAGGTGCGATGTGATTCCGGAGTCTGTAGGTCGAGGATCTTCCAAGTCTAGTATGTAAGTCCTCCTTCACAGTATGCCTTTGTAATTTCTCTATAGATGAGGAATAGAAAAATAACGTACATACTGACTTTGGGACCACAACCTCTTTATATAACTGCTAAACCGTAACAGTTATCCTTAATTATCAATTTAGCCTATTATAAAATCAGTAATTATATTTTGGTCTCTATACATAGGAGGCTCACACTTAATGATGCATTAAAAGCCCAAAACCCAAAGTGATCACTTTTAATTGGGCAACCTTATCTGATAGCCTGTAATTCATATTTATTTAATATATTAGCTCATATATTGGATTTAGATCCAACAAAAGCCTCTTAAAATGTTCTAGGCTCATCATCATATCTTAGTGCATACATGAATGCTTCCAAATCAATCTTAAAATGACAACGAGGGATTCTTTCACTTTTGCTCTTGCGTTGTTGTGGATCTTTATAAGCTAGTCCAGTGGTAGATTCCCACTAGGAGGTACACATCCACTTGGAAGAACGTAACTCCCTACATCAAGATTCGGATCCTAAGTGTCTTCTTTTGGTTCATCACTTTCATAAAACTGGAAAGTTTTTGTTCACATCTCCTGTCCTTAGGAATGCCTTCTTAGGGACATCCACATCTCGTGACTCTATCATAGTTACATTTCCATCAAGGTATTCACCAAGCATTACGTAGTCTTTTGATTCATCTGAATATCTAATCAATTTGCATTTATGTGCCCCTGAGTCTAACTTTCTATGCTTGTGAAAAGTACTATAAACATACCAAGTCGCCACAGACGCTGGTGGTCCAAATTGGGCTTTCGTTTGGTCTATTTCTCACAGCGATTGAACAAACTGATTCTGAGGCCACTTAGTTAAGGATGCAGACCATAGTCAAAAATGCATCCCCCAAACAGATATTGAAAGGTTGGCTTAAGCTATCACCCATCTAACTATTTTTAACAACATACAATTCCTTCATTCTGTTACACCATTTTGTTGCGGAGTTTCAAGAATTGTAAATTGTCTTTGGATTACCTTTTCATCCCAAAGTTCCTTGAATTATTCAAAATGATACTTACGGCCTCAGTTAGTCCTAAGAGTCTTGATGTTTCTCTCTGTTTGATTCTCAACCAAATTCATAAGTCCAATGCTTTGGACTTGTATTAGATCAAATAGATATGACTATATCACGTGAAGTCATCTATAAAAGTGATGAAATATGAGGCACCATTCCTTGTTCTCGCATTCATTTTTCCACATATGTCAAAATGTTCTTCTTGCAGAGGAATCAATGCTTGTATTGCTTTTCAAAAGGTTTCCTACTTGATTTTTAACCCAAACAATATTCGCATATGGGTAACTCAATTTTAGCGATTTGGTCCAATTGCCTTCTCCAGCCAATCTATGCATTCTACCTTGTCCTATATGGCCTAGTTTGGCATGCTATATTTTAAAATTGACATTATTTGCAATGATCAAATAAGAAACGACATTATAATTATTATTAAAATAATAAATATCCAAAACCATAAAATCATCCATAGAAAAATCATAGCCATAATAAATTATTTCTAAATATAAATCATAACCAGTACTACGAACATTAACATTAAAACCAACTTGAGCAAGCTAATGACTAATAACAAGTTTCGCTGAACTTTAAGAGCATATAGAATATCAAACAACAATAGAGTGCACCCACAGTGCAACCCTAGCTTGTGGATGTCAATGCCTAGTACTTGTCACACCAGCTCCATTTCCCATGTAAAGTCCTCGGCTTCCTCTTGGAATCCAACAATACTCTATGAACTTGATGGTCAGTCGTGACATGTTCAGTTGCTCTTGAATCAACAACCAAATAGGGATGTGAGTGAGCAACCATACTATGACTACAAAAAATTTCACGAATAGTAAGTCAAGGAGTACCTTTCTAGGCCGAGTGCAATCACAAGCAAAAAAGTGTCTTTTCATGTCATAATTAAAGCAATTTTCCAAACTTGCCCTTACCATCTCACTTGCCCTTTTTGTGCTTTGTGGTCTTTCCGTTTTAGGCATAGGTCCATTGCTAGAACCATGTCTAGGAACATGATTCTTGCACTTATGCCTGTTTGCCTTCTGTGGATCATCTTCAGCCATATTGGCGTTCCTTGGCACATCATATTTAGCAACTTTACTAAACTTCAAGGTGAAGATGGCGTGCTGGATCATCAACTGTTTTGATGTTCTCATTGTATATCATGCTCACCTTCATGGTTTCCCACGAATCTGGCAAAGAATGAAGCACATCTCCAATTTGTTGCTCATTAATTAGGTTAATACTAACTGTTTTCAACTCACGAGTCATGGTTGTCATCGCTCTACGATGTTGTCTCTTAGTGTGGTTAAAGCGCATTTTATTGAAAAACTTTATAGCCAACATTCGCAGCCTAATAGCAAAGGTACCAGCAAACTCAAGTTACAGGGTGTCCAACATCATAGGAGTAATGGCATGCTTCTCCAACTCACCGTCATCATTGTGAGTTGTGCTCAACGTGGTAAAGCGTGCACAACAGTCTTTCTTTAGCCAAGCTTGATAAGTTGCTTGGTGATGAGACTGTAAAAGTGTATATTTTACAAGGCTTAAATCATTTATTTATGCTTTTATTTCTCATTAAATCCTCTAATTAATAACATTTTTGTGTTAATAAGTATTTTTGTGTCTTAGTGTGAAAATATGTTTAAAAATGTGTTTTTAGTGTGTTTTTATGTTTAATAATATTTTTGGTAATTTTTAGAGTCGTTTCGGTATGTTAAATAAGTGTTTAGTTTGTAAATAGTTAAAACCGTAAAAATAATGTGCGGTTATTTTATTTTGAGTTTTAATGTGTTTGATAATGTGTTTTAAGTTTGTAAATATGTCTTACTATATTTTTAGTAATTTCTAAAAATATTTCCAAGTCATAAAAATCATATCTGTGCTAAACCAAAAAAAGACTACAAATTCTTAAGTTCTTATCTATTTTTAATTAATTTTGTGTGTTTTAATGTAAAATAAATATTTTTATATTTTTATAAATATTATATACAATAATTAATTTTAGTATGTTTGTGAATTTTAGATTTAAAATCTAAAGGAAAAACGGAGCAAAACGACACTAAAACGGATAAAATTGGACATCAAATGCATCAAAAAGATAAAGAAAATTCGAATTCATCTAGGTGGACATGTGGCAGAATTGTAACCGTCGGATGCACTACCGATTCAATCGTGACCGTTGGATGTCTACGCACGTCAGCTGCCGTCATGCCACGCGTTAGCCGCGCAGCGTGTGTGTAACGCCCCTCTTACGGACGTCACAGATGTCGTTACATTCATACATTACAAACATGAATATCTTTTGAAAACGTTTTCTAATAATTAAAATACATACATTTTCAAATTCATACAAACATCTTATTATCATGCATTTCAATATCATGAAATTATTTCCTCATTAATAAAATCATTTAAACATAAAAAACATTTTATAAAACGATAATCCAAAAATTTCATTGTTGAAACAGTTTTCTTAACGTAATCTCACAAAATTCTCATAACATAAAATGCACTCATCATAACATATACATGCACATTCTTGTCAACTTTCATGAAAAACATCATTCATTTACCCCTAATAAACATTACATTTTTTTTTCATGTATTAAAATTAAACAGCAATATTTTTCTATGAGGGGTAGAGGATAGAAAATTCATATTTTTCATAGAAACACGGAAATGACTTAAACTTGGAGAAACATCACATAATACTACATGAACATCATATTAAAAACTCAGAGCAAAATACAATACCTAGAGAAAGATATTGTAGACGAATTTAGGAGGAGAAATTCTTTTCCAAAACACCAGAAAAAGCTGAGTCCTTACCTTAAAATTTCTTCTCAAAATCCTTGAATTCAACCAACAAAATATAAATTTTCTTTCAATACTTGCAGAGAATTTTTGAGAGAAAAGGAATGGAATTCGTGGAGAAGAGAAGAGGATGAGAGAAAGACAGAAAAAGCATCTCAAAAATTGAGAGAGAAGGCGTGAGAGGATGAGAGAAAAATATGGAAAAGAACATTAAAAATTTTTAACGTAATGAGCATAACTGATGAAAATTTTCTAACTAATTGATAGCAATTGGCGTGGAGGAAGGAGAGAAAAGAGGGAAAATCAAAACTTTAGTCTTACTTGCCATATTTTTGCCCTCTAAAAATAGGAAACCATTTAAAATAATACAAATCAATGCGAAGTCAAACCTTTTATTTCCTTAACTGACAAAATTATTCCATTATTATGCCAATTAATCACAATAAATCACTCATTTAACGTAATTATCTCAGCCATAAATTTGGAGAGATTTCTGCTGACTGCTCGTCAGCTGTGTTCGGCCTGTCGATTCTCCTCTTCGGCCTGCCGGTTCCACCAAGTTCGGCTTGCCGATGGTTCCCGTCGGCCTGTCGATCTTCGCAGTCTTTTTCGGCCTACCGAACTTAAAAGTCTAGCCTGTCGAACTGTCTTTAACTACCCTACATTAAAACATTCAATTCACCATTGCATCATAATTAACATACATTAAAATAATCATGAACACTTGAGCACAACGATTCCATGCGGTCGTCACCTGTCATAAAACTTGACATAAAAGTTAGTAACATTAAAATCATATATCATAACATATAACATAAATTATTAATAAAATTTCCTTAACGTTGTTACTAACTTAACGTGATCCGTTACATAAAAGAAATAGCGGGTGTTACAATTTTCCCCACCTTATAAAAGTTTCATCCTCGAAACTCAAAATAACTGTGGATACTTAGTTCTCATGTCATCTTCACGTTCTCATGTAGCTTCTTCAACTTGATGATTTCGCCATAACACCTTGACCAATGGAATTTCTTTATTCCTCAAGGTCTTGGTTTTTCGATCGAGTATTTCTACTGGCTTTTCTTCATAACTCAAGTCTTCTCGTATCTCGATCACTTGTGGCTCAATCACATGCGTAGGGTCTGGGACATACTTCTTAAGCATGGAGACATGAAATACATTATGCATTGCGGACATTTCTGAGGACAACTTCAGCTGATAAGCTACTTTGCCTATTCGCTCCATGATTTCGAATGGACCAATGAATCTTGGGCTTAACTTTCTTTTCTTTCCAAACCTCATAACTCCTTTCGTTGGTGCAACTATCAAAAACACATACTCGCCTATGGCGAACTCTAAGGGACTTCTTCTCTTGTCAGCATAACTCTTCTGACGGCTTTGAGCGGTCTCTATTCTTCATCTTATCAACTTTATCATATTAGAAGTTTCATTAACAAAATCAGTTCTTCCAGCATCGACGCTTTCTATCAACTTCTTTTCACCAGCTTCGTGCCAACATATAGGCAACCTACATTTTCGTCCATATAGCGCTTCATAAGGTGCCATCCCAATTGTCACCTGAAAGCTGTTGTTGTAAGCAAACTCTGCTAATGGCAACATTTTACACCAGCTGGTCTTAAAATCGAGAGAACAAGCCCGTAGCATATCCTCTAAAATCAAGTTCGTCCTCTCCGTTTGGCCGTCTGTCTGAGGATGAAAAGCTGTACTGAAATGTAGCCTGGTTCCCATTGCAGTCTGTACACTCTTCCAAAACTTAGATGTGAACCTACCATCACGATCTGAGATGATTGACTTGGGAATTCCATGAAGTCGTACAATCTCCTTAACATAGAGTTCCGCTAACCGTTCCATAGAGTAAGTGATCTTGATAGGAATGAAATGCGCCGTCTTAGTCAGTCGATCCACAACTACCCAAATTGCATCATAACCATTCGTAGTTCTGGGCAAACCGGTAATGAAATCCATTGCTATATCCTCCCATTTCCATTCCGGTATTTGGATAGACTGCAGTTCACCACCAGGTCTCTGGTGTTCAGCCTTTACTTGTTGACATGTCATACATTTCTTCACATACCTTGCAACATCACGTTTCATTCCAAACCACCAGAAGTTACCCCTTAGATCATTGTACATCTTTGTTGCACCTGGATGAATAGAGTAAGGAGTGTCATGAATTTCTGCCAAGATCCTTTCCCTTAAGTCATCAACATTGGGAACACATAAGCGGTCCTTGAGGTACAGAGTTTCGTCATCCGCAATACGAAACTCTTGACATTTTCCTTCTTTCTTTTCTTGCTTAATCCTTACAAGACTTACATCTTCATCTTGTTTTCTCCGAATTTCATCATACATCGTCGGAGCAAGAGAGAGTGCTGATAGCTGGCCTGCTATAAGTTCCAAACCGAAGTCTAGAATTTCCTTTCTTAAAAGTAGAGACATTGCTTGCATTGACATCAACATGGCAACTGACTTCCTACTTAGAGCATCAGCCACTCGGTTAGCTTTTCCAGGATGATAAAGGATTTCACAATCATAATCCTTCACCAACTCTAGCCATCTTCGTTGTCTCATGTTCAGGTCTCTTTGCGTGAAGAAGTACTTCAGACTTTGATGATCAGTGAAGATCTTACATTGGACCCCATACAAATAGTGTCTCCATATCTTCAACGCAAAAACGACTGCTACTAACTCGAGGTCATGAGTAGGATAGTTTTTTTCATAATCTTTCAGTTGTCTTGACGCATAAGCAATCACCCTTTCATTTTGCATTAATACAGCTCCGAGGCCCATCTTGGATGCATCACTATAAATTACAAACCCATCATTTCCTTCAGGAATAGCCAATACTGGAGCTGTCGTTAACCTCTTCTTTAGTTCTTGAAAACTTTTCTCGCATGCATCTGTCCATTCGTACCTCTTTCCTTTGCGAGTCAAGTTCATGAGTGGAGCTGCTATCTTGGAGAAATCTTCTATAAATCTCCGATAATATCCTGCTAAACTCAAGAAGCTCCTTATTTTGCTTGCATTCATCTGTTGCTTCCAGTTGAGAACAGCTTCTTCTTTAGCAGGGTTAACCATATTCCCTTCCTTTGAAATAACATGCCCCAAAAAAGACACTTTATCAAGCCAAAACTCGCATTTGGAAAACTTTGCATATAGCTAGTGTCTTCTTAAATTCTCCAGCACAATCCTTAAATACTCCTCATGTTCATCTTGATTCTTTGAATAGACAAGAATATCATCGATAAATACAACAACAATTTTATCGAGGAAATCCTTGAATACCCTGTTCATCAAATCCATAAAGGCAGCTGGTGCATTTGTTAAACCAAAAGGCATAACCATGAATTCATCGTGACCATACCTCGACCTGAAGGCAGTCTTGGGAGTATCTCATTCTTTAATCTTCAACTGATGATATCCCGATCGTAGATTAATCTTTGAGAACACAGATGCACCCTTAAATTGATCAAACAAATCATTGATTTGAGGCAATGGGTACTTATTCTTGATCGTCATCTTGTTCAGCTCTCTATAGTCAATGCAGAGTCTCATAGTGCCATCCTTCTTCTTTACAAACAAGACTGGAGCTCCCCATGGTGAGTGACTTGGCCTGATGAAACCTTTGTCAAGTAGCTCCTTTAATTGCGTGTGAAGCTCTTTTAACTCTGCCGGGGCCATTCTGTAAGGCGCTTTAGAGATCGGATCGGTGCCAGGAGCGAGCTCAATCTCGAATTCAACTTCTCTTTCTGGCGGTAGACTCGTCAGATCATCAGGAAACACATCTATATATTCATGCACTATAGGTACATCATCAATTCTTATCTTTTCTTCTTAGCTTTTGTCTACTATGTTCGCCAGATAGCCCATGCAGCCACTTGCTAATAACTTCCTTGCTTTCATGGCTGATAAAAACATGTGGGGTTTCTTTCTATACTCGCCAACATAAATGAACTTCTGATCACCTTCTGGATGGAAGATCACCTTTCATTTTTGGCATTCTATAGATGCATTGTACTTGCTCAGAAAATCCATCCCAAGAATCATATCATTGTCATGCATGTCGATCACAATGAGGTCGACGAATAGCTCCCTATCATAAATCCATAGGGGTACTGTTTGCAAATAGTGCGTGGATAATACCACTTTCCCAGAGGGTAGTGTCGTAGTGAATCCCTGTCTCATAGGCTCTAAGCAAACCTCTAACTTCTTAGCATATGACATAGATACAAAAGAATGCGTGGCACCCGTATCAAAAATGACATAAACATCATTAGATAAACTTATTATCTGACCTGTGACCACATTGGAGGCTTCAGCAGCCACTTGTTCTTTTGTCATGGCATAGATTCGGGCATTCATTGGTGGAGCTTCAATTCTCCCTTGACTAATAAGTGGCCCTTCAAGGGAGGCTTGCATCTGATGTAGCTGGGCTTGAGGAGGAGCTCTCTGAGGGGCATTGGCATTCATCAGCTTGGGACAGTTCTTAACAAAGTGGTCTTCACGCCCACAGATGAAACATTGGTTTGTTCTCAAACGACATTCCCCTGGATGCTTCTTTCCACATTTGGTACATGGTTGAAACCGCCTGTTATTGTTGTTGTGTTGACCATCATTGTGCCTCTTGTTGTCTTGGCCCTGCTGGTTTTGAGGATTGCCCTTCCTCTTATTATTCCTCCAGTTTTGGTTGCTGTTGTTGCTGTTGTTGTTGTTGTTGTTGTTCCTATGTGGAGGACGGTTCTAGTTGTTTGCATTGCTAACCTGTTGGCCCGACTGAGCCTGGTTCCTTCTTAACTTGGACAGATGGAACTCCACACGTTGGGCTCTCATGACAACCTATTCTTGACTCCTGGGTGGACTTGCCCCATCCACAATAGCAGCAATTTCAGGCCTAAGAACCTTGATCAGCCTTCTGACCCTTTCACTTTCATCCATAACCATTCCTGGACATAAATGGGCTAGCTAGTCAAACTTCGTCACCACATCAATGACTGACATATCCCCCTGGCGCAAGCTCTCAAACTCCTCATAATGCTTCCTCGTGATATTCATATGGAAGAACTTCATGTTGAATTCATGAACGAAGTCAGCCCATGTCATTTCTTCAACATTCCTGCTCATTTCAATGCCATCCCACCATATTCTGGCCTCCATAGTGAGGTAGTACGAGGCACAGAGGACCTTTTCATTATCCGTGAAATCTATGAGTCTTAAGGTGGCCTCAATCATCTTTAACCATCCTTGAGCTACTAGCGGATCCTTAGAACCTTCGAAATTCGCTGGCTTAACCCTCTTCAATCTGACCAGTAGGGGTTCCTAGTAAGCCGCTCTTGGTTCAGCAGCAGGAACTGGGACTTCATTGACTTGTGGCTACAGAGGAAGAAGAGGCTCATCGTTGCCTCGTCGATCATCATTCTGGCCGTTGGCCCTTAACGCAGCTATTTCCCTTCTTTGATCCTCAAGTTGTCTTTGCAGTTCAGTAATCATTGTCATGAGTCTTTCATTAGTCTAGGTGCGGGTCTGCATTCTTCTTTGACCGTCCATCATTAATTCTCCTAAAAGAATTTAGAACTTAGAAATAATCTTTTAATATGAGATAGGTTTTCACTACTAGATCATTAATCATTAAACATTTAGACCTTAATCTTATCGTCATACTTGCATCATAACATCTAACTTTATAACATACTTACTTGGAGAACTTGGATTGACGTGTGGCGATATGAATTGTAATTGAAAATTTCCTTGGAGACGAAAACCTGTAACACCCCCCTTACGGACGTCACAGATGTCGTTACATTCATACATTACAAATATGAATATCTTTTAAAAATGTTTTCTAATAATTAAAATACATACATTTTCAAATTCATACAAACATCTTCTTATCATGCATTTCAATATCATGAAATTATTTCCTCATTAATAAAATCATTTAAACATATAAAACATTTTATAAAACGATAATCCAAAAATTTCATTGTTAAAACAGTTTTCTAAACGTAATCTCATAAAATTCTCAAAACATAAAATGCACTCATCATAACATATACATGCACATTCTTGTCAACTTTCATGAAAAACATCATTCATTTACCCCTAATAAACATTACATTTTTTTCATGCATTAAAATTAAACAGCAATATTTTTCTATGAGGGGTAGAGGATAGAGAAATTCATATTTTTCATAGAAACACGGAAATGACTTAAACTTGGAGAAACATCACATTATACATACATGAACATCATATTAAAAACTCAGAGCAAAATACAATACCTAGAGAAAGGTATTGTAGACGAATTGAGGAGAAGAAATTCTTTTCAAAAACACCGGAAAAAGCTGAGTCCTTACCTTAAAAATTTCTTCTCAAAATCCTTGAATTAAACCAACAAAATATAAATTTTCTTTCAATACTTGCAGAGAATTTTTGAGAGAAAAGGAATGGAATTAGTGGAGAAGAGAAGAGGAAGAGAGAAAGATAGAAAAAGCGTCTCAGAAATTGAGAGAGAAGGCCTGAGAGGATGAGACAAAAATATGGAAAAGAACGTTAAAAATTTTTAACGTAATGAGCATAACTGATGAAAATTCAATACCCTCCATTAAGTCAGAATTTTCTAACTAATTGATAGCAATTGGCGTGGAGGAAGGAGAGAAAAGAGGGAAAATCAAAACTTTAGTCTTACTTGCCATATTTTTGCCCTCTAAAAATAGGAAACCATTTAAAATAATACAAATCAATGTGAAGTCAAACCTTTTATTTCCTTTACTGACAAAATTATTCCATTACTATGCCAATTAATCACAATAAATCACTCATTTAACGTAATTATCTCAACCATAAATTTAGAGAGATTTCTGCTGACTGCTCGTGAGCTGTGTTCGGCCTACCGATTCTCCTCTTCGGCATGTCGGTTCCACCAAGTTCGGCCTGCTGATGGTTCCCATCGGCCTGCAGATCTTCGCAGTCCTTTTCGGCCTGTCGAACTTAAAAGTCTGACCTGTCGAACTGTCTTTAAATGCCCTACATTAAAACATTCAATTCATCATTGCATCATAATTAAACATACATTAAAATAATCATGAACACTTGAGCACAATGATTCCATGCGGTCGTCACCTGTCATAAAACTTGACATAAAAGTTAGTAACATTAAAATCATATATCATAACATACAACATAAATTATTAATAAAACTTCCTTAACGTTGTTACTAACTTAACGTGATCTGTTACATAAAAAAAATATGTGGGTGTTACAGTGTGTCAGCGTTGACGAGTGTCAGTGGGGCCCGCGAATCTCAGGCTGTGTCTAATCGGGTGCTGCAGTTCCACGTGTAACTGTTCTCTCGGCCATTGGATTGGATTACCAAGACTGATCCGACGGTCTTGTCTCTTGGTCCCACTGGTCCCATCCGGACCCATTTTCGCGCGTGTCTCCAGACCGTCGGATCGTGTCTTCAAAGGCCCAGATCGTCCCATTGTCGTGCTCCCAGCTGCCGAGAAGCAGAGAATCTCAGCGAGATTCTCACCCACTGATGAACGCCCAGCGCAAAGAAAAAGGGAGGGAAATTTGGATCACTATGATCCATTTTTCAACGCTTAAACAGTATAAATAATTGAACGAATCTCTCAATAGGAATTCTTAAGGCCTATAAATACCGAGGCATTTACCTCAGTTCAGACACCCCTTCGGGCCTTTGGCCCCATTTCTCCTTCTTTTGCTTTCTATTGAGTTAGACTCAACAGCAACCCTTTTAGGTAAAAAAAAAATAATACTACTAATAAAATAATGTCTAAATTAGACTAGAGTATCAAGTGAGGCAGAGAGATGATCTTGTATGCATAGTATTTAGGTATGGATTTTGACTCTATATCTATGTTGTAATGCTTATATTTCTGTGGAATAAATTATATCTTTACGTTTTCAATAATTATTGTTAATGTTGTTATGCTGTCAATTTTTACATAAATTCAATCATGCTTTCTTTATGTAATTTAATTGTGTTGTATGGTTAATATTAATAATAATGAAATGATGCTTAATTTTATGGAATGTCTTTTACTGCAGTGTAACTTGTTATATTGTCGATTCTAGATATTTCATAAGACGAAGTGCTGCCAAAGTTAAAGTAAAAATTTGTTCCACTAAAATATATTAATTTTGATTTGTTATTATCTTTTCTATCTTAAAATTATGTTGATTATAATTGTAGTGACAACGATTGTAATTTTCATAATTAGTGCACTTAATCATTAGTGAGAGATGATTATTTTGTTGTTTTTATAGGAAGACCCTTACTGTATTATGGCTTGCTATATTGTCACTCTAGGTTGACCTATATAATTAGTAAAAAGTGCTTGCACTTAACGAGAAAAGATATAATAAATCAAATACTTTAGATAATTATTAATTAGAGTTTAAAATTCCATATCAGTTGCCAAACATGCAAGAGATTCTCAAAACTTCACCGTTTTAATTTTATGCTTTAAATTTTGAATAAAAAAAATAACAAAAATATTTCTTTTATTTTAAAATTTGTTTTGAACAATCACTTGCCTTTTTTATTGTTTATTTTTAATAATTTCCTGAGGTACAAATTTTCATCTCCCTGTGGATACAACAACCTTTTCTATACTATATACGTCTGCCGTTTAAAGAGAAACGTTTTTGGGCGAATCGAACACTTGGTCACAAGAATGTTGAGCAATGTTGTCAAGATCAGGTGCAACCATTTCTTGGGTCAATGTTTCCCATCCAATTTCTCACATTTGATTATAGCAGCAACAATGCTCTTATAGGCCATATATTCATGCGCACAAAGGATAATCATATATTTAGCAACTAACACACACAACAAATCAGTTTGCAACAAACATTGTAGTCCTATGCCAAGTGTAATTAAGTCTAAATTTCGTGCAGAATACGTATAGAAGAAAAATAGAATTCTACCACTATACTTCCATTAGATATCATAATTCTTGGCATATCATGTAAGTGATACTAATTATGTGAAATTAAGCATGTATTGCAAATAAACAAATAATTACAATTATACTTTATTGCAAACATTCCAATCATGCTTACATAGATGATTTTACTCCGAGCTTAAAAAATTAAACAAACATCATGCGAAAATTGCTATAAATATACATCTCTCAATTTTCCAAAAAAAATTGTATAGATATATATCCAACATCACATATTACACATAATTGCTCTACATATTCCAAAAAAAAATAAATGGATAAGAGAAATTCATATTAAACATAAAATATGCAATTTTAGATTTACGATGAAAATAATAAAAATATGCCTTAAAGTAATTCTAGCATAATTTAAAAAAAAAATCAATATTGCTATTTTTTTAATCATAAAGTAACTATGGTTGGGCACGGGCAATCCAATGGGCTGCCTCAAGCTTGGAGGCTAGAGCACTAAACTGAGGCTAGTGTCTAGGCGCACTGCTACATACCCACAAGAGTTAGCCCCAGCACTCACTGACCTAGCAACGTAGAGTGTTGCTTACACACTATCTTCTATCGTGGTCATTGACAGTTTTAGCCTTTCATTGTCTTCATCTCACTGATATCGTCTCGATGACATGCCAAAAGCCACCACACTCCGCCTCTAAGGTGGCGGGTGAGAGTCATTCTCTGCTAAGCAAAAATAAGCTTTGTTTTAATATATTTACTTATGAGGGTTAATCACAATTAGTATACCAAAACTTTGAAGTTCAATAACCTCAGCTATACACAACAAAAGCTAACATATAATATATCAATAGAAAGCTATTTTGAGGAGAATTCATATACACCAAAATCATTTTAAAATATCAAAAATTACAAAGATATTTCTAGTCAAAGTTTTAGATTTTAAATTTTGACTAACTTATTTCACTAATCATAAACAATATGATCGCAAAATTAATATTGCAAATTAGTATTGCAAAAATAATGGCATTATTTGACACCACATATTCAAAAATTAGGTCAAAATAACAATCGAAACCATATATGCCAGAACATGCCAAAATTAACACAAAATTATTATTTTGATCTCAGGGTTTTAAACCTCTATCCTAGCCTTACTTCAATACCAATGTTAAAAGCGTCTACAGAGTGCCAAGTCAAACCTACAGAACGACATGGGTGGAAGCATCTAAGGAAGCCTTATGGTGCTTTGAGTCAACAAAATTCTTCGTTCACGGTACCCTTACAAAAATCCACAACCCAAAACCCTACAGAAAAAACATGAAAGAGAGTAGGAAAAAAAGTGTGAAAAATTTTTCACGTATAAAATTTTCTTTGTGTATGTTGTGTAGTTGGATATGGATTAGATATCCCCAAAACTAGGATACGATAACCATGCCCTTCGAATTCGGTCAACCTAAAAGACGTCTAAAAAATAGGCCATGTCTAACAACTACATTTGACAAAATGACATTATAGAAGATTGCATGAAAAATCATTTGAGAACTATAAAGTTTGTGGCGTGTTAGTAAAAATAATAACAAAAAAAAATTGTCCTCAATGCGAGCTCAAAGCACAAATATATATATACATATACTTTTTCAAATCTTAAGATATTCTTCTAATATCATTAGGTGGAAGTGGCAAGTATTTAGGTTGTAGTAACAAACTAACAATTTGGGTTGAATTTGATCATTTATAAACTATTTACTCACAATCTTATTCTAATGAATATTAGTTTACCTAGTTATCTATCTCTTACATCAAAGTGGATAGGTTTATAAGTTTTTGATTTGGCTAGATATCACTAGAGAGGATTCTATTGAATCCAACTCTTCCATCCTTAAAGAAGATGTAGCAAAAATATAAAATATCTTCAGACTCTATGGACTTCAAGTGGGTTCTCGATGAGAGGGATCTTGAGGAGGGGGTGACAATGATAAAGTTGTCAGAAGAGGTGCGAATGTAGATCTCAGAGTTGCGGTAATAGATTTTAGAGGTGGAAGGCTTTGACAAACACAACAAGAAGTTGGAAATGGGTGGCCGCATATGAGGTCAAAGAGGGAAAGAGGAAGATATTTGGAGGGTAGAGTGACAGAGATTGAGGATGGGGGCAGTGGTAAAGATTGGGGAGCGTCTATGGGTGCAATGGTGTCATGGATGGGGAGAAAGCAATAAGATTTGGTGGGAGAGGGCGACGATGATGAGTTCCGAAAGCGAGGACAGTGACTTTTTTTGGGGTTTTAAGAGGGCAAAAGGATTCTATCATCTGGTAGAAACAACGATGAAAATATTGATATCTACAAAAATATTAGTATTTATATTTTACTAAAATATCGATGAAGTTATTGGTATGAATGAAAAATGTCATAAAATATAAAAATTCACTCTAAAACATTTTAACTTTACATGAGATTTTAAGCAACTCTAAAATTTTTAATTGTGCATAAATATACGAGACTCTCAATTAAAATACTAACTATATATACATAGTAATAAATGATCACAGTAGTATCCTAAAAAATTCTGTAAAATAGTTGCAAGCCAACCTAATACATGTATATTGAATCCAGAGTTTCACACAAGAGATAAAATATCAAAGAGCAAAATAAAAATATCAAATAGCAAAAGGAGCTCTTAAGAGGTTCCAAAGTATTTGAAAATTGAAATATCTTCTTGATTTAAATAATATTAATACCAAGACATGTTGTTTGAATAGTTTTTTATTTAATTTTTAAAATACTATATTCTAAAGTTAGAAATATATATAATATAAATAACATATTTTTTTTATATTGAACTAATATTTCTACCTAATTTTTATAAAAATTCCACAATATTTTGTAATTTAACACTATACTTTTAACAAAAATTAATTTTTTCATGTAAATATCAATTTTTGGGATATTTTTATAGAAATTTCTGTATATTTTGTGAAAAAATAGTACACTCTAATTTTTATATTGGTACTTATAAAATATTATAATTTTTGCAAATATATCGGTGAAAATGATATTTCAATCCTTAGGTAGGAGGCAATGGGAGCTCTCATGGTAAAGAAGGCATATCTCCTTGTTAGGTCGAGGGGCTCGCATGCAATGGGTTGGAGAAATATTTTAATCTCAATCCATGGTTCAAAAATTACATGGTTTTTCATGGGATTATTAATCCCACAAAAGTGGCATTATTTTTAGGTCATTATATAAATTATTTGATATAAGTTTGTAACAATAAACGAAATTAGAATTAATTATCCAATCTGAATCCTTATCACATATAACAATTGTTGGTTTTCCAAAACTATTTTAATGAAAATAGCAAAAATGTGGTAGAGGTACTGAACATGTATAACAAAAATTTTCTCAAAACTTTGTAAAACTTGCTTTAACTTATATTAATTTAACGCTAAATAAATAAATAAATAAATTTATAATTTGTGCTTACTTGTTAAATGAGAAGAAATTGGAAAACTTCTATTGGCATATGTTCTCTAAATGAAACCACCATTTTTCTCGCCTAATCCTCGACACCAGATGAACAAACGGATGCACATAGAAGAAATTATAGGTTTTTAAAAGATTACTCACTCACTTTCTCACCCGCTAACCTCAAAACATAAGCAAAGAAGGTCTTGGGATGAAGAACACTTCTTCTTCTCTCTTTCTCTCTCTACAAGCCTAAGAGTTTTCGTAGAGTTTTTACAGTCTCTCTATGACTCTCAATTGTATATAGACTCTCAGTTTGGAAAGTTTCCTTTATTTTTAATCTTAAATATCAAATATTTAATTAAAATAAAAGTGATTTTCTCCCTTTCCTTATATGTAGTAGGCGCCATACACATATCTATGTGTATGGCGCCAATAAGGGGATAAGGAGAGAGAAAATTATGCTTGTTACCCAGTCTGATTTGTTTCCAAATTAAAGATTCCAATTTTGAATTAAATCATATTTATCCAAAATTAGAAAGTTTCAAATATGGAAATCTGGAAAACGAGCTTTGGACTATAAAGGGAATATTTCATGTGCCTGCATATGCCACACGTAATGGGTGAGACCCACTATGTGTCTTTGTAAATTAATTATTTATTATTACATAATCTTGTTATTTAATAATTAGAAATTGATTCATAATTTATTTTGAGTGATATTTAATAGAATTCCATAATTCTAAATTAATTAAACTAATAATGCCACTTGTCCAAACAGTGCTTGCAAGGATGATGAGGGCACTGATGGACCCATAATTTCAAGCTCCAATAAAGCCAATATATTAATTAAACTCTTCAATTAATATATTACTTTTTTATTAATTCCAATGTTACTACATTAAAAAATTGAAATTGTACTTTTAAAATTATAGATATAATCACTCATTTCTTAGAGTCGTTCATTTGATATTGTAATTCATATAAATTGATTCTCCATAAATAATTTATAATTAGAGCTATGTAAAATTCGTTAACTTCTTTAATTACTTCTTTATCCTTGAGTGCCATTGATTCTATAGTAAATAATAAATTGATGAACTAAATCATGAATTGATCACTCGTATCATTCAAGACCCGATTTAATACTCAAGAGAATTATTTATCTACTTCTCGTTAAAGAAAGAATGGATTTCATCTTGTAATATTAATATTCTCGGGTACTTACTTCAATATGTCTTCAAAATATAAGGGATATGATTAGATTCTCAAATCTGAATCGAATAAATTAAAAAACATAATTCCATATATAAGAGTCTCTAAATAACTCAAAATTAAGATCATTCTATATATGGCCATTGGTCAATGTGATTAGAACTTGCTATATTTAACGGAGATTTATTGGTTGTTTATATCACATCATGTCTCCGTCATATATAATCTCTGATAACTCTATAAAAGTAGAGTTATTCATGCACTTTAATGCGTATATTTTAGCTACAGTTTTGATAATTTAATTTAATTTAGTTTAATTTAATTTGATTTGGTTTTATTTATTTTTATTTTATTTTTAATTAAATTAAATTTATTATTATTATTATTTTCTCTCTGTTTCCTCTTTTGTCTATGTGAAAAAGGCAAAAATGGCAATTTGCGATTGTTTAGGGGTAAAAGGATCATTTAAGGGCTTTTAAATGACCAAAAATTTAAAGTTAAAGTGGAGCCAATTGTCTCCCACTTGTAGACGTGTGTCACTCGTCCAAATTTGTGCCGATAGACATTGGATCAATACCGGAGTTTATTGGTCATTTACATCACATCATGTCTCCGTATTGTATAATCTCTAATAACCCTATAAAAGTAGAGTTATTCATGCACTTTAATGCGCATATTTTTGCTATATTTTTTATAATTTAATTTAATTTAGTTTAATTTATTTTATTTTTGTTAATTTGATTTGGTTTTATTTATTTTTATTTTATTTTTAATTAAATTGAATTTATTATTATTATTATTATTATTTTCTCTCCGTTTCCTCTTTTGTCTGTGAAAAAGGCAAAAATGGCAATTTGCCATTGCTTAGGGGTAAAAGGATCATTTAAGAGCTTTTAAATGCCCCAAAATTTAAAGTTAAAGTGGAGCCCATTGTCTCCCACTCGTAGACATGTGTCACTCGTCCATATTTGTGCTGATAGACATTGGATCAATATCGGAGATTTATTGGTTGTTTATATCACATCATGTCTCCGTATTGTATAATCTCTAATAACTCTATAAAAGTAAAGTTATTCATGCACTTTAATGCGTATATTTTTGCTATGTTTTTTATAATTTAATTTAATTTAGTTTAATTTAATATATTTTTGTTAATTTGATTTGGTTTTATTTATTTTTAATTAAATTAAATTTATTATTATTATTATTTTCTCTCTGTTTCCTCTTTTGTATGTGAAAAAGGCAAAAAAGGCAATTTCTCATTGCTTAGGGGTAAAAGAATCATTTAAGAGCATTTAAAGTTAAAGTGGAGCCAATTGTCTCCCACTTGTAGACGTGTGTCACTCGTCCATAGGTGTACCGATAGACATTGGATCAATGCCGGAAGGGCATAGATTTGAGCATGCATGCCAAACTGAACAAGGCGAGTCTTCTATTAGCCACGGCAGCTCAATGTCCACACAGCACACTGTCAGCAGACTGCCCACATTGCCCATAATCACGTGCTTGGTGCATCACATGTGTTGCCCTGAGCCCTCGGCATGGTCGAATAAAAAATCACCATGCGTCTGGGCTTGCACTCTCCTAGTAACACGCAAACACGTGCTCAAGAAGCTGATGTCTAGGCTTATGCCACCATTTCTCTTTGCTAGCGCGGGAAATGTTAGAAGACCATTATAAATTAAGGCTGAAGCCTCCCTTTGATGGGGGATAACAACAGAGCCCGAGACTAGGAGAAGAAAGGAAGGAACTGATTCCATGAGAGGAAAATGAGAAAGAAAAAGAAAAATAAGTAAATAAATAAATAAAATTGTAAATATTTCTTTTTGAAAGTTTTATTTAAGATTTATTATTAGTTTTACGTTTTGGTTTTCTAAAATTTTATTTTTATTATTTAGTGTATTTTAGAAAAATAAATTACTTTATTAAATGAGGTAAATTATACATCCACGTAAAAAAAAAAAACCCTCTACGATATGGGAAAATTTATCTTATAAATTAATTCTAAACTTTTTGTATTAATGTTATTTTAATTTTTTATGAAAAAAAATAAAATAGGAATTATATATTATTATTATTTAGGTTAGTTTAGTAATTTCAAATTATAACGGTAGAAGTTAATGTTAAAAAAAACATATAACTTGTTTTTCAACTTTTCCTAGTGGCCAGTAATTTTTAGAAGTAAAGTTTATAAAAGCAAGTTTTACCAAACACCCTAAACTATTGTAGGCAATTATAGATCAAGGTGTTTATCCAATCCAATCTAACCTATTTTAGAAAATGAACATCTAATCCAATCAAAGGTCGTTTTTAGAAATTTCATCCAATTCAGTCCGATTGTAGTGTATCATCCAATTCAATTCAATCAGTTTTCCAGTTGCAGCTTTTGTACATTTTCTTAGCTTTTTTCTTCCTTGTTTGACCTAGGCATGTTATCTTTTTAGCATAGTCTAACTACAAATGAAAAAAAGAGCAAAAATTAAAATCTATACTTTTAAATATGCATATAACTATAAATTACAAACTTTAAAGTCAACAAACATTTAACACTTCAAAAAATATAAGTCATAAACTGATGATCACAATAAGCTCAAGCTTCAACAAAAATATTAATAACACGTTCTTTCAATCTAGAAACACATTAAGTCTAGGAAAAAAAGTTTAAGAAAAGTTATTAGAATGGATATTACATGCAGGTAATATAAATAGACTAATAACAAAAATGCATATAGGTAAATATAAATAGAGGTTGGATTGGATATTTTGAAGGTAAAATGAATATCTAATCCAATCTATGTAGATTTTTAATAATTGACATCCAAGCCAATCCAATTCATATAGGTTATCAACTAAAAATGGATTGGATTAGATTAGAACGGTAAATATGGTCAATTGAGCTGATCCAATGAACACCCTTAATTATAGAGCTAGAAGCAACATGTAAAAGCAATGCTAAACGGACTATTGCAATATAAATTCATTGTTCTTTAGACTATTAGCCACTGCAGGAGGGGAAAAAAACTCTACCCAAGTTTTGTTTCTTTTTTTTTTTTTGGTGAATGAACGGGGACCCAAGTTTTGTTTCTAATAAATTGCAAGCAGTAACAAAAAACACTTCTTTCGTTGTTCTTTAGATTCTTTTTTTTTTTTTTTGTAAAAACAAAAAGGAAGCCTTCTAGCTCTTTATTAAGGCTAGGGCCGGTAATTTCAGACACGGCACGATGATACAATATAAAAACAACATGAGATAAACAGGTTTGGACTGCACGTTTATTAATTAGGCCATAAATAGATTGGCATAAATAATACAAAAATAAATGGGCTGGATTCGTGCTAACACGCCTAACACGTCTTAACACGTTTAATTAAATAGGCTATAAATATGTCGACACGACATGACACGACCCGTCCATTTATAACACATTTTAAACTTAAAAATCAAAATATTTGAAATATTTGTAGTAGGTTAGTATTAATTAGATATTGTGTTTTTGTTAATTTTTTTATTTTTTTTAATTTTTTTTTAATTTTTAGTTAACTAGGTCATAAACGTATCATATGCGTGTTATTATCGTGTCAACCCATCACGGCACGTTTAACAATCGTGTTAATCGTGTCGTGTCGTGTTATGCATGCTATAGACATGTTGTGTTTATGTTTGCATTTTTGACACGTTTATTAATCATGTTGTGTTTGTATTCAGGCTAAACGTGTCGATACGAACACAACACGAACACGTTTATTGCCACCTCTTATGAGGAAACAAGGAAAATAACTAAAAAGTAAAAAAAATACAGCCGAGGCTGAGCTGTTCATGATTGAAACACGCACAAATATAAAAATCAAAATCCCAAATTTGGTTACATTTAGGCCACGTTTGCTTCTAAACACAAGAAAAGGGGAAAAAAGATTTGGACAAGTTGCAACGTTAAAGCTCCATAAAACCTAAAAAATGCATTAGCTGAAAAAACCCACTAAATACCATATACTCATTACGTATATCGCCATCCATAACTACGAATGGCAATAAATTTAAGAAAGAAAAGAAAAAAATCCAAAAACCAATTGTAATTGATTCTCTCTTACAAAAACCATTTTTGTTTTGTTTGTTTTTCTCTTTCTTACCCAAACCCCACACAAAAACCCTGCCAACTTTTCTTTTAATTTTTTTCCTTTTATTTTATTTTATCTATTCCCAAATAGAGACATGGAAACCCACGCCAAAAAAAGGGCTCAAAAAACACCAAGGTCCTGTTTAGTTTTGTTCTTAGAATTTTTTAAAATGTTTTTACTTTTTTTTTAGCAAAAATTTTAAAAACATATTCAGCATAATTTAAAAAAAATTATTTTTTAAAATAAAAACATTATTATCTATTTTAAAAATAATACCAAACAAGCCAAATTTCTCCCCTTTTTCCCACCTTTTTTTCCCTCTTCCTTTTTCGTTTCCTTTTCTCTCTAGTTTCCAATTTTCTTCCTATATATCTCTGCCGCTTCCCGTCTCCCATGATGGCACAATGTCACAACAACCTCGATGAGAAAATCAAACTGTCCTTTTCCTTCTTCCTTCCATTTTCTCACCTTTTTTTCCTGAGAAAATTTACCCAAACAAAAAGAAAAAGAAGAAGAAAGAAAAAAGTAATAAAAAAGCAAAAAGAAGAAGGAACCCCATCTGGGTTTTTAGGGTTCCAAGGTTTTTCTCCTAACCCTCTTTTACTTGTTTTAAAAATCCCCCTCCAAGTGTTTCACAGCATACTGCTAACTGGGACTTTACTGATTGATCGCATGGATCATAGGAGTTTTTAATTAAGCTATTTGCTTGTTTAACTAAGGCATGTATTATTTAATTGTTCTTTGTTTGGATTGTACTATGGTTGTATTTTATTTACATCGATACTATATGTGTGCATAAATATGTGTCCGGTATGGCCCAACTCGTTCTCACTAGTTTTTACTATTTTAAGTTACTTTAGCTTAGAGGTAATTATCTAAAAGTTTTATATTTACCACATTTTTATAAATAACTCAATTAATTAATTGGTGAGTTTATTTAAATTTTGCTTAATTAATTTAATTAAACTGCTACGTCATCACTTGGTTTTGGGTTCGTGACAGATTGGTATCAGAGCCCTAGGTTTTAAACATTGGAAATTGTGCACACATATATACGACAATGAAGAATCATTGACAGTCCAATTTTATTTTTAGAATTGACAGAATGGCACTTAGGCGTCATCTAGCTGCTGCTGACGCAAATCTCGCAAATGATGAAGGTATGATGGGGGCTATGTTTACTGCATTTCAACAGATGGCAACAAGAGCACAGCGTGATGATTTGAGGCAAGTCACTGACACGAGCATTTCAAGGAGTTTCGATGTGCGGCTATCCCAACTTTTGATGCAAAAAGGGATCCACAAGTAGTTGAGTGTTGGTTCAATTCAATGGTAAAGCATCTAGATACACTTGGGATACCAACAGAACACCGGTTTGAATTTGTAGCTTACAAACTGGAAGGAAGTGTAAACATCTAGTAGAAGCAAACCAAACACATGGAAAATAACAGAAACATCGATTGGGACAGATTTGAAGAATTATTCTACAAGCGCTACTTTTCGCAAGGGTATAGAGATCAGAAGATCGCTGAATTTTACCAATTGAAACAAGCTGGCATGATAGTCTGAGAATATGACGCAAAGTTCTTTGAACTAACCAAATTTGCTTTATCTATTGTGGCTTCTAAGCAAAAGAAATGTATCAAGTTTCAAGGACTTAAAGGCTCTATCCGACGACAACTGGTTGCCTTGTGAATTCAAAATTATGGTGAGTTGGTATCGTCAGCTTTGTCAGTAGAAAACGACAATGTTACTTACCATGAGAACAGAACAAGGACTTCAAGCAGGCCCTAAGGAACAATAGGAAAGGCAATAACTGTTAGAAACAAAGTGCACAACAGAATTTTTTAAAATTTTAAATCAGAGTATTTTCCAAAACACAAGTTTGACATGTTATATGTATAAATTAAACAGATCTTACTAACCTCAGTGTGCCGAAGAACCTCCGCAACCTGTGTAGAGAAGTAACGTTCCAGAAGAGCCTCAACCAACTGGTCTTCTTTGCTATTCTCTATCCACAACCGGAGTGAGTGTGGGCTCACACGTACAGCTCTTCCACCGGTGACTCTCCTTCCAACCAATAGAGAGAACCCAAAGCTAGTGTTCGTGATTTGTGAACAAAAGCTCTCAGGGAGTTTTTAGATGCTCACTAGAAGAGTATCACTCTTAATCTCTCAAATTGATCTGAGTAAATCATTAGACTCACTCCCTTTTTATACCTATTGGTCCTTGGGGTCAGTCCATATCAGATTAGGTCTCAAAAATCGAAATAGAATCAAGTTCGGATCAATATCTGATAAGATACGCGTGAAAAACGCGTAATCTTAGCTGTCGCGGTCGGCATGCCGAACTGTGAGATAGGCAGGCCGAACTGGCCAGTTCGGCAGGCCGAACTTTCTGATCGGCAGGCCGAACTGCCGAGAAAAAATCTCCGCGAATCTTTTATTTTCCACCCGAGATTCTAAAGGATAAAGTCTCAGTTTTGATTCAAATAGCCCAATAGAAAAGATATCTGATCAAAACAAACTTTATCAAGATAATCTCTAAGAAAATAAATCAATTCACAATAATTCTACAAGTTTATCTTGTTCTAATTGTCCAAAATTAAAACAACCGATAAACAGACAAGAATTATCCGAACGCCATAATTCAACAAGTTCATCTTGAACTAATTTCTTACATAATTAATTCAACCGATAAACAGACATGAATTATTTGATTCTTATAAATTTTAAACCAATCTGATAAATCCGACATAAGTCACCAATTATTGGAAAAGCACGCCGTGTCGTTACAGGATTTTGTGAGCTAGCAAAGGGGACCAAAATGGACCTATAAAGTTCAAGCTCATGATAATTATGAAACCCAATATCCCAGATATACATTTCACAATTATCAACTCCAACGCTACTCCACTAAAAGCTTGGAGCTGCACTCTCGAACTTTATAGAATTACGAAGCTCGTGTAGCTAAGTCTCCATGACATATCATAGTGTATCGCATCCCCATATGATTATCCATAATCGGCTTAAGGACAAGTTCTGTCTTACCTTCCCGATTATTTTAATCTTACGTTCCATTGTCTCACCATTAGAAAACTTACCATCCAAAGATAGTATACCATTCGGTTACACCTATGTATCCAAATGGTTGAGCGCTCCAGTTTTCCAATTACAGGACAACGCATATAAGAGGATATCATTACTCCTAAAGAGGAGCTATGGATTCCATATCTATGAATAACAAGTCTACGCTACCAAGAGTCATGCCTCCAACGTATCGGCATGCATGCCACTATAGAGATGTGGGAGTCACCCATTGGTACATCAAAAGACACAAGTCGAGACAACGGGCCCATTATTCATCTCAGGATTAAGATACAATACAAATGATTGTCTAAAGTGAATCGATTTGACAAGACAGAATTATTAATCCAAATCAATTCACTTTATGTCCCGATCCAACACATCGTCACCTATGACAATGCGCCAATGTTTCTATTCACGGAGTCCAACTCCGATGGCCAAGACAAACCATCTCCCTAAAGGGATATAGACAACATAACAATCTTTACATGAATAAAGCGCCCAACTTTATTCCCTCGATTGCGGATCATATATTTTAGACCATCACCTTAAGAGTCGTGTCTACCGCATAATCATCCCATCATATGCCCAACTCTTAAGGTTTAGACTGACAGTCTCAGACTACTGTTTGCTTATCATACATTCAACAAATATGAACGTAAAGAGGACAATATTTGGTATATATAAATGAATAAATTCTTTATTGATAAAAATGTCTCCAAAAACGTATTACATTTTTACTCCTTAGAGCATACATGTCTAACAATCTCCCACTTGCACTAAGTGAGTAAATACTGCAAATTTCGCATCCCCATAGCTTCCACATGCCTTTCGAAGACTCTCCCAGAAAGTGTCTTCGTAAATGGATCAGCTAAATTGTCCTCTGACGCGATCTTGCACACCGTGACATGCCCGCTCTCAATGAAGTCCTTTATCACATGATACTTCCGATCAATATGCTTACTCTTCTTGTGAAATCTTGGTTCCTTAGCATTAGCTACCGCCGCACTGTTATCACAGTACAGTGATACCGCTTTATCCATACCAGGAACTACCTCAAGATCCCCAAGGAACTTGCGGAGCCACACTGCTTCTTTCGAAGCATCACTAGCCGCCACATACTCGGCCTCCATCGTTGAATCCGAAGTGCAATCTTGCTTCGCACTTCTCCAACTGATGGCACCGCCACCCAGAGTAAACACAAACCCTGAAGTCGATTTCCTAGAATCCAGGCAGGATTGAAAATCCGAATCAGTGTATCCTAGAGGAGTTAAATCCTCACCCGAATACACAAGCATATACCCTCTAGTCCTTCTCAGGTACTTGAAAATATGCTTTACCGCAACCCAATGGTTTGGTCCTGGATCCGCCTGAAATCGACTCACAATCCCGACCGCATAGCTAATATCCGGTCGAGTGCAAAGCATGGCATACATGAGACTACCCACTGCCGAAGCATAAGGTACCTTCTTCATGTATTCTCTTTCTTCATAAGACTTTGGAGAGTCTTTCTTAGAAAGAGTAATTCCAGACCTAGATGGTTGCCCACCTTTCTTGGAATCCTGCATTGCAAACCTCCTGAGAATTTTATCTATGTAGCCGGCCTGTGACAAAGCTATCATTTTGTTCTTCCTATCCCGTAAGATCTGGATACCGAGAACAAAATTAGCCTCACCCAAGTCCTTCATGTCAAACTGCTTGGTCAACCATAATTTGACCGATGACAACGCCCCAACGTCATTGCCAATTAGCAGAATGTCATCTACATAGAGTAGTAGAAAAACCACCTTCCCATTCTTAATGTGTTTGTAAACACATGGTTCATCCACATTTTGTGAGAACCCATAAGTCTTGATCACTTGATCAAATCTTATGTTCCAAGTACGAGAAGCCTGCTTAAGTCCATAAATAGACTTTAGTACCTACAAACCTTACCCTCTTGACCCGTGACCTTGAACCCGTCTGGTTGTTCCATATAAATGGACTCATCAAGATAGCCATTCAGAAAAGCCGTCTTGACATCCATCTGCCAAATCTCGTAGTCGAGAGCGGCAGCTATGGACAAGAGAATCCGGATGGACTTAAGCATGGCTACAGGCGAAAAGGTTTCCTCATAATCGATTCCTTCCTTTTGCGTATAACCCTTAGCTACCAGTCTAGCCTTAAAGGTTTCGACCTTTCCATCCACTCCTCTTTTCCTCTTGTAGATCCACTTACACCCTATGGGTTTTACCCCTTCGGGAAGATCCACAAGCTCCCAGACCCGATTAGTCTCCATAGACTTCATCTCAATGTTCATGGCCTCTGTCCAGAGTCTTGAATCAACATCCTCCATAGCTTCTGCGTAAGTATAAGGATCCCTGTCATGTTCATCCGGTTCAGCCAAAAAGACCTCCCCATTGAACATATACCTCTCAGGTTGACGCCCGATCCTCCCACTACGCCGAAGCCCCTGAGGTTGTTGTTCAGGTTTGTTTGGTTTTTCTACACCGATCGGAATGGTTTCGTTCGGAACCTCCGGAGTAAACGGATCACCCCTCAACTCCTCAAGCACCACTTTGCTTTGAGGTTTAAAGTCGTTCATGTAACTCTCCTCAAGGAAAGTTGCATTAGTTGAAACCACGACTTTATTTTCCTTTGGGTTATAAAAATAACCCCCTTTAGTCCCTTTTGGATATCCTACAAACACGCAAACTTCTGAACGTGCTTCCAACTTATTCGGATCCTTAAACAGGACATGAGCTGGACATCCCCATATGCGAATATGGTTTAAGGATGTCTTCCGTCTTGTCCACAACTCGTGAGGAGTTTTAGGGACCGATTTTGAAGGCACATTGTTCAAAAGATAACATGCGGTTTGTAGTGCATATCCCCAAAAGGATAAAGGCAATGATGAATAACTCATCATGGACCGAATCATGTCCAACAAAGTCCTATTCCTTCTCTCTGCTACGCCATTCTGCTGCGGAGTGCCCGGCGCAGTCAAATGGGATAAAATCCCATTCTCTAACAAGTGTCCCAAGAACTCATCAGAAAGGTATTCCCCACCTCGATCTGATCGAAGTGCCTTTATGGGTCTACCCAATTGCTTTTCCACTTCAGCCCGAAACTCCCTGAATTTATCATAAGTTTCGCTTTTGTGGTGCATTAGGTACACATACCCATATCTAGAGTAATCGTCAATAAAAGTAACGAAGTACTCATACCCTCCTCGTGCCCGGATGTTCATCGGTCCGCAAACATCACTATGCACAAGTTCTAGAACCCCTTCGGCCCTATTGCCCTTAGACCCGTATGGTCTTTTGGTCATTTTACCCTCCAAACAAGACTCACATTGAGGTATAGATTCCACCTTTAAGTGACTTAAAGGTCCATCCCTTACCAACCTTTGAATCCTATTTAGGTTAATATGGCCAAGGCGCAAATGCCAAAGATAAGTCTTATTAGAGTGAGAAGTTTTAAGTCTTTTTGAGTTATTATCATTTATCTCAGCATTAAGCAACAAGTCCATCTTAGGTTTGATAAAATATAGATTATTTTGCATCCATCCAGAACAGATAAAAGATTTGTTTTTACGAATCACCACTTTTTCATTAAAAGATACCACGTAGGAGTCTTTAAATAAAGAAGATACAGAAATTAAATTCCTTTTAAATTTAGGAACATAAAAACAATCTCGCAAAATTAAACTCCTATAATTATCAAAATAAAGATGGACATCTCCCACTGCTTCCGCTGAGACCAAGGATCCATCGCCCATCCGAAGCGTTAAGTCTTCACGAAGTAGACTTCTCGTTTCTTTGAATCCCTGCAGAGAAACACAAACATGATTAGTTGCACCAGAATCTATGACCCAAATGTCACTGGATTCCTCAACCAAACAAGTTTCTAAATATAGAAGATCACACCTACCTCCCTTGGAAAGGAAGTCCTTGCAATGCTTCTTTATATGCCCGACCTTACCACAAAAGAAGCACTTAAGCTTCTTTGGGTTCTTCTTCTTCTTCTTCTTGCTCTTGGTAGCAATAGGAATAGAAGACTTCCCACTCTTGGCCCGTTGTTTCTTTCCATTCCCAGAGTTAGGATTGGAACCAGAAGCAGCTACCATATTGGCCTCTCCACCAGCAGGAGACTCCCTGATCAGCAGTTCAAACTCTTGTAACTGTTTCATCAGTTCTGTCAAGGTCATATCCCGTCTATTGCTTAGATTAAAAGTAGCTCTAAACGGAATAAATTCCTTAGACAGAGTCTCAAAGACCATAGTCATCTGAGTTTCAGCATCGATGTCGGCTCCATTGGTTTGAGCCTCAGCGAGGTAACCCATGACCAACATCATGTGCTCCTTTACAGATGTCCCCGGTCTCTGTCTACAGTTTAAGAGTTTCCGAAGCGCCCCTTGCCGCTTTGTTATGGCCTGGCCTCCAAACATGTCCTCAAGATTATCCAAGATCTGCTTCGCAGTCTCATAATCCTGATGTTGAGCCTGCAGCACGTTATTCATGCTAGCCATAACATAGCAGCGGGCCTGATCATTAGCATCTTTCCAGCGTTCGTACGCTTGGAATTGCTCATTACTTGAGTCTCCCGTAGGCTCGGGAGGACAAGGAGTTGTCAGAACATATTTCAGTTTCTCAAAGGAAAGGACGATGTCCAGGTTCCGTTTCCAATCATTATAGTTCTCACCGGTTAATTGGTTTTTGTCAAGTATCGATGATAAAGCGTTTTTAGACATTTTCAATCTACAATAAAGAATCATATACCAAACATAAGCAAACATATATAATAATTTAGTAAGTTAACACAATCATGTAAAATCATACAAATGTGTTTATGTGTCAAAACCTTGAAAATATCACAACCTTACAACGATAATTCCCAACTCAGAATTTATCAAGCTCCTAGGGGAGTCATGCCAAATTCAATCAGGAACACGGATCCCCTCCTGATTAATATATGCCATCCAGGACCCGTATGATCCAGCATATACTAATAATCGTTTCTTTGGCCATTAATTTTATTAACAGAGCTCCTAGGGGAGGTTAATAATAAAGTTAACGTGAGTGTATAACCACCGTTTTAATATTTTATCCATGATTTATAATCACCACCTAGGGGTGTGCAACCATAAATCATACTAAAATACCTTATCCTTTCAGAGATCCAATCTGGTACATGATAGAAATCCCTTCCTAGGGGTTGGGACCATCATGTTCTTCCTATGGACCAACGATGGAGGCCTTAGGTTCTCTCTTCGAAAACCTTCTCCCACTCAATCTTTTGAAGTCAAGGTTTTATTTTAAAAAATTATGCATGAACAATTTTAATATGAGCGGCACTCCCTATTCTATATGACATGTTATCAATATACATGGTAAATCATATTATAATGCAGACAAGCAAAGCAATCAAGCAAAGCTACAAGCATAATAATAATAACCGTAATATTATGGTTCCACCCTAGAGAATAGAAAAAAAAACTAAGATTACAAGAGAATAATCGAGACATTTATCGATTCTTCATCCTTGAATCCTCAAGCTGTATCCTTCTTCATGTAATATCCATCTTCAAGTCCTCAATCCCGTATGAATCGAACACTTCATATTTCCGGTCATATCCAAATTTAATGTTTCTCAGAATCGTCCAAAAATAAAATTAAAACTGCATTGGAAAAATCGCACCTTTTCTGGACACCTGGCTGCTCTCGGTCGGCAGGCCGATCTAGGTGATCGGTCTGCCGATCATGGTGGTTCGGCCTGCCGAACATGAAGGTTCGGCCTGCCGGCAGAGCACCAAAATTTCTGCCCCACTGTCGGCCTGCCGGACCGTACGTCCGGCCTGCCGATCTGTGACCTTCGGCCTGCCGAACTGTGAGGTCCGGCATGCCGACCGAGCAGAAAACCCTCAATCCAGAAAATACAATTTTAATGCAATTCATCAATTTTATTTTCAACAATTCAAAAACATAAAATTAGAGACTCAGGAAATACCTGGAGGCGCCATCATCTATCTTCAAGATCCGACTTCTCGTTCCGTCTTCTCCGAATAATTATTTAATTACAAAATTCTTACAAATTAAATAATAATTCCTAGACGGAGATGATAGTCCGCCATCTAATTACATGAAAAACCTAGATACACATTCTAACCTCTAAGGAACCATAACCGGTATTAATTAATTAATAAATAATTAAACAACAATTTAATCAACCATAATTAATTAATAAACATTCACCATATAATCCATGACAACATATATATTATATAGAAACCTAGAGTGCCATCTCTCTATAAAATTTAATTCAAGCATTGGAGAGATTAAGATCACAAAATTTATGCATATAACATGATCACAAACTTGCAAATTTATGTAAAAACCTCGTCTCTGATACCAATTGTTGGAAACAAAGTGCGCAGCGGAATTTTTTAAAATTTTTCATCAGAGTATTTTCCAAAACACAAGTTTGACATGTTATATGTATAAATTAAACAGATCTTACTAACCTCAGTGTGCCGAAGAACCTCCGCAACCTGTGTAGAGAAGTAACGTTCCAGAAGAGCCTCAACCAACTGGTCTTCTTTGCTATTCTCTATCCACAACCGGAGTGAGTGTGGGCTCACACGTACAGCTCTTCCACCGGTGACTCTCCTTCCAACCAATAGAGAGAACCCAAAGCTAGTGTTCGTGATTTGTGAACAAAAGCTCTCAGGGAGTTTTTAGATGCTCACTAGAAGAGTATCACTCTTAATCTCTCAAATTGATCTGAGTAAATCATTAGACTCACTCCCTTTTTATACCTATTGGTCCTTGGGGTCAGTCCATATCAGATTAGGTCTCAAAAATCGAAATAGAATCAAGTTCGGATCAATATCTGATAAGATACGCGTGAAAAACGCGTAATCTTAGCTGTCGCGGTCGGCATGCCGAACTGTGAGATAGGCAGGCCGAACTGGCCAGTTCGGCAGGCCGAACTTTCTGATCGGCAGGCCGAACTGCCGAGAAAAAATCTCCGCGAATCTTTTATTTTCCACCCGAGATTCTAAAGGATAAAGTCTCAGTTTTGATTCAAATAGCCCAATAGAAAAGATATCTGATCAAAACAAACTTTATCAAGATAATCTCTAAGAAAATAATCAATTCACAATAATTCTACAAGTTTATCTTGTTCTAATTGTCCAAAATTAAAACAACCGATAAACAGACAAGAATTATCCGAACGCCATAATTCAACAAGTTCATCTTGAACTAATTTCTTACATAATTAATTCAACCGATAAACAGACATGAATTATTTGATTCTTATAAATTTTAAACCAATCTGATAAATCCGACATAAGTCACCAATTATTGGAAAAGCACGCCGTGTCGTTACAGGATTTTGTGAGCTAGCAAAGGGGACCAAAATGGACCTATAAAGTTCAAGCTCATGATAATTATGAAACCCAATATCCCAGATATACATTTCACAATTATCAACTCCAACGCTACTCCACTAAAAGCTTGGAGCTGCACTCTCGAACTTTATAGAATTACGAAGCTCGTGTAGCTAAGTCTCCATGACATATCATAGTGTATCGCATCCCCATATGATTATCCATAATCGGCTTAAGGACAAGTTCTGTCTTACCTTCCCGATTATTTTAATCTTACGTTCCATTGTCTCACCATTAGAAAACTTACCATCCAAAGATAGTATACCATTCGGTTACACCTATGTATCCAAATGGTTGAGCGCTCCAGTTTTCCAATTACAGGACAACGCATATAAGAGGATATCATTACTCCTAAAGAGGAGCTATGGATTCCATATCTATGAATAACAAGTCTACGCTACCAAGAGTCATGCCTCCAACGTACCGGCATGCATGCCACTATAGAGATGTGGGAGTCACCCATTGGTACATCAAAAGACACAAGTCGAGACAACGGGCCCATTATTCATCTCAGGATTAAGATACAATACAAATGATTGTCTAAAGTGAATCGATTTGACAAGACAGAATTATTAATCCAAATCAATTCACTTTATGTCCCGATCCAACACATCGTCACCTATGACAATGCGCCAATGTTTCTATTCACGGAGTCCAACTCCGATGGCCAAGACAAACCATCTCCCTAAAGGGATATAGACAACATAACAATCTTTACATGAATAAAGCGCCCAACTTTATTCCCTCGATTGCGGATCATATATTTTAGACCATCACCTTAAGAGTCGTGTCTACCGCATAATCATCCCATCATATGCCCAACTCTTAAGGTTTAGACTGACAGTCTCAGACTACTGTTTGCTTATCATACATTCAACAAATATGAACGTAAAGAGGACAATATTTGGTATATATAAATGAATAAATTCTTTATTGATAAAAATGTCTCCAAAAACGTATTACATTTTTACTTAGA